>OX638251.1:9422200-10774700 GCA_951806755.1 Brenthis hecate
ATTATGATTATTAAAGTCATTATTGTTATATTTATTATTTATTAATTAAGCAGATCAATTTATAAGTTTAAGGACATCCAACTCCTCATAATATAAACATCAATGGAAGGAGCGATAAGATGAATTAATCCTGAGATTGTAACTTCTCTTATTCTCTCTCATTACCTCACAAAAAATACTCGCATATAATCGTAAATAAGGTAGTTTAGTGCTAACAAGTAGCTAGTAAATTCTAAAATCTACTTTAAAAGTGCTATGCCACATACTACGGTGCTGGGTGAAACGAAAAAAAAATATATATTTAAACATATTCAAATGAATGTTAGCTCTAGAAAAATGAAAAAAAAAACAGTTTAATCAGTCAGTTTTGGTGTCAAAATGTAAGTATTTCTCATCGGTTATGTATTGCCTGGCTTTTATCCTAACCTTCTTTTAACATTGGGAAATGCATTAAGGCATACCACTTGCATATACGCAGGTGTTTTTGTAAGACTCATCGACTAGAAAAACCAGTACTACGGACTACCCACTAAAACCCAATTTAGGATGAGGATTTTCTCCTAACCTAAACGAAAAAACGACCTTCACTTAACGGTGGCTACACTAATCCTAGCTTTGCTCATGTTAACGGTAGGATATGGAGGCAAAAAACCCCTAAGAACGGTGGCTACCTAAACGTCTTTTCTTGGCTACCTTGAACAGGTGAACACTATGGCTTTCTTTTTCATATTGTAAAACACCCTAAGGCTTACCGAAAATCTACCTATAAGGACTCGGAGTAGAACTAAGTAAGATATAATTGCATATCTTGGGGTTGTAAGAAGTCCAGAAATAGGGAAAGGGATACAATAACATTGGAGTCAAGTGATCTTTTCTACCTTCGGGAGGAATAAAATAACGTGACGGAAATTATTAGTGTATTAGAATGGATAACATACCTACCTAATAATCAGGCTAACTGCCACATATTTAATGAACGTTGTACAAATAAATATACGCTCTGATTTGACTACAGGATATCTCGAAAGCCTACTAGAAAATGATATAACAACTCGCACCCACGTCGCTCTTGTCATGAAAGGCTTTAATGCCAAAATAGGAATATAAGCAATAAAAATAACAATGGATAATATTGTGAATTTATAAAATAAAAATGATTCTAAAATAATAAATAATTAGATACCATAAAAGGTTGGTCTAATAACCCTTAGATAGATTAACTAGAACCAAACAATAGCGTTATCTTAATTAAGTTTAGTATCGTTCATCATTATAGAGTTTTTAAACACAAAATGATAATTAGTTTAATTCTAATTAATTAAACTAATTATCATTTTTAGAACCCCACAAAGTGTTAACCTACGGCCCCCCAAATTCTCGGTCCGCCCGTGATCATAGGGGTTAAATTGTAGTGATTTTTCTAGAATCGCAGGGGCTATTGTTAATGAATACGTTGTTCAAAATGAAGCCCTATCGGAAAATGACCTGCGAAGCCCCGATAAATAATAATGTTCTCCAAAATGAGCACATTCGCAAAAAGACAAAAACAATCGATATATGCTAAAAAGTTAGCTCGCTGAGGTGATACTGGGCTGGTCATATGTGCCTCAAATCTATCAACCAGGAGTAAAAGAGTTTTAGAGTGGAGACCCCGTGTAGACAAGTGCATTCTGGAGCGCCCTGCGAAAACATGGTCAGACGACATTGCCAGGCTTGCTAACTCTGGCTGGATGAGTAGAGCCCATTATAAAGAAAAGTGGTGCAACCTGAGAGACGCAAACTTTAAGAAATAGACGGACATGGGTTGTTTATTGATTGATTGGCTTTTATCCCGATACTAAACAATTCGTTTCACAAACATACAAATAACACTTTGTTGACGTAACGATTGACGATGATGACGATGACGTTGCGAGCATACCGTATTTTTGTAGTGTTACGTTTTTCCCTCCGCTGGGACAAGCCCCTCCCAAACTGAAATACTGGATCCGCCAATATATGTATATTATAGTTATTAGGTACATTTAATTATTGTTTAATTTGCTTTCTACATAAATTAACTTATCCTTGCTTCGCTCGTGTGCGGGAATGCAATGTAAATAGGTAACATAATTCTTTTAAAAAGGTTTAATCAGTTTAGTGACCTTGATAGTAAGTATTACCAATTCATAATCCTACATGATACCTATATCCGGCATTAACATTATCAAAGTAAAAGTACCAAAGAAACAGATTCGTTCCGTTATTAAGTTTGATAAACTTGTAATAGACATTGTTTCTTTTAACGGCGTGGAATTGATTAAAGCGCTATAAATTGAAATGAATTTCCAAATTTTAACTATAATTTAGAATTTATTAACGTTAGCATATTAATTACATTACCGATTATATAAAATGGATAAATGAAATGAATTGTAACTTTTGACATCAAATAGTATTTATCCCATAAAAACCACTTCATTGACATAAATAAAGCCAAGATATACCGAGCGCTGATATATCTATCTAATAATAAGGTAAATTAGTTGCCCTGTTGCGGCGTTTTGTCTCAATCTTAGAATCATTAAACTAATTATTTAATAAGACTATTCTTACCTGAGTATAATAAAGAGCGAGCCAATATTTGCCACCGTGACCAACGAATGCGGTTTCGTTGGCATCTAACAAGCCCACAGGCATGGGCTGATGTAAAGACTCGGGGGCTATGCGGAGATTGCAACCGTACCTAAAATTACATAGGTATATAGATCAATATTAAATGATTATAAGTTTTAACCGCCTAATTTAATCGACCTAATTACTTTTGTTAAATATCAGATATACCTACGAGTATGTACTTGTACCTACGTAATTACGTGAATAGTCTTTTATTTTCAAGTCTAATTGTTTTATAAATAAAGTTTTTTTTTAATTTAAAACTTTGACTCGTGTAATCCATATAAAGCAGAAACTTAGCGAAATCTGTACATGAAATGTTTTTTAAAAACAATGACTGTAACGTATTATGTACACAACATAGACCCCAAAACAATAGTTATTAATTTTTTGTCTCTTTGTCTCTATGTCTGTTTGTGTGTGCACGTTTCACGCAAAAAGTAATGAACCGATTTTAACAAAATTTGGTGAAGTCATAACTTATTACTCGGGTCAACATTTAGGATACCTTTTACTTCAAGAAAATCTTTCTTTCCCACGGCAAAATACAATAACTGGTTTTATCGAGTCCTCCTTAGAAACCTTTCGCTGGCTAAGGCTTAAGATATACATCAAAACAATGCACAAAAAAATTGTAGGTCTTGAAAAGACCTACAGAAAAGTTTGCAATAGTTTACGTCTATCTCCTAAGTACACTCGATATATCTATTCTTATCTATATCTACAATAAAACAAAGTTAGTCAAATCGAAGTGCGCGTTGCACACAAAAAGAACTGAATCAATCTTTTCTCAAGGCATATATATTTAATTTTTTACTAGCATTGCCCACGGCTCCGCCCGCGTTCAGATGACCAAAAACCAAATTCTTGGGTTTTACATATTAGTATACTCTTACATTGCAGTTTTTGTATTTTTTCTCAAAAATGAGATATTTTCCCGCGGTAAAAAATATCCTATATGTTGACCCGGATAACCAGCTATCACCATAACAAATTTCATCAAAATCCCTCCAGTGGTTTTTCTGTGATGCGGTAACAGACAGACAGACAGACAGACAAAAATTCTAAACACTATAGGTTCGGCCTCTGTATCGATAGTAATGTTTATTTCAATAATATTTTCCAAAAAATATTTAATGTACAGATTCTGCTTAGTTACAATTTTATTATATGTATAGACAAAAATTCTAAATCTTTTAATCGGTCTTCTATTTCATCTCAAATTTCTCAATCATTTCTTAATCAAAACAAAAATAAAAAAAAAATACAATCTCTTATAATTTAATACTCGTAGTAATAATATTATGTAAGTACTTAATATAATTAAGGACATACCAATCAGGACATGCCTTTAGAATATCGTAGGGGGCGCGATAGTATTCAGCTCTCCGCACCACAGGGTTCCGGATATTGAACCTTTCATGGGGGTCAGTTAAGTTAATTCGTTTGATCTTCACATCCCGTCGTTCGCAAATGTAGTCGTAATGAAATTTAGGTATAGATTCACCGCGAGCACAATATGTAGCTTAAAGTAAATTAAAATGTTATATTTATTGCAATTCTAAGCTATGTCTGAGTAACTCCTAACAAAGTTTTGCTTTTATTTTTTTTCTTAAAAGCTATATAACTCGTAAATGTCTAAAGGCCAATGCAACTCATGCAGAAAGTGTATTTGGAATATACTTACTGAGTTTCATAACCTTGCACTTTTATGCAAAAATGTGTCCAAATATTTTTAAACATACGAAATTATAGTACATAAGTGCAAAAACAGATAAAAATGGTTGGAGAAGTTAATACTGTGTCGCAAACAGAATCATTAAAGAAAATAAAAAGAGTAAGTAGGTACATTAGTAGGTAAGTATTAAAGACATAATTTTAAGTTTTAACTTACTCTTATACGTTCCATCTAGTGTGTTAACGGCTGCGTACCAATCTATACAATACCTATATCCCAAAACAGTTGGATAGCGAAGGTAAGGTACTTTACATGTGAACCGGCCCTCTTGATACATAGCTCCCTACAAAGTCAATAATAATTAGGTAAATATAGCTAGTAAAGCAGAAACAGATCTATCCCACGGGAACCGTTCATTTTTCCGGCATAAAAAGTAATCTGTTGTTTTACCGGAAATATGAGGTATCAGCGTGTCAAATTTTACTAAATTAGGTGCATAAGTTGTGTACTAGGCTGTATAAGTTACTATAGTTTTTTAACTATCCCAACTTTTAAATTTTCCTGGATGAAAAGTATCTAAAATATTGACCGGGAATATAAGGTACCACCATGCACAATTTCATTTAAATCGGTCCAACCGTTTCGGAGATTAGCCCGTACATACGGACAAACAGACAGAGAAACAAAAAAATTGAGAAAAAAATACTGGATTTGTTCTATTTCTCTTCTTACATCCCCTGACTTGGTTTTTAGCATTTTTTTTCTATGTACGGACATTTGACCTCTACAGTTTTATTATATGTATAGATAAATGTTTTTTTTAATTAGTACAGTAAGTACTTCGTGATATATAGAAGAACACATACTAATATTCTATACATATAATAAAATTCTAACTAAGTCGAATCTGTACATTAAATATTTTTTGGAAAATCTTATTGAAATAGTCATTATTATCGATACAGAGGCCAAATCTATAGTTTTTAGAATTTTTGTCTGTCTGTCTGTCTGTTACCGCATCACAGAAAAACCACTGGAGGGATTTTGATGAAAATTGTTATGGTGATAGCTGGTTATCCGGGTCCACATATGGGATATTTTTTACCGCGGGAAAATATCTCATTTTTGAGAAAAAATACAAAAACTGCAATGTAAGAGTATACTAATATGTAAAACCCAAGAATTTGGTTTTTGGTCATCTGAACGCGGGCGGAGCCGCGGGCAATGCTAGTATTGTTATAAATATATTAGAGCACACCATGCTTTATAAAGGCGCCGAGTTCTGCATTGATAAACTTAAAAGGGCCAATGTACACAGCGATACAAACGCGCGACAGGTGCATCGACAGCGCCTTAAAAAGTCGTCATGTGGATATGCCATTTCTAATACATTTAAGTTAACGTACTTTACATATAACGCTCCTCCTTCCCGGTGGCCTGGAGACTCCACCAAAGCAGTAACTACGAGTGCCATTGATCATGATCTCTGTAACTCCTATGTGTGATATTAGGGTTATTCCATTTATACCAGCTAAAGCGAACCGCTGTAAGCCCGCTCTTTTGCGCACTTCAACATTGTTTTTCATGCTCATAGTGTTCACTATAGCCTGCCATCCATACACAAACTCGTGCATTGGACCTAATAACTAATTAATATTAATTTTGCGTATTAACGTAATATACTATTTTACATTATAATAACACTTTTGGCAAAATGATTGCCTGTTGGTTATTATTTTTTAAGAAAGAAGCTAAATAGAAAGAATATTACAAATATTTGCATCGCGCTTAAATTAAATTCATCTTTCATCATTTTTTGCTCAAATTATTAGCCGGTTATTATAGGTACATATATCATATAGGTATTCAAATTATTATATATATCAGAAATATAACGAAACAAACCGATGCCAAAGCTGTCTCCATCAAGAAAATTGAACATCTCGCCGAAAGAGTCCGGCATGAGACCGGCAATTCTGGTCGAGGTTTGGAATCCATCATCAGGTAGCATTGGTCCTATCTCGTCCGGTGGTGTAGTGAATTGATGAGACACATTGCTGTAGTGCGCTCGAGAAGCACGCGCTTCCTATACGTAAATATTGTAGGTACATACATGTAAATTAAAACATTTCTTTCACATTTCACACGCAGCTATTAGAAAACATGTACATATATATTTATGTCTCCGACTGCATCGTACTATGTTCCTCCTTCTTTTAGTTCGCTTTTTCCGCAGTCAGGTTTTTCTATTTTCAACCGACTTCAAAAAGGAGGAGGTTCTCAATTCGACTGTATTTTTTTTTATGTTTGTTACCTCACAACTCCGTCATTTATTAACCGATTTGGACAATGTTTGTGTTGTTTGAAAGTGTATACTTCCAGATTGGTCCCATTTAAATTTCAAAAAAAAAATACCACCCCTAAGGGTGGAAAAATAGCTAATGATGAATTTAACCTACTTCTAATTGTCATATTGACTTGAAATTTTGCAAGTGTTTCTATTTCCGTTGATAGCACAGTAGTTCGGTATTGTTGACCTGATCCGATGGTAAGGCCAGAAGGTGGATAAGTGGAACTCTTCAACGGCTAATAGTAGATACTTTGAGTTTGGGCTTATTTTGTTTGATTTGGTAAGCCTAACACGCTAGAATTCTTACTTTGCTACTACTGTCTACACTAAAAAGGGAAAAATAAAAACTTTTTAACAAAAAAATAAAAACCGACTTCAAAAAAAAGCACTAAAAAGTAAAAAATAACTAATTGGTAGTTTTCATTTACTATACATACCTAATCAAATATTTTCGAAGTCGGTGTGCTTTGGCTAAGTAATTAAAGCCTACCTATTAAATACATACCTAATCAAATATTTTCGAAATCGGTGGCAGCCCAAAGTAAAGCACAGCAGTACAAAGCAAAGCACACCGACTTCGAAAATATTTGATTAGGTATGTATAGTAAATGAAAACTACCAATTAGTTATTTTTTACTTTTTAGTGCTTTTTTTGAAGTCGGTTTTTATTTTTTTGTTAAAAAGTTTTTATTGTAAATTTATTTTATATTTATAATTTTTTAGTTTTGGTCTGTTTCTTAGACATTTTTAGTTTTATTTAACAATTTCTTATCCTAAATTATTTTTAAACATTATATACGTTGTATATATTTTTGTAGTCGCCTCTTAAAACCCTGTATTTTGATACGTGACTTTTTTTGATATCTGAATTGATTCGGACGAAAAACTTTTTTTTCAAGACACAAATTGACACCAAAAATTGGCCATTTTGTTTTCTTTATCACCTATCTAAGGACACTTGGGTTTTCGAGACGAATCTAACGATACCTTAACAGTCGGAAAACGTCCAACCGTTTGAAAGATACGAGGTAATAAAGAAATTTACAAACACAAGATACGCGCGATAAACATAACCCTTCCTTGGCAGTTGGATAAAAAAGGTTACTGGAACAGTGGACAAATACATTCATTAGCATCTCTTCTATTTAGGTCGGTCCTTTTGAAATGGATTACCTAATGGCGTATTCTCAGGCAGCAAGAATAATATTGAAAGTAATTGAGAACTTACAGTAATTGCAATTTATTTTAAATTAAATATTAAACATTTTTGAAGACGGAAAGCAGTAACATATCTTATAGAAAATCTTATAGCTGATGAAGACTTTTAAACGTTGTATACGTAATTAATGTGTTACATCTGCAATTTTTGGTATCTACAGAGGTAAGCTAGTTTTATACATTTGGCAATAGCTTGTAATGCTACTGTTAACGGTTTGGAACAAGTGTGTTTTATTTAAAGTGTGTTATTGTTTTCAGACCAAATCCAGGCCGCTGTTATATTCCGAGAAGAAAAATAAAGAGGCTAATGGTACAACGTGTATGATTTGAATGTGTTGAAATAGGTGTTACCTATTTAAATTTTATTAGCCTATCTGTTCTGTCTATACCTACTTTAAGATACAAAGAAATAATGTAATTCTCTCTTACTTACCTTTGGAATCCATAGTAGCAATAATATATAGACAATGAAATACATTGCATTGGTAAGACCGTTAGTAAATTGAAAGGTTCAGTAAAATTTAATTGACCAATAAAAAAGCAGCTCGTTAGTGAACAAGCTGTAACAATATTGAAGAACTTAAATGCAATCATTGTAATTACAATAATAATTGCTATGATGGTTAGTAAACTTTATTGACAATAAATGAGCTTAGAGCGATATATGTATAATTGTCTGATCCTTTTCAATGCCTGTAAAATTTTCGTTATATAGATACTAACGGCTCACCGTCGCTTCGCTCGGGTTCGTCCCTACCTTGCTTCCCAAAACAAACTTTCATCCCCATTTTCAACCCCTTAAGGGATGATTTCCGGGATAAAAAGTAATGTCCATACCAGGGTCTCAAAATATCTTATTATCAAATTTCATCTAAATAGTTTCAGCAGATCCATAGACTCCCTACAACGTCACAAACTCACAATTCACTAACTCGCAAACTTTACCTCTTTATAATATTAGTATAGATTAAGAATATTAGTAATTAGCAACTTACCATCGCTGTAGACTGCGTCCTTCAGTGCTTAACTTATAACTATGAACGAATTAGCCACAATTCGTTCATGCTGATAACCTATGTGGAATGGAGTAACTCCAGAATTCAGATCCTAGTCTCTCTGTACCTACACTAAATTTCATCTAAATCCAGTTCAGCCCAGCATACAAATACAGGACAAGTATACAAGTACACTAACACACACAAATTTTGAATTTTTAATATAGTTTGATAATAAAACAAATAAAAAGTAGTAGATATCGGCTAGCAATCTCATTGATACTAGTAAAATGCGTAGTACACAAGTGCAATGGTTATTACTTTTTTACTCAAAGCTCGATGGGTCAGCAATAGGGAATATGCATGATTTTTTTATACAATACCTTACATTGTTATATACTAGAACCTAATTGAAAAAAAATCTAGCTCCAAAAAACTAAAATTTAGTATAAAAAAAATTAATAATATCATACAGTTTCGGACACTTGAAACGCTCGGCAATTCGCGCTTGGCGTGACGTCACAGTATGATATACACTGACAGAAATGACGACTCAATTTGTAATCGGCTCTGTTTTGATATACTCTGACGTCATAATCAGTCTGATCAATGGCGTGCGTTTCATCTAATTTGAATTTCCCATCTGTTTTTTGCACTTTTTAATATTTATTTTCTTAATCAAGAAGTTACAACTATACATATAATAAAACTGTAGAGGTCGAATGTCTTACATAGAAAAAAATGCTAAAAACTGAGACAGGGGGATGTAAGAAGAGCACTAGAACAAATCCAGATTTTTTCATTTTTTTTGTTTCTCCCTCTAGGTAACTGTCTCGGTGGTATAGTGGCTAGCATGTACGGCTGCACACTCGGAGGTCCTGGGTTTGAGTCCCGAGTCGGGCCAAGTTTAGTTATTGAGTTTTTCTGTATAGTAAGTCTCAGTAACAGCCCGGAGTTGGGAAAGCCCGGCTAGAAATCATCATCATTGTACACACAGGCTAATCTCCAAAACAACAGACCGATTTAAATAATATTTGGCATGGTATACCTTATGCCCCCGGTCAACATTTTAAATACTTATCATACCGGAAAAATAAAAAGTTCATGTGGGATAGTTAAAAAACTATAGTAACTTATACAGTTTTTTCTATGTACAGACATTCGACTTCTACAGTTATATTATATGTATAGATAGATAACATAACTATTGAATTATTATTCAGAATAGTAAAAAATATATTTATATGACTATTCGTTACCTGTAGTTGGTAAATATTTTGAGCAACAATATTATTAGCGGTTAAAAATAATGCAATGCCGAACTAGGGATCATAATTAAAAGAACTAAATGAAAAGAAAAACTTTATTTCGTAAAACTATACAATCCAAAAACAGTATTTAGTACCATAAACTTTTACATAATTTTAAAATATTCTAATTGCGCAAAAAGACACATTGAGTACTGCATATGAAATTCAAATCGAGTATCGATCATAAAATATAATATACAGCAACCAGGTGAATATTACAACAACCTTGTTCTATGTAATACAACAAAATTAATTGTAATACGATTTATATACTTGATCATTTCTTAACAACATTGGTTTAAAATTTTAAATTTAAAATAGTGAACACCAATGAGAAAAAGATAAAATTAAAATTCAATATAACACTAAGATTGTAATATAACACCGATAGCAATTGCGCGGACCAATAATCAGTATCTCACGAAAGCCTTTAAGCATGTTGTATGTTATTTAAAAAGTTTAGGGTTCTTTGAGCTTAAATATTCTACAATATTCAATTTTTACAAATCACATAAACACGTTACAAACAAACAATTCATAGGGTAATAAAAAAGAGAAAAATTATACTATGAATAAGAAATACATATTCTTTTTAAAACCATTAAAAATTAGTTTTCGCTGTTATGACCTTATTCGTACTTAAATTATTAACCGACTTCCAAAAAGGAGGAGGTTCTATGTTCGTCTGTATGTATGTTTTTTTATAATATATTTGGGCGATCGATTGATTACTGAATTAAAGTAAGCAATTATATACAAAATTGTAGTATCAACGAGTGTTAGGTACATATAATAACATGTACCATTATTGTAGAATTGATCATTATTATTATAACTCTCAGTTATTGAAGTTGTTTTACTATCAAACCCGATCGTATAATAAAAGTATCAATTCAAAATATGCAAATAATATACCTAATATAAAACGTAAAATCACAATGACCTAGTAAGTTTTAATATATAATATCTTAGTTAAGAACAATTTATATATTTGTTATATACACTTAACATATGATGCAATACATTTTTATTGTTAGTACGTACGAAAACCAAAACTACAATATTTCTAATTGTCAGAGTGATGAGTGATTCGTATATTATAATGTACACTACTAGTAACTTTTGCCTAATCAACATCGTCAAACCAAACTGTGTAATTTCACAGAGAATTTAGTTTGACGCGAATTCGGGTAAGATTCGGTGAAATATTATACGCGGAGGAAAAAACGCGGGATAAACAATAAACATTAGAAGTAGAGCGGCTAATTCTAAAAAATCTATAGAAAAAATTGTGACCGCCTTAGAAAATAAAAACAATGCAAAATATTCTATAAACACAACCATCTCGTTACTTTTGTTATAGCCGACTATTATAAAGCTAAACTATACACACTATACAGTACTACTAAACAATAAACATTAATCACCAAAAGATATAAATTATCACCACACAATATAAAGTCAGTCCGCATGAGTGTTGATACAATACGAAGTTAATTACTCGAGAAAATTTTAGCGAATTATTATGAACTAGCGACTCACCCTCGTTTTGTTTAGGTGCGTTCCTAGGTAAGCGGGTTCTGTTCACAACGTCATAGGTTTTAATTTCCAAAATAAACGTAGCCTAAGTTACTCCTTATAACATCAGCTATCGGCCAGTGAAAGTCCAATCATAAAACAAGCCAGACAAATATTCTTATTTTCTTATACATAAGTATCGTATATATTATTATTTTGACATTACAAACAGTACTTCAATTTTATTTATTTGCATAGATAAATAAAAAATCGATAAAATTTTAAAATTAGTATGAATTTTAAAATAAAATTAATGACGAACGGAGAAAAGTTAATCGACACTATAGTAAAGAAAAGACTACATAATATATCTCTATATAAGCAAAATTTAACATTGAATGTTGGTTAAACTAAAACTGTGTTATTATAACGCTTGATGTAGCTGGTAGCACCTTTATTTGCAACTAAATTTAAAAAAAAGTCTACGCTTGAGATTCTAACAGTCTATTATTAAATTATCTATTTTGTAAATAATGAAAAGAAATTTTATTTTTTTACATTTAAATGGCACTTTTTGAGATACTTTATCCTCAATTAATTTAAAACTTAATATTCAATAAAACAAAAAATTTTATAGAGAAAATGTCTCTTGTAATTATTGTTTACTGGTATCAAACTATCCATATGTGCGGTAGAATCTTGCGAAAAGCAAACAAACATCCAGTATCAGTACAAAAACAACACAACCATGTAGAAAATCGATATAACAGAATAAATAACGGCCATTACTTATACATATAAAACATTACACACACCGTTTCATCCCAAGAAAAAAACTCGCACAAAAAATTTGAAGTAACAAAAAATAAGGTATAAAAAACGAGAATATTTTAAATATGGCACTAAGGTGATAAGTAATGTTTATACTTTATATCTTATTTTACTGAACACTATTATTTTTAAAGTTTCAGAGGCCTATTTCTTAAAATTAGCTTAAATATATATATTTCTTAAAAGAAACATGAATGATGAAATAAATTACATTATTTAATTTTAATTGTTTCTGTTGTTAATTGTCATTTTTAAATGATATTATTCATTCAAAATTGAATGAGAATGAATAAGAAAATATTGTGATAATGTGTTTACAAATTATATCATCATTATAACCACTATTAAAGGTTTATTGTCGAACTATCGTCACCTAACATTATTATTCTTTTAATCATTTTCCAATTTTTATACATAACATTTTTTTTAATAATTTTTATACAAATAAATTTAAGACATTATATTAATTTAATTAAATAAAAATATTAATTTTGAAATTCCCCTTTTCAAATTGTAATATTTAGTGAATTAAATATATTATATTTATTATTGGACTTAGAATTTTAAGTCTTTTAAGGAAAGAGCGCAAATTAAAAATTATTACTATGAAAAAAAAACAAAAATATACATTTTGCAACTTCTAATTGTAACTTCAATTGACTTTAGATCAATTTGTAAACAAATTATGTATTATATGTCTTCAGTCTCTTTTACTATAAAATATATTATAACTTATAGTGCAATAAAAAAGATGTGTCAGACTTGTGATGATGTATAGGCACTTATCAAATAGTAATTTTAGTAATTGTGAGACTTTTACTTGGATCTGGTCGATACTTTGTTTACAAAATTTATATACGAGTGTGTCTTAAATAATATATTTTGGCATCTGTACACTATTAGCTCTATATACAAACAGGCGATAGAGAGCCACAAACATTGTAGTTTCTTAATGTCACAAGTATATTTTCATAGACTTTGACATTATATCCATTCAGTAGCATCTTCTTACGCTATTTGCAAATAACAGTTAATTATATACACAATATGTATAGTAATAAATTGTATGCGTTTGTTACAACTAGAAATTGGCTTACGTATGACTTTCAATGATTATATACAGTTTTCTTTCAAAACAGAAATTTTCTTTTCATTTTTACTATGTAATGCCTAATTGAATTTTTTTAATATAATTTATATTCTTATCATTCAATACAAATTGCTTGTACATTGCATATTAATAGCATCATATTTAAGCCAATGTATATTAATAACATATAAAGCGTTTGGATTCGATGCCTCATATATAAAAATATATTTGAAAAAATAGATTTAACTCTGATATATGAACTGATGAGTAATACAAAGAGGAATCGCCGTAAGTGTTCACTGAGACCGTCAACCAAAGGTCCCAAACAAAATGCATTAAGACGGGCAGATAATGAGTGGGATTAGAAAGTATTATAAATAAATAATTTTCTCAGGCACCCATTAATTATGTGAGCTGGTTTTCTAATAATTTAAACCCCTCTCTTGCCCCTGTTGAGATTTAACGAGATTTGGTGGGACACAGCCCATACAATGAGATTCAAGCATAAAATGAGATTCACGCTACAATTGTTAAAAATTATCCACGAAAGAAAAATTTAATATTTTTTTAATAATGCATAATGTATATTCTTTTAAAGTTGACGTGAAATTTTCAATTAAATCTCAGTTTAAATGAGATTTAACGAGACTTTACAAAACCCATCCTCTCCCTCGTTTTGAGCTCACATAATTAATAGATGTCCCCTAAACATCACATGTACGATATTTGAACAATTATTTTATCATTTATCTGGTCCTAAGTAGTCAGGATGTTATGTTCAAAAAAAGTTAGTGTGTAATATCAAATGATA
This sequence comes from Brenthis hecate, assembly GCA_951806755.1. Taxonomy (NCBI): domain Eukaryota; kingdom Metazoa; phylum Arthropoda; class Insecta; order Lepidoptera; family Nymphalidae; genus Brenthis; species Brenthis hecate. The sequence continues at coordinate 9,436,657 of OX638251.1, forward strand.
AAATTTATAAATAAATATAAAAATAATATGAACTGTTAGATGGAAAACATTAAGTACTGATTTACGTATTAAGTAAATTATTCTAAAGTTGGAGTGCTCACTAAAACCCACTTATATAGTATTAATATATTAATAAAAAAATATTTGGTCATCTGTCGTAATTTAGACAATTCGTCGCTTTGTGCTTATTTGTTCTATCTACCAATACTTCATGTACTTTACAGAAGTTATTTATATTATTTTATTGGGTGTGGTGCCGAGGTCAGCCCTAACTACGTCGACCAGTTATGGTCCATTGTAGCCAGGGAGCTACACTGTAGTAGTGGACTGTAGAGACAGTAGATATTTTTCCTCTATTTTAAAAACAAAGTTTTATTTCTAAGATAGATATATACACATCTATACATATAATAAAATTGTAACTAAGTCGAATCTGTACATTAAATATTTTTTAGAAAATCTAATTGGAATAGACATTATTATCGATACAGAGGCCGAATCTATAGTTTTTAGAATTTTTGTCTGTCTGTTACCGCATCGCGAGAAAACCACTGGACAGATTTTGATGAAATTTGGTATGATGATAGCTGGTTATCCGGGTCAACATATAGGATACTTTTTACCACGGAAAAATATATCATTACAGAGAAGAAATACAAAAACTGTATTGTAAGAGTATACTAATATGTAAAACCTAAGAATTTGATTTTTGGTCATCTCAACGCGGGCGGAGCCGCGGGCAATGCTTGTACATATATAAAATACAACTCTTTTCGATTTTTTAAGTAAAATATGTATTTACCAATAGAATTGACATTTAAAATAAAATAATTCTGTTTTAAAAAGTCTTTCGATAAATTGGTCTTTGGACAAAAAAGCACACATTCGTAAGAAAGAGAATTAGTAAGAAAGAGAAAGTAAGTTTTGGTACACATCATACAATAATCTTAATAAGCACTCCATTTACTTCAACAATATTTCTTGGACAAGTGATGTGTGTTTAGGATTAATCATACAAAAAAATACTTATTTATTCCTTCTCTATATATATTCCACGGTGTATTTGATTACCATTGTGATGTTACTCCTCCTTGTCCTCCACCGCGGAAAGGAAGAGTTTTTGGCACAAGTGAGTAAACTTAGCTAAAACAAAATAATAAATCAAGGTTAGTTTATTATCTTTATAGTTGATTAATAATTTGTACTATAAGTATGTACTACCATCTATTAATTTACCTTTAAGTATTTATTTGAACCTATTATAGGCAGTAGAAATAATACATATATAAGTATTACATAGACATTTACATAAATATATATTTAATCTTTTAAAGTAATAAATTTCAAATTATCCCATACAGGCCATTTGTATGGGATAATTTACATCATCATTGACACTGCATAAACACTACACAAACAAATATAACAATTTTGAAATTTTTGTAAAATTTCGCTGCTAATAACTAAGACAGGCACAAAGACAAACAAATTTACCATTTACAACACCTTTATATAAATAAACAAACTCACTAGACACATCCCGTACAGCCTTCGGTTCAGATTTCACCAACAGATAATACACAGGAACACCTGCGAGTGTCATCAAAGCACCTGCGATCACTGCAACTGGTTCACTCACAATAGGCACCACTAAGAGGATGAGGCAGATTGTTACAAACACTATCGGCATCCAGAGAGACACCTGAAAACAAAATTATATTCTTAGTTCAATGGGGAAGTTTGCCATATATTTTTTGTATTAATTATAAAAAATTAAGCAAAATATAACGAAAATATGAAAGAATTATTTAAATACCTCAACTAATGAAAAATTATGAAACTTTAAAGTTGCGTTTGTAAGAATATTTCGTGACGTCACACGATCTGAACGACCGATTTCCGGGATAAAAAGTATCATATGTCCTTTTCAGGCTCTCAAACTATTTTCTTACTAAACTTCATCAAAATCGGTTTAGTAGATCCAGAGATTACCCCCTACAACGTCACAAACTCACAAACTCACAATATCGCAAATTTTACCTCTTTATAATATTAGTATAGATTACGTTCAATATGTTATTATCAACATCAAGTAACTTCTTCATTACCATCTCATAAGAAAGTAAAAGAAAGTTCAAATAAACATCAACAGATGGTGTAATACAGTAAGTGATGATGAGATTGATGACATTGCAAGGATATGGTCTATTCAGAACAAAAAAATAGTTATATGTCAAGGGTTACATATATCGATTTGCTATAAATTCAATTTACATAATATGTGTAAAATTAGTAAAAAAAAACAACACTTCACTAATAAGTAAGTATATTCTAATGTAAAAATTCCAGGTAATGAGAAATCAAAATATGCTTTCATAAATCTCGTAATTTTACTATATACCAATATATTTGTCTTTATTAAATAAAATCGATTGAAGTCACTGTAATTTGTTTTAAAACATTAATTAGAAGAAAGTAAAATGAATTTTGCTATATCTATACATTAATATTATAAATTTGAAATTGGTCGTTTGTCCTTCTTTCACGTTAAAACAAAGTGGCGCATTGGCGTAATTTTTTTGTGTGGGGATAATTGGAGAGCTGGAAAGCGACATAGACTACGTTTTATTGCGGGAGATTATCTAGGAGTATCTCTATATAGGACAACACGTTATAAAACAACACACAACAACTATAGGTATGATACCTATATATAAATGTAATATATCTATTCCATACTGACTGCTAAAACGTACCTAGGGACGAACCCGAGCGAAGCGACAGAACAGACAGAGTAGTTGAACATATTTTAGTACATAGTATGTATTAAAAACTAAAGTAGGTCGAGTCCCTCAAACTACTTACTCGTTAGTAAACAGTTTTGGGATGAAAGCCATCTATTGCCAACATAAAAAAAATAGCCTGAGCTAAGGCCTAAGGCTGTTCAATTACTATGTATGGAATAAGGCATCTGTACTAGTATAGAATTATATAATCTGTGGAGTATATTTTTTACAGTTTTATATAACTGTAATGGCACAGAGATTTTAGTAAAATTCGTATTGTATATGAGAACTCAATTGACTTACCTACACCATAAGTAATGTCACAGGCAATAGGTAACCAAATTTAATTACCTTTATAGGTCTGACTAAATGTGGCTTCTTATATCTCAACCATAGCACTGCACTGCAGCTTAATGTCGTGAAGAAGGATTCCACCACCGTGCAATACGTGATAAGAGACGTCAGGTTATCAGGTATCAACATGACGAGGGAGATTAGCATCTGAAAACAATTTAAAGATAAAAAATTTCTTTAATTTGTATTAAGAAAAGAATTCATAGTAGGGGATGGTGGATGGTCAAGCCATATTTATACCATACAGTATTTTATTATTTTTACCATATAACTTAAATGAAAATTAGTCTAAACTAAGTAGACTAGTTCAGACTAATATTGTAAATATCAAAGTTAGCATCACACACACACATTTCGTTGTACTGAAATTTGGTACACTGATGAACTATGACCAGGAGTATACACAGGTCACTGTTACACCTAGAGTCTAGGGACTGCACCCAGGACCTAAACAAAACGATATAAGTTGCTAGTTGTAATAAAAAAACAAATCAAAAGTATACTAACCAAGAACACCAATGAAGGCATTGGAGACATACACTTGACATTTATATGAGCGAGCAGTTCAGGCATGTGGCCATTCCTTGCCCCCGCGAAACACATCCGCGATGACGTCATTATGTGGACCGATAGACCGCCGACGATAGCGATAGCCACTAGAGTGGGCATCGCAAATCTGAACCAACCCAATGCAGCTACCGAGAAATCCTTAAAACAAGCTAACAATTAAAAAAATTAAAATGGACTAGTATGTGAGCAATAATTTACTAAAAAAAGAAAAATAAATATCTCCAACTTGTGAAATCAGAAATTTTTTTATTGTATGATGATGATGATGATGTTCTCCCGACCGATTCCGGCCACGGCGGCCAATCTCATTGAGACTAGCCAACTGCGCAGGAGATATTATAGTGCACAAGTGTACGCGCAGACACAAGTGCACTCTCTATTCCTGTCACTCTCATACTCTGGTGGGACGACTGCTCGACACGATCAGTGAGAGTTAAGGCGCAGGACCGACGGCTTTACGTGCTCTCCGAGGCAAGGGGGTGAAACACCACCAACTTCCCAACTCCGGGCTGTTACTGAGGCTTACTTACACAGAAAGACTCAATAACTAAGCTTGGCCCGACCCGGGACTCGAACCCAGGACCTCCGGGTGTGCAGCCGTACATGCTAGCCACTACACCACCGAGGCAGTATAATATACCTATTGTTACAAATGATATGCAGACAGTTAAATGAATAAAATAAAATATTATATAAAATAATTTATATACATTATGTATGTTTCAAACTTAAATTTACTAGGAATTTAGCAAACTTAATATGTTAATATAGAGTATGCCATGCATATGTTATTTAAACATTCGAAAATATTACTGTTTTTGTACAGACAGATGAAAATAAAAATGTTTATAAACTTTATACTCAGAAGACGGATAAAAATGCTAAAGCTAAGCTGAAGGTATATTAAGAAAATATAATTTGGTAAGAAACTTACAACAGCTATGGCTTCAGTGGCTCTTACACCGGTAGGTCCCAACACGGCCAAATATGACACATTTGCTAAAAGATATATGGCTGTTACCAGAGGCAGAGACAAGTATATGGCCCGTGGTAGATTCACAAATGGATCTCGAAGTTCTTCTGTCATAAAGTTGAGGTAGTTCCTGAAAATTAAATGAAATTAAAAAAATCCCCTACATATATTCAGAATGTCATTGTTTCTGCCACCAGTTTGGAAAGAAGTCCCTGTTCTTAGTTCTATAATTCTTATAAAATTCCATCTTGCTCAATAACAAATATCCTTTTGACTTGCGTCTTTCCTCTTTGAATTATGTAGTCTGTATCTAGGAAACCATAACTAGTTTGTACCCATAGATTTCTCAGAAATGAGATATTTCCCTGCAATAAAAGTATCCTATATGTTGACCCGGATAACCAGCTATCGTCATACCAAATTTCATCAAAATCTGTCCAGTGGTTTTCTCGCGATGCGGTAACAGACAGACCAACAAAAATTCTAAAAACTGTAGATTCGGACTCTGTATCGATAAAAATGTCTATTTCAATTAAATTTTCTTAAAAATATTTAATGTACAGATTCGACTCAGTTAGAATTTTATTATATGTATAGATTAATAAAGACAGAAATTTGGCAACCCTCGTGGCACATCTTAAATTCAAGATCGTAACTATATGCAAGCAAGACATGAGGCAGATATTCACATGTTTTTCATATACCTATAAGTACATAAAGAGTAACTACCTGTACTGAAGGTACAAAACTGATGAGATTTGGATCTTACATAAATAAACACAAGAACAGTAAAAAAAAGAAAGTAAGACAAAAGAAAAGATAGATATTTAAAAATGAACTTACCAGCCCGAGTAAGAAAATATCCCTGAATAGAACGCAACAGACCAGTCACTCACAGATGTTTTGGTACCAACCCACCCATCTTCAAAATTTTGTGTTCCTCCTACAAGTGCATTACAAAAGAATTAAAAGACGATATGAAAAATTATATAAAGCATAATTTCGGATTTTTACGCGAATTTATTTTAATTTTGCTTCCACACTTCAAATGCTTTACAGCAATCATGGTCCCAAAAGGACTAAGGTTTTAATAAAGCATTTAATCAATAAAACTGTAAGTAAAAACAAAATATATGTAAAGCAATGGTCATTTCCAATGATTAAAAGTGATTAGATGTAGAAATGCAAGCAGTATACCTCAATGCAACATATCAATTAAAAATAACACATATTTTCTACTAAAAATTTAGTATTTAAACTACTTTGATACTATACACATGTTAAATATACAATACATGTAAAATAATTCTTAATCAGTTACCTCCAGCCATCCAAACAATGCCACCCATAATAATAATAACCAGTGCAGATATTTTGGTGAACATGAAAACATTTTGAACACGTGTCGTAAATCTCACATCATAAGCATTTATGAATGTTAAGAAACCTGCAACCCAGTGGAGTTAACGACAGAATGAATTACATCAACACAATAATTGGCAGACATATTATAACAAAAAATTTCAATTCAGCTAATATAGAAGCTAATTAAAATGGCTAACATCATCAAAAATAATATTATTTATGAAATAAAATTCATGAATCATGAGCTATTATAATTGGGTGCATAATTTGTTTAATTTAATTTTTAAATACATTCAATAAAAAAATAGAACCCTAAATAGGGTGGAACACAAGCGTGTAAATATCTGTCTGTGGGTATGTCACAGCCTATTTTCATTTATTTTTGAAAAAGATATGTATAGAATCTAGAGAAACAGTTTAAGATTGTTTAAATAAAGTTTGCGCAATTTCATCTTACTTATATTATAAATGTGAAAGTTTAGATGTATGGATGGATATTTGTTATTCAATCACACCAGAATGGCTGAAAAAATCTGGATGAAAGGCACTGCAATAGATTATAGTGCTATTACAGCACTAATGCTAGTTTTTATACAGAAACAGTATGGTTCCCGTAAGAACGATTTGTTTTTGTTTAAGTGATAGTTGCTAGAATACATATAATTCTTTTAACATTAGAATTTATATTATGTATGAAAAAATAAAAGAAATAGTTAAAAAATATGCATGAAATAGAAGAAGTTGTTATGCAGGATACATCTGGGCTTTTTAATTTTTTTTTTATATTATATAAACTAGACTATCATAAAGAGAATATATGTGAAAGAACAGTTATATATTTATATCTTCTTTAATTGAGTAACAAAAGTGACAATGTTATAATAGTCATGAAATTTATAACTGACTAGCGAGTCACCCTAGCTCTGCTTGGGTTCATCCTTAGTTATGTTTTAACGCTTAGTCTATATTTCTTAGAGAATATATATATTTTCCTGCAGTAAAAAGTATCCTATATATTGGACCGGATAACTAGCTGTCACCATACCAAATTTCATCAAAATCTGTCCAGTGGTTTTCTCTTGATGCATTCTCAGACAGACAGACAATAATTCTAAAAACTATAGACTCAGCCTTTTTACTAATAATAATGGCTATATCAATAAGATTTTCCAAAAAATATTTAATGTACAGATCCGACTTAGTTAGAATTTTATTATATATGTATAGATAATTAAAATTGATCTGTTTGTAATGTCAAAATAATAGCTTTTCACTAAATGCATATGAAAGTATATATGGTAAATATGAGAAAAAAATAATTTTTAAAATGTTTGTCTGTCTGTTTATTCCAGCGAATCTCCTAAGGGGCTGGACCTATTTTGACGGGACTTTCACTGGCAGATAGTTGACATTATAAAGAGTAACATTGGTGACTTTTATTTTAGGAAAAGAATCAGTATTCCACACAAAAAATTAATACCCATGAAAGTGTGAACAAAATCATACCTAGGGACAAATCAGAGCAAAGAGGGGGAGAATCAGTAATAAAAAAATATAAGTAATAAACTTACAAATTGTTACAGCAGCTATAAGCTTCCTACTTAAAGGGTCTATAGGGCAATTTGGAAATATTGGCTCCAGAATATTGTTGGCAAATGTTAATGACATTATTGCGTTGGTACTTGGCCTGAAAGAAGACTTACTTTAGCATTAAAAGAAAATTATACAAATCATATATTTTAAAATTAGAAGAGGCTTGTTTTAAAAACAATTGATAGATACTATTAATTAAAAATTAATATGGCATTAAAGCCTTATTACTTACACAAACACCAAATTAGCATCCCATAGATACAGAAAGGCTGGTAGGGGTCCATATGCTTCATTAATATAATGATAGTCTCCACCACTTTGAGCAAGTGTTGTACCTTAGAGGAATACTCATAATATTATAATATAAATAAATATCACTCATGGTATAGGTATTAACTGAACTGTGTTTAATATTGTGACTAATGTGATAATACTGTATAAGGATAAATAAAATTTGTGAAAATCTATTAATATCAAGTTACACAAGTAAAACTACACAAAATCAATAATTTATATATGAATATTACACAAGAATAGTTCCTGCTTTTAAATAGTAGCAAAATATATTGCTTATATCAATACTATGAAATACAATATTTACCTAATTCTGCATATGACATAGCTCCTAAGGTTGCTAGGACTCCACAAGCGGCCCATACTGATAAAGCACCCCAAACTGACCCAGTTTTTTCTAAAACTTCTTTGGGAGATATAAAAATGCCACTGCCAAAAATTATGCCAAGAATAATGGCGACCCCTTCCAACAACCCTAGCTGTTTTCTCATTTTCACCCTCTCGCCGCTCATTTTTAAAACTTTAATTATAGCGTGATGTTGCAACAAATTATTACAAGAACGTTAATACAGCTTTTTATATGGAAGTAGATTACGTTCTTACTGTTATCCCGCTATAAGACGGACTTAACCTATATTAAAATAGAAACAAGTATGTAATTGACTTCCCACATGACTAATTACTATTTTTAATTGGTTTATGAAAACTTGAAAAAGATCCTAACTCACTCATACACAATGCTACAGTTCATTAATATAAGTTAATATAATTATCATCGTGAGAGAAAATTCAACATTTTACAAATATTTCGCGGCCACATCCAGGCTCCAGCCATAGTACTAGCCGTCAAAAAAGGGTTACAATTACAATATACATTATAGTTTATACATTAAACATATTCAATGAACTCGTCTTTATATATGTAGCAATATACTCTATGAACCCGTCACAGACCAGGGAACCAGTGACAGGTAGCCGTCTGCGGTAGTATGCAAAGAGAATGTAACCACTAATATATTATAGAATAAGGTTTACTTTAGGTAGGCGTAGGTACTAGATAAAAATAACTATCTATAAAGTATAATATAGTATATTATTATATGTATGTTAAGTAGTATATTATAGTATATAAATTATTATATTAAATAGTTAGTGTAGGGGTTGAAATAATCTTTAATCTGTGAACTGTTTGTGGTTATGGAAGAATTTTGCTTTTTTCTCCCACTAGATGTCGCGATCGGTTTGATCCTCATTATATACTAATGCTGCATTTTTTTTTCATTTTATTTAAAATCGAATTAAAATAACAAACTTTGCAGTGAAATGCAAAGAAAATAGATACCACTTGTTCTCAAAAGACAAAAACAAGAAATTATGGGCTGAAGCAATAAGACGACGTAAATTGGAATTTGGCAAAATCACAATCTTTACATTTAAGGCTATGTGGACAACATTTTACAGAATGTGATTTTAAAACCCTTAAATCGTATACAAGTGAATGTTTTGTTTTATTGAAGTTATACTTTTTTTGGCACGTTTTGAAAAAAAAATATATGAGATTAAAATTTTTATTATGCACGCGCACACCGACAGAAAGCGACATGATGAAATTAGTTGAATTTTTTTACAGAGTTGTGACATACGGAATGAAATTTTTAGCTATTTTTGTTCTGTTATGCAAAAAAAGCGCAAAGAAGTAAAACTTCTTACGTGACCGTACACTTTTTTTTGTATTTTTTTACATATTAATTACAGAGTTTCATACAAACTTTCATCTCCCATTTTACCCCCCTATGAGATTGAATTCCGAAAAATGCTAAAACACGTATTTATTTAATTGTATTGAAGAGCATTGATACCAAGTTTAAAGTAATTCTGATCATAAATAATTCGTTGCTCATATAAACTTTATTATCCCCTTTTACCTACCCCTATAAGGGATGAATTTAAAAAAATCTAATAAGTATATTTTTTATTTTTTATCTTAAAGCTAAACACCACTTTCTGTGTATTTCACATTAAGAATGACAGAGTTTCATACAATCTTAAGTCTCCCATTTTACCCACTTAACAAGAATTTCGAAAAATCCGTTCTTATCGGATGCCTACAATCACACAAGGAATACGTCCTCCAAATTTTACGTTTCTACAACCAGTGGTCTAAATTGTATGCACCTTTCCTTCTCAATTGTGCCTTCAGCTGGTCTAACTTACAGGTACAATATATTGCACAAGTAAGATGCGAACATAATAGAAGCAAAAACCAGGTACAAAAGAGATATCATAATAAATTGCTAAAGCTCAATGTTACGGACGACGAGTCCCGAGAAAATCTAGTTTTAAGGCGCGCTTCTTTATTTTCGATATGCACGCATGTACTTTTGTACGCTATAGATTTAAGCCACGCCCCTTTTTGTTTGCAAAATAATATTTTAAGGATGTTGCTCGATCAGCAGCATAACTAATACGCCTGATAAACTACTTGCAAGCATTTCTTAAAAAGGGTTACATACTCTATGGCATTTGTAGATTTGACACTTACTCTTTTTAAGATAAACAGTTTGGCTAATGACTTTGACTTTGTTTGTTTGTTCGTTCGTACGTTCGCTCATTCGTTTGCTCGCTTGTTTGTTTCTACTTCTTTCAAGTTGAAATAGAGAGAGTCGCTAGTATTTAAATAATAATCAAGTTTATAGTGCATTAATAGACGGAAAAAACTTTTGCTCTTCGAGTATAAACAAATTCTGAATAATTACATTACAATCCACACAGAAGAAATATGTTTTTTTATTTAGTCTTTACTACACTCATACTTTGTTGAATCTCTAATTAAGTAATTCCACTATCGTAACATTCATTTATTAACGCACACCTTAGTGTGTGTTAATGGAATTACTTAATTCAAGATTCATTCACTCAAGAGCGAGTTTTGAATAATTATAAATTATTATCCCGTGGGGAGACGGGTTTAGAATACATTCCTCCCCCGCCGCTGGGAAAGCGTCTCGTAAAAGGCGAGTAACCCATGCCAGTATGGTGGTAGAGGGCACTGCTCTCGACTGGCTCGCGACCACTATCATATCGTATTTGATTGTAAAATGCTACCAGAGAAGTACCAGGAGCAACCCGCACAACACACCACCCACCGAAGTGGGCCACCTCCGTTTCTTGGCTTCGCGCCCAGCTGGATTGCCGGGCACTACTGAGCCTCCCCACCATGACAAGGTGAACGCACGTGGGGGGTTGGCAGCGAAAGATCCTATCGTAACCGATCTCAAAAAGAAATTTAATGCTGCTTCTAGATCATGCAAGACACTAATGGCCAGGGCAAGAGACGATCATATCCGCAGCATTGGCGAGAGACTTCAACGCCTTCCATCTGGATCACGTGCTTTTTGGGCTCTCGCCAAAGCTGCGGAAGGAAATTTCTGTCGATCATCCATGCCAACCCTGTGCAAACCGAATAGCATGCTGGCACATTCTGCAATAGAGAAGATCTCCTGTGGTCTTTTTTTGCATCGAATTCAACTCTTGACGACGGGGGACTATCGCCGCGTACCATCTCGCAGTGTGAAGTGCGTCGAGCACTTATCTCCCTAGACATCAAGAAGTCCAGCGGGCCTGATCCTTCCCCATCTAACGCCGGACAGTTCGTATTGTCGACGATCCCATACTCACAGACGACTTAGAACCTCTAAGCCTTCGTAGAGATGTTAGCTCTCTGTGTGTTTTTATAGTCTTTACAAAAGAGAGTGTTCTGATGAACTTTTTGATTTGGTGCCACCGTCACGCTTCTATCATCGCACCCTTCATCCTACAAATGTACGTGCATGTCGTTCTTTTTTAGTTCGCACGTGCAAAATGTGGAATGATCTTCCTCTCGAGGTTTTCCCTGAGCGCTATAACAGGGGGGTTTTCAAGAGCCGTGTCTTCAGGTTCCTTAAAGGCCGGCAACGCATTCGCAACTCCTCTTGGTTTGCAGATGTCTATGAGCGGCGATAGCTACTAACCAACCGGCGAATCGTTTAAGCGTTTGCCCCTTTTTCCTATAAAAAAAAATATTATATCATATTATATTTGTCTAGTATTGTTCGTGTTGCGTTTGTGTATAATTTTTTGCATTTTTAAGAATGGAAAGATCAAAAATAACAAATTAAATTAATTGACTTTTGCCATAAAACATAGTTTTAATACCTAAATCCAGTACCTAACAAGGTTCCAATTACGTTATCGTCAGTAAAGTTACAAATTCAAACTAAGCTGAAGCATTACCTGAAATCTGCTTTCTTAACATATTCAAATTTGTTTAGTTTTTAGAGGTTTACACCAAATGAACTACGTTTTCTTAATTATTACATTTCTTATAAAATATGTCTGTGCTAGACATGCATCTTTAGTACGTTATAAAATATATTTTCGTTATTATTATTTTTGTGTCAATAACGACTTCTTTATTCAATTAATTATATTTTGTAATCTCCAGCATCCTGTACTCGTAGCTCGATCTTCTTTAGACTGGATGCCAAGTAGAGTAAATTCACTTTATTCTGATGTTGGGGCTTGGAGTGGTAAATTCGTAAGTGACTTTAGAATACAAATGAGCTATTAATAATGTTAGTAATTATTTATTGGTAAAATAAGTACTTATTGGATATTAATATTAGGATAAATTAGCAAAACCTTCAGCTTCGCCCGTGTTCTAATTACGAAAAAACAAACTCTTCTTTCCTTTCCCCGTACAATAATGTAATGAAGTCTACCCGGTTTGATGGCATTTATGATTACTGCTCCGCTTCCTTGGGTAATAGCATTATGATATATATTCTATAGCCTCCCTGAATAAACGGGCTATGTAATGCAAAATGAATTTTTCAAATCGGATTAGTAGTTCCTGAGATTAGCGCGTCCAATCCAAAAAACAAATAAACAAACGAACTCTGCCTCTTTATAATATTAGTATAGATTATGTTTAACACACAAAGATATATTTGGCTTTTTACAGAGACCTGTGATGGACGAAATTGAATCAGATGAGGCTTTACGATTCTATCAATTTTTAAATTATTTAGATGGTGGAAGTTTTGGGACTGGTAAATAATAATAAATATTTTAGGACGACGCTAAAATATAAATAATGAAACTATTTTGCTAATTTTAATATTATTAATTACAGGTCCTATAGATGAGTTTGTTGATGCAATGAATAGATTGGCTACATACATGAAGCAACAAAATAGTCGAGAAACTCAAGTTAGAGGAATGCGCGAACTAGAAGCTATAAATGGAGAAAAAGGTTCGATTAGTGTTCGTTGTTTTTTTTTGGAACCGTATAACTATAAATTGTGGAAAAAAATATTTTTGTAGGTAACAGTATTAAAACTGTGTTGGAAATAAGTACTGTCATCATGAGAAAAAAACGAAAGTTCTTTTGCACAGGAGAAGTAAAAGAACCAATTGTAAACAATAAAATTATATGTAAGGTAATCAATCACTCATAATCCAATAGTAATAGAATTAATTCAATTATTTGATTTAAAATGATAAAAATGATATGTTTAGGATAGAATACTGCTTCCCATTGCGGGTTCTTCCTGCAGAGATGCCATAATGTACTGGCACCCAAGTCTTACTGAAGAACACTATTGTGTTGGCGCACTTGAAGCTAAAAGTCCAGTTCACATTATGTATATAGAAGGTAGTTTAAGAATTATAGTTTTTACATTTTTTTACTATTAATAAATAAGAGGTTCATTAACCTCTACCGAAAAACCGGTAGAAATTCTATAATGTGCAGGGTAACGCTTTTTTTATGAAACTAAACTACCAGCTGAAAAATGAGGTTGTGATGTGCGGAGTATTTAAACTACATACTTATTAAGCATATATTATATCATACAACTCACCCTCGCTCCGCTCGTGTTCATCCTTGGGTACCTTTTAACAGTTAATATGGAATGGAGAGATTTAAATTAAACTTGACGCCTTATTGTAGATGATAGGCCCACCACTAAAGCTATCTATTGAAAGCAGTTTCGATTTTCAAGCAGTTCTTATGGATTTTAACATACCTAATACCCAACAAAACAAAAACAGAAATATTAAAATCGGTTCAGCCGTTTTTAAGTTTTAACGAATGGAAAATTGAATTTTGTATAGGTAAGTATACAGAAGATAGATAGATGACAAGTTAAAATTCATATTTCAGGTGAGATGTTTTGTAAAGGAGATGATTACTCCAAAAGGGAGTACTTGTTAGCTTGTGACTTTTACGAGGATCAAGAAGCACCTGTTGCGGACTTACTCCAGTATTATCCAGATCCTGATCCTGAAATATCTCCAAAATTATTTTAATAATGTCTTAATTCTATTATTTGGCCATTAATAAAAATGATTATGTAAATATATAATATGTATATCAATCACATATTTTTATGTACTCATTAAATTACACAAATTAAAGCTCATTGTCATCATACATACTTTGTAACAGTTTGAGATTGTGTGAATGCGGTTCATATATTCATACTTACCTACTAATAAGACAGACAGACAGACAAAAATTTTAAAATCTATAGATTCGGCCTCTGCATCGATAATAATGTTTATTTCAATGAGAATTTCCAAAAAATATTTAATGTACAGATTCGGCTTAGTTACAATTTTATTATATGTATAGATAATTTTCGAACAAACAATTATTTATGGCGAACAAACCACGAACAAACGATATGTGAAAATTAAAATAATTAAAATAAAAGAATTAGAAAAAAATATCTTTGGGCAGGTTTGGTGAACCATCCAGTAGCCAGTAAGTACATATATGCTAGTGCGGCAGGCCAATAAATTTATAATATGTAATAATAATAATTGTTAGCGCGAAAACAGTTCTAAGAGAATCTCAAATAATTCATCGTACCCAAATAAATAAAATATGGATTGACTTTTTCTTAACTCTTCTTAAAAAGAAATAAGATTTGTTTAGCTGCACCGAGTCTGAAATAATTAATCAGGAATTGCACAATCTTTACTATAAGCATGAGTACCTAAGTAGTGAAAATCCGCGATGAAAAGCTCGCAAACAGTGCGCGTTCCATTGAAAGGAAATAAAAGTAGAATTAAGGTTTTATAAGGAACGCGAAGCTAAGGAACGCACAGGGAGGTGGCCCACTTCGGTGGGTGGTGTACTATGCGGGTTGCTCCTGGTACCTCTCTGATAGCAGAGTGGACCGTGGAGCAACCCCGTGGCTATTGTCTGGTATTGGTCTGCTTTGGCAGACGTACCGTCGGGGCGTTGTAGTTGAGTGCGTAAGCGATCCTGCGATGCTCCATTAATACGGGGGAAGGTTTGTAGGGTTTTAGACCCGATGAGTCCCACATAACACCTGTACATATGTCTACAGATATCATGCGTAAATGCATTTCCCAATATTAAAAAAAGGGTATGCTGGTCTAGGAATACGCATTTAATGTTCAAACAGCGAAATTTAATAAACATATGCAAAATGTTTATAAAAATAAAAAAATTACAGAAGTTATGTTTGCGTAGTCTTACAAGGCTAGAAGGCTCTTACAAGGCTCGCGACAAGAATGAAAAGTTTATGTTTCCGGCTGCATAATACTATATTCCCTCGTGAACTTGTTTTCATCTTTTTAGTTCGCTTTTAAGCAGTCGGGTTTTTTATTTTTATAATATATTTATTAACTTGCGGTGCACAACGACACTAGTCTAATATAAATGGGTAGAAGATGATTTTAGTAATAAAAAATAGCACCAGTATGATACACTTGGCCAGCGGTACCCAAATGGTGGTCCGCGAAACCCTAGGGTTTTTGTGCTGACAACTTCAAAAATTTCAATGATTTACATTGAAATTCGTGGATGAAGGACAACTCGGCCGAACTAGTTAATGTGTTGTCCCGGGTGAATGAGAGATTTTCCTGTAGTAAAAGTAAGTACTAAATGCTGACCTGAGTTGTTACTACACAACATTCAATTAAAAAAATCTGTTCAGTACTTTTTGAAACGAAACGAAACAAAAACGGAAAACGCACACAGATATATATATACAAACAGACATACCATGAACGAATTGTGGTTAATTCGTTCATGAGACATACATACATACAAATAACCAAAAATTCAATAACTATTGTTTTGGAGTCTATATTCTGTTCACAATAAGTAACAGTAATTTTTTTTTACAAAATATTTTATGTGCAGATTTTCCTTTATCTTATTACTAGCGACTCACCCTCGATTCGCTCAGGTTCGTCCCTAGCTAGGTACGTTTTGACGCTTATGGAATAGATTTTTGTTTTCAAATTTTATTTCGTTAATTTTTCCGATGTTTAAATATTTATTCTACTATTCGGGGTGGAGACAAATTCAACAAAACAAAGGTCATGTAAATCGGTTCAGCCGTTCTCGAGTTATAAGTGTTGTGACAAACCCGACTTTGTTTTATATATATAGATATGTAGGTATCGATACTAATAGATAAAAAAATACAAAAAATATTTATGTTTAATAACTCAAAGGTTTTGAGGTAAATGAAAAACTACGTATAAAAAACATTTATTTCTTGCAACAAAATCATCGACTGTAACAGCATTATCGGTCATTAATATCGAATTAATTGCACAATCAAAATAGGTTAGGCTTACATCAATATCGTCAGAGTAAAATATTGGGAATTATAAGAGACGCATTAAGTCAATTAAAAAGGAAAATTTTTAATGGACTTAATGCACAGATACTCCTTATGTATAATTTTACACTGACGATTTACATGAAAAGCTAAAAACTTGCACAGATATCAGAAGATATAGAGACATTTATTATTTTTCCTAATATACCTACTGGCTGTCCCATTTAAAGTTAGGATAAATATCTATAGTTTTAAGTATGTCGTACTAATTTCTAACATTAGCGAATTTATTAAGAAGATGGTAATAACAGTTAATCGAAGTAAATCATATAGAAAATAGTAAACAATGCTACGTACACGCC
Source organism: Brenthis hecate (assembly GCA_951806755.1). NCBI lineage: Eukaryota > Metazoa > Arthropoda > Insecta > Lepidoptera > Nymphalidae > Brenthis > Brenthis hecate. Next base: position 9,453,602 of record OX638251.1, read on the forward strand.
AAGTATTTGATTCTCATACGTAAGATTAAATAAACTTTGAGATTTGTAATTCGATTGGTTCCATAACTTAATATACGAGTAAAAATTAAAATTAATAATATTATTCTTAAGGAGGTAAAAAATATTAATTATATAAAAATGATAGATATAGGTACAAATTATGCGTATGTGTTGTATATTATACAGTAAAAATTACTATGTAATCATTCAGAAAATATTCTACCTCATAGGTACGAGTATAATGGCATATAAGAATTCGTAGATAATTATATCGCATTTAAAAATCAAAATCTAGGTTTTTTTCCTTATAAACTAAGTCTTATTAGTAATAATATCCTAACTTGTATTAAGATGCTAAGGATGCATATTTAAATGCAAAATAATCATTTTTCCCTCGAAATATATAAATTTTAGAAGTCCATTAATTACCCTGAAATGTTTGCAAATAAATAGGCCCTGAACGACATAGACATGATGGACGTCTGCCCAGTGAACTTGAAATGATTTTATTCATTTTAAATTGGAAATGTTTCTAACCTTACTTTAGTACCTTTTCTCTCAGTCATAAATATGTCAAGCAAATCTGTATTAAAAAGACGTTAATAGTAAATTTACTATACATTAGAAAAGTAATTCACATTGACATAATGACAAGTAGTGGTCCTAAATTTACAGGTTAATTGTGTAAAGTTATGTTAGGTACCGAAGATGACTACGTGGGTTCTTCGATTTTGAGTTTATTATATTAATCCATAAAAAACAGAGTAGATTAGTTTTTATAGGAATTGAATAAAAATAAAAATTTAAGAAAATATTTATAAAGAATATAGGGATTTTTATTTTTGAAATATAAAATAAGATATTAAATTACAAATGTAATTTTGTAAATAATATGCTAGGAGAGAAAGAAATTCTCTCGTTATTATTTGTAGAACTATACTATAATAGTTGACTATTTACGTAGTTTTTATTCTGCTAGAAGCCTTAGGCTTAGCATTTCCTTATCTCTATTCTACGTATGTACAGCGGTCATTTTGAAAGTGTTGCCGACACTGTTATAATAGGTAGTATTTTTTATTATTATAACAATGATCCTTAATTTACTAAATATGAAACATTATTTATGTATGAAGACAAAATAATTAAAATTCTAAATCACAATTATTTCATGTTGCTTTTTAAAAATGCGAATTTAACTGTAAAATAATTTCAATAATAAACAGTTTCTATTAAAAATCTTCGATCAATAATACTATTGGATTGAAAATTGAAAATTTGAAAATTGTTAAAAATGAATAGGTACATATAGCCATGCATATTACGTTAAGAAAAATCTGAAATGAAAAATATGAAATCTTAACCTCTATAGTACCTACTACACTCTACAAACATTAAGAGTTTGTTTGTTGTGTTACCTATATTTATTCTGTAATGGCCTACGAATAAATAATTATTTATTCGTAAGTAATAGCCAAAATTTGATAAAAACCTTTTATATTACGACCTAATAGATTAATTCTGACGGCTGACTTTTAAATAGTCGTAGGTGACAACCATGAACGAATAAGCCACAACATATTATTATATACGTTCCTACTATAAATTATAAATTCTAAATATTTAATTATAATTAAATAAGAAACGTTCGTTTGTTAAAGGATTACTTATCTGAATTGAAATTAAAAATAAATTTAAAATTTGTTCATTATTTTATTTCATTTTAAATAGGTATTAACTGAAATGTATTTTTAATTTTAAGTAATATTTTACTTATTTATTTTAACTAAGAATAAATTTACCTTTTAATTTGGATTTTAGTATTAAAAAATAATAATTTCCTAATAAACTTCATATAAGTACTTACTAACATAAAATACTAGCCCTAAACCTATTTTAATGTAGAATAAATCATATTTAATAATTACTTATTTACCATTTATTTTAAAGACAATCTAATAATTATTGTTAAACTAGCCCTTTTCATCGTAATGGAAACCCAAGAAACTACTACTTTTAAATCTAGAAAGCTATTATTACTTTACTATATTTATTTAATAATATGCTATTGCAGAGTACAGAAAATTATGAAAATGTCAATATATAGTATTAAATCAGTTGTTGTTTAAAAATTAAAAGAAACTTGTTTCATTCGTTAAGAGAATACGAAAAACCAAATTAAACTTATACTTTTTTCGAATATCTAGAAGTGAATATTAGACGCTTCAGTTACGGTAATGTTACATTATAACATTAACGTGCTTCAGTGTATACCTACACTGGCTGTACTAAATTCACGCTACATAGATGTATCTCAATGCCTCGCCGACGTCCGTCAGTTTAATGTACAGTTTCCTTAAAACTACATTTAATCTTATTAGACCAATCGGAATCCGGTTATATTTAAGAGAATTTTTTTTTATTGAAAACCTGAAGTTTTATGATTTTAAAATATTAGCCGGTAATATAAGAAATAGAAATTCGTAAAATGCCCCACATGTCCAGCTATCCCCGAGAAATGGGGACCCTACCCGACGAACGAGGAGATTAAAATTCGCTTATGTTTCTACTAACTACGATTTTTTTAAATTTACGTTCATCCCTTAAACTTAAAACCTCCCTAACTCGGTTCATTTTGACCGGAGAAAAAAAGGCATGATACTTTTTTATGTAAAATTTTAAGCTCTACATATTTTTATTAAAACTTTTTTTGTCTAATTTTAACCGTTTTCGAGTAATTGCGAAAAAACATTTTTGAATTTTTTTTTCCATCCTTGCCGGGGGTTAATGACACGAAAACCTTTACATATTGTTTTTGTATCATTAAAACTACATTATATAAAAAATGCAAAGTTAAGGTTCATATTTTGATTTCAGACCTTATTTGACTGGACTATTACGTGAATTCCAACTTTTATTACTTTTTCACGACTCATCAAATCTAAAAGTTGGAATTTTTACACCGACATTGTATAAATAATAAGCGTCAAATTAGAAGCTTAAGGACGCCATTTTTTCGTTTTTTCCTGAAAAATACATTGGTGTAATGGGTTTATAAAAATTTGGTCAATAAAGTGCACATCTTCAATGATAATTGAAAAAAATTTAGTTTACAAAGTAAAAGTTATCGATTTCTCCAGATTTTTAAATTTTTAAGTGTGTTTTTACAAGATGACCATACAACGTTTTTATATTTTCAAAAAGTAGAGTTGGGGGTGATTTTCAGCTTCTCGAGACCATAAAACATACTTTTCTCGGAAATGGCTAAACATTTCAATTTCATTTTTTTCAATTTATTATATGTATTTCGAAGATTACATTCCATTAGTTTCATGGAAATCAAAAGATTATTTTAGAAATAAAAAATAGAAAACCAAGAAACAGTTAAAATCGAGTTTTTTGCAAATATCTCGAAAACTTTGAGGTTATTGTAAAAAACGCTATTTATAAAAGTTGTAGATTTTTACTAGACCTACAACTTTTGCTGAAAACATTTTTCGATAGAACATCACAGTAAGCTGTAAATTGAAAATAAAACTAGTTTTCAACGCTTTGCGTCCCTCCATTTCTCGGGGGTAGCTGGGCATTTGGGGCATTTTACGAATTTATATTCCTAATATTTTAAAATCATAAAATTTTAGGTTTTCAATATTTTGTTCCCAAAACGGATTTCAATTGGACTATATCCTATATAAAATAGATTATTACTTGAATAGAAAAAAGTTATTTAAGTGGTAAAAAAATATTTTTTTATTAAAAAGCGTGTTAAAAATATTTTTTTGCTAGTTCTCGTTCATACTATTTAAAGTAAAGCTAAGTTTTATAAAAAATCGTGTGAATACCAAGAGGTAATTTTACTATAATTAAGTTATTAGAAGGTTATTCAAAGTGACTAAAAATATTTAAATACTAGCGACTCACACTCGCTCCACTCGGGTTCGTTCCTAGCTTGCTTCCCAATACAAACTTTCATCTCCATTTTCACCCCCTTAAGAAATGATTTCCGGGATAAAAAGTATCCTATGTCCTTCCCAGGGTCTCAAACTACCTTCTTACCAAATTTCATCTAAATCGGATCATGAGATTTAAAAAAACTTATTTTAGTAACAAACATTTTTGTTTTAACTTTCTTCTATACAAAACTTGTCCTAACAATACATAAATACATAACAAACACAAAAAAAAGAATTATCCAATTTGGTGCAGTCGATCGGAATTTTTATTTATACCTATAGATTTATGTATTGTTATATTTTCGGTCATATTTAGATGTCTTATTTAGTTAGGCAGTTAATTCGCAGTGTTCGGTATACGAAGCCTTGTGGTGAGTTCTTCGGTAGATAGAAACTAACCACCAGTTGGGTTGGATTTTGTGTGATGCTTCTTAGACAACTAAACCCTCCTCCTTTATCCGGGCTTGGGACCGGCTTCGTTGTGGTGGGAACAAGTAACAGAATATTTGCAATTGTAGCACCACAACCCAGGCGGAGTTGTTAGCAACAATGTAACAATACTGAGAGTTATCCTCGATTCTAGATTTAAAGAGTGAATGGAACAGTTATAACACGAGAAACTTAAATGTTATGATCCATTATGTTACAGGTATAGGAAAATATCTATACATATAATAAAATTGTAACTAAGTCGAATCTGTACTTTAAATATTTTTTGGGAAATCTAATTGAAATAGACATTATTATCGATACAGAGTCCAAATCTATACTTTTTAAAATTTTTGTCTGTCTGTCTGTCTGTCTGTTACCGCATCACGTGAAAACCACTGGACAGATTTTGATGAAATTTGGTATGATGATAGCTGGTTACCCTGGTCAACATATAGGATACTTTTTACCGCGGAAAAATATCTCATTTCTGAGAAAAATACAAAAATTGTATTGTAAGAGTATACTAATATGTAAAACCTAAAAATTTGGTTTTTGGTCATCTGAACGCGGGCGGAACCGCGGGCAATGCTAGTTTAATTATAAAGCCAGTTGAGTCAGTTGATTTTTAAAAAGATTGAGTCGGTTCTAGATACTGTACCTACTATTAATTGGCTCCTAATTTGTGCCTAACACGTTAGATTTCATATGTAAGTAAGCTGGTCCATGCATTCTTCTTATCAAGAGTCGACAATATATTTTGGCGTTGTTATTGCTAAGATGGAAAACGTTGTGGTTAGTATTTATCCAGGAATGGTCTTGCAAATAGATTTTATTTTGCAGTGCGATTATAGTGCATCCCAGAAAGATATTGACGTACAATTTCAGGTATAATTTTTTAAATCGGTTTTTAAATCTTTTTGCATGTACACCTACGCGAACGCAGTATGAGCGCAAATAAAATTTGTTGATGTTGTGAGAAAAACTAAGTTTCTCTATGTCAATGACGTACTTAATCCTTACTAATAAATAATAATAATAATGTCCTCCTGACCGATTACGGCCACGGCGGCCAATCTCATTGAGACTAGCCAACTGCGCAGAAGATATTATAGTGCACCAGTGTACGCGCAGACACAAGTGCACTCTCTATTCCTGTCACTCTCATACTCCGGTGGGACGGCTACTCGACACGACTGATAAGAGTTAAGGCGCAGGATGGCTTTACTTGCTCTCTGAGGCACGGGCATTAAAGTGAAACACCGCCAACTTTCTAACTCCGGGTCTGTTAGTCCAGCTTACTATACAGAAAGACTCAATAACTAAACTTGACCCGACCCGGCATTCGAACCCAGGACCTCCGGATGTGCAGCCGTACATGCTAGTCACTACACCACCGAGGCTGTTAATCCATACTAATATTATTAATATGAAAGTGTGTTTGTTTGTTTGTTTGTTTTTTGTCCTTTTATTCACCTCGAAACAAAAAAAAAATTGATATTAATGCTCTCCAATACAATTAAATAAATACGTATTTAAGCATTTTTTGAAATTTATCCCATAAGGAAATAAAATATTTATATAATAGGGAATTTTTTTTTATGAAATCTACCTTTTAGATTTTTTTTTCAGCAGTAATTATAAATGTCAACAAATCGGGCAGACATGAATGAAACATTGTAAATTGAAGGAAAAGAAGAGTTTGTTTTTTTGGACTTTAAACGGAGGCGAAGTCGCGGGTTCTGCTAGTAGTTGTAGCTAATATAAATAAAAATGAATCACCGAAATGTGCATGTACCTACGCACATAACTTTTGATCGACTGCATGAAATTGAATAATTCTTTTTTTTTGTGTTTGTTATTGTCAGGACAATTTTTTCATAGAAGAAAATTAAAAGACAAAAATAATTACTAATATATGTTTTTTTTAAATTTCATAATATGAAAAGTGAGTGAGTAAAATAGTTTTTATCCCGGAAATCAACCCTTAAGGGGGTAAGAATGGAGAAGTTTGTACGGGGAAGTAAGCCAAGGACGAACCCGAGCGAAGCGAGTGTGAGCCGCTAGTAGGTAGGTATATAAAACGGAGAACGGCATGTATTGATCTAATCACCATGTTCAAACAAATCACCCGGAGTTATGAGAACTCATTTTAAGTAATTGCAAACAAGTACAAACAATTATTAGATTATAAAACCTACATTATAAATTCTACTGTAACCTCGTACGCTTATTTTGTTACAAAAAGTTAACAATGTTGCGTGGTCCGAGTTTATATTTTTGTTACCTACGTTTAGTTTATGCCCTTCATATTCATCTGTTTAGCTTTATTAACACATATTAGCTCGTTCAATGTTTTATGTACATAACTTATTTTTATTCTACTTTCTAATATGAACGTTTTGGATATATTTTTTTATATTTAACATCCATCGTAACCACTATGAGACAAGCCAAATATAAAAATTTAGCTTTTAAATTTACTAGTTAACATTTTACATTGCTAGAATAAATATAAATAATAAAATATATAAAAAGACTATTGGCATTTATCAATTATAAAGTGGTATATTAAGCGATCACATTATTTTCTATAGAACAATGTAATGTATTGGCTAAATTAAGTATATTAGAGCACTTAAAAATTGAAACATGGAGACCTTGTTAAAATTTAAAAAGCGAATAAAAAAAGAGGCAATAAGAGGCTAGGCATTGAAAAAGATAGTCAAGTACAAGATAGGGATAGATATCGCAGAATAGGATTTAAGTGTTTCATATAAAAATCGGATTTATGGTAGTTACTGGCTTCATTATGAAATTATATATTTCATAAAAAAAATGTAGGCCTTAACTCAAATTACGGCTACTTGTTATTTATTTCAAAATATATTTAAGGTTAAAAAATCACACTTCTTGGGTGTCTTTTGATAATTAATATAGAGATAGAATTGACAGAGTTTTATAATAACATTGAGAGTATAAGAGTATATAAAAGTTACATACATATTATGTTTGTACGTAGATAATATTATCTATGGGACAGGTATGCATAAATATTTTATTTACGTGCATTCTAAGTGCGGTTGATTATCGTAATATCTCATTTACTGCTGTCGCATTGTCTTCTTACCTAACCTAAAACGCGTATTTACATGTATGTACGTTATACTCGTACGATATTACCACGGTAATGTAATGCATATTACCGTGATAATACTACGTGGTTTTAAGGTAGTATTAGTGTTACATATTAATAATACATAACGATTACTGCTGCAGTAACATTGTCGTACTAACACTTACTTATAATATTGAATCTTAAAACTAACGTAAGTATATACCTACTACACATAGAGTAAGAAATACTATGTTCTCTCCACAAGCTACATACAAATGTGTAGATCACGAAGAATAATTACTAACTTTTAAGCTTTTAAAACTTATTGAAGATGCTATCTTTTAATTTTTAAGTAAGTCACAATTTCCTTAGGTTTATTATTACCTAAATACCTTATAAAATAAAATAATAATACCTTTAATACTTTCTTAGATTTACGCGAATATTTGACATTTTAAATAAAACTATATTTTCGGATTATTTCGCGGATTTATTTTGATTTTTGGTTTTTGGTGCAATTTTCATTTTTTTTAATTGTGGGTAGGCTGTCTGTAACAACTAAACCTTCAAGACATGTAACACCTCAGTCTCTCCCGTGACCATGGATGCTGTAAAGCATTCGAAACGTCGGAAACCAAAAATCAAAATAAATCCGCGAAATAATCCGAAAAGATAGTTTTATTTTATAATACCTTTATAAAATAGTAGCGGCTCACCCTCGCTTCGCTCGGGTTCGTCCCTAGGTACGTTTTAATAGTTAGTACGAAATAAAAACCTTTGAATTTCTCGGCTTTTCTGTACTATAACATGCATGTATTATACATAGAAACCTTCCTCTTGAATCACTCTATCTATTGCAGAAAACTGCATTAAAATCCGTTGAGTAGTTTAAAAGATCTAAGCGAACAGACAGCGGAAGCGACTTAATTTTATACTATGTAAAGATATATAAACCTTTTATACTACGTTCAATAACATAACTAAATCCAAAAGCAGTCTTTCAACAAAATAGTAATTATATTATCAATGTCATTATAAGAAATGGTTATTTGATGTTTTATCTGAAATTTAAATTTAAATGAAAATATATCTAATGCAAAAATATCTATATAACTTGAATGCCCTTCATAATATTTCTTTAAAATATTTAGTGCTTGTGATTGGTTGAAGAGACTACATTTTAGGTAAATATTATATTAAGTATGCTTCAAATTGAGCTTTACAGAAAATAAAGGTATCGTCAAAACTATTAATTTTTATATAGAAACTAATCTTCAGTAGGTCATCCATCGTCAGTGTTTGAAATGGCTTAATTTTATTTGCTTTATAGCCCAGCCCTTCTTCCCATCTTGACTTCCAAACTTTGACTTACCTTGCGCTTAAAGACATTTGCCACCGTCGACGATTCCTGTAGAAGTAAATTGTTTGTAAAGTAAATTTTATTTCATTCTTTAAAAAAATAGCAGCAATCAGCAGGAGTTTACCTTTTTCTGGTTTATTGATTTTTTCAGTAGACTCACTGTGGACGTCTTCAGTTTGAGGATCTTCGGATTTACCGCTCGCATCTTTTATCTATACACCTGCTACCTCTAACGTAGTTTTGTCTTCTATGAGCTCATAGCTGAAAAGTACTGATAAATTAGATATTTAGCTTAAAAAATAATTCAATAAATTGTTGCCATAATAACAAAACTTACACTATCTCAACCTTATTCATACTGCCGCAATTTTTCCTGATTTTCAGCAAACTCGTCGATACATTTTCGAAACAAATCTATTTCTTCTTCAGTTAGTTGTTCGCTAAAATATCAGATTCAAAATTAACACATGATTTTATAAATATAATTGTATATATGTATCTATACTTACAATAATTTCTATCCATACGTTCGCTGAAGGCTGGTTATACTGAATGTACCTACTATGCACAATCGTCATGTTGTCAGTAAGGATTTGACCTAAAAGCAATTCAGAAATATATTAGTGTCTATTATTCGTAGCCTTATATTATTAAATAAATACATCTTTTTTTATAAATTATGAATTAGCTATATATATCAAAGTTTAACGAGTTTGATAAAAATCAAGTTGCTTGATTCACTTTTATTTTATTTTGAAATAGAAATTATTCATGTATACCTGTTCAAAGGTTCGTTCATTTAATGATTTAATTCAGGTCAGTAGTGAACAAAGTGGCCGCAACTGAAAATAAAATGGCTGGACTTTAAAATGAAAATGGCGGACCGAGGCTCTGAGACCTTTAGGTACTCAAGAGTAGTTGCGCATGTGCGAACTTTAGTGAGAAATATTTATCTAAAATATTGAAAACCAATAATTTCTTTATTTAAATAAATTTAAAATTATTACTTATTTTTATAAATTATGGTTATGGTAAGTAGATAATACATCAGCGTATCTACTCACCCTTGGTACTTTTTATGAAATCTTCTTTTAATAAAATGTACAACAAACTAGTTAAGGTCAACCTTAAAACTTCAGTTAGGTAGAATGTATGATCGATATTTGCGAATGCTCATTAAAAATATTGGCAACCATCTTGATTAAATGCACCGATAATAATTAATAAATCCGCATCAAATACCTGCATCAGTCCTTAATGTCATCAAAACGGCGTCCATTGCAATCCATGTTTGGATTCTAGATTCTCTGAGATACTTTTTTACTTGAATTTAGACTTTACAACATATCGTCCAATTCTATAGAGGTATTATTATTGTCGTTGTATTAGTATGGCATTATTTGGATCTTCCCCTTGTACTATTGCTCTGTTAGCTACCTATGTAATAAATAAATACACAAATAAATTATTAAGTCGAAGCTGGTATAACGGCACATCTCATAACACTCCGATATAAAACATAATAAGACATATCAGATATATTAAAATATCCCTAGCTTTAGCTAGACTAATGCCATCTATACATATAGATAATAAATACGGAGTCGAATCTGTACATATATTTTTTTGGAAAATCTTATTGAAAAAGTCACTATTATAGATACAGAGACCGAATCTATAGTTTTTAGAATTTTTGTCTGTTTGTCTGTATGTCTGTCTGTGAACGCATCACGAGAAAACCACTGAACAGATTTTGATGAAATTTGGTATGGATAGCTGATTATCCAGATCAACTAATAGGATACTTTTTACTGCGGGAAAATATATCATCTCTGAGAAATCTATACCGACTAACCGTTAAAACGTAACTAGGGACGAACCCGAGGGGAGCGAGGGCGAGCCGCTAGTCTGTTTATAAAAGTTAAGATAGGTACTACATAAATAATAATATGGACGATACATGAACATTGAAACTTATGCGCACCATTTAGACTTAATGCACCGACAAGTTACTGCAATCTAAATGGCCGCATATACACAGATTCTTTAGTACCTACTAGGTACTTACTTATGTATAACAGGAACTTTTTTAACTTATTTATTAAGATTTTTTTTTAATTTTAATCATAGAAGTACCTGCACAATACTCAATGGTATTTTGATTTTGTGATTTATGAAAATATATCGATTTTCATCCTAATAAATACCTACTTCCCCTTAATAGTTTTTAATACGTAACATTCCTTAAGATTTAACTTTACAAATTCCTAATTGAAAATATTTGCCGAATGAAAAAAATTAAAAAAAGTAGGATGAGCAATGGATACCTAATATAAAATTATATTTATATTAATAGTTGTTGTCTGATAGTATCTAAACAATTCACCTAAAATTTCTATAACTAAATATTTTAAAACAAAATATTACCTATGTTATAGTGTCAAGTTCGTCTACTTTTATTATAAATCTAATTTTAAATTATAAACAAAGAATAACAAAAGACCTATTAGTCTGCACGAACTTGTATAGATAAAATGTGTGTAGGTAAATAAAATATTAATATTCTATCTAGTAAGTTTGAAAACGTATGTCTCCACGACCGCAGACACGCCGACGCGGCGTGTCAGTTAACAATGGATTTCTTGGATTTTTAATTAATTTCTTAGAAATTTACCTGTAGGTCATATAATTCTAAATAATTAAAATGAACGACAAAACTTCAGATATTCCAATTCACTTTGAAAACAAATAATGATACTTGTTTAATAACAACCACTAGCTGCTTTTTTAACAGCTCAACCACTAATGTGGATAATTCAGGCGCCGTCCCCCAGCCAGATTTCACGCAACAATTTTGCGCAGATCGATGTTTGATGAACTAGGTTTTGCCATTGTTTGAGAGGTAGGTCATGACCCTTATGCCCTTTTCTAGAAATTTCCATTTACTATCCCAGTTAACCAATCCATGCAAATTTAATGGTTTTAAATACTCATTAATTAAGTTTTAATTTTTCAGATTGCTTTGTATACAAGTCAAAGCAAATTAGTATTTTTATTAATAATTAAATAATATATAAAACGCAATATTTATTTATAACTCTATAGATATCCGGCCCCCAGATACTGCGACAATCGATCGCATTGCAGATATCAGAAGTGCCGCCCTCTAAAAAAGCTTCCCATAGTTAAAAGTGCATCTATCTTGCACAGTTGAAGTGCAGCGGCGAAGCTGAAATATTGCCTATCATTTGCTCGTTAGAATCAAGTTCAAGATAGTTGTGTTTTTTTTGGTTCAGCAAAGGCCCTACGACCCAAAATGATATTTCGTATTATAAAGTATTTTTATGAAATTATGTTCATGATTATATCATCTTTTATTTTCCGGGTAATAATACTTCTTGCTTTGCTCAAGCAAAGACTGGAGGTTTTCTATAATTATCATCGCATCAACCGAGACTTAACTAAAATGAGATTGGATGCGGAGGAACAAGAGGAAGATATTAAAAAAATGGAAAGGCTAAAGAACTGGTTTATAGATACGGAGAAAATGTTGCAAGACAAGAACATGACTTTTAAAGACTTGGAGAATATAGCTAAAAAAAAGAAACAAAAATTGGATAAAGCTACCTAAGCTCAATGCCAAGGTGGTGTATCATGTGAGCATACTAATATATTTAAATAATATAAATGGAAACTGTATCTATGACTTTCATCAATTTTTGTAAACTCCATGTCTCTCGCTATCCTATGAATGTCTTAATTTTTTGGAATGCGGATATTCGAGAGATGTCGCGGAAGACGACACGAAGGACACATTTTTCTCCTTTACGTCGGAAGTGCAAAGGAATGAAGACCAGTACCATGTAATTTTGAAGAATTTACAAAAAAATATTTTTAAATGTTAAGGTGTTCCGCTCAAAAAAAATATTACTATACTAATATTGTGGAAATGAAATATTTTGTAAACATATTTTTATATACCTTCTTCGATTTTTTGAGAACTTTTATTAGCTTTAGTAATAATTTATATTTTTAAGTGCAGTTGTGGAAATCTCTCGAATGGAATGGATATGTATTTTTATAAAATATCAGTTCTTAAACTTAAATTGTCTCAACTTTAGAGTACTTTACGGCATATATATTGGTGTCATTGTTATCTTGATATTTTAGAAATACCATAAGTGTCTACTACTATTCATAACGTAATATTATGTCGGTCTGAGGCATGGGCATAATCCTCAGATTATTCGATTCAATAATCCGTGTTAGTTGATGTGTATCTAAATAAATGTCCTTAAATCTCTGTGAACTTTATAGTGTAATACAATACTTGATGTCTAAGTGTAACAGTCCATTACGTGATGTTATCAATGTCTAATAAACTGATTTTCTGTTTCTAAATGGATTCAATAAATTGATGTATTAAAATGAATTTGGTTTTATTTCCCTCGTCCAGCAGAGCAAAGTACTACTAATTCTGCAAAACTTATTGAGTTATAATTCTGCAAAGCGATTTCTTTCATGAGCTTGGCCTGCATGCGAATTTCATATGATGCATACATTTTGCGATTGTAAGCAAATCTTTTAAGAGCTTGAAATTTAAAAATATAAGCAGTGCACGTTTACATAGCATTCAAGTACAGTTCTTGTTTTTTAATAATATTTTAATTCTTTCTTATTAAAACAGTCCGTTAATATGGTAATTTTGCTTTAAAATATGGCGGGTAAAATCAATACATGGCATCGTTTCATTTCACGCTTTATTTTTATTTTGATTCTTAAAATAGTGAGTAAGTAATATTTTCGGCGATTGTTCATTGATTAAAAACGATATTTTTTTCTTGCATATTTATCGCATTGTTCTTATACCGTATCACATATCATACATATATACGCAATTACATATCGCATTTTGCGATATGTAATTTTGTAAGAATATTCAGTCTTCTGTTAAAAACTATACTATTTTTATTATAGCATGGGGCAGATGATATTAGACAAACCTTTTATATTGACTGATAAGTTCTTATAAACATGGTATAATATTTTCGTTCTAACCTAAATGAGCTGATGTACTAAATCTATAAAAAATACTATGAGATTTTTAGGGTCCTACTGGGACGTTGAATAAAAGTAGACCTGGTTTATTGCCGTTATACAGTAGTGTTAATTTTTTGAAAAAACTCAAAAAATATAAAAAAGCAGCCGTTTTTCTGCCCGGTTTTAGCAAGAAAAAAATTCATATCTCGAAACGAAATGAGATATCAAAAAAACAAAAAAAAACCCTTGAGATATGATTTTGGGCTACATTTAAAAAATATTGGAGGTGCATATCATTGATAGGTTATACAGAAGTTGTACTTTTGTGACGCGGAGTGTACGCGCAGAGAGCGCGTGAACGCGGTAGTTACGATGAAGAAATGTTATATATATAGTATGATCGTTATTGGTTTGAACGCTTCCAACATGGGCATTTTGATCTAGAAAACCCCGTGGTCGCCCGAAAAGTAAAATCAACAACGACTAATTAAAGGCGATAGTGGAAGCTGACGATACTCAATCTACGGCTGAGTTAGCAGCACTTTTCAACGTTAGCATCAAAACAATATTAGTCCGTTTGCGTCAAATTGTGTATCGCACTAAACGATAGTCAGCTAGACGAACGTATTGAGGTATGCCTTACGTTGCTTAACAGACACAGAAACGAAAGGATATTCAACCGCATTGTCACTTGCGATAAAAAATGGATTCTTTTTGGTAATCGTAAGAGGTCATCATGTTGGTTAGACCTTGGTTCAGCACCAATGCAATTTACCCAAGCTAAAAATTATCCCTAAAAACGTCATGGTCACTTTTGGTGGTCCACTGCCGGTATGATTCATCACAGATTCTTAGTAAAAAGCACCAGCATTACTGCGGATATGTACTATGAGGAACTAAACACAATGACGGAGAAGCTCGCAAATCTCCGGCCAGCCTTGGTTAATCCCTCGTCCCGGCTGATTCTACATGACAAAGCTCCACCTCATACGGCACAATAGACGATCTCCAAGCTACAAGAACTAGGGTTGGAAGTTTTGCGTTATCCACCAGACCTTGCGCTAACAAATTTTTACTTTTTCCAAAATTTGAACAACTTATTGGCAGGGGGAAAATTCAATACCTGAGAGGCAGTAGGGGAGAGCGGGGTTGGAAGTTCCGATTTTCAAATAACATGAAATTTTATTATAAAAATGAAGGTTTTCATTTTTAACATGTGCAAATATTGAATGGATGTTTATTGGTTTTTGTAATATTATAGTCATTTATACTAATATCTCAATAGTTTTTTTTACAGAAGCAATTTTTTGTCAAATTTCGGAGCGGAACATTTAGCCCCGCTTTGGGGCGAGTTGTTCCATCGTTGGGGCAAATTGTTCCACTTAGATTATAACAATAATCTATCCGAATAACATAGGTTTTATAAAATAAAACAACCATTTCTATATATTTATGATGTAATGTTTAAGTTATGCGAAAAAAAATTAAAAAAACAACAAACTATTACTGTTACAATACATTACTGGTCCAGATAAACTTTTTGTAACTTTAAAAATAACAAATCCTAAATGGTGAGCTCCAGATAAACGTTTCTTTACTTAGTTAACATATAATGGAGATCTATCAACTTATAAATTTTATCAGATGCATAACTTGACTTCAAGAAACAACAAAACATAATCTCCAAATAAACTTATTTTTATTTGTTTAAATTATTCATTATATCAGTCTTACTTTAATCATGTGTAATTAAATTTGGCAATCTCCATTCTCATTCATCAGGAATCTTATTCGACACTCATTTCTTTATCTGACTCACAGTTGGGACACACATAAGTACGAATCTAAACATTTGATACGAGCCCAATTTTTACACATGATACATTCTATCCATTGTTCTCTTGGACGAAAATTTGAATATATGTATCACAACAAATTATACCGTACCATTCTAGATCGTGCTAACATGTCAGTCTCGTTTTCTTGTAACACTCTTCGTTTAGCTTTTCCTTGAGATTTTTCCTACCCTTTCCCGTTGGTTTTATCTTTTCCTTTACTATTTTGTTTGTTTTTTTTCTTATCCTTTCTTTGCAATGTCTTCATTCTTTTTTGTCTTCTTCTTTGTCTGTTCTTCGATTAACGCATTTTGACTGGCGTGTCAGTTAAAATTGATTTTTTTATTATATCCAGTGAAACAGTCAGCTCCAGCAAATTTCTGGCTCTCTAGCCACAGTTTAAAAGAATCTCGGAGGAGTCTCGGAGGGTTTACCTTCCTCTGTCTTATGCTTGTAATTTCGCATCCTTAAAATGAAAAAAATGGTCTAAAGTATTTTAGGTATACGACGAAGGTAAATTGGGGTAAGTTGTTCCGGGGAACAACCAGCCCCGTCAGGAAGGAACTTATTACCCCAAATTACGTTTATATACGAAGACTGACATACTGGCAAACTAATATAATAAATTATAAAAATACTTATGCGATAACCTTACCAATATCACTACAATTTTGGAAAGTTACATATGAATCGGTCCATAATAAACATAGATAGACCAAATAGTTTAAGCACGAAAAAATTTACTTACGTGACGTTTTGACAGCTACGTGCACACAGCCACTCAACCTTCGTCGCTGGAGTAACTAAAATGGCTGACGGCACAGCGCGTTACCTGATGCTTTAACGGCGCACTTCACATCTATTGCTATGTCTTTCCCTTACAAAGTTATTACCGTCGGAACGACTTACCCCGGTAACTTCCAGCCCCGCTCTCCCCTACAAAATGCCTTTGAAGAGTTTGTTGGCTCCCGTACATCTGGCTTCTTTAAGAAGAGCATTGAAAAACTACCACCACAGCGCTGGCATGGGTGCATATTTTGATTGATAGAAATAAAAAATATTAAAAAAATACTTTTAACTTTCTGTATATTAGACTGCAATTTCATAGGTAAAGGTCTTTAATATATATAATTTTTGGTAAAATTTTAAAATACATAAAAAATCTATATTTTTATCGGGCTCCGTGTAGGAGATTGCAGCTAAGCTGCCACAAACCACCGTCGCGCCGATGTTTTCATCCCCGCTCTGCGTAACGCACCTAAGACCGGTTCCCAATAACATTTGTTATGCATGTAAAGTAACGTGATCTGACATTAGTTACAATACTCTACTGTACTGTACTGGGGAGATTCTTTAATTTTTTTTTAAACAACAACAAAAATACAAAAAAAAAATTGCCGTCACGGGACGCCCGGCAGGTGTGAAACGTATTATATATTAATATTAGAATTCATCTATCTATCTATCTTTTCTCTATAATATAAAAAAGAATCGCTGAATGTATTGGCACGGTAATGTAATGCATATATTACCGTGGTATTGGTAAGCGCAAATCTCGAGAGCAGCTGAACTGATTTCGCTAATTCTTTTTTTAGAATATTCCTTGAAGTACGAGGATGGTTCTTACGGAGAGAAAAAATTAAAAAATTGTCGGAAAATGTCTAAAAACAACACTTGTATACTCCCATACAAAAGGTTCTAATTAAAGGTTAATAATACTTAAAAGTCAATTTGAACTTTAATACAATAACATAAAGTTTAAGTGTTAGTGGAGAGGTTCCGGGAAGGCAAAACATTGATGGCAATTGAGTGACGTTAGAATAGTTTAAATATTAATGTCAATATCGTCAATATTATTAGCAAAAATTTAAAATTTATATGGCTAACGCCGAGCGAAGCGTAGGTGAGCCGCTAGTACTATATTAAAACTGTAGAGGTTGAATGTCTGTACATAGAAAAAAAAGCTAAAAACCGTGTCAGGGGGATGTAAGAAGACAATTAGAACAAATCCAGATTTTTTTCAATTTTTTTGTTTCTCTGTCTCTTTGTCTGTTTGTACGGGCTAATCTTCGAATCTATTGGACCGATTTAAGTGCAATTTTGCATGGTGGTACCTTATATCCCCGGTCAACATCTTAGATACTTTTCATCCCGGAAAATTAAAGTTCCTGTGGGATAGTTAAAAATCTATAGTAACTTATACAGCTTAGTTAACAAAAAATACTAATTGGATTTTAATAAAACTTTAAAATAATATAGTTCATACATCACAATAAAAAATAAGCTACTTTTTATCCTGGAAAAATGAACGGTTTCCGTGGGATAGATCTGTTTGTGCTTTTCTAGAGGCGAACCCAAGTGAAGCGAGGGTGAGCCGCTAGTGATTAATAAAAACCTATAAAGCTATATGGACTAATATGAAGAAAAAAATAGAGTTTCGTTTATAAAATACTAGGCAGAAACCGCGGATACGCTCAAGCTAAAACTACAGAAAAAACTAAAAAGGTGGGTTTCATACAAACTTGTATCCCCTATTTTACCCTCTTAAGTGATAAATTTCAAAAAACGCTAAAACACGTATTTATTTAATTGTATTGAAAAACATTGATACCAAGTTTCAAGTAATTCTGATCATAAATATTTTTTTGGGTAGTATGTACCTACCTAACGTATAATCCCGTGCGAATGTGATAATCTCCCGCGGTTTCCGTTTTGACGTGAAAGAAAGACAAACAAAAAAAAACAAACACACTTTCACATTTATAATATTAAGTATGTATGAAAGGGTATGATAACATGACAGCGTTACACCGTCACACCACAGAGTCGAATTTACTGCCAACTTTTGATGATACCCTAGTACTCGTGACATTTTATATGACCTAATTTATGAGCCAAGGGCGGACACCGGAAGTAAGTTCGTTCCTACCGGGTGTCTCACTGCGCCTTTTTTTATTGCATAATGGATCTCGAGAGAGAGTCATATTTTTTTTAATTTATAGTCAAACATAAGTTTGGCATCAACGATAATTTTAAATATTTGTCTTTGAGAGAGAGAGACTCCCAAAAATCTTTACAAATTACAGATAAAAGGCTATAGCTGGATAAGTCTAGCGAACCGGCCCCCTAATGACAACATATCGAAACTTATGTGTCAATAAGGGCTTGATGTAGAAAAATGATTCATATTATGAGTTTTACTGCCGTACTCCACTTTGACCTTGAAAAATGAAGAAAAATGAACGTAACTATGAGTTTCGTTCAAAAGGGCATATCTCGGAAACCTTCAAAGCTAGAAACTTAAAATTAACGCAAGGTTTTAGGTAACCTTTCAGAACATGTTATATATATATATATATATATATATATATATATATATATATATATATATATATATATATATATATATATTTAGATTTTTAAAATAATTACAACACTATTTAAGAAAATAAATAAAAATAAAATAATTATTATATCAGTGTTTCCTGAGACTTACAATCACAAAAAAATATATGTTATAGTATTTGATATACACTAGTACTCATAAAAAAATCGTTTGAAAAAAATTGATGCAACATTTCGAATAAAAAAAACTCGACGCGCACTAAATATATCAAAGAACAAGAACGTCACAATGACACATATTATGCGTATAAAAACACATTATCGATTATCTATGCATATAATAAAATTGTAACTAAGCCGAATCTGTACATTAAATAATTTTTGGAAAATCTTATTGAAATAGACATTATTATCGATACAGAGACCGGATCTATAGTTTTTAGAATTTTTGTCTGTATGTACCACTGAAGGGATTTTGATGAAACTTGTTATGGTAATAGCTGGTTATTTTTTTTTTTTAACGTTGGGAAATGCATTTACGCACGAGGTGTGGGACTCACCGGCAAAGCCAGTACTACCCACTAAAACCCAACAAAACCTTCCCCCGTCTTAATTGGGCGTCGCAGGATCGCTTACGCATTCAACTACGACGCCCCGACGCCAGGTCTGCCGAAGCAGACCACAACAACACGGGGTTGCTCCACAGTCCACTCTGCTATCAGAGAAGTACCAGGAGCAACCCGCATGGTACACCGCTCTCCGAAGAGGGCCACCTCCCACCGCCCACCGAAGTGGGCCACCTCCCTGTGCGTTTCTTGGCTTTGCGCCCGGTTGGGTTGCCGGGCACTACTGAGCCCCCCCACCACGACAAGGTGAACGCACGTTGGGGGGGAATAGCTGGTTATCCGGGTCAACATATAGGATATTTTTTACCGCGGTAAAAGATCTCATTTCTGAGAAAAAATACAAAAACTGCATTGTCAGAGTATATACTAAATACTAATGTGTAAAACCTAAGAATTTGGTTTTTGGTCATCTGAATGCGGGCGGAGCCGCGGGCAATGCTAGTATTTTAATAAATTTCTTAACTGTAGACAATGAACGAATTAACCACACATGCCTCAGACCTTAGAGTATACATAAGCTATAGAGCGCCCGTAAGCAAGTATGAACTATTGGCACATGTATGAACAGTCTCCAAATGTCAAGAGCGACGCTATTAATCATGAAAAGACATGCGTGCTGATTGTTTCTCTCGTCCGTATTTATTTAGATTTAGATTTATGTAATCATGGTGAAATATGCAGTTCCAAGCTGTAAAAACGATTCATGAAAGCAAACTAAAAAGAACAAAAATATTTCTTTTCATCGGTACACAATATTTTAATCAGAAAACACAGATTTTAACAAAATTACACAGGCGTGAGCGGGTGTTGCGGGAGGCGCGCGGGCGGGTTGACACAACACTTGCTTCCGCGCCCCCCGCTTCCTACTTTCCGTCATTAAGAGCTAGTGTTGTACGTTGTACTACTCGAATATTTTGTATAACCATAGTATTATAAATTAGGATTCTTTGTATTTGTCAAAAATAAAACCTTTAAAGTTTAATAGCACCAAAGTACCTTACAATATTACTTAATTTTAATTTTAAACATTTTTATAATTTTAATAAGTTTTATAATAATTGCATGGAATGTTATTTATTTCATTTTAGCTGTTGTTATTATAATTATTACAATTTTTTTAGAAAACTTTATTAATTAATCATCTTGCATCAATGCGAAAAGTTAAAGAGAATAATATATAATTTTAATTTAGTTTATTATTATTAAAAAAAAAATCAATATATTAAGCAACACTATTACTACATAGATTTACAAATGAAAGATATTAATTTGAAATACAGTAATTTTAGATAATAGTCTATGTGCGTGAATAAATGGTTATGTTAATAGTTTATGTTAATATATTTCTTTTTTAATTAAATTCTAAAAGTTTTACTAGCACATCTGCTTACGTTTCGTA
This sequence comes from Brenthis hecate, assembly GCA_951806755.1. Classification (NCBI taxonomy): domain Eukaryota; kingdom Metazoa; phylum Arthropoda; class Insecta; order Lepidoptera; family Nymphalidae; genus Brenthis; species Brenthis hecate. Next base: position 9,474,704 of record OX638251.1, read on the forward strand.
TAATGAACAATGAGCGATACGCGCGCTCTATATCATACGTATACTCTAAGCCTCAGACTGAATGTAAATAGCCGATACGTGTGGCGCCTTCTTTCGAGAAATCTTCCCCATTCAATCAATGATTATTAAAAATATTACTTATATCGTATAATCTCTCACTTATTGTGAGATGCCCAATACAAATAGAAAGGAACTACAATTGTCAGATAACTATCTATTATTAATTCTTGTAAGTCACCAAGGTTATCCAATGGTTTTGGAGAAATATGAGACTTACTGAAAAAGAAACTGTTTAGTATATTTTTAAACCAATATTGTGAAGATAAAATTTGTTTTTGTAATTTAAATAATTTTAATAATTTTTATCAAAATAAATAATTTAAAATATTTTTCTGCCAAAATATTTTGTTGCCATAGACTAATAAAACTTTTGTTTGTGGCATCTCATTTCGCGCTATTTATGATGTCAATGTCAACGACATTTGCACTTTGCAAATTTGCAGGTTTAACCCTTCATTTTAAAATTAGTTTTTATAAATTAAAATAATGAATATTTACGTGATTCATTTGAAATAAATAATAATAATAATCACAATGCACGTCCGAGTACGCGTCTTCGGCAAACCAGATGCTATAGTAGTGGTTGACTCTAAACTTACAAAGATAGATAAGTTTAGACATTTAATCAAAGATAAATTCAATGTAGAACCAAAATTGCAACGGTTGTTCTACGGGGGAAAATTGGTAAGTTTTATATTTTTGTTATAATTCAATTAGATGTACTTAATATATGATATACTAGCGAATTTTATGATTTCTGTACAATTTATTAATTGTTTAATTTAATATGCATTATACAGGACAGGGGAAATCTGTAATGTAAACTTTTATATCAAATTCTATATTGATATTATTTAACGATTTGTTAAAAACTTCAACACAAGCGAATATTTAGATGTGTATATTCCAGTGACACTAATTTATTTATCTGTTGCGAGGGAATTATTTATAATTAAAAACAATAATAAAATAGACTATCAAGATTATTATAAATAATAAGTTAATAAATATACATAAAATCCTAGTAAACTATGGATTTCTATAAGAATAATATATTTATCTATTCAACATGATTAACTTGGCTAATTATTCATAGTTATAAAGTAATGATACTTTATTATGTTATGTTATTGAAACTTAGTGTATAGATTTCTTGTTTTATGCCAAATGACATAATGTAGTTTTTACTGCCCATATGCTACTATTAAGATGCATTGTCTAGATATTGGTGCAGTTATGAGAAGGTTGCTTAGTTGATACTGTAGTTAGGTCAGCAAATTCTGTATAATCATATAATATTTAGAGAGACTAGGCAATGCTGTGCTTAAGGTATCAATAAGTGTATAAGCTGTTATATTCTATCATATTTAATTATAAATTGTTAAGGTGCACTCAGCGACTGTATATTTGACATGTGTACGTTAACATTTGCTATGAAATAGTTGGCAAAGCATGCAATAATATATATTTTACAATAATGATGTTTATATAAAGCATGTTGATTAAAAATGAAAATGATTTATTTGAATTATTCTATGTAGAATGTTTTTATAAAGTATTTTAATGTTTATAATATGTATGTGTGCTCTTCATGGAAAATATATACTCCATAATAATATTATAAATGTGAAAGTGTGTTTGTTTGTTTGCTTGTGTGTTTGTCTTTCTTTCATGTCGAAACGAAGTGACGGATTGGTGTGATTTTTGGTGTGAAGGTAGTGGGAGAGCTGGAGAGTGATAAAGGCTTTTTATCGCGGGAGACCATCTCATTCCCATGGTGTAAACATGTTAAAATATAATCCAAAAAAATATTTATGATCAGAATTACTTGAAACTTTGTATTAATGCTCTTCAATATAGAATCAATAGAGAATGAAAGTTTGTATGAAACCTAGGTACTTACCTTTTTAGAGATTTTTTGTAGATTTAGCGCGAGTGAAGCCACGGGTTCGGCTAATAGTATTATATTATATAATTTCAATTGTTTTCATTTGCTATAAATATTTTATTATTATTATTTTACTTTTACAGTTAGAAAATGGTTATACATTTCACGATTACAATATCAAGCTTAATGATGTTATACAACTAATGGTTCAAGTACAACCTGTAGAAAGTCACGATGAAGAAAAGACACATAAGAAACAAGAAGCTCAAGAAAAAATTGTAAATGATACAAAAGACAAACAACAAGTTTATAAAGGTTCACTGAATGTATTAATATTTTTTATATGTAAATTATAAAAAAATCTTGATTGAAAGTAGATTTGCAACAAATAGTATATACACCGAATACCAAATATTTGGCGGGCTTTCTGGCTAAATAGCCCAATATTAGGCAGTAGAATTTGCTTAGTGTTAAACTTATGGCTGGAAAACTATAGTATACTATATATATATATATATAACTATAGTTTATAGAATTTTTGTCTGTCTGTCTGTCTGTTACCGCATCACAGAAAAACCACTGGATGAATTTTGATGAAATTTAGTATGGTGATAGCTGGTTATCCGGGGCAACATATAGGATACTTTTAATCACGGAAAAATATCTCATTTCTGAGAAAAAACACAAAAACTGCAATTAAGTGTATAATATGTAAAACCTAAGAATTTGGTTTTTGGTCATCAGAACGCGGTTGGTGCCGCGGGCAATGCTAGTAATATATATAGAGGTTGGTTGACATGTTTGGTGACATGGGATTTTATAAGGGAGAAAGAAATGTTCAAATAATTTTTATGTGAAAAATATATAAATCAATGTTAATTCCTTAGGCTAAAGAAAATGTCATAATGGACTCTTAAATCACTGTTTACTGATGATTGAAACGCATATCAACTATATAGTTTATTAAGTTTGTACTGTGTATTCATACATGTTACTAATGCAAATTACATCCATATTATTTTAACTTTATATGGCACTGTAAACAAAATGATAAATATTTATTAACATACATATGTCATAAGAGCTTTACATAATTAAAACATTACTAAAATCATAAGATAAATTTTATATCATATACACATATTCATTTACTATATAATTTTCAGATACTGAAAGCACATTATATAAGATAGGTGATCTCGTGGATATAAAAGATCGTGAGCATGGTGCATGGTTTGAAGCTAAAATATTAAGAATTGTTCTCGATCCTAATATTATTTATGAGGAAAATACTGACACTAGCTTAGATACAAGTTATATAAATGACAAACAGAGTGATGTAGAAAATAAACCACCAAGCGATACTTCTGAAGATGAAGGTAAAAGTAAGAAAAAGGGTATTGCTAAGTATTTTTCAAAACAGCCCAAAGGAAAAAGACATAAGGATAAAATTGAGGCTGTAAAGATTACTGATGAGAATATTTTGTATAAAGTGCAATTGGATGCTGAGTAAGTATTTTATATGGTCTATTAATATTTCTGATTATATATATATATATATATATATATATATATATATATATATATATATATATATATATATATATATATATATATATATATATATAGTAACAAACATTTCACTTTTTGAGGATAACAGCTGAAAAGAGATATGAGGTCAGTGCAACGAAAAGTATTGTGTAAAGCTTTTAGAAGTTTTTTTCTAGATTATTACCTGTGGCTCTAAATTTTATATACATAACTGTAGCATGATTGGTATTTTGTTCACAATATCACCTATTAAATGATTTTATCATTTATTTTATTGATTGATTTATATGAAACTTTAGTGTACAACTAACATTCCTTTCAGTGAAGAAGATTCGGATTTGTACTGTAAATTAAAAGAAATAAGGCCTAGAGCTAGGAAAGTGTTAGATATCAAAGATTTAAAACCTGGACAAACTTATATGATTAATCACAACACTGATGACCCTTTAGAAAAAGGATATTGGTAAGTAGTAAAAACACAAGCTTTAGTAAGTTTTAATATTTTTATTAAAATTCTTTTTTTTCGCAACTTCTTTAGTTACCTTTGCAGGCATGTACAAAGTAACCCTCCAGAGTTTCATCACAATCAGATCAATGGTTTAGGAATGCATAGAGGACAAACATTCATTTGTATTTATATAATAACTAGTGACTCACCCTCGCTTCGTTCGGGTTTGTCCCTAGCTTGCTTCCCTATACACACTTTCATCCCAATTTTCACCCCCTTAAGGGATGATGTCTGGGATAAAAAGTAAAACTATCTTCTTACCAAATTTCATCTAAATCGGTTCAGTACATCCAGAGTTACCCCTACAACATCACAAACTCACAAACTTTACCTCTTTATAATATTAGTATAGATTAATCTATACAGATAAACAAAATTGAAGTGTCTGTGTGTAATGTCAAAATAACAGCTTCTTACTAAATTCATATGAAATGATATACTGTACTTATAAGTAAAACTGAATTTTAAAAATCTTGTCTGTCTGTCTGCCTGTGTGTTCCTGGTTGGACAGATTTTGACGGGGCTTTCACTGGCTGCTGTTACAGGAAGTAAATTCGGCTACTTTTATTTTAGAAATAGAATTAGTGTTCCTTGTAAAAAAAAATGTACCAAGGGACGACTCTAGTGGTAAGCTGGTAATGTAAAATAGGTAGAAGACTAGTGTGAGCGTGATATTGAGTAGGTGTATGTTTTTAGTTAAAATGAATATCTTTTACAACTCTTTCTAAACTAATAGAGGTACAGGTCGATTTTGTTATAACTGATAATTACTATTTCTATAGTAATAACAGGTTTAATACCTTTAAAAAATTGAAACATGTCTCATACATTTTATTTCACAGGTATGATTTAAAACTTGATGAGGTGAAGAAATTGAGGATGAATTATGAATTAATTGGCACATTATACCTTGGATCTGATTCAATACCTCAAAATGATACAAAAGTTCGTGTCCATGATAAAATATTTTCCATAGAGAAACCAGTCCCTCTAGCAGAGAGGAGTGAAGAGTATAATAAAATTATCGCCCAGGAACCTGAAAAACGTGTGTGATATTTTGATTACTTTTTACAAATCCTACTAATGATAGTCAATCAAAAGCATGCTTTTTTAGTTCTTTAAAACTATAGTTATTTCTAATAGTTTCTCCAGCTTTATAATAACCAACAACATAAACACAACAATGAATAAAAACTTTGTCAATAAAAATCCAAACAAAAATATTTCAAATTGTTAACATTATGTAAGAACCTGTCAGAAATGCATTTACCAATCTATACTAATATTATAAAGAGGCAGAGTTTGTTTGTTTGATTATTTGAACGCGCCAATCTCAGGAAGTACTAATCGGATTGGAAAAAATCTTTTTGCATTAGATAGCCCGTTAATTGGAGAAGACTATAATATAATCCATACTATTTTTTTGCACATTGTTGTTAAGTAGATACATCAAGAAAGCATACAATATATATGTTAGTTTAGTATATAATCAAATATAGGGAATAGTAACAAATGCTCGTAATGCGCATTTATAATATTAATATATTACAATTAGTGTGTTACAAATAGATTCTAATTTATTAGGTATGTTTTAATGGTTAGTGTGGAATAGATAGACTATGTATTATAATATTGCTCCGCTACCTTAGGCAGTAGCATGATGATATATAGCCTATAGTCATCCTCAATAAATAGGCTATCTAATGCAAAAAGATTTTTACATATCAGATTAGTAGTGCCTGAGCTTAGTGCATTCAAACGAACAAACAAACTCTGCCACTTAATAATATTGATATAGATTAATTTATTTAATGTTTATATTTTTTGTCTAGGTTCGCAACCTCTAAACTGCTTGAAATGTCGCGACGATGAGGATGCTCCCTGTAGAGAGTGTGGCTGTTATTTATGTTTTGGAAAGGAAACCCCAGAAAAAGTAATGAGTTTGTTATTATTTTAATGGAAATAATATTTATTAAGGACAAGCAATGAGACCAAGAAAAATAGAACTTTAAATAATGGAATTTTAATAGCTTCAAAAAAGACAAACAATTTTAACTTTATTTTATTTCTTTTTATTTGATCCCTTTGTCAAAAAATAAATTGAATGGTGTGAACTGAACAACTAACCTTTCTTATGTTGAAAAAAATATGGAAATGAATATTGGTCCATGCATAATTTACGCTCGGGTTCGCCTCTAGACAAACAAAAACAAATCTATCCCACGGGAACTGTACATTTTTCCGGGATAAAAATTGTTTGTTATTCTGATATATGAACTATATCATTGTGAAGTTTTATTAAAATCCAATCAGTAGTTTTGGTGTACTGAGCTGTATAAGTTACTATAGTGGTTTAACTATTTCACGGGAACTCTTTAATTTTTCGGGATTAAATGTATCTAAAATGATGACTGGGAATATAAGGTACCACCATGCAAAATTACATTTAGATTGGTCAACAGTTTCAGAGAATAGCCCATACAAACAGACAAACAAAAAAATTGAAATAAATCTGGATTTGTTATATATTTAGTAAAGTTTCAGTCAATGCTACTGAACAGAGAAATAATAGATACATACAGATAGTTTAACAAATGTTCGACGTTATTCTTTAAACTGGCATAACTTTTTTATTTATGAACCGATTGACATGAAACAAACAGTAAATGTTAAGTGAAGTTTACCACAATATATTAGTAAAAACCACATCTAAATCGGATAAGCCGTTTCTGAGATTATTGTGCATATACGCACAGACAAACAGACAAAAATTTTAACAATCATTATTTTCGGTGCTACTTGCGTTGATAAAGGTTCCAATAATATTTTATCTCATATTTCTTCCATGTACAGACAGCGATCCATTATATTTTTATTATATTATATATAAATAATAAATGTATACTTATTAAACTATTTTAATATATATATAAATTATTACATTTTAGATAGTGTTATGCGACGAATGTAACAATGGTTTTCATATGAAATGTTTGACTCCCCCACTAACGGAGTTGCCCGAGGAGGATTGGTACTGTCCGTCGTGTAAACGAGACCCCAATGACGTCATCGCGCCGGGCGCCGCCAAACAAACGAAAAAGACCAATGCATCCAAAACTAACAGGGATTGGGGCAGGGGCATGGCATGTGTTGGTGAGTTAGAAATATTATTATGAACACTAGCAGACCTGTTAAACAGTCCTCCGTCCTGCTTCAGATCTCGTTTGGTTAGAGAATATGAAGAATGTGTCAAGATCTCGGGGTACTCAATCCAAGTATATATGTATTCAAGTACACAAAAAAAAATTAAAATCGATCAAGCTGTTTTTTAATTCTTAGTTGTGTTGCTGCAATTTTTTTTAAGTTTCTTTGTAAATGCTTATTGTATTCACCATTATATTTAAATGTCGTTTTAGTAATACTTTATGCAATTTTTTTTAGCATTACAGGTAAACACAAAACGACTTAATATATTTATAGATTTGTATATGGACAAGTGGCGTCACATATGATATCAATATAAAAAAAAATATTATATTTTAACTCCATATGGTCGAAAATTAAAAAAAAATCTTTATTGGGTGCGTTTTAAATATTACAATTTACAAAATTATGTTTGATAATGACTACATTAGTTAAAACTGTGTCGTAGTCATTAACGCCCACCTCCAGATTAAAAAATTTACATTATGTTCCAATATAAGATTTAAAATTTAAATTAATTTAAGATATTAGTTATGATATGAGTATAGTATAAGTAGATTGACGGTATGTGCGTGTGTGTGTGTGTGTGTGTGTGTGTGTGTGTGTGTGTGTGTGTGTGGTGTGTGTGTGTGTGCGTGTGCGTGTGTGTTTGTGTGCATGTGTGTCAGCCATATAAAATGTACCTATTTTAGTAAGTTCTCGGTTTCCTCATATGTCAAGTTTAACAACCAAGCTGTAATTATATTTTTGCATACATGTAAGGTTCGTGGATATATATTAAGAACTTTATTTATTTTGTTATATAAATTTGGGGAAAAGAAATCATAATGCTGTTTTGCCAAAGCCGATGTGACGAATTGTTTTGCAAACTAAATCCGATCTGCGTTTATTAGAGATCAAGTATCAAGAGATCAAAAAAAGGTGATTGTGAGTGCTTACGTAGTATGGTTTGGAGTAAAAACAATTTTCTAACAGAAAGTACTTTAGAAATTTTATACAGTTCTACGGTTGGGAAATATATAGGTTTAAAGTTCATTGTTTTGAGTATAGATCTTTGAGCCCTTTCTAAACGCAATAATTTAGTTTTATCAGTGCCTCCCCAGGCAGTGATGCAATATGATAAGATCGATTGTACGAGGGCATAATATACGTTCTTAAGTATTGACAAGTCAACAATGTTTCTAAGTCTTTTAAAGACAAATATTAGTTTCCGAAGTCTATTGCAGGTAACTTTAATGTGTTCGTGCCATGAAAGGGTGCTATCAATGTATATGCCTAAATACTTGGTTTGATTGATGTTATTAATACTTCTGCAATTACAAGCGATATTTCTATTGCAATTTGGATTGTGAATAAAAATTTTAACGGGGGGAGAAGGAAGAGAAATATTGCTAGGGGCAAAGGTTATAAAATTCGTTTTATCTAAATTTAAAGAAACTATTTTTGCGTAACCATTTATTGACAGCAGATCTGCATTAGATTCAGCGTATTTTGTCACTTCAGCCCAATTTTTCCCGTGAACAAGAAGAATTGTACCATCGGCATATGGGATTATTTTACAATTTTGCAAATTCAGTTTGGACAATTCATTTACATAAATGAGAAAAAGAGTTAGCCCAAGGACACTGCCTTGAGGTACTCCAAAATCTATATTTTCCTCTGCACTCATAACACCATCGATAACAACGCATTGTGAACGATTTTCGAGGTAGCTCTTAAAAATATCATTTGCTACTCCTCGTACACCCACCTGGTGTAATTTCTGAAGAAGGTTAGGGATGGAAACAGTGTCAAATGCTTTTGTTAGATCCAAAAATATACCAATAGTTTTTTCTTCCTTAGTGAAATTTTTTACTATAGAATTTGTTAAGTCCAAAACAGCATCTTCTGTAGATTTACCACTCCTAAAGCCATTTGGTTAGCCGCAAAGATATTATGTTACTGAGTTTACGAGTCTAATATTTAAAAGTTTTTCGAATATTTTAGATAACATAACGTAGTTAGAATTGAGATAGGCCTGTAGTTACTGACAATGTTTCCATCACCGCCTTTATGAATTGGGTGAACCAGAGCTTTTTTAAAATTTTTGGGAAAGATACCGGATTCAATCGCCAAATTAAAAATATGGACCAGCATTGATATGAATTAGAATCGTATTAAATATTTACAATTTTATAGGTAAAACCAAGACATGTGCAATGCCCGCCAACCATTTTGGGCCCATTCCTGGCATAGAAGTGGGAATGTGTTGGCGTTTCAGAATACAGGTATATTAAATTAAACATAGTTTCATCATAACAAAATTACATGCCAAAATTAGATACTTTACACTTTTAATGATTATTTTTCTATAAACATGCATTATGTTATTTTTAAATATATGTATTTTATTTCAGTTTCTTATGGTGAACTCAAAATTGGTTTACTTTTTTATTTATATTTTAATTTATAAACAAATTTAAATGCCATTTACTTATAAATTAATATTTTAGCTTTCAGAATCTGGAGTGCATAGACCGCCCGTATCTGGTATACATGGACGTGACGTTGAAGGAGCTTATAGCATTGTTCTGTCTGGTTGGTAATTACATATCTAATATATAAAATTCACGTGTCACAGTGTTTGTAACGAAACTACTCCAAAACTGCTTGACCGATTCTTGTGAAATTTTGTGTGTATATTCAGTAGGTCTGAGAATAGGACGTAAAATATTTTTCATAAGCATAAGTGATAAGGGTGATCCACCCAAAGTTTATTTTTTATTTTTTGGATATTTATTTTTCTTTTTTTTATGATTCAGCATTAAAAATACATACAATTTGCAAACCTTTATATTACATACATACAATTTTCACCCTTCTACCACCAACCTCTATTTTTCTACTCGATCAGTTATTCCCGCCAGGCATCTACTCATCGTAAATAGGGACGAAACCGAGCGGAGCAAGGGTGAGTCGCTAGTATATTCTAAAATTTATATTGAATCTATGCGTTGATTTTTAATTATTTTTTATTATCTTTCATATTTGTAGTTATTGTGTGGTTTAAATTTTGCCAGTATTAAATCGTTACACCCAATTCATATATAATACTAGCAACGCACTCGCTTCACTAAGTGCGTCCCTAGGTACGTCTTAATTTTTTTTAACGGAACTCTAATTCCTTTTATAAAATAAAAGCAGTCTAAGTTACTCCTTATAACATCAGCCATCTGCTAGTGAATGTTACGCCAAAATCAGTCCAGCCGTTTCAGAGATTAGCCGGAACAGACAGACGGTTACTTTCGCATTTATAATATTGGTTAACATATAATACAGGTGGCTACGAAGACGACGTGGACTATGGCAACGAGTTCACGTACACTGGCAGCGGCGGGCGAGATCTCTCCGGCAACAAGCGCACCGCGGAACAGTCGTGCGACCAAACACTTACCAGGGAAAACAAGTTTGTTTTGCTTTTAACTTTTTAAATGACTTTAGAAATTTAGAAAACAGTACTCGCTCGGCTTTTTTTTGTTGTAGTTGCTATTTTTGTTTGTGGTTTTTTCGGAAAAGATATAAAAATTTGCGTTTATTTAAAAGACACCTTATATAGACAGACTTAAAAAGTAAAACTTTATCTAAATACAAAATCGATCCAAATCGTTAGAGTCGTTTTCGAGTTACACGAAATAAATGTATATATGTATTCCCAATTTCAAATATTCCATTTCTAAGTTCAGTGTAATAAGTACATTCTTATTTACTTTATTAAATATAATATTAAAATTAAAACTTTAAAAGTATTAGAGTTCTTTTAACTTTGACGACACATTTGGCTCAGTTTGTAGTGTACTTACTGTGTCAACGGTTGCGAGTTCGAGTCCCGCTGGGAATATTCATTTGTGTGATGAGCATGAATGCTTGTGTTCCAGTCATGGATGTTTATATTTATAATAAGTATTTAAAGTTATATATGTGTAGTATATCAACTATCTGGTATCCATAACACAAGCCTCGTAGCTTACCGTGGGACTAGATGGTGCTGTGTGTTAATGTAAAAAAAACTAATAATATTTTCTTATTTTTACAAAAGAGCACTAGCCCGCAACTGCGCAGTTAAGGAAGTGAATGAGAAAGGTGCAGATGCAGGTGAAGCATGGAAACAAGGGAAGCCAGTGAGAGTCGTTCGCTCATACAAAATGTTAAAGCATTTCCCCAAATATGCACCTAAGGAGGGGATACGGTAAGATATTTGCTTTAAACATAGTCTAAATGGTATTTGAAACCACTCATGTATACCATTGCATATACTTATACAGCTAACGATATGAATGAATATTATGTTTTTATTTCAATAAATCCTATAAAGTAATTTTTGACATACAAAAGTTCTAAAACTATAGATTCGGCCACTGTATCGATAATAATGTCTATTTCAATAAGATTTTCCAAAAAATATTTAATATACAGATTCGACTTAGAATTTTATTATATGTATAGATTAGCCACAGCGCCAAAGAAGTGTCACTTAAACCGCGCGTAAAGATTCATTTAAAGACATCATTTCTTTTTTATAATATAGTTACGATGGAATCTACAAGGTGGTTAAGTATTACCCTGAGAAAGGCTTATCCGGATATCGTGTTTGGAAGTACCTGCTCCGTAGAGATGACCCGAGCCCAGCGCCCTGGGAAGCGGGCGCCAAGCAATTCCCGATTGTGGTAAGAGAACATTGTTTTGTCATTAAATAGCTTAGACATTTTACTAGTTAATTAATATTTAAAGGACCAGGATAAATAGGATGAATAAAGAAATAAATAAACTAAAAATACTTGATGGCTTTTACTGAAGCCCAAAATGACTGTAGCACTAGTAAATTTACCAAATATTGTAAAGTATAAGCAGCTTCACAAGCTGTTATCAGCAAGATTATCAATTGCTAAATTATTATCGAGATGAACATCTCTACATACGTTTTGTAATGAGAGCTTTCGTAAAGGTTTCGTAGGACGTCTGAAGTCCGCCAACTTGGACTTGGTTAACGGGTCGCTAAAAAACCTGACTTATTATATGACTAGAGACTTACTCTCACTTCGCTCGGATTCATACCTATAGCCATACGTAGCCTATAGCCTCCCTCAATGAAAGGGCTATCTAATGCAAAAAGAATTTTTAATTGATATTTTAATAAGAAAATTTTTTTACGCAGTAGGTTATCTCATTCCCACAGAAAAATCAGAAAAATTATTATATTTTACGTTATGATACAACCCATAATATTTCATTATACCTATATATAGTCTATATATTCCATGCTAACCGTTGAAACGTACCTAGTGGTGTTTATATATATATATATATATATATATATATATATATATATATATATATATATATATATATATAATTCTTCTGTGAGTGTGTATGTCACTGAACTACTCTCAAAAGACTGGACCGATTTTGATGAAATTTTTTGTGTGTGTTCAAGGGGATCTGGGAATGGTTTAGATTCACAATTTTGTCCAAAAAGTTTGAAATTTTCAAATTAAAGACGTGTAGACAGGACAACGTCTGTCGGGTCCGCTAGTTATTATTATATTATTCAAATTAAAATTAGTCAAGTTCTTGAAAAATAATGAATTACCTAATATTACATTTAATTAATTACTTAGTATTAATTTGTTGTTCTTTTAATGTGATTAATAATATATAATAAAAAAACCTACTTATAATACTGTTAAATAATTATATTTCTTTTCAATAATTTATTTATATTAATAATGTATTTAGCTTTTAATTTCTTAATATCCTTTCATTTATTAAACTGATTGTTTTCTTTTGTTTCTATGCATGTTGTGATTACCTCTAAAAAGAAATACAATTATACTGTGTTTATTGTATTATGTTAATTATATTTGTGTTATTGTCATTTCTGTTGGTAGTCTTAATAAATAAATAAATTATTATTTGTAACTAATGTAACTTATATAGCGCCATACAATAACTTTACACTTCAACTATTATTCCAGTACCCAGATGGCTATTTAGAGGCGGAAGCCGAAAAAAAGGCTCTAAAAGAGAAAAACACTAAAACCAAGACAACTAAGAAGAGAGCCTTACGGGAAAGTAATCAAACCTCTTCTGAATCTGAGACGTCGCCACCATTGAAGAAACGTAAAACACAGGATAAGAAGAAAGGTAAATAAGAAAAGACTAAATGGTATTTTAATACCCTATCTATACCTTTAAAATAGAAAATATTATATGTTACATACCATATATTTTTTAATACTTGAGCTTATTTTTTGAACTACCAGGCAAAAGCAAATAAATAAAAAGAATGTCATAGAATTAAACTACTTTATTCATTTAACTTTTCGAAGGCAAATGCTCAGTCCGCCAACCTGCACTTGACCAGTATGGTGGACTGTAGCCTGACCCCCTCGTATTGAAGGGAGGCTCTCGCCCAGCTGTGGGGCGTTAAAAAAAGACTTCATTTATGTTGTCTATTGTATTATAAACAATTTTTATCTCATTACAAGCGACGTACTGTCGCTTCGCTCGGGCGCGTCCCTTGGTGCGTATTATATAGTGTTATACTAAAAATAATATAAATTATTAATTATATAGCATAGGACTTATATGTATTATTGTAGATTCATTATTTTATTCTTTATGTTGTCATACTGATATAAAATACTTTTTTAAGTTTTCTGACGTTGTCATCTTGAGTGGAAAAAGGGCGGGAGCAGCGTTGTATTTTGTTTCATGACTTTTAAAAAATGCGTCATGCGTCATTCCTTGTTGTAATGTCGTTTGAGGCGTTACTTTGACTCTGTATAAAATAATAAAAACTGTGTGCTGTTACACAGAATTTTACTTGGCTTACCTGACCTACTTCTGAGATAGACTCGTAATAATAGATATAAATAGTCATTGGCCAGTGTTAACCACGCAAATTTTAATTATTTTTCCCGTGAAATTTTCTGATGTTTAAGTAATCATTCTGTTATTCGAGGACAAAATTATAATAAAAAAAATAATGAATTTACACAGATACTTCAAAGCCTACAGATGCAAAGAAAATTCCAAGCATGTTTACAAAGAGTCCTAGGAATAAGAAGAAAGATGTCAGCGGTCTTAGTGAAGAGGAGAAGGCGGCTATTGATGTTGACACATTGAATGCTAAACTATGGGGAGAATGCGTATCAGTCTGTGAAAAGAAAGGAAAGAAGGTAATGTTAATCTTCCTTTATTTTTATTTTTTTTTAAATTTGACTGTCACTGATTATAATGATGATGACTGCGAGTTTGTACAAAAATAACTGGTATGAAATTTTGGGAAAAAAATAAAGAGCCTAGAAGATATTTTTCTGAGATAAGAAGTATAAAATTGAATTGAAGTAGTATGCTCTATAACTATAAAAGAAATCAGGATGGATAAATCACAGTTCACAAAAAAAGTTTACAGAAAAATTATACAAACTCAAGTGTATCTGGATTTATATATTTTTTATTGAAGTAAAACTTCTTTAGGCGTGACAGAGGGGTAAGTCAATACTTTGGAAAAATGAGTGTCGCAGAATCAAATTGATTACTATTAATATATATAATTATTATTACTTATAAAAATGAATATTTATTACTAATAATTTTATAAAAATTGTTTTAATGTAATTGCCGTATCTGCCACAGCGCCAAAGAAGTTCTACTTTAATCACTCGTCAAGGTTACACACACTCATTTTTTTGATATGTTTCATACAATTTTAGTTTGCACATGGATTGCACTATGTAAGAGTGGTTAAGTTTAGTTGAATGATAAATTCTCATAATTTTTTAACGTGAATATTACAAAGTTATTCCTTTTTAACCCCCGACGCAAAAATGACGGGGTGTTGTAAGTTTGACGTGTCTGTGTGTTTGTGCCTCTCTCTATGGCATCGCAGCTCCCGAACGGATGAACCATTTTGATTTTGTTTTATTTTTGTTTGAAAGGTGAATTAGTCGGGAGTGTTCTTAGCTATGTTTGATGAAAGTAGGTCCAAGGTGGTCGAGGGTATTTAAAATTTTTAATTTATCATTTGTGTTTGTATTCTATAGGAATTTATAGAGCACGTGACGCAAGTGTTCCTGTGCATCATATGCCAAGAAGTGGCGGCCAGTCCAGTCACTACCACCTGCCTGCACAACTTTTGTATGGTATGTACTATCGCCTGTCATCACCTCATCATTACTTAAAACTGTTATATCATTTCTCGAAACGATGAAAGTTTTTTACTTTATTCAGAATGGAGAAAATCGAAATCGTACATATTATCGCGTCGTATGACATCTAGTAAAGGGATTCTTATTTTTTTATAAATGTTACGTCTACTAATTGTACTCTACAAATACTTAATACTTATTAATATTACAGGCGTGTCTCAAGCTGGCATTTAAGTCGACGGTGTCTCAAAGCTGTCCGTGCTGCAGACAGAACCTATCCAAAATGGAGCTGACAACAAATGAACACCTAAAAACCGCCTTGCGTACGATTTTAACAGGCTATGATGCGGGAAAGAAGTAACTTTACATGGAACCACAGTCTATCAATCCATACAGTCGTCTAACATAGAAACTTAGAAAACGTCTTTAGGGTCGACGTCTATAGCACTATTTGATATTACAGTGTTTTAACTTCACCGTGAAAATTGCTATTTTTTGACAATCCTTGCATTTGAAAGCATTCCCGTTAAAATCAATCGCGTTTGCCTACTGTATGGATTTTCATACTGTGATGTGTGACGTATCCTGTTTACATTTTAGATATAACACTTTAATAATTCCATTTTAATGTATTTCATGTTTAGTATGTGTTGTAGTATTAGAACCCTACACTGTATAAACGGAATGTTACATTACTATTGTCATTTGCGTTTTTTATTACATGACGTGTTCGCTAGCAAGCTGTGGGTATGTATTAGAAAAAGTTTTGTAGTGTAAGTAAATGTTAGGTTAGTTAGGTCACCTATTCAATGTCAATTTACTTAAAATATGTTAGTACTAAGACAAGGTACTTTAAACTGATTGTAACGAAACTTACCGTTTGATGTGTTGAATATTTTAATGTAAAATTTTGAAAAATTGTCTGAAATTTCTATTCGTGGTTTATAAACAGTAAAAGGCTTTAAAATAATCACACAATAAGTTGAAAAAGGAGTTGAAAAATCACTATAGTTTAAAAAAATATATAGATAAATACACGGTTCTCAAACTTTGATCTAACACTCAAGCTTCGTTCCAATAAATAAATTAGATTTCATATATCAATAAGTATATGCTATCGTATTTATGATATGATTTCAATAGTTGACGGTAAGTTTTCCTTATAAATAGTTTTTAAATTGTGATAACCTATGTAGTATTACAGCTATTTCTAATATATAACGTTAGATAATTCATTTGCTGTATCGTTCTGGGAATCCCCCATTTCTAAAATGTTTCAGTATATATTGTATGTGTAAACATGTCATTGAATAGAATTCCTCTTTTCCATTCGAGCGAAACAGTCATTTCTTTTTTAAAAACAAACATCCTCCACTGTAATATAGAGGAGAATGTAAATGTATGTAAGTATTTTTTGCTTAAATCGAACCCGTGATTTACGAAACACTATAGACTTTGATTCTTATATCTTATATGAGTTGCTTTTCAGACATTTCTCTGATAATCATTTAATTTAAACATTCTAAAGTAACTTCGAAAGGTCCTCTTTTATTTAAATCTGGCGTTTCAATATTCATTCTAAATAAAATAAAAACAAATGCTTGTAATAAATGTAAAGTTTAATTCGACATACACCGAAGTATACATCTTAAACCAAAAACTTTTGTATTGTGAAATTTAAACCAAATACTTGACTTCTACTATGATTTTACTGATTTTAAAGTAATATTTAGAATAATTTAGATTTCCTATGTAGTGTTTTGTTTAGGTATTTTTAATGAAAGTTTAGTGTTCAATAATGATTTTTTTTATTAGGTACACATATTTTGATCAACGATATACAGGTGTTAATGAAATTTATTTTTATTAGCAGTCCAAACCAATATTTTTTATTATAATTTTCACCCCACCTAATTACAAAATTTACTTTTAAAAATTTATGTTTTAAATATATATTTGGTTATTTCTCTGAAATATTTATATTTCTATTCTCTAAAGTTATATTACACCATGTATATCATTGATTTGGTGGTAAGGTATATATTTGTGGGTGAAATCGTGAATCGATGTTGAAAATTATTGAATGTTCACTGTGAAAAATAGACTTTTAAAATATTTTTTCTTATTAAATATCTAAAATTTATCCAAGCATACCACAAATCGATACTTACCAAGGCTATGTGTTTTATTCTAGTATTTGCATTACCTCTTTCGTTTTATTAGGTCTCATAGTACAAATATCTTAGTATTAAGCGTTGAACCGTTTTAGTTTAGATTTAATTTAGTTATTAGGACACATTTAACGTATATTCCACTATTTTACCTTAATAAGTTTTGTGAATTAAGCTAATATGTCATGAAATGCATAAAATAGCCTAACAAGTAGGTCGATTAGTTCATATTATCAAATAATACAGTAATTATTTCCGCACTGACAAGTCTTGTAGTGAGTTTCTCTACAAGTTTACTCTTTATTTGCACACGAATTCTCACACGACATTTGTAATTTAATTCAAATATATGTTTAGTGGATATCAAACTGTGATTGTTTTTATACCTTTACATTTAAATTATTTTAAGAATGTTCATGCAAGTTACCTTGAGCAGACCTTGTTTTAATGTCTAAAATTATTTTTTTCTATTATAATGCAATAGATAGTCGGAATGAATTTAACTGGTGTTTAGTTGGTGTCTGGTGTCTGGTAGAATAAGATCCATCTAATCCATATTGTGATATGGACATAGCCATTACCGTCACATTACAGAAACAACGAATTTTAACATAAAAGTCTATCTTAAACTTTAGAACAGTACGTCGTAAAGGCATGTCCCTTGTTCATATAAATACATATACATATGTGCAGTATTTAAAATATGATATTAAATGTTATATGGATATTAAAGTATAAACGTAGAATCTCAATGTGCATTACTTAATTTGCAAAGTTTTTTTTTTTAATTTAATAGACACTACCTGTCGCTATAATGGTTTTGATTTATAATTCAATTCTTTTTTTTTCTTGGCTTCTAGGATTTTAATTTTAAACATCAAAATGTCATTCGTAACTTGAAACTTCTGTCAATGTCATTTTAACAGTGTATTTAATTTTTTACAACTGTAATGCTAATGTGCTATAAATGTTGTCTTACTCAATAAATAACATGTTTTAGAGGGATGTTTTATTTACTTAATTTTTACGTTAACACCGCAATAGTGAAACACAGTTACCCTTATTATAGCAGGCATACAACGCCACTGACCAGGTCGTCTGCAAAGCATTATTCTGTTTTGAAGTAAATAAAAAATAATAGAGAAATGAGTTAGTGAGGCTTGTGCCATAGTAATATAAATTGTTCCATGGTTTCTTATTAACTATCGACTCATCCTCGCTTCGCTCGGGTTCGTCCCTAGGTACGTTTTAAAGAAAGAAAATAAGAAGTTTTACCGCACTAAATTGTTAAATAAGTTATATGTATAACCCTGCCTAAAAATATATTTATTTGTATAACGGGCAACTCGGCCGACCGGTTATTGTGCTATTCCATGGAAATGAGATTTTCCTATAGTAAAAGGTATCCTAAATATCGACCCGAGTAATAAAATAAATTATCACTACACAAAATTTAGTTAAAGTGCATTCAGCACTTTTTGCGTGAAAATTACATGTACAGACAAAAATTTAAACACCTATTGTTTTCAGGTCCAAGTATTTATATTCTGTACACAAAACGTAACAATTATTATTTTTAAAACATATATTTTAACGTACAGATTTGCCTTTGTTACTATTGTATTATACAACAAAAAGTTACAAATTTTAATAATTTAAATGATCGATAGATCGAAGGTATTTCAATATGAAAATTTATAATGTAAAATTCAAACGGATGGAAATTAAAATGCTTTTTTTAATGATTTTAGTGGGACAGTTAGGAAAGTAAATAATAAGCACATGTATATTAATATCTATTTATTATGGGGATTCAACCCCATACCTACGCTCTGAGCACAATATCACCGATGAAAAACATCTTGCACAACAACCCAAGACATTTCCTAATGAATACTTCTATTATAACATCACAGATTCATTATTAATAATATGACCGGATTATAATAATTCATAATTTATTTATTTATATTATGTAATAAAAATAAAAATTATAAAATGCTTTAAATATATTTTTCACATAACACTCTGGATTGGATAAACTTTAACACACATCGAATTATATACATTTATTTATTCATTGTTTGTCAATTATTTAATAACTAGGTGCATGGTATCTATTAGACATCTACTTTTTTTTTAAATAAGCCAATACGATAATGATAACGAATAAATAACCGACGTGAAGCCAATGTAACAAGAATGTAAATAAATCATTAGGTAAAGGTAACAAACAAATTTTGCGAGGTTACAGAATAAAATAAAACATTCGAAATAATATAATTTAGTACATATTATAATAAAAACATAATTGCAGGGGAAGTCCATGTGTAATTAATAACTTAATCTATCGAAATGCCTTTTCGTTTCACGACAAATTCTCACTGTCAATATAATACTATACTTAACTACTACGCTTACACTGTTTTATCTTACAAGACAATACGCGGATGTCCGATACGGAATTATTCCAATTTGGATAATAAATAGCAGATTTAGGCGTTGGAGAAGTCTGTTTAATATAGTTTATGTGGCGTCTTTCAAACGTCTCTGATGAGACGTTGCCCTCACAAAGTCGTATTGTACCTAAGTCTCAATCGAGGAGCGACGAAGACTACCTAATTCATTTGCCTACTATTTTCTATGTCAATAATAATTCGAATCAATACCTATATACTTATAATGAATCATAGATTGAAAGATTATGCAACTTCTAGACAGTAAAAAGAATATAATAAATAGAATAAATAGTATAAAATTAAAAATAAAAATGTGATAGCAGAGCGAAAATATTTAGGCGCGACGTATTTAGATAAGTATTTATAATACTTTTATTTACAGTAATATTATATATTTAACACAGAATATGTAACAAATTATAAAACAAAATAAAAACAGAGGTCTTAACTATCCTAAAACTAGTAGTGAAGTCCGCAAGTTTCGCAAGTTTGCTTCCTATTGTACTTTGTATACCACGGACGGGTCTCTAGCATAATGGCACTGACAAACTACGACTAAGAATTAATTTAAGGCATTAAGCTGGTTTCGGTGAAGGCACTCGGTGCTTCTGTTGCGTTGACAACGATGCCGTGGCCTGAAAATTTGACGATAATTCCTTCTAAGGAGGTCCACGTACCGACCACGAGTCCTAGAGTGCCGAAGAGAACAACTATGGCGTTTTTCACAATCATTCTGATTCTTTCGGAGTCCGACACGTAGTACCAGTAGGTGCAACTCTGTATGAAGGCGGGGAAGGCCAGGCCCAGCGCGGACAGGCAGAGAGCTCCGAACAGAGATATGAACAGATCCAGCTCTGGAACGGCCGCTGCAATACCAACTGAAAAGAATAATCTTTCGTTAGTCTCGCTACAACTCAAAAAACGGCTGGACTGATTCGAATAATTATTTTTTTTTTGTTTTGTTGGGCAGGGATGGTTTAAGAATAAAAAAAATAGGGAAAACCCAAAATCAACAAACAGCTGGAAAATTGAAAAGTTCAGAACTACTTATTTTGTACCTATGTATAATGTATATGTACATAATATGTAGTCTAATCTATCCTAACTGTTAAAACGTACCCATGGATGAACCCGAGTGTAGCGAGAGTGAGTCGCTAGTTCTTTTATAGGTAAATATATTTTATAAACATTAATAGTTTCTTCATAGGATAATAAATTAATACGCTTAATATAATACTTCTCTAATAATGTGTCCTTTAAATCAAAGGACTTGTAATAACAGAAACTTCATTAACTAAGCCAATGCAATTAAAAACAGTTTATGTAATATTCTACCTAAAATAGCGCCAGATTGAATATAGAAACAGTTAGTAGGTATATAAAAAAACCCTACGCGTGAACCACTTAATCGACTAATCATACGCCAAAATGCTTTACATCATTTTGGAAAAGAGCTGATACTCTTACACTGCTGGACCGATATTAACCAAACATAGCTAAGAACCACTGCAAGGAAACTGACTTTCAAATGAAAAAACTGCATCGAAATCGGTCCATCCGTTTAAGAGCTACGATTCCATAAATAGACACACACACAGACAGACAGACAGATATCGACGTCAAACTTATAACACCCTTCTTTTTGTGTCGGGGGTTAAATAAAAGCAAACTTACAAGTAACCAGTACTATGAGTGTTCTGAGCAAGTACTCCCATATGATCCTGTGGTTGCTGTTCAACATACGGACGCCAATGTACTCGTTCCACAAGATATCGATAGCGACGTAACAGGCGAGGCCGTGAGTGATGAAAATAGCGAATGCAAGGAGACATTGGACCACACTTGCCAGCCTGAAAGCAAAAAATAATACAACTTGTTAATTAATTAACCCAACTAAAATCTTTTGAGCTTATAGAAATAGAGCTAGTTAGAAGAAAATCATTATAATCTTGCTGAGAGAGAAACGTATTAAAAAACATTATACTTATTAAAATTTTGTACCTAATATACCTAACTATATAAATTTAACTAAATGTATAAATTTAAAATTATATTATATGCCCTTACGTTTCGGTCTCTGAAGGCAAGTTGAGTGTGATACTTCCAGCTGCCTTGTTTCCGTACTGCAGATATCCAAAGAGACCCATCCCGACGTACAGAATTATGATGCTGATCATCGCGCCATTTAATACGCCGAATTTACCTACAAAGTCCTTTGGCGTCTTCATTTCATTTTCTAGGGGCAAGATCTGAAAGATATAAGAAATTAATACATATATGATAATATATTAGTATAAAATAAAAAATCAATTGTGTTTTATGATAGACTAGCATTGCCCGTGGTTCCGCCCGCGTTCAGATGACCGAAAACCAAATTCTTAGGTTTTACATATTAGTATACTCTCACAATGCAGTTTTTGTATTTTTTCTCAGAAATGAGATATTTTTCCGCGGTAAAAAGTATCCTCTATGTTGACCCGGATAACCAGCTATCATCATACCAAATGTCATCAAAATCTGTCCAGTGGTTTTCTCGTGATGCGGTAACAGACAGACAAACAAAAATTCTAAAAACTATAGATTCGGATTCTGTATCAATAATAATGTCTATTTCAATTTTCAAAAAAATATTTAATGTACAGATTCGACTTAGTTATAATTTTATTATATATATATATATATATATATATATATATATATATATATATATATATATATATATATATATATATATATATATAGATTATAGAATGAAGCGAACATTGTCTCCTTTTTTCAATCCAAAAACAATATGTATATCCATAAAACTAATATTTAGATTAAATCCTTACTGATACCTACAAGTATCAAGATACATTTGATATCTGATCTATACGATACCATATAATATGTATAATTGACATGAATATTGTGTTCAAAAAAAAAACAAAATATATTGGTTTAAAAAGTAAAAATACAAATTAAAATACTTGTTGATATATTATAATAACTTACCACACCAATAGCTTCTAAAGCGAATAACACAGTGCCGAAGAAAAGAGGGAAGTCTCCAATCTTCCCAGCGGGCACTTTCCCTTCCAACGTGGGAGCTTCTCTAAATATATAGTATAAAATGATTGCAAAACTGACAATGGTCACTGCGTTTGCTATAGCAGAGAAAGGAGCCAAATACTTCAAATCTCTGACCCAGTTTATTAGAACCAGGGGCAAGAGTATGTAAAGCATGACTTCGAAGACGGTTACGTTTAGCTTGAAGTGCTCAGTGAGTACGAAATGTATGTTCTCGGACACGAACACCACGTATACACAACATGTGCCGATCTGGTAAATGAGAAGGAACGCGTTCACCACGTGCCTGCAACAATGATATAATAAATACATAGCGTTATAATTAAAAAATTGTAAAGGCCTCTAACTGTTAGAGCATACTTCACTAAAACAAAAAAGTTAAAAATAAGATATACGCTTTGAAGCCAATGTTAGATAACACACAGACATAAAAATGTAGTGGTAAATTAAACAGACTAATATTAAATTCATCTATGCGGTCAAAAGCGTTGTTTGCCAATACACAAAATAAGTAAAATAATTTTTTTTCTCAAGCAAGAATTGAAGCCGTAAGTATCGTCTTAGTTTATAAATATGAGTATGTTACCACTAAGTCAAAGATGTAAATCTATAAAAAGTAAAATCTTGTTTGATACTTTGCTTACAATTTAATACTCCTGGTTATGTTAATTTGTAATTAACCTACTTTGACATAACCTTTACTTGATATTTATTAAGCATGCACACAAATACGAAAATATTTACATATATGTATGTGTGTGTATGTTTGATACTGCTTCATGCAAAGTGGCTGGACGGATTTGGATGAAATTTAATCAGTACACAGATAGACTATATGACTTGAAGTAACATAATATAGGCTAGTGCTAGGCACCTAGGGTCACGCTTGAGCAATGAGAGGGTAAGTTGCTATTGTTAATACATATATTCTCGCCATCTCTTAGGTACCTAATACTAGGATAGGATACAAACTATTACATATTTAACATACATAAAAAACCAAGTATTTATAAACATAAGGATAATCAATAAAATACTAGCGTAAAGTATTTTATTCGGGCAGTGTAGAAACTTACGCTGCATACGGCGCGAATGCTTTACACCAGTCGGGTCCCTCGGAGAGTGCCGCTTCGGCCGCTGCGGTATAAGTTAAGGAGGGTACCTTCCGCCGTTTACAGAGCACATAGCAGGAGTCCAGCAGGACGTGTATACAGTACGTACATAGCACCCCGATGACCACTGTCCCTATAGTACCCACTACATAGCCAGATTTGGAGAAAGCATGCGGCATTGCCAAGATACCGGTTCCCAAACTGCCTTTTAACAAATGGAGGAGGGTCTCTGTATTTCTGTAACAAAAAAATGATGAGATTATTTGTATTTTTTTTAAATAACTATTATACGAGTATAACAAAATCAGAAAGAACATTTTGTTACTCATGTAACCATAATTGTCTCTATCCTGAGCCACAGTTTTGTATTGAAATTCATCTAAATAATTGCCATATGTATAAAAACAAAAACCAATATATCTAACTGGAACCGTATATTTGTCCGTGATAAACGCAGCCTATGTTTTATTATGATGTATGAGCTATATTATTGTAAACTTTCATTAATTGCCCCTCTATATTATCTAAGCCATTAATAATAATTATAATAAACTGATTGAAACTCAATGCTCTCTTAAGGCCAGTGTAGACTAACAATAAGAGTTAATAAAGATACTATACACGGCACACTCAATGTATACGCAGAGTGTCTCTGTGTGAACGCAAGTGTCTCTTAGCTTGATACGATTGAGTGTCCTCAGACGCTTACTAGTTATGGCAATACGAGAGAGCCAATCCTCTTAAAGGCTTGTTAGGTGGACAATAGTTTAGACTGAATAGAGTACCTACCAAGTAAACGGCTTATATAAAATTGGCAATAGATCACTATCTTTTAATATTGCCCCATATCCCTTTATTAACTACGTGTATCTGCAGTAATACCTTCGAATAAAGCCTAAATGCGAACATTGATTTATTTAATGTTTCCTGTTGCCGACTCTTATTGGATAAAACTCGTTTAATTTGTGTTAAGATTTCATTAAATACCTAGTGAGTATTATAAATCGTAAAGTTAAACCTTTAATTATAGCTTCAGAGTTATTTTAATTACATATATTTAATGATAATTAAACGTGTTGTATCATTTAAATGACTATGAAAATAATTATTTTGTCATTTGTTGTTGCGCTGAGCGCATATCTATACATATAATAAAATTCTAAGTCAAATCTGTACATTAAATATTTTTTGGGAAATATAATTGAAATAGACATTATTATCGATACAGAGTCCGAATCTATAGTTTTTAGAATTTATTCTGTCTGTCTGTCTGTCCGTCCGTCCATCCGTCCGTTCGTCCGTCCATCCGTCCGTCCGTCCGTCCGTCCGTCCGTCCGTCCGTCCGTCTGTCTGTCTGTTACCGCATCACGAGAAAACCACTGGACAGATTTTGATGAAATTTGATATGATGATAGCTGGTTGTCCGGGTCAACATATAGACTACTTTTTACCGCGGGAAAATATTTCATTTCTGATGAGAAAAAATACAAAAACACAAAAACTGCATTGTAAGAGTATACTAATATGTAAAACCTAAGAATTAGGTTTTTGGTCATCTGAACGCGGGCGGAGCCGTGGGCAAATCTAGTATATATATATGTATTTGTTCCTGTTGAAAGAAAAGTCGCATTCATACATTAATCGACTTCAAGGACTTAAAAAGTGTTTTTTAATAATATTTACACATACCAACATATTTTTTGCAAGACGTATATTTAAGAGAATCAAGTCGTATTTCAACATAGTTAATGATTAAAGTTAAGTATATAATTCATAGCTTCCAATAGAAAATAGATCAACGAAACGTCTGTCAATATAATATACGCCATAATAGAGTAGGTGTTTAAAAAAAAAAAAGAATGTAAATTATTCTAGTGTTTTGAAACGTAAATATACCGTTATTAACGTTGGTTTTTATATAATCGTAAAACTTTAAATATGTAATAAAATATCGTGTTCCGAATGGTCAAATAAAGTTTTAGTAATCCGGTCACGAAGCAAGACTAAGACCTAAGGCTCTCATACGCATCACTTAACCTTTTAAACCGCGAATGAAGGAAAATCGCTGAGATCTCGAGGGCACTTGAATAAAATATAAATTTTAAACGGGGATTTACATCGGATATTTAACGATTCTTATATCGTATAATGAATCTTACTTATTTTAAAATTGATGTCATTTGATTGTTTTCCATTGGATAGTAATAAATAGATCGTTCTTCACAAGATTTATAATATACATGAAAGCAAAATTAAAAGCGAAAAAAATGGTAATTTAAAAGTGCTATTTTGCTGTTTTATTTACATAATAATAATACAAAAAGTGCAAATTATACAAAAAATATCTATTATTTAAATATTAAATTCATGTCAGTGTTTATGGCCGCACTCCTCCGAAACGGCTCGATCGATTTTAATAAAAAAAATATATGTATATTTGGTAGGTATGAGAATAGGTCATAAAGTATTTTTTTTACCCTCCTGCCCCCCGCCCCCCATTTATATATACATAGCGACGAACTCGAGCGAAGCGAGGGTGAGTTGCTGCATAATATGTATTAAGCCAGAGTTTTTTTGTATATTGAACGCGGGAGTAGCCGCGGGTTCTACTAGTAATTAATATAATACTCATCATGTCTATTGTCTAGTCTTGGCGGAATGTTAGAAACGGATAAAAATTGCTTAAAATAAATCACCTCGAGGTCAGAAAAACTTCGTGGTCTACAAAGAGATAGATGTATGTATAGAGACAGATAGATGCTTGTATTTGAGCAGGTTCTACCTTTTAAGGAAACCAAACCCGCGGCATAACATAATAATTATTTAGTCGAATACTGCCATCGGCAAAAATAGTTATTAATAATAAACCATAGGCAATAGGTTCAAATTACAAGCAGAGTGTATGAAGGCAAATTCTCGATCCTAGACCTTGCACTGTGGGAGAAAACAATATTCTTTAGGTTAGTTAATAAAATACGGTTTATAGCATCAAATGTAATGCTTCATCTACCTATCTTGGTCTTTTAGTCTAAGGCTACAGCTAACTAGTATTCTATATACTCAGTTTACTATGTTTTCTCAGAATATGAATGACAGTGTCCACTTCAAAGATCCGTTTCCAGCAATTGCTAAGAGATATGTACGTGAGGCCTTGGACAGCGTGATCAGAAATCAGATAGGAATTAAATGATATTCAACTGGTAATCTCATAAACGACGTCAATAAAAATTATAAGAAGAAAAATATATAAGAATACCCAAAAAATAGTACCGACCAAAATTCTTTTAAAAATTATTTATTATTAACACAGAAGTTTTTGCCTGAAACTTTTGTGTGTAACGATGAAAAAATAGCCTATTTTAGTCTCACTCTTCAACCGTCAGCGAAAATTCTATCAAAATCGCTTAAGCCTTTCTAAAGACAGACGGATTTCTGAAAACTTCATAGATTCCATAACAAGCAAACTACAATATGTTAATTTATTGCAAATAGTACTATCTCGTATATATATCATTACATAAACATGAGTTTAAAAATGTAATTACAAGGAGTAAATCGTTGCATAAAATATTTTTATATGACCGGTGGACAGCCTTGAAATAAAAAAATGAATAGAAACTTTATTAGTACACATTTATAAAGTGAATGTTGGTATAAATATTTGATGATGAAGTATTCGCGATATAAATAGGAAAATCCTTGTCGTCCAGTTATGATTAATTGTAATCGAGGAAATTAGGAAGAGGAAACTGTCGAAGAAGGCTGCATTCTGATTCATAGAACATGCCTTAATTTTTTATTGTCTTGATACGATCCGTCATGAGACGTGTATGATGTAAAAGAATAGAATATGTGCAAGTTCTGAGGTAAAAAATTGAACACTATTTATTACGAAAGATATTATTATTGTAATTGTTTTTAAAAACATGTTGATTATTAAATTTTAATTTCAATAATTGTTAATCTAGGCTTCTATTCCAAGTTAAGGTATATTACAAAATTATCCTAAATATAAAAAAAAAAACATTATAATTTGTCACTTTAAACGTTGGCTCTTATATAATACCTTCTTACGTAGCCGTTATAATTACGTTACCGACGTAAAAGAATTTAAACTACTTATTCAGGAACTGCGCACTTTGCATGTTTAAATTATACCATGGGATGTAGAACTTTGGCGAATACGGATTTGCGTTAAATTTTGTTTATTTAAATTAGTTTAAACAACTTACAAGGGTATTTTTAGGTAACATTTTATTATTAATTACATGTACTTACGTAGTGGGATGTTCTACAACTCTATTGTCATAAGGCTCGTATTCTTCGACTTCCTGAAGGTTTTTCTCTTTCATATTGACAAGGAAAATGCCTTTGTCCCCCGGTCTCTTCTTCTCATCTTTGACCGGTGATAAACTGTAACAGCAACATTTTGAATTCTATATTTTTCTCTGTTTTCAAATAGGTTTTCAGTTCAAGCACTTCCGTAGCAAGCATTTGAATAAGTTTAATTACACACGAACACATAAATTGTTAATTGAATATACAAAATTGTGAATATAACCTACATACTGACTGTCAAAAGTACATAGCACAATGGGGTACTATTATGTAGACATACAAAAAGAACGAAATAATTGGCGTTAGGTGCAACTGACTTACTTTGCCATGCTTTTCGATTGCTAGGAAACGTGAATGTTACATGTATTGATTTATAGACGGTATTGTAATGTCATGCAAGGTTGTCTTTTAAACAGTTTTAATGTAAACTTATTATAAAATGGTATTGGACTAAAATGTTTTAAAGCTTGGAACTTTTATCGATATGTGTCATCGACGGCAGTTAACTAACAGCAATAAGGTACATTTCGCTCTACAGCGGTACAGTGTAGGGCTAACGCTAGTTATTAAATAATCAGTAATCTGAAAATAGATGCGCTTTATTTGCAAATAAAACGCTAGGTCAAGAAAACCAAGTTACATATAGAAACTAGGTCAGGTGAGTATTTTGGAAATAATTTACGATGTGAAACCTCGCTGTGATCTGTTCGAGTTGATGGGTAGCAGACGATATTGAAAATCCGTTTCATGTGACCTACATTATGAGCTTCCGTTATTGCTTATAAATAAATGATTTTCCATAAAAACTATCGTGGAGTTTTTTTTAAATAAAACTATCTTTTCGGATTTTTTCGCGGATTTATTTGGATTTTTGGTTCCCGACGTTTCGAATGCTTTACAGCAATCATGGTCACGGGAGAGACTGAGGTGTTACATGTCTCGAAGGTATAGTTGTTACAGACAGCCTACCCCCAATTAACAAAATGAAAATTGCACCAATTACCTTACAATATTTTTTAACTTTAAACATTTTTATAATTTTAATTAGTTATATTATCGAAAAAATCCGAAAAGATAGTTTTATTTAAAATTTCAAATATTCGCGTAAATCTAAGAAAGTATTATTGGAGATTTTTTATTAACTTACTAAGGCTAGTTATAAGCAAGAATAATTGATTTGAACGTGGGACATATTTTTCAGTGAAATTTTGAGGAAAAACTTTATTATCAATAAAAATTCAAAGGGAATCCTCGCGACAATTAAAACAATAGACAATTAACTGCTGACGTCAGTTCTGTCGGATATCATGAATTTATAGTACGAATATAGAAGATAATAGATTTGAGTTATTGATTCAAGGATTGTTTATTTTATATAATAAAAATTTCATTATCTAAAATAAATTGTAAGAAAAAAGTGAAAGTTGCGCTAAACCCGCACTTGGCCAGCATGGTAGACTCTGGCCTAATCCCCCTTGTATTGAAGGGAGGTCCGTGCTCAGCAGTGGCATATTAAAAAGGGCTGAATACGAGTTGGACTTTATTATAGCACTTCGTCAGTGCAATCCAAGTTCGAATTGGAGCGCCCATTATCATTTTACAAAAGATCTTTCGTGCGTAGAACACTGTGCTATATTGAAGTATGATTTTGAAAATGTTATCGATATCTACGTTTCATGAGTTGCTTATATATTTTCATGGTTGTAATACAGACCTTTGTGGTAGAAAGTCATCGGGCTCGAAGGAAGGGTTGACCATGGGACCACTCTGCCGACGGGCCCATTCTTCCGCTTCCTGCAACAATAGTTATCGAATTTGAAAAATGTTTGTAATAAGTATATATAAAATAGTATAAATAAAAGAAAAGATTAAATAAAAGGGCACAAACGTTTTAAATTTTTACTACGCTTCATCTCCTCTTTCCCAATAAACAATCAATTAATATACACATTATGTATATATGTCATATCTATCTACGAGTACCTATGTCTTAAGAGTAACGTAATTGTAGTGTCTTATGAATAATAACTCTGCTTTCTATAACTGTAACGTTTAGCATCAGTAAATATAGCCTAATTATTACCAATAAATTCTTAATATTTGAGTCTCAGAACTTTAACAGTTATACTCCCACGCAACCTTCGAAATGGCAACGACTCGAACCGCTCCCATGGTATTTGCACAATGGTGCGAGAAGTGTGCCGATGTCCTTTGATTATTATGACTTTACTATTATATTACTATAGTTCTACCTATATTACGTATTAGTTTTTGTTTATTAAAGTTCCATTAATACTCATTTGATATTACTTCGTATGAAATGTACTTCTTTACTTAATATATATGTATATATATATATATATATATATATATATATATATATATATATATATATATATATATATATGTCTATTGAGTTTTAAGTAAAAATGGGGCTGACTGGTACTAAATATGTTTTATTTATTCGCATAAATACAGATAATATTTAAGTTTTCTAGTGACGCAGGACATTTACTTTGAATTTATGACAAAGATAAAAAGTATAAAGTTACAATGTAGATGTTTTTACGAATAATAATTGCTGTAACTTTGTTATTTATTCACATAAAACGTGATGTTTACATTCACTCAAATTATGAACTGAAATACCAAAATATCAGACGATTTCTGAGAAATATTGATACTAATAACGAGCGTGATGAAGTAATTTAAATTATTTTTATTTTTACACACGCATGGACTTACCGATTATGATGTGTATGCTAATTAAATATTTTGTAGAGAAGAACCTACTTTATTAATGTAGAATGTAAAGAAATTGGAAGCGTATATTTGTACGTATGTATTCAGCCCTTTAAACGTCTCACTCCTGTGAACGGGCCTCCCTTCAGTACGAGGGGAATCAGGCCATAGTCCACTACGGTGGCCAAGTGCGGGTTGGCGGACTTCCACATGTCTTTTTGAAAACTTGCTAATTTCTCTCAGACATGCAGGTTTCCTCACGATGTTTTCCTTCACCGTTAAGACCAGTGGTAATCATGTTGGAAATGATTCGCACATGAAAATATCAGAGGTGCGAGACCCGGGATTTGGATTCGCTTTAATCGGTTTCCCAAGCGAGTGCGTTACCACTGGGCTACCACTGCCTTGCACTGGGCGACCACTGCCTTTATTTCGTAATACAAATTGTCATTTCAAAGGTTATGATATTTTTGATGTTGCTAGATAATCACATTAATTTTTATTTTTTCATACCTTTTATAAAAAATACTATAGGTATTGAAAATTTAATACCTTGCTTAATAATTATTAATACATATCTTGGTTAGTAATTAGTTCATTCATACCAGACTTTGGGAATCATATAAACAGATATTTCCTAATAATGTACAGTAAAGATGATTTTGCTTTATAAAACTATCAGAATGATAATAGCCTTAAATGACATTTGATAAAAGCTTAACATACACTTAATATATCATTTTTCAGGATAATTTTGTGTTTTAAAAAGAAAGATATGATTTAAATATAACTAAATATAAATCATGTTTTGATTTATTTTAGGATTAGATTAGAGGTGACGAATTGAAGTTTCGCCGGACCCCTCTGGTCTCATTCGGGCCGAACCTAACGACTGGCATCCTGTGTGCGAATGTCTCAATTATGCAATCGGATATTGCCCGCAATCATTACAAATAGTCATCTAACGCGTAGATGATAGAGATGATAGAGACTCGTCAATGCGCTTGTGTTGCAATTGTACAGACAAAAGCTGTCCTCTGTTGATATTATAGATTCCCCTTAAATCACCTGCTACTGTTATTTTTACCCCATTGCGGCTAAGCCCAAAGGAGGGTTATGTGTTTGACCTGTATGCTTGTTTGTCTGACCCTGTGTTTCCTCGTTATCACTAAACGGCTTAACCGATGTTGATGATACGTACGTCGGTAGATTCGTCTTGATAACATGAGTGTCATGGGTATATAGATATAATTAAAAATCTAAATTGCGGATCGTAGGCGCCAATTTGAGGTCTTAAAAAAATGTTTTTTGTCCGAATCGATCAAGTGACATATTAATATACAGGTTGTTAAGAGACGATTACAAAAATATACACAACTTATGTCTTTAAAAATAAATTAGGATAAGAAATAAATAGTTAAATAAAACTAAAAATGACTAACTTACCAAAACTAAAAAACTGTAAATAAAAATTAATTTAGAAAAATAAAAACCCGACTGCGTAAAAAGCGCGTAAAAAACGCACTAAATATATGAGAACAATTTGACCAAGAACCATTATAGCAGGTATTATGCAATCGGAGACATATTGTATACACGTAGCAAGAAGACTCGCAGTTAGTATAAAACAACATGTACTCGTACATATCTTTTTAGTGCGCTTTTTACGTAGTCTCTATTGCTTACGTTTTAATTAAGCAAGGAATGAATAAAAGTGGATGAGGTCTTGCAATGTAACCCTATATTTTATAGTTTTAAATATTGTTATTTTTACAAATCAAAATGTATTGGATTTTTATTTTTTAGGAAATAATAAATCGCATCATTTCTATTTCAATCTCTTCATGTAATAAAATAAACACATTAGTATAAACAATATGTTTCTATTATACATTAATTCTAATATTTATTAGATTCCTTCTAAATTTATCATTTATAGAAACTTTTGTAGAATAGCACTCTGAGCAGGTGGACGCTCTCATCTTATTTATAACTCGATCTTGTGAGCTTGATTTCCATTTTTTGTTTTTTAATGTTATAATAACTTTCTACGGTATTTATGAAACCTTTTCTTAGAGGTAGATATGTGAAAGACGACTTTATAGTTTATTTCGAATAGTTTTAGCCATATCGACCTGATTAAACAATAAACACGAAGTTCCGTGTGATTTGCTATTTAGTAATTTATAACATTGAACTCTAAACCATTGGACTAATTACTAGAATTAAACACACAACATTTATTTTCATTTTCAATAGGTAACATTTTGTAATTTATATATATATATATATATATATATATATATATATATATATATATATATATATATATATATATATATATATATATATATATATATATATATATAGATAAAAATGAATCACTGAAATGTATGTACGCGCATAATTTCCGATCGACTGCACTAAATTGGATAATTCTTATTTTTTTTGTGTCTGCTATTGTCAGGATAAGTTTTGTATAGAAGAAAATTAAAGGAAAAAAAAATTTTTTTTTTACTAAAATAAGTTTTTTTAAATCTCCTGATATAAAAATTGAGTGAGTGAAATAGTTTTCATCCCGGTAATCATCCCTTAATGGGGTGAGAATGGGGATGAAAGTTTGTATGGGGAAGCAAGCTAGGGACAAACCCGAGCGAAGCGAGGTTGAGTCGATAGTTGTTTCATAATAATTAATTGCACTTTAATCGTTGAATTTTAACTAATGCGGGTATAAGTTTTTATTGCAGTTTTACAGTTTCAATGACGCTTTATATTCGACAAGAAAATATCAATTAAAGTTAATTGATATATTCCTGAAGTGCAATTATTCATTTGTTGTAAGCGGGAAATGAATTTACTATCTCCGGTATACAAAGTGCGTCTGTGTCGTCTAAATAAATTGTACAACTAAACCTTCCATATGATATACCTATGTACATAGATATGATTAGAAGTCAAAATGGCCGATGTGAGACACCAATAATTTGTCTAGAGAAATACAGGCTTTTAAGAGGCCATTAAAAATATATACCTATAAAACTTACAATTTAATGTTTAAAAATAATTGAGTATAAGAAATTATTAAATAAAACTAATAAAATCTTAGTGACCTAAACTAAAAACTTGTAAAAGTAGAAACCCGAATACGTAAAAAACGAACTAAAACGATGAGAATAAGTTGACGGAGAAACATAGTACATATTATGAAGTCGTAATATGTATTTTTTTATTAAGGTTATTGAATTAGAAGTTAGAATTTCTGTAGTAAAAAGTATTATAGAGCTTCAGATAGTTGGTATTCTAATTTTATTATTATGAAGAAAATAACATTATTTTTTTAAAACGAGTATTTTTATATTGCAAGTGTCTCGTGCTAAATCTTTATCTTTATTTTTATCTAGGTATACATATAATAAAATTGAAACTAAGCCGAATCTGTACATTAAGTATTTTTTGGAAAATCTTATTGAAACAAACATTATTATCGATATAGAGGCCGAATCTATAGTTTTTAGAATTTTTGTCTGTCTTTCTGTTACCGCATCACAAAAAAACCACTGGAGGCATTTTGATAAAATTTGGTATGGTGATAATTGGTTATCCGGGTCAATATATAAGATACTTTTTCCAGCGGGAAAGTATCTCATTTCTGATAAAAAATACAAAAACTGCATAGTAAGAGTATACTAATACGTAAAACCTAAGAATTTGGATTTTGGTCATCTGAACGCGGGCGGAGCCGCGGGCAATGCTACTATGATATATAATGGTTATATAATGCTAGTTTATTAACATATACCTACCGGCGATCTCGGAAACGATTTCGCTGAAATTTGGTCTGTGGGGGTTGTTGGGGGCGAAAAATCGATCTAGATTAGTCTTATGTCTGGAAAAACGCGTGTTTTCGAGTTTTCATGCGGTTTTCTTTCACATTATTCCACGCAAAATATGGTTTAAGCGTCCAAGGCGCAATATTGACAATCACAGGTGTCCGTCCGGGTTCGAGTCCCGATCGGATACAAACTTTTGTTTTTTTTGTAAGTATATATTCAAGTTTACGATACACGATATACGATATAACGAAAAAGAATTCCGCCGGTCGCCCAGGTACTGAGTGTAATTTATTAATGATTAGAAGTGCTATAGTTAAAATACAAGTAGTCCTCGACTCAGTTTAAATGATTGCTTTGATATTCATTAAGTTGCGCGGTGACATTGAATGAATATACTATTATAATTTTTCATATAATTTTATTATTCATAATATTTTTATGAGTATGATTTGAGTTAACCAAACTTCTTAGAAGAGGTTCAACGAATGTTATGGCATTGAAAAATTAATCATATATCTCTAATGCAAGTCCTAAAATTCTTTTCTATCTGTAAGCAATAAAATGTAATTTGCTCTCAAAATGCTCTCAATGCTCTCAAAATTATAAAGGACAAAAATAAACTTCACGCCGTTATGTAAATTGTAAGTAAACTCAATGGCAAAGAAAACTGATAACGTATTTTGCTACGTACAATACTTGGACAAAGGTTTTGCTCAACGAAGTCGTACAAATTACCAAATAAAAGTTAAAGTAAATTTTGGAATTCTATTTTTTCTCGTCCTTTATAAATGAGTTGACGAAATTTTATACTGATTTCTTAATAATTGATAAAGGAGTCAGTATTAAAAATCTTATTATTTTAGAAATAACGCATGGTATCTCATGAATCATCTATATATTATAAAGGACAGAATTTGTTTGTTTGAAGGTGCTAATCTCAGGTACTACTAATCCGATTCGAAAATATTTTTATTTGCATTAGATAGCCCGTTTATTGAAGAAGGTTACAGGCTATTATGTTATCATGCTACTACCCAAGGAAGCGGATTCAACAAATCGGACAGACTTCCATACATTATTATATTACTGACTTTTATAATCTAACAAATTTAACGCGTTGAACGCGGATGATACCGCGGGGCACAGCTAGTTATTAATAAGTCCAAAATATAGTCATAATAATTCCAAAATATTCCTTAACGTATTAATTATTAAAAGTTTTAGATGCAATTACACGTATAAAAATATTAATTGAATTTAAATTAACAAAATCCAGATCTGCGGGCGCATTAATCTTTATTATAATATTAATAGTCATACTGGGGTAGGGGTAGGGGTGAGGGAGAGGGGGGGGGTGTAGGGGTAGGGGAAGAAGGGGGGGGGGAGAGAGAGAGTTAGAGTCATTGCGACATTTAAAATTAGAAAAACAATATTAGCCATAATAATAGAAGATTAATTTTTAACGGTGCTAGTACTCTGTCAAGCCTGAGGAGTCCGACTGGATGGGTACCAACCCTTTATCTATTTCTCCAGCCAAGCAACAATGATTACATTGTTGTGTTCCGGTTTGATAAATAAATTAGGAATAAATTTATTTGTAGATATAAATTAGGAATAAATTTATTTGTTGATCATGTAAAATATAATTTCTTCTTTTGAGCACAAAATCGATTACAAAATAAAAATTGTATACTTGAATAGTAGTTTTAAAGAAACATCCAAATATATATAATTTTTGAAGAAAACCGTTAAAGCCAACCACTATGTTTATCAGTCACGAAACCCAATTTAAGTTTTTGTCTACGGTTTTTGTTAATCTCTTGTTTCACTAAAATCTATTTTGAAAATTGTTTGTAAAAGAAAAATATTAATATTTTTTTTAATTGTATTTTAGGTAGGTATATTGAAATCTTTTTAAGACTAAGTGGAAGAAATGTAAAAATCTACAAAAAAATATTTCTAATAATTAGGTAATTGAGTCGAGATATTACTTGGAAAGGAAAAGAATGAAAAGGCTGGACGGATTTGGATGAAATTAAATACAAATAGACTTATGACCTGAATAACACATGGGTTAATTATTACATCATCGTGTTAGGCACGCACCTGACGTCAACGCATCGTAAACGAGGGCTATTCGCTAGTTGTTAATATGTAGAGTATTTTTCATATTTCTCTTATAACATCGTAAATATTCGCTCAAAGGGTTTCAGTGAGAAGGAGTAACAAACATACACACTCACATGCTAACTGTCGCATTTATTATAGTTGTCCTAGAGTCATAAAATTATTCATTTCGCAATCGTTATTATAACATCAAAATTTAGTATAAATTCGAGTTAAATGAAATAAATGTTGGTGAGATTTGAGTACCTAATCTCCGCTTGCTAATTAGTATCTCAGACACAACAACATGAGTCATTTTAACACGTTCATTTTAATTTCAATTATCTTGAATCTCTTGAATAATAATTGTTTTCATACATACCAAACGATAATATAACGACACGACAAAAAATGTGCCAATACTGTTATGCACTCACATATAATTTAATTAACACTACTTTTGGCACACGCTCAAGTTTTTATAAAAGGAAATTGCTAGAAGCTGTACCTATGTCGCAAAGCTTTCGCAAACAGGATTATTTGAGTAAACATTTATGATTAGGTATTGACTAACCCAATTAGAACGTAAGCGATATCATATTATTCAAAATGTTGTTACATTACCAAAATAATATATTTTTTATATACGTATAGGTACCTACGTAAAGTATGTTTCTAGCATGCGTTTTTTTATTTTTTCTTACAAATTAAAAAAACTCGCATTAAAGTCTTATATTATATGTTTTAGATTGATATAAATATTTTCTAAATATTAATTCTGACATAAAAACCATGAGATTCCGTCACGTACGTGGCGGACGCACTGCGCCTGCGCACCGAACTTTAATGTCATCGATCACAATCTCGTTGTTAATTCGACGTTTTTACGCCCCATTAAAAGTACCAACAGCCAACGGTATACATTATAAAGTTTATCAAGTTTACCGGTAAATTAAAAAAAGAAGAAAAATGGCTAAATAAGCAATCTATATTAATATTATAAAGAGACAGAGTTTGTTTGTTTGTTTTGTTTGTATGTTTGTTTGTTTGTTTGTTTGTTTGTTTGAAAGCGCTTGAATTTTTTTTTAAATACCACGATGTAATCGAATAATCGAATCTTGTAGGAAAAAAAACTACCTGTTTAACAATAAACAGTTTTATGAAGATGATGTAATCTGTTCATAGATCAACAGTAACAATTTATTAGCAAGTTACTTGGATACAATAGAAACTGAAAAATATTTAAAGATTTGTCACGCTAGATTAAAGATATACGAGGATGGTTAAACATAGCACGAGTGTTTGCTTTAATTTAACACAAACACTCGAAATACCGTACACATCGAGCGTCGCCGGCGCCCGATTAGTGGAAAATAACTAGGAATTTGTTACGTTCTGATTTAATACTTAATCTTTGCTTCGTTGAAATAATACTAACGGAGACTAAAAATTACAACTAAAAAAAGGTACCTATGTGTGTTCAAACCCGGGCTTGGCACTTCTGTTGGCACTCTTCTCTCATAATCTGAACTATTTTCAACATGATTAGGCTACTTCTTAATATGGTAAAGGAAAACATCGTGAGTAAACCTGCATGTTTGAGAGAACCTAAATTGTTTTTAAAAGGTGTGTACAAGTATGGCCTGATCTTCCTCTAATTAAAGGGCTGATATAAGCAGCGAAAAGATAAAAAAGTCTGAGTACAAATAATATAATTTATAAAATTACTTACTTTTATGTGTATTCCATATTCATTTTTATACGAAGG
The DNA here is from genome assembly GCA_951806755.1 of Brenthis hecate. Lineage (NCBI taxonomy): Eukaryota > Metazoa > Arthropoda > Insecta > Lepidoptera > Nymphalidae > Brenthis > Brenthis hecate. The sequence continues at coordinate 9,513,702 of OX638251.1, forward strand.
TTTCTACAAAAACAAGCAATCTTATCTAAAAACAATTTTCATAGGTATAGCGATTTTATATTTGACCAGCAACTTGCAATCGTTCCGTTCGGGTGCGTCCCTAGGTACGTTTTTTTTACTGAACTCTAATTCTTTTTTTTAAATAAAAGTTGCCTTAGTTACTCCTTATAATATCTGTTTAAGACCCGTTAAAATCAGTCCAGTCGTTTCGGAGATTTGTCGGAAAAAACAGACAGGTAGACAAAAAATTAAAAATTGAGTTTTTTTTATTATTAACCTATCGTTTATAATGAAAAAGATTCCATTTTTTAATGTATTAATAATAAAAAAATAAGCAAACTATAACAAAAATATGAAAGAATCATTTAAATACCTCAACAAATGAAAAGTTTCTCAATTATGAAACTTTAAAGTTGCGCTTGTAAGAATATTTCGTGACGACACACGACCTGGACGACCGAAATTTAAATTAATTTTTAAATCAATTATGACTTTAGGGTATTACTCTTAGTTTTGACGAATATTATAATTCCATTGCGTTAAATATGATACATATTATCAACATCAGGAAACTTCTCCATTTTATATGCATTTCGGAAAAAGCTATTATTTTAAAATCACAAACAAACATTTCTATTTTATTTATCTGTATAGATAAAGTTTTATATCCAAGCTCTAGTAAAGTTTTACAAGTCCTTTGTACGTCATTCTTATGTTAATAAATTGAAAAAATGTCAGTACCTACTGGAGTAGGCGTACGTATTACCTATAATAAAAGTTGCTAGTTGGAAAGCAGTGTAAGGCCGTAGTGAATAGTGATCTTAATTGACATTAAAATAAGACTGCTGGTGCTTAATATAAAGATGTTCATAGAAAATAGTATGAATGAATAAATTATTTCATTATAGCGTGAAATGAATAGCTAAATTCTTTTATTTCTCGGTAAAATGTTAGTCATAGTTCATCATTTACGATTACGGTGTCTATTGTACAGCTTTCTCCTACTACTAATCAAAAAATATTTCTATTTGTGTATGTACGTACATATATATTACATACATATTATGTATATACATAGGTACATGCTTTAATTGCTCTGTGTCCAATACGTTTGGCATTTATGAATGATATTGTTAAATATTAGTAATATCTTTAAATAAAACCACAAGTATATTAGCTTGGAATTACTCCGAATTTTCATCAGTGTTAAAGCTAGAATTAAAGTTTGCGCGCGGTTCCGTCCGCATTGTTTAGATACTTACGTATACTTGCTCCGATGCTATGAATCTAAGCGTAATATTTAATAGCTTAGAAGTAAGCTATAAAAAGGTTTTTTCTTTTTAATTTGACTAGCTATTTCCGAGATTAGCGTGTTCAAACAAACATCACGTTAACTTCATATATGCTTATTTCTGCAGATCATTTGTTTTGCAATAAGTAAATAATATGAATACCTTTATATCAGTTTTTAATCCATTTCCCTTTATTGCCAGATAGAGGAAAAAGAATAAATGAATCAACTAAAAATAAAACATCTAAAAAATTTAAGTTTCTATTAATAGCCTATGATTTAAGATTCCAAACTACAAGCGCGTATTTAGCAACATTATAAATGCGCCAAGTAAATCGGAACATAAATAAATTGAACACGATGACTCATGGACATATATATATAGCTATATTCTATTGTGAATTTACTTTTGATACTTATATAACTTAATTTAAACTTGCTGTACAGGACCTTTTTAGTGATCTTTCTATTTAGATACTAATGACGTAGACCTAAACCTTGTTTTATATTAAAAACACTTTCCTTGATTTTTTAAATAAAGGAAACTACTCGATGTACCCGATAGTAACCTTGTAGAACTCCCAGGACTATCTCTATGCAATGCTACGAGAATAGTTTAATGAAATAAATAACACGTTTTTATCCGACTGTAATATACGGAACTCTCAACATGAATGAAATGAATTAAGTTTACTCATTGAAGAATTCCACTATTCACCTTTTAGCTTCATCATCAGACGGTGTCAAATTATTGTACTTTTATATAGATTTCATACTCTAACCTTTCAAATCAGTATGACAGTTTGAAGTAGGTATTAAAAGTCAATTTTAAATTTTTAACAAGTATAGCTAATGTAAGCAAATACAAGTTTGTCACTCCCCTTACGTCTAAAAAAAAAGAAATAAATAAATAAATTATAAAAATAAAAAAAACCCGACTGCATAAAAGCTAACTAAAAAGATTAAAACAAGTTCACGATGGAATATACTATTATGCAGTCGGAGACATAGTACACGTTTCATCCTTGCCGCGAGATGTATGTACGTCTCTGACTGCATAATACTATATTCCTTCGTGAACTTGTTTTCATCTTTTTAGTTAGCTTTTACGCAGTTGGGTTTTTTATTTTTATAATTTATATATTTATTTATTTACAGCTTTTCAAGTATTTTTAAGTAGGAAAATTAGCGAGGATGGTTGTTAACTAACTTTAAATCATTATATAACCTAAGCTGTTATTTAAAATGAATAATACAGGTACGTTATTCCTTTTTGGAATCCTTGGTATGAGCCCTTTAATTTGATACTCATATTGCAGACAAAGAAGATAAAAAAATTCGCCTTAAACAATGAAATCTAGCATTCCCCATATTTAATTTTTATTCATGTCGCCTATCTGAGAACACTTGGACTAATGAGACGAATCTAACGATACCTTAATTAAAGAAATCCTTCGAGTGTTAGAGAATATTACAAACAAACAAACAGACAAAGACAGGCGCGAAGAACATAACCGTTTCCTTACAGTCGATTAAAAACTACAATGAATCTACACTTTGGTATTTCGAATATTAGTAAATACATACATATATAATTTAAATATCATCACCTATTTTATTCCTCAAAAAGGTAACCAAAACAAATTATAGAAAACGTATGCTGTTTTGTTTTAAAAAATACTTACAAAGTTTTATAAAAAGTTACAATAAATAATATCTCAGGTATCTTCAACACTCATCTTTGTAAATATTGTTTATCAAATAAATATTATTTATATTCGCCATCGTAAACATTGCTTTAGTCGTCGGTTTTATTTTTTATATACATGTTTTTACTATTTATTTTCGTATTTTAGGTGACTATGAGTTATCTATACATATAATAATGTTCTGAGTCGAATCTGTACATAAAATATTTTTTTTGGAAAATATTATTGAAATAATTATTAAAATCGATACAGATGCCGAATCTATGGTTTTTAGAATTTTTATCTGTCTGTCTGTCTGTCTGGGAATGCGGAAGAATAAAGTATTATGCAGTCGGAGACATACATCTTACATTGCATGTTTAGTATGGACATAGGTATATATGTCTCCGACTTTATTCGTTCAACTTGTTTCATCTTTTTAGTTAGTTTTTATGCAGACTAGTTTTTTTTTTATAATATATTTTTTTCATTTACTGATTTTTAATTATATTTAATATATTTTTTTAACTACTTTTAAACACATCAGTTCTATATATTTTTGTGATCGCCTCTTAAATACCTTTATTTTGATACCCCACTCGATAGGTTTGGAAGAATTTTTTTTTCTAGTATTTTTATATAACCTACTAGCGACTCACCCTCACTCCGCTCGGGTTCGTCCCTAGTTTTATCTTTTAATATAGATTTCACAGAGATGAGATATTTTGCCGCAGTAAAAAGTATCCTATATGATGACCCAGATAACCAGCTCTCATCGTACGAATTTTCATCAAAATCTGTCCAGTAGTTTTTTCGTGATGCGGTCACAGACAGACAGACAGACAAAAATTCTAAAACTATATATTTAGCCTCTGTATCGTTAATATTAATGATTCAATAATTATTTTTTTTTAAATATTCATTGTTCAGATTCGTCACAGTTAGAAATTTATTATATACAGTATAGATGATACTTGTGTTATCAAGACGAACCTAACTACGTATGAATCATCAAAATCGGCCTATGCGTTTGGTCTCTAGAACGCCACATAGGACCAAACATACATACACACATAAATACGTACATAGATACATATTCATACATTACCCTCCTTTGCGTCGCGCAGTCGGGTAGAAATAGAATTAATAGTAAATGCGAGTAATACTTGGGTTGCCAAACGTTTGATGATGTTTGTTTCTGACGACTGGTTTGTGACGACTTAATAAGACGATAGTGTAATAGATACTTAGTATTTTTTTTTGTTGTTAACGTTCTTATTATTAATGAATATGTATTTTAAATCCATTAGTTAATTATGTAAAAAACGAATTCTTACTCATTTAGAGCAATAAAGATAATTAATTAATCTATATGTTATAGACAAAATATATTTATAACATGTAATCAATAAAAATCAATAGATTATAGAATATAATAAAAGAATATTAAAATAAATTCAGTGTGCTATTTCGTTAACTAATTATAGTAGCAACAGTTCGATCTCATAATTGCAGCTTTATATTATTGGGTTTCCAGCCCCTTAGATGCCAGCCGATAGGTACAAATTAAAGCCGACTGACTTCGAAAATATTTGATTAAGTATCTATAGTAAATGAAAATTTAAAATCAAATATTTTTTAACTTTTTAATGTTTTGTCATGGATATTGGTTTTTCTTAATTTGAATCAGAATTAAACTTTTGATTATCCATACTAATATTATAAATGTGAAAGTGTGTTTGTTTGTTTGTCGTGTCGGATTGGCGTGTTTTTTTATGTGGAGATAGTTGGAAGGCTGGAGAGTGACATAGGCTATTATTTATCGCGGGAGATTACTAAAAAAATGTTTATTATCAGAATTACTTTAAACTTGGTATATATATACTCTTCAATAAATTAATTAAATACGTGTCTTAGCATTTTTCAAAATTCATCCTATAAGAGGGTAAAATAGAGGTAAAGTTTGTATGAAACTACCTTTTTAGAGTTTTTTTGTAGTTTTAGCGCGAGCGAAGCCGCGGGTTTTGTTAGAAAAGTTATAAATACTTATGCTACCAGATAGGTTATGTATTTGTTCACAGATTTAGAGAATATAATGAAAATAAAAAAAAAATAGCTGAAAAGCACCTATCGTACGGAACCCTTGATAGAAATCGCAAATAAATTATTATAGGAACCTTGAGCTATGATTATCTGAAGCAATTATTTCAATGTTTATTACTCCCGGACTTATCGCTAAATGACAAGTAGACTATTTGCTATCGCGAGACCACTTGATTTTAAATTGTTACAAAAAGTCTTGCTCAATAGCTACTTAATCTTTTAGATATTTTTTATGAGAAGGTGTATACGATTTTGTAATTTAATAGAGTCGAACCAAGGTCGTGTTTGTTAAAAGACGGGTTTGTTTAGTTGGATTTGCCTTCACCCCGAATAGCAGTATAACTATTAAAACATCGGAAAAATTCACGAAATAAAAATTGAAAAAAAAAACGTCGTTGATAATTAAAATGACGGATTTTAGGCGTGATTTTGTGTGTATTTAAAAAAAAACTTCCAAACCAGTCGAGTGGGGTATCATAATAAAGGTTTTTAAGAGGCGATCATAAAAATATACCTATAGAACTTATATGTTTATAGCTAATTTAGGATAAAAAAATACCTAAATATTACTTCAAAAGTCTAATTAGCAAAAACTAAAAACTGTGAATAAAAAAATATAAATGTAAAAAACCTGACTGCATAAAAGCTAACTGAAAAGATGAAAACAAGTTGACGAAGGAATATAGTATTATGCAGTCGGAGACATACATACGTAGGTATGTACATCTCGCGACAAGGATAGAACGTGTGTCTATAATATGGCTGGCATCGACTTCGAAAATATCTGGTTAGATATCTATAGTAAATGATAACCTCAGTTCAGTTATTTTTTACTTTTTAGCGCCTGAAAATCGTTTTTTGTTTGACAAACTTCCATCATATATTTTATCACCTTAGGGGATTATTTCGAAAAATCTTTTCTTGAATGACGAACTTATAGCATAAAATTAACATCGTCTTCAATTTTTAAACGTCCATCATCATCGGTTTGTGCTGAACGTGGATAAGTTAGTTAGTGAGTCGCGTCATTGCCTTTTATATATAATAAAAACGTATTGTGAGTGTACATTAGGAGATAGGCAACTTTTCTGTAGAACTTTTTAAGACTCATAATTTTCCAGTAAATTGAGGTATCTCATAAGGTTAAGCCAGCGTTAGCCATACTAATTTCTAAGGACGACTTGATAGAAACAGTTATTTTGTTTTCCCGTGGGAATGAAAGATTTTCCTGTAGTAAAAAGTATCTTAAATGTTGACCCGAGTAATAAATAAGTTATCACTAGACAAAATTTATTTAAAATTCTTCCAGTACTTTTTGCGTGAAATGCACACACCTAAACACACAGAAACACAAACACACAGAAATACAGACAAACAGACGAAAATTTCAATAATATACTATTGTTTTGGGGTCTATATTCTGTACACAATACGTTACCGTCATTGTTCTTTTAAAAAAAGGCCAAATAAAAAATATGTAAAATAAAAATATGTCATTTAGTCAAAGCTTAAATAGTGTAATACCTAACAGTTTTTAGACTTAAAAAGTTATGAATCTTTATATAAGGAGTGTGCCAAACGACGTCAATACCGACGCAACGTGAACGTAACGCGACGCCGGCGCCTGCCAATTCTCTTCTTGCTTTCAGAGATTTCGTAAAATACCAACGATATGCCATTGCAAAATAGGTCTTTCATCATTCTAATAAATATACTTTCAGAATTATACTATACTAGCGAATTACCCTCACACCGCTCGGGTTCGTCTCTAGATATGTTTTAAGGGTTAGATAGATTTCTCAGAGATCATAAAGAATCTAAAAAGTATAGATTCGGCCTCTTTCTCGATAATAATCACTATTTTAATAAGATTTTCCAATATTTAATGTACAGATTCGTCTCAGTTAGAATTTTATTATATGTATAGATAACTCGTTATCGATAAGATAGATAGTTTTTATAAATATTTTATTTCAAAACTAAATGTGAAACCTAGGGATGAAAAAACGGAAGTTCAACTACAGCTGCAAAGTGACTGCATAGTGTAATAGCTAGTGGACACTACTGCAGAGAAATCAGGCATAATTTATTGACAAAAGTGCTCTCTAAGATACGGAAGTGTAGATACTCGTAATAGCGCCACCTTCCCAAATCCGGATTCGAGCCCTGGTTTTCACAATACGGCCAATATGAGCCTAGAACTAGACCAATGATGCCGTTAACACTATAGCAAATATTTATTTTAATATCCAATAATATCTCATTATTTACATTTTATTATTGCTTCAAATAAAAGTTAGTAAATTATGTATGTGTAATTTTATTTTAAAGTATGTATTGAAAATGAAACAAACAAAATATTTTTAATGCATAAAAACATAGTCAGACACTTTGTTTATTTAGCTGAATGTTTTAAATTCTATACAACTTCGAACATTTTACATGAAATGATACATTACTTATGACTGAAGATATTGACTTCTTAGTAGTTATTACATAAAACCCTAGTGGAAAGTCGGTACTGCGACTCCCAACAAGAAGGCTTTGCCAGCTAGAGAGCATTACAATGAGAAATATTAATCACGACATGTGATAATAGTATTTATGGGAATGTGTTAATATTTCCAAGTAATGTGCAGTTGGCCGAGTGCCGGCGGAGTGCCGGCGGCCTGCGGGTAACTCGACAGCTGTAACTACCAATTTACATGTACACTCTTACATACATCTCTTTTGACATGAGGAAAGGCACGTGGCAGCAGCGTGGCGTCCACATGACATCTGATTGTTTTATAATATAAATTCATGCTAGCTAATATAATTAGGTGTTACCTACTCAACATATGTCAATCGAAACCCGGTGCTACGAATTTCTAAGAATTATGTTTCTCTTTCAATTTAGTAGGAAATAACATTTCCTAAAATCACTTGTTTTCAATTATTTCACTTTTTCGATGATAAAATGGTAAAATTTTTCAGTGTTTCTTTTCCTAAAAATTTTTAGTATTATAGAGTATTGTATAATCGTTTTTTTATAATTTTGAAAGATATACCTATTCATTAATTTTATTTATATGACTTTTTTTTAATTTTAGTTTACCTATGATTTTTTTTATCTGTAGAGCCTAGTATTTCTAAGACACTTACACAAGTGTGTAATTTTATCTTAAGAACCAGTTGTAACGACTAACACTTTTCCTTATTTGCCGAATAAAAGCGCGAAAAACTAGTCGGCTAGTCTGCAAAGGTCATAGTCGGCACATATCTAGTATGTATGTTTGTTCTTATGTGGTGTTCTAGAGACCAAACTCGTAGGCCGATTTTGATAATTCATACGTCATTAGATTTGTCTTGATAGCGCGTGTGTCTTTGGCTATACAAATAGTCAAAATGTTGAATACAAATAGTCAAAAATTAAAATGGCGGATTTCAGGCGCCAATATGTATGTCTTTAAAAAAAATATTTATTCCTTCGTCAACATGTTTCATATTTTGGGTTAGCTTTTATTTAGTCGGGTATTTATTTTTATAATATATTTTTTATTTAAGAATGTCTTTATAAGTTACTATATTATGGAATATACAAAAATATAACTGAGAACAATAACGAAACTATAGTAGCTTAATAAAATGAGTTTTTATAGATATTTAGCGTAAATTAATTTAAAAATTAGGAACACGAGATAGTTTTTTAAATAAAAAAAGTTTTATATAAATAAAACTCTTCAATAGAATCGTCGTACTTAAAACGATTAGAAAAATATTGCAAGACTATTTATAATACTCTAGTATTATCTCGAGAGCATAAAAGCTTTAAAGCCTAGTTCGCATTAAGCTAATATTTTAATCTAGTAGCGAGTAATTTAATAGCTAAATTACTCGCTACTCACCAAAAATCGTTCGCACTTTGGTCGAGTACAGTTTACAAGTGAGTGGTGTTTTGCGAGATGAACAGCCTGCAACGCAATAAAGTAAATAAACTGATTAAGCTGATCGTAACGGCTATTTTGGAAGAGGTGGATGAGGAAATTTGTGTGATTAATAAAAAGAAGCTATGGGTACGAAAATGGATCGAAAGACGAGATAAACTAGGAGCTACTAATTGTCTTCTGAAGGAATTAGCATTGGAAGATCCCAAATAATACTTCGATAGTTTGAGAATGTCCGAAAGTTGTGTAAAAACGACATTATGGCGGCAACTAATGAACTCGACTAATTCGACAGGTTCATACTTGTTTAGCCGGTGAACCAGTGAGCTCGGACGCGTGGTGGGGGCTGCTACTCGCCCAAAAAAATAGAATAAAATGGATTGACTCGACTAAATTACTTACTAAACTAATCGACTAAATTTTTAGTGTTCAGACACGTTTAGTTACTAAATTACTCGCTACTAGACTAAAATACTAGCTTAATGCGAACTAGGCTTAAGTGCTAATAAACTACTAGATAAATTAGATAGAACTGCTTAGATTCGTATCAACAAGATGTCATAAAAATGTTTCTAGCCGCCACTTCTACTACATAATACCTATATTATAGGCTGAAGTTTGATTAGGTCCTTACTCCTTATGTTATGACTGTTGTAAATACATACATACCTTATACCTATATAATACAAGAGCAAAGACGCCGAGATTGGGTTTGATTTACTTAACTGGTATTAGTTTTACAGTTAGGTACATGTATGTATATTATGATTCATAGTCTTGAGGTATTATGGAAATGGTCAATTTAATTAAGTTCCATAATCATCTTTTCTAAGAGTACGTGTCTGTGTATCTTCTCAACACTTGGGAAAATTTAATATAAATGTACAAAATCCATACATAGGTATAGAAAAGTAGGTAAGGATTATAAAAAATAAAAATAAAAAATTTCCCTCATACTTGAGAAATTATTGATTACCCATTCTACATATCTCAACTATTTCTTCATGTCTCAAACTATTTCCATACCAAATTTCATCTAAAACGATTCAGCGGATTAAGCGTGAAAAGGTGACGGACAGACTGACAGACAGAGTTACTTTTGCATTTAATATTAGTATGGATATATAAAGCTGGTTTTTTTGTGGTGTTAGTCTATCATCATCAGCTTGGGCTGAACGTTGATAAGTCAGTCAGTGAGTCGCGACATTGCCTTTAATATATAATAAAAAAAAATAGTAATTGAGAACTTGTCCGTATAACTTTTTAAGACCTACAATTTTCTAGTACATTATTTTGGTGTATCTCTTAAGGTTTAGCCAGCATTAGCCATATAAATTTCTAAGGACGACTCGACAGAACCAGATGTTGTGCTTTCCCGTGGCAATGAAAAATTTGCCTGTTGTAAAAGGTATTCTTAATTTTCACCTGAGTAAATGACTTATCATTTCACCAAATTTCATTGAAATCGGTTCATTATTTTTTGCGTGAAACGCGCACACACAAACAGACATACAGGCAAACACATAAAAAATTTAATAACTTATTTTAGGGTGTATATTATGTACCCCCCAACGCTCAGTAGTGCACCCCAATGCAGCCGGGCGCGAAGCCAAGAAACGCACAGGGAGGTGGCCCACTACGGTAGGCGGTGGGAGGTGCCCCTCTTCGGTAGGCGGTGTACCATGTGGGTTGCTCCTGGTACTTCTCTGATAGCCAAGTGGACCTTGGAGCAACCCCATGGCTGTTGTGGTCTGCTTCCTGCGAGGCCCCATTAAGACGGGGGAAAGTTTTGTTGTGTTTTAGTAGGTAGTACTACTGGCTTTGCCGGTGAGTCCCACACCTCGTGCGTAAATGCGTTTCCCAACGTCAAAAAAACGGGTATATTATGTAGGTACATAATACGTTACAGTCATTGTTTTTAAAAAGTATGTCATGTATAAACTGTAAGCTACCTACTGCTTTATTATGGATAGAATAGATAATACAATGATAATTAATGAAATAAAAATTATAATATATATTATATTTCTTAAAAAAACCTACCTGTACTTGTTATCTTCCCCTTGTCTCTAAATATTTTGTAATTTAAATAAGCGTATGCAGGTTATCGCAAGGTGACGCAAGCGCCACCTTGTCATTTACGAATACTTATTTAAGTTTTATCCTTACCTACATTTTACGAATTAGTTAACAATAAAAAAGTACGCCAATATAAGTCCTTAAACTTTTATGGTCACTGACAATATTATATTAAAACCAGTGACCATGGCGCTTGTAACAGTGCCGAAATGTCGGGAACTCTCAAAAGTAAGTACTAAACGTGGTAAATATTCCGTTTTACAACATATTAAGTAATAAAATAAAAGTTTAAACTAGCACATAACCCTTATGTTTACAAAATTATCTCAAAAAGTATCTATTTATTGTAGTAGAATGTATCGTAAACTAAATAAAACTACCATCAAATGCTATGCTATATTCATACGCTTTATAATGTTCTTTTAAGACTCTTTAAATAAACTAATGATTTCCTGTTTTACAGTAACTTAAGTTTAACAGAAGTTATACTTATGCAAGTTGTTATTTTTATGACTAACTTAAAAAAAGGTTATTAAATCGACACGTATTATTATTGGAACTGCAAAATATTCACATATGATTATCTATTAGGGCTTCCAAACAAATATCCAAAATTTTATAGTTGTATGTATATAGGTTTGTCTACGCATTTCTCTGAAACTAGTAATCGGATCGTGATAATTCTTTTTTTATTTGCTTACATTTATTTCAACTTAGGGAATAGTAAAGATTTCATTAAATTCGGTTCAGTAGTTTTTTATGATATTGACTAAAATTTGTGACGGCCTGACTTATTGGTATGAGCTACGGATATGGTCTCAAATGGAAAACATCTCAAAACCTTGGTCAAATTTTAGAGCACATGTAAGAAAATCAAAATAGCCAAACCAAACTGGCCTCAAAATACAAATCATCGGCGAGAACTAAAGATTAATAAGATTGCCGGGCCATCCGATACGAGCTACGGGATTGATTTTTTATTATTCAATGGCAAATTAGATGTGCTCGTACATCATGAGTATTCAAGAGCAAGGTTTATTTATATGTATAATACATGCATATTATAATACAGAAAAGCCGAGAAATTCAAAGATTTGTGTTTCATACTAACCGCTAAAACGTACCTAGGGACGAATCCCAGCTAAGTGAGGGTGAGTCGCTAGTTTTAAGTATAATTAAAGTTCATACCTATTAGATATTCATATATTAAAGCATTGTCGGCTGGTACCGACTTCGAAAATATCTGATTGGGTACCTCTATACCTAGTAAATGTAAACCCCCGTTAAGTTATTTTTTACTTTTTAATGCCTGGAACTCGGTTTTATTTCTTTTTAAGTTAGTTTGTTTTTGTTTTAATTATTCTAATCTATTTCAAATAATAGAAGACGTACGTTTAAATTTATTTACATACTTTGAAATCTCTTCACGTCTCTTTAGTCACAAATAGGTATTAATCCTTTTAATATTGCGTAATCTCATTAGTCTTTATTAACATAAATCATCTGCATTGCAAAATAAAAGACATTCTAGAGGTTTATTCCATGTCCATATAATATAACTAGCAGAACCCGTGGCTTCGCTTGCGCTAAAACTACAAAAAAATAAGAAGGTAGGTTTCATACAAACTTTAATCCCCTATTTTACCCCCTTATTTTTTTTTGAAAAATATTAAAAATAATATTTATTTAATTGTATAGAAGAATATTAATACCGAGTATCAAGTAGTTTTGATCACAATTATTTTTTTGGGCTACATTATAACGTATTTTTCCTGGGAATGTCCCGCGGTAAGAATTTGCCTATGTCACTCTCCAGCCCTCCAAATATCTCCACACAAAAAATCGAGCCAATCCGTCACTCCGTTTCGACGTGAATTAAGGATAAACAAACACACAAACAAACAAACAAACAAACAAACAAACAAACAAACAAACAAACAAACAAACAAACACACTTTCACATTTATAGTAGTAAGTATGTGCTCTTAGGTCTATCAAACTGTAATTTGCACATTTCTGTGTATTATATTATTAAATTGTTAAATGTGCAATACTACCGTTGATACATAGGAGATATTTTACTGATTTTGTCTAATATTAGGTAGGTCACTACATAAATTTTATCGAACCTTTTTATTTATTTATATTTTTCAAAATAATGTCTATTAGCACTAATATATACCTACTCTTATACGTTTGAACCATGTACCTACTTAATACTTCGCTCCAGAAACCATTTGGGACACTATCGCACATCTCTTCAAATGCGCCTATAAGCTCTTCATCATTAGAGAACTTGCGTCATTTTAATAGTTTTTTTCACATAAGGAAAAAGCTCAAAATCACATAGCGCTAAGTCTGGGCTGTAAGGAAAACGTCTCTTTACTCTAGGATTTAGCTTGGACATCAAAATAGTAAAGCCAAGTTTCGTCACATGTAAGTTGTAACGATTGAATTGACGTACTTAGATCGACCGCCATCAAATTTATTTAACATCTCAGGACATCAATTTATACGTTGTTCCCTCAGCTCGTCAGTCATCGAATGCGGCATCCAGAGTGAACAGAGTTTTCTAACTCTAACTTTTTTAAATCGTCGTGAAGAATTCGATAAACAGTCGTTGCATTTAATTTCAGGATTTCCTCGATCTGTCAATGCTGGTCTTCTTTTAGTAGTTTTCGCACTGCATCAATGTTTTTATCGATAGTTATCTCTCTTGGAATACCCGACCTCGAATCATTCTCCAAGTTAAAATTGCCGCGATTAAACTGAATAAATCACTTTTCTATAGTCCTTAAAGAAGGACACGTTAGACCTAATGCAAAACTCATTTATACAAAACATTGTTGCTTAGTTAAGCTACGCTTAAAATTATATAAAATTAATAATTTTTACACGAATGTCGCGACGTGTAAATTCAGTCATGTTTAATTTTCAAAAAATCGCAATCGCTCCGCTGGGGTTCGTCCCTATTTACGTTTTAACATTTAGTATAGATTTCTCAGAGATGAGATCTTTTCCCTCAGTAAAAAGTATCCTATATGTTGACCCGGATAACCAGCTACCATAATACCAAATTTCATCAAAATTCCTCCAGGTTTCTCCGTGATGCGGTAACAGACAGACGGACATAAATTCTAGAAACTATAGATTCGGCCTCTGTATTGATAATAATGTTTATTGCAATAAGATTTTCCAAAAAATATTTTATGTACAGATTCGGCTTGGTTAGAATTATATTATATGTATAGTTGAAAAGTTAAAAAGTTGTTCTTTGCAAGTGTCAAAACCTTTATTCTGCCTATACGTTAGAGGAGTCGAGCGTGGCGAGCAGAGGAACGTAAACAATGATGTTTAAAGTAAATCGTTCCCAAAATATTCATGTCATCCATAGTTAAATATAAGTATATGGATTTTGTATTATTGTAAAAGCTAATAAAATTATTAACAAGCCCTGGGGCATTTGATATCATGTTAAGTAATTTGTTATTATAGTTTGTTCCATGTCATTCTCTCGAGAATAGTCAAGAAGAATTTTGAAATTTTAATTCATTGTAAAACATGTAAATGCATTGATATATAATCACGGTTAGTTCCTTTCACCGTTCCTGCGTTGTCCCACAGAGGGAGTAAAGCAAAAATTTTCCACTAAGACCGGTTGGTCGCGCCGACCGGTCTGCCTTTCCTATGGGAGCACGTGGCGTCGTTATTGCGTCGCGAAACACTGCACAAATCACTCTATAAGAGTTCAACCACTTTCAAATAGGTTCTTTCGACATCTTTTTCCATTAGATGTGGCTACCGTAAATTTTCATTAATATATTTAAATTTATTTTAATAGAAATTGATTGAGCGAAAAATATTTATGGCTTGGTAAAAAGGCATAAATTCTTTTAAGCGTATTTATTTAATTTGAGGAAATATCAATATACATATATCATGGTATTTAGTAAAGTACAGTGTACATTAGTAGAGATCTATGTAATACATTTTATATTATTTTTAAATAAACAAAAGAGACACAAACTGCAACAATTATTATTAAATATTAAAAAAAAACACTAAAAATTAAAAAAAAAACTAAATATAAGAAAACTAGTATTTATCAGATATTATAGAAGTCGGTGTGCTTTGATTTGTATCGCCAAGCACAGATTTCGAAAATATCTGATTTGGTATTATTACTATATAGTAAATGAAAACTGCCAATCAGTAATTTTATACTTTTTAGTTTTCGTTTCTTTTTAAAAAGGTTTTATTTTTCCATTTTTAGTGTATAGTAGTATATAGTAGTGTGTGTGTGTGTGTGCAAACAAAATAAAAATTGCCCAAATGGGCTAACATATGACGGAGTTCTGAAGTAACAAACATTAATTTTTAGTAAAAATTATATATAAATTAGTAAAAAAAATACAGACGGATTGAAAACGTCCTTTTTGAAGTCGGTTGAAAAGTAGCTACGACGGCGCTTTCTGGTAAGATCGTAAATGTAACAACATTACTTACAAGTATATGTAAATATACATACATATATATATATATATATATATATATATATATATATATATATATATATATATATATATATATATATATATATATATATATATATATATATATATATATATATATATTTATGACATGTGTAACTAACATTATGTAACCAGCATCTACATAAGCTTTATATTGGACACACGTTCTCCTAGATCTAGGATATGGATTCTTAGCAATTTAGAATTAAAAGGTTGAATCACGGATTTATCATAACGACACGTGTTTGATCTTACTTATTAAGGCTTGAAATGTGCTGCAAATATTTTTAAGCGTTGTGGTTACTGTTACTTAACAGTGAACATTCGCAATAAGAGTCTTTCTAATTCAATATTGTACATTATGATCTACTGTAATGTAAATATTAAGTTCGATGGCAAAAACTCATCAAAGGCGAGTACCGCTATCGACGAAGCACAACAGGTAAAACTCGCGACCAGCAAAATCCGCATGTAACCGGTTCGACAGCTCAGATTGTAGGTTGATTGAGCCAAATGAGATGCTATTGCATAGCGATGCAATTGCTCTAACTTATAATTATTATATTCAATGCATGTATTTACTTACAGGAATAGTGAAATCTAATATTAGTAAACTTAAAACATCAATAACATTTAATAAAATTTCTGAAATACTTTTAATTTACCCTTATAGAACCTCTTCACATTAAATAGCCTTTGCTTAAAAGAATCACGCATAGAGGCCTTGGTACTTAAATGGGCACAAATGCAGACAGAAAGTGATTAATGTCGTAAACATCTGACGAAACTTCACGAACTGCAATAATCCAGTTAATGTTACTTCGTAGCTTTGATTAAAATATCGTAAGTGGGTAAAATACGACTTTGGAGAAGGTAATTAGTATGTGAAATTTGATTAAGCAAAAGGAAAAAGCAAATACAATTAAAGTATGAAGATGTATTTAATTGAAATGGGTGTCAACGTAGTAACTGATCTCTCTAAAGATTTCTTGAACCATTTACATTCAATGAAAACATGACCAATATATCATTTATAGCACACAGATACGAAATAAACCAAATAAAAATAAGGCTATAGTCGAAGGTTACAGATCTACCCACTGAATTAATTTACAACGGGATATGCACCGCAGATAGCATTTCAAGACCATTTTTATGAGAAAATTGACGGAAAGCGTGTTGAGAGAAGTGTTTTTCAAAAATAACCCTTATAATGTTCTGTGCATGCGTAAAATTGTTTTAATTTTGCGTAACCGCTGTACATCTTGCTTAAAGGCTGTATACACATAGAAGCTGCTGGTCAGATGTCGGCGTTTGGTGACGCATTCATATCGTTATACGTGATAACGCATCGGGCTACTTTACCGAAAAAAAATGTCGCTGGTTCAACAGAGTGAGTGTAACGCGCCAGTATAAATTATTTAAAAAAATCCGGCTGTCAAACAGGCGACCTGCGCCGCCTGGTTGGCGGCTCCGGTGTGCAAACAGCCTATTATGGATTCGCCGACTTACAAAACAGGTTATTCCCAAGTACAAGACATCGAATAAGTACTGACGAGAGCATAAATGCACACAACCTAGCAATTTAATTCGATGCACTATTTACGTGCAACATACTAAAAATGAACATTCAACGCTTGCAACAATTCAATAAAATAAAATATATATATAATTCTATTATGTACTTAAAATCAATTTTATCCTAAAGAAAATTATATGAACATTTAATATTAGTAAAAAGTAATTAAAAAAAATAAACAGGCATAAAAAAAACTAAAAAGTAATAAAATAACTGAACGGGGGTTTTCATTTATTATAGATAACTAATTAGATATTTTCGAACTCGGTGGCAGCCGATGTAAAGCAAAGCAAATCTACGAGTATTTCGATACGCATAAATGCATCACGATTTGATGAATATTTTACTATTAACTATATTTAGGGTGTGTCATATTTACCTATTACGAGTATATCCATTTCTTAAAGCATTGTCGGCTGGCACCGACTTCGAAAATATCTGATTAGGTATCTATAGTAAATAAAAACCCCCGTTCAGTTATTCTTTACTTTTTAGTATATTTGTTTAGGAGCGGTTAATCTTTTTTTTTAAATACTTTTTTATTTCGAAATTTTTAGTTCTATGTAAAACTGAAATAGTTTTTTTGTCATCTATACTAATAATATAGAGATAAAGTTTGTGAGTTTGTGACGCTGTAATCTCTGGATCTACTAAACAGATTTAGATGAAATTTGGTAAAATTATAGTTTGAGACCTTGGGAAGAACATAGGATATTTTTTATCCCGGAAATCATCCCCTAAGGCGGTGAAAATGAGGATGAAAGTTTGTATGGGAAATCAATCTAGGGACGAACCCGAGCGAAGCGAGGGTGAGTCGCTAGTAAGTAATAATTACAAAAACTATTTAAGTTTTAGTTACACGTTTCAGTCTAAACCGATTTTGATGAAATCCTTACTTTTCCCTAAGTTGAAATAAATGTAAGGAAATAAAAAAAGATTACGATCTATGAGAGATAGTTTCGGAGAAATGTGTGGACAAACATACATACATATATTCATACATACACCTATAAAACTTTGTATATTTGTTTGGAAGCCCTAATACAGTATTATCATACGTGAATATTTTGCAGTTCCAATAATATTACATACATAGGTACGTGTCGAATTGATAACCTCCTTTTTTCGGTTAATAATAAAAATATATTCTTTATTCTTTAAATAATTTTTTATTTATGAACCGAATAAAGTAAAACAAATCGGTTAAACCGTTTCTGAGATTAGCGCTCACAAACGCACAGACAAACCGAAAAAAACCTAAAAATCTTTGTTTTGGGTTGTATTGCGTTAATAAAGTCCTCCAATAATATTTTTCCTCAAATGTCTTCCATGTACAGACAGCGATTGTTTACACTTTTAT
Source organism: Brenthis hecate (assembly GCA_951806755.1). NCBI lineage: Eukaryota > Metazoa > Arthropoda > Insecta > Lepidoptera > Nymphalidae > Brenthis > Brenthis hecate. Next base: position 9,532,260 of record OX638251.1, read on the forward strand.
TATATGTATAGATTCTATTTTCCTAATCGCCTCATGTGACATAGTGAAGTGTTGCATAAAATGTTACAAAATTTTTAGCACGACAGTCCCGACACAGTCTATTTGGTTCCCAGACTGGAGGAAATGCCGCTAGACGTGCGTGCAACTGAGGTCACCAGGTTATCATACAATTTGATACATCGATTACGTTTCAAGGCCAAACATTTGTGACACATGAGGATTATAATTTAATTTTTTAACCCTTTGAGATATGATATAATTTAAGAGATATAATGAATAATTATATATAATATAATGCAGATTGATCAAATATTAAAGATTTTCGCTGTAGTAGTTTTAAAAGTCTATTAGAAAATAAGACAAATTTAAAAGAAATGTAGAGATGTCTTTATACTTATACAACATTTTTAATTTTGCAATTACCAAAACAATATTAGTGAACGAAGTCAACAAAATGATTAAATAAATTCCTTTCCGTCCAATGTTATTTAAACCGATGAAAAAAAGGTAAAGGTTAAGAGGAAATATCCTTGGGTTTTTCTTAAACGGGTTTATTTATTATAATCAGTGGAAACAACAACATTTATAATATTATATTTATATAAATAAATAATGAGTTATTAATCTCCATATTAGAATACATTTAATGGATATTATATTTATTTACAATTTATAATGTAGAATGCGGTTAGGGCGCGTGGCTAGCAGGATGATATCAACACTAACGCAAGACGTGCTATTGTTAACTCATTCATTAGTAGAAGTAGAGCGGCGTGGGCAGAGTCTAAGCCCGTATCCGTTGCCAGTACAAGTTATTTGTACTAAGTATGACCTATTGTAATATATTTTAAATATAACATTTTTTATGTAAGTCAGACGTCAGTCTAAGGTTGTAGTTTGAAAAGTGCCATAAAGTACATTAATTGCTCAATAAATTAATTATTCTTATTGGTCGTTGTGCTTCTATGACTGCAAATTTTGTTAGTTTAAGTTTTTACTACTTCTTTTAAGTTTAAAGTTCTTCTTTTACCCCCGACGCAAAAAGAGGGGTGTTATAAGTTTGACCTCGATGTCTGTCTATGTGTGTGTGTGTCTGTCTGTGGCGTCGTAGCTCTCAAACGAATGGACCGATTTTGATGCGGTTTTTTTTCATTTAAAAGCCAGTTTCCTTGCGGTGGTTTTTAGCTATGTTTGGTTAATATCGGTCCAGCAGTGTAAGAGTATCAGCTCTATTCCAAAATGATGTAAGGCATTTTGGCGTATGATTACTCGATTAAGTGCTTCACGCGTGCCAGTGATATCGTTAAATGACCATTAATTTGCGTAGGGGTTTTTTTTTAATTTTTTAATTTATAATTACTTCTTGATACCTTCTAACGTCTTATGTGTCATACGTCATTATATAAAAATTATAAACCGGAATGTAAGAAGCAATTCTTATTTTATTTTATTACTACGAGTAATCCTATTCAGTTGCGAATGCACTCCGAAGGAAGTGTCAATCGTTTTCTTAACACTTTGCACTGCATTGAACTGGAGTTAAGCAATTGAAGTCAATTTAAGCACAATCCCAGATTTTTTTATATCTTAATTGGGTTAAAGATCAAAGAGCTTTTGATTCCTCATATTTATTCTAACTTGAGTTTAAAAAGTTTGTAAAGTTCTGCTGTTCTGCAATTTAAAACTTCTTGATAAATAATATATTTTTAGTTTTGTAAAGAAAAATAAATTATTTTAGCATAAGTATAGGATTCTATAATTTATACAGAGACCAGGCGGGTGTGACTGTATTTATATAGATTTTAAATATACACAATGTGTATTGTGTAGCAAACGTACTTATAATTATTGTACCTGTGCGCATGCAACGCGGAAACGAACTCGTTGTCCTTCGATCGAGCTATCTTGTAATCGTTCTTATACAACAAAACATTGTCGGATAATTTTATATTTGTTTTTAATAAATATAATTTATTATTCAACCTTAATTTAATTTTAATGTACCACTTTGTCCGATAATAATTATTTTTACTTTAACGATTAATTACTACATATCATCTTGAGCTAAGCGCAGATGAAAATTAAAAAAAAAATAAATAAACACTAGGTGTAATGTTAGCTCTTTGTTTTCAGCTACTTTATTGATTTTAAAATTGGAATGTAAGTTATAACTGATTAATTTGCAATGGAGACGCATATCGATACCATGCGTCTACATTGCGTTAAATTAAATTGAATCGCAGTTCTTGGATTGTTTATTGTTTACAAGAATTCTTATAATATTTATGATATTACAACATCATTTATTTCACATCTGATACGTATTGAAATTCTTTGATTGTGAAAATATAAACTTTATCATCTTTTAACTTTATCCTTCAGCAAAGAAGAATAGGTCATTGAGAAGATTTTACAACATCGGGTCTTGAACATTTTTAATCCATAAAAAAAGATTTCAATTTATTTGTATATTATTAGATGACACTTCAGTATTGATAGTGTTCTAAGTTTCTCCAGAAGGAAACAGACCTTTGTACTGTCTCGTTAGGAATTATTCTAGTGCATACATAGTTTAAAGCAATGTAGTCGTGTTATTGATAGTCAATACAGATATATGTAACAATAAATATTTACGAGAGAAGCATATTTATAAAATTTCCAAACAATGTAGATTGGACTATGTTAAATCGTGGCAATTAATTATGCCCTAGGTTATATCTAGACTTTATACTTAATGTGTTAAAACTTAAAAATAAATAAAAAATAGTAAAAATTTGATTCGAATCTCTGGAAAATTTAATGTTTGGTAAAATTAGTATCGTGCATCTATAGTTGCTACAGTCCGCTTGCGCGTGGTCGAAGGTCATGCTCCTGGGAATGAATGAAATCCTAACAAAACTATATTTATCGCTGAATCAAAAATATTGCTATGATTTCGAACTCGCATTCGGTTGCTAGAATTTTGCGGTATGTATTTAATCTCGCCTCGTTTTAATTTCTGGCTTTCGATAAATAATTTGTTCTGGAGTTTTTTTTATATTTTTTATATTGTGTAGCTTGTATGATTAAATATAGCAGTGATATAACTATCTGTAGATATACATACTAGGTACACCTTGTAGGTACACCGTTTGAAAAGTTCTGCGAGTATTGGATTGACAACGCATTACGCACAATTAATAGCCGTAATAACTTAGTTGAAGTTATGCCTTGAATATACTAAGGGTGCAATATGCTAAGACAATTTATTTAAAATTTCTTCCAAATATTGTTAAAAGATTGTGTATAAATATTTTTTCTAAAGTTGTCATCTACTACTATCAAGTACTTTGTATTTTTCTTTTCGAAATGTTGGTAATCTCATGAAATATAAAATGATTCGGATTTCTTAATCAGCAGGATGCAGTTTTTGTTAGAGTATTTACCTACTTATTACTATTTACTATAATAAAAGTTGAAATTCAAATATTCCTCGTTATAAGAGGTGCATGCGCAAGGACATAAGGTATTATACCTATATGTATGTATTTAACTTCTTAGATTAGAATATAAAATTATATTACTAAATCTGGAGTTGATACACTATTTTTCTACAAAGTTTAATTTATTAAAGCTATTGTATGCTAATAATGCACTCAATTTGATTTAAATGCTTTAAGTATTTTTAGGCAACATCAAATTCTTCATACATATTTACACATCTAAGTCATCCTTCAGAAATATTAATAATCTATTTATAAACGCATTAACGTTTTCCTTGCTCTGACGTCTCAAAAAAGATGATATCTTAATGAAGCTGTAGGCGTGTTCGATTATAAACAAGTGCCGTGACGTCGATTCAATATTGCCAATTTATACTTGAATAAAAAGAACGTCACTGGATGCAAGTTGCAACAACAAGTTGCAACAATTAATAATGTAGAAATCAAGAGCAAGGTTACATCTTTAGACTCATATCAGTAATTAGTGTTCCCTAACCAATAATAAGCTACTAGTAGGTATTGCTTTGTTACGCGAGCTTTAATTTATTACTCCACTTTGTACTAGTTTGATCTAGTGTTATATCTGTGGTAATGAGAAATTGAAAATTATTCGAAATAAATAGAATAAATCCTTACTAATATTGATAGAAGTGAAATTTTGTTCGTCTGTTCGTTCTTTTTTCACGTATCAACGAAACAAGATATTACCATGTTTTTTTTAGCTAAAAGCAGTTTTTATTCGTTACATATAATATTAGGGTATAAGGATTCCAATTGGTTATTACTTAGTAGTATATTTTAAACGCGGTAAGGACTACACATTTTTTGCATAGATTAATAATTTTTTTGTATTCCAAGAATTAGTCCGCATTTCAATGTTCAACAATTTTAAAAAACCCATTGAGTAATCGACCTTAATTCTTTACTTTCAAATGATACTCATCAATGCTACTACGTATAAATATTATAAGTTAAATATGACATACATATACAACATTTTTAATAGACTATCATACTGTTGTAAGACTAATTGGTACTAATATTTTTTCATAAGCATGTATTTATTATCTTTTGGGCTTTTTGGAACATTGCATGTAAATTATCTATGCATGTTTAAATATCAAAGTCGAACCATGAAGAATCGAATTGAAAATAAAACGGTCAATTTTAGGATTAATATTAGTCGCAGAAATAACATTTCTAAAGCGATTACGTAATTTATTACCTATTGACTTTGATAATATTATTTAATGGACTTGGAATAAAAAAAAAATATTATGTACATTTCCATTGACGAAATGTATACTAATATGTATTATAAAGAGAAAATTTTTTTTAGAATAAGCTCCGAAATTACTGGACCGATTTAGATGAAATTTGATAAGAAGATAGTTTGAGACACTGGGAAGGACATAGGATTCTTTTTATCCCGGAAATCATCTCTTTAGGGGTAAATGTTAAAAATGGGGATGGAATTTTATATTGGGAATCAACCCAGAGACGAACCCGAGCGAAGCGAGGCTTTAAAAACATTAGTTTAACACTTTTGTCTTAGTATCTCATACTTTGATGTTGATATTAATTAGTAAGAGAGGAAAAAACTATGATGTAATAATAATTAATATATTGAATTTATCAGAAATCAAAATATTGTTAGGAAAAGAATACTTAGATTATGTAAAAAGTGGTTTATTAGACCAATGTCTACTAGACGCCTAACCCACAGAGACCCGAAAGGAAAGTAAATAGAACTTGTTCTAAATCATTACTGAATAAATGTTTTCATGTGATTCTTTCAATCTTAACTATTATTTCGCATGGCTTAAAATCGCAATGCAACAAAGTAACAAAAAATCGCTTAGCAAAATGGTCGTGCTACGTGCACATTTTATTACACTACAAGGTAATAATGATACGTTTAGAGTATATTCACCTATAGATTTGCAAAAACATTGATGTTCTTTAAAAATATAGAAATTAATATGGAATCTATTGGAAACTTTACCCCTAAACAAGGATTGCAATACCGGGGCTACTACGAGACCAGTTCTGGAATATTTGTGTTGTGTGTTACGCTATGGTATTTATTAGATAATTCCAATACAATAGCAGGTTTGAAAAGAATTGCTACCACTAGGTTCTTGTAGCTGTATAGATAAATATACCTACTTATGTATGTTAAGGAAGAAGATTAGTCACCAGTTAGAGACGTTGCAAAGACGTCGCGGTTTTCTATTTGAGGTTGTTACTTAATGTAGTTAACATGATTACATGATTGAATGTAATGCACACAGTCTTATGCATAAAGCTTTTTTTCGTTTAACTATATTTCATTTAAAACCAATTTATCTTTGTCAGTTGTAAGTATTTTTCAGACGAGAACATGTTTTAATAGATCACTAGACACGAAAAGGTTTTATACATAAGGCTAAATGAACAGTTACTTCACATATCGGATACGTTGTTTGCTCGGCACTCATGGGAATTATTTAACCCCTTCAGGTGAATGCGATCTATAATAAGAAATTTTGGTACCTATTCAGGGTTGGCTGACTTTGCGCTAATTTGGTCCTTTATAATTCAAATATTCTTTTACGTAAGCTTTATTAACACAAATAACTAATTTAACATAATTACTCTAAACTACTTTCCTCTCGTATATAAATATAATATATTAATTGTGAATTATAAAAGTACTTGGCACGTTGTCTTAAACTGGCAAAAACTGTTTTTGGCTCATTGAAATATAATAAACTAGATTTTACATAACATATAATTTCGGCTTGACATGACAATAAGGTGATAATAGGCGCAAATAAAATCTTTGGATAATACTAAAAGATAAAATATAAATCATATTATTAACTAAGTGTAGGAAAACAACACATACTATACTGACCGACATTCAATGAATATTCGGTGCCACATGATTAACTACTTAACACATATGTACGTATCGGTCAAAGGAAAACTTATCAGTTAGTAGAGAATGGCTATCACCTACAGCTACTACAGTGTTAAATTTATAGCAATGAGTTCTTTATGTTGCAATAAACAGTCCTAAACATTTAATATTTTACATAAATAGGTAATTTGTACCACAAAGGGTTATGATTGGTTTTTTCAGAACTATTTGAAATATTTAAATATACTTACGTACCTACGTAGAACTATTATACACAAGAAAATGACCATCAAAAATTTCTCTTATTAAATGTTCGATCTAAAAAACAAATATCAATAATAGAAATGAAAAAAAAAATACTACTAAAGGATCTTTGTTAGAACACAGAAATTAACTCTTATCAAAAAGTTCATATTACACCTTTAACCAATTAATTTCTGTTAAGAAAGTAGATTGTATTAATAAAATTGAAGAAAAGAATGCTAACAATAGTATTAAAAAAGTTGTTTACTTTGAATAAAGCTAGGTAAGTTACTAGCCAAGATCAGCATCCGGAATAATTTGAATTATGCAGATAATATTGCGAAGGCTGATGATACGGTTATAAGTTTTCAACCTGTTATCAATTTTGTTAATATATTTTTGATCTACATGCTAATATCCAAATTAATAAATCATAAAAAATCCATATAAACCTATTTTATACAGCATCTATATTCGATACATAGGTATAATGAAATAGTAACTTAGCGAAATCTGTACATGAAGTAGTTTTTAAAAACAATTGCATTCAGCCTTTTTTAACGTCCCACTGTTAGGCACGGCTTCCCTTCAGTACGAGGAGAATCAGGCCATAGTCCAGCACACTGGCCAAGTATATACGGGTTAGCGGACTTCACATGTTTTTTGAAAACTTGCTAGGTTCTCTCAGACATGTAGGTTTCCTCACGATGTTTTCCTTTACCGTTAAGACAAGTAGTTTTCATGTTGGAAATGTAAACACAATTACTATTATATTTATAAAAAAGTAAAAACAATTACTATAACGTACCTATTGTGTACATAATAGGTATATGCCCCAAAACAATAGTTATTAAAAAAAATGTCTGTTTGTCTGTATTACTCGGATCAACATTTAGCATACATTTTACTACTGGAAAAAGTTTCATTCCCACGTAAAAACAGAATAACTGGTTCTATCAAGTCAACCTTAGAATCTTTTATGGCTAATGCTGACTAAACCTTAAGAGATACTTCAAAACAATGTATTAGAATAATGTAGGTCTTAAAAAGGCTTACAGAAAAGTCTTCAGTATCATATCTATCTTTACAAAATGATTTCAAAAAATTCAAATACTACTTTGGAGCCAGGAATTTAAATAACCAAAAAAAAACAACATATATTCATACTAATACTATGAACGCAAAAGTAACTCTATCGGTCTGTCTGTTACCTTTTCACGTTTACGCTGAACTGATTTAAATTAAATTTGATATATAGATAGAGAACCTCGGGAGACATAGAATAGTTTTTATCCCAGAAATCAACCTATAAGAGTGTGAAAAGGAAGGGCAATTTGAATGGGGAATCAGTCATTTCTCAAGTAAGGGGATATTTTTTTAAATACTTAACTAATTTTCTACACCTATGTATTGTACATTGTAAATAAATATGTATAATCTATTCTATACTAATCGTTAACCGTTATTTATAAAAGTATAAAAATTACTTTACAGAAGCAGTTCTTTTTTAAATATATCAGCAATATTATTATCTAAGTTTAGTCAAACATAAAGCTGCAAATTTTAATTATCTTCAAAAGTGAGGAAGAGTGCCAATTATTGTGATTTTGTCTCTCATTATTTAATCTTTTCCGCTGCAAGGTCATTCCATACATTTAACCCTTTAAAATTGTCTTTGATATTAGTAACCATTCTCATTCATATACATTTCTTGTTATTAGCGTGTATTGTCTGAATCTTATGAGTATCATACAAGGGTGCGAGGTGTTAGCAAGGAGGTAGTTAGCGCCTCGCTTCTCCTAGGCAATTAACAGAATACGTAATATGTACTTTATATTTAACTAGCGACTCATCCTCGCTTCGCTCGAGTTCCTAGTTACTTCCCTATACAAACTTTCATCCCCATTTACACCCCCTTAAGGTATGATTTTCGGGATAGAAATTATTGCACTCACTCACTTTTCATATCATAAGATTTAAATAAAAATCTTTTAAAATTCTTCTATGCAAAGCTTATCCTGACAATAAATTGATGCAGTCCCCGCGACACTTAAAAATGCTATGAAAACCGATTTAAAAAAAACACTTTCTTCTTTCTCTTTTCCTTTTCCCACTTTAGGTGGAGTCGGCTCCCCTAATTATTTTGCGCCAGGCAGTTCTGTCATAGATTGTCCCTATATCTATATTATCCTGTTTTATGGTTCGGGTCATGTTAGTTCACCAGGTGCTAGGGGGGCGCCCCCTTCCTCGTTTTATTTCGGGTAACTCCAACACTCTGCGAACCACATACTCATTGTCTCTCCGCATAACGTGTCCGTACCATCTTAGTCGGCTTTTTGTTAATTTTTCATTTATCGGGGCGGGGCTACTTTAAAGCTGCCTCTTACATATTCATTTCTGATTTCATCTAACCTAGTTCACACACCACCTGATCATTTCAGCATTTTCATTTGATTTACGTGAAATTGTTCATGACTTTGTTTAACTGCCCAGCATTCAGCTCCGTATAATAAAGCAGGTCGGATTGCTGTTTTATATACATTTCTCTTAGTTAGGATTGGCATTCGTGGTAGTAGATGGTAGCTGGGTTATAATCAGGGTCTAGATCGTAGAGACATTCCATGTGTTCTTACTGTCTGGATTGCAAGTGGTGTGCACTTGGAAGGAGCAAAGCCCAATTGGTTTGGCGATATCATGGTTAATAGTTGGATTCTACTATTGAGTACACGCTCCCAGATTTTGAAGTTAATTTTATACATACCTCGATCATTCCCGCACTATGTCAATTCTCCTTTGTTCTTGTAAAACGGTACCAGGTGACTTTTTCTCCATGAATTTGGTATCTCTAATGTTTTTTAAAATGATACAGAAAAGCTTTGTAAGCCACCCGACTCCTATTGGCCCACAGTTCCGCAGGTATTTCGTCTGGCCCCACTGCTTTGGTGTTTTTCATTTTAGACACTGCATTCTGCACTTGGGCGAGTGTTAGGTCTTTTATATTACCCCGCACTGGTTTCAATGGTGTAAGATGTTCGCTGGGATAGTATTCGTCATTCAGCAATGATTCATAATACTCTTCATAATACTCATACCACCGCTTGTTTATATCAGTATTTGTGGTCAAGAGGATATCAATTTTATCTTTAATATATTTATTGATTCTAACATCTAATGTTGCATTGTGCCTTTTCTTGGCAATTTTGACTATTTCGCTTTCGGACTTGCTGTGACTTCAAAAATGAGGAGGTCCTCAATTCGGCTGTATGTTTTTTAATTAAAAATTTGCGACTTCAAAAAAAATATGCGTGCACCGACATCGAAAATATCTGATTAGGTATCTTTAGTAAATGAAAGCTACCAATCCGTTAAGTTTAGTTTTTTAGTCTATGTTTGTTTTTCTTTAATAATTAACGCATTTACGGAATACAAACGACGGTATTTTAGTTTTAAAAACAAATATTATACACCGGTTAGCAAAGTGGGAAGCACGTGCGTATTCTTTCAACTAAGGCCAATGGTGATTATTATGTTCATTTATCTGCTTCCCTTTTAGAGCACTAAAGACGTATCTACTCTTTTTATAATATCATTTTAAACGACTACGTTTTAAATATCAAAATAATCAATTATCTAATTGACGAGATTTGATCGATACAATATGATACTTAAATCAAAAAAAAATATTGTTATATTTTTTTGCCTACTCATACAAACAGGTTTTATGAAAATAGCTACGTCTTTTGGCATCGCAATGGCAATTAAAAAAATACATTATTACCTCATAATGAAACTTAAATCTTATAAGGAAAAATATAAACTATTCTACGTTATAGTAATAAAGTATCGGTGTTAAAGCTGAGTTTCTCTCTGGTAAACAAATTACTCTAATGAACCAATTAATGGTTAATTACGCCTGACTAGTTTTGTGAATGTAGTTTTATTTGCTTACGAAATAAATTTCCGTGTAAGTTCTGCAATTCTGCCAAATTAAGTAAACGGTTGATATTTGCGAAAACTGCTTATAATTTTCATCGATAGATGTTATAAGTCGGTATCAAATTCAAATTAGGTAATTGGCCCACTTGGAATATACCTAGCACTTTGATGTAACATTTAAATATATATCAGATCTAAATAATTACTTTCACTGATGTAACTACATTGTATGAACTGAAATTTATCTAGCTTTAAAGACTTGTAGTGACGTAACTGTAACTATCGTTTGTTTCAGCACAAGCCGAGAGGGCACATTATTAAATATTTTAAGAGAATTAATAAATAGTAGTTTAATCAAAGTCGTAAGAATAAGTAAAATAAGTTTTTACAGACACTTTATCTTATATTCGGTTAATCAATTATATTTTCTTTATGCTATACGTAAGTTACTGTTTTTTCTATTATAAGGTAAACATGTCTCTCTCACTCTTCTAAAAAATTGTATTATTGGTAAAAACTAGCCAAGTCAAATCTTGAACTTCAATTTATCCTAAGATATCTACTCTGTGTAAATAATTCGACAGCTAAAATTTAAGAAGTTCTATATTTAAATAGCATACACTTTTGTAGCAGAAAAAAACAAGAAATTGTGTTTTAAATTTGTTTTAAATGTTGTATGCTCTCATGAAAAAAATTCACGATTATCTACAGAACTTGGCACCCATTTAGATCTCAATTCTTTTGTCGGTGAAGTTGACAACCACGCATATTCTTAATATTAAACTTGGCTCCCATTTTCACATTTATTTTTTTGATTGGATTTTCTTTACAATTTCACCCTTGTTCATCGGGACACGTTGGTGTAAGATTTTGATATTAATATGCTTAATATGCCAATTTAAAAAAAATATTCCATTTAAAAGAAACATACCTATATTTACATTTTCAATACTGAAAACAACTAGGTACCTACTAATTAAATAGTGATACTTCTTCTGTAAAGTATTTTATTAGATAAAGTTTTGAGCGACAAAATAAATCATATCAATTACCTAATTGATCAACGGATTAAAAATCACGTTGAAAATTTGCGAATTTTATATTTAGGTACATATCATAAATATTTTATGACTATACTAGCAGAAGATATGCCGACCTTCAGATTTAGAAGGAGGATATAGATAGCAGGATACTCTCTAGCTAGGTTCTCTCTCTCGCGTTCTAGGTCTGTTATAGTTGTCACTGCTGTGGCCAGCCGAAATGTTATACATATTTTTCATTGGATTCGGAATAATTTCCGTTCTTTACTTTATATCCCACACAGTAAGCGTGCACTTACAGAGAACTTGAGCCATGTTACTCTATTTAAATATATTCAACAACTCAAACATCACCGCCCAGTTTTACCCACTTAGGGTCTGAATTTAAGAAAATCTACAATACATGTTATTTAATTGTATTGAAGAGCATTAATACCAAGTTTCAAGTAATTCTTATCATAAACATTTTTTTCCTCATATAAACAGTACAACCGCCTTTTAGACTTTTAAGGGATGAATTTCGAAAAAAAAATGATATTTGCTTCGATCAACAATACTGCTGTTGGTCGAAGGATATTTGTATTGTTTTAGTTTTCATTTTAATGGTAAATTCCATTTTCCGTGCATCAATTACTTAGTTTCATACAAACTTTCATCCCCTATTTGACAGCTCTATGAGATGAATTTCAGAAAAATCTAAAATACGTTTTTGTTTAATTATATTGAAGAGCATTAATACCAAGTTTCAAGTAATTCTAATCATAAATAATTGTTTGCCCATATAAAGTTTATCACGTCCTTTCACACTTATAAGGGATGAATCTCGAAAAAAATATACATATATTTCTTATTTGTTATATAAAAGCTAAATACCACGTTCCGTGCATTTAGCGTTAAGAATGACAGAGTTTCATACAATCTTTTATCCTCTATTTTACCCCCTTAGGGGATGAATTTAAAAAAACTCTTTCTTAGCGGATGCCTATATTGTATAAGGAATATGTCCTCCAAATTTCACGTTTCTACGACCAGCGGTTAGGCTGTGTGTTCATCGATCAGTCAGTCAGGACAAAGCATTTATGTATATATAGATTTTATCTTCATATTATGTATGCTGTTTGATTTTATTTAATAAAGGCAAAATGTAATGTGATGGATATAAAATTTACTTTGTTTAAATAACAAAAGTTAGTTAGCAAAAAATACTTCAAATGCAAATTCCGTCCCCGTCCCATTGATTGTATCGCGTGCTCTGTTTATAGACAATGCATTTACAAATTAATGAAAAGTAAAAGATTTTATCACATTACTGTCATAGATATAACAAATATTATCATAGTATGTTATATGTTGTCTAAATATATACATGACATCTATGAAATAATAGATTAAGTGTTTAGCTTTTCATTAAAAAGATAATGTTTGTCTTATATTTGTAAATGTGAGCCTATAAAAAAATATACGCACCTGCATTATCTATACTAATATTATAAAGAAGTAAAGTTGTGAGTTTGTGATATTATAGGGGGTAATCTATGGATCTACTGAACCGATTTAGATGAAATTTGGTAAGAAGATAGTTTGAGACCCTGGGAGGGACATATGATACTTTTTATCCGGGAAATCATCCCTTAAGGAGGTGAAAATGGGGATGAAAGTTTGTATGGGGAATCAAGCGAGGGTGAATCGCTGTATGAGGTTATACTTGAGTATATTCAATTGCAATTGAGTATATTCAAATTAATAAATACATACATATGTATGTATAATTGTTTCCTCATACAGCGTTCCTACTATGTTAAACGACAACATATAAAGTGGAATCTTCAAGGTCACACATGATACGTATTATTTACTACAATATTTACCACATAATTTAGGTCTTCGCGGAATTGCCAACCAACTATATTCTACCTATTGTGTAGGTACCTATATTTGAAAGCAGATATATCTCTTGCAGTAAAACTAATCACCAGTCTTCTCACCACATGTGCCTCTCATTCATTATGACATGGAGTTATTTCAGCGATTGCCCTATGCATGTTTTTGGCAGAGTTCTGGTTTAGATTCTAGCAAAAATAGACTTCATTTTCTTGCATTGCGTGCGAACTTTGGAGCTTTAATAACCTTTCAGAAAACAATAACAAACATTTTTATTTACCTACATAAATAAATAAATAAATTTGTTTATTTAGTTGTTTTAATATTAAAATATTTTAAAATAAACTGTTCTATTACCAAAAATAATTATTTCCATTTTCAGTTTGAGTTAAATTTTTATGTACCATCCAATTAAATCTTATTGTGTGTACAAACATTCGGTGTACACAAACTTTTACAGTCGTATGAAATTATAAAAACCAATGCTACAATGCTTCTGCTTCTGTTAAACGATCTTGTACGTCCAACACGTATATAATTTCCTCAATCTTTTATAAAATATTTATACGTAAATAGAATGCGGTATTAGGAAAATTCCTATGACGATGTTATGATTTTTACGTTGTATTTTCCTATAGTCTTTATTTAGGTATATCAAATAATTACGACAAATGCTTTATACGTTTAATAAAATTGTGACGAGGTAAGCACACCGTTGAATTTTTCATTAGCTTTGTGTTCGAGATTAATAGATGCTAGATCACTGCTGTGCGCGCTCCCAAATAAAGCGCGGTCATGTTTTGTAGTTATACCCACCACTACAAAATATGATCGCGTATTCTTTGGGAGCAGCTTAAAAAAGGTCTTTCTTTAATTGTTCAAATACATCCTAATACTACATACATACTAATATTGTTGCAGAAATCTTATATATTTATATATGAAAATCAAACGTGCGATCTTTGGTAATAATGCAGCCGCTCTTCAGCGATGGTTAATCGTAGTTTGTCAATCTAAATCGTTTCACACAAAACGTGGTAATAAATATATATTTCTTTGTATTTTTCTAAACCTATACATATTAAAACAGTTTTCATGTAGGTACCTAAGTTAAAACTTAAATGCCTAAATATTTACACCTTTGATAATATACGTATGTACCTATATATTACAATTACTCTATAGCAACTTTAAATATATAGCTAGATCTATTTATTATACTAGTATTTTTCATTTTGACATGTATGTACATATTTCAGAAGCTATGTAATGTAATATGGGTGTTAATGGGTAAAAACATCTTAGCCTCTGCCCAGGCGGGTCCATTAAAGCGAGGAATGAGAAAATTGCGATACTGCAAGTACATACATTAAGTACGTCTTGTTTCTTCTTGTCGTTTCTGTATGCTTAATATAGAATTAAAGATAAATATTATGGGTATCGGTTTGTATTGAAATTTGAAAGCTATAAAAATGCTACTAATGTTAAATAAAGATAGATATATTTAAAAAAATATAAAAAAAAATTTTTCGACATACCTGTTTTATTTCTAAGAAATAAAACAAATAATAAAAAATCTAGGCATCTTGATGACATTCAATTATTTATTTAAGAATTTGTTAAGTCCTACTCGTATACAAAGTACTATTTATAAGACAATAGGTATATTTGAAATCATTCTATACACCATATATTTAGTATAGATTTCTCAGATATGAGATATTTTCCCGGGGTAAAAAGTATCCTATATGTTGACCTGGATAACCAGCTACCATCATATCAAATTTCATCAAAATCTCTCCAGTGGTTTTTCCATGATGCGGTTACAGACACTCAGACAAAAATTCTTAAAACTATAGATTCGGCCAATGTATCGATAATTTAAAATAAGATAATTTCAATAAGATGTTCAAAAAAATATTTAATGTACAGATTTTACTCAGTTAGAATTTTATTATATGTATAAGTAGATTAGTTTCGAATGCGACAATAGCGATATTGACATTGGTCCTAGCGTCCGCATGGTTTATTTATGTCTGACCATGAGACGGAACAGCCGTTCACTCGCCTAGCTGAAAATACCATCGCAATCTCAAATTCAGAATTTGCCTCATTTATCAAATATAAAATTCGCGTAGTCTTTGTTTACTTTACTTTTTCGTGTTCTTCAAAAGAAAAATAATTATAAAAGTCCGAATCATCAGCCAAGAATCAACTTAGGGTTTTAAAGCACGTGCTATATCAAATTGCAATGATAGGGCTTTCCCTCAGGTCGGCGCTTGAAAAATGGAACATACCTTTTTGTTCTGGCGGGCGGGAGTGAGTCCCACCTGCGAGCCCATTTCAGCTAAAATATTCTTCGGCATATTGATACACTAAAGTTCACTCGTTTGAAAATTCGCGGGAACACTGTATAAATGTAACGCGGCATGCGGTTCACGCGCAAACTAGCGAATGATCGCGGGGCTGCGCGCGCGCACTTATAATGCTTGCAACCGTGACGTCACCGTGCCAGCCTCCTGCACCCTACGATTTAATAACGTAAACATCGCAATATATCAAGCTTTAGTAACTTTTACATTTAGATGGCGAATTTCGTTTGCGATATATTTTGTTGGTTACTAATGATCAATCAAAATTCAAATATTCCCATGAAATATCGAATAATAATGTCATTAATAAGATATTTCATCTTTTCGTTCATTGTGTCTTTTCTCCATTTAGAATTAACCAAATACTATTTTATACCTTATTATATATATATATATATATATATATATATATATATATATATATATATATTAGAAAATATCGCCGTATCTTAATAGCACAATTCAAAATTATAAAAACAAGTAATAAGTATGCTAAATATTTTCTTTTTAAGTGCTTTTATCTATGAGCACACTTAAACGGTACTAGAATATATCCTTCACCTATATAATACTTTTAAGGTAATTATAAATAATGATTACGTACGTATGTTTGTATCGGTTTGTCTATCCGTTTGTTCTTGGTAATGTCAAAACTTAACCAAACTTTGTAGGGTACTAATGGAAATACACATCGAGTGATGTAAGCATATCTCTTATCCACTTATAAATTATATTAAAGGAAAAATAATACCAATCTTCATAAATAAAAAACAATTGCCAAATGTATGTAAGCGAACTATTTCAGAACGGCTGTACTTATTTGGCTAATTTTTTTTGGTGTGTTTTTAATTGTTAGGACAAGGTTTGGGTTAAAAAAATATTTGTAAAATTGTACGGAAAAATGAAAAATTTGGGTTAAAAAATAAAACAGTAAATTAACAGATTGACGTTCAGTTGTTCAGTTTCTTCATCATGACAACAATACCTACGTATTTAAAAGAAATTGACAGTTTTGTCAAAATGTAAGATAATTATATTTATCTATACTAATATTATAAAGTGGTAAAGTTTGTGAGTTTGTGAGGTTGTAGGGGATAATCTCTGGATATACTTGTTATCCCGGAAATCATCCCTTAAGAGGGTGAAAATTGGGATAAAAGTTTGTATTCGGAAGCAAGCTAGGGACGAATCCGAGCGAAGCGAAGGCGAGTCGCTAGTTTCTAATAAAATCATATTGGAAATGTTAAAAATTTAGTAGGTACTTATACTCCGAGATTATCAAAATACCCTTTAACGTTATCTGAATGGTATCAATAAAATAAAGATCGACATTAAGGTAGTTAAAACAAAAAGGGGATTGTATGATGCAAGTAACGCATGCATACAATTGTATTGTAAGTATATACCACAGATCATATAATACTACACTATAACTAAGAAGCTGGTATGTTTGGAGCTGAAAATTATCTGTTTGGTTTCAGCACAGTTTAAATATCTTTATTATCGTTGGACTTATTCTAATTTAATTATACACACATCAACACTGTCTTTTTTTTTGATTCGTGGAGAAACCCCTTCACGGGTGCCCGAGCTCGGGGGGAGCGCGGGGTATGTGGGACTCCTGCCGGGAGAAGCGTGCCAAACTACCCACTAAAACCACCACGGTGATCCCTATCGCAAGAGACAAGGCCACGGGATCGCTTGCGAATTTGACCGCGAACATCAACACTGTCTAGAGATATTTCACGTTTATTAGCGTAACTTTAAAAGTACTAGTAATTTGAAAAAAATTAAACGTCAATTTATTATTATTAAAAACGCAAACTAAAATTTACTAGGTATTTTCAAAGTACTATTTTAATTTACATTTGTTCATTTTCTATAGTAAGTACATCTAGTGATGCGCCAACTCGGAAAAAATATAACTCGAGTTAACTCGAGTTGAAATTCATGTAACTCGAGTTGAAGTCGAGTTACGTAACTCGAATTAACTGGATGAAAAATGAAGTGAATGATTTGTTTTGTTTATACCAATTTAATGACTCGGCTTCGCAATAATATTAAAAAAATGGTACAGATTCTAAATAAATATTTATTGGGACAATTATAATTATTTATTTTTTTTATATTTATTTATTTATATTATTACTAGCAGAACCCGCGGCTTCGCTCGCGCCAAAACTCAAAAAAGCATTCTAAAAAGGTTAGGTTTCATACGAAATTTCATCCGCTATTTTACTCCCTTACGGGATAAATTTCACAGAACACTAACATATATTTATTTAATTGTATTGAAGAGCTATAATACCAAGTTTCAAGTAATTCTGATCATAAATATTTTTTGGGTTGTATTATAACGTGTTTCCCCGTAGAAATGAGATAATCTTCCGCGCTAAAAAGTAGTCTATACCACTCTCCAGCCCTCCAACTATGAACTTTCTTCACCCAAGAAATTACCCCAGTCTGTTACGTCGACGTGAAAGAAGGACAAACAAACAAACATACTTTCACATATATAATATTAGTATGGATATTATAACGCTGTCATTCGGTAGAAACGCTATGACGGGAGTACGGACGACAGCGATTAAGTTAAATACTGTGGCATCTTATTCGGTTGTAATAGGAGCGAGTTTGCAACATAAATGTATAGTCTGAAGTGCTGACGACTGTACAAAACATGAACACAACGAACGAAACGCCGCATTTGCGTAAGGTTAATCGCGTACTCGCTTGATTCGTTCATTTACCACACAAACCCAATTCGAGTCAGAGAGAATTACACTCGAGTTAACTCGAGTTAAGCCCAACTCGAGTTAACTTGAGTTAGTACTCGAGTTAACTTGAGTTAGTACTCGAGTTAACTTGAGTTAGTACTCGAGTTAACTTGAGTTAGTACTCGAGTTAACTTGAGTTAGTACTCGAGTTAACTTGAGTTAGTAACTCGAGTTGACACATCTTTAATTACATCAAATCCAATCATACTGATTGCTTTATGGTGATGTGTGAGTGTGGATAAAAATGTGTCTTTTGCTATGCTAATATTATAAAGAGATAGTTTGTGACTTTGTGATTTTGTGAGTTTGTGACGTTGTATCGAAATTTGGTAAGAAGATAGTTTGAGATCCTAGAAAGGACATAGGATACTTTTTATCTCGAAAATTATCCCTTAAGGGGTTGAAAATGGGGATGAAAATTTGTATTGGGAAGCAAGCATGGACGAGCCCGAACGAAGCGAGAGTGAGTCGCTAGTAATAATATATTTTTAGAAGATTTTAAATTTACTTCATTCGTATGTCTCTCTTTTAGTTTCAAATTGTATTTAAATTCCCTTCTAACTTGTTGGCACCGAAATGGGCATCATTTTGGCACATCTAGATTACTTTGGTGACAATGTCGCAAAATGGCATCATGCAGCTGATCTGGCAACTAGATTTTTTAAATAGAATGTTTTATTAAAACATATCTATAACCAGGTATATTGGTAGTTTAATTGCGAGGCCACGGAGACGGTATATGCGTTTGGGGTAAGAAGTGTATGTCTGTTACCACTTTTCTCGGAAACGGCTATGCCGATTTTGAAACGGTTTTTTGCTTTGTAAAAGTCTCGTTCCTATGCATGTTCTTAACATAGTTTTATAATTGCACAGACCGCTAGGCGGCGCTACAGTATATACATGTTTCTCCAAAACGGTTATTTTTTTACTACTCAAGTAAAAATAAGGCAGTTTAATATTTAAATAAGTGTATTTGCATTAACTATTAAAATTTAAAAAGCCACAAATAAATCTACTGGCACATACTTCTCAATATGTACATCTACTATAACTCGCGTCATCTAAAAGGAACGCTGGAAGAAAGTGGAGAGGGTATGTTTGCGCATGGGTATACTCGCACACAAAAGTACTAACCTATTATTTTATTTTTTACAGCATTTCACTCGCAGCTTCATATATTAGTTATTGGTAGGGACATTGAAAAATATATTAGATAGAATATCATTTAATAGAATTCTATTCATTATTAAAATATGTTTGACTCAGTGCAGAATGTTTAATCTACTTACAAAAAATTAAATTAATACGTTTAATACATTTTTTTTATTATTAACTGCATTATTATTAGACTCTCTCTTTGTAAAACAATGTACGTCAAAAACAATTTTTCTCTTTTCTATATAAAAAACCATTTCATAATTAAAAACTTTTGTGTGCGCGATGGTATTTCGAACTGACGAACCAATAGCGCGCCGGCAAGCATGCGGCGCGTGCCCCAACGCCCGGCGCCGCGCCGCGCCCCGCTTCTTACCACCAATTTGACCGATAAATCGCTTCTGCGCAGCTTGACAGCCAGCGTTCTTTTTAGATGACACGAGTTATACATAGGTTACGCATGCGACATGACGTCTGAATAGACGGCAAAATGTCGTGGGTTATTGATTTTTTTTATTTGAAGTTTTTATCATGTAACAATTTTCCGTCGTGGGTTTTTTTAACTTTTTAATTTATGTTTTATTAAATACTTGAGTTTTACTAGGTACTGATAGTTATTAAAAGTATTATTTTACATTATTGCAAGTACTAATTTTATAGCTAACAGATACACTTGTGAATCATCTGTTTCCCATGATGAGATGTCTTGTTAATTTGTGACGTTGTATGATTACTTCAGATTTGAATAAGTGTAAAAAAATATGAGATACTAAATGGTTAAACTCTTATAAGTGCAATTAGATTTTTACATATTGAAGTCTAACCAATTAAGATTAATGTAACTAGTAACTTCAGCTTTTTAGATTTTGCTTATTTAAAGTGCAATTTGAAAAGTATTACCTATTATTTTTAGACCAAATCTTCTTCTTCTTCTCTCTGCCCATTTCCCAATCACTAGGATTCTGCAAAAGTTTTACAACCGACCGACTACCTACCTAACATCAATTCTCCTTGGAAATGCTATTGTTTGTCGTGGAAGTCTTGGTAATATTCACATTCGATTTTGTTTTCTTTTAAAACATTTTTTATACTATTACATACTCAAAGTTTTAATGTAATTTTCGGATATATTTTAATAAATTTTGATCACACTTTTTAATTTTGTTTTTTCATTTATTTTTATATATTTTTAGAACAAATATTTACTCAATAGTATAAAGCAACCCCGACATAATCCCGGTTGGTCACAGAGGTGTTCAGTAATGGAGCCTCGAGACCCATATATTGCCCATAGAGACTACCCTGAACTGATCTAATTCTAAATTATCATTACATAAACGTGTGTAATGAATATTTTATGTCCTCCGAGTGTAATCAATGAATGAGCAATTGGCAATTGTTGCAGATACTGCATATACATACGCTAGAACGGCTGATCGAAACTGAATGAAATCTGACACAGATATAGATTATTGTTAAAATATAGTCTGGAACAGTGCCGGATTAAGCAAGCGCGGGGCCCGTAGCAAATTCTTTTGAACGGCTAGTAAGTTTAACTGTCAGTTTGTTTAACTGCCAGTTTGTTTAACTATCAGTAAGATTAACTGTCAGTAAGATTAACTGTCAGTAAGATTAACTGTCAGTCTTATGAACGGCTAGTAAGTTTAACTGTCAGTTAGCAAAACTGTCGGTTAGTTTAACTGTCAGTTTGTTTAACTATCAGTAAGTTTAACTGTCAGTAAGTGTAACTGCCTATAAGATTAACTATCAGTAAGATTAACTGTCAGTTTTATGAACGGCTAGTAAGTTTAAGTTTCAGTTAGTTTAACTGTCAGTTTTATGAACGGCTAGTAAGTTTAACTTTCAGTTTTTTTAACTATCAGTGTTATTAACTGCCAGTAGGATTAGCTGTCAGTAAGAATAACTGTCTGTTTTATGAAAGACTAGTAAGTTTAACTGTCAGATAGTTTACCTATCAGTTTGTTTAACTATCAGTAAGATTAACTGTCAGTAAGATTAACTGCCAGTTTTATGAACGGCTAGTAAGTTCAAAATGTAAGTTAGCATGACTGTCAGTTAGTTTAACTGTCAGTTTGTTTAATTATCAGTAAGTTTAACTGTCAGTAAGCGTAACTGTCAGTAAGATTAACTGTCAGTCTTATAAACGGCTGTTAAGTTCAACTGTCAATTCCTTTATCTGTCACTAAGGGTAACTCCTAGTAAGATTAACAGTCAGTTTTATGAACGGCTAGTAACTTTAACTATCAGTTAGCATGACTGTCAGTTAGTTAATCTGTCAGTTTGTTTAACTATCAGTAAGTTTAGCTGTCAGTAAGGGCAACTGTCTGTAAGATTAACTGTCAGTAAGATTAACAGTCAGTTTTATGAACGGCTAGTAAGTTTAACTGTCAGTTAATTAAACTGCCAGCAAACTAAGGTGTCAGTTAGCAAGACTTTCAATTAGTAACTGCCAGTTTGTTTAGCTTTCAGTTTGTTTAACTGTCAGTTTGTTTTACTGTCAGTTTGTATAACTATCAGTAAAGGTAACTGTCTGTAAGATTAACTGTCAGTAAGATTAATTGTCAGTTTTATGAATGGCTAGTAAGTTTAACTTACAGTTCGCATGACTGTCAGTTAGTTTAACTGTCAGTGTGTTTATCTATCAGTAAGTTTAACTGTCAATAAGGGCAATTGTCTGTAAGTTCAAATGTCAGTAAGAATAACTGTCAGTTTTATGACGGCTAGTAACTTTAACTATCAGTTAGCATGACCGTCAGTTAGTTTAACTGTCAGTTTCCTTAACTGTCAGTTAGTTCAACTGTCAGTTAGATTATGTGTCAGTTAAATTAACGGCTAGTAAGATGAAGTGTCAGTTAATTTAACTGTCAGTTAGTTAAACTGACAGTTTCCTTAACTGTCTGTTAGTTTAACTGTCAGTTAACTTAACTTTCAGTAAGATTAACTTTTAGTTAGTTTAACTGTCAGTAAGTATAACTGTCAGTTAGATTAACTGTCAGTTAGCTTAACTGTCCGTTTGTTTAATTATCAGTAAGTTTAACTGTCAGTAAGATTAACTGTCAGTCTTATAAACGACTGTTAAGTAAAACTGTCAATTTCTTTATCTGTCACTAAGGGTAACTCCTAGTAAGATTAACTGTCAATTTTATGAACGGCTAGTAAGTTTAACTTACAGTTCGCATGACTGTCAGTTAGTTTAACTGTCAGTTTGTTTAACTATCAGTAAGTTTAACTGTCAGTAAGGGCTACTGTCTGTAAGTTCAACTGTCAGTAAGATTAACAGTCAGTTTTATGAACGGCTAGTAACTTTAACTATCAGTTAGCATGACTGTCGGTTAGTTAAACTGTCAGTTTGTTTAACTATCAGTAAGTTTAACAGTCAGTAAGGGTAACTGTCTATAAGATTAACTGTCAGTAAGATTAACTGTCAGTTTTATGAACGGCTAGTAAGTTTAACTTACAGTTCGCATGACTGTCAGTTAGTTTAACTGTCAGTTAGTTTAACTGTCAGTTTGTTTAACTATCAGGAACATTAACTGTCAGTAAGATTAACTGCCAGTTGTATGAACGGCTAATAAGTTTAACGGTCAGTTAGCCTGACTGTCAGTTAGTTTAACTGTCAGATAGATTAACTATCAGTAAGTTTAACTGTCAGTAAGGGAAACATTCTGTAAGATTAACTGTCAGTGAGATTAACTGTCAGTTTTATGAATGGCTAGTAACTTTAACTGTCATTTAGCATGACTGTCAGTTAGTTTAACTGTCAGTTTGTTTAACTATCAGTAATATTAACTGTCAGTAAGATTAACTGCCAGTTTTATGAACGGCTAGTAAGTTGAAAATGTAAGTTAGCATGACTGACAGTTAGTTTAACTGTCAGTTTGTTTAATTATCAGTAAGTTTAACTGTCAGTAAGCGTAACTGTCAGTAAGATTAACTGTCAGTAAGATTAACTGTCAGTTTTATGAACGGCTAGTAGTTCTGTATACCTTTTTAACCGACTTTCAAAAAGGAGGAGGTTCTCAATTCGTCGAAATCTTTTTTTTATGTATGTTCACCAGTGTCGGATTAAGCAAGCGCGTGACCCGTAGCAAATTCTTTTGAAGATCCCTTGATCTGCTTTGGGTTTTTAAGTATAAAGTGGTAAAAAAAAAACAATTCAATACTCAATACCTTAGGCCTCAATACGTTTATTTGCCATCTATAGGTTACAATTTTGTGAGTATTAATATTACAGTAGATTCCTATAGGCTCTGTTAGGCTCTGACCAGTACAAAAAGCCAGAGATGAGAATTCCTGGCAATTTAGGATAATTTTGACAAGAAACTAACAATTGAAAAGTGACGATTCTGCACAATTTTTTTTAATAGATATTTCTAAATTGTAATACCTTCAAACGAGCAATTTTTGTTTATTTATACCGGCGATCTCGGAAACGGCTCTAACGATTTTCTTGAAATTTGGCATGTGGGGTTTTCGGGGGCAAAAAATCGATCCAGAATTAGACTTATGTCTAGGAAAGCGCGTGTTTTCGAGTTTTCATGCGGTTTTCTTTCGCATTATTCCACGCAAAATATGGTCGCTAATTTCGCACGCTCAGGTATAAACATCGTGGTCAAGCAGCCAAGGCGCAAGATTGATGATCACAGGTGTCCCGAATCGATTCGAATTCAAATCCCGGTCGGATACAAAGCTTTTACTTTTGTTTTATTTTTGTAGTTTTTAGTTTTTTTTTTAATTGTTTTTTTGGCCAAAAAGTCCGAGCGAAGCGCAAAGACCAAGGTAATTATATTTAATACAAAGTACATTATATTTTTAGAAATAGCTAATTTTATTTTTTTAGACCAATTGGAATAAAAAAAACAAGAAAAAGTTAAAAACCGAGTTTTTTGCAAATATCTCGAAAACTTTGAGATTATTGTAAAAAGTGTTATTTATAAAAATTGTAGATTTCTACTAAACCTACAACTTTTGTACAAAACATTTTTCGATAGAACGTCACAGTAAAGTGGAAATTGAAAAAAAGAACTATTTTTCAACGCTTTGCGTCCCGCTATTTCTCGGGGGTAGCTGGCCATAGGGGGCATTTACGAATTTGAATTCCTTATATACCTACTAACATTTTAAAGTCATAAAACTTCAGGTTTTCAATATATTTTTTTTCTCTTAAAAATAAGCGGATTCCGATTGGTCTATTACTAGGAAAAGGTGTGACGTTTCGCGCTTTGTGACATCAAATAAATTCAATATACCACGTCTTAATAAGTTTCACTCAAAAAATCACGGTCAGGCACAGATGAGTTAACATACAGGCGTGTTTAAATATGCGGGGCCCCCTTTTGCGCGGGGCAGGTAGCAATTGCTACTCTTGGCTACGTGGTTAATCCGGCACTGGTCTGGAATAGCACATAGTTCTTTTTTTCCGGAAAAAGGTACCCGTGGGATAGATTTGTTTTTCAGGACGTACCCGAGCGAAGTGATGGTGAGTAGCTAGTAATCTATATATGTATATACTTGTACTATACAGTATGTATTTTTGTGCGCATTCATGTAAAAATACGATCGGTACTTTTCATTTTTAACCCCTGATGAAAAAAGAGGGGTACATATGTATTATAAGTTTGACAGCTATGTGTGTGTGTACCGAGTGAACTGATTTAGATCCGTTTTTTTTATTTGAAAGCTAGTTTCTTGGCGATGGTTCTTAGAGAAATTGTTTTATCAAAATCGGTTTAGCCGTTATTGTGTTGGGGGTTTTTGAAATTTTAATTATTTGATCTATAGATACTTTGATTTGTATCGGCTGGCACCGACTTCGAAAATATCTGATTAGGTACCTATCTATAGTAAATGTATCTAATATCTATAGTAATAAAAACTACCAATTCGTCGTCTACCAAGTCGCCACAGTTCGTCGCCGTCGCCACGGCGCCTCGCCGCGACAAGGAACGAGTAGAGTCGAACTGTCCAATGTTTTTTGTTTATACTGTAATTATAAATAATTAATAAATATTTATTTTTATCAATATTATGATTAATTACCTTTTATAATACAAAGTACTAATACTAATTTATTGCTTTATATATATTTTCACAACTATTATTTTTTGAATATTCCCGCCATAACCTATTTTCACAACACTCACTTCCGCGACATTCATTTTTCCGGTGTATTGACTTGTACTCCTCAGTCTGTCAGTCACGCCTAATAAAGTTTTAGGTACTTTAACAAATCAGAATATAAATATAATTTTTTAAATATATTTTATAAGTAATAATTATTATTATAAAGAAAAAGGAAAAGAACAATTTTAGTTCCAGTGTGGATATTAATCTAATACCTTTTAACGAGCAATTCTTGTATATTTATTTATTTATTAATATATACCGGTGATGTCGGAAACGGCTCTCGGAAAAATTTTGTACTATATGGAGGTTTTCGGGAGCGAAAAATCGATCAGATTAGTCTTATTATGAGAAAACGCATGTTTTCGAGTTTTCATGCAGTTTTGTTCCGTATTAAATCTACCTAGTTTAATATGAAGCTAAATTACATCATGTCATTACGTTTATATTTATAGTTAGTTCTATCTCGTAAACCTCCAGATGCGTAAAGAAAACTAGATTCGTGCTTCTCTTGTTTATTTACAGAGTCATTGATATAATTTGTTGACAACTACACTGTATAAATTGTGAAACAAAATTTCCACCACCAATTGAAGATTTTCCGTGAAAGCAAAGGCAATCATCATTATAGATAATTGGACATACGTACCTACACATGCCCTACATTCAAACAATATGGTTTTTAAGGATTTGATTACGTTCAAAGAAAACAAACCATAATGTCGCCTACATTTTTAAAAGATGAATAACAATATTAAAGGTTTTTAAATTACTTGTGTTAAGGATTTTTAAACAAAAGTAACACGATTGGTATACTTAAAATGTTAATATACCTATAAATACTAGTATTTAAACACCAGAATTAATTTAAGGTGTTTTGGATATAATCACAAGTAAGATGCGATCTTCTCAGGTCACTCATCTGTTTTTGTATAATTTGTAATATACTAACATTGCCCGCGGCTTAGCCCGCGTTCTGATGACCAAAAAACAAATTCTTAGGTTTTACAAGTTTTTGTATTTTTTCTCGGAAATGAGATATTTTCCCGCGGTAAAAAGTATTCTATATGTTGACCCGGATAACCAGCTATCACCATACCAAATTTCATCAAAATCCCTCCAGTGGTTTTTCTGTGATGCGGTAAAAGACAGACACACTGACAAAAATTCTAAAAACTATAAATTCGGCCTCTGTATCGATAATAATGCCTATTTCAATAAGATTTTCCAAAAAATATTTACTGTACAGATTCGGCTTCGTTACAATTTCATTATTTTTTGGATTTTTCTTAGTTCTAAATAGGATAGGTGTAGTTTTAGAACATCAGAAAAATTAACGAAAAAAAAAATTATATCTATTTAAAACGTACCTACCTAGCGACAAACTCGACCGAAGCGAGGGTGAGCCGCTAGTTATCTATATAACATTTTCTTGAAAGTCAAAATTGGATATCGAATATTTAAAAAAAACATGTATTTTAGGGAAGATTTTCTAAAATCCTTATTTTAATTTTCGTATCTATTGAAATAAATCCTATTGGATTTATGTTTAGCAATTGTATACTGTTTAGAAATTTACGTCGATGAAGCCGTAACCGTAGGATATAGCTAAGTATATTATTTTACAGTTTTAAAGTTACCGTCATGAAGTATGAAATTATAAATAATCAATACATTATTTTCAACACTAGGTAGGTACCTGCTACCTACGCAATTAGTGTTTCTGTGATTTGATTACACATGGAAAAACAATTTCATGACGTTTTACGGTATTTCACATTCATTTACCACGGTATTACTAATTTATATACTCGTATTAAAGGAGAGTGTTTGTTGATTTCTAAGCTTCTAAAATATATAATGCGACATATATTACATACATATATACTATATTTCTGGGACGAGTCAAGCGAAGCGCAAGAGCACTACCTTTTCCCGAAGCGCTTCGTCATTTTTTTGAACCCTCACAACATAGGTTTGAGTTATACCAGATAAACAAAATTATCGGAACATAATGTCAATGGTGGACTTATTAAAAATATAAAGTTTCAACGGCATAGCTCTTATAATTTCGATTTTATTGCTATCTAAAAAACTCCGATTTCGTCACTGACTCACCCTCACCTGGAACTTTTACCCCCCAACCTCTTAAACTAGGGCATGTAAGTTTCTATAAGACTTCCGCAAATGACTCCTTGTTATAAATATTAAAATACACATTTCAGTTTTTTTTGTAAATCACCCCCAAGTATTTAAAAAAAATATATTGTCATAAGCAACTTACAAAAAGAAGTGAAATAGTTCTTAGCAACGATACATCCAAGCCACATATTTTGAACAAGGTGTAAAGCTTGTGAAGTTAGGGCTTGTAGAGTTAAAAGCTTGGCTGTTTAAGAGATCTGATAACTTTTTGATAGTGCCATACGGTCTCGTCTTGGCAACATTTTACATGAAAATGTTTTTGGTGAGATTTTTGTTTAACATTATACATTATATATTTTTTCCGTTTTGTTTTTCCTTGGTAAATATTTTTTGATATAATATGTATGTACACGCTAAACATCTATATTTGCTATTTATCATCTCGTCAATAAATAAAAAACGCGCAATTAAACATTTTTTTTTGATAAAATACCGAAAATCCCCCTTAACATGCTCTATAGCACAATTTCCTTTAAGGAGAAGTAGGTAAACAGTAAGTACTCTTAATATGAATCTTCGACGACCTTAACCCGTAAATAGTTGAGATTAACAACAGTAGGAACAGTTCTAACGCGATTGCAACACCTGCGATAGGAATAGCTCGGGCCAGCTCACGCCGGATCATTCTGGCTCGTTTGTAGTAGCGGGGTGACAGGCCAACTAGGAAGCACGCGGCATAGTGGGAGCGATTAATCATAGGCGCATTCTCTTTAACTTAATAATAAATGTACAATAAATTTATTTATATGATGTGTTTACCAGTTTTCAGTGAAATCTCAATAACCTATCTAGTATCTACCCATGGTTTTTCTTACTACTGAAATTTGAGATTATTTGTATAGAACATATGTCAAATTTCTATCTCAAGTAAAGAAAACTGGATAGGCAGGTCATTGAGATCATAGCAAATTCGCCAACAGTGACACTGGACACATCTCTGCTGACTGCTATATTTTAAAAAATAAGTTACCTAGTTCAATAGCGTTCAAGGTGTTACTTATTAGCAAAACAATTTTTCTTTGTCTTTTACAAATTATACTAATGATGTAATGGTAACTAGATAAATTGTTTTTAAGCTAGATAGGTCGTTACATAATATTTCATTTACAGAATCGAAATAAGATTCTGAAATTATTGCTGTTAACATTTTTTTATTTATTAATTAACTTTACATAGCTTATAACCGCGTATTGTGCGACGGTACATTTAGTAGGTATACGTCTTTAATTGTCAGTACTCGCTTTTCAAGCATCTCTATTAACATTGATGAATTTAATCAACAGATTCCTGGCCTGTGGCTGTGCTGAAATAGATATGTACATCGTACATTATGTCTCTTTGTGGTTGACGACAGGCGAGTGGCGGGTTCTTACTGATTTAAGTGTACATAATATCAAGAACCACTTTGATATAAGTATCTAAGATGTAGATATCTTATAAAAAATCTTTTATAAATGTTTTCCAAAATATGATGTTGCTTCGATTTTGACGGATTTTTGCTGCGAACTTTGTCTCAAATATCAAATTGTTAAAGTTATGAGAACTCCGTTTGGGTTCATATGGTTCCACCGCGATAGAAGCAAAAGTCGATTAGTCAAATCGAATCGTATTTATGTATAAATCAGACAATAAATACGATTGTCACAAATACACATCGATGTCAAACTCATACAAGCTTATTTAATGTCAATGCCACACAAAGTAACTTACAAACCTAAAAAAGCAATACCTATTAATATCATAGATGTTAGTGTGTTTGTTTGTCTTTCTTTCACGTCAAAACGGAGGAATCGATTCCCGTAATTTTTTTGTGTGGAGATAGTTGGTAGTCTGGAGAGTGAGATAGGACACTTTTTACCGCGGGAGATTATCTCATTCTCACGGGAAAATACGTTATACCTAACACAACCCAAAAATTGTTTATGATCAGATTTACTTAAAAATTGGTATTAATGCACTTTAATACAATTAAATAAATACGTGTTTCAGCATTTTTCGAAATTCATCCCATAAGTTCTGTTAGTATATTATAAAATAAAAAACCCGACTGCAATAAAGCTAACTAAAAAGATGACAACTAGTTGACGAAGGAATAAAGTAGGTATTATGCAGTCGGAGACATATTTACACGATTCATCCTTGCCGTTAGTCTTTTTAGTTAACTTTTATAAAGTCGGGTTTTTTATTTTATAATATATATTTTTTTATTTACAGCATTTTAATTTTAACTATTTTTATAAAGCCTATGACATTCGCGTTATCAAGACGAATCTAACGACGTATGAATCATCAAAATCGGCTCAAGTGTTTGGTCTCTAGAACGACACATAAGAACAAACATACATACGTACGTGCATACATACATACATAGACTGATGAACACATTACTCTCCTTTGCGTCGTGCAGTCGGGTCAAAATAGCGTAAACTATAGATGTTTTTCATACAAATTCAAAAGGACTTAGCACATTTATTAGTGATGGATGTCAAAAAACATACCCTCTAACTGAATTCCTTGGTTTATCTAGGAAATATTATTTTCAACGCCTTAGTGGGCGGGTGCATTTGCTGTGGTATGTAGATACGAATAATAAGAAGTTACCTGTAATAAGTCATGCAATGAAGATTGACAGTTCGCATTGTACTGCACTAAGTTCCTCTCTGGGCCGATCCAAGGACATCTAAGATATAGGGCGTCAACAGGAAGGATGGATGAGCGTAGGATACCTGTCAGGAATATATCGTAATGGCTAGTTATTTGTAGGAATATATTAACAACTCACCTCTCATTGTACACGCTGCGTTAGTTTTACTAAAACTATCCCGTAGAATTAGAATCCACAATTATTTATCTAATATATAAAATTTCGTGTCACAGTGTTTGTAACAAAACTCCTCCGAAACGTCTTGACCGATTCTTATTAAACTTTGTGTGTTTATTCAGTAGGTCTAAGAATAGGAAGTAAACTATTTTTCATACCTCTATGTGATAAGGGTGGTCCACCCCAAAAATTAATTTTTTTATTGTTTGAACAAAAAAAATATTTACATTTTTTTACGATTCGGCATTAAAAATACATACACACCTAAATTTTCACCATTCTACCACCGATCTCTATTTTTTAATAGCGATATTAGTACTTACATTATTTTCTACATACTCTCGGAAATCTATACTAACCGCTAGAACGTAACTAGGGACAAACCCGAGCGGAGCGTGGGTGAATCGCTAGTCGATATATAAAATATTTCATTAATTAGATTTAGTAAATAAAAAACAAGTTATATTTAAAACAACTTTATTATCATAACAATACACAATAGTAGAGAAGATTAAATACATATTTAAACTAGTGTTTACTTGAACCTCGTTTTGTAAGACTACTATTATATTTTAGGTATTATAAAAACTATTTTTTTTTAAATGTTTAATAAAGGGATTTAACAGAAAATTACAACTATTTTACCCAATTTCCTAAAAAATACATACATTATTGTATATTTTATTTTTCGTGTGCAATGGAATGTAAAATGCTATATCTAAAGTCTATTTAAATAGTTTTAATTGTTTTATGCCAATCTCTTTCTTTCTATTAACGTAACTTAATGTGACCGTAAAAATATTCGGGCTATAATAACATTAAAGCTCGAAAATATAATATTTTAATTTTGACGTTTTTTCTTATGATTACAAAATACTCTATACAATGAAAAAAAAACATTTAAATAGGGCATGTAGGAAAAATAATAAATAACGAAATAAATAATGTTCAAATTATTCAAATATAATAATCAATGGCCATAGTGACAAGCAGATAAGTAAACAAAAATACAATTTTCAATAACATTTTATTAAGAAAACTATTAAGATAAATTGTGAGCCCAAAAGAAGTCAACGCCAAATAGTATTTATCATAAACGTGTCTTTGGATCTGTTTGAGTTTAAACAAAATAATTAAATATAATATTCGTATAATAGACGTATCAATAATTTAGTAATTAAATGTTTAAATTCAAATGCTATATATACAAAGATATCAACTCGTAGAATAGCCCTTATTGTAATTACAGTATTTAAAAATTGCCTCTAATACCTTGAAGAAATGGCCTAATAATATGTAGGAATTGGGATATCCATTTGTAAGTATATTACACGAACATTTCGTGTAAAAATGAAAGTTACATTTTAAGACGTGCCAGGGTGCATCTAGAGATAAAAATCTTTGTATATAAATAAAATGTTCATAATCCAAAGAAATTATAAATAAATCCAAAACATTTAAATCTTATCTATGGAATGAGAGACAGAAACAAAGAGAGACGGGAGAGAGAAAAATGTATAGACTAAAACAAATAACGAAAGACATAAATTTTCGTATATCTAATTCAAAATCAGTACAATAGTATAAAATTATCTAAGTCATTTTTAATTATGTAAATGTATGTATATAAGTCCAAAAACTTTTCAATTTGGCAACACATATCCTTCAAAATGTCACATTACAAATCACATTCCACATTATTACATTATTTATAAAATATAATTATCTCAAAAAATCGCAATATATACAATGACTTTTTGTGCGATATCATCATGTTACTTAATATTGATATAATGTTTTAATTACATAGGCCGTGGTAACCCTGTGATAATGCGCTCGCTTGGGAAACCGAGTGTTCATATTCCGAGTCTCGCACCTCTGATATTTTCATGTGCGAATCATTTCTAACATGATTACCACTTATCTTACGGTGAAGAAAAACATCGTGAGGAAACCTGCATGTCTGAGAGAACCTAGCAAGTTTTCCAAAGACATGTGAAGTCCCGCAAACCCGCACTTGGCCACCGTGGTGGACTATGGCCTGATCCCCCTCGTATTGAAGGGAGGCCCGTGCCCAGCAGTGGGACGTAAAAAAGGACTGAATACATGTGTTAATTATATATATTACGAATGAATTATGGCTAGGCACACGGCCATCATCCAAGTTTTAGGAAACTCCAGGAAACATCGAAAGAATGTCCTTATTTAGAAATGTACACACTCTATATGTGTCAGTTAAAATCTACAACAATTACCTAAGTCGTTATTTCAAATAATTTCTTTTTTGTTCCTTTTTATTTCATAAGTAAAGTAAAATGAATGCTTTGTAGAGGATCTTATTATGCAAGAGTGCTTTACATGTTCGAATATCACACCGAATTAGACATATTTCATTTTCTATCTAACGACAAGTCGTTAGAGCAACGCGCTTTATGACGTGCAATATCCGTTAAATAACACCCGTGGGACGTCTATAGATACCACTGGCATCAGCGATGCTCTGCTCGCTAACTATAATTTGTCAATATTATGAACTCAGCCATATAAGTATCGTAAATAATATCGATAGGACAACAATACACTAGTAGGTATATAATTACGAAAGTGTACGGGTGAGTCATGTTGTCGTCGATCCGTTGTAGAACAGAAGTAGGATAAACGTTTTTGATGGAGATTTCCTTTTCTTTAATAGTCTAATAGCAATTTAACTGAATAGTTGCGGCGTCTTATAATGACGCACATCATCGGTATCGTTAGGAGATTACATTTATAGGAAGATATCTGTAGAAGATATAATGATTTATACCATTATAGTTGCATAAAGTCCAGCCTCTCAGTAAAATAATTTTAATTACTTAAATATTTGATTTAATACAATCTTATACAATATTCCTATTAAATACACTTTCATTCTAAATAAGTTTACGAATTATTATTTTTTTGTCCTCGTATTACGAATAGTCTTTAATAGTTTATTCACTGCCTAATGTGGTCTTCGCCACTCTATGACTAAATTATTGTAGAAAAAAACCGCACAAAAAATTTAACTACTATTATTAATCAACAACTATTTCTATACCTACTGGATTAGTTTGAAAAACTTGTTGAGGAGACTTAAATATTTACTATTTTTTTTATTTTTAATGGTAATGTGTGCATAACTCCCATACAATTTTCTGCCTACTGTCGTTAAGATTACAGATTATTCCATATATCTAGTTTTTAAAAGAACAATGCTCATTCTTGGTATAGATTCTTATGCTTTAAAATGGAACTAATATTTTAATTACTTACTTTATTTTTTTTGTAGCTTTAATAGCGACTCACCCTCGCTTCGCTCAGGTACATCCTAGGGACGATTGTACGTTATGAGGCTACGTATGGAATAGTTGTTTTTTTAATTTTTTATCGTGATTTTTTCCGATGTTTTAATAGTTATTCTGCTATTAGGGGTGAAGACAAATCTAACAAAACAAAGATTATACAAATCGGTCCAGCAGTTCTCGTCGACATTGTTTTATTAAAACCCGACGAAAAAAAGGGGTGTTATAAGTTTGACGGTGATGTCTGTCTGTGGCATCGTAGCTCCCAAACGGATGGACCGATTTCGATGCGGTTTTTTTTCATTTGAAAGCCAGTTTCCTTGCGGTGATTCTTAGATATATATTATTAATATCGGTCCAGCAGTGTAAGATTATCAGCTCTTCTCTAAAATGATGCAAGGGATTTTAGCGTATGATTACTCGAATGTAATCGTTAAATGACAATTAATTTGTGTAGGTTTTTTATAATATATATATATATATATACCGACTTTTAACGTGAAAGCAGGACAAACAGGCAAAATACACATTTATAATATAAGGATAGTCAAAATGTCAAATATTTGCGTAAATCTAAGGGAGTATTATAAGGATAGATTTACACATTATTTATAAATATTAATATAGGTACTATTATTATTATACACATTATATGCATATATTTTTTCGGCGGATCGACTTCAATCTTTTCATTAAAAATTAAAGTTTAAACATTAAAAAACTACATGGATAATGAATAGTGGGCCATATTTTATATTTTAATGGGCATTGTCCTTTGCATTATGATTTGAAGCGATGGTGTTGCTCAGTAATAATAAAATGTAAAATTAAGGTTCTTCTATTTCTACTTATTAATACTGGGAGTAAAAAGCATCTTTCTATTTGAATTTTGAAGTATTTTTCTAGTTTCTTTCTTATTTTAATTTTAAACATGAAACAATTTTGTATATAACTATATAATTAATTATTACATTATAATTTTAACATTTATTAGTTATGGTGTATGGTATATATTACATGGAAATGGAAAATTGACTGAGTTTTCTTTAATTAAAATAATCTCTATTTAATTTCCTTCTATAAATCTGATAATTTTACACCTTGACTTCAAATATGCATGCGTTTATGAAAGGACTAAAGATATAACTATTCCTAAGAAATTGTCAATATTGGTAACTCAGTCCATTCCTTTACATCTATGGATCCGTGTAATAAATCAGTAGCAGAACATTCAAAAATATCCAAAATTATAATATTTACGGTTTAGCCTTTTGGCTGCTGAATTATATAATTTTGAACATTTGACAAGCTGGGAGTAGGCACAGCACGCACTATCTCAGAACCGTGTAAAAAAATCAAAATATAAAACCCTGAACTCACACATACCCGTACCTATATGTACAACCTATAACAAAACCTGTAACCAAACTAACCCATACTCCATCACAGTAGAGGGAAGTAGCTGTTGTCGTTGCAGTGCAGCGCAGCGTGCAACGCCGCGTGCAAGGCGTGCGCGGTGCCCGGCGCGGGCAGCAGGGCGAGCACGCGCCGCGCGCCCGCGCCGCCGCTGTAGCCCGCCGCGCCCGTGTAGCGCGCCACGCGGGCCATCGCTGCTGCGCTTATCTGTTTCATATTCATTATATGTACCTACAAACTTCTGCTAAGTAACATCAAATACACCTAGAAGCTTTTACACGTGGAGTGAGAGCATCAAGTAAACTTGGAAGCTACTGCATGTGGAATGAAAAAAAAAACAAATACATCTAGAAACTTCTACATGTGAAGTGACTAAATTTCGTTAAAAATGGAAAATCTCAATGGAAATAGTAAAGGACGCTATAAGATATGTATGGACAGTACAATTATTTCCTTAGTTGATACTAATTTGTTTATGTATAAATATACCATTAAAAAACGTAACTTCACCTATAAAGTCTCATAACAATCTATATCAATATTGAAATAGCTCTCTTGGCCGATGTTCCGCTCCCAGAATATTAGGGTTATTAATAAATCTGCTGGTCCAAATGTTGGACAAACAAATATTGTGAATATAAGTTATTTCAGTTTGTAAATATTATTATTTTTGTCACATATTCAGTGCCATTTATGAGATCCTGGCAAAACTATGAACTATCATCTCGTCTCAATCAGTTAAGTCGTTCAAAAGTTACACTATTACTAAGGGGCACACTAGTATTGTTTTTCTCACTTAGCTTCTTCTCTTTTCGGCAATGGTTACCGCCGGTGCACTGATGATTATATTCTCTATATATTTAAAATGGTAATATATCTCACACAACGAAAACGACAACAAGATACAAGAAAATAAATATATTATGCCTATAAATATATTATGTGTAATGCAAAATAGCATAGCAGTATTACAGCGACAAAAATACCATCGAGAAGTCCGTCTCAAGTAGTACTTGAGTAGGCAAATATTTGAGTAGTTCTTAGCTCACTCAACTAGCCACTTTTTGTTCAGTATCATTATTTTGATTTAGTATCTCAAAAACAAGTGATGTCATGGACATCCTGTCTTGTCTTCAGCCCTTTTTAAAGTCCCACTGCGGGCTCGGACCTCCCTTCAATACGACGGAGATCAGGCATAGTCCACCACGCTGGCCAAGTGCGGGTTGGCGGACTTCAAATGTCTTTCAAAAAGTTGCTAGGTTTTCTCAGACATGCAGGTTTCCTCACAATATTTTCCTTCACAGTAAGGCAAGTGATAATCAGGTTAGAAATGATTCGCACATGAAAATATCAGAGGTGTGAGACCTGGGATTTGAACCCGCTTCACTCGGATTCCCAAGCGAGCGCGTTATCACTGGGCTACCACTGTCTATATGTTAGAAAGTACTAGATGCCCATGGCATATGACATGGACACAAGTTTTAAAATAAAACTATCTTTTCAGATTTTTTCGCGAATTTATTTTGATTTTTGGTTCCCGACGTTTCGAATGCTTTACAGCATCCATGGTCACGGGAGAGACTGAGGTGTTACATGTCTTGAAGGTATAGTTGTTACAGACAGCCTACCCACAATTAACAAAATGAAAATTGCACCAATGCGAAAAGATAGTTTTATTTTAAAATGTCAAGTATTCGCGTAAATCTAAGAAAGTATTATGGACACAAGTTGTTTCTAACTAAGATTATTGTATCGTATCATCAATTAGTGATCTGTGTTATTATATAACTATTTAGTATCAGTGTGCGGATATTAAATTGATAATAATATTAAGTTTAACTAACTTTCGAAAGGCTAATTCGACCCCGGAATCTTTAAATTGTATTTCAATCTACAGCGTATGAATTTCCTATACGTAAAAAGACTTAAGAAGAATAGAATAGGAAGGTCACGTAATTATTTAATTGTCCTTCATGCATAAATGAAGAACAAAAAGATAAACAGAATTTATAATATTATATATGATATGTACTCTTATTGATATCTTATAAAACTCGTATATAGGCAGTAGTGATGTTCTCCTAGCCGATTCCGGCTACGGCGGCCAATCTCATTGAGATTAGCCAACTGCGCAGGAGATATTATAGTGCACAAGTGTACGCGCAGACACAAGTGCACTCTCTATTCCTGTCACTCTCATACTCCGGTGGGACGACCACTCGACACAACCAGTGAGAGTTAAGGCGCAGGACCGACGGCTTTACGTGCTCTCCGAGCCACGGGGGTGAAACACCGATAGGCAGTAGTAGCCCAGTGGTAACGCGATAGCTTGGGAAACGGGTTAAAATCCAGACATCTGATATTTTTTTGTGAAAATAATTTTCAACATGATTACCACTTATTTTACGGTAAAGGAAAACGTTATGAGAAAACTTGCATGCCTGAAAGAAGTAGAAGCAAGTTTTCGAAAGACGAACAGATGAAGTCGACCAACTCGCGCTTGGTGGGCGTGGTGGACTATGACGTGATCGCATTGAGAAGTCCGTACTCAGCAGTAACAAGTAAAAAAGGGCTGAATACATAGTACATACATAC
Organism: Brenthis hecate; assembly: GCA_951806755.1. NCBI lineage: Eukaryota > Metazoa > Arthropoda > Insecta > Lepidoptera > Nymphalidae > Brenthis > Brenthis hecate. The sequence goes on from OX638251.1 coordinate 9,570,552, forward strand.
ATACTCTAATTGACAATAATAAGTAAAATATACAAGTAATTATTTTTGTTATATTTACCTGAAATTCGTTGTCTTCATCTGCAACGCCGCGTGATTCCGACACTTTAGACGCACGCTTTTGTGTTACGACCAACTGCAAAATAAATTTCATTATAATAGGCCATAGCAACTTTAATACAATGTTTTATAATATCATACATAATATTTAACGAATTATAACATAAGGCTGACTTATCCATACCTCAATAATTTGACCCTGGTACGGCCCGAGGGTACAGAATTTGAAATCGATCATTTCTACGACGCGCTCCGTTTCAGGATCGGCTATGACTAAGAACTGAACATAAAGTAAAAGAAAACTGTTAAACAGCAATCAGATCGAAAAATTAAATCACATAACTAACATTGAGTTAACTTTTTATTCGATTAAATTATTTTTTTTTACATTATTGATTTAAAAGTCTATGCTCCAACCCTAATCACACCTCGCACCACGTACAACAGATATTTGCAATATATCTATATATTAAAGAATCCTTAATAGTTTGAAACTTAATATTTTATGAACTAGGTCTAAGCATAAATTATGGCGAACCATCACTTTCATTGCTGGGTCAAAAAATACTTTCTCATTTATAAAATACATTTCTCAATTACAAAACAAGCATAAAATAATTATATTTTTATAATAATATCAAAAGAAGTGTACATTTAGGTAATCTATTTCCTTGAGGTATAGCCTATTCAATAAAAAATCAGTTCAGAATTAGCCAAGATATCGTATACATTACATACACACACAAAAAATACTCAAATTTGACTGACCTCGAAAAGGGAGTACCCTTCTTTCCAAAGTCAGTCGAAAACACAAAAGCAAATTAGAAAAAGACAGCAATACCTTAATACGTATGGAGAAAGAACTATCACTATAGCGATACCTTAACAGAATAAGATAGAAAGAGTGAGCAATACCTTGTGTGTGAGGAGCAAATGTAGGGGCGCATCGTCCAGCAATGCTTGGAAGCCAGCGAGCGCGTTCAGCTCGGCCAGGCGGAACCCCCAGCGCACGCAGTCCCGCCTCCACCCGCTGGCTGAAGGCTCTGATAGGGACCTTACTGTACCGGCTTTGGGCTGTGGATGTTATATTAATATAGTATTTTTGTTTTAAGAATATGTAAATGAAAAACATATGTTTCCGAATAAGGAAAAATTTTACACAGTAACGTAACATATATTTAAGAGATATTTACAAGTATTATATAGAAAATATCGTCTTATCACACAGACGCGCCACCGATCCTCTAAGAGTTTCATTTATCAGAGTATGTGAGATTACACATTACCACTTAATATTATATTACCTGAGGTACAGGATCCCACCCGGTTTGTGTGAGGAGACCGTGTCCGGCATACGCCACTAGGTCAGCAGTCGCACTCAATGGTTTCGTTATAGCGCCCACTAAGCCTCGTCGTAAAGCGGCCGCCCCACTACCGCTCTCTCCCACGGCTACGCCTACTAGGGGGTGGTGGGCTAAGCCTCCAACTGCACCTGTTGTTAATAGACTTATAATATACTATAAATATCCATCGTGCGTATTTTTAGTATATAAATATACTGTCAGATTTTCTTTTGGACAATCAAATTACATATTTAATTACCGAGTATATTTATAGCAAAATTGGTGATGCCAGCTACTAGACCAGCCATTAGACTTGGCGGTGGACGTCTCCTGTGAAAGAGGAAATATTGTTATTAATGAAAAAAAGGTTGAATGTAAGAGATTATTATCAAAATATTATAATAAAAATTCAAAGATTTTAATTATAATTTACTAATTAAACACACTGAGCCTTTATAAAATTTATCAACGATTTTGATAGAACTTGCATTTAGATGGACATTATGATTAATATTTTATTAATGTAAAGTGATTTGTAATGTTAATTTGATAACGATTTACTTATGAACTTATCAATAGACAATTCATACGAAATAATAAATACAATTAAACAATAAACAAAACTCAACCTGGCCGCCGCAGCCCTTCTCGCATGATCATCGTCTCCTGCAAGCAGGTCGAGGTTCCTCGCCAAGGAGCCGGCGGCCGCACTGAGGCTACGTAGCAGAGCGCCAGCTGCTGCAGACGCGACCCCCCTCACCCCACCCCCTGCACTGCCCACCCTCGCTGCTAGAGCTCCTGGCGCGCCCAGTAACTCTAAACCACCTACCACCCACCCTGGAAAATACGCTCTTAGCCTCAGCTATGGCCGTTGCAGTAATGTAAGATTATTTAAGACTATTGATTTCAAAATAGAAATAAAAATCGTGTATATAATTATACGCCTTTAATGTCAACCATTTATTGAATCCGCACTATCTCGCCGGTGAATCCCATATACGCCTGTATGTATACAGATAGTATGCCTTGATGCATTTCCTAACGTTGAAAAGGGAAAAATAAGGCAATGTTGAATGGTGGAAGGTGTAAAATGTTCTGTGGTTATAAATGGGAATTGTATTTTAAATCTGAATATTGCTGTCTATCGCACGTGACTAGATCAACAGTGATTATCGATTTGGGTAAAGGCAAAATTAACTCTTTTATATATATAAAAGAGTTAATTTTGATATTATATAATACAGTATAGATACAGTAAGAAGAGGATGGCGGGCGTATACATATATTTAGAATTATAAATGAAATTTATGTGCCTTCGTTTTTAGTTTAAATAACTACGTTATGAAATTCTGGAAGTCAATATTAAACAATTTCTAATTGTAATGTCGATTTGAACAATTGACCAGAACTGATGATTGTTAAGAGAGGAACAGAGGAATTCTTTAATCGTTAATTATTATTAAAGGCTTTAAGTAAAGGTTAAATAGAAATGGTTTAATAGAAATGAGAGGATTTCTCTTTAACCATTAAACACGACCATCATACTACGTAGTCAACGCAGACTTAAAACAGATAAAAATTTAAAACAATTAATTAAACTTCTATTATATTTAAAAAATCTTCTTACAGATCCTTGTAAAACCTTCTTTAATGTTACGTTATTTTGTAACTATCTATATATTGAATGAATGTTGACGTTTGCCTTTTACGCATTCCTAAACCATTCAGGCTTAGGGACATAATCGAGCGAAGCGAGGGTAAGTCACTAGTATAGTTATATTATGTAGATTTCATATACAAAAATAATATTAAATTCCTAAAAATACCAGTCTTGATCTGTCAACTCACCGGCCCCGAGTATGGCGGCAGATAGATAGTGGACTGTAAGAGCGTGAGTCAATCTTTCTGAGGAAGTCATCACATCTTGCAGTTGGAAGGCGCTCAGTCGCAAGGGACTCTCATCTAACGCAATGTACATGCGCACCTAAAATTGAATCAGACACTATTAATAAACTGCTACATAAAAAAATCTATAAATTATATCCATTAATAACACATTTCAAAATAACCAAAATTTTCATTTAAACATTTTATTTGGAATATATTAAAGAAAAATAGCTTTCAAAATTATTAGCAATTTTAAATATTATAAATTATATTATACAATGATTTCAATCATTATAATTAAACAGAAAAATGTAATAAACACCGCAGTATGCAACGTCAGGGTCAAGTCCAATGGGTGTATGTGTAGTTTCCTCAATCGCAAAGGATTTTGTAGATTGCTAATTTCTGTAATGGCAACGACTTCAGACGTCTGCGCGGTGAGCGGCACCGCCAGGCGGTACAGCTCCACTGCCGCGCCGACGTACGCGTCCTCTATGTATAGTCCTAAGGGACCAAGTTTCAGCTCTATTTCTGTTAACTCTGGAAATGACAAATGAAAATAAATACGAAAGTCGCTCAGAAACATGTATCTTAATTTTAAAAACCTGTCCAGAAATATTCTACGCGTTTGTGTGGACTAAATTCTTTTTATCCCTCAGTTGCATATTCCATACCCCTCTAAATTGTCAATGGGATTTTGAAATTTATATTTAGTTTATAATTTCATATTAAATGTATTAGTATTCTTGTAATAATAATAATATACATTTTAAATAATCAGTTCGGATTGCCGATTAAAAGTTGATCACTTTAAGCGTTTATGGAAATAAAATATATTTCCATAAACGTGTAAAGTAATCATTTTTATACATAGTAAGTTTCAATGAGCAAGACTAAACAATTATTAACTTACTTATTCAGGACTAGCACCTTTTGTGACTAGATACAAAACTTCGACTTTTCGTCATCGTCATATGCTTGTAATATGTACGTACATACATCTTTAAGCAGACGATAACGCTATATTTTTTCCGAAATGTATAACTGACAGACCCTAGTCGATCCGTGTCTGGTTTATTTCAACCAAATTCGTAAAACCATTTCCGGGTGATAAAGTAACAGACAGACACACACATACACACATACACACATTAACATTAGTGTGACTTACTTACCTTGATATATACAGTCGTGTGCCGCCCACTTATCATGACAAGTGCGCAACAGTAGTCTAGCCTCATTAGATCGTACAGAGAATACCTCGTTGAACATTCCCCATAACGGCGGCCATCTTTCTTTTACTTGAGTTTCAGCCCTAGTAGTCGCTACAACCGCAAAGTCGTATTGCTCTGTTTCGTACTGAGCGTTGTCTATCTGCACGTCCGCTACCGATACGGTTGTACGGATTTTCTGTTTAGACACACAAATATTCTAAAATAAAACTTCTGTATTAAATAGGGACTAAGACATTCTTCATATCTTTTTTTGAAAAATTGATGAATGAAATAATACATTATAAGTAGATTTCTGAAACATCAATATCGAATAAAATAATTATTATAAATATTGAAAAATTGCGCGACACAAGGATATGCATTTTACTCTACGAGTATTTATAATAATTAAGACTGCCTATTGTAAAGTTGTGGTTCTCTTCAAAAGATTAAAGGTTGCAAATTAGATTGCCGTTCAAGACACATATAGAATTTTTTACATATTATGTATAATTAATGTTTAATAAAAGACACGGGCGAGGCGATGTCAACCCTTCCATTTGACAGCAATCTCGATAAAATTACATCACTATTGTATGGATTCTTACTGTACTTATCTATCGTGTATTCGCTGGATGAACCAAGCGCTGAGATTTTGCGTGATTTCCACGTGATTAGTTGCAGATAAGACGCTTAGGCCGCGATTACAATGCAAGTTATAATTACTCCGTCGTTGCATTCCGTAGCGTTCAGACGTCTCTCGTGTAGTTACCTTATTTATTATCAATGTAGGAGATGAAAGTGATGCGTCGGATAGCGAAAATTTATAAAATATTTCAAAATACAAGTAATTTTACTTTAATTTTGATTTTGTTTGTATGATGATTTTATTTTATTACAAATTATTAATAATTCTTCACTTCACTAAACCATTAGCAACATGAACGAGCCCTATAATTTCAAACCAGTTGCTAGTGTTAGCGGGCAGAGCTAGACAGTTTTCTGTCCTTATCAGTCTAGTTAATGTGGGACAGAGAAAGCGCTTTGCATAGTTCATTCCGTGAACAGAGTTATATCCATCTTACCCTCGTATCAGACAACACCAGCACCGCCGCCCGCTGTAAGTGAGCAGCTATCAGGGGCAAGACGTCCGCTGAAGCCCCTATTGTGATCGCTATGCTTTCTATCACACATCGCACTCGCTCCTTCTCTGGCCACACTTCATTACCGTCAGACCAATCTGTGGAAGCCAATTTTTTTACTACTAGGTATTATTATAGCTTTACCTATTATTATAGCCTTACGTATTATTATTAGCTTATTTGGATTAGCTATTATTATAGCTTTAGCTATTATAAAATGTTCATATACTAGCGGCTCACCCTTGCTTCGCTCGGGTTTGCCTCTAGAAAAACAAAAACAGACCTATCCCACGGGAACCGTATATTTTTCCTGGATAAAAAGTAGCCTATGTGTTATTCCAGACTATAAACAATATCTGTGCCAAATTTTGTACTGATCCGTTCAGCCGTTCTGGCGTAAAAGAGTAACAAAGCTCCATACTCACAAACTTTCACATTTATAATATTAGTATAGATTTTGTTTGTTTTGTTTAGTTCATTCCTGTGTGACTCCTTACTTTTAATCGAAATAAAGCAATTTCACTCTAATAGCCGAATGAATTTGTTCAGCAATCAAAATTCAGTCAAACAGTCAGACAAAAAATAAATAAAAAATATTGAGTAAATAAAACAAAATAAATAAAATATTTAAATTGCAACATTTAATCTCTTATTTAGTAAAGTAATATAGTAATTCAGTCAAAGTTCATTCGTATTCTTATTTTTATACATAAGTATAAGTATATTTTTTCATTTAGTTTACAAAAAGAACCTGAAGAAACCAAAATGATATTTTCAAAAACGTAGTGTTTGCATTATTTACTTGATAAAATAATAAAACAATAAAAAATCATAAAGTGAAATAAAAGTACAAAAAGATAGATAACCTTTTTGAGACATAGCCTCCATAAGATAAGAAGTTTCAGAATAGTCTGTGGAATCTTTGCAAACTACCGTCACGGCGCTGGTCCCTTCATTATTGTACGCTTCTGTAAATATCGTTTAATTCAAAATGTTTTTTAATAAGAAAAACAATTGTTTAAAATATCTTGTCTTACTATATGTTTATATTTCTATTGATATTCTTTTGAGTTTTAACATATGTATAATGTATAATATATATTTACAACATTAAAAATAAACTAGATATTTTTTTTAATTGAATCATTCAAACTACGATGACTCGAAATAAAAGATATTTAATATGAACATAATATAAAAAAATACAATTAAACATGAAATATAACCAAAGACAGAACCCCCTTTCTTAGAGTATTTGGGTGAGAACCAAAAAGTACTCATTAAGTGAGAAAAAAAAAGAAAAAAAAACAAACTTAAATTTTGTAGAAAATTCGCATATACCTATTTATTATATATATAACCCAGAACCCACCTGCAATATCCGCTCGCACCATACTAGACAGCTTCATAAGAGACGAGTCATCTCGCTGCGCGGAAGGTTGCACCGCTGTCGTTATCACCATCTCGCCGGACAAACCGACTCTTTTATCTGTATCCTTTCTGTTGCCCTATTATTATATTAAATAAATAAACTCACTTTTACGGCAGATTTTAAAAATGGAGGTGCTACTCAATGCATTCTTCTATGTTACGCAATTTCATCTCTAATTAAGTGCTTATTTTCATTTTTTTCTGGTGTTACATAGCACGTACAGGTAAAGGCTTTTAATGGTTAGTATATATGATATATATTTATTTATTTTACATAACAGTACAGTATAGATATAATATAGGGTAGCTTTTTAAAAATTACTGGGCTCTTCTAATTGTAATAGAACAATGTGAAACATTCAATAACACGTTTGGCTCAGTTTGCAGTGACCCTACTTACTGTGCCAGCAGTCGCAAATTCGAGTCCCGCTGGGGGCATTCATTTATGTGATGAACACAAATGTTTGTACTCCAGTCATGGGTGTTTATATTTATAATATGTAGATATTTATTTAAAATTATGATATATGTGTAGCGTATCAACTATCTGGTATCTATAACACAAGTTGGAACTTGTTGGTGCTGTGTGTTAATGTTTGGAACATATCTATTTATTTATTAAAAAAAACTTCTAAATAATTTCTTTATGTATATATGTTTTCAGAATAATTATGAATATACACTAACTTGTAATGTTTGTGGCTCCTGTGATGGTAACTCTGTGGTTGTTGTGACTGGCAAGAGTGGCGTCGCCTCAGCTACTTCTAAACGCTTTTGTGTCGTTGATAATGGCTCCGTTGCAACTACAAAAAAAAAAAATCTTGCATAATTATTCAATATTTAAGTGGTATTATATTATCAGACTTGAATGGAATGTTAAAAATATACAGAAATAAAAAATGAAAACAATTTTTAATTTCATTCTTGAACACATATTTTAAAATTAACTCACGGTTTTTGTCCGAGCTGACTTTAGGGAGTACATTTTCGACATCATTGTTCTTCTAAAATTAAAAAATGGAAAATATTAATAAAAGCACACTAAAGGATATATAAAGTATTTAATATAATATTAGTATTTAATCGACTTACCTCATCTAGAGATTTACTAGACCCTTCAGAGAAGGCTCCTAATAAACGTCGACGTATGTCACTTGCTGATATGTCATGCTAAAACAATTATATTAAAGTATTAATTATATCAGTTTGGTCACAGGAGAGCCTAACGTTTTAGACGCCTCAAAAGTTATTATATTGTAGTTGTTACAGACGTCATGTATCCACTAAATTATACAATACTAGCGACTCACCCTCGCTTCGCTCGGGTTCAACCCTAGCTTGATTCCCCATACAAACTTTCATCCCCGTTTTCACCCCCTTAAGGGATCATTCCGGGATAAAAAGTATCCTATGTCCTTCCCAGGGTCTAAAATATCTTTTTACCAAATTTAATCTAAATCGTTTTAGTAGGGCCAGAGATTACTCCTTCTTTACTTCCCTCCTACAACGTCACATATTCTATATATATTTTGAAAGATAAACATAGAAAAATAGCAAGTTCAGGAGCAAAATTTTGTACGTTTTAATAAGTTAAATAAAATAATATTTATTTGTAGTATTCAATTTATAGTATTATAATTATAGGCTTCACATACTTGATCGACATCTAGAAGTTCTATGAGTGTTGAGTGAGGATGAGTGCGTACACGCACTTTGATAGTGACGCCGCGCGGCAGCTGCAATAGTTGCTCACCGTCTGCCACTGCTATCGGTTGACACCATTCGTATAATGTTTCATCTGTAACGAGAAAATTACTATAATAATTATTTTCTTACTCTTTTCAGAAAGAAAATCAGATATCCCTTATAACAAGACATGTAATGATACCTTAGATATAAAAATAATTAATATGTTATTATGGTATAAATGATGTACATATATGCGGAAATCAAATATACAATCTATGTCGTAGTAGACATACGAACAATATGGTTTTCTAAAGTTAAGCAAGTGTTGGATGGGATATTTTATCAATGTACAAGTATTTGGCCAAATTTTTAGATATTTGAAAATAAAATGTATTATTAACAAATATTAATGAATTAGTTGTAGTTCTATCAACATAAATGCTTTAAATAAATTAATGAAATGAAAATACTCGTCTCTTCACTGCGTCTCATTCAGCACGCGGCTCACAATTGTCTAGAAACATATATTCTTAAATTGTTCTGCTTCGACACGGGGTGTAACACCGACAACTTCCCAATTCCGAGCTCTAACAATTTTGACTTTTCTTGACAGAAAACGCAATTAATACTCTTGACTAAACCACCGAGACAGCTACCTTGTATTCAGCCCTGTTAAACGTCTTACAGCTAGGCACAGGCCTCCCTTTAGGAGTTCCCACGATTCTCCAAAAAGGAAATCACTCCACAGGATTGGTAGACTTCAGAAAGTCTTTTGAAAATTTACTAGCTTCTCTCAGACATGCAGGCCTTATGATGTTTTCCTTCACCTTACTAGCAAATGGTAATCATGTTGAAAATAGTTCGCAAAAAAAAGATCAGCAGTGTGACACCCAGGATTTGAACCAGCTTCACTTGGTTTTCTAAGTTATTACCTATTTTACTATGTACGTATGCATTGTATAGTTATTATGTATGAATGCATTACCTCTACAATGCCCCACAGTGAGGAAGGGTAGCGGCGGTCGCGTCGCGTGCGCGGGCGGCGGGTAGCGCGCGCAGTGCGCGGGCGTCGAGTAGTGCGTCACGCAGTTCTTTTTCACCACACACCACCATTTTATACCCGGACACTCTTGTACCACCTGTGGAAATCGATTTGGGTTTACTGTTAATAAACGTATCATTATATTTGTTAGAGGCGTTTAATATAATATTTTTTAAATACAGTGAATGGTATGTAATATGTGTATGCGTGTGTGTGTTTTTTTTGTAACAATGAAGAAGCTGTTGTCGATGTAAAAAAATCCAAAATAAAGTTAAAAATAAAATTATATTACAATCACTCTATCATGTATTACGAGTAGTTGTGCACCTATAGAAAGACTGCTAAATCTCGCACTTTACTGCTATGTCATTGTTGCACTCATTTTATGTATTAATTTTCTTTCCTACTATTACATATCTAATAAGTCAATCACAATTTACCTGAACAGACTTAAGCGTGGTTTCGTCAGTGATAGGTTGCGCTACTGCTAGCGGAGTTTTTGTGCGATTGTGTACTACGAACTGAGGACACGGGTCGGGTGCTACAGTGATGATCCATCGAGCCTCGTGATGTACTTGAGTTATTATTATTGGTATCTAAAAAATATCATAAATTTAATTAAAAAAATATGAAATAAATAATATTTTATGGTAATTTAATTTCAAAACACAACAGAAATGAACAATTTGAACACATAATAAATTTTCCTTCCATGACAGAGTTCAATAATACAGACCTCAATAATTTAATAATTCATAATTCTAAATGCACTATGACTTAATACAATTTTTAAAACAAACCTCCCAATCAAATATAGCCAAAACAATAAACATATACTAACAGATCGTCCATCACAGTCCATCAAGGCAATGGCACGCCTGATGGGTGGTGTGCCTAGTCTAATCGGCACGGGGGTGGTCGCAGGGTACGTGTTCGAGGGTAGCGCGAGACACAGGAACGTTCGCAGCTCGTCCGCATCCCCACCTCTCCAACGACCGCTCATCCAGAACCGGCATAGCGGTGTGCCGTCGAGGCTGATGTGAGAGAAATGAACTTTTATCATTGATCATCATCCTCGGGGCCGCCTGACTGACATCAACCCTCTTTGGGAATGCTATTGTTTACCCGCCGTCGTCGTTATCTATACTAATATTATAAAGAGGTAAAGTTTGTTAGGTTGTAGGGGGTAATCTCTGGATCTACTAAACCGATTTAGACAAAATTTAGTAGGGAGATAGTTTGAGACCCTGGGAAGGACATAGGTTACTTTTTATCCCGGAAATCATTCCTTAAGGGGGTTAAAATGGGGATGAAAGTTTGTATGGGGAATTAACCCGAATAGGGAAGAACCGAGCGAAGCGAGAGCGAGTCGCTAGTACTGTTATAAATGCGACAGTCTGTATGTTTGTTACTGTTTCACGATTAGTAAATAGGTGGACTACGATCTACTATAACACGTATGCTACTACGAGTATGCAGGGTACGCCGCTAGTGTATTATAATATTCTACAGATTTACAGAAACGGCGGGCTTTATAAGAGCATAATACGAGAAACACCCTCCTAAGTTCCTCCTATACAGCGTTACACCGAAAGCAGTTAAATATAAAATAAAGTAAATGAAAAAATCTCTTTTCTATACCTTCCATCTCGTGTAGGTTGTATAACTTTGAACGTTTTTGGCTGTAATACTGTGTTTTTGTCTATCTCATTGGGCACTGCAACTGCTGACACCTAGTTATAAATTTTGATAAATATAAAATTTTAATTTAACAAATTTTTTATACAGATATAAAATTAAAAAATATATATATTTATTTAATACATACAATACAGAAAGGATTCTTACCAAAATATCAGTAGACAGTCTGTTGATTAAAATGTAGGTAGAGGTGATGCCGAGGATATTAATATCTTCTTTTATCTCGTAGTACATTGTTAGTAGAGCTACCTTAAATGGAAAAAAGTTAAATATTAATTTTAGATAAACAAGTATTTTCAAAACATTTTGAAAAATATTTTATAGACAACACAACTGTTGTTGGCAAAAACATACATTAAAAAAGTACCTTTTAAGCGGTTATTAAAGATCGTAAAAATCTCAAAATTGTAATTTCACTAAGGTAGTAGTGATTGATGACAAGTTTTAAGTGAACATGTGCGTGATACACGGTAGTGAAAAATAGTGTTCCGTGATGCCTTATACCACGAGTTTGAGTGTAATAAAACATTTATATTACAAATGACTAAAAAGTAAAAACCCAAGTCTCTCACTTTACAAAAAAATAATTAAATTCACCCTGTATTTGTATGTATTATAATTTAAAGTACTCCGATGCGTATCTAGGTGGCTGTCAGTAGTCTATATCTTACTCCGGGTCATAGTCTATCTGTATACAATAAGCACACGCACACACATGCACACGCACGCACACATACACACATGCACGCACGCACACGCACGCAGGTACACATAGTAGTAGTGCAATACCTTCTGATTGCACTGTACAGCGAAGTTAGCAGCGCGGTCGAGCGCCAAATGCCCGGGTGGCGGGCTCTCGTAGCGGCCGGGCTCGCGCTCGCACACACGCAGTTGCCCACTCACGAACGTCTCGCGACCCATCTCTACTGACATGAAGAATGGTTTCTGTGGGTACAAGAAAAATGTTAGCACAGTATAAACATCTACATCATGAGTGAATAATTTCAAACACACGCAAAATAGGCGCACAGACGTCGATTTGCGAAAACAAGCCCGAATATACCACGCCAACCATACCAACACCTACATAGTAGGTGATCGGCTTTTACTTTTACAAAAATGACAATTTTCATTGCGAATGATTTCAAAGTTATTGCGCTGTAGTGCCATATCGTGATATTATTCCCGTAAAACCTAAAACCGTATCCCCGACTGTCATATAAAAGAACGTATGGAAGTCGGGTGAACTCACACGCGTCTTCATCGCACGCCCCCTACAATTGTCCTGTCTATCCTGATTACTTCATTATGTTTTGGTGTTGAGAGCCACAAATTATAATCCTCATATTAAAACATCTTTTATTCAAATAAAATTAACTATAATTGGGGCTTAATGCAAGCAACATAATTATTATATAAAGTTATTTATATATTATATAAAGCTATTTTGTATTCTTTATTGCTTTTAACGTCCCGTAACGAAACGCAGGGCAATATAGGAATATATTTATATATTATACATAAACAATAATTAATATATACATTATACATACATCCATACTTATAATCATAAATGTGAAAGTGTCTTTGTTTGTTTCTTTATCTTTCTTTCACGTCGAAACGGCTTGGCGGATTGGTTGGAGAGTGACATAGGCTACTTTTTACCACGGGAGATTATCTCTTTCCCACGGATAAAACACGTTACAATGCAATCCAAAAAATATTTATGATCAGAACTACTTGAAATTTGGTATAAATGCTCTTCAATACAATTAATTAAATACGAGTTTCAGCATATTTCGAAATTCATCCCATAAGGGGGTATTATAGAGGATTAAAATTTGTATGAAATCTATCTTTTTAGTTTTTTTATAGTTTTAGCGCGAGCGAAGCCGCGGGTTCTGCTAGTAAAAGAAAAATTATAAATAAATATATCAAATAATTACTTCTAGAACAGCAGTGGGCGGTGAAATCGCGACGCCTGGCTCGAGTCGACATAGCGGGGCGGCGTCGTGTCCTCGCAGAGTGAGAGTTACAGGGGAAGCGTTTGCGAGCAACACCACGGGGGAAAGTTGTAGCTCCAGCGAACACCCGCCACCCGCTCGAATTGCACGATATCGAATCTGTTAGATGTAGCATTTTATTTTAAAATCGTAAAACAATTGGCTAAAATGTTCATCATAATTAAAAATGTAAAGAAAATAAGAAAAGATACGACGCCTCCTCATTGTAGTTGTATTTGTGTTACTTCAGGTTATATATATTATATAAATTTTATACAAATTCGTCCAGCTATTTCTAGTCAGCCAATACTGATCCGATTAAATGTAGGTATATGATAGTAATAAAAAAAAACTTTTACTTAACCAAAATCCAGTAATAAATATTATTTAAATATAGTACCGTGACGTCACACCGTGGCTGTAACAAAGCGGGCTGCCAAATGCCCGGCCAATGGTTTGTGACTATTGAGTACGGCCAGTGGGTGTTAGCTTCTCGTCCTGACTGGACCAACCTAAAATATAAACTTTTATGGTACAGTCGTTGTATTATAAATCTCGCTCTGAAGTTAGCCGCAAATAGATGCGTTTGCTTTCAGGTTTAGCATCACACAATTTGTGCAGTATGGAAAGTGGCAATTACTACATACAAAATTGAGTTATTTAGTTCTTGTAGTACTATTTGTAGACTGTTAGCACATGTAGTGATATATTAATTAATAATTAGAGTATAGTTACAATATTACGTAATGACAGAGTGACTATTTTTGTGAAAAAGTCCTTAGAGTATAGCTAATATAATTTTGTAACAATATGTACAAGTACATACATACATACGAACTGTATGTTTATTCTTACCATTTCTGTATAACATCAACGATCTCTTCAATATTATTCACACTGGCGGGTTTGTCAAACACAGAGGTGTCAGTAACGCCATAGTGCAGTGGAACAGCCTCTCGGGTTACAGGGCACTCGATATTTCTGAAATGAAATTAGAACTGAATGGTACAAAGTTCTTTTCCAATAAATCTTACTGTGCAATAACTTTTCCAATAAATTTCTTTCGAAACAGTTCTATATTTATCTATATTTACCACGTAAATACGCCAGGTACAATCAGAAAGTAATTAAGTAACACAATATGTAGTCATACACAGTGTGTGTGTTTAACGACACTGTGTGTGTAACCGACGCGACGTAATAAAATTCGGTATACAGGCAGATCATATTTTGCATTAAACCCACGAACGGGGCCGAGGATTAAACTATTTATCTATAATGAATGAGCTAAGCAATTTTGGGCCAACACGGTCAATAACACTGAACTATCCATATACGCAGGAGATATTATATATATAATACACAAGTATGCCCGCAAACACAATTTCCACCCTCTATGTCTTTAACTCTCACATTCCGAAATGACAACTACACACTGATAACTTAACGTTCTCTGTCTAGACACTGGAGTGTCACCCCATTAACTTCCCAACTCTGGGCTGTTATGAGGACTTACTGAATCATAAAAACCCAACCACCATACTTGAGCAGATTTATCCGGAGGGCTGAAGAGACTTATATAAGGGTTATAATAGACACAATTTAAAGAAGGCAATCACGCGGCGTGACGAGGATGTAATCGGAAAAGACCAATTGGAAAGCTGGTTTGCTACAATAATAATACCAGCATCCCACACAAAAGAAGAGCTGAGAACGTTTCATTCTTGCAGTTCCACTGCTCTTAAAGCTCTAAATAGTACCCACTAGGGTTCATCTAGTCTAATCTATAATTTCACAAAGCTGTTTGAACGCAACATTATAACCTTAATTAAAAAAAAATGAAACTATAGCTCATAAAAATGCACGGATAAATGTTGGTGGTGTTCGAATACTAACCTAATAAAAAAAACACCACACTTGGCCCGACCCAGAGCTTGAACCCGGATCTGCAGCCGTGCTAGCCACTAGATCATCACTTACTTATACTGAAAGGTCAACATGTGCCGCGCCGCAGTAGTGCCCGGCGCTATGAGATGTGTGACGGCCCCGCGCCCGCTCGCCGTCTGCACTATAGGTCGTGAGTCACTCGTTTGAGGTGTTTGGACTCCTGTCTCTGATGATATTTGCACCTGTAGAGTTTGACTACATTGTATTTGTATACCCGAAATACAATTTTATTGTAAAACTGCCCGTATATGGTCTTAGATGTGTAAAATATAGAACGTAGCTAACAATTTAGAATACACATAGTTCAGGTTCTATATCTTTTTGTTAAATGTTTTCACATAAACATCATTAGCAAATTAAAAAAACTTAATTTTCTTTGTTTCTAATAGGACTTTAATTTATAGCTTTGACAGCTTTATTACCTCGAGTATCTATCTATACATAAAATAAAATTGTAAGTCAAATCTGTACATTAAATATTTTTTAGAAAATCTTATTGAAATAGATATTATTATCGCTAACAGAGGCCGAACCTATAGTTTTAAGAATTTTTGTCTGTCTGTCTGTCTGTGACTGCATCACAGAAAAATCACTGGAGGGATTTTGAAGAAATTTGGTATGCTAATAGCTGGTTATCCGGGTCAACTAATATACTAATACGAGTATACTTATATATAAAACCTAAGAATTTGGTTTTGGTCATATGAACGCGGGCGGAGCCGCGGGCGATGCTAGTACTATATAAAAGCAGTTTTTAGATATGAACTCCAAATATGTGTAAGCAAGTCCGTGAAAAGCAGCAAGATATTATTATTTGTTAAATTGTTCTCAAGCAAGTAGAGTATTTTTTATCTTGTAAATATAAGAAATGAAAGATAGACAAACATATTCATAATACATACGTCCAAAGGTAAATGTGATCGCAACACATAGAAAGGCCATGTAGTAGCTATGATACTGTTGTCACTGCGAGCGCGGACTACGCGGCACCAAATAGATGTATACGACACTTCGCCTTCACTAGGCACTATAAACAGAGAATATCGTCAGTAATATTTTATGAAAATGAGTAAAAGAGAATTTAATAACAAAAACAAAGAACTCGATTATGTAAAAAGCGAACTAAAAAAGATACAAAAAAGTTGACATACAAGCAGTCGGAGATACTCGTGGTATATGTATATGTCCAACTGGCGATGGCCAAAATGAAGCCTTAAATCCGACATTTTGATTTTTTAATATTCTTAATATACGATATTAGAGTCGCGTTGATATACTTGAAAAGCAATATACCTTTAACGAGCCACGGCACGTTTTCCTTCCTACACTCTTTAAGCGGTATATCGCCTGACCATCCAGTCTCGTTCGATGTAAATTTTACTCTAAAATTAAATCAAAAATAATATTTATTATTACAATATAACACACTATATAGAAAATATCATAAATTTCAAGCAAATCGTTACTTACTTAAGAACTGCTTCACATTCACAGTTACATATCACACTTAAGCCCACACTTTCTGCATGCAATTCTCCTGAACTAATTGTCTGCCACACGTTTTTCTCTGAACAGCGAGCACGAACCTAAAATTAAAAACTTATATACTTTATACGTTATTTAAACAGAGTATTAAATTAAAAATACTTTATAGAGGCTTGTATATATTTCATATTTCTGCCTACTGTAGAATAATAAATTTATTGTAAGCGTGACTGGTCTATGAATAAACTGTGAATAATAAAATTAATAAGCCACGTATATTTTAACTAAAAACGATTTGTACTACTACTACAAACTATAATATATGTGCGAGTATATATTTTATCGCATTTAGCATTGTTTAAACGATGTACTGTTGTAATCAATTATGTTTCCTTATAAAATACTTTCTTATACTGACGCTAATATTCAACACTTTAAATTAAACTATTTTTTCAGATTTTATCGAGGACACATTTTGATTTTTAAATCCCGACTTTTCGTATGGTTTACAGAAATCATGGTCACGGACTAGACTAAAGTTTTATATGTCTTAAAGGTACCTTCCGTAAAAGATAGTTTTATTTAAAACTAACAGAACCTGCGGCTTCGCTCGCGTTAAAACTACGAAAAAATCTCTAGAAGGGTCATACAAACTTTCACTCTCTGTTTTATCCCCTTAAGGGATGAATTTCGAAAAATTCTAAAACACGTATTTATTTAATTTTGTTAAAGAGCATTAATACCAATTTTCAAGTAATTCTGATCATAAATATTTTTGGATTGTTATATAACGTGTTTTCCCGGGGGAATTAGATAATCTCCCACGATAAAAAGTAGTCTATGTCACTGTCACTTGGTGGGCTGGACCCACCAACTACCTCCACAGAAAAAAATCACGCCAATCGGTCACTCTGAGTCGACGTGAAATAAGGACAAACAAACAAATACACTTTCACATGTATAATATTAGTATGGATATTTCCTTATTAAATATTCCTTATAATGAGATAATATAAGCCAATCTCCTAATCAACTAACCTTATACAACAAGTTGTGCCGCAACATATTAGCCAGCACAAGCCTCCCAGAAAGGTACATATCTCGACGCGCGCCGCTATCACGAACACGCACGTGGACAAACATTCCACCGCCACTCGACATCTCGCCATCTTCTAATCGCACTCGATATTTACCTTCGGTGAATGGAATACCTGGAAACAGAAGTGGCCCTTAATACTTTAAAACCTTTATTATATTGTCACCGAGATATTTGTGTAATAATATAAGTAATATTAGGTGTTAGAGTAAGCTAATTTTAGTAGTCTGTAAAACAGATAAAAATAGAACAATTATAATATTGTTTAAGCGTCTGTTCGTCACACGACATTTTGTAATATATATATGATTGGTTCGTCCCTAATTATAATCATTATTTTCATATAAAGACAACAATTTGGTCAACACGGCTGGTAAAGCGGCTATTTATTATTTAGCGCATTTTACTCTGACTTGATTTGCAAATATTATTGATTTAAAACTGAAAACTTTTTAAATCAAAACAAAATATAGCTTATATCTGTCAGGGATAATGTAGCTTTCTATTAGTGAAAGAATTTTTGGAATCGATTCAGTAGTTTCAGAGATTATTCCATACTATGAACAACGTTTACCTCTTTATTATAGCAGTATAGGATAGCGTAAACAAATGATTTTTTTTATAAATCCAAATAGAAATTAAATTAGAGCTCTTAGTGTTTTTCTAACTAGTAAATAAATCTATGCGTACATTATACTTATAATAGTGTATGTACGTACTTGTTGACCAGTGCCAGTCAGCGGATGGACTAGCCAGGGCGAAACGTAGCTTCTTTGGTGCTGTTGGAGATCTCCATCTGTAAAAAATATTTTTTTTTATAGTAATAGTATAAACGATAATTGAAACGCTTAGATTATGTAGCATTGGTTACTAGTTTTTTTTTTAAGTTATTTAAAAATGAATAAGCTACTATGATGTATACTAAAGAGCGATGTATTTATTAATTTGTTACTCTATAATTTACAACAGAGCGACATGTTGTATTTGACAAGTGTCAATCGGTGAGAGCTAGAGTGCAAAACATGTTACTTTTTTATCCTTAATATTTTATAAATTTAAACATTTGACATAAAAATAATAATTTAAAAAAACACGATCACTGCATATACGCTAGTGATGCAGGATTTAAACGTATAAGTTCATAAATCCTCCAACCTAATACGTACACATAGTTCTATTGCTATCTTATTTTCAAATTTTATACTCCATTATTAGATATAATAGGTCCTTACCTCAAATTAAGGAATAGATACATGTCATAGAACTAAACAAGAGGTCAAACAATGATGTTTTGAAATGATATTTAGTGTTTAAAAATAGTATACAAATAACAATTTGTTAATTAATAAAAATAGCTAACGTATTTTATTGTAATATAGAAAAATATATAAGCTAATTAATTACAGAGATCTAATGCTTAAAAAATACTAAAGAATATAATATTATTTTTATCATTCATATAGAGAATGAGAGATGGGAATAACTCTAAAATCTTCTATTAATTTAATTAATACGTACATATATAAAATTTCATTTATTCTTTAAAGAAAGTAAACGATTTGTATGGCAAAATCGAGAATATCGCGCATGAACAGAAAAACATGGCGCTATTTTTGAATTTTACATTTATTTTGACGGACATCGTCTCTATAACTCTTTATATTTAAGTATGAGCATATTATTTATTTTATTATAACTGCACTTTAGCCTGCTTTACAACACTATCTCCCCTAACATAGGATGACTGGAAGAGATCTCTTCTACAGATAAATCCAACTTTGAATTTTTTTTTTTGTTTTTTAATATCTGTATTTCATTTGAGTATATATGTAGTTAATTTGACAAATACATACATACAAAAAAAACCTTATTCTTTAAATAAAGTAAGCTATCTGTGTGGTACAATCGCGAATAGTAGCATAAACTGCAAATTACAGTACTATTTTTGACTTCAACATTTATTTTGGCGGACAAATTAAATTCTTTATCTTGAGGTCGTTACCTATACGCAAGAGAAGCTCCAGCACTGAAAGGTATCAGCTCTTCAGTGCCCTCCTGTCCAATGCGCAGCGCACCCGCGCACTCGTTGTGCACCCACAGCGATACACGCCCGCACAGCGCTGTCGCCGCGTCTATCATTTCTGCCTTCTCTATGTTCTGTGTACCACTTCTGAGTTCACGTGAATTCTGGAAGGATTATTAAATTATATATATCTTCATCAAAATAGGACACATTTAATATTTTTATTAATGAGCTTGACTTGATTAAATACTGTTAAATTTAAAGAAAAAATCACATATCCATAATTATAACGTACGCTTTCAATATCACTATATAGACACTAAATCAGAATTCCAATAAAAGACAAAAAAATGTCATTACTACAAAGAAAATCATACTAATACAATAAAAAGTGCACATAAAGGAAATTACTTTTGGTTTAAACGGAAACAAACCCGTTACCTTGTAAGCACAAGTCCAATCCCCCAGTAGAGACCGCAAAGTGCTCACACGCGGCACGTGCAAGGCCACGCACACGTCACCCACGCGCGCCCGCACACGCGGCTCGGGGAACAGGGACAGACTGCTTTGTATACGGAATTCTTCTATTAGTTGCTCCATTGTACCCGTCGCGCTGTCTATTATGTCGCTCCTGGTGGGTTTTGATTGGATTAGTATTATAAATGTGATAGTTTGTGTGTATGTGTGTTTGATTACGCTGAAAAGGCTGAACGGATTTGACTGAAATTTGGTACACCACTAGATTATAACTTGGAGTTATTACTCGTAGACTAATGTTTTACTTATGAAACATTGTTATTATACAACCCGATCGGAGCGAGGGTAAGCTAACTTAAATATACTGTATGATTCTTTTGCTTTTTAATACATTTGGGTCCACGTTATACCGCTTATATCAGCAATCATGGTCACGGGAGATATTAAGGTTTTAGATGTCTAAGATTATGGTAACTACTAGCGACTCATCCTCGTTTCGCTCGGGTTCGTCCCTAGCTTGCTTCCAAATACATACTTTCATCATCATTTTCACCCTCTTAAGGGATGATTTCCGGGATAAAAAGTATCTTATATCCTTCCCAGAGTCTCAAACTATCTTTCTTACCACTTCATCTAAATCGGTTCAGTAGATCCAGAGATTACCCCCTACAACGTCACAAACTCATATAATTTATCTCTTTATAATATTATTAGTATAAATATGATTGCTGTAAAATCCGTAAATATAGTTTTACTTATTACAGGATTGTGTAAATAAAAATAAAAGGTATACATACGACAAATGAGAGTCCAATAGTAATCTTGTGGACGCGGCTACCACGCAGTGCACGGCGGAGTCCCGCACACGCAGAGTCAACACTCTGTGACTGCGCATTAGTGGGCGAGATACGTAGTAACCCTCTAGAGTTGATGTTTGTCTGTAGATGTAATATAATATATAGAATTAATCAACACTTTAAATGTAGACAATAAAGATAAGCGAATGCGACGTCAAGAAAACAAATATTTAAATACTTTTAACACAATCGCATGCGACTGCATTTTGGACGTCGTGTAAGAGCAAAGAAGGTCCGTTTAAGACAAAAAAAATTAATTAAAAATATTATGAAGAATTCCGAGCCATCAGCAATAAGTGATCTAAGCAAATTCAAAAAAACGAGAACAAAAGAACGTTTGTGTGCTAAAGGCTATTATACAGTAAATGATTTTATACAAGATGGCACACCTTGGGAATGAAATGATCGCCTCGAGGCTACTTCAACTTGACAGAAATATTGTAAATTATAATTTAACTTTTAAAAAAGATAACGAATTAATATTAGTCCCGCTGAGTTTCTTTCGCCAATTCTTCTCAGGTCTGACTGAGGCTTCTTCTTTCCGAACTGTTAGTAGACTCATGACGTTCAGTAAAAAATTGAAATAATTTAATGCTGAATAAAATATTTTGAATTTGAAACAAACCAACTCACTTAGATAGAACAGGTAAGGAGTTGTGTGCATGTATCTCTAGAACAGCCATCCGCAACGCCAGGCGAGCTCTGGGCATGAGACGAGGGGCGAAGTAGGAGTCCACTCGTAGTACGCCCGATAGCTGTTCCGCTGTCACATTACAGCATTTCTTGTAATAGTCACTGGGAATTGTTGGTTCGGTCGACTGGAGAAAATTGTAATTTTGTCATTAGATATGGCTAGAAATTATTATTATTCTTAATTCTAGTGTTATTAGTTCGCGCCTGCGGCTCTGTTAGCGTTGTTGGGGCGTCATTGAAATGTAGCGCAAACCAGGTCATAAGCTATCTCTGTTCCATATTTCACTCAAATCAGTCAATCAACTTAAAGTTAAAGCACATGTGCCAATTCATATACTTTTGCATTTTGATTTAATTTTTAGTGTTAAAAGCATAAACGAATGAGATTAAAAGAATAAAAAAGCTGTTGCTTACTAAAGGATCTTGTCTAGGCATAAACTTTCTGGAATCGAATTCAAAGGCGAGATTTTCTTGTTCCACGTCAGAGCAAACTCGAACACGCCACATCAAGGCGAATACCGAATCTAAAAAAAATAGTATTTTAAAAAAAAAGTTCCTTCGGCTACTGTTTAACCTTTGAGAAACTTAACTAGTTATTATAGAATACTATAATATGTAAAATAAGAAAAATACATTTCCAAATATGTATGAATTGCTCAATTTAGACAAAAACGATCCATAATCAATAATAAAAAATTTATATAGACTCACCATGTGGCACCAAACTGAGTTGCATTTCACGCGGGTCAGACACAGGTAACTTGAAGTATGTATGAGGCTCCCACCGAGCTAGCATCGGGCAGTACAATTCTAAAGCACATTCTACTTCCTCGTCCTTTAGAAAATATCAAAATAAATTATAAATACTACGGTTTATATATTTAAAGTATATTAATATTACAATATAACAATCAAATTTACAAACATTTAATAATATTAAATTAGCAATTTCTTAATATATATATATATATATATATATATATATATATATATATATATATATATATATATATATATATATATATATATAAATTTATTTCATGTATTTTGAAAAATGCTCTAACGATTTCGATCAAATTTTGTATTTAGGGTATTTTATATGTAAGGTTTACTAATAGGTGTCTTTTCTGAACAAAAAAAAACAATTTTTGTCTTATCTGAAAAACGCCGATCAACAAACCTGTCCAGGAATAGGGTAAGCAATAAGTCTAGTGATGGCACGGGGATGAGGGTATCGCCACGAAACAGAGTTCCCGTGCAGCGTCACCTGATACGCCATGGGCAGCTGACCACCCGAAACTATCTTAAAAGCACCGCTCCTGTCATATTGAAAATATTAATTTAAAAATTAATATATTAGTTATAGATAAACTTTGAGAATCTGTGTCTCTAAATGTCAAGTATGTAATTGTTTTATAATGGCAGTAATATCAAAATTACTACCAAAACAGCAGTGTTCTGATAAATAAAGTAAAAAAGAGATATGCAAACCCTTCATTATAAAATGAAATCAAAGGTACGATTATTTCCAAAAAATAAGTACACTATAATATATAACTTGGTCTATGGATATTTAGAACAAACCTCAAATCATCTTTGTAATAATGATGTGTAGGATCACTCGTATCTGAAGAACTGCATTGTTTGGTGAAAAATGAAGTTGTGTTTGAAACTCCACTGGACTGCGTGTTTATATATTCTGTACTTGACTCTAGACTTTCTGGCGTAGGCATACTCTGGATAAACATATCATATTATAACGTTTTGTTAAAATTTTAAATCTGTACATATAATAAAATTAACTAAGCTGAATTTGTACATTAAATATTTTTTGGAAAATCTTATTGAAATAGACATTATTATCGATACAGAGGCCGAATCTATAGTTTTTAGAATTTTTGTCTGTCTGTCTGTCTGTCTGTTACCGCATCACGGAAAACCCACTGGAGGGATTTTGATGAAATTTGGTTTGGTGATAGCTGGTTATCCGGGTCAACATATAGGATACTTTTTACCGCAGGAAAATATCTCATTTCTGAGAAAAAATACAAAATCTGCAATGTAAGAGAATACTAATATGTAAAACCTAAGAATTTGGTTTTTGTTCATCTGAGCGCGGGCGGAGCCGCGGGCAATGCTAATAATAAAATAAAAGTATTCTTACATCTCAAACTCACAATATTCAATGATAAACATAAAAAAATTTAATGTTAGTGTCCATTTACTAGGTATGCTTAATAAATATTCCTCCACACAGAAAAAAAATCAATAACGTCTGAAAATAGTGGTTAATGTCTAATAAATAGTAATATATTTTTAAGATACGAATACTGTTCCGGGAAGACTGAGTTTCGATTAATCGCTCGCTCTTGGCTCGCTCTCGCTCTTCGCTCGTGTTCGCCTCTAGAAAAACAAACAAATCTATCCCACGGGAACCGTACATTCTTCCGGGGATAAAAAGTAACCTGTGTTATTCCAGACTGTAATCTATCTCTATGCCCAATTTCATCCAGATCCGTTCAGCCGTTCTGACGTGAAAAAGTGACCAACATCCATTCTCACAAACTTTCACATTTATAATACCAATATTTTATATAGTTAAAAGTAACAACACTCACATCCCCCAATCCAAAAGTATCTGTGAGTAAATTTTGTATTTTAACAAGGGCGACCAAGTCGCAAGGCCGTAAGTCAAGTATCACGTGGTCGAGGTCAAGCCCCACTCGCACTGTTGGCTCTCGCGCGGACAGACCGCTTTCCGCTCTCCTCCACGCCTCCCATGTTGCGTCGATAATACCACTGGGGTACACAAAAAGGTTTTTTAAGTTACTATAAACAAATTAATATGTACGATGCTGTTTTTTGGAACAAAGTTCCTAGGGACTATGCGGAGGGGTACGCTAGCCGGTAAAAAACGTCCGTAACGAAAATGCGTGAAGTAAGATTTTGATGTATAGTTGCTGTGTGTTCGCTATATAGTGTCTAATGTATAGTCTACGTTATGACTGATATTATTATTATATATTTTTATGAATCATTGTGAATAAAATAAAAGTGTTAAGATAATTCTGTTAAGTAGTTTTTGATTTTTAACGGCAATAAAAATGTATGCCCGAATAATTATTTTCTTTTTACCTCGACTTGAACTTGGAAATTAATATTTATGTAATAAGGAACTTCGTTCCTATCTGGTGTCCCACGACACCACACGTTTTCTTTAATTATATTGATATATAAATTTCGTTCATTAAATCTCTTTGTAACACTTTTAAATTAAGTTCTAAAGTAATTCCAATAACGTGTAGTTACCTAGTCATGGGTTAACAATACACACTGATAGAATTTCTAGCTAAGAGGACAAATATTCAAAGGTACAAAAAAGTCGAGCAAGGAAGAATACCGTCTGTACGTCAGACAGTACAATTCATTGATTAATCGCTCTGTCTAAAGTTTATTTATAAGTCATGTGATGTAGTGTATATGATAGGCTTTAATTTAATATAACCATTTGTTTATTTTTTATTAAGGCTTATTAAGAAAATTTACATAAAACATGAATTTAACATAATAATATTTCACTATTTTTATATAAATTTAATTTAAAAGTATGCACTGCTTTTTATAGAAGTATTTAATTTAAATTTTATGTGGTTACGAGTACATAAGGAGCCATTTAAGATGTACAACAAAATAAAAAGAAATCTAATCTAAATATTTAAATACAGTTTCCTTTTAAATAAATCTAGCCTATCAGAAAACATGTCTATATCACATTGCTGAAATATAAAATTATATAATTTAATTTTATTACATTTATATATTTTTTTATTACATTGCAAGTCTTTTGTATATGTTTTGCTCTTATCTTACCCCATCATGGCCGGTTGCAACACAACATGTCGCCTGTCACTGGTCGGGCCGGCGGACACGGAAACTGCAGTAATCAACGCTCGACAGTTGACGCGATCGGGACGCGAACCGGCGGCCGACTGCACCAACAGCCCCTCCCACCCCAACGCCCCCTCAGATCCTCTTACTCCGATTTGATTTGTTTGTATTGTGATGCTTTCGATTTGGTTTTTTACTGTTATTTAAAAAAAAGTTGGATTAATATAAGCGTTGTTTGTAAATCCAAAAAAATCTAGTATGTTCTTATTATTTAACTCATATTTAACTCATTATATGAATGCATATAACTGAATATATTAAGTTAATAAACTAATTTGTATATACATATATAATACGAACCCATTGAATGCTTTACTTTATATAGAAATGGTGTTGGTCTATCCATGTATCCCGCAATATTTACTTCTGGTTTTGAGATATTTTTGTCGATCTATATATTGAAAAAAGAAACATAAAATATTATTAATTTATTGAAACTTCATAAATTAATACAACTGTATTAAATTCTGAATATTTACCAAAGCCATTATTCCTTTAAGCCTTCGTAGTCTATCCATACAAACTTCAAATAAAACAGGCCTCTCTATGTCCAGTTGTACTGTACCCTGACCACTCGAACCACTCATAGGCACGTATCCTAACAAAACATATATTTATTAAGTAACCCTAATAGAAGCATAATCTGAGTATACCGCATAGACAGTAGTATGTAAGTATTCCACTTCCTTTTTTGTTTGGAAATGCGATAGCAGGCGCAAAATATTTTACTTCCATGAACAGAAAATTTCGCTTTTATCTAAATGTAAAGAACTTTAATACATTATGAAATTCGTCAAATCAAATGAATCCGAACATAAAGATTTTACAAGTAACCACTGAATCCAATAAATCCATACTAATATTATAAATGTGACAGTATTTGTTTGTTTGTCCTTCTTTCATGTTGAAACAGTAAGGGTTGGCGGGATTTTTTTATGTGGAGATAAATGGAGGGTTGGATGGAGGATGACATTGGCTACTTTTACCGCGGGAGATTATCTCATTCCCACAGGATAACACGTTATAATACATCAACTCATCATGCCTATGTATATAGTATATCTATTCCATACTAACCGCTAAAACGTACTTAGTAAATAAATAAAAAAAAACATTGTTAAAAACAACAAAACAAGCTACCTGTAGACAAATCAATTCTCAACGTGGCCAACGCTGGTGGTATGTCTGTGACGGGGTCGGGAGTGCCCCGTGTAGTACTGAATAGGGGCGCGTTCCAATGACCTTCGCCTAAACCGACGCCCAGACCGATCCAAGCGTTAAATAGTGACACCTGGAAAATAAGTATAGTATCTAATTAAGATCCAGATATTGAAAAGTCATATCTGGAAATAAAAAATAGTAGTTTAATAAGTCCAATCAAGGTTTTTTTTTTTGGCAATTATTTTAAGGGCTGGGGCTTTTTCTTGACTGGTGGTGGTGACAGGTAGTAGACTCATACCCCATTGATTTTTTTTTATTTCAATTCACAACAAAACAAATAAGTTTTTATGAGACTATTTTAATACCAACTGTGAAATATTGTATTGTAAATTACTATTAAAGTTTACAGTTAATTTCTAAAGATTTCAAATAATGATAATTTATAATTAAATTGTAACAAAGTAAATGTACATAAATATTTCAAACCACACACAAATACATTATTTATACCTGAAACGTTTTCTGTTTTTTTCTCTTCCAATAATATAAATTAGGTTGATGTAACGTCGCATGTAGTAATGCCACGTTGCCTTCGGTCTTCCTTGCGAGTGGCAAAACTTGCTAAAATATAAATACAACAATAGTTAAAAATGTGTAAATTTACAAATCAATATCAGTGTAGGTGACTTATATTATAATATATTTAATTTATCATGTTTATATATTAAACTTTCATTTCATAATATTTATATTTTATTAAATATTTAATTTACGTATTTATATTATCTACTCACCTACATATGCACATACAACACGTATATATAATTATTTATATTTATTAATTATTAATTATTCGTATATTATATTAAATCGACAAGCATAGCCGCGCGAAACCGGTAGTATATAGTGATCGGAATTTGTTTTACACCTACCGACCATAACATTTTTACTAACGAGCAGACGTTGCTTTGCCTTTGATGCGACTTACTTGTTTTATATAATTTAATTGTTTTCGTGAGATATTGTATGTGGACTTTATATGTTTGTATTGTAACTCTTTGTGTCATAGTGTATTTCCCTAAACGTTCCTTCTGTACTGTTTTTACGTGTGAGTCGACTTTATTATTACAATTTCATCAATGACGTAACATATTCTTTTATTTGTGATTTATCGTCACGCAACAACCACCAGAATCAGTTTGCAAGAAAGGAGAAGTGTATTTCTTACCAATTGTTCCAATTTAGTTTTTCCAATATCAACATTTCGTATTGTCTCTGTCAAACTTCTGCTTGCTGTCATCGAATCTTTTCCATCGTCCTTGTTTTCTTTACTTTCATCTATTATAACCTGCAATATGAACAAAATTAGTTAGTAATTTAAATCAGTATTTTAATTTTCCAAGAAGAAAATCTGACATGTATATTCACTAAATGTTTAATGCATATTTTAGTGTTCAAACGATAGAACCAACTATTACGTACTCTTGTATTAAGTCTCATACATCGTAATAACTAACGTAAATAAAAGAAAAATATCATTTTGTTGCATTCAAGTTATATGATAAGCCACCACATTCATAATTGTAATACTCGTATATAGATCTTTACATATTCACCTTTATCTTAGGCTCTGAAGCTACTTTATATATGCCTGGTGGAGGCTTTAACTGTTGCACTTCTGGGGAATTGTCATCGCCCACGTACAGCGAGAGATCGATTACTCCCATTGTTATGAACACCTCTAAATAATCTGATGCTTTTGCTCTAAAATAAATAATGTCATTGAATAAATTTGTAACATTTATAAGAAATTATTTTTTTGGGTAATTTTTGCGTCGTCTTCATAGTCACAATACTTACTTTTTACTTTATAACACAAATCGCAGTATATTTTAGTCACATATTATTGAGGGATTAAGGAGTGAGAGTATTCTTATTTATTGTACCTAAGTATAACAATATAAAATATAAATACATCATGATAACTCACGTATAATCAACACAGACGATGGACACAGATTTCTTAACCGACGCCGAATCGGGACGTACTTTGAACGTGGACTGAGACGTTGCCGTTTCAACTCCAGAGTCGAACATCAAATTGCGATTCATCTCTATGGTCGCTTTTTGGGCTTCTGACGGAATAGAATTAAAAATAACATTCAGTAAACTAATAAAACTTAATAACTTTTAATTTCTTAATTCTGTATATCGGATTACTTTAATTACTATAAATACGAAAGTTTGTATGATGTGTATTTATTCCTTCACTCTGAAATAACTGGACGGATTTGGATATACACAGATAAACTATAAAAAGCAGTGGTAGCCCAGTGGTAACGCGCTCGCTTGGGAAACCGAGTGAAATCCCGTTCAAATCCCGGGTCTCGCACCTCTGATATTTTCATGTGCGAATAATTTCTAACATGATTACCACTTGCCTTACGGTGAACGAAAACATCGTAAGGAAACCTGCTTGTCTAAGAAAACCTAGCAATTTTTTTTAAAGACATGTGAAATCCACCAACCCGCACTTGGTCAGCGTGGTGGACTATGGCCTGATCTCCCTCGTATTAAAGGGAAGTCCCTGCCCAGCAGTGGGACGTTAAAAACGGCTGAATAGATAGATAGACAGATGATGAAGATGTCCAGGAGTAACACATAGAGCACTTTTAAACTTCGGCACGCACCCGCCGTGAGGAATATAGAATAAACATATATAGGTAGAAACGCGCGTTTACCTGGCGTTGCCAGTTGGGCTAGCTTTCTCTTAACGTTAAAAAATGATTAACGAGAAAATTAATGTTATTGTGAAAAGAGCGTGGGGTGCTTTGTACAATATTTTTATACTAATTCTACTTTTAGAAATCGTCCCAATGATATATTTATAACAACTGTATGAGCACTGTCATCGTCGTCATCGGTCCTTGTTACATGTGCAAAGTCTCAGTTCAATCTGAGTTTTGAAGTGGGTGAAAATCGCGTTCACAGATTCCATTATAAACATACAGGTGGAACTAATAAAAGCATGTTAAAAATGCTGTCTCTTTACACTGGTTGTTGTATAAAAAAAAATTCATACCTTCATTTATAGTGGTCTCGCTTTCGGTTGGAGATGGATCTGGAATATCTTGATTGCTGAGAAGAGCTGCGTAAGGGCATGTTACGTCTTCCTCGAGGAAGAATGAACTTTCAGGTCTGAAATATGAAATTTCTTATTGTGTGAAATTAATATTTAAAAAAAATAAAGATAGAGAAACCTTATCCTTCATTTTGCTAAAAAAAACTTATCATGGGTTTGCAGTACAGACTGAATAACTACCGTGCTAAAACTGAATAAGCAATATCATTTGAAATTGTTAGAATATAATATGTCAAATTGATCGTAAAAAATATAAAACATATGTAATTGGTACTGACTACTGCTTTACAGGTCACAAGTTCGATTTCTTTCCAAAATGAATATTCTGTATAATAGGTAAATAGGTAATTATCAGTGTACTACCATTTCTTTTAATTAAACTTAAATGAAGTCAATTACATTCATTCAACATATGTACTCACCTGTACCGAAACACGTATAGAAGACTCGATGTGAGCGACTGTACTAGTTCCAGCCGCTCCACTGCAAGTTCAAGCGAGCAGTCGGAGAGAAGGTTTAGTTCGATTGCTGGTCCACTTGCGATTGCACCGCAACTGTATATCGCTGGTGCTAGGATACAACCTACGTCCACCCTATGGGAACAGTTATGGTTTAAAAAAACACATACACATTTTTGACCAATTATATATAATGTAAAAAGAAGGCTTATATATTTTAAGTATGTTTCTATGTATGGTATACATATAATGTATGGGACTTGTCAAGACGCAATAAATGATGCAAAGTTACAGGAAGGTTTTTTTGCCATTCGAGAGTTCCACTACCACTTTCTGGTTCCATCACCACCATATGGATAAATTTTTGTATGTAAGTATTGCTTATGTTATTGGAAAAAGAAAAAAATCATTAAAATCCATTTATAGGCGAATTAATTTATACCATACACAGGAACATACTTAAAATATAAGCCTTTTTTATTGTCTTTAATTATATATTATTATTAGCTAAATTATACTTACGGATGTAGTATAGGAGTTATGATTGGGGAGACTACCGGCTGACTCCATTTTAGAGCCGGATTTTCTCCTCCAGTACCTTTCAATATTTCAGATTCTGTTACCTATAAAAACATATTATATCAATACATATAAAAGCTGTACATATATTTATGTATTTTAAATTATTAATATCATAAATACGAAAGTATTTAAATACGAAATAGACATGAATTTATGTACTGAAATATACAACATCTTTAAATGATGCCCCAAACGCTACTCTTGAAATATTAAAAATAAATGTGAATCACATATATTAAAACTTCTGTTATTTCTTCTTCAAATGATAAACAATTCTTATACACACCAAAACACTACAACTTTGGTCAATATCACACAACCGACAAACACCACATTATATACACTATCCTATATAAGTATATACATAAATGTATATTGCATAGCTATAAAAAAACTTATTATATAAAGAAAAAAGTTTACCTCTTCGCTAACAAGTTGACTGAACTGCGCAGATCTTATCGATATCTGACTCGCTAGCACTTCGTACTGTTGACCTTCAAGCCCCGTACCGGAGCTGGTCCACGTCGACTCTGCAGTTGCGTTAACTGACTGCCTGTAATAAGAATGATATATATGAAAATGATATTTATATTATTTTACAATATGTATATAAATAAAAATTAATGTTTGTATTTTTGTCCTCTATTCGTTTTTAAGCTATTCCTCCGATTGTGATAAAACTTTAGTAGGATCTTCTGAGGACGCCCACGAGGGTTTCTCACCCAAAAAAGAAATTTAACTTTATATGTTTTTCCTCGTGAGCGCATGTTAACCTTAACCTGGTTCTAATATTAACTTTCGTTTTTGTTTTAACAACTCAAAATATTATTTGTTTCGTTATACTATAGCGCAATGTACGGCGCTCACACGAGTAAGTAAATTGGTGCTTATAATACTGAATTTGTATAATAATTTAATATTTCAAATTAATTTAAAACTTACCTGCAAATAGGGTTTTCCGGATGTGGATTAACGGTGACTTTACCGACCTGAAAGTATATTTTTTTAAATCTTATTATAAATGATGATTTGTAAATTAATTATTTAATTTTTTAGTACTACCAAGACATTCAAATAAAATTATATAAAAAAAAGAAACTTACGACTAGCATAAGCGTATCATCGCTAGTGCTTTCTTTTTCTTCACCGTTTGTGAGCAGTAACCTCAGACCACCGGCGACAACGTACAGGAATGGCCACTGCCACTGGGTCGGTCTGGCAAAAAATAGAATATATAATTAGCAACTGATCAGATAAGCTTCATATATGTCTTAAAGTATATAACCAAAACCAAGTAATTTTGCTTTAAAGTGTAACTATAATGATAATAGTTGTTAAACATGGAACGTTGTATGGAAATTAAGTTAGAGCGTTTCGTAGTGTGAGTGAATGTTATTCTAAAATGAGATACTCAGACCTATAAGAAAGCTGTTTAAAAATTATACTCGTGTTTATTTATTGGCCATAAAATACGCATATTATTGTATTGCAAGTCACCAATTTATTCTATAAAAGTTTTTTTGGAACGAATAATAAATCTACACGCACAAGGAAAAACATTGAAATTAACCTCAATTAGTGGCAATGTTGTTCCTTGCAGGTGGCCACTTTCAATATAATATAGTTAGCATATAACCTGGTCTCCTCAGTGTTAAGTGAACAGAAGGCTTGAGGCGTCAACTCGTGCAGCCATGACACTGCGTGGTCCAGTATATCTGGTTGTAGCACTGCCTCTAGTGGCGCTAGTGTCGCGTACACTTCCCACATACTATCCACGTTCTGAGAAGTACGATTTGTTTTAAATTCATTTCTTATTTGATGTGTTTTATTACATATTTTTCAATGTGACATATACATTACGATTGAAATATGATGAAGTAAAAAGGTACTTCATATATTTTTCATTTTCAAGTCTTAAATGTAACAATAAATTTTAAAACATTTTTGTTTCCAAACAAATACTCACAGTATTCTGCTCTAATAATTTTGAATAGAGTTCTTTCCAACTGGCAGGTAAATTTGATATCCTGTGAAAAGTATCATCATATAATAATAATTTCCTTTATTCTTGCTCTCTAAAAGCTTATTTAGATTACATTCTTTAAAAGATACGTGAGATACAAATATGTTTAACATCTACTTTTAAATATGGATCTACCCTCCATATTTTTAAAGCAAAGGGTTTATACTAATATAAAAAAATAATAAAGTTTTTGAATCAGTGCATTGCCAACATTATAATCACTTAAGTATTTATATTAAAACAAATATATAAACAACTAATTTCATATGCTAACTACATTTATACCTCGCTTGTGTGACAGTGATAGCGAGGAAATGATTTTCTTCCTTTGCGTTAGCCGGTTCTCGTACTTCTAGTATACGACCGCCCAGCGCGCCTGGAGCCCATTCACCGCTACCCGTGCTATGGAATTAAATAAAACATATATTATAACATATTTGCTTTAGTTTCAAGAAATTTGTTTCAAAATCCATTTACTTTACACAGAAAAATGTAAAAAAGCACTCCTCAACAAAAAAACGACTGACAAAAGAAATATTATAAAGCGGAAAAGACCGTCTTAATCTCAATAACTAAGCTTAACTAATGTAAGTAATAAAAGAACACCTTATAAAATCGAACAACTATTATAAATGCGAAAGTTTGTATAAGTGTGTGTATGTCTGATACTCCTTCACGCTGAAACGGCACATCCGAGCGAAGAGAGTTATAAGACTAAAAGATTAAAAGACAAAAATGCCTAAAAGACTTCCTCGTGTAAGTCCTAACTGCTCGTAAGAGAAGTTAACACTTCCTAGTGTTTATATCAACCTACCGTTTATAATGCTTGACAGATGCCGATGCAACTTTGACCTTCAATTGATTGTAATGGTTCTGCAAGTCCACTGTAGTGATTATATCGTCTACATCGAATGCTACCTTCACTTGAGGCGACGTTACTATTAAAGTCGCCCTACTCACCACCCATTGGAACCAGAAGAACGTTTTTAGTTTTGTGTCTGAAATTATAATAAAATATTAATATTTTAATAATATAATTAATGTCAGTCAGAGTGAAAGTGATATAAATAACAATAAATTAGGTATAAACAAAATTGTGGTTACATCCATTTTTTGTTTATATGAATATGAGTATTTATTCCATCAATAAACATTGAAGCAATAGGATTTCGAATCTTAGAAACATAACTATGATTTATACACGTAAAGTTTCTATTTAATTAATTAAAAATATGGATCAGTAATAAAACTTCAAGGCAGTGGCAGCCCAGTGGTAACATGCGCACTTGGGAAACCGAGTGAAGCGAGTTCAAATCCCGGGTCTCGCACCTCTGATATTTTCATGTGATTCGCACATTTCCAACATGATTACCACTTGTCTTAATGGTAAAGGAAAACATCGCGAGAAAACCTAGATGTCTGAGAGAACCTAATAAGTTTTCAAAATGACATGTGAAGTCTGCCAACCCGCACTTGGCCAGCGTGGTGGACTATGGCCTGATTCGTCTCGTACTGAACGGAGGCCCACCCCCAGCAGTGGGACGTTAAAAAGGGATGAATACAATAAAACTTTTGATTTTTGAAACGCGTTCTAAAAAGCAAACAGGCTATAGCTAAATCTCTATAAATGTTTATGAGATATAGATACCTAATTCAAGAGCATGATCTGCTTCAAAAATGCTAATTAGTTGTTCTGAATGATTTTCACTTGGTGTCTCTTCTGATAGACTGTGCCTCGCTTCTAGTTCCGACACTGACCTATGAAAGTGAATATTAAAATGTTTCAACATTAACTCTTTCATTTTTAGTGAATCCATCATTCGTGAAAAAGTACATATTGTATTGAAAATTAATATTTCAACACAGAGAGACAACTCGAAGGTTTAAGGTTCCGAATCCCAATATATTTTTTGAGTACTAAACTCTCATATCTATGTTCTATCAATAATATAAATGCATTCTGTGTAACATTGGACCGCTTATGAGACGCTTCGAGGGATTTGCTATGGTTTGACAATCATTTTTACGGAATGACAATGAAGACAAAAAAGAGATTACGAATTAAATGATCTTTTGACATTGTAAATGCTAATTACATTGAAAAATATATAAATTAAGCATGAATCCTGAGATATAGACAGAACCATGTGTGGTCCAAAGTGAAATAAACTTTAAGATGACATTATATCATCTTTTTTGTTCTTGAAAACTTTATCAGTTTATTTCACATTGAAGGAAAAGGTTTAGTAAATGCATGTATGCTATATATAAATATAATATTGATGTGCCTCCGGAAAACATACAGCATTGTATATGAAGAAGCAGTGTATACTTTGCCATTTATTTACGGTCTGTGGAATATGTCATCTACTTTTCAACTACCCTATACTAATTGTTAAATTGACGGTAGTAGAAAATCCAGCTAGGACACGGCTAACCGTTGTCACTTTGAATATCATAGCGTTGTGTACTTTCGCCGCGTGCGGTCGAAATCCAAAAATATTAGAATAATCCGTTAAATATTTTGAGAAATAATTTTACAAAGTGTTAGCATAACTAATATTACATCAATATCTATCTGTATTTTTGTGTTTGTGCGGGTTCTTATACCGGAAGTGTATCGTAATGAATCGCGCGCCTAGTGAGGTCGATGAAGCCATCGAGGCAAACCGACCCATCGTTTCTAATTCACCGACGATCGAGAGGGAAAGGCAAGAGAGAGAGGACTCTTCCTGTTCCAGCAGTTCGTCAAGCAGCGAGCCTGAAGAAGAGGAACCTCCGCGCAAGAAATCAAAACGAGATGCTCAGGTAACGGTCGATCTCCGGATCGACGCGTTATACGAACAGGTCAGTTTCCTTACAAATTTAATTATGCATCAGCAATGTGCGTCATCATCAAATACAAATGTGACCACTGACGTGATTGAACAACCTGAACAGAATAATGATGATTTCTTGACCAATCCTTGCTCTATTACTCCAAAATCATTAGATTTAGGTTTTTGTAAAACTGATTTTGATGAGAAAAAAGTTCTTAAACCAGCCGATGAACAAAGTTTAAACCAGTTGATAAAACTACAACATTTTAATACATCTACGTGGCAACACATTCGGTATAAAAAAGCATTGGCAGACATGCTTGCGTTCCCAGGCTTTTGTAACTTAAAAATTAATGACGAAATATGTTGTTTAAATAAGGGCAAAGATTTCCTGGCGTCAACGGAAGAAATTATGGCTGCAATTACCAATGCTTTACTATACCAAAGGCAATTACTACAATCAGGTTTACAAGAAATTGTTAATTGGTCTCACAATAATCCTACAGAACTAACTTCTAATAACCTTTTTAATAAAATAAGCGAAATGTTCGGTAATTCGTCGCCATCTTATAAATTATCTGAACAAACATTACAAATCGTCTGCGGGAAACGAGCGGAGTGTATAGAAACTAGGCATAAAAGATTAATTAACGAAATTTCTGATAAAAGTATTCAAGCCGCTCTCGTTAACATACCTCCTAGCGAGGAATTTCTATTCGAGAAAACACAATTGATGTCGCTGGTGCAATCCCTCGGCGGGCCTCATTATTGGTTATCACCCCCACAAACCTCTAAAAATAGGGACCAAGTAAAAAGGAAATACCATGAATCGATACCATCGACATCCAAATCTAGGCCACAAGGACAAGATAAAAATTATTTTCAAAATACCTACAAAAAATCAAACACTAAAAAAACGTACAAAGGAAAGACTGATGCTTACAAACAACAGGGAAACCCGTCCTTTCGAAACAAAAACAAGAAAATATGACTATCTAATACCATTCAGGGGAGGTCGTCTAAAGACGTTCAAAAACCGTTGGCAGGCACTCGGCGCGAACAAATTTATAAATCGGCAATAACTGGTTTTCGAATACCGTTTTACAAGAAACCTCCTCTAATAATGCCAACAAGGCTTGTTATGAGTCGATTTGCAACCAAACCGTCGCCGGCCATGACTCAAATAATGCAAGACCTCTTGGATCAAAAAATACTGCAGCCTGTTACAAAAGAAACGCCCAGTTTTATCTCCAAGCTATTTCTGCGGAAGAAAAGCGACGGATCGATGCGACCTATTTTCGATCTACGAGAATTAAACAAATTCGTAAAGATAAAGCATTTTCGCCTTATTTCTCACAGTTCAGTGCCAGATTTTCTCCAACCGGGAGACTGGATGATAAAATTAGACATTTCTCAGGCATACTTTCATGTAGCTGCAGCAAAATCTCACTGCCCATTCCTTCGAATCAGTTACCTAGGTCAGCTGTACGAGATGACCTGTCTACCTTTTGGCCTGGCATCAGCGCCACATCTCTTCTCGTCCATAACATGCTGGGTCGCGGAGACCCTGCGTGCCAAGGGATGTCGTGTACTAGTCTACCTAGACGACTACCTTCTGGTCAACCAAGACCAATCCAAGTTATGTCTTCAGGCCTCGGCGGCCGTGAGGCACTTGGAATATCTGGGCTGGAGCCTCAATTACCAAAAATCGATCTTGACTCCGACTCAAGACCTAGAATATCTTGGTATCCGCTGGCAAACCGCCAGGAACAGAATGTCATTACCAGAAAAGAGGATACAGAGTCTCAAAGCAACCATAGATCGTTCGTTACTAAGAGGCCATATCACGCTTCGCGAACTACAGAGCCTACTGGGACAGCTAAATTTCGCCAGCTTTGTCATACCCCGAGGCAGGTTACATTGTCGGAAAGCACAAATCTTTCTTCGGCATTTCAACAAGAGGCAATCACGACAGAGGCAACTAATTCCCGATACGGTATATCAAGAGATGAGGTGGTGGTTCGGCGCCACACGTCACTCTTCGCTAATACACAAAAAGCCGGTTACTCATTTCCTAGCGACGGACGCTTCGGATCTGGGTTGGGGTGCTCATCGAAATGGGCGTCTGATGTTGGGGACGTGGTCTCGTCAGCAACAAAAATGGCACAGCAACAAAAAAGAGCTATATGCAGTAATGGCAGCGATCAGAACAAACGCTGCAGCGTTAAGCAAATCCCATGTACTCATCCAATCGGACAATCGAACTTTAATTGCGTATATTCGAAAAGAGGGCGGAACGAGATCGTTGACACTACTAAGTTTGACTTACAAACTACTGACCCTAACAGACAAGTTCAAGATAACTCTTTCGACACATTATCTACCAGGGAGGTACAACACAATTGCAGACAGACTGTCACGAGGGAAAGAGATTGCGGAATGGCATCTCTTACCACAAGCAACTGGAGAAGTCTTCCGGAAATGGGGTCGACCGGAAATAGATCTCTTTGCTTCACAACGAAGTGCTGTAGTAAAAAACTACGTATCAATAGATTGCAGAGATCGATCAGCAAGTTATATAGACGCCTTCAGCAGACCTTGGCAATACCAACTAGCATGGGTATTCCCTCCACCGAGCCTATTACCCAGAGTTTTGGCACACCTAAACAACGCGACAGGGACTTATTTAATAGTGGCACCGGAGTGGCCTCAAGTCTTCTGGCTTCAAGATCTGAAGTCCAGAGCGTTGGATCACCCACACGAAATTCAGAATCTATCGAAAACAATGATCGACATGACAACGTCACAGCCACCTCCACAAGTAGATCTATTAACCTTGAAAGTTTGGAAAATTGGGGGTGGGGTTCCCATATAAAAGAGTGGTCTACACAAGAGAAGGAGCTGCTAAGAAATAGCTGGCGAAAGTCTACTTTAGCAACATATCTACCTGCCATTAAAAGATGGTTGAAGTGGTGTAACAGTACTCAAGTAAACCCAACATCACCTAATCCTGCTGACATTGCTAAATTCTTAATCTATCTTTTCCTTAACGAAAACTTATCTTATAGCACTATTTTGGTACACAAGTCGGCTGTATTAACTTTCTGTGGGCCTTATGCAGAACAACAGACATTTACAAACTTCATTATAAAACATGCCCTTAAGGCAATTGGGGTAGCTAAACCAAAATCAGTTAGGTCATTTGTTAGTTGGGACCCAAATGTTGTTCTGGAATGGCTTTCAGCTAATTCACCTAAAGATACGCTCTTTGAAATATCGCGTAGAACAGCAACAGTGTTATTGCTAGCTTCGGGACGTAGAGTCCACGATCTTACCTTGTTGCGAATTTCCAAAGACAACTATCTTGATAATGGACAAAACATCTATTTAATACCGGCATTTGGTTCAAAGACTGACAGACATGACTGCCGCCAATCTGCTTGGAAGCTGTCTAAACATCCTGATAAGAACATCTGCCCGGTTAGTTTAGTTAGGTGTTTAATAGAGAAAACCAAACAAAGAAGGTCAGATATTAGAGACTTAGACAACCTCTTCATTACAATTAGTAATAAAGTAAAATTTGCTTCCCGTACTGTAATAGGCAACTGGGTGCGCACAGTTCTTAAAGACAGTGGCATTGATGCTTCCCCAGGGAGTTGTAGGTCAGCTGTAGCTTCACTGGGGTGGTTAGATAATCAACCCTTAGATGATATATTAGCACGGGGTAACTGGAAATCTTCCACTACATTTTTTAATCATTACTGTAAAGTAATTAAAGTATCTAAAAATGACCATAATTCCTTTTTCAATACATTCACGTCATTATAAATTTATGATTTAAATTAGTTAATAATAAATAATTAAGAGATTTGCAATAAAAAAGGTGTAACAATTATATACAAGTTAATATTGTTAAAAAATAAATAAATAAATAAACTTATTATTTACTTTCATATTAAACTTTTATTATTTTCATTTTACTATTCATCATAGCGTTGTGTTTATATACCTACGATCTACATATTTCACCAGCAGATAACAAACACGTCTTCATATACAATGCTGTATGTTTTCCGGAGGCACATCAATATAACGGTTTTACATAATAATAAAACCGATATTATGTGCCGAGAGGGAAAACATACAACATTGCAGGAAGTCCTTCCTGGTGAAGACTATGATATTCAAAGTGACAACGGTTAGCCGTGTCCTAGCTGGATTTTCTACTACCGTCAATTTAACAATTAGTATAGGGTAGTTGAAAAGTAGATGACATATTCCACAGACCGTAAATAAATGGCAAAGTATACACTGCTTCTTCATATACAATGCTGTATGTTTTCCCTCTCGGCACATAATATCGGTTTTATTATTATGTAAAACCGTTATATTATTATATTAATATAATATTTATAAAAATCCATTTAAAAAAAACAGACCCAGAACGAGGGTAATTTAAAATATATTTTAACGCTTATGATATAGTCATAATTACCTCACAAGTGATCTATGAGAGCTACCAAAGGAAGAGAACGTTTGTTTCGGTGTCACAGACGGCCGTCGAAGCAGGTTTAATACATGGTTGAAGCAGTGTATTGCGACGGCTACCGTTTGCACCTAGCAAGGATATAAATTTGTTATTATAATATTATAAATGAGAAAATTTGTATGTGTGCGTATGTTTGTTAGGCTTTAGCGGCTGGACGGATATGGATAAAATGTGTACCCACAATGACAATGACTTGGCGACCTGGAAAGCGCGCAGCGGTAAGTCGTATAATAAATGTAAGTTAAATTCAATGACTATTACAATATAGGACCTTGATACGATTCCCACATGAGACTTCAATCAACAACCAAATGTTTTCTATTAATCATTATTATGATTAAAACAAATCGTAATTGTCTTATGTTAATACATCATAATATATGTGACTTTAAAATACGTGTTTAACCACTTTTCAATTGTCACTTTCTTGACACTTGTACATTTATTGATGTTTGTTATAAGGGACAAAAGAATACCTGGTCCTGATCCAATCTTATTTTGATAGGTGGAGTGTCAGCATGGAGATAAACGCCTAAAGATACTACTGGCCCGGTTTTGATTGTAGTTTGTGCGACCGCAGGTTCTGGGGAAGGTTCAGGTATTTCTGGCTGCAAAAGTACAAATTATGAATAAGAATATCGTAAAATCTTATAAAATTTATTTATTAAAAATAACGCATCAAAAATTTTACCTCTGGACTGTTTTTCTTCCGCCTGCAAAAACAATTAAAATGTTTACAAAGATTTTATACAATACATAATATGTTATTAATAGCATATAGATAATGTACCTTATTGGTCCTCTAATAAATTCCTTTAAAGATGACGGCTTAAAATCTATCCCACTCGTGAAATATTTTG
The DNA here is from genome assembly GCA_951806755.1 of Brenthis hecate. NCBI lineage: Eukaryota > Metazoa > Arthropoda > Insecta > Lepidoptera > Nymphalidae > Brenthis > Brenthis hecate. The sequence continues at coordinate 9,612,181 of OX638251.1, forward strand.
TTCTCTGAAACCGTTCAAACTATTAAATTATTTTCAATTTTTATATATAACAGAAACAAAATGTTTATAGCATTTATAAATATAACTTACGTCTTCCTCTTTGTTTTCTGTATGTTTGGGCTTTGCTTCGGTCTTTTTAAAGCTTTTTATTTGTAAGGATTTTGTAACAACCGATAGAGTAACAGTTGTAGTGACCATATCTAACACAGTTGTGGGAAGGACCATCCTTGAGGCTTTTAATTGGGATTTTATCCCAGGCGCCGACTTGTCTCTTCCAGAACGTTCTGTTCCCGCTCTTACTTGTAACGTATAGCAAGACACATCCGCCAGACGAGTTTTCCAGGGAAATGAATCTTCTTTTGCTATATTCGTAAAAGATAAAACTTTTAATTTATACATCATTTTTAATATTTAGACGTCTAAAATAAAATTTGAAAAATATTAGCTTTTCAATTGGGAATATCAGATCAAGACACGTTACTAATCACATATCAATAAGTAATTGAATTAAGAAAAAAATATATATTGGTTTTAGAAATAGAACTTTAATACCAACTATTTGTTTCGCGAACATTTGGTTCGCATGCTGTTTACTTGTAAACTCACCATTAGGGTCACGCCTCTGGTAAGTAGGACGGTCGGACCTAACCTCCTGCCAGAGATGTTTTGTTTGTGAATTGGAATGCATCGACAACCGGCCAAGGCTAAAAATTAAAAAATAAATATTTCAAATACAAATATAGCCAATTTGTCTTCAATTAAAATCTTCGTAAGTTACAGACAATTCAATAACGCGAGTTAGACAACCCCTTGAATGAATCGTTACAGGTTCGATTATTAAAAAAATATTTAAAAACATGTTAAATAAAATAATATAAAATAATAAACAAATCTTCAAAACAAAATCCCTTGCAATGATGCTATTTAAGTCGCTATTAATGCAGCGGATCCGGAGTCATCAATTATCTAGACACAGGATCTGTTGCACTGAGTAGTAGGTTAAATGACATCCTTTTATAGTAACAGGTGTTGAAAATAATGATAGCGCGATTCAAACAGCTTCCCATGAAAGAGGGACATCTAGCGAGGGGTCGCTAAGATTCATTCTAGAACAACTACTAAAAAATTCATAATAACATGTTTTTATTGTAATTTTCTAATTATATTTTTGTTAATGATTTATTATGTATTAAAATAATAATTTCATATTTTATTATTAAGTGTAACTATTTTATTCCTAATGTTTTCTATATATTATTTTCTTATGTAAAACGCCATCTCCTTGTTCCAGGCGGGACTTTTGCAACGCATGCGTGTATACCCAAAATATTGAAGGCGGAAATTTTAAATAAACTGGGTCATCTATAAGTTGTCATAGTATTAACTTATAATATGTAGAATATAAATCCATTAGAAAAAGTATATGCCAAAGGAAAGTGAGAAGATTATAAAAGAAAAACAATTTATAAGTTTCTTCCCTATTCCAGTCAAAGTATTATTATACTCGTACATACGAGTATAATGTAAATAAAATAAACTATGAAAAATATTATTAATAAAAATATGCATTGAGATATTAAATACCATACACATTTCGAAATCTATTGAAATTTTATCTTTACAACTTAGGATATTCAATACTATTCAATATATTTTTTTATTCCTCGAAATAAACTCTTTCATTTCTATTTAACATGATAAATATCATAAAAAGTTTTATAATCTTACAACTTGACCTCAAAGTGCCTTTTAAAATAAAATTTTGTTTATTTATGTTATGCTACTGTATTTTATTCGCCAAAGTCTATACATATACCAAATTACAACTTTGTCCGCTCAAACTTCGTGAACAACATATCTTGGACAAACGTATATAATAAGTATCGTATTACAGTTTTTCTTTCATCATTTACGAAACTCTAAAATCATACACAGAGCAGATTCTATATCGTGATATAATGTAAAGGTATATCCCATAGAAATATTATTCTCATTTGCATACATCTTCATACTAATTATGAACAGACAAACAATCGTCTAAAAGAATATCTACAGTATATTCTTAGTGATTCGTAACTGATACAAAAACAAAATCCTCACACAATCATTTACGTACATAATTATTTGTCCGTCTATCACAGTTTATCTTCTCCGAAACCGCTAGATGGTAAAATAAAATATATTACTACTTTTATTTACCCATTTAAAAACTGTAGTTGTTCACTTGTAGTAAGATTACAAATTACAATTACATTTTAATAATATTAATATAATGATTATAATCATAAGCAGTAGAGAACACAACTTACATAGCTAAACTATTAAAAATATAGCGGACTAAGAAGAGAGCTTTTTGTAAAGCTGTTACGATCATATTTTTGTATATTTTTACACTTGCGGCTCACCCTTGCTTCGCTCGGGTTCACCTCTAGAAAAACAAAAACAAATCCTACGGGAATCGTATATTTTTCTGGGATAAAAAGTAACCTATGTGTTATTCCCAGATATAATCTATCTCTGTGCAAAATTTCATCCAGATAAATTAAATACAATTGTCCTTTTAGACTTTCGTCGTCGATGACCAAGATTGCTGTAAAGCATTCGAAACGGCGGGAACCAAGATTCAAAATAAATCCGCAAGAAAATCCGAAAAGATTTTATTTTATTAAAAATGTTAAAGCAAATGTATTCGCGTAAATCTAAGAAAGTATCTTACTTATAATATAAATTTGAAAGTTTAGATGTTTGTTACTCAATAAAAGCCAGAAAGGCTGAACGGATAGATTATATAGTCTGGAATAGAGGCGTTTATCGCGGAAAATGTACGGTTCCCGTGGGATAATTTCTTTTTGTATTTCCTCTCCATCCTCGGGCAGTCCTCCTCGCTAGTATATGTATATATTTAAAAATCAATAATTCTGTATTAAAAACTCTTTCGGTAAATTGGTCGTTTGGACAAAAAAGCACAGAGGACGACGATTAGCCACTTACTTCACGACAAAAACACGGTGGGCAGTAGTTGCGTGTCTCTCCATAGCGTCCCTAACACTGATGCAGTCGAGGGCGGACACTGAGGTGGACGTCACATATATTTGTATGAGGCCCACTTCAGCAGTTAATAGCAAACGGTTGAGGCGTTCGTGTAGCTTTAGTAGATTGCCCCCACTCCACCAGGACTCGGTAACTGGAGTCTGATTGTATAAGGGCATTACTTAAATTTTATTTATTTGTACATGTCAGCTAGCTTTTTATCATATCAAAATTTATTAAACTTACAATTATTATTATTACATTAATTTTAAATTAATGTAATCTTTTTAAAATATACGCATTCTCATTAGGTTTTCATAAGTAAGTCTTATTAGCTAAATGATTACAACTTGCTAATAATTTTATAAAGGTAAAAACAATGAAGAAAATTACACGTTTAAGAGAAATAGTCTAACACCTGTGAAATATACCCCCGGACATAGCTCGCGTGATACAGTATGATAAGAGTTCTATGCCCGGACATTGAAAAGAATTGAATCTTTTCGCAAATTTTAAGTGTACAATTAACGTATAACTTCTAATAAATCCGTACTGCCTCGGTGGTGTAGTGGCTACCATGTACGGCTGCACACCCGGAGGTCCTGGGTTCGAGTCCCGGGTCGGGCCAAGTTTAGTTATTGAGACTTTCTGTATAGTAAGTCTCAGTAACAGCCCGGAGTTGGGAAGTTGGCGGTGTTTCACCCCCTTGCCTCGGAGAGCACGTAAAGCCGTCGGTCCTGCGCCTTAACTCTCACTGGTTGTGTCGAGTGGTCGTCCCACCGGAGTATGAGAGTGACAGGAATAGAGAGTGCACTTGTGTCTGCGCGTACACTTGTGCACTATAATATCTCCTGCGCAGTTGGCTAGTCTCAATGAGATTGGCCGCCGTGGCCGGGATCGGCTAGGAGAACATCATCAATAAATCCGTGCAGTCACATCTTGCTAGTACCTAATATCGTTAACATTTCCATTATATAATTTACAAAATGTTTAGGAATATTATTGCCATAATCTTATCAACACAACAGGTTATATATATTTTAAACCAGACCAATGTATAAATACTTTTTCGTATACAATACATACCGCCTTGGGAGTACGTTTTGGTTCATTTTTCTCGCTCCTTTCACTGCTCGACTCTACGCTCCTCGGGCGAACATGGACCAACTCCGTGGCAGAACCAGAACGACTCCCACCGCGACCGCTTGACGACTGATGTACGATAGAAATAATTATTATTATATTAACTCAGACTAAAGTATTATATAGACGGAGAAAATAAATGTGTTTTGCTGTTTATGCTACTATTATCGATATTGCCATACAGATCGTTTACTTTCTTTAAAGAATAAGGGAAATTTTATAAATTTACCACTTTAAAATAAATAAGTAAGATAAATTACTTATTTTCTTAAAATATTTATGTTAATCACCTGAAAAGGTATACATGCGGATGACTAAATTGTATAAGAGGTGTTTTTTCTCTTTACATTCATACAGAATCAATCTTCAGTTATAGTGTATTGTTGACTTATATGCATTTTGTATCATGCATTTTATATGCATTTTGTAGCATGTTTTTTCATTAAAAATTAATGTTACAAACCCTGAATTGCTAAAAATATGAATGATTTGATTATTCGCAGATGTCACAAGTAAGCGTTTAACTTGACATGAATCAATTAAGGAAACTTAAATTCTCATAAGTAGCAAGGACATAGTGCTTGCATTTCTCATCGACTTAAACCAATAAATAATTATTATAAGCTCACTTTTTGGTAACGACAAATGACCGTTATAATAAAAGTAATTTTGTACATTAAAAATGAATAATAATGTGGAAAACGAAAAAAATAATAATAAAAATGATATTATAATTTTACTCACCGGTGGCGTAGTACGTCTTCGTAACAAATATGGCGTTGACGGTGTCGTCTTGGCGCTAGGTATGCAAGGCACTGAATCTAGAAACAGTAAAGATATACAAATTGAAAATTGAAATCATACTACAAATACGCTTTACACATGAATCTAATATATTTAAACGAACAATTCTTGTCTGAAAAAAAAATCTGAATTTCGGAAACGGCTTCAACTATTTTAATGAAATTTTGTATACAAAGTGTCAGAGGGTTTTGGGGGCGATAAATCGATCTAGATTAGTTTATGTCTGGGAAAACACGTGTTTTCAAGTTCTCATGCGGTTTTTTTTTCATTATTCTACGCAAAATATGGTAGTTAATTCGCACCTTATGACATAAGCATCATGGTCAAGCGGTCAAGGCGCAAGTTTGACAACCACAGGTGTCTGGGTTCGTATCCCAGTCGGATACAAAGTTTTTAGTTTCTTTTTTGTATTTATTCAAATTTTTAGTTAGTTTTTTTTTGGCCAAAAACTCAGAAACAGGTACTTTACATTATATCAGTTATTATTTATGTAAAATTTTCGACAAAAAATCTTGTAGTAATTTATAAAAAATAAATAATATAACAAAATATTACGTAATTGCTTGTTGTAAATCAAATCAAAATATACTTTATTTAAATAGAATTTTACAAGCATTTTTGAATCGTCAATTTTACATTTTAAATTTAAATTCAACGTCAGTATGTAAAACGTAATTTTTAATGTTAGTTCTACATCTAGATGAAATAAATTTTAATGTCTTTAAGTGACGAAAATGTACTCTCTCATCCCGCCTCATTTATCCAAAACTCTCTACCAACAGCCGATATAATTATAAGAAATGTTTTAGCTATAACTAAGCCTAAGATTTGCGATTACTTAGACTACCCTACGCGTCTATCTAAATCTTCGATAGCAATACTTATATACACATACAATGTTGATAATAACAGTACAATGACGACACGTTTGGCTAAGTTTGTAGTGACCCTACTTACCGTGCCAGCCGTCGCGGGTTCGAATCCCGCTGTGGCCATACATCTGTGTGATGAGCACGAATGTTTGTATTACAGTCATGGGTGTTTATCTATACATATAATAAAATCGTAACTACGCCGAATCTGTACATTGAATATTTTTTGGAATTTTTTAATTGAAATAGACTTTATTATCGATACAGAGGCCGAATCTATAGTTTTTAGAATTTTTGTCTGTCTGTCTGTCTGTCTGTCTGTCTATCTGTCTGTCTGTCTTTCTGTCTGTCTTTCTGTCTGTCTGTTACCGCATCAAGGAAAAAACCACTGGAGGGATTTTGATGAAATTTGGTATGGTGATAGCTGGTTATCCGGGTCAACATATAGGATACTTTTTACTGCGGCAAAATATTTCATTTCTGAGAAAGAAAAACAAAAACTGCAATGTAAGAGTATACTAATATGTAAAACCTAAGAATTAGGTTTTTCTCATTTGAACGCGGGTGGAGCCGCGGGCAATGCTAGTATTTATAATATGTATGTATTTAAAGTTATATATGTGTAGTGTTTATGTGTTGTGTTATTTTGTTTATTTTTATTTAATGTATAAACAATAACATACCAGTAACAGGTTTCAACCTGGGTCGGTAGCCCAACCAGGCCACCAGCAGCGGGTCCACACTCAACGCTGTCGGTTCGACGGTCACGTTCACAAATTCTAAGCAACTAGGGTTGGGAGCTTTACACCATTGAACCGCAGTACGGAGATACGGCCTGTAAATAAACGTGTTAATTGTTATCCATGTACTACTGGACTATATGTTTTCTCAAGTCATAGTCTATATGCGTACTGAATTTTATCTAAATCCGTCCAGCCGTCTTATCGTGAAAGAGGAACAAACAAACACAGACACACACATACACACACATAAACTTTCGCATTTGTAATGATTATAATATACCATTATTATAGAAGTTAGATATTACTACATACATATACATATGGATATGTATAGTATACGTATTTTCTGTATAATCATATATTACTGTACTAAAGTACAGATAATTTTATTTTTGCACAGGACATATAAGAAAGAATTTATGAAAAAACAGACATTAGTGTTCGGGTGAATCTATACACTGCTAATATATCATAAATATTATATGTTATACAATATAAATATTATGAACTCACGTAGAATTCGGTGCTTCTGGCGCGGAGAACAGCCATGCTTGCTTTAGTTCGCCGCCTACTAAATAAACCGTATAAAATACATGAAAACAAAAGAAAAATAAGACAGTACAATATATATATACATACATATATATATATATATATATATATATATACATACATATATATATGAATTCAATGATTATTTATGTATACAGAGTTTTTATAAATAACCGTTAAAAATGTTAGGAAATTTATGCATTTATTAAAATAGAATAAAAATATAATTTAGTGCTTATTTGTTCAAACTACCAATAGTTGTGGTGATTTTCGGTTTTTTAAAGTAAAATTTTAATTTAACACTAATAGAATTGACATTTGAAAGTCAATAATCCTGTATTTTTTACTCTTTCGGTAAATTGGTCGTTTGGAAAATATATTAATATTCATATAATTGTATTTCTCAAATTTAATCATTTTTTTGGACCAAAGATCTTAGAGCACCGAGACGACGGTACGTCAAAATATCCCATGACCTCACTTACTTGGATGATGAAAAGCGGTCGCTTTGGCCGAATTTAAGGTAATAAAGTGAGTGTTGATGTTTTTCGTCACATATCCGCGCAACGACAGCCCCTCTAATGTCACATCGATGGCGACAGATTCTAAAACGTACAAACATACAGAATAATATTAGATTGAGTTAAAAAAGTAGAAGAAAGTTGGTATAGAATTAGTAACTTTGGTACCATTAACCATTTGAACTATTGATATAAAAAGTAGCCAGACCAGCCATAAAGTATCTCTGTATCAAATAAATCAGGCCACAAATCACTATCTCTATATAAAATCATAAACATAAAGAAGTATTCTTTTATAATATAAAAGAATACTTCTTTATGTCAATGCAAAAAATGGTATAAAATTCGGAACCTCGATTACCTTCATCGCTCAGGGCATCCTTTGCGAGCGTAGTATGTTGTAAAGGAATGGCAAGCTTTTCATTTATCAAAGACTGTAGTACATGATATGCGGCCTGAAGTCGAGCTGCCGAACCACATAAATTAGCTTCCCCTGTTACAGAAATTTATTTATAACATCAAATTATAACTTCGTACTTTATAAAAGATAATTAAATTGTTTTGTATTTTGTTATTTTATATTTTGTTATTTCTTGTGTAGATGATAATAAAAATCAATTGGTATACATTTTCAAGCTGTCAAAACTCGGTACCATGACTATCGATGTCAATATAACTAAAAATTTTATTTTACAATTAATTGAAAATCGGGTCTTCAGTGCTAAAATAAAGTGATTTTCAAGAGAAGTTGTGTCAACTACCAAATATTCGCTTTACCTAAAAAAAACTGGCCAAGTGCGTGTCGGACTCGCGCACGAAAGGTTCCGTACCATTATCTATAAAAACGGTAAAAAATCACGTTTGTTGTATGGGAGCCGCCCTTAAATATTTGTTTTATTTTAATTTAAGTATTTATTTTTAAAGTGAATAGATAACTAAATATTTTGTGACTATTTCAAGCGTCTACCTGTTGCCTTTATCAATATCAAGCAAAAACGAGCAAAAAAAATACGTTTGTTGTAGAGGAGCCCCCTTAAATATTTATTTTATTCCGTTTTTAGTATTTGTTGTTATGGCGGCAACAGAAATACATCATATGTGACAATTTCAACTGTCTAACTATCACGGTTCATGATACAGCCTGGTGACAGACAGACGGACGGACAGCGGAGTCTTAGTAATAGGGTCTCGTTTTATTCTTTGGGTACGGAACCTCAATAAAAGAAGACACAAAAATAGACAATATAACGTAATTTTATATAAAAAACTAGATATATAAATCAAAAACACACATACGTATAGTAAGAGTATATCCAAAGAGCACGCTTTCCGCACGTTTAAAGAACGCACTATTCAACAGCGAATGCGTTACAAAGTGCACGTTAGCTCTAGCGCAGGCTCTTGGACTATCTTCCTCTGAAGAACAAATGCCTGCTTGTAAGGACTCAATATTGGCTGATAGGTGCAGTCGTGCACCTTGCCATAGCGCGCCAGAGTCATCTAGCATTTGACATGCTGCTGAGCATACTCTGTGGGGACGTTATAAATATCATATAAATAATTAATATAAACTCAACTATTTAAAGACCAAACAGTCCAAACTTCCACCATAGTAAATATTATTTTTTTACTAGAAAAAAAAAGTAATAAATTAAAAATATTTTGTTCAGCATTCAATTATTACAATTTTTACTGAACGTCATGAGTTTACAATTAGTTCGGAAAGAAACCTCAGATCTGAGAAGAACTGGCGGAAGAAACTCAGTGGGACTAAAATATTTACTTACTTAAAAAGTATTTAAATATAAAGTATATTATAAAAAACAAAAACAAACTAACTTAAAGTAAAAGAACTTAATAATAATCTATAAATTAATAATAAATAAATTTTTGGTAGGTTATCACACTTGCCTAAATAACCGTAAATACAAAAAAAAAATAACCTACTAAAAGTGGGAAAAAACTAAATAAATTCAATAAATATACTGCACAATTTCTGGCTTGTCGTTTTGACTACTTTGCCTTTGGGATATCTTTTATCGGTGATATGTCACATAATTTATTATTATACAAATTAAAATCATAATTACCTGTGCGGGTATAAAGGTGAAGTGATAGATATGGTTGCATTAGGCAACTGTATGTCCAGTACTAAGGGAGACTTAGTTTTGCGATCCGAAGTATGCTTTGAAGGTACGACTCGTATTTTAAGACCACTTATGTCTATATTTGTATGGCGCAGAGGCAGGTTTTCTGAGAGCGCGTCACATTCTTCCACGGTTAAAGTACGCATTGGAACCTCTGGAAAAAATATCGTTACATAAGTCACTTAAATATTTGTCTGTACGTGTTGTCTAAAATATTTTTGTGAATGTTTATTTTTCCAAAACCTATGCTCACACACGCAAACTAACTTCCAAAATTTAGAAAATCTTAAGAAATATCTTTTAAATGTTTTTCACATGCTTCTGTTAGTTATTTTACAGTTTTTGAATGTAATATATGTATTTTTCACATAACACTTTTTTATATAATTGGATTGGAATATTAACATATTTTGTGTAAAACTATTTTTTTAATAATAAAAATACACGATAGATCATTATATTACCTGGTTCTTCGACGACAGGAAGCTCTTTTAGTACGTTTTTCAATACTGCAAGGCGATGGATTAGACCTGTCGATATGTCGATTGAAATAGGTCGAAGTTTCACCTTCAGACTACTGTCTTCTAGCCAATCACTATAAACGTAACATTTAAATATATACTACAACACACATCAGGATGAAAAATAAATATAAATTATAAGTGCAGTACTTGTGTGTGTGTGTGTTACAAAATTTATATCTATTTTTGTGTTCACGTATGTAATGGCTAAATGTAAACCAAGACATAATAACATTAATTTATGCCTCATTATACGAGTATATAATTAAATATAAAGAAGGGCCAATAACTTCCCTTATGTATTCCTTAATTATAACAACAAACCCGATTATTACCTATATTCAAAGTCTCTAGGCGGATTATCATATGGGTTAGTCAAAACGTCCGAAGGTGACCTATCATGATTGTACTCGAAATATATAACTGGCGCCATCTTTTGCCAAAATTCGTCAACATCCTCATGCGCTTCCGTATCTCGTTGACTCGTATCAACTTTCGGTCTCTCCGTTGCCTCTGGAGACTATAAAACACGGAGTGAATATAATTTATATTATTATGAAACTAAAATAAAAACATACATAGTACAAATATAATATGTATAAAATCGTAGATGTAAAACTTTTGATCTTATATTCATATAATAAATCACCTATAGTACTATATACAGTGGACTATATTATGTCAAAAATAAATAAATTAACTTCTTCTAATAAACGAGGGAGACAAAATTAATCTTCAGGTACAAATTTTCTAAAATAATTGTTTTTGCTCATCTTCGTTAAACAAGTATCTAACTTTTGTGCAAAATGTCATCATTCTAGACCCAATGGTTAATTATATACAAACAACGTTTATAATGATACTTTTATAATACATGAATAAATTTAAGATTTTCAATATGAAATTACTTTAAATATATAGCCATAATAAGTATAACTATATTGTACACTTACACCCTCATTAGGCCCCTTAAACTCCTCATCGATAGCGACAGCAGTCTCCACCACTTGCTCTATAAGTTCTTCTTCCACCCAACTCCAAGGCTCTTCGTTGTCGCTTGCTATTTTCTTTAAATATATAGTCGGTTGGTCTAAGCGCTGCAGCAGAATAAGTTTTAATGTTAGGAAATTTATGCCAAAATAGAAGTTTCCAGAATTTGAAATGCTTAAGAAAATAGATTTTACGATCAAAATAACATAATGAGACAGAGACAGAGAGAGACAGTTTCATTGATATAACATAGTTCGGCTGTTTTTCAAAATAATAATTAATTACGAACACAAGCCTACCTCGTTTACAATTCTTTCTATTAGTGAATACCATAACAAAATCCGTTGCGTGGTTTAGAAAAGGTAAGCAAGCGGAGAAACAGACAGAGGCAGATAGCAATTTTGTTTTATACATCGTCGCTTCGCTCGGGTGCGTCCCAGGTTCGTTTTATATAGATAAAAATACTTATTGCGACTGTACTTTAGGAGATAGGACATATGCTATTGCAGACTTTTCTGTAGGCCTTTTTAAAACCTACAATTTTCTAGCACATTGTTTTAAGTTTTGTTACACATTGTATTGATTCTCTAAAGGTAATCGTACTGTGTAATCGTACGAAATTTTTTTGACAAATTTTCTATAAAATATTTTCATAAATATTCCTCGTTTCTCGCTCTTTCTATTATTGCAAAACTTAAAAACAGAGGCAGACAGCGACTTTGTTTTATACTATGTATGTATAGATAGATAAAGAAAACTCACAACACTAGCGTCCAGCACCCCGCATACACACTTGCCGTGCGACGAGAGTGTGAGGAGGCGCGTCCCGAGCTTCATACGCAAGAGTGTGGGCGAGCACATGGAACTCTTTATGACCGCATCGGTCGCCGTCAGCTCTAGTATACCACGTGCTCGTTTGCGATTTGCTGCCTCTAATTCCATTATCTGAAAAAAATGTTTTAAAATAAACTAATCTATGTTATGCTCAAACAGCTGGATATAGATGAAATAACACAGACTACTGTTAGTAATAAAATTTAAGAATAGTTCTCGCTACCTATATGTAATATTTTAAATACAAATAAAGGCACCTAGGGAAGGTAAATCTCTAGTTGCTTATAAGAAGAAGATAGCAGTATATAAATAAGAAGAAAACAATATAAATACGAAGAAAACAAGAAAAACAAAATACCGTATAGAGATAATAAAAAAGTCTTAACTCTTAAGTGACAGTTATATTTTTAGATTAAACAGTAAAAGCTACTTTTAAGTCATACATAACTATTATATGTCTAACCTTAAAAACCAAGGAGACATGATCAAAATGCGCTGTAAAGGCGACAGGCACGGGGGTGGCCGGTGCGGGAGTCTCTTCCACCCCCTCGCTGTCCAATGTGGGCAGCCAAGACCACGCCCACTCCGACCAGCTCTCTGTTCGAGTTGGTTCAGCAGAGTTTGACGATGCGGCATCTAAAGTGTTAACAAAATTCAAAAAGCATTCAAAACTGTTATTGTATAATTAGTTTTTTAAAACATAAATTTCATTTCGTAAAAAGTACCGATAATCTACAGAAGTTCCACTTCTGGCGTGTGTAACTCATTGATACACGAACTCTTTATTATATTTTTTTTACAACACTCACTCATAGGCGTCACTTGCACATTCGACTGTTTAGCGACAGGCGTAGGCGACTTCACTTCCACCGGAGTCCTCTCTCGTATCAGTCGCAGTAAGAGTACAAGCTGTTCATTGTTCACGCCCCACGCCAGACGGCTGGACAGCAGTTGCACACTGAGGCTTCTAGCACGACGGGTGTTTGCTGATATCAATCTGGTTAACACTCTGGAATACGTTTATATTAATGGAATTTATATTAATACTAGCATTTCCCGCGGCTTCGCTCGCGTTCAGATGACCAAAAACCAAATTCTTAGGTTTTACATATTAATATAGGTACTCTTAAATTACAGTTATTGTATATTTTCTCAGAAATGAGACATTTTCTCGCGGTAAAAAGTATCCAATATGTTGACCAGGATAACCAGCTATCACCATACCAAATTTCATCAAAATCCCTCCAGTGGTTTTTCTGTGATGCGGTAACACACAGACAGACAAAAATTCTAAAAACTATAGATTCGGCCCCCGTATCGATAATAAAGTTTATTTCAATCAGATTTTCCAAAAAATATTTAATGTACAGATTCGGCTTAGTTACAATTTTATTATATGTATAGATTAATTTTTGGTTTTGTTGCATTAGAGACTTACTGCGCTCAGACAGTGTGTCTAGGTGTTCCATATATTTATAATATGTACAACTAGCAGTATCTGCAGCTTCAACCGCGTTCAAACTTTCCGATATAAACATCAGTTTTACAATAACGTATGGAAGTCTGTCCGATTTGTTGACATTTATGATTACTGCTCTGCTCCCCCGGGTATAGCATGATAATATATATAGTCTATAGCCTTCCTCAATAAACGGGATATCTAATGCAAAAATATTTTTTCAAATCGGATAAGTAGTTCCTGATAATCTCAGGAACAAACAAACAAATTTGCCTTTATAATATCAGTATAGAATATATAGGTAGCATAGTGGTACCAATTGGCAAATTTTATTATTAACACTAGCCTAAATGTGCTTTATTGTATATACACTAAATTTCATCCAAATCTATCGCGCAGGTCTAGTGTGAAGGAGTAACTATATAACACACATATAAACTTTCGCATTTATAATAGTAGTAGGTTTGTATACAAAACACTTATTTTTAACATCTTGGATTCTTTTTTGAATGAATCCTAACTACCTTGTAGATGATGGTCCGATATATTTTCAAAAAAATGTTGATGTTCTCCTAGTCGATTCCGGCCACGGAGGCCAATCTCATTGAGACTAGCCAACTGCGCAGGAGATATTATAGTGCACAAGTGTACGCGCAGATACAAGTGCACTCTCTATTCCTGTCACTCTCATACTCCGGTGGGACGACCACTCGACACAACCAGTGAGAGTTAAGGCGCAGGACCGACGGCTTTACGTGCTCTCCGAGGCAAGGGGGTGAAACACCGCCAACTTCCCAACTCCGGGCTGTTACTGAGACTTACTATACAGAAAGACTCAATAACTAAACTTGGCCCGACCAGGGACTCGAACCCAGGACCTCCGAGTGTGCAGCCGTACATGCTAGCCACTACACCACCGAGGCAGTTAAATGGAGAGGGGGAATGTTAAAGGGAGAGGGGGGAGGTGGGTTGGGAGAGGAATGCCAACGAGATACAACGCGTCGATCGGCGGCCGCCTGCACATTAATCTATACATATAATAAAATTGTAACAGACCGCTGTCTGTACATGGAAGATATTTGACAAAAACTATTATTGGGGGTCTTTATTGTCGCAATACAAGCCAAAACAATGATTTTTATCTGTTTGTCGGTTTGTCTGTTAGTTTGTGCGCGCTAATCGCAGAAACGGCTTAACCGATTTGGATATGGTTTTCACTAATTTATTGTGGAAAGCTCAATGTTTAGTATTTGTTTTATTTCACTCGGTTCATAAATAACAAAGTTATGTCAATTTAAATAATGACCTAGGACGAATTCGAGCTCCCGGGGGAGAAGCCAACTCCTACCGGGCGCGTCCCCAGGTGGCGGATAGGGGAATGCCACCCGCTTAGGGCGGCGGGTGGTACCGGAAAAATCCGGCGCGGACCAAATGGCTTGGGTGGGGCCGCTCGTCTAGGCCTCGAGCCGAAGACGTTGCGGCCACCGGTGGTGGGACCGCTTCGTCCCACAACCGGATGATGGGTGCCGGTTGCGGGACTGTGGTCGCAGGCCCGCATCCGGCGGAGGCGTAGGCCGCGGCGGGAGAGGAGTGCCGGTATTTCGGTGCGCCGTTCTCCCTACCTTCCGCGGCCTAGACGGGGCCGCCACCATTTGATGGCGGACGCGGTGAGGCTGCAGGGGAAGAGGAGTGTCGGTGTTTCGTTGCCGCTCTCCCTGTCCTCTGCAGCCGATTGGAGGTGGCCCACTTCAGTGGGCGGAGGTTCGGTTTAATGGGGCTGCTCCGGGTACCTCTCTGGTGTAGCAGAGTTGACTGTGGAGCAGCCCCATCGGTGTGGTGGTCAGCCGTTGGCAGACCTGCCGCCGGGACGCCGTAGTAGTTATGCGCAAGCGATCCTGCGGCGTCCCATTAAGGCGGAGGGGAGGGGAATGTCGGGTTTTAGTGGGTAGTACCAGCTCTTCTAGCCGGTGAGCCCCACATCACCACCTGGGGGATCAGGTGGTATGCGTAAATGCATTTCCCGACATAAAAAAAAAGGACGAATTCGAGCTAAGCGAGGATGAGTCGCTAATTAATATATAAAAAATATATATATTATTGCTCAAGTATTGGAATAAATACTTCATTTGTTGCCCGCCGCATACCGACTTAAAACACACTTTAACAGATAATAAAAAGAGATTAGATAAAGTAGTCACCTTAGGTCTAATTGACAGCGATACAAGAGTGGTTCGTGAAAGAATCTGATCTTGCCATCGGAATCACTCTTGTCAAGGCACAGCGTGAGGTCATCCAAGCGTACCAGGCGCCTTATTGCTGGCTGGTTTTGGTCAATATCTGAACGAAAAAAGATTTTTAACTATTCTTTGTGAATTTGCTCAAACATCCTGTTGTACTTAGACCCTTTCATTATGCATTACAGAATATATTTCAAAAATCAATAGTTTATCTTTCCTAACTGATGATAATGCAACAGATCTACATTTTTCAGGTTTATTGACAGGCATCATAACCTGAGATTTCACATAAACACAATATGGAACAAATAGTGAATATTAGGTGCATATGTTGTTTTCCTTCCCCGTAAGACAAGTGGTAATCATGTAGGAAATGATTCGCACATGAAAATATCAGACGTGCGAGTCCCGGGATTTGAACCCGCTTCACTCGACCTCCTAAGCGAGCGAATTATCACTGGGCTACCACTGCCTTCATTATACATAGTCAAATTAAAGGGAATGTACACATAGCGACAAATCATGAAGAATAAAGACAAGGAGACCAATCTCCATAAAGTTTCATGTGAGAGATCCATTCGCGAAAATTTTCAGAGCTATAGCTCCAGAAACTGCCACGAGCCACGGTGATTTACGTAGTTACCAGGTGAATTTAGCTCTATGTCAACAGCGTGAAGTTTGCCAATCAGTGTGTATTTAATGAACCTTTATTGTCCCTTTTGAGACATAGCGACCGCAGCCCTCTTTGCGCGCCCACCATTAATGTCTATAATTTTTGCGTCATTTTTTACTTACAAAGATTGAACTCCTTATCTATATTCTTAATGGTATAAATCGTTATTGACCAAAGTGTGTCAACCACAACAAATGTGCCTAGAAGTTGCTCAACTATAATCATACTAAATATTATAATGGACAAATAGTAACATTGCTTAAAGTGTGATTGTTATCTACATGATCACTTACCAGCAAAAGCAGGTTCCCAATTAGGACCAACACTGTCAATAGCCAAATGCTTCACATTCAATGACATAACAATATCATCGTGAACATACTTCACTATTAATGAGTGTACACGAACAGCGATATTGCTCACTATTCGCCGTACAAGGGCCTGCATGTAACCCGGTGGTGCTTCTACAACTTGAGTTCTTGAGCTACAAAAAATAAATAACAATATTTTTCATTCGAATATTATTAAGTTTGTGCATGGTCTGTTTCTTCCTTATCATTCAAATGTTTATTGATGAGAGTGATGTTGTGGGCAATAACTAGTGTTTAATAATATCCATGTAATATCTAAAGTAAGCATATACACTTTTTGCTCTAAAGATTATTTTCTGCTTTTTGATCTACATAAAGTAAATAAATGAGTAAAATAAAAATACAACCAAACGTAAATAACAAAATTTAAATTAGCTTTTTAAAATTTAATACAAAAACTTGGAATTTGGAATGATTATATTCAACTGTAAATAAAAAATAATTTATAACATATAACCAAAAAAGTGATTAACTATTATTTTTTCTTATAATTTTGTAATTTGAATATACATGAAATCCTGTAAGATAAAAAGATTATTCGAATAACATGCGTAAAGAGCTCCATACATAGAGATTAGTTCTTATTTGTACTGCCTTGGTGGCTTTGTGAGTGGCTGGCATGTATGGCTGCACACCCGGTCCTGGGTTTGAGTCCCAGATCGGGCCAAGTTTAGTTATTGAGTCTTTCTGTATAGTAAGCCTCAGTAACAGCCCGGAGTTGGGAAGTAGGCAGTGTTTCACCCCCGTGCCTCGGAGAGCACGTAAAGCCGTCGGTCCTGCGCCTTAACTCTCACTGGTTGTGTCAAGTGGTCATCCCATCAGAGTATGAGAGTGACAGAAATAGAGAGTGCACTTGTCTGCACGTACACTTGTGCACTATAATATCTCCTGCGCAGTTGGCTAGTCTCAATGAGAATGGTCGCCGTGGCCGGAATAATTCAGGAGAACATCATCAATTCTTATTATGATGGTAATTATGCAATAGAATTGTCATTCATAATAAGTTTAATTAAAGTTTTACCTATGAGTTTCTTGCTGTGGACTATCATCGGGAGGTGGATTCAGACTTAAAATGCACTCTGAAAATAACAAATATAAAAATAATCATCCTTTAATTACATTTACCATAATCATTTTTTTGTATGATAATTAAAGTTATAATCAAGTATTCCTAAAATAATTTCCAATTTTCTTTTGACCACCAATTATTTCAATAGCTTCAAATAACGATTTAATTTCATCCATGATAGGCATTTCAAAGTTAATTATTGTTTTATTATATACTAGCAAGTAGCAACTCATCCTTGCTTCGCTTGCTTTCGTCCCTAGTGGAAAACAAAAAATATCTTTCCCTGGGAACTACACATTTTTCCAGGATAAAAATTTACCTATATGCTATTCCAGACTTTAATTTATCTTCATGCCCCATACAGATCCGTTCGTCAGTCCTTATGTTCGAGTAACAAAAATACATCCAAACTTTTGCTTTTATAATATTTATGGGACATAATAATGGGGTTATGCTTATGGAAGTGTTTAAATGTTTCATTAATTCAGTGTCCGGACACAGTAATAGCGATTTTTAAGCTATTAAAAATGACAGAGTTTTATTATATTACTGTATGGATTAACTTTTCTCAAGTTAATAAACACTACTCACCAATAGTATTAATAGTGACTACAATAGGTTCTGACATAATTTTAGTCCATGGGACCTGTATAAGCAATTCATGTATTCTTCCTGACACCAAAGTAAAAGGTAAAGCCACTTCCTGCTGTAGAACATCTGCCTTGAGCACAAGGTTGTGAAGAGTAACACCCCCTCCCCATAATGATACCTAAAATAAATGTAGTTTGAGTATTGCTGTCATAGCAATTAATATATGTTTATTAACCACATGTTGATAAGACGATTGCATAATGTATTAAAGTATGTAATTTTTAACATGGTATTTGTTTTAGTTATATATGTATACATAAACAACATATTTCACTACACTTACTTGTGCATCAGCAGGTTTAAAGTCTCGAACATATTTATCAACATAACTCAGTAGTATTGGTGTTACATATGACTCAATGTTGAACATCGTAGAGATTAATTGATGTCACCACTAACAGATTTTACATTTAACTGTAAAATTTTAAGTTACTCTTCAACTATAATACAATATTTTTTGATCACAGACTTATTAAATTATTGAAAAATAGATAAGGAAAGCTCCCTAGAAAAGTTTTGTAGCATTTTACTTTGAACAATCAAAGTTAAATACTTCAAAGTTCAATTATAATATTAGTATGTTTACATATGAAAAACTACATTTTTAGTAACAAAACAATGAAGTAATTTGTATAAAGAATTAGAACTTGGAAAGATATATTCACTTTTTATAGAAAAGAAGAATGACCAGATTGCAATTAGTCTGATTAGCATAGAAATGGTAATAAACAGAATTACAAAAATAATATGCCTATTAAGTTAACTAATGTATAATGTTGTCATTTTATATTTTTAGTTCTTATTATTTATTTTTTATACGTTTACACCAATACATACCCATTTTTACTGAACATAATATGATATAATACGACAATATGTATACTACACATAATAAATAACGAAATCAGAGTCGAAAGTCGAAACACCGACTTTATTTTTTAATCAAAAGTGACATTTGTGATTTGACACATTGTCAAAGTATACGTATACATTTCAATTCCATTTTCTTGCAAGAAAAAAAAACATTAATTGTAAATCACATGTATTGTCTGTGTTGTAAATATTTCAATTTACTATTTTATTAAATACTAGCAGAACCCGCGGCTTCGCTCGCGCTAAAACTACAAGAAAATCTCTAAAAACGTAGTTTCATACAAACTTTCATCCTTTATTTTACCCCCTTATAGGATGAATTTAGAAAAATGCTAAAACACGTATTTATTTAATTTTATTGAATAGCATTAATACCAAGTCTCAAGTAATTATGATTAATTTTTTTATTTGGATTATATTATAAAGTGTTTTCCCGTGGGAAATAGGCAAACTCCCGAGGTAAAAAGTAGCCTATGTCACTCTCCAGGCCTCCAACTATCTGCACACAAAAGATCACGCCAATCCGTCACTCCGTTTCGGCGTGAAAGAAACACAAACAAACAAACAAACAAACAAACAAACATACTTTCACGTTTATAATATTAGTATAAATAGCAAAACTCTGTCATATATTATCAAATAAAAAAAGTATGTTTTGTGTATCAGCTGGCACCGACTTCGAAAATATTTGTTAAGGTATCTATAGTAAATGAAAACTTTAAACTACCAATTACATATTTTTTGACTAAATGGCGGGCGTTTAAGGTATCCGTATCGGTATGATATTTTTAAAGATTTTTTTTATATTAAATTTTAATTATTTGGTTTTGGTGTGCTTTATGCATCGGCTGGCACCGACTTCGAGAATATTTGATTAGGTATCTATAGTAAATTAAAACAACCAATCAGTTATTTATTTTACCCTTTTTAGTGTAGACATACCTAGTAGTAGCAAAGGAAGAAGAAAGTTTTTTAATAAAGCCTTTGCTTAACCCGTTTAAGTTAGTTTAATGCCAATTTTAGGGTTCCGTACCTCAAAAGGTAGTAAAGGAACCCTTATAAGTTATAAGATCACACTCTTGTCCGTTTGTCCGTCTGTCTATCTGTCCGTCTATCCATCTGTCCGTCTGTCCATCTGTCTGTCCGTGTGTCACCACCGATTTTCTCAGCACGGGCGAACCTAGCAAGTTGAAATTTATACCAAATACTAAGGTCTATAGTCCCTATTAGGTGTATAAAAATCAAGATCCTGATCCAACAACATGAAAAAATATAGGCAAATTTAGATTTTTCGCGGAAACTTCCAAGTACCAAAATTAACCTAAATTTTCTTTTTTTTCGGAATATTCCCTGTACTTGTGCTGTAAGATCTTCCTTTTAACCAAAATTGACAATTCTAGGTCAACCGGAACCTATTTTTTTAGGTTTTGGATCGAAAACCTATATGGTAGATCACGTTGACCTGGAATCACGAAAAGCATAGATCAAGAATAGCAAAAAGCAAGGTCTTACAGCACAAATAAAGGAAAAATTGCAGTAAATAAAAAAGTTGAAAATTAAAGTTAAAGTTAAACAGATTTCCTACAAATATGTAGGGCACCCTCGGTGGGCGAGTCCGACTCGCACTTGTCGGTATTTTTTTATATGAGCACAGACAAACTAAAATGCGCTTTTATTAGTAACACTAAAAAATCTGGCTCTAAAATCCAATTCTAACGTTTTGGGCTTGTCAAATCAAAATAGGACCAAACTCAAAGTATCTATTATTAGCCGTTAAAGAGTTCCACCTATCCACCTACTGGCCTTACCATCAGATCAGGTAGATAATACCGAACCACTGCACAATCAACGAAAATAGAAAAACTTGCAAAGTTTCAAATCAATATGACAATATTAGAAGTAGACAAAAATTTTATTAGCTATTTTTCCACCCTTAGGGGTGGTATTTTTTTCAAATTTAAATGGGGCCAAATTGGAAGTATAAAATTTAAACAAAACAAACATTGTCTTAAATCAGTTAAAAACAACAGAGTTCTAGGCAACAAACATGGCTAATTTTATACGAGAAATGTGTCTAAAATCTATGGGGTCAAGAAAGGCGCTGAATCACGAGAAATCACGCGATTGAACTGTTGATGTTGGAATGGGAATCCGCCATAATGTATAACAATTAAGATAAATAGATAACATCCATTTACTTATATGTAATAACTGGATAAGTACTTTTAAGTGTAAGTATTCGTAGCTACGTAATTGTACCTACCAGCTACATTCACCAAAATAATTAGGTAACATTAAAGAAGTTCATTATGTATGAAAGCACTGAATATTGTTTTTAACGAAAAGATAAACTGGATTGAAGGACAAACTTAACATTGCCGTTGGTAAACTGTTGTCCCCATACATTGATATAAATGGCGGTCAGTTATCAACTGCAAATATTAGTTTGTAATCGCGAAAATATAATTTATTTTGCTATGTAACTACAAATTAACGGTATTAGATTTTTTTTCCTTTACTTGTAATGTATAATACACTGCTTCTTGCCAAATTTCGTGATTGTAAGTCAAAGGGAAGTATCCAATAGGTTTTGTTTCTCTTCCGCCTTTCCTAGTGAGCGTTAAAATATGCGACATAAACGGTCGGACGGTATATCTTGATTGCATTCATTTAGAAGTTTGATTTTATCACAGATCCTAGGGATTACAGATCTGAATATTTGATATTAATTTCAACTTGATACTTTCTCGGGTTTGTGAGAAAAGGGGTCTTGACATGCAGACAGATGGATGGATAATGAAAGGAGTATGGTATAAGGATTACTTTTTCCTTTTGAGATACGGAACGATAAAAAGTAATAAAATTTAATACAGTGCAGGTGTTCTTGTGTATAAACACAACAAAGAACACAAAAAATAAAAAAGAACATACGGGCAGGGTGTCCAAGAAAGGGTTACCCGAATCGCCCTCATGCTTTGAGTATACATATGTTATATGTATACGTATACTTTAAGCCCGGAGAGCACGTAAAGCCGAGCTCATTGGTCGTGTCGAGTGGTCGTCCCACCGGAGTATGAGAGTGACAGGAGTAGAGATTGCACTTGTGTCTGCGCGTACACTTGTGCACTATAATATCTCCTGCGTAGTTGGCTAGTCTCAATGAGATTGGCCGCCGTGGCCGGAATCGGTCAGGAGAACATCATCATACTCTAAGCCCTCATGTAAGTTACGCGATTGTTCATAGTTTTTGAGTTTTGAATGTTATTCCGAATTTTTAGTGTTTCATTAAATTTAATTTAAGTTTTATTTTATTTCATGTCTTTTAATTTAATTTAAGTTTAAAAATGAAACCAAAAAGTAATTGTTATTATTTATTACTTATTTACAAAAAGCTTTTAAAATGTCGACCTTCGTGCTCGATTCAAATCCTACATCGCATTAAATAGTTTTCTTTTAGTGACTCGGTTTCTTATCCTCTCGGTCCATTATTATTTATTATTGCAGGTAAAAGAGTTGCGCCCACGTTTACAATCCATGATCCGCAAAATGAATGAAACTTAAATATAAAAAAACTCCAAATGTTTAAATCTTAGCTTTCCTGACTGTAGGAAAGCTAAGATTTATTTTTTGGTTAGTTATCAAACGAATTAACCTTAGGAATGATAAAATGGCTAAAAAAATATTGTAATCAGATGGCTAATTTTAAGTATTTTCCTTAGGAACCATGAAGTCACCTGTTTTAAATAAAAAATTTAAGTCATTATTCACCAAACATACATTTTTCACTTTACACCAACATTTTCATAATTACCATCAAAGTCACGAAGCTGATTATTTTAAACATGAAAGTACAATTCATGAAAATTCAATTGCAAAAAAAGTCGTGAAAATGTCTTCTACTCTTTTTAGATTTTTTTTTGTTGTTTAGTCTGAATATTCTCTAAAATTCAGAAAAAAATCCTAACTTAAAAACTGAACAATCGCGTAACATACATGGCGGTGATTTGGGTACCCCAAGGCGCTTTTTCTCTGGTCTCTGGACTTCCGCTTGACACTACTTTCTGAGACATTCTGTATAATGAAGCTTATAAATTATAGGTATCGTTTTCATAATTCATAATTAAAAAACTTCTACAATAGCTCTACGCGTATTTTACATAAAATATTAATAATTAAGATTAATAATCAAAACTGTATGCTATATTGAGACACACTTCCTTTAAAAATCTTGGCAAGTATACACTTGATTATATGTAATAAAAATATTAAAATGACGATTTATATAAGTTCATAGAGTAATACCTTTCACTTTAAGGTTAAATACAACTGAGGTTTTAAGTATTTAAATAAGTCTATATTTTATTTGTCATCCATGATTATGAATATTGAGTAGTTAATTATTTTAATAATCTGTCAAACAAATTGTGACAACTTTTATTAATCATCCATGGTGACAATGATTGTTTGTGAATAATGCGATAGGAAAGGTCGGTGGGTCAATAAAAATGTATTTGTAGATTTTAGGTGTTCGTCATGGTTTTTGCTCTTTGTGTATTAAAATTGTAAACTATGGCTTTGTTTCCATGCATGTAAGTTTATTTTGTTTAGGTTCTTTATCATTATATCATTATATTCGTTTCGTTTATTATATACATTGACGTATGCTTTTGCTTTCTAATAAGTTTTTTTCTTAAAGATTGATGAACTAAGTTATATAACTGCTTTTGTGTCTTATTGGAAAATAACAATGAGGAGAGACTTCATTACATAGCTTGAATTTACAAACATATAAGTATAACGTCATATTTATGATAGGTTATAGATGTTATATTATGTTACTGTGTACAAAAGTAAATGCACTTTTGTTTAATATTTCCTCTTTATAACTTCAGTAGTATTTATTAATTATATGTTTTCTGTTTTTTACAGCACAGAAAATTAGATGCCACAGAGCAAATTCCATGCCACCAGTTATTTAATATTTGTAACCAAATAATTTTTAGATATATTTATTTGTAGCCAATGTAACAGCTATATTTTTATACAATGTTTTCTTGATATCTATAAAGCTATGCTGAAATTGACAAACAGTTTTTGCAGATATTCAAGACTTGCATGTGAGAATGTAAATTATAATTCGGTTGTAAAACAGATTACACACTTTAGCTGTAGGAGAAAGACATGTATCACATTGAACAGTCAACAATCACTACTGAATCCTATAGTTCCTACGGGTGGGCAGTGGAGGCTACTAAGCAATATAAAAAAGAGGTTTCGTTTAAAAAAGTCTCAGATAAACATCAATGCAACAAAGGCACACAAGCAAATGAGTGATCCTGTGAAACCATCCTTAAATCATGTTAGCTATGGAGGTCGATTTGATATGTAAGTAATTGTTTATTTAAGAATCTATAATTATTATAAAATATTCTTATTAATATGTTTATTAACTAAGAACTATTTGGAGAAAAAAAATCATAACACTATGGTGAAAAATATTGAGTGTAAAATGTATATTATTTTTTCAGAAATATATATGTAGTGAAGAAATAAATGATGTTCATTAAATGTAGCAATGTTGGTTGTTACCACTATTTTGTTGATAATAGTATGATAAGTTTTATAAAATATTTATAATAACTATAGTACTAATTCAGTATAGACAAAAATTAAATATATTGAATTTTTTAAATACTGAACTAAGAGGCAGTGTAACTCCTTTAGCACTTAACAACATTGTATTATAATAAACCTCATAATCTTTGTATTTTATCTAACAATGGCATACTTTATATAAAATAGATTTAAGTTATATAAATATAAATTGTTGTTGTTCTATTAAGCAGTTAACAATGACATTGCAGTTATATGTAGATTTTTTTTTATCAATTTATATTAATGAGATATTTCTATTTAATTAATCAAAGTATTGGCCATTAGTAGTAATTTAACTAATTTTTTAATGGAAGTTTAGTTTGATTTTGTTATAGAATGGGCTGAATTCTGGGCACTTATTGTTTTGTCACTTATATTGAAGGCTCTTTTTAATTCTGATATACATTTAAAATAACGAAGTGACTATTCACCCGATTCACGGACAGCTATGGGAAAACTTCTCTTAGATCAGTTGATTGGGTGAATAGTTGCGTCCTTAAAATAAATGCCATTGCAATTGCATTCAATTATTATTATTAACTTATTGGGTCTTAAAGCAGGAGCAACACAGCATGTGTTGATATTAGGTGGTATTTGTGTTCCCATGGTGCCACAATGATATAATAAAATAATGTGCAATTTTGATTTCTCCAGGGTCACAACAAATAGCAATTCAAAGGAAAATCAAACAATGGAAAAATAAATGAAAAACTGGTTTTTTGAAAAATATCAGAGCTAAATCAATTTACATTTGGAATTCCAAGTCAAAAACTAGATATCTACTGGGCAATTTTAAAAATAGCCATATTTTGTAGGCAGGGGCTTAAGGGGCTTAAGGCAATTAATATAAATTGTGAAATAATGCAGCTTACTTTTAATAAATTAAACATTATTCATTAATAATTCTTCATACAATCATAGTTCTTGTAAATGAAAAACCATATCTTCTAAAAATAAATCAATTTATATGTAATATATTTAAAATTTTAGTGCAGAAGAAGATAGCACTTCTAAGCAATGGAGAAGACAAAGTGATAATAATGAAAAGAAACATGAAGACATTCCAACAAATTTTCGGATTTGGGAGACAGTTGGAAAGAATAATAATTTAGATAAAGGTTAGTATAAAACAAATCCTAATGATTTATATACTAATTTATGTTCTAAATTGAAAAATGTATGTATGTATGTATTCAGACCTATTTTATGTCCCATTGCTGGGCACGGGCCTCCCTTCGATACAAGGGGGATCAGGCCATAGTCCACCACGC
The DNA here is from genome assembly GCA_951806755.1 of Brenthis hecate. Classification (NCBI taxonomy): domain Eukaryota; kingdom Metazoa; phylum Arthropoda; class Insecta; order Lepidoptera; family Nymphalidae; genus Brenthis; species Brenthis hecate. Next base: position 9,638,597 of record OX638251.1, read on the forward strand.
TGGCCAAGTGCGGGTTGGCGGACTTCACATGTCTTTTGAAAACTTGCTAGGTTTTTTCAGACATGCACGTTTCTTCACAGTGTTTTCCTTTACTGTATGACAAACGGTAACCATGTTGAAAATGATTCACACATGAAAATATCAGAAGTGCGAGACCCGGATTTGTACCCGCATCACTCTGTTTCCTAAGCTTGCGCGCTACCACTGGGCTACCACTGCCTTAAAGTGAAAAATATTATCGATACAGAGGCCGAATCTATAGTTTTTAGAATATTTGTCTGTATGTCTGTTAAAGTATCACGGAAAAACCACTAGAGGGATTTTGACGAAATTTGCTATGATGATAGCCGGTTATCCGGGTTAACATATAGGATACTTTTTACTGCGGGAAAATGTCGCAATGGAAGAACACGAGCGAGGGTGAGTCGCTAGTATTTTAATATAGTATACGTAAACAAATAAACAAACTATTACACTTGACAATAAAGTTTTTTTAAATAAAGTTGTTTTAAATAAAGTTTTTTAAAAAAAAAATAAGAAAAACACAATAATATCAGTACAGAAGTGTATTATCACATCTTTTGTTACTTTAAATACATAATTCCATTATCCCATTAATCCCATTCATGTTATAAATGCGAAAGTTTGGATGGATGTGTCAATCACGCCAGAACAGCTGAACGGATCTGGATGAAATTTGGCACAGAGATAGAATATAGTCTGAAATAGCGCATAGCTTACTTTTTATCGCGGAAAAAATGTTTGTTTTTCACTGAGTTTTTCTAATCCATACTAACTGTTAAAACGTACGCAGGGTGAGTCGCTAGTCATGTAGGTATAATTATTAAATATTATAAATGTACTAGCGACTCTTCGTCTCTAGGTACGTTTTAACGGTTATGTTATGTATGTATTAGGTTTAATTTTACGGTATATATAGATTTCTCAGAGATGAGATATTTTCCTGCAATAAAAAGTATCCTATATGTAGACCCGGATAACCAGCTATCATCATACTAAAATTCATCAAAATTTGTCCAGTGGTTTTCTCGTGATGCGAGATAAGACGAGATAGACGGACAGATGAAAATTCTAAAATCTACAATTTCGGCCTATGTATCGATAATATTGACTATTTCAATAAGATTTCGCAAAAAATATTTAATGTACAGATTCGACTTTGACTTTTATTATATGTATAAATAGATTATAAATAGATTTTCATGTTGGTTGTTTTTTTTTTCAGATGATTTTAAATTTAAAGTGATGTCTTACAACGTCCTGGCTCAATATCTGTTAGAGTGCCACCCCTACCTCTACACAGAATGTTCTCCAAGTAATCTGAAGTGGAATGTAAGGGCTGCAAAACTATATGATGAAATATTAGGGCTGTCACCAGATGTAAGTGGTAACTGTTATTTTTACACTAAATTATATAAATGGCCTTTTTTAATTTATAAAATAATTATATTCACCTCTAAGATTGCTGTAATTACTGTATTTTTAATGTTTTTAATGTTTGTTTAGAAAAGTCGTAATACTTTGATGTGATTTAAGAAAAATACTTTTTCACTACAGATTTTATGTCTTCAAGAAGTTCAAGTGTCTCACCTCAGCAGTTTCTATAATAAATTCGAGCAGATGGGTTATTTTGGTATATTCAAACAAAAAACTGGCAACAGACAAGATGGTTGCGCTATTTACTTCAAACAATCATTATTTGATATGCAAGATCATATTAGTGTAAGTATCTCAACATTTAAGCCCAAAATCCAATTCTATTTTTTTGTTTTCTTCCAGTATTTCTTAGTGATCAAGAACCGTCATTGTGTGACGTTACTGATTTATATTTTATTATTGTTCTATATTATTTTTGTTTATATTATTATCTAACAGATTAGTGTGGTTGTTCATTGTAATAAATCTCCCAGTATCGATATGGTCAAGGGCGCAAACAATTTCTAATGGCTGGGTCGGGTCAACTGATTACCTACATTGATAAATAAATACTTATCCTTTATATTCTCAGACCATTTTGTTTATTGACCGCATTCCATATCGTATGTTACTAAGTTAAATAATAAAATTGTTGAAAATAAAAACCCAAGAGCATCCCCAGAGTTCATTGACCAGAAATACGATATGACGCTGGTTGCGAAACTTGCAAAATGAAAATGACAATACAAATTAGGCGAGAATAATAGAAAGATGTTTTGGCGTGCAGATATTTATTTGATATATTTTAGTGTAAAGTACATTATAATCTGTTGATAAAAATAAAAAGATTTTCTTTGGTAAGCGCATCGCTTAACAACGGCTGGACCGATTTGGTTTTTCAAAAAGTTCATAGTAGATCGAACAAGAGTTTTAGGGAAAATATTGGAATAAACTGGCTGGAAAACTGATTGGTTTTGCTTAAAGGTTTATGTATGAATTCAATGATCACGAACTTTATTAAAATTTGGATAAAACGTTTGTGGGCTTAGCTTGTTATTAAATAAAATAGATTCTCGGGAGCTGTTGACATAATTATCCTCCAGATACAGAAATTGTGTCACTAAAATAATATTTTTGCTTTTATTGTTATTAGCATAAAAATAATATTTATATTGTTATTTATTATGTTCAGTAGTATAAGAAGGTTTCATGATGGCGCAATAAGTTAAGTAGGTAGCTATCTATTTATATAAATAAAAATGAAATGCTGTTCGTTCTTAAGCATGTTACTTGAAAATGTTTGGACCGATTAAACAAAGTGTATTTATATTTGTTTGTAAACTATAAGTAAATATATAGTTTACAAACATTATATAGTTAAAATATTAAAATTTAGTATATAATTAAAATATTAAAAATTAATTACTCGAAACACGAAATTGACAAATGATGCCTTAAAATAAGTAAATGGACCAATTCTTACTCTTCAACGTTTTGAAAATCAGCAAATCAACATTGAGTGTTCATATCGCCACTTACTTTTTAAGACATAAACACATATTGGCGTTTATGTTTTGCATATAAATTTATGCAATATGCCATAAATTATTCAGTTTTCCATATCCCACCATATACTTAACCTTGCCCTATAACCACGTGTAATGCACACGTGCCGTTATGTCGATGTTTTAACAATTTCCTTTGTGAAAAAGCTAACCTCGATACTATCGAAGAGTGATACAATCTTGGAAAACAAAACGGGAAAAGGTCGTCTTTACGTATTATTGCCATAGGTACATAGTACATACTATTGTTTTCATTGTACTGTTTGAATGTCACGTGATCTTTTGCATGGCGAATGTTTTATGTTAACCGATAGATTAAAATCGTTTGAGGTTTCTTTATGCTGTATAATTTTCTTTTCATTTTGTGATAGTCAAGATGAATTGGTCTAAGAATAATCCTACGGCGTCATTTTGAATCGCAATATGTTTTCTAACGTTTTCTAAGTTTTGGTTGTCTCTCGTGTTATTTAAAGATAAAAGGACGGATTTAGTAAATGCTAATCTATATATTTTTATAGTAAAAATTACATTTTCTTGGTAACTGCAAATGCGATTTTTTTTGTGCGTATGCGTGCTTGCTTAATATTTTTGCTATAAATGAATTTTATTCATTGGCGTTTTGTAAATATAATGTGGAAAGGCATTACTTATATGGAATTGGATCGACGACTCTAGAATTTTATATTATATAATAATATATGCACGTAATTAGAGCAATCATTTTAAAAATGTTTAAAATTATTATAAATTAAGCATATATTTTAGTTCTGACGATTGTATATATCATATGTTCACATTTTAGAAATTCTATGTATGCAATAACTTTTCTAATGTTTATCTTGTATTTTCTTAAAATTTTATAATTTTGTATGTTAATGTAATCCTAGTTTACTATACGGATTGTTTTTCTTAAATGATCATATCGTGGGTTCGAATCCCATTTGTCTAGACTCAGAGAAACTCTTCTATGGAAACATTATAGCATAATAATTGTTTCCTTAGTCCATAAATTTTACACAGCTACGGTAGAATTTAGAGTATAAAATCCTTGGTTCGAATCCTAAGTTAGGTTCCAAATTACTTATCGGATTTTTCTTTCCAGATATTCTTAACAAAAGTAAAAAGCAAGAAGCTTAAAGTATTTGCTGGCGTCAAAAGCTATGTAATATATTCTTCTATGACACATTCTGTATACAAAAATTGATCTGAGACCTGATCTGAGTTAGAAAAGTATCATTTATTACACTACACGTATATGTGAAACTTGTGTAAGATATATGCGGTTTTATCACAGTCAGTTGAGCAGCTCTACATAGCTTGAGTTTTCCATAAGCAAAAATTTGCGAATGCATGCATAGGCATTATTTACCACAAAGTTATTATAAATCATAGGTTATACATGCTATTTTGCGAACTAAACGAAACCGCTGGTAAAAGTTAGTGTATGGAATGAAACTCACCACTCAGTATATACATTTATGTATTTGATTGCCATCATTTAATTTTTTTAAATTATTTTAATGAACATGTTAATAGTACAATGTACGTATATATGCGATGTACATATATGTAATATCGAAATAATATTAGTCCCGCTGAGTTTCTTTCGCCAGTTCTTCTCAGGTCTGAGGCTTCTTCTTTCCAAACTGGCAGTATTAATAAAATGTAATAATTTAATACTGAATAAAATATTTTGAATTTGAATATGTACATATTATGTCATCAAACAAATTTGCAAAGCGATTTTAAATATTGCCTTGCTTGATAGAAATTTTCTTATAAAACGTTAGCTAAGTTTGATTTATATTTATAATATGTACATTGGTTTTTTTGTACATTTAATGTTCCTCACAAATAATTTCTAAAGTAACGATGTTTATAGTGATTCTTTGACAGCATATATAACTTATTTACGAGATTTGCGAACGAGTTTGGGATGTATGTATGTATATATATATATATATATATATATATATATATATATATATATATATATATGTATGTATATATATACATACATACATATATATATATATCCAACATATATAAGTCATCTGTATAATGTCGACCTTAAAAATCCTCTCTTGGGTTACCCTCTATGGAGAAATATGGAATATGAAAACTGAATAGTTTATGTAAAAAAAGTATATTTATTTCCTGTGTACATTTCATCTGTAACTAAAGAATTGTTTGTACATCATGAACTAGCTGCCCCTCATGCGTCTTTTACATTTGCTCTGCTGATTTTTAATAATATTGTTAATGTAAATTCGTTAGATTTCATAATTGATCGCGAACGAAATTTTAACAGAGTGGTTATTATTCTGAACAAAATTACACTACGAACACTAAAATCGTTATTTAAATGAAGTAAACAAATAATTATCGCAAAGACGTAACTACAGTAATTGTGATAATTATAAAATAATAACATTCATTTATAAATTGTATAAGAAATATATTTGCATAATAAAAACAAAATAATTAAAACATGTGTGTTACGTGGTCATTTCGCTATTGTTTTAATTATATAAATTAAAAACAACATACAAAAATTTAATGATGTCAGGCAATTTAGGGTTCCGTAAATGAAAAAAAAAGAGCGAACCCTTAAAGGATCGCTTCGTTGTCTATCTGTCTGCCAAGATCCATTAAATTTAATAATAAATATTTATAGCCACATTATATATTTATAGCCACATTAGTGAATTAAATTTATTGATGCACTAAGATGGCGTAGAATTTAAAAGTACGTGTATGTCAATTTAAAATGGGTTTGCTCTCTTCGAAGTATTATAACAATATGAAATTAAAAATAAAGTCTGCGACGAACAGATAGAATTATAATATGTAGACTATAAAAGAGCCCAAAACGTATTTTATATGTATAGACACACCTTATTTCATATTACACAATCTAACAACAACATCTTTATATTTTCCTAAAACAATATTTAATACCATTGGTTTTCAATTTTTAAACATTTGACACGTCATACATCGTTTAAAAATGTTTGATTTAGCATACATATCAATTGATTTTATTTGTCTAGTGATTATGTAAATATATTACATAGGTGTCACAAAATACGCACTAAAAGCCGTTTTTATATCTTGACACAGGTCTTTATTTAAAAATCATTTAGGGATCCGTACTAAAAAAGAAAACCTTTATAGGGAAATTTCGTTATCCATCTTTCGGTCCATCTTTCTGTGTAGAAGCCCTTTTAGTCAAAAACACGTGAAGATATCATTTTTAATTTTACTTTTAACAGCATAGCTATGTAATAATATAGGAAGCATGAACCATAATCGGTGTGCGACTCAGACTCGTATTTGTCTTATTTTTGATTGATACATACGGTTAAGTGCGAAATAGCTGTCCAATTTCACTCCACCAAATACAATTTGAATAACGTATATTGTCAAAATAATTTAGAAGATATATAAATGTAACTAATTTAATACAATCTTAATTGAATAGATTAAATATAATGTTATTTTTATTAACTGCCTCGGTGGTGTAGTGGCTAGCAAGTACGGCTGCACTTCGAGAGGTCCTGGGTTCGAGTTCCAGGTCGGGCCAAGTTTAGTTATTAAGTCTTTCTGTATAGTAAGTCTCAGTAACAGCCCGGAGTTGGGAAGTTGGCGGTGTTTCACCCCCGTGCCTCGGAGAGCACGTAAAGCCGTCAGTAATGCGCCTTAACTCTCACCGGACGCGTCCTGTGTCGTTCCACAGGAGTATGAGAGTGACAGGAATAGAGAGTGCGCTGGTGTCTGCGCGCACACTTGTGTACTATAATATTTTCTGCACAGTTGGCTAGTCTCAATGAGATTGGCCGTCGTGGCTGAAGTCGGCCAGGAGGTCATTATTATTATTTTTTTTTCAGGTAGAGTTCTACCAGCCTGAACTACCCATATTGAACCGTGACAACATCGGTATTATGGTCAAATTAGCGCCAAAAGGATCTCCGAACACTCCATTAGTAGTCGCTACAACCCATCTCTTGTACAATCCTAAGCGAACTGATGTGAGATTAGCCCAGTTACAAGTACTTTTGGCAGAAATCGATAGATTCGCTTTTAGTCATAATGGTAAAGAGTGAGTATAATTGTAACGTTTATATAATATTAGGTACTAACGAGCCATCCTAGCTTCGTTCGGGTTCGTCCCTAGGTACGTTTTAACGGTTAGTATAGAATAGACTATATATATATATATATATATATATATATATATATATATATATATATATATATATATACACGATCTACATACATACATAGGTATGGAAAAGTAGGTAAGTAGTTTAAAACTTAAAAAATATCCCTTACCTGAGAAATGATTGATTCCCCATTCGAACTTCCACCTCCATTTCACCGCCTTAAGAGATGTTTTCCGGGATAAAAACTATCCTATCTCCTTTACAGGGTCTTAAACTATCTCCCTATCAAAAAATCTAAATCGGTTCAGCGGATTAAGCGACAAGACAGTAAGGTGACAGACAGAGTTACTTTTGTATTTAATATTAGTATGGACATATAAAGCTGTTTTTTTGGTATTTTATACTCGCTGCCAATCCGTATTTTTAAAAATCCTTCTCAGATATTATAGCCTTGAGAAAGGTCTATGCAACTAGTATGTGAGGAGCGGAGCGCCTTACATAAATAAAATACACGGACGTAGCCGCGAGCAACTTAAGTTTGTAATGAAACTATATTTCAATATATCAAAGTTTTGCCATTTTTAACATTGTTAATTAATTACTACCTGCTTTACGCTACTTAAAATATTTGTTCGGTATATGTATATAGATATCGTAATGTTTTATTGTTATTATGTATAACAAAAAAACTTTACACCAAAATTAAGGTTTTTATTTAAAAATAAGCCTACGAAAGAGTTTTAATATTTCGTTAATTCAGCGTCAAGACGTTTAATAGATTATTAAGCGTAATTTTAAAGCTAACTACCCTGAAAGTATTTTTATCCTCTTGAAGGATGAATTTCGAATAACCTGTATGTACTTATTATATCTTTGTTTAGAATCTTGGGGCTGAATACCTATATAAAAATGGTACATATTCTTACTAACTTTACATTTACCAGAGCATTAATACTAAGTTTCAAGTAATCCTGATCATAAATATTTGTTCCCCATATAAACTTCTTCATAATTCATCCCTAACTTCAAAACAAATCTAATGTACTAGCAGAACCCGCGGCTTCGCTCGCGCTAAAACTACAAAATACCTCATAAAATGGTAGGTGTCATACAAACTTTCATCCGGTATTTTACCTCTTTATGGGATAAATTTCGAAAAATGCTAAAACACGTATTTAATTGTATTGAAGAGCATTACTACCAAGTTTCAAGTAATTCTGATCATAAATTTTTTTTGGATTGTATTATAACGTGTTTTCCAGTGGGAAAGACATAATTTCCCGCGGTAAAGCATATGTCACTCCCCAGCCCTCCAACCATCTCCACACAAAAAATCACGCCAATCCGCCAAGCCGTTTCGACGTGAAAGAAAGACAAACAAACAAATGCACTTTCACATTGATGTATAACAGAGTTTCGAGTGACAGTAACTACAGTTTCTATTCGATTACAAATATTCCTACAATAAATGGCAATTACTGTGAAAAAACTGTGCACTCAATCTTATAAACTTTAATATATATAATTATCATTTACATATATAGTTTAAATATATATTCATAACTCATATTGCATAAAGGAAAAGGATTCTTTTCTTTTTAAATAGTATAAGCAATCTGTATATTTTAACAATTGATTATAATTTTCAGACCCAGCCACCTACCAATAATATTGACAGGCGACTTCAACTCGACGCCCGATAGCGCCGTCATACAGTTATTAGACAGAGGTCACGTTAGGTATGATACATATTATATTATATGTTCTTAATATGTAGTAGTAAGTTAAGTTATGTATGTACCGTTGACATAACAATAGTTTATAAGTATTAGAGCGTTTGAAAACCTCATTTCTAGCTGTTTTAACATTTCGGTTATATTATTTGTGATTACTAGCGGACCCGACAGACGTTGTCCTGTCTACACGTCTTTAATTTGAAAATTTCAAACTTTTTGGACAAAATTGTGAATCTAAACCATTCCCAGATCCCCTTGAACACACACAAAAAATTTCATCAAAATCGGTCCAGTCGTTTGAGAGAAGTTCAGTGACATACACACTCACAGAAGAATTATATATATAAAGATTATGTCTAACGTATTCGGAAATACTGAAGTATTAATTTTTAAACATATGTATATATATTTGAACATAATATATAATATTTTGGAACACCATGTTTTTTGATATTTATTTAAATAGAATTTTAATGTGACTGGAAAGAGCTGATTTAAGAAAGTTAGTATAATTTTGTCATAAAAATAGCTTTTTAATGTAGGCAGGCTTAAATTTTGGTAAAACTTTATTTGGACTTTCCTAAACTGTTATTATAGAATGTCACAGAATATTTATAATAACACCCTCCTCGACTCATTGCTATGATATAAAGCTTTATATATAAGAGTTTGTACGTCTAAACAATTATAAAATTAGCTTACGTACAATATTTCATTTCATTATATTTTGTCATTGGCTTTTAAGCTTATTTATTAATATTAATAATAAGTTTTTGTTCATTTTAAATATTTGTTTAGTGTTGCAGTAATTATACTATTAATGTAGGTATTATTGCGTTTTTAATTTTTTTCATTTTGCCACTCTAGGCTTTGCCGTGGGATCTCATAGTAATTAGGACTGTAGTGTTTTTCTTACAGTTTTTTACCTTACGTATGATTAATGTCTCAATGGTTTTTTTTGTTTTATTTGTAGCGCAAGCCCCTTTAGAGATAATTCAGATTGGAAAAAGATTGGTGTGACAGACAACTGTCAACATCTATCTGTATATTTGAATAGGCAAAAAGGCGTCTCCACCGATTTCAGTATGATTAAGGTTTGACTTGATTTAATTTTTTTTTAATATTGAAGTTATGTTTAACCATTCCTTATGTATACTTTATGCATAACGCAATATCGAATAATATATGACATTCATGTAACAATAATATATAATATAGATTAGGGTTTTGAGTAATTAAAACCTAATTTATTATAATTTCCAGTTATATAATTCGGATTACATGGAGGAACCCGCAGAGGGCGACAAGCCTTCTGTGAGAGAATTCAGTGAGCTGTTTAACACCGGCGATATCGGACATTCCCTCAAGCTCGCCTCAGTGTATCGTAAAGCGAAGAAGTGCGGTCACCTCGAAGCAACAACTTACCAAGATTATTGGGTTACCGTTGATTATATTTATTTTAGGTAATAGTTAATAATCAATAACTATGTCTTTCATATTTTATAGTGGAACTAATGGAAATTGTTGGCAAAAGTTGTTATGCCAAAGTACAGGATAGAAAAATTTGGATTGACTATATGTTATTTATGTGACAAATTGAAAGAAATATATAATAAATTGGTCGGAAAGTTAAAAAAAAAACTTTATATTGACAACAGCGCCACCTACTCGGTCCAAATGTAGCTAACTATACCATCAGTACTCAAACATTATTGATCAAAATCTGTCCAGCTGTTTAGGAAGAAAAACGAACACACACACACACACATACCGGAATGAAGAATTCAGTGTTTCAGTTATGATGACGGTGGAATGTTAAGAGTAACTGCGGTGCTCCAAGGATATTTTTGTAATAATAATTATACTTAGTTCATATAAAAAAAAAACTTAAAATAAATCAAATAATTTCAAATATCAATATGATACATGTACATCTTTTTCCAGTATCTGCAACTCATTGAAGCTAGTAGAGCGACTGCGTTTGCCGACGGCGAGTGAGTGTTCAGTACTCGGCATATTGCCTAACGACCGCTACGGCTCCGACCACCTCGCTTTAGCTGCTACCTTCCAACTGCAAACTAGACCGACGATATCTTTATTGTAAAAGAACATTTTACTATTAAATATAGTTAAAGCACATTCTACAATCCATACGGTTGTCTAACGAAGAGTATAGTCCGTTTAATTATGCAGCGGAAACGTGAGGACTTGTTTTATATGTTAATCGGGAAACGGATTTAGGGTTGACGGGTATAACTATAATTATAACTTCACCGACCAATCTCCCTCATATCTTGCATCCTACCTGAGATTGTTTTGAAGTTATTAACAAGAGAATTGAGTTGAACTTTAACTTCAAAATAACTTAAAAAAAAAACACTTTTGACAGCCCTTATATTTGGCATTAGTATTTTCATAAAATGGGCGATCGCTTACCGTTTGAATTTTTATACTGTGGCTATACTATATACATAGCAATTACTTATTGCTATTTTGTATGTGTGGTGAAAGAAAAAGATGTTTTATGACGCCACAATTAGACATCGCACTGCAGAGTTTTCACTAATGTGCGTTTTAAACGGTATTGAGTATCGGCTAATAAAATACTTTGTCGGCTACGAATATACACGTGCAACTATCGGCCGTTAGAAAATCTACAGTCTGCGGCTCCAAGATCTAATATTGGAAGAAAATTGTCTATTGTCGAATTAGCTATAAACGGTAGATCTCGAACGATTTTTGAAATAATTTTAAATTCTTTGTACATGTGATTACTTGTGGTACATTGTATCTTATCACTTTAAGGGGAATTAAAAGATTTTGTTATATTTATTTGTAAATTGAGGCTCTACATTCTATTTTTTTTTGCAAAATTTTAGACAGACAGTGTTGCCCACGTAACGTGTTTCTGATTTTTCGTTTTTACATTCTTTGGAAAACAGTATTTGCAAATTATAACTTCTTTCATTTGATGTGATTCGTGATGCTATTTTTTATATTCTGATTAATCTCCCAAATTTAATCATCCTATTCGTTTACGTGTATATTATATATAATTAATTAATGAACGTCAGTAAAAGGACGTTTTTTCCGTCCAGCAACAGAGAAAAGCTATCGGAGAAATAGCACAGATAGACGAAAGTATGAGACAAGAAATTTTACATAAGAAGGTATAAAACCATAAAAAGTGAAACAACTGAAGGCTCATACAATATACATACACAACTTTGGTCTCAAGATAATCAATAGTTAGTATTATTTTCAATTATGCGTTAAAATCTTGTTTATTATTTATTACACGTTACTATGGACGTAGGGGGTTATAGGAATTTAATAAAGTGAAAAATGCCATGACTTTTAGATATTTCGTCACATTATATAAAAAGGGGCAAATCAACAATTATATTTGTATTTGTGTGACAAGTTTTTTGCAATATTTTTTTTTTATTTAGCCAAACAAGGCGACAATAAAAATAGAAAAGGCCGTCTTATATATACAATAAATAAAAGTAACAATAAAATATTTTTTAAGACGAATCGAATGTGGATGACTGGACTGCTTATAAGCTATTTTTATACATGCAATATACAACATACCGTTCACACGTCTTTTGTAATCTAAAACAAGTTAAACGAATAAAATTTAACGTCTACGGTGTAATTGCTGTAAGAAAATGGTAACTGTACACGATTGAGAACTGTATTATGTGAAAATTTCGCTGTCTCTACGTTTAAAATCGAATATTGTAAAAAATGTGCAGTGTGTTTCACTGTGAACCACGTCTTAGGGTGTTTTGAACACGAAATCATTGTGATTGTGAGCCATGCTTGAATGTTTTGAAATTGATTTTATTTTTGTTATTTAAGGTATTTTTTTGTATAAATAATAATTTAAGGTTACTTTAATTACGTCACGTTTTAAATTATTTTTATATTCAAGGTATTGGTACAAAATATTAACACCTTGCGTAATAAATCCTGTTGTAGGTCAATATTGATTTGGAGTATAGGATTTTATCAAATATTATTTATTATAAAAAGGCGGCAGTAGATATTTAAGTCTTAGCCAAATTTTATAACTTTGACATTGAAAAAGTATTTTTTAATAAAAATGTTAAATATGAGGTTTCAGTGCTATAAGGTTCGGTGGTTAAATCAACAGTACGACACATATCTTCGTCGATGTTTTTATTATAAAACACAGTGACTTAAGAAACGTGCTTAGTCAAAATAAATACTATTAAAAATATTTGTTGAGCTGACGTGTTTGGGTCGCATTTTACCTTATCAAATCATCTCGAACTTGTTAGTTTCAGTAACAATAAAATAATTAAATTAGCATCGAACGTTTTCTTATGAAGAAAATTTGATTAAATCAGAAAAGTAACAACTACTATGTAACTTTTGTACGTAACTGCGTTTTCTTACGTTGGGATTTAGATCATTGTAAATTTTGTACATTTATTATTGTTATTACTTTGGTGAAGATAAAGATTATTTAGAAGGTACAAATTAAGTTACTTAACAAAAATAAATAAATTTTCAAAAATATGGTATTCTTTTTTATTTCAAACTCTTATAATAAATTAATGAATAAAACTCTATATACAATATAGAATATTTCAAATGTCAAGACTAATCTAGCCTTTAAGTACCTAGTCTTTTTTATAGCTATAAATACTTAGTCGATTTTGATAAAACAACACAGAAGCATCATGGTCAAACGGCCAAGGCGCAAGATTGACAAACATAGGTGCCCGGATTCGAATTGCGGTCGGATACAAAGGTGTAATTTTTTTTGTCCTTTTTTTTGTATTTATGCATGTTTTTAGTTTTTTTTTAAAGAAAATTGTACTTTTTAACCAAAAATCCCAAGCGAAGCTCAACGGCCCAGGTACTTAAAACATCAGAAAAATTAGCGAAATATTAATTAAAATTTGTATGGCTAACGTTGGCTTTTGTCAGTCTGTCTGTCCGTGTGTCACCACCGATTTTCTCAGGAACGGGTGGACCAAGCAAGTTGAAATTTATACCAGATACTGAAGTCAAAAAATCATAGTTTCAATAAATAAATACAAGTTTCATCAAAATCCATTTAGTAGTTTTTGCGTGAAAGAGTAACAAACATATATTCATACATCCATGCTCACAAACTTTCACATTTATAATATTATTATAGATAGAGATTCTTGCCAATGTTTGAGGGGTTGGCCCAGTATGCCGTAACACAGACTTAATAGTACGGCAACAGAAGCATCCGACTATTAATAACTATTATGTAAAACTAAAATGAGATGTAAATTGTTTATTCACAAGTGTAAAACTTTTATTTTGAAATCATAGATAAGAAACTTTATATGTATGTGTGTATGAATGTTTGTTACTCCTTGGCATTAAAACATGCGATCGAATTTGCATTTGGACCTTGAGTTAACAAGTCGTTGTATCTGATACTTTTTCTTACTTGTTAATACCTACTGATTAATAAGCCAGACTTATTGATAGGTATTTGTTGACATTAATGCCTTTTTTAACACTAGATGGTGCGGTTTCAAATCTTTATTAAGTCGTGTTACCGCTATCGAGAAACAAAATCGCCATAGACATACGCGCTGAAAGAAGCTGTGCAGTCAATATTACTACCAAAACAAGTGTGCACGCGCGAATAGTCTCTCTTTGTTTTACGGGCGTTTTACAAGCTTTAAGGGAATCATGTATCACGATACTTATAATCGATTAATATCGATTTACGCATGAATTTTTTACGTGCTACTGAAAGTTAAACTAGAAATTACGGGACAAATTGAGAAATTACTTTTAAATATTATTTACATCTTGGGATCGTGCAAATCACAAAAATATATTTTTATTTCTAAAACCTAGAGATTAGAGTACGCTTCTTAATATTATTTCGTTTGGGAAGCGGATGGGACAAATCAAACAACCAAATCAATTTATTGAATCATTTATACATGTCTCATATACAACTCAGAAGGATAAAAAGTAAATATAACATAACAGCATAGCACTGTCAACTCAGATGTAATCGTTGGAAAAGCCCCAGTCACACTATGAGTTTTAAGTCGAATGTCTAGAAAAGCGAGATAGCCTATTTGATGAGATCTACTATATTTTATTAGAAATATTTTTCTAATTGGTCGATCTATAACGAGAACCCAAATACAACTATTTTCTGGGTTGACTTTGGATTTACAAGTAGGCATTTGTTATATGTTTTTGTATAGTACACATATGGCACTCAGATCTTTTTTATTCATTATCATAATGCAATATAGTAGATCTTTCACCGTTACATTCGGGAAAATTGTTTCTAGAGTATTAACTTAGTAACGGAAATATTTAGCTCGTAAAATTTTATCTGCATAATATGATAAAATATTCGAAGGAGAGAAAAATCTAAAATTTAGTAAAACTTAAGGCGAATATATTATATATATTTATGTATCTAATTAATGTATATAATAATAAATATCAGTAAATTCGAATGTATAAGAAGTATATAAATAATATAGGGATTTTTCATATATATAATACTGTTAATAAGATACCAAATGTAAATTTTACGTTACTAAGTTCTTACTGTCACTAGGTCCATGTAAAGTGACAGCGGTTACACAATTATACAAATTCATTCACACTTTTGGCGCAAACGCGTAATAACTGTTTAAAAGAAATGAGATCGCCGACGATGACTATTTAAACTTACAAGCTATGAGGGTATTTGACTGATTATATATATTAAAAATAATTAAGAAATACTAATTTTGTTTTATACATATCATACTGAAAAAATTATGGAAACCATAAATATAAATAAACATTAGTTTTTTTTATTTTACATGAAAAAATGTACATAACATTTGAAAATTTATATTTTATTATTAAATTTATAATCTTTAATTTAATAATGTATGTCATTACAAGTGAACTTAGCGAAATAGATACAAAAATAGTCAAATACCCATTGGTTTCTGCAGGTTTCAAGACAACAGAATATATTACATGAGCTGTACAGGTAGTCGAGATCGACACCTATGTGGTATAACTTAAAGGTGTATCTCTTTACGGCGAATCAACAAGCGTTATGATTACGGCAGTGTTTCAGGACTCGAGTCGCCTGTAATGTGTTGTGGATTGCTTGCGATATTTAGGAACTTATTTTTGTGCACTTTTTATGTTTTAAGTAATTTTAATATAAAATGTTTATGTGCAACTAGTGTGATATGATTAATTCTTTCACAAAATATACTATATTAAAACGATTGCTTTCTCTCTTATGTTTTGACCAAAATTTGTGTAGTATTGAATTTCCTTGGCACATGATCCTAACTAATATGTAAAGAGCTATACCACATAGGCGTCTAGACACAAGCTGGCACAATCGTATGTGAAGAAAATAGAAACATTAACGATTCAGATGACCTTATACAGAACATCGCAAGTGCATATTCACAATATCGCTCGTTATTCTCTATCAATGCTTTCAATGTGTTACGATTATTTACTTGTAGACCTACTTGCATATTATAAGTGCGCTATAATAATCTATGACAGAAATACAATTAAAATTCACAAATAAGTGTTGACTTCTGCATAAGGTCACCTGCACCTGGCTTATAAATAAATTTCTTAAGTATAAACAAAGTTAATACCTAAAATGTTTCACCGGTCGCACGTTTATATGAATTCCAAAACTCCATAAACTCGTTTGTGGCATGACACTATAATATGTATATGTACATAAATGTATTAAATTTTATTTTTCGTATGTTATACGTACATTATACGTGGTTATGCTATAAGTTGAAAATTCACAGTGCAAAAAGAGCTTTAAGGGGAGGGTTTCCGGATTTACGATGTATTAAAAAGTGTATTATTTATAAACGATTCCTTCATCTAATGCTCAGCTTAATGTGTTAAAAATAGCCTATTCTTAGGCTTAAAATAGCTTTTTCTTAACGTTTGGAAACGATTTAGTAGGTTTAGAAACTCTAGATTGTGATGTTATTTTTGAGTTCTGATAAAAAAGAACACTTTATTGCATCGAATGTTATCGCAAAAATTTGGCGTTTGATATATTATCATTTTATGAATATTATTTACAACCGTCACGCTTAAAATTATAATTTTTTGCTAATCTTTTCACTCCAAATCAGTAGTTCTGTACCTACCTGGTTTTCGGAATACCCTCGTCTAAGTGTCTGGTGAAACTAAGCGCAGGCCATTTAGCACTTGAGATCATGATTATATCAGCAGATCTATAGAATCTTATTGTCGACAAACGAACTTATTATTATGGGACCAATTCTATGTAACGGAGAATATTTAAAATTTTAATATTATTTTAATAACTACAGGAGCTAAAATGGCTGAACCATTATACTTATTCATCTAATAATACTGGATGGATATTAAATAGTAAATAAATTATCGCGAAAAATTCAGATTAAGTCATAAGATCATCTTTGGTAGGTATACTATTCAAAAAGCTCTTAATATTATAAAACCTTATTTAATTTTTTTATGTATTTGTAAGAGGTTTAGTAATTATATACTGGAAAATTGCACGAATTGTAATTTTTTTTTAGTCTGTCCATTAATTGTGAATCCAGTGTTAAAATTCCTGAGATGAGCTCTTATAAGCGACATACAGCGTAACTCCATTGAAATATTTCATATATGACGTATACACGTAGTATTTAAATGAAGATTTTAAAGCACTATTTATACAAGCAATTTACAATCGCCACGTTGTTGGTTGTCATAAGACCGGATAAGTACATCAATAAAAATATTTAAAAAGTCATCAAATAAATATTAATTAAAATGTATTCCTTTAACGCTAATTAAATTTTACTAATATTTTCGACATTATCCGATATAATATGAACACGCTTCAATCTGGACGGAGAGGGATAAGTGAATGTGGAAAATTATATCTACGACCAAACAGTTTGTGACATACCGCACGTTTTTAAAATTTCATTACCTCTTAGAATTTTTTTCGACAATGTAACGTTCCAAATTATTATTAAATAAAAACTGTCTGCATTGCATCCTCTGTTAAAATAAGAAAGCGTAAAGAATACGCGTCAGTAGATCGAGTAAGCTGCATCGGCGGCAATAATACACAGGTGGGTCCCATAAGAGTTTTAGAATTCATGCAAGCGGTTCGACCACAATGTTTCTGCCGAAATATCGCTAACAGTTTTGCGGATATATCCTACCTATAAATCTTAAAATAAATACATTTTACAGAATACAGTGTTACACTGTCCACGTAGAATATGACCCGTCTCAAACATGGACATATTTGGACTCGGTATTTTAAAATTTTGCCAACTGATTTCCTAACTACAAAATTTGATATATCTCAAGTGAGGAAAAACGTGATTCCTTCAGCGAAATCTATGTGGTTTATCTAACTACGATTTAATTTCCATTGAATATATCATTATTATAAGTAACGTAAATAACTATATTGCAGATAGCGCTTAGTAGTCTTTTTTACTGAAATAGATTATATGTATGGGAGTGTGTATAATGGTTTTACGGTACTTTCGTTATAAATACTTGAGATCATTTTACTCCAAATTTCCCCGAAGATTGGGGAAAATAATTGAAAATAGTTATCTAATACATAATATTGATTCTATATAAGAATGTATAATAGATTTTATTTATTTATTTACGTAAATAAAATTACGTATAGTTGAAATATAATTTAAAACTCTTTAGTCTGAACAGAAATCATAGGCTAAGTACACATTGGATAAGTCTATTAGAACGTAAGAAGTTCGGTTACATATAATATTTTTTTGGTCGCACCGGGCCCATGTTTATCACGCCTGTACATCATAATTGTTTTACTTCTATACCGTATCACCTATTTATTACTGATTAATAATCGTAAAACGTCCAAAAAGAGAATGATACTGCGATTTTGGCCAACACGAGTAATTCACACTTTTCTATTCACGGCTTTTTCCAAACGTTAATGATAATAATCAGTTAAAATATTAAAATAATAATTGAAAGTATTTCATTTTCGAAACATTTTAAGAACAGAAGCATACGTTTTACGATATGAAGTCGCTGATCTCAGAATACATGTTAAAATGTAGGATATCGAAATAACATATAATCGTTAATATAGTTACATATAAAAAACAGTACCTATGAAAAAGATAAAATTTCAACGACCTAGACCCTCGCAGCACACCGCCTGCTTCATGGACCCGACTGCTGCTTTTAGTATAGTTCACAACATGCATGTTCTACTCTTAAACAGTATTAACATCGACACATCTAATGGTAACAGGCATACACGTAGCTAGGATTTCCTCAGGTGGATGTAGAACGGCAAGATTATAGAAGTTATACCTCTATATCTGTTACATTTGAATTATCCAGATTTGAGGGCGCTTCCACTTATTCCTAGCTACGTTTATGGTAAGAGGGTTGTAACAGCCTCGGTCGCTTAGATCAACAGCACTCGGATTTCGTCATATTGCTTTCAAATCTTTTGAATTTTTCACTTATCCACCATTCATAGACTCAGTTGGTTGAGATTGTTGATGTTGAAACATTTCTTTATTAAGTATTAGACCTTTTAAAAAATATTCTTATGATTTCGATAAAAGAGCCTCAACCATTAGGTTGCCGTTACCGGACAGTTTCGGAAGGCCAGTGCCTTCAATCATATCATGGCTGGTTATATAGGAAATATATTTTGGTATAGCTCATTCTATTTACCAGGACGATGGAATTGTAGGTATTTAGTTTTCTACGAACTGTTTCATTAATCTGTCAATTTATATTGGTAATTGAAGTGTAATAAAACAACTTTGTAACTTAAGCGAGTTAGTTACTAGACATAAGGACATCAGTTAACATAATATACAAAATTGACAGATTTGTGTTCACATTATTCCTTATATGACTATATTGCTCCAAGATATGTATTTTATAATTCCATTGAGATCTTTTCGCACCACTTACATATGTCAATGATATAAAATAACACGCATTCAGACACAAATCTCATTTACACTGAAGACCTGAAGTCTTCGAAGTGTTGACTGGATCTGACTTATAAAATTTTACTATGAGTACACCAATTAATTTTATAACACAATTTAATTCTATGTAACAACTTTAAGCTACGAGTCTATTCGGCAGATTTATGAAATAAAGCGCATTCTCCTTCGTATGAACAGTTCCGTCTCTGAATAAACAAATCAATAAATTCCCTCATCCTTTAAAGCGTTTAGATATGAAGCGTTAAAGTGACAGTATGAAGCGTCTATTACATTTAAACGTTATCTATTTTATTAATTAAGAATATGTTGCTTATTATCTAATATTGGTAAAACACAAATTTCCAATAGAATTTTGATTCTACTTGTAAAGGAATTTGGCAGCGTTTTGTTTTAGAGTCTTTATTTAAAACCATCCATTTTATATAAATGAACGAACGATTTGTATTCGAGTAAAATCCTTTTGTTATTACACAACCACTTCACTGAGTTTTTATCACTGATTTGTTTAATTCACATATACAATCTTATTTAAACAAACTGTTCGTAATAGCATTGGATGTCACATGTCTTTGAATCACAAACATTCGCCTCGGTGTAAGCAATTACATAAGTGTGTAGAAAATGGATACGCCGTCAAGTAATAGCTGGACTTACCTATGTAAACGCTACGTCTAGACTAATCTATAGCATAACATCATGTCTTTCTTTGAGATGTTTTATGCTATGAAATGTGTATTAATGATATGATAAGAAATACTGTAATGATTACTGAGATGACCATGGATTTATATTATTGACACTGTCTACAACATTGATCTTCTATTACAGAGGAATATAAGATTAAGATTAATAAATAAATCGTAAAATATAGATTTGTGGAAATAAATATAGAATATATAAAAATAATATAATATCAGTTGACATTTTCAAATAATGTGAAAAATAGGTACTAAGTAAGTTTCTACTACTTTTGTAACATTAAATTATAGTTTAAATATAAATATCGCTACGCCAACTTTTCCGAGCGTACGAAGAAACGTAAGAGTATGAAATTGACAAGTAGGCAAGATTTCCGTGAACTCGGAAAAGCTGAGAGGGAAAGACAAGCGATCTTATCAAATATTCCAATAATAAACATTTTTAGTAAAGTCACGTCTTACTGGATATGTCTACAACATTATAAGCTAATACGATATAACCCAATCTCTTCATTAGCGACAGCGTAAATAATCGTAAGGCAAGCGAGCCGCTTTGTGTACATCTTACAGTAACAATTTCATGTTAGGTACCTACCGAGTGTAAATAATTGTATACACGATAAAAATATTCGTAAACTATAGCAAGATATATAATTACATAAATAGGTATTTAGAATAAGAGTCGTTTGCCTGACGAATTGTGTATACAGATGGTCAAGCTAAGCTCTGCCGCTAACTCCTCACTCTTCACAACCTTCCTGTATTGTATACTTAACGAATAAAGCTTTTAAATATATTAACATATAAACCACTTCGAATAAATATACTGATATCGATAAAGGTATGTAACTATGAATAAATAGTAAACTACGGTGCTATAGCGCGTGCCGCGGCCGAGGCTGTGTCAACTGATCGGGCGAGCGGGGTCGGCCGTGCTCATACACGGGTAATCGACACAACATACAACATAAACTTACGACTACGTTCTGACCGTACGAGGTTGATATATCAAATTACAACCTCGTTTTAACCGCTCATTGCGTTTTGGATCTGAAAAACCACCGGCAAACGCCATGTCTTAACTGGATATTTCCATTGAGATCATACTAGCTTGTCGACGCTGGTGTGGGACAGTCTACTTTAGCGAGCGGACGAAAACTTCAATCTCGTACACGTAACGAACATCAGTGGAGTGAATTTCCAATCACATGCGAAAGAAAGTAGAATCCTGGTCAATGTCTCATTTAGTTAATTCGGTCGGCTATAAATAGCCACAACATCTTAATAGTCTGGGCAAACTGAGTAAATACAAAAGTTTGGTTTTTGGCCATCTTTAAGAAGCCATGTATACTTTGTATTTCTGTCATATTCATTCAACAGTATGTGAAGGATCATTGACGTCGACGGTGGCGATGCCATCACTTCACAACGGTCGAGTCCTATTAAATCACAGCAGGCACAGTCGCCCGTCTATACGAATCAACGGTGAAACCGGAATACCATAGGCCTATTACATTTAGTATATCATCTCTTAAAATTACGTGTATCGAATTGTATAAAGTGTACGAAGCGGTAGGTAAGCCTGGATTTATTTACAAAAGGGCCGAGGCGATGTCATAGGTATAAGCGTATAAGATATATTCATAGACGTTAAAAGTGGCTAATGCTCTGTTTTAACTAGGGGATCGACAAGCACCTAAAAGTTCACAAGTGCGACACCGTGGGTTCGTAGCGTGGTGGACAGGCGTGGCGGCGAGGGCAGCGAGGGCGGCGAGGGCGGGCGGGGGCGGTCGGCGAGTGTGGCTCACACGTGGCACGCGGGCGGAGAGCGCGCGGGCAGGCGGCCTCGCCACACGGCGCACTCTACCCCACTCGCCTTACCTGGAAATGTTAAGGAAATTCTTATTGCCCTGTGCAACTTATCAGTCATTTAGCTGCGCTAGCGTTGATAAGTCTCGCTTTGACAGCGTTTTCTGTTTATTTATTTGTTTAATTTCAATATTATAAAAATAAACAGATATTTACGAAAGTACATATATATATATATATATATATATATATATATATATATATATATATATATATATATATATATATGTGAAAATAATAAACTTAGATTTTTTTATAACTTATATAAACTGAAATTTAATGATGAACGTGGAGACAATTTACTCATTCTACTTAAGTGACATTTAGTCTATAATGTGGTTATTAACGTTGTTAAAACTAACAATTAGTCAATACAACATTGTCTTTGGAAGGGGTCCTCACAAAGCCATGCCGTACCGCAGTGCCAGGACTGCACACCATAACGCAATCACGTACACTCACAACGATTATGCCAATTGAAGATTGTCCCGCTTTGTCGTGAGAAGCTAGTTTACACTTAGGATATATAATTATATCAGACAAAATAAAAAAAATGGAATAAGTTTATAATTTCCTTCTTAGATTGAGCGAATATTTTATTTGCAGTTATACTGCAAGATTAAAATACTGTTAATAATAAGAAGTTGAGATAAAAACGAACAGGTAAGTGTAGATAAGTGTAAACTGACTTACACTCGGGAAAAGTACCGGACTTCATGCGAATTTTGACACCTTATTGACGAAAACACAATCCAATTAACAACTACCACTGAAACAGAGAACAAGACCACAAATATCAAACCACAGAGATTAGCTGTAAGATAAGGTAAAGGTATAATTTTGGACTCTCAGTGCCTGAGATAGGTATTTCAAGCAAATGCCAATTGGTTGAAATGAGCAGAATTTAGGTTAAGTGTAAAATTAATTATTTTGTGCTAAGATTTTGACAGTACATCTTTACTTTAATAACAATACACATCCAAAACATTTAATCGATTGAATATAGTAAAAAAAAAAACAAACAAAAACAAGTTATAAAACGTCTTTGTAACCCCCGACGACACGTGAGACAGCGATGAGTGAAAAACACATAAATATGAATGGCGATGTCGAAGTTGAACGGATCTCGTCAGGGGTTCCGCGTGCTTACGTAAAAACATCTATTTAAATTTTCGGATAAACGATTCATCTGATAGTTTAGCCAAGGGTAGGAAACTTTATAACGAGTAAAGTTTTAAAATCGCTGCTTTGTGTATAGCTGGCATCTCGCGTAACATGATCCGGATTGATATTATATACAAGAATAGACGTTTTAACGTGGCACCACGCAATGTTTCAATAACTAAAGCCAGAGGCACTGTTACGTATGGATGAGGTAGAGACACCGCATGCCTGCCAAACAAATCATAACAATAATGGCTAGCGGGCTCCAATCTACAGCCCACGTTCCATTAAAAAGTTACTATCCAATTTCTATATGAAAAAGGTTTTTCACAATCAAATGCTTTTATGTGTTCATATACATATTGTAATTACCACTAAAACATTTTGAGATTAATTTGAAACCTTTCATAATTTGTCGCAGTAATTTTCTCAACTTTTTGACAGAGCGTTGGCCTGAAGAATACATGCTAATACGGTTTCTGATAACTAACTTACAATTTAAGACTGTCCTGTCCAATGTATGTCTACGGTGACTGAAGAAACGAAAAATGCGTTAATGTGGTATTAATATAAAAACTGAATTACTGATAAACAAATGCGGTGCTTCTTATTTGTATGTTCTCTATGTTCTTTTATCAAGTTGATAAACTAGTTTACAATTATTATTATATATAATTTATTTGTATAATTTTTAAGTATATTTAATTATTAGTACCCATATAATTTTATGAATTCATTTGTATAGATAGAAAGAAAACTATGGATTTTTTTATGATTATTTTATAAAATTCTCCCGAAAAATAAACTTGTTGTTGAACTAGTGTAAAACTTTCATCTAAGACTAAATGATAATAACATTTTATCCACATAAGTCAATAGTATTTTACTTGATCTCTAGTTTATCAAATGATATTTTTAAATTAATATAGGTACCTACATGTATAGGTATATTTAGTAGGTATAAGAGCATATAAAATGGAATTATAAGCTATCATAATTTTACAATAATGATTATGACTAGTTGGTTGGAAATAAAATGCGAAACATGAATATTATATTTTTATAAACAAATTGTGTAGCCGTTGTTCATCAAAACTTTCAGTGAGCGCCGAGCGTATTTGTTATAGAACTTTTGTTAACGGTAATAACTAAAGATATATCTATTTAGGTAGCTAGTGAAATGAAGTGACATGACAGTCGTAAAGATAAGATATCATAGGTACCAAATAAAATATTTAAAGCGTAATTGCCCGTTCATACAGAAGGCAAATGATATATAATAAGCGCAATGCAGACGCGATACCGCTCGTACTTGATAGTTGCTTGGACCGTTGTCGTTATGATGTTCATGAACGAATGCCATTTTAATAATGGCAATGAATTTTTAAATCTAATATATTTAAACGAGCAATTCCTGTAATATTTCTTTAGGTATTTATACCGGCGATCTCGGGAACGGCTCTAAAGATTTTGCTGTAATTTGGTATGCGGTGGTTTTGTAGGGCAAAAAATCGATCTACATTAGTCTTATGGCTGTGAAAAAGTGTATGTTTCTAGTTTTAATGCGGTTTTCTTCCGCATTATTCCACGCAAAATATGGTCGATAATGTCGCACACTCGGGCCGCTTGACAATCATGCATAGGCATCGTTCTCAAGCGGCCAAGGTGCAAGATTGGCAATCATAGGTGTCCGGGTTCGTATCCTAGTTGGATACAAAGTTCTTACTTTTTTTTGTATTGCTTCAGGTTTTTAGTATTTTTAAAAGTAAACTATACTGTGGCCATAAACTTCGAGCGAAACTCGTTCGCCCAGGTACTACCTATCATATTTATCAAAATTCAATATTAATTTAAAAATCTAAAAAAAAACATAATTATTATATTTTTGATTGTTTGTTGATTTACAAAAAGAAATTTTAATTTTTTTTAATTTGTATTGTATCTTGATATTTAAGATGAAAGATTTAGGTAACTGTAGGTCCACGGTTCAATCGGCACAATGTATAGTATCTAGGACAGGGTAAAGTGGGATCGATTTGAGCACGTGGTTGCGGGTTGGCTGTGTGGCGTCACGGGCTGCGGCTATCGATCACTCCCTTCACCCTCATAGGAGACATATGGAATTCGCAAATGTCTTATGCAATATATCTACACTTTGTTCCCTACAAATAAATATGTATTTTAATTTCTAACTTTTAAACAAAACTTAAAAATATTGTTGCATTTTATAACTGACGTATGCCATTCACGCTTGTCTAGATGTGAAGTTTCTTTACGGCGGCTTCCGGCGCTTTCAAAAGTTATATCCGTCTGGCGCTATTGTAAAGGGTTTGTAAGGTGGTTTTCTTAATAATTTTTTTCTTTGAAAGGCGATCCGCCCTGCATAATTTTTTGTTCATTGTTTTTATACATTCCGTTGATATTAAAATATAATTTTAAGGTGATGTTTAAATTCCAAACATGAAAATATGTATAAATAATTTCATTGCAACTGCAAATGCGGCTGTAGTGGGATGATTTCTATGTCTTGTTGATCCTATCCTGTAATTAACTCTAGTAAAAAACAATTAATTTGATGTAAATATATGAATAGCATTATTTATAAAACATATTTATTATTTAATTAAAATGCAGTTTTCTTTACTGAATTAATGTACCATATATATGCAAGGTTATTCTTACAAAAATCCCTATATAAGCAAGTATTGTCAATATTTAAAAAAGTCTTACTGAAAAATATTTTTTGTGTACATGTTATCCATTTAAGAAGACAATACCAACTCCCTTAGACTTAAATACATATAAAAATTCGAAACTAAGAATAGTGACAAGTATAATTAATTCGCAATTTAGTTATTACATGAATGAAGTTAACTAACCCGTTGGTCAGACGTCCGTCTCGAGCGCCTCCGCGCCGGCAGCCGCATGCAGCTGGTTGACGCGCACGTTGCAGGTGCGTCTACGCAGTTCGCCTCTACGCGGGTCCGCACCGCCCTCGCCGACGCCGCTCGCGCGCTCCCTTTTCGCCTGTTGCTTCTGCAGTTCTTGCTGTTTTAGCTAAGCCGGATAGATCATCAGTAGTAGCGTACTTTAAAATTTGTTTGATTGACTTTTATGTTGTACCTACTAAAAAGAATATTTAGAAGCAAGGAGGTCTTATTCAGTTTTCACTTTCTACAAATATGGTTACAATGTCGTAAATATAATTAATTGCTTACTTGATTATAATTATGCTTTATAATTATAATCAATCAAACAATTAATAGACTTTCGTCGAAGTTTGCGCGCCCCTCGTAGCTGCCTTGAGCAATGGACCGAAGAAGGATAAATACGCCACTGACCAATCGCAACCATGAGATCAAAGCAAAACTTATTTTTATAATTCTTCAAACAGAGTATATACTCATAACTATAGTTTAGTTTGATAGTATTCGCAGTAGTAATATTAGCAACGATTTATAACGTACCTGATTAAGACGAAGCAAGTCTTGGTGTTCGAGTGCAGCGATGTCGTCAACGTTTCCGGCGGCCTCCATTGCGGCCTGCTGTTCTAGAAGCAGACGTTCCTCTTCCCGCAAACGACGCATGTTGCTCTCCAGGTGAGAATCGGTCACTAAAGCTGGATCTTCCAGTTCCATCATGTCCGAAGATGAGTCATCACTGATAGACGACTTTTTGATGGGTCCTGAAACTGTTGTTCATCCTTTGTCACTATCATTTTTGAAAATGCAGCAAAGAACATTTAGCACAGTAGCATTTTTTCTTAGCTATTTATCCATTGTCATAGTTAATTTTTTTTATTCTTATTCAAGCCTGGATGTAACAAAAGGTGCAAGGAAGTCTTTACAAATATGATTAAGTTGCTACTTTATTGTTTATGAAACAATGAGCTGTTGTTGCTGCTCCGATAAATGGCAACTGACATTTTTGCTCTCGCCGTGAAAGGCAACTATAATTATGTAATGTTCGCCTTTATAATTTTACTGTTAAATAACGAAAAATGTAAAGCCCATATGAGTAGCAATAACTTGATATATTACAAATATTAATACAAGGATCAGGATTAAGATAATTCTCGGTAATCATTACGTCGCCATAAATTAAAGCAATGTTTTAATTTTATACAATTGAATTAAGTTAATTGACACCAAGACTATGCAGTTAGTAGTACTCAAACAAACTATTACTAAGAAAATATTAACTGCAAATTTCTGTTATGTATTAGTTTCAAAAAATATAAGGAAAAAAAAGGAAAACTATATCGATATTAATGATTATGAAATTTTAATGTAACTATTTATACGTAACGCTAAAATACATAGAATTATTGATGAATATAAAGTATAACAAAAACCAAAATAAGCTCACATTACAAGACAGACTAAATACACAACAAGCCATACAGCACTAGAATATAAATAAATAGTAAATGGAGTATTGGAAACAGTTTTCACTATCACTTCCCCGATACTACAAACTTTCGCCTGAATACATACATACGTGACGTAGATGGATGCTTTTTCTTAAGTTCAGTCGGCACAGGACTTCTTTGTGGCTAGATAAAATTTTTGCGTCTAGAGCCTCTACATTTGTATTTAAAATTGTTTTAAGCAAATTTAATTGTTAATATTTTTCTTCACCATTTATTTTCTCTCCTGGTCAAAATCTCTAACTTGTTTCAAGGAAACGTCGACTTCAGAGTTGATAATGACGCGTACGTGCGTGTTTTTTAGTTACATATATCACAAAAAGATTTATAATCATTACTAGCATTGCCCGCGGCTCCGCCTGCGTTCAGATGACCAAAAACCAAATTCTTAGGTTTTACATATTAGTAGATATACTCTTACAATACAGTTTTTGTATTTTTTCTTAAAAATGAAATATTTTCCCGCGGTAAAAAGTATCCTATATGTTGACCCGGATAACCAGCTATCATCATACCAAATTTCATCATACCAAATTTCATCAAAATCTATCCAGTGGTTTTCTCGTGATACGGTAACAGACAGACAGATAGACAAAAATTCTAAAAACTATAGATTCGGACTCTGTATCGATAATAATGTTTATTTCAATAAGATTTTCCAAAAAATATTTAATGTACAGATTCGACTTAGTTACAATTTTATTATTAGATATAGTAACTTCTTTAAAACTTATTTATAAAAATATACACGACCGTGAAATACTCGTAAGGGCGCTAACAAGAAGTAATTGAAGTCTAAAAACGATATGAAAATAAAAATATAGATAGCTTAACTTTAGGTTTCTACTAGTAACGTAGTTATGAGTTTCCTTCTGTAGTTTGTTCAACTAATTATATTTTATTTTAAAATCATAACTTTAATATAATTAAAAAATAATGTATATGTAATTATATGAAAACAAGAGCTAAATGTATATATTTCAAGTAACAGAATAATTTAACATAAGATAAATATGTATATTTAAAAAGTCTAAGTCCGTTTAAAAATACAAAAAATATTAAATAAAATAATAAAACATCGGTCGGTGTTTTAATTACTACAACGTGAAAAAATCTTGGACAGGTAAAAGGAAAAAGATTTTCTATCGTGGCTAGTCGTTCTACAAGTGTACTAATAAAAGCGCATTTTTTCTAAAAGCGCTTATCTTCGTATTAAAAATAAAATAAGAAGTAAAATTGCTACGGGAAAACTTTACGTTAGACAAGCAATTCTTTGAGCAGCTTAAGATAGTGGTTGAAAGAAATAAAACCCCGCTTAGTTGCCTGTGGGCATGGAACGTTTGAAATACTATTTAAGCTGCACTAAAGCCGCCTTACTATGCTATCGCCTTTTTATTATTTGCTAAACGGTATCAATATAAATAATCAAGTGTTTTTTTTAAATTATATGATTTATTTATACTGTTTATATTTTGCTATTTGAACTTTAAATAGGTGCATAAAATTAAATATTCTTTAAGCGCAAGTAGGTGTAGGAGAGCGAAACAAAAAGTTTAAGCATTTTAGAATGCGATCAAAATTCTATTATTTTCTAATAAAATAACATCGCAGACAATTATGGAGAAAATAAACAACAATAGTCAATATGGCATTTTCACATAACTTAAACTAATATTTACATAAACACTGTACTTCTTGCCTTATGATAATATCACAAAGATCGTCTCTTTCGATAAAAACTAAATCTCACTAAACAAACAAACGCACAACACTATTGTAAAGTCAATGATCACTGCAGAGCTCGTCTCTATCATCGTCCTTCCCACCTGAAAGTATGGAAAATGAACATAAAAGAAACAAATTATAAAAAGCGCTTCATGCAAATTTGTTTGTGGCAGCTTTCACGTGCAGACTAAATGAAAGATAATATAAAATAAATTTGAAAATAAAACTTAAAAAATATATTCTGCATTGCAAAATGTACTATTTCTACACATATAATTGATAAAAAAATGTGCGATTTGTGATAGACAAGAAGACTTACTCAAGTAGGGTTCGCCCATAGTCCCGGGCAGGTACGGGCAGCTGGTGACATGATTGAAGTTTTGGGACTGCATTTCTTCTTGGTCTGTCTCACGATGATAGAAGTAGTTAAAGTTAGATACGATGACCGGCACCGGTAGAGCGATGGTGAGTACTCCAGCGATCGCGCAAAGCGATCCCACGATCTTACCCCATACTCCAACAGGCCTAACAGAAAAAATAACATTAGATATCAGGCAGTTCGAGTAATATTACTGCCTAAATGGAGCCCGTGATGATTGCACATGCTTTATATGACTGGTGTAACTTTGTGGTGATGTAATAAAATAATTGGATGCACTAATAAGTCTAATACAGCTAAGGAATACTGATTAAAGTTTCTAAGTTGATTATTTAATTAAATATAATAATTAAATTTAAAACCTTCGCATTATCTTTAGATCAGCAATACAATTTCTTACATCCCCTTTCATACACGCAAGCAATACTCAGGAGACCTAACCAATTCTTCGCACAGCAATATTTTAACGCCAGCATCATGTCCAAAATAACCAAAACTCCAGTCTTAAACGTATTAACAGAAAATAAATTCGCTTGCTGAAATGTTTTATAGAGTCTATTAATACATTTAACGCTTCGAGTCTTGAGCCTATTTTGGACATATTGTAAAACAAAAAGGTATACTATAAATATAAAGAAACGTTTTTATTATTAAAGATGGACTTAGAATATAAAGACGTACTATAGCCAGAAATGACAATGGTATACGTTGCAGTCATGCAATATGCCACTTTACGTCTAACGAACAATGAACATGTATTCCTACATCGAAAATGGTGTGAAAACTAAACATTTAAGGTGATATAAAAAAAGCAATGAAACCTTTGAACAACAATTTTACATAGGAGCAAGACGTGTAAATTTTACCATGGTTTTAAAGTATCGCATTAAAAATGATTAACATGGATGTGTGATAATCGGGACCGTAGCACTTGGTGAAATAGCAAAATAACTGAAATATGGCTTCGGTGAACAATAAGTGTTCTAATGATGTCAACATAAGTGGTAATAACATAACTCCTTTATATCACCATTTTCGATAAGCATTTAGTCCATAATAACAATCACAACAACGATAACATCGGACAGGTATACATTGAAAGTTTAGCAAAAGCGTTACGATAGGAGCACATTTAACGGTAGAACTGACACCGACAGCACTACTTCAACTTGATATTAGAATTACTCCCATATTATATAAATTATTGTCTCTATCATAGTTGAAGTGTACCACTAAACAAGCATATTCTCGGTTGATTACGATTTGGGAGGGGCGATTGTCACACCGACGACGGGTCTTGAAAAATGTATACAGTAGATATCGTTGTGAAATTAATATTGAAATTTAGAAATGAAAAATTTTACACCTATGCTTCCATGTAAAATTGTAAGAGTTCACGTAGAAAAAATAACTTGAGAATGCAATGATTAAATAAATTCCTATTATCGAACGTTTGAGACGTGCATTTATCTGTATAAGAAGTGGATAGTATAGAGTGTGATTGGTTATGTACTAGGCGAGCCGTCGATAAATCAAACTTAAGCTTATGTAGTTATATGATGTGGCGAAAGAAAATCACAACCGTGTTAAGATGCCGATGTAAAGTTGTAGGATAAAATGAGAAATGACGAGAAGGCATAGATGATATTTAGGGTGAAGTCGCTGAATCATACGTCATGTCGCCGTATCCTACGGTCGTCATTGTCACGACCGCCCACCAAAACGCATCAGGTATGGATTTGAAGAAACTGTTCTCACTTCCGGCTTCCGCGAAGTACACCGCGGATGAAAACAGGACCACACCTTTAAGCACATACGAACGCGGATACAGTGGGATACACAGTGCGAGCGAGGGAGCGACTGCAGGCGGGTGCCGGGCGGGTCGCGAGACGCGGTTACCTCATATCTCCATAGCCGACAGTGGTCATTGTTATGACGGCCCACCAAAACGCATCGGGAATAGAGGAAAAGTTGGAATCGGGACAATCTTTATCAGCAAAGAATACTGCACTTGAGAACACGACCACTCCTGCGAAAACAAAATATTTGGTGCAAGAGCGCCCGCAGCCTGCCCGCCCCGCTCTTTTCCTTGGCCTCGTTACTGCGTTGAGTGATACCCACCCGGCAGGGCGCTATCCACTTATCCTAGTTTTTTCTTAGTCTTAAGGTATTCAAATTTTTAATCGAATTTAATTCCAAGACAATTTTATTAAAATCGTATCGGATGAATATAAAAATTATTATAAATAAAAAAGATTTATACATCCTGGAGTTTTGATTATGATAATAATTACATCGCTTTCTTGACGAATATATTTATATTACCAAAATTTATTTTGCGTTTTAATTATAATAATATTTGCATATTTTATTTATAGAATTTAGTTGAAATAATGAAGTTTCTTGAAACTTACCGATGAAGAGGAAAAATATCAACAATCCGAGTTCTCTCATGGATGCCTTCAGCGTTCGCCCAAGAATCTGTAATCCTTTAGAGTGTCGAGATAGTTTGAAAATTCGGAAGACCCGCACGAGACGAATAACTCGAAGTATAGCAAGACTCATGGCTTGGTTAGTAGATTTATCTTGAGGCGAAACGGGAGCTCTTGGAAGGTTCAGAGTATCCTCTTCTTCAGCGACGACGGTGGCAAGAGTGATGAAATAGGGTATTATAGCAATTATGTCTATGATATTCATCACGTCGCGGAAAAAGTTAAATTTGTTCGGACAAGCCAAAAACCGCACTATTAATTCAAAGGTGAACCAGATTATACAAAGCGTCTCTATGAGGAAGAAAGGATCAGTAATATCTGGCACTTCGTCTTCTTCAATCTTGGTTCCGTTGGTAGTGGTGTTGAAGACTTTGTAGTGCTTGAATTCCGGCAGAGTCTCAAGGCAGAAGATAACGATAGACAGCAAGATAACGAAAACGGAGATGATGGCAACAACTCGGGCGGCCTGGGAACTCTCTGGGTACTCGAATAACAGCCAGATTTTGCGTTGACGTTCGTTTGATGGAAGGGGTTTCTCTTCTTCCTTTATAAAACCTTCATCCTCACTGAAATAAAGTATAATACATATATACATATAATCTGTTTTTTAATCTTATTGCTAATGCAATAAGGTTTAAAAAAAACATCAACTTAAACGGTATAATCTATGATTAAAAATTATAGCTTCGTTATAACTTGTGTTCTAGGAATTAGTATTGTGGATTCCGTTAATCATTATAGTTATAGAAAATTCAACCGAAACTTTGTAATTTATAGTTACACGGCGTGATTGAGTTTTAAACAAACAAGTAACTAATATTCATTGAAGCTTGAAAACTGTTTAGTTGATTTTATAATAATTAATTTTTTTTAGTGATTTAGAAAACTATAGCAGTAGCATAGACATTTAAACTATATTTACGCATAAAATCATATAAATATTTGTATTACTACAAGTGCAATTTACTGTGAATATCATCATTTGAATATATTAACCGGAATTTGTTGGTAGCTTGTTCCCCCAGCTCGTAAAACTTAATTTCTTCGGAAAAGACGTCCAGTGGGACATTCACGGGGCGGCGCAGGCGACCGCCACTCTGGTAATAATAGAGGATGGCGTCGAAGGACGGCCGGTTTCTATCAAAGAAGTATTCGTTCCTGTAAGTAATTATTATAGGTTATATTATTGTTTTCTGTTAGTCTTTATTCATTGAAATGATAGTTGCTTTGTTTGTTTTTCGGAAAATTCCTTAGACGCACGTTTATTTGATCTGTAACTGTAAATACCCACAGTCAGACACAGGCTATGATATAGAAAAAAACTTTTGTTATTTTTGTTAGTAATAAAAAAATCTTTTTTATTATTAACAGAAACACAAAAAAAACTTTTTCTCGTTGGTGCGTTTAGAAATGTTCTGATAGTAATGTAGAAGTTTTTATGGTTAATAATTATTATTGTTTTTGATTATTTTACCTCAGAGGGTCGAAGTATCGAATCCTCCTTGAAGGGTCTCCAAGCAGTGTTTCAGGAAATTGGTTAAGTGTTCGAAGTTGAGTTTCGAACTTCAAGCCACTGACCTGTAGGAAAAAAAGCGATTTTAGTCACTTAACATGTTAAATTCTTTCGGTTGGCACTGACTTATCAAATTTCTGAGTTGGTACAAGTATTTACAGTAAATGAAAATCACCATTCAGTTACTTTTTATTTGTTCGTTCTTTACGCAGTCAGGGGTTTTTATTTTTATATATTATTGTTTTTTTACAGCTGTTTAGTTTTGCACAGTAAGCCATTTTCAGTTTTATTTAACAGCTAGTAACTCACCGTCGCGTCGCTCCGCTCGGTTTCGTCCCTTTGTTTAATATAGATTTTTCAGAGATGAGATAATTTCCCGCAGTAAAAAGTATTCTATAGTTAACCCGAATAACCTCATACCAAATTTTATTAAAATCTGTCCAGTGGTTTTTAACCGACTTCATAAAGGAGGAGGTTTTCAATTCGATTACTATATTTTTTTATGTATGTACATCGATTACGCTGAGATTTATGATCTGATTTACGTGATTATTCCTTAGTTTGATGCGGAATAGATGCCATTTGGTCCCATAAACATTTAACATTGTTTGGCCAAGTAGTTTTCATTTTATGAACATTTTTTTATGTACATTTTTCTTTACGTGGACGATGTAAGTTTATTTTAGTTTGTGTACAGCTTTTTTAGGAGTTTTCATTTAGGTTGATTATATATTATTATTAACCCGTGTCCCGATAAGTGGATATTAGGCTACCTGTCATTGAAGTGGAGCGAGAGTGCGGAGTAGAGAAACTGAGAAATATTATGACCAATCGTTACATTATTACTTACTGTAATTTACGGAACAACCTATTACAGACACTAAAAAGTAAAAAAAAACTACGTTTAAAAAAACCGACTTCAAAAACTAAAAAGTATAAAATAACTTAATAAAGATTTAATTTAATACACCTCTTATGCAAACATAATACCTTTAATATTAATAAAATACTATTATTTGTATGTGCTACCTATTGATAGGTTTGAAGTCGATAATAATAAATAAATAATAAATATGTTGGGACATTAACACACAACACCATCTAGTTCTATGGTAAGCTACGAGACTTATGTTATGGATACCAGATAGTTGATACACTACATATATATAACTTTAAATACATACATATTATAAATATAAACACCCATGACTGGAGTACAAACATTCAAGCTCATCACACAAATGAATGCCCCCAGAGGGATTCAAACCCGCGACCGCTGGCACAGCAAGTAGGGTCACTACAAACTGAGCCAAACGTGTCGTCAAATTCGACTTCAAGTATCGACTTGAACTTGCCTTTAGTATAGATTTTTCAGATCGCGGCGAGTGTAGGTACCTACTATTACATTTAATATATATATATATATATATATATATATATATATATATATATATATATATATATATATATATATATAAATCTCAATTCAGTGGGCAGGGTTATATTCTATAATTAAACCATTTATGTATTAAAATATTGGAAAGCACCTCGTATCGTTTAATTCTATTGAAGACTCAATCTGCCTTAATTGAAAGGTGTGTTAATTCGAGCCAAATTTAGCCTTTAACTTCACACACAATGTAGTAATTATATTAGTTTTTAATTGATTAAATCGACTATCATTACGACTACTTAGTAGTTAGCAAGGTAGGTTATAGTATAAAATGTGAAATTATACGAGTATAGCTAGTAGTACAAAAGATACTAAGACTAAATTATCCAATCACGTCGTCACTCGTTTAATCCCTATCGTTAGAAGATTCAATACTTTTCTATGATAGATTCGTAGTTTAATATATTTTAACGCAAATAAATTACTTACATCACACGACTATTATAATGTGAAAGTGTATGTGTATGTTTGTTACTCTTTACGCTGAAACCACTGCGCCAATTTGGATAAAATTTAGCAAACAGATTGGCTATGACTATGATGAGTAATACTTACGCTATTGTTAATTATTATAAATTGTAAATTGGTTCAGCGGATTACCCGTGAAAAGGCAACAGACAGTGTTACTTTCGTATTTATAGTATTAGTAAGGTTAAAAAATCACCTACATACAGTACGTACGCGAGAAATACACGGTTGTTCACTTGTAATAAAACTAACTAAAGTTATTCATGATTCAACTTTTGTTAGAAACATCTATCAAGGTGTTATATGGGGATGTTAGATTTACCTATTTACCTGAATCGTGTCATTCTAATGATCTGTTTATTTTTATTGGCTGTGATTTGTTCTTCAACCTCAATAATATTAAATTGATTTCGATGAAATAAGCTTATGGCAATGTAGCCAATAAATAATTTTCATTTCGTATTATTATAAGCTATTGAATTTTAAAAACATGTTAATTCTGGAAATTATGACTGAGTCTGAATCAAGATCAAATTGGAATATGACACGAAGGCGGAAAATCGATGCACTTTATGCAACAAGTAGTTATTGCCTGCGACTTGACCCGCGTGAAAAGTACTCCTTTCCTTTTCAATAGTCTTAGACAGCGATATCTATTGATAAGTTCAGTTATAGAGTATTCTTAACTTAACAAAGCGTCGAGGTAAAACTATTGTACTATATAGGAAAACATTTCTAAGCTCAGACGGATCTTTGTTAATTCCAAATCCGTTTAACGCTTTATTGAGTAAAGGAGAGTAGTGTTGCTTTCCAATACAAACTTTTATCCTCATTTTCACCTCCTTGAGGGATAAAAAGTATCTTATGTCTTTCGCAGGGTCTCTAACTATCTTCTTACCAACTTTCATCTAAATCGGTTCAGTAGATCCAGACCCCCTACAGCCTCACAAACATTACCTCTTTATAATATTAGTATAGATGAGTATACAAAAATTTAAATATCGTCACAATGCTCAAATTAGTATTGAAGTTACGTACCACAATACTGCATAGTGTTAATACGTCACCAACTTACTAAAATACCATTCTTCATACAATGAATGAGTGTACGATAATAAATTTAACTACGAGTATAGCTACGTAAAATGGCTATTATATTTATTATAATATGTAAAAATTTTAGGTAATTAGTGGATTACTCTAAAAGTGTTGATAATTGACACTCGGCACACGGGCATACTCGTAAATGTGTCGATATATTATACACTTGTACCCTTTATTAGCTACGAACTACCATTGACAATAATTTTCAGAGAGAAACAAGCCGGTCATTCGTCAAAAGAAGCTATTCACGAAAATTGAGTTTGATAGTAATGATTATTATAATTTGTAAAACTCAGAGATCGTACTCAGAAGAAAACCTAATCAGAGAATGACTTAATGTAATTTATGTTATAATTGCGAAAAAGCAATTTATTTGAAAATAATTAGGTAGGTACTTATATGAAAACAATAGCCAAATATAAATACTTTATTGAGAACTAGCAGCACCCGCGACTTAGCCCGCAATCAACACGAAACTACACATTTTATTATTTACAAAAAATAAGATCACGTAAATTTTATTGTTTCTTAAAGATATATGGAAAGCAAATATAATTTTTCGTGATCGTAACTCAAAACAGCCTGTATCTTAAAAGATGTTCAAATATCCTGTAAATATTTTTTTATTTTTGGTCTACCTCTATTTTTTGCACATTTTCCTACTCCATTTTTCCAGAGTTAGAGGAAGAAAATACAATGTTATAATTGCATACAATGTTTACGATTTTAGAATCATATACCTCGGCCAATATGGGCTTTTAGCTTACATACTAACAGGCTAACATCTACGCTAAAGACCCAATTTTATGTAGGTACACCTGAAGCTTACTGTCGCTCCTTCTCTTTCTTTTTTAAGATACATATATTTTTGCCCTTATAAAGTTTATTTATTACCTTCATTTACCCCTGAAGGGATGAATTTCGAAAAAGCCTTTCTTATGGAATGCCTGCATCATATAAAGAATACGTCCTCCAAATATCACGTTTCGACGACTAGTGGTTTAGGCTGTGCGTTGATTCATCAGTCAGTCAGTCAGGACCTCAGGTCTGCTATTTTACATGAATTGTCATTATGGAACAATGCAATTATAATTCAATTACCATTGCTCCAAAATTTCGTAGTCTACTAAATTTACAATGGTCGATCAATGGTCTTGTCATTGGATTGTAATTGAATTGTAGTAGAAAGGGAATCGGTATTGCCATTAGTTCAAAAAGCGTTCGCCGAAATGAGTTTTAGACTAGGTTCAATTATATAGGTATGTTATCAATTTATGTTTTAAAGACTAAGCATTATGTAAAATGATCATAAAAAGCCAAAAATATAAAGATAAATATTAACAGACTACGCAATACATTCGTTCGTTGACTTGTCATTATGTACGGGACTTCCAATTATAATTTGCAAATGTGTCATTGGAGTGTCAGTGACACACTATCGGAAAACCATTGAATTAGTAGACTACCAAAATTGTAAAAAGTAGCAATTACGATGTCATTGATAGACAACTGTGACACCATTGCAATAGCAGACTCGAGGCCATAGACGAAGCATTTTATATATATATATATATATATATATATATATATATATATATATATATATATATATATATATATGGGATTTGCGAGATGAATATGCGTGGAATGAATGATATTTTAAGAATAAAAGAGGAAAAAGAAAAGAAGGATGTTTTGTCATAATGACAACACGACGATTCGCGTGAACATTATTAGTTACTTGCGACTTACCCTTGCTTCGCTCGGGTTCGTCTCTAGCTCTCCCCGACGTGCGTTCACCTTGTCAGCCCAGCCGGACGCGAAGCCAAGAAACGCACAGGGAGGTGGCCCACTTCGGTGGGCGGCGTGCCATGCGGGTTGCTCCTGGTACTTCTCTGATTGCAGAATGGACTGTAGAGCAACCCCATGGTTGTTGTCTTCTTCGGAAGACCTGTCGTTGGGCCATCGTAGTTGAGTGCGTAAGCGATCCTGCGACGCTCCCTTAAGACGGGGAAGGTTTTGTTGGGTTTTAGTGGGTAGCACTGGCTTTTTTAGCCGGCGAATCCCACATAACCACCTGTATGACTACGGGTGGTATACGTAAAAAAGGGTTCGTCCCTGGCTTGATTCCCCATACAAACTTTCATTCCCATTTTCAAAAAAATTGGGTCACAAACTATCTCCTTACCAAATTTCATCTAAAAAAATCACGGTGGAGAGAAAAAAATATCTTTTCGCGTGATCATCTTTAAAAACATTCAAGAATAGGAATTAACGAATATCATTTTCTACTCAATTTTCACAGTAATACAAAAAAGTAACATGTTATTTCTTCAACTTTATTTAAAATTGCAATAATGCAATATTATAAATCCATATAATAAAATATATATGGTTTTATCTGTACATATAATAAAATTTCTGAGTCGAATATGTACATTACATATTTTTTGGAAAATCTCTTGAAATAGTCATTATTATCGATACAGAGGCTGAATCTATAGTTTTTAGAATTTGTGTCGGTCTATCTGTCTGGGAAGGCATCACGAGAAACCAATGAACTTATTTTAATAAAATTTGGTATGATGATAGTCGATATCGAGGTATGAGTAGCCAGTATATCTATATGTATATAGTTGCTTGTAATAGATATTAACGATGAATAGTGACCCCATAGGAGTGATAAGCGATTTACACGATGACAGTATAAAAGGACAATTTAATTAAAGCTATTAATGTTCATTATCAACATAGTAAACTTTTATGTTAATATACCCTAAAAAGGCGGTATTGAACATGAATGTAGCGTAATTTACGATTCATTTTTATCTAGATCAATTACAATGTAATATAACGTGTGCATTCTAGTAAAACTCAAATGTGTCACACGGTTCCAGCTAACCCCCTGTGCAAAGGGGCCAAGGTCGAGAAGCAATGCACTTTGCCTAACGAGGTGCGGGTGTGCCATTCATGTCACCTGACCGAGCGGCGGTCGAGATCACGAACGTGACAGAAAGTAATGTTTGTGCTTGGACATCAACATTACATGCATCGTTTCCCTCCACTCGCAATACATGCATGCTCACAGGTCGCATTTTCATATTCATTGCATATCATCTTAAAAAGTTGGAGGCATATTTATTTAAACTAGAGTAGTAGAGCCGAGTGGTCGAACTTCGACCATGATTATTATTGATTTTTTTTATGAAACTAAAGCTCGTCAATAACTATTAAACTAAAACAAAAAATATACAGATTGGTTCACAAACAAAATGTTTATTTTAATTAATTTAATGTATTTTATATAAAAACTAGCATTGCCCGCGGCTCCGCCCGCGTTCAGATGACAAAAAACCAAATTCTTAGGTTTTACATATAAGTTTACTCTTACATTGTAGTTTTTGTATTTTTTCTCAGAAATGAGACATTTTCCCGCGGTAAAAAATATCCTATATATTGACTCGGATAACCAACTATCACCATACCAAATTTCATCAAAATCCCTCCAGTAATTTTTCTGTGATGCGGCAATAGACAGACAGACATAAAATCTAAAAACTATGGATTCGGCCTCTATATCAATAATAATGACTATTTCAATAAGATTTTCCAAAAAACACATATTTAATGTACAGATTCGACTCAGAATTTGATTATATGTATAGATAAGTTGAAATATTATATTAGCTTAGAACCTTGTATAATGAACATACTAGAAAGTTGACGCAAGTCTACAAGTTTTTTTAAACCAACTCCTTTGAGTACTTCTACTAAAAGACTAGACGCGTTTTGTTCTTGAGCTGCATAAATTATTATTTCAAGAAGTTGCTAGAGCTGCGGTCACCTGAGAGATGAACTGAAGGCTCTTGTACGTTTCCAACTTAAGCATCCCAAGAGATAATGCTACTATAAAATTCTTTGAGCGATAAGTCTAAACAAAATATATGTTTATATTATAGGTTAACGTTAATCTGCAGAAAAAGTATGTAATACAAGATTGTACTATTGAAATACATAATTCAATTAGAGAATTTCTTAAGGATAGAAATATTTTAAGTCATTTAAAAACTATTTATCTGTCTTTGAAAACTTTTTTAATTTTTTTATCATAACTCCTAAAACAATCATATCGGAATCAGAATTATGGAATGTTAGTCAATATTATCTTGTGCCTTTTTAAATATTCCTTTTAGTACACAACGTGACTGTTTCCTGTAAAGACGACTTGTTTACTTATCATATTAATTTAATTTATTGCGTATGCATTGAAGAGTAAATAGCTATATAGTAAATAGCAAATTAAATTATAAATCCAAGTTATAATAAACATTGAACGCGAATTGCCACGCACATTTCGACAGTTTAAATAATAGCATATTGCGGGTATACTGCGGATGCTGCACGCTTAATAAATCGATCTCCCCGCGTTTCACTTCCAAGTCCGACACGAGCGTTTTGTTTGCTCTGGTTTCCTGTACAATGTGTATTCTTATTTTATAAATCAAAAGTAAATGCAGTCAAAGGATGTATAGTATATATATAGCATTATATATTCATAGAATGAAACTTTTTATTTCCGGCGAACATTGCGGTGAGCACATTTTCAGCATTGTAGATTTTTTACAGTTTTCTAAAGATAGAAAAAATTACAAATAAATATTATGTAAGTTGTGTATATTTTTAGTTTCATTGTATTTCCATGTAAATAAAGATATGAACTATATATCATGATATAGTAGTGGTGTTGCTATTTATACTACTTGTATTACTGACAATTTATTAGGAAACTAGATAATTACAGCACATCCTGTAATTTAATAGCTTATTAATTATAATACCTATTATTTACATTTGTGCCCACCTGGGTATGGAGGGTATTTATGTTTAGTTTAGGTGGTTTTTAGGACCGATTAAAATGAAATTCAGCTAAAACTAATAAATTTAATAGATAAATATTATCAGTTTGTCATCTGTAGTACAAAAAATTCTAAGAGAGTTTATGCTAGTGTCCGATTTTCGTTTATAATTTTTTTTATACTGAACTATGCATTTAAATAAGATGGAAAAAAATAAGTTGCCATGAGAGATACAAATAGACTGTCATACCGCATCGCACTAGATAAAACCTTTCCCCTTAAGTTTCTAGTTGACCCTAAATCAAATAATCTTTAACGTACGCTATTCTTTTATTCATTGGATATTTATCCAACACTTTGTAATATAAAACAATTTTTTTTCGAACAGTATATGCACAGAAAATAGTCTGCTATAGAGGGATAGACAAAGTTACATTTTTTCATCCGATCAAATATAGGCAGTATATAATAAAGGTCGTATAATAATGTAAGTACTAAGTACTATTGCATCAAATTATTTTACTTTAATAAAGATTAAAAATTTAATCACTTGATATAACTTATTGTGTATTTTAATAAACATTAAAAATACGCAATAGGCCGCTAAGATCAGGTTAGATTTAGATAGTTGATCTGGTTTAATTCAAACGTTCACAAATATTGTACCTACACGTTGATGTGCTGTTTATAAAGCACTGGCACAAATAAGCTGTAGAATGTCAGCTCGAAGAATTAATCAAACACTGCATCTTGTTCTCGGAGAGGAAGCGGCTCGTCTTGCTTGTTATATCGCGTAAATACGAAAGGTTTCATATTAACAATTTTTATCTAAAGGTGTACGACAATCTAAAATAAATGAGGTATATGTATCAGTTTTCATATAGGTACTAGAACTCACGTTTATAATAAGTTTATACATAAAGATAAAATATAATGTACTAGCGACTCACCCTAGCTTCGCTCGGGTTCGTCCCTAACTTGCTTCCCAATATAAACTTTCATCCCCATTTTCCCTTAAAGGAATGATTTCCGGGATAAAAAATCCTATGTTATTCCCAGGGTCTCAAATTATCTTCTAACTAAATTTCATCTAAATCGGTTCAGTAGATCCAGAGATTACCCTCTACGAAGTCACAAACTAACAAAAGGCAGCTGGGGATGCAATAGTTCTTTAGTCAGTAGTTATGGGTAGTTTAAATTTAACTATGCATGGATCAGATACTAATAGGCGCGGTTAGCGAATGCTCCTAGCGTTTTTTTTTACGCAAGCAATCATATATAATTTCTAAATTGACTAAAATTCACAATATGACTATTTAATGTCGAAAATGAACAGAATTTGGACCCTGATGTATCCGATACTGTGTAATGGATTTATCATATTCGTAGCATTGTTTGACCTATCCTAAAGTAGGTATAATTAAGACATTTAAATAATATGTTCAGCGTTTATTTTTATAACTACTTACTATGTAAGTACTTTTATTTTATTTAAGTTTTATTTAAAAATGTACATCCATGTACTAAATAGCTTTAAATAAGATATAGTCACTTGCATGACTCCAATTATTTATTTCAAACTTAAAAAAAATCTTTCACTTTCAAACATCAGTGTTTGGTTAACTGCTACCTTTTAAATGTACATTTAACAGATACAAATTTAACGGGTTTTGATTTTCAGTGTACCTATTTGAAATATTAAAAATTAAAATGCATCTTTTGACCGCTACCCTTGC
Source organism: Brenthis hecate (assembly GCA_951806755.1). Classification (NCBI taxonomy): domain Eukaryota; kingdom Metazoa; phylum Arthropoda; class Insecta; order Lepidoptera; family Nymphalidae; genus Brenthis; species Brenthis hecate. The sequence continues at coordinate 9,682,450 of OX638251.1, forward strand.
TCAAGCGGCCTCAGAAATTATAAGTACTTGTGATTTAACAACGCGTTAACGAGTAAGTTTTAACGAAGTGCCCTCAAGACGTCTACGTGAATTGCTTCAGGCTCAATTATCGAAAAGTGGTTTAAGAGCTCTAGGCCCACGTTCCTTTCATAATATATTTGAACTGTAAATTTTAAATTTAATTAAAACGATTATTTTAATCGTTTTAATTAAATCTTGTCAACATTATAAACAACTAATGTAGGTATATGATCATTTTGCACCTTTTGTATCTCAATTACTTTACTAATTATTTACAAAAATAAAAATAAAAAATTGCAAGGGACATAGACAGTATCGTGCAGTCGGATACATAGATACCCAAGTAGCACAAGGAAGCTGTTTAATGGACGACTTACGGCATCCATGTATTGCTTAAGCTGTTTAAGCTGGATGCATATGAGCATTATAAGCGCTTAGACAGCCACTGTAAGGCTCATTTGTGCACAAATTAAACAGCCTAAGGTTCACATGGCTGTTTAATGACATGACAAAAGAATTTTACTAGCATTAAAATGGATCAAAGCACTAATAAAGCTATATAATGATTCTTTAAGTGTTATTAGAACGTATATATCCCATAGGTTGTTTAGTGGCATTATATAAGCATTATACTTGATAAAAAGTATGATTAGAGCTGATTTATGGTATTTTAAGTGTTTACAGTTAGAACTTAAATATAACCCTACTCATTGAAAAAGCATGTAATGATTTATACAATGCTTTTGTAGAATAGAGCATTTAAATTTAGTAAATTTAATTCTCATATAGCATCTCACGATACGGTATGTGATTTGGTGATGGCGTGACAGTTATTGTAATTAATGTTGAATGTAATTATTTTATTTTGGGGAAGAACTTTTATTTTTACTTTATAATTGTATCTTGCCTTAAAATATTACTGCGAAGTATAGTTTACTGTCAATGTATATATAGGTTTTATTTAAAAATTTTATGCGCCTCAAGAATATAAGGGTTTTGCTATAAAATAATAGATAAATATAATGTGTGAAACATAAGATCAATTTCGTATTTCTGGTATAAGACGAAAATTTGTAAAATAGATACATCGTTATTGGTTTATAGGTATTAAACTAAGCAAGGATTTTATTATAGGTCTATAGTTATCTTACATAGGTCCAAACAAAGTTTTTTTTTAGGTTATGATATGTTTACAAAATGGTCTCGGTCTAAAACAGCAAGGTGAACCATTAAAAGTGCTTATTAATTCCGTTAGCTGCACAAATACTTACAACATGAACATTTATTAAGCTGGAGGCCAGAGAGAAAACTTTTAGTGAACTACTGTAGTGCCATCGGCTGAGAAGTAGTTTTATATTTGTTCACATAAATACCAATAGAATTTTATAGAGCTGTTGACTGTACAACAACACTCAATTGCTCTATTAAAATGCAAGCATTACAATGATATAAGTCTATGCTTATACACAGTGATAGGCATTACAATAACTCAAACGTATTTTACTATAGAACTGTTGGCTGAAGAACAGCACTAAGTTGCTTCTTTAAAACTCAAGCATTAAAATGGCACAAGTAGGTGCTGTTAAGCAGCACTAGACATTTCCTTACTACTTAAAAATGTTGTTGTGGAACCAAAGGCACCGAAAACAGCTGAAAGCTGTACAGCGGCGTTGTGGTCTACTGAACTATAACCAAAAACAATATAAAAACATTTTTTTATACCATCATCCGACCGATGTACAGCTTAAAGTGTTAAAATGATTTTAAAATGCTAATATTCAGCTTTAGAATAAAGAGTGAACTTTTCTAAGAGCATATAGCATATAGCATACACTTTTAGTTCTATATAAATTCACGGTAGATTAGTTAAAATGCTCCTTGTGCTACTTGGGTATGTCTCCCACTGCATGTTCTTTCGTTAACTTGTTTTCATCTTTTCAATTCGCTTCGCTTATTACTTAGTGGGGTTTATTATTTTTATAAATATTTTTTTTTAAATTTTGATACACTCAGTCTCGCTCTCACAATTGAGACGAATCTAATGATAAAAGCTAAAATCCATCAAAAGTTTTAGGCTGCAGAGCGTGCCAAAGTCCTTCTGCCGCAGTCGGGTAAAAAAATAAAAACAATTTTTTTTAAGATAATCCTAATGATTCAAATTTTCATAACTTTAAATGTTACTTCAGACTTTAAAATCCAAAAGCACAAAAAGTAAATCTACGATATTTGATATACGAGTATTTAGCTCTATATGCGAGTATATAAAGTAGTTCAATAATAGTATATTAGTACTGAATACAAACCGCTCGACCTAAAAAGCTAAAGTTATGAAAACTTTTTTTTATAAGAACCAAGGTAACCGCCAAGAAAGATTTTTGATAGTTAAACCTTAGTTAGAGTGGGAGAAACGGGTGGATAAATAGACAGATACCCACCCGGTCATAGAGAAATTGATTGTAGAAAGCGTCGATAGAAACCTACTTCATTCAAGTTACAAAACACATTAAGCTTAAGACGTAACCAAGGTAAGATGACAAATTTTTTGTGGTTTACATGTAGCAAGCTTGGCCAGTGGCCACGTAGCAACATTGTGTCCGCCCGGGTAAGGTAAAGTTGCTGGTACTGCAAGCAAGGAGGTTAATATCTGCGAGTAGCGACCATTGAGAGCAACTTTAGAAACATCTTCCGGTGAGCAAGTTCTTTTTCTATTTGATAGTGGATCTGCTTGTTCCCTTTTTAAAGAGAGTTGCGTCCAAATATTTCCTGGTAGTAAATGTCATAATGTAGTATATCTTACTACAAGTAGTATTGGCAGATGATCTTAAATGCACTCAGATTACGAATGAAATTAAAATCCATTTCCATACTAATATTATAAATGTCAAAGTGTGTTTGTTTGTTTTTTTCACGTCGAAAGGGAGTGACGAATTGGCGTGATTTTTAGTGTGAAGATAGTTGGAGAGCTGACATTATTAGCTTGATATATGCTACTTTTTATCATTTCATTCCCACAGGACAACACGTCATAATACAATCTAAAAATTTAATTCTGATTAGAATTACTTGAAACTACAATCTAAAAATTTAATTCTGATTAGAATTAATGCTCTTCGATACAAATAAATAAATACGTGTTTTAGCATTTTTAGAAATTTATCATATAAGGGGGTAAAATAGGGGATGAAAGTTTGTATGGAACCTAGGTACTTATCTTTTTAGAGAGGTTTTTGTAGTTTTAGCGTGAGCGAAGCCGCGAGTTCTGCTAGTTACAAATATTTTGAAATCTTGTTTGCGTGTATCTATGATAATGTATGTTATTTCTGACCCAGGATAGGCAGGGATATTTTGATAAAGGTTTATAAGTAACGATTGATAACGATAATCTCTTTGAGCGTAGTGAACCTAATTATGACGGGGTGAACGGTGATTAGTCCCATATACTTCGCTGGTTTGAATTAAATAACGTAGTATTAAATGCACAAAAAAATAGAATGTGTCGAGTTTGCATTGCCTGGCGTAAAAGGGCAGATTTGGGTATGATTATGAATAGTCAAATACTGGAAGTGACTGAATTGGTAGTATTTTTATCCATAACACTAGACTCCAAACTCCAGCGGAACTCCTATCTCACGACATTTGCGGGTTATGTATGTAAGTAGTTCCGCCGCCTATGCAGTTAGGAAAGTTAAATACCTAACGAATATTAACACTGCCCGACTTGAATATTTTAGTTGTTTTCATAGTGTTTTGTCCTAAGAAATGCTTCTTAGGGGTAGTTCAGTGGAGATTAGTTCGATATTTATTCTTCAAAAAAAAAGAGCAGTACGGGCTATTTATGATCTAGGGGCTCGTGATACTCTGTGGGATGTTTAAACAAAATTGATATTCTTACGGTTGCGTCACATATATACTGTGCAATATAAATGTTTGCCAAAATTTAAATAATTATGTAAAAAATAGTGATAAGCACACAATAGACGCTAAGAATGGACATAAGCTTGTTGCGTCCAGATTTGGACTCCAAAAGGTGAATGAATCCTTCTTGGGCCTGAGTATACCTATACACATATTTAATAAGATTTACCTCTTCAAAAATTTAAGGATAAAATTGGGAATGTTTTATTGAACAAAGCGTATTACACTGTTCAAGAATTTCTTGTTAATGGAAAGGTGTAGAATTAAGAAATATTGACTCATATGTAGCTATCTGTATTGTTAACAAAATAAATGTAATTTCGATATTTAAAGGAGCGGATTTTGACTTTCTTGCCGGGTCTTCTCAGCGGAACTGTTTTCCGAGCTGGTGATGGCTTCTTCACGGAACGACTATACCGACGCTTAAATTGAATTGACGATTCAAAAGTACTTGTAAACGGGTCTGATTAAATAAAGTTTATTTCACTTCATTTCTTTAATACTAGAATAAGGACTAACTTTTGCGTCGGAAAAAAACGGAACTGTCCCAAGTTGATACAGATTTAAATTGAGAGGATGAAAAAGTTCTTCTAAATTTACTACGTAGATTTATAGATTACATCATATAAAGTATACCTACTAGGAGGAATATTATAGGAGAGTTAGAGATTAATTTAGTTATCGTTGTATTATTTAGCTATCGTTGAAAATAATCATAAAAAAACATGCCTGGATAATTGAGTAATATTCAGTTAGCAATTAACGGTACGAAATCGACTGTTACTAACTACCTACTCTCCCTCGGAACTATTGCTGGGTATTCGCGCGTAGTTCTTGGGGATGTCTAAGGTTTCCCCATCTGATACTATTGTGTAAAATAGCCGATTAGTATAAGAAATAACGCTTCAAGAAATATTAACAACACAGCTAAATCAGATGCAATAAAGTTTAACCGTGGTCGGGCCTGTTAAAGCATTTTCTAAAGGTGATTATGTTTTTATTAAAAATAGCGAGCGAATCAGAATTATACAATTAGATATTTTCGAAGTCAGTGCCAGCCGATGCAAAGCAAATCTATTAAATTTTGATACTTAAAATACATCACAAATTGATGTATAATAATATTTTAACTATAGAGTTATATTATAAATATCATATTTACCTATTAGATATTCATATCTTTAAATTTTGTCGGCTGGCGCCGACTTCGAAAATGTCTGATTAGGTATCTATTCTAAATGAAAACTCCCGCTTAGTTATTTTTTACATTTAATGCCTGGAAATCGTTTTTTTAACGTAACGTCTAATTTGTGCTTCATTTTGTAAACATTGTTTTATAGTTCTGAGTGTGTGAAGTGCAATTGGTTTAGTTGATTAAATCTACTGTATTTGTTAAAAGACTTTATTTAAGTTCACGCCCACTATAATGAATAACTCTGATGTTGGCCGTCCTGTGCCGACATATATTATTTCATTCAAATAATAACATTGCTCGCCTCGCTTGTCAATTAGTAACGTTTTGTAATTTCTTACGAAACACAAGCAGAATAAGACTTTGAGGAGCGGCTTTCTTCTTCTTTCTTCGACCCTCGCCACTGACACTATGTTAAATTTACAAATATTGATAAACATCTGTTCGCAAAATGTTAACAAAGTGTTTATAATTTCCTAAACCCTGTCATAAAATTAAACTCTAATACAAAGAATACACAAATGAGCCTACAAACATACATGACAGTGGTGCAAGCCCTTAGGGTTCATTAGAAATGTATCATTTGAAAGGACATTCTTAAAGAACAATAAAAAATTGTAAAGGAGAAAACAACCGTTTCATGAAAAAAGTCCAAATTAAGTTTTTTAATGTTATTGTTATCTTTACTTTTGATTAATACTGAAAAAAATGATCTAGCGGATCTATCTATTTGCTCACATCATTTTAAAATAGCTTTAAATAATAAAATTAAAAAAATAATAGGTTAGTGTAGTGTGACACCCGGTAGGAACAAAGTTTCTGTCGCCGCTTGCCCTTGGCTCATACATTACTTTTACACATTATCTCGAGTATCAGAATAGCATAGACATCGAGCAACGTACATTGCACATATTGAAGCTCATCGAAGAAAGGCCTGCAGCATACACTCCTGAACACTTGTTAAGATACCACGAACCTCAAGGAGTGTTCATTATATACATATAGAGGAAGAGCCCGTGAACGCTAGACCTTCGTCATTTTATAAAGGCTGAAAGTTTGTCAGCGCATGCTCCCAACACAGATAAGAACGATGGACCAGTATGAAGTTCAGGCTATGGTGGCTTTGGCAGGTACACGGTACTAAAGGTGTGTAAAATACCGATCTAAATTCGTCAAATAATAAAGTGTGATTTTTTGGTATTACCTTCAGAATATTATTAAAAATCACGTCATTCAATGCCAGACACTTACATCGTGGCAAACCCTTGCCAGGCACCCTTTTCATGAAATCATAATTCTACTTACGTTATAGTATAAAAGCTGATTTTTATATATAATACTTGGGTAATAATTAGATGATTTATAAGACTGCTAGCATAGCATTTATTACACACCATGAAAAATGTTCCAAACAAGTTGGGAGGCATTTCTAAGAAAATGTTGCAAAAGGTCACCAAATTTGAAGCGCTAAGAATTGACTTTATTTTTGATTTATGTTCTTAACACTTATGCTCGCCTGGTACTTGTGATGACGTCACATGGGATGATCTAAATAAATAATAAGGCATAACCTTTTTCGTTACTTGACGATTTCTACCTGTCAACTCCTAACGCAAGTCGCATTAATAGAAAGGAATTTTATAAGGAATTTCGTTCCAACAGGTAGACACAAAATATTTACATGATGTTTTATTCAATCCAGTTCCTGTAAGTGCCTATTTTTGCCATATTATTTAACTACAATACGAGATAAGCAAGGCTAAGCATAAATGTGGACGCTGAAAGTTAATTTTAAAATTTAAACTTGTCAAATTAAATTTCAACATGGCTTTATTGTTTAATTACTTTTACAGTACAGATTAGTTTAATTCGCCAGAATTAGCCGTGATCATTGGGTTAGTTCATATCCTTCTATCACATAAAACATATGTCACGTATTTTATTATAAAGGTGGTCTCACCGGGAGCATTCGCCTGTAATGTAGCAATTTAAGATTCGATGTTGAGCATTACGTTATAGCATTGCCTCACTGACTGACGAGCATTCACGTATAATGTAACAATCTAGATTCGATGTTGAGCATTACGTTAAAGTACTGCCTGACTGACTGACGAGCATTCACCTGTAACGTAACAATTTAGATTCGATTTTGAGTATTCGCCTGCAGTCAAGTCAGTTGATTTTACAATATCAGACGAAGCGGTCATATCGAGAGCGGTAATATTGATTCGCTCATGTTTTTACGTAAAAAAAAAACAAAAGAAACGAACAAACAATCAAACAAGTATAGACGCGTTACACATTGTATCAAAATGTTACAAATTGTATCATGTTGCGCACTGTAATACTCAGTTCTTCTCCTTCACTTGGGTATTATTCGAATCTGAACTGTTACAGGCGAATGCTCCCGGTGTGGGAGCGCCCTAAACTTAATACTATCTCTCAATATTTTATCCTATACTATTAAATTAGCAATATTTGTATATAATACCTATATATTTGTATTCACATTCTCGAAAACGGCTCTAACGATTTCGATGAAATTTGCAATACATGTATGGGTTTACGAGGGCGAAAAATCGATGTAGCTAGGGCTCATATCTAGGAAAATTCGTGTTTTCTGAATTTTCACGCAAAATGATTTGCCCGCGCAATATGGTTCGTAAATTGCATTCGTAAGTTCGAAGTTTATTGTTTACTAGCGACTCACCCTCGCTTCGCTCGGTATCGTCCCTAGCTTGCTTTCCCATTTTCACCCCTTTAAGGGATGATTTCCGGGATAAAAAGTATGCTAAGTCGTTCCCAAGGTCTCAAACTATCATGTTACGAAATTTCATCTAAATCAGTTAAAAACAAATGTACACTTTGTTATTACTGCACAAGTCATGTCCACGTGGAATAGTGGCAAGAATGCTAGCCGCATTCCCCCGTTGAATGACAATGACGATTCTTTGGGCGAAAAATGCGCTAGTCTTCCTTCCGGTCATCAGTCGAGGCGATAAGATGAGGTTTCATGTCTTTTAAGAAGAGCTTAGCACTTTGAATCCATGGGCCAAGGGTTTCTACAGCAAATGGAATAAAAACACAATTTTGACAAAGGGAGGCGTATTTACGTAATTTAAGTAGTTCAGCCATCTCCGCTGCGGCTCCCATTATATTGATTAAATTGATTCATTATATTGGTCTCCTAAATAAGGCAGACGCAAACGTCCACAGCTTGTATCTTACATTCGCAGTATTTTGAAGCATTCTGACATTAATTCTGCGTTATTTTGGCAAAATCAATTGACGACCAATCATTTTTTATTGTTCTTATGAATCACAGTTTACTAAGTATTTAACAAATCATTCCATGGACGTGGAAGATCATGGGACAAAGTAATGAGGGAAAAAATTGAGAAACGGTTTAATATAAACCATTGAGGCGACATCAAGATAGACCTAGTTTGGTATAAAACATGATTATAAATTAAAATTTATTATATGTTTATGTAAGCAATATAAAGAATATATAATACTTAAATATTGATTTAATACTAACTTTTGCATGTAAACAGATAACTAATCTGCCAAACGAACCGGAGAAAGGTCATAAATCTCAGCATCTTACACCTAAAGCGGGTGTTTCACGGATTTCTCTGTCGCAAAGCAAGTTACGCGTTAAGTAAATGTTTACTACCGTCACAAATGCACGTTTCCAATGTATAAATTAAAATTTACGAGCCGAGCCCAGCGGTGCTTCGTGGGCCGCGGTATTTCTTTCGCCGCGTTGCGTTGCGGTTGGCAATGGACCGGGCCAAAAATACATTTTATTGTGTGTTCACCAAGGGCGCGTGTGCCTACTGCAGTCGATAACACGGCTACGCTTTTATGAAGAGATTTTATAATTAATATGCCGTCGGCAACGCTGTAAACCAAACCGCGAATTGTTCCTGGTTGCGTATTTTATTATCCGCCGCACTGTGACGTACACCACTATCGCGATTCCGATGTACTTTTTCTATTTCATATCCACAAGATTTATATTTAGACGCGTGTTGTCGTATACGATAATTTATTATAGCTCGTCTGTTAACGCGAGCGGCGAGTGTTTACAGAATATCGTAATTATAAACATACACAAAGACTTTAGAAGAAAATAAATAAATACTACAAATAATAGTTTCTAGTAAAGGACTAGGAAAATATTTGAGTTTTTATCCGAATTCCACACGTGTGGCCTAAAAAAACTTTACTACAAATAGTTCAAAGAAATGTTGGTATGGCCGTTGCAGGTATATTAGATTATTTTATTGTATTTTATTAAAAATAGAAATAAAAATCATGCATACCACTGTACGCCTTTTAATATCCACTACTTTCTTTTTACAAATTCTGTCAAAAACGTATTTTCTATAAACGGCCTTAATCAAAAATAGAAAAGTATAAAAAAGGATGTTTGTGTATATTTGTGTGCCTACATTGGTATTATATTTGCTATGGTGTTTTTAAATATTATAATAGGTACCTTGTATATAATGAAATATAATAATTATTTTAACATAATAGGGCAAGTGCGAGTCGACGTAGTGTGGAAGGGAGCTTGAGATCATATTGAAGTTTAAAGACAGTTCTTTCATTATACTCGTATTTTTTCTCTAAAGCGTATGCTCAATATTTTTTTCTATTCAATGATTGATTTAGTTTCACCCCAAAATATTCCTTAAAATCAAAATATATTTATTTAGGATCCATATCCGTTATTGGGTCATCTAACTCTACATATACTTACAACTGAATATTTCTTTATCCTTCCTTCCATTAATTACATCATGTTTTGGATTAGTATCAATATATTGACAGGTGCGTAAGAAAGGGTTCAAATATGCGAAATCTTAAAAATAATTTTCACATATATTCAACAAAGTTCGATAAATCACATGCCACGTGTACCTAAACATTATCAGTTTTTCGCTCTGGCTACAGTGATCCTGTTTTACAAGTATGAGACATCGCTATACAGTCACTGAATGCCCGCAATACCCAGAGATCACTGAAACACAAGTTCAACTATTTTTATAGCGGTATTTTAAGCCAGCTATATTTGGTTCTTTAAATGTCTTGGTCCCTGAGCATGGCATGGATGATCACAGCGACCTAGATTAAACGAAATGTTTACGAGAGACTTGTGTACGAGATATCCTTACTATTCTTGACTAATAGTACGAAGGTGCAAGATAATATTTTATGTTCTTATTGTTTTCTTAAGCACGTCAATTTCTTAAACTAACAAGTCAGATTTGGATAAAAATGCCTTTAATTGACTCGAATCAAACTAGGTTATTTAACAGGCTATATTTTAAAATTTCAGGCTACTATATAATTGCTACGATCGTTATGAGCGAAGTATTTTTTTTTTCAAATCAAATCAAAATTTCCTTTATTTCTAACATACTTTTACAAGCACTTTTGAATCGTGAGTTTTACATTTTAAATTTAAAATAAATGTTAGTATGTATGTCTGTGCGGACATATGTATACATATATACTGTGCAAATGAAGCCGCGTGTTAAAACAAACGAAAACGCAACTTTATAATTGTCTTCAATTTTATAATTTTAAATACAGATAAGTGTTTAATTATCATTACTCGATAATAAAGACAAATATAATACAATTCACACTAAAATTCAACTGACTTTTATAAAATGACATTTAAAAACCTTTAACAAGGCTTCTATGAACTTTTTTACACGTTGGTTCGTGAGTTTAGTATCCACGAGTTAATTTATTATAAAGATTTAAAAGAATTTGGTATTTTATTCACAAAGTAATCAAGAAAACAGAAGAAAGACTAATCGTGTCAAATACACGCAAAACGTGTTATACATACTAAAAGAATGTCGTAAAGGAAACATTTTGCTTACTCCAGGCCATATAACGAAGCTAAATATACGAGTATAATATAGGAATCGATTACAAAATAATAACGCGTCCATTATTTTAAAAACCCTTCTCAAAGTATCTAGACACTAATAAAATTTTCATAGTCCTTTTGACCCCTACCCTCAGTAACTCATTGTTGTTCTGAGATAATAAAATTGTCTTAATCTTTATTTTGCAGGATAACTCTGCTATCGTTCGTAATATGATGTATGGTAGCCTACAACCTTCCTCAAAAAATAGGCTATAAATCGCAAAATAATATTTGCATTATTATTAGAATTCCATACTAACCGTTAAAATGTACCTAGGGACGAACCCGAGCGAAGCGAGAGTGAACCCCTAGTAAAATTTAAATAGAATATATGCTTCATAATATTGAGGAAGGCAGTATGTATCATCTTTGACATGATACGTTGCTAGCACAACCTTATAATTTCATGCAGATTAGCTTATATTACATAATATTATCTAACCTGGCATGCATTATGCACTATCCTTGGCGTTAAATGTCAGGAAATGCTTTGTGATGTTAATTTAAATGTAAAGACTAGGTAGTTTGCAACTAAGTGTTTGTGTTGCTGCCGGTTTTGGCAGTGTTATCACTTCATGTAAAGCAAATTTTAGTACCTATATTTCTTAAACTAGCAGCCTGCCCCAGCTTCGCTCGGGATAACTTTTTGCTTAGACTAAACTAATTGTACTGTTGGAGGGTGCATTTTTAAAACGCCTAATATTTTATTAATCTTACTAAAATAATACTTACATAAATAAATATTAAGTTTACACTTTAAAGTTTTGGTCTGGAAAATATTATATTCTGTTCGTTGAAAAATGTGTGAATGCTAGTTCTGTAATAATAACACAAAACACTTTACTTAATAGACATCGCTATACCAAATTCACATAATTTTTCATCAATACACTCAGATAAAATAACAAAATACATAGACATAGATTTATCCATAGAACTTAAAACATAATGGCAAGCACACAATGTCAGAACAATTCCGATTATACTCTCGTCCACAGGAGTATACCACTCACTTTACACGCAAACCTCAAACAGCTCGACATCCATCCTCTCCTTTACATTCAATTACAGAAACCTGTCATTCCTAATATATTAGATTTTTTTTATCTATGCTAATAGTTAACAGTTAACAATTCTCTAGTGTTTGACTAAAAGTCCACATTAGAGATTCTCAACCCCAGAAATGGGAGAAATGTTTATGCGTATAGTATATAAATAATAATAATACTTTATTTCACAAAAAAAACATACATATTGTAGTTGAAAAGCATATAGTACAGTGCAATTTGAAACAATTTAAACTCTCAATACAAATAATACGGTTGTCTCTGTTGCCGTACTAGGAGACCTTTTTTTACGGCATACAATGCCAGTAATATGAAATATTTAATTTACAATTCTATATTTGAGAGATGAAGGAATATTATGGATTAAGTATTATTATAATAAGATACCGTTATGTAAGCATTTGTGCTTCAAATAAATAATTAAATTAACATTTATAGTAAGCAAAAATTTAACATTAACAAAAGAAAAACAAGCAAAAACTACAAAACGAAGATAACAATTCAGAGTAAGATTAACAGCCCACTGAGCAATTAGTGAATATTTCTTATGCGAATATTTGTTTACAACAAACTTTTCGTCAGAACGCTAGTTGTGCTTTAATTCCGTCAGCCGCTTTCACACGAAGTGTCATGTTGTGAAGTCCTTACTGTTGACGTTTGTTTGTGTTCAAAGACGTTCAACATCGTCGAAATACAGCATGTTAAAAAGTAGATATATCATGACTGCCACGTCATTTTTCTAATAAGACAATGTTATGAAATTACAAAATATAATATATTAGGTATTATAATATACCTCCTGGTGATCTTCTCTGTTTTTGATCTGGGGTCTTTAGGTAAATTATGGTAGCAGAAAAATATCTCACGGATATCAATCTATGGAAATTATCTCATTCTAAAAAAATATATCCAACTGCAGTGGAGGAACTTCAAAAACGAATAGATAAACAAATTAACAAACATACTTGGCTTTCATAATAATGATGTTGCATGTTCATGTGTTTTAGTTTAGCATACAAACATCCACATGACAGTAAAACTTCCCTAGAAATGTCTTTTCGTTCAATCTACTGCCTCCAAATCATCAGATCATCGATGGTATCAGATTAATGTATTGCCATCCGAATTTCATATATTAACACAGTTTTGAAAACGAGGTCAAATTGGATTTTTAAGATTTAAATGTGAATTAATTGTGTGGCAAAAGTTCCATTCTTTAGTCAGCTGTTCCGACCCGTTCTTGATACGCGCACAAACTAATGGACATATAGATAGATATATTTTCAGGGATAGATGTTAGATAGACCAATTTACTATAAATGGATAATAAGGGAATCTAATCTAACACATCTTAACAGAACCAAATCGGTGGACCTAATAAACGAGACTGTAAACATATTTTTAATTGTGTTTTTATTTATCTACTCGTCAAGTTGTAGTCAAGAAGATCCTTTTTTATCTTTTGAATCTGAAAATGTCTATATTCCAGGTAACCGGCATAGAGGACGTCAGAAAAGCACTCTAGAGACAAGATATGCATTAGGTTCATGCAAGTTGGACGAATATTTGTGTGGAAAAGGCTTTAAGAAGAAAGAAGTTATATGATATAATACTTATAATATGTAGAGCGCTATTCGATTCGTTTCATGCTATGATATCTAATTTAACTCTAAGAGTTTATTTTGTTTGATCATTGAAAATCTTATGACATTTGTTGGGGTTAACGGAAGGATTCAGCAAGTTGTGTGATAACTGTTAGACTGTTGCTAGACGAATAATATATAATTATTCATCCGATAATATTTATCGGCCGACTATTATTTGTTCGCCTTAAATATTTTCCGCTTTTTTATATTTAAAAATAATAGATATTTTGGTGCACGTGTATTGAAATATTTTAGATCGCAACCTATTGAGTTATAAAAATTTGTTAGGTCCAAGAGATTTTATGTGTAAAAGATTAAAGCTCCATATATTATATTAGGTTTAATATATATATGTAAAGGTTGTTTTTTTTTTAAACAAACACAGTCATGATTATTTATCACAAACTTTCAATAGTTTGACAAATAGTATATTTTTATTGCATCCGATTATATCGGACGAATAGAAACTTCGTTTTTATAGAACTTGCCTATGTTTTTGTAGTTAATACTTCAATTTATATTTTAGATTATGATCAAAAATCTACAATTAGTGCATAAAGTAATGGCCTAAGAGCTCGTGAACGCCAGACCTTCGTCATTTTATAAAAGCTGAAAGTTTGTCAGCGCATGCTCCCAACACAGATAAGAACGATGGACCATTATGAAGTTCAGGCTATGGTGGCTTTGGCAGGTACACGGTACTAAAGATGTGTAAAATACCGATCTAAGTTCGTCAAATAATAAAGTGTGATTTTTTGGTATTACCTTCAGAATATTATTAAAAATCACGTCATTCAATGCCAGACACTTAACATCGTGGCAAACCCTTGCCAGACACCCTCTTCATGAAATCATAATTCTACTTACGTTATAGTATAAAAGCTGATTTTTATATATAATACTTGGGTAATAATTAGATAATTTATAATACTGCTAGCATAGCATTTATTACACACCATCAAAAATAAACTCAATTCTTAGCGCTTCAAATTTGGTGACCATTTGCAAAATTTTCTTAGAAATGCCTCCCAACTTGTTTGAAAATTTTTTAATGGTATTAAATACATTAGATTTTATATGGCAATGATTTCGTCATTTTGCATAAATGTGCCCCCATTTCGTTGATGCGGCGTTGAATCCTCTTTCAATATATGGGTTTTAATGATCAAATATTCTGATAGAAAAATCCAATTGTGTTAAATCACATGATCTACGGGGCCAATTCTGATTACCAGAAGGAGAGAGTACACGACCAGGAAATGGGTCATGCAATTACTCCCTTTACAGTTGTCGAAGTTAAATCAATATTAATTTATTTGAAATATTGTCCAACACTGAAAACGCGTTGTTATTTTGTGGATAGCTCCAATTATACTGACCATATACTCTCAACTATTAAAGTGTAACTTTTTTGTTTGCCAACACTTACCGTGTAAACGGTGGCAAATTTAAATCATGCTTGAATTTTGGGACAACCTTTACTAAGCCGAAAGTTGTGGCTTGACTTTAGGTAAAAACTAAGAGAGTTAAAAAACACAGACCTACAAAATCTGTACAAGAATTGCAATTTTTAATTATACAGTCCATTGCAACTTTACTAGATTTTGCAGTTTATAAAATGGTTTGTACAGTTTTCGGTAGAGTAACTTTAAAATAAAAATAGCAGCTGATGGAGCGCAATGTTGCGTAACATGCTCGTTCTCGTGTAAGCGTCCACGTCGCGGGGCGTAACGCAGACTGCAGTTTATACACATTACGCAGTATGAGTGCGAGTGGCTGTACGTAATTACCAATCAATGATTAATTGATACATAGCTGCTCTGGAATTTAAAAAAAAATTATCCCAAATAGGTTTTCATAATAAATACTTGACAAAAATGACATCTTTTGAAAGAGTAACTAACTGTTGAATTTGACAACACGTTTGGCTCAGTTTGTAGTTACCCTACTTGCTGTGCCAGCGGTCGCGGGTTCGAGTCCCGCTGGGGGCATTCATTTGTGTGATAAGCACGAATGTTTGTACTCCAGTCATGGGTGTTTGTATTTTTAATATGTATGTATTTAAAGTTATATATGTATAGTGTATCAACAATCTGGTATCCATAACACAAGCCTCGTAGCTTACCATGGAACTAGATGGTGATGTGTGTTAATAAAAAAAAATTCTTCGCTGTTTCTTCTCAGCAGATTTGCTTTCCCAAGCAGGTGGTAGATTCCTTACGGACTTACTGTCATTTAATTTGAATTCGATTCTTGTATATAATCTCGGAAATTTATATATAGTTTCCGAGATTCTATACAAATATTTGTATAGAATCTCGGAAACGGCCCCAACGATTTTCATGAAATTTAGTATACCTACAGGCGGTTTCGGGGGCGATAAGTCGATCTAGATTAGTTTTATGTCTGAGAAAACGCGTGTTTTCGAGTTTTCATGCAGTTTTCTTTTGCATTATTCCACGCAAAATATGGTCGGTAATTTGCACGCTCTAGTGTAAGCATCGTGGTCAAGTGGCCAAGGTGCGAGGTCAACAATCACAGGTGTCCAGGTTCGAATCTCGGTCGCATACAAAGTTTTTTACTTTTGTTTTTTTTTTAATATTTATTTAATTTTTTAGTTTTTTTTATAGAAAAGAAATGTTACTTTAGGCCAAAAACTCCGAGCGAAGCGGTAGCCCAGGTTTTAGTATAAATCTATACATATAATAAAATTCTAACTAAGTCGAATCTGTACATTAAATATTTTTTGGAAAATCTTATTGAAATAGACATTATTATCGATACAGAGACCGAATCTATAGTATTTAGAATTTTTGTCTGTCTGTCTGTCTATTTGTCTGTTACCGCATCACAGAAAAACTACTGGAGGGATTTAGATTAAATTTGGTATGGTCATAGCTGGTTATCCGGGTCAACATATAGGATACTTTTTGCCGCGGGAAAATATCTCATTTCAGAGAAAAAATACAAAAACTGGTTAGAATAAAACCACGATGATACTATATATATTTTAGCAAGGTAACTTACTAAATAAGGCAAAAACAATTTAAAAATAGCTTATCTTGAAAAAAATAATAATAACAATAGCGCTATTTTATTTGGTTTTTTGGTCATCTGAACGCGTGCGGAGCCGCGGGCATTGCTAGTAAAAGTTAAAATTGAGGAGTCAAAAGCGTGTGAAAAGTCTATTTGAATAAAGTATATTTTGATTTTATTTGATAAGTAGCGAGTTATCCTAGCTCTTCTAGCTTAGTATTTGTGTTACTCCAAATCCGTCCCGCTGTTTGACGCATATACAAATATATAAACTAATCTATACAAATAATAAAATTCAAAGTAAGTCGTATCTGTACATTAAATATTTTTTGGAAAATCTAATTGAAATAGACATTTTTATCGATACAGAGTTCAAATCTATAGTTTTAAGAATTTATGTCTGTCTGTCTGTCTGTCTGTTACCGCATCACGAGAAAACCACTGGACAGATTTTGATGAAATTTGGTATGATGATAGGTGGTTATCCGGGTCAACATATAGGATACTTTTTACCGCGGGAAAATATCTCATTTCTGAGAAAAAATACAAAAATTGCATTGTAAGAGTATACCAATATGTAACACCAAAGGATTTGGTTTTTGGTCATCTGGGCGGGGGCGAAGCCGCGGGCAATGCTAGTCATTTATAAGTCCGATGTGCATAGAACCTATCATAATAAAAAGAAAAATAAAGGTAGATAGTGGAAATTTTTATGAAACTTAGAGTAAATTAAGTTACACAAAGCAAAAAGCTAGCGGGGCAAGTTGGTCGAAGTTTTGCTGAAAATGATACAAGTTTAATGAAAACTCGTTTCTCCTTGTAAGTCTCTGGGGTCTGGACAATAGCACCGTCGGTGGCGATAGTTTTTAATTACTTCCGAAGATTGTTACACTCAACACCAGGTAAGTAACATTATAGTCTAACAATATAACAGTATAATTCAAAAAAATATAAGTTCAAATTATTCCAATTTTTATTTAAAATATTTAGTTCCGGTATAATATTAGAAAGATAATTCTTATTTGGAATCTGATTAAAAATCAAAAATAACAATTTTTCTATACAAAACACTACATATTTTATTATCTATATAAATTAAAATGAATGTTGCTAAGCGCAAAATTCGAGAACGGCTCAGCCAATTCAGCTATTTTTTTTCGTACGTTCCCTTAAGGTACTTGGAAAGTTTTAATAAAGAGAAAAAATATAAATATACATAATAAGGTAAATATTATTATGTATATGTATATAAAACAAAGTCGTGTTAGTTAAGCCATTTATAACTCAAGAACGGCTGGACCAATTTTTATGATATTTGATTTTTTGGATTTCTCTTAGTACGGAATAGGATAAAAGGTTGATATGGCTGACGCTGGCTAATAATTATTTATATCTGTTTAAAATGTACCTAGCGACGAACCCGAGCGAGGGTGAGCTGCTAGTCTAATATATAAATATCTCGTATCACGGTGTTTGTGGTCGCACTGTTCTAATTGATTTTTTTTTGTATATTTGGTAGGTATGAGAACAGGTTGTAAAGTATTTTTCACCCTCCTACCCCCACCTCTCATTTTGAACAATATCCAAATACATAATTTAATCTAAATATAATATATATGATAAAATTGTAACAGTCGAATCTGTAGATTAAATTTTTTTTGGAAATAATTATCGATACATTGTATATCGAGGCGAGGGTGAGTCGTTATAAGCTGTCGAAGTCGCATAGTAACAGTCGAAGTCGTGGGTTCTGCTAGTTTTTTAAAAAGTAATTTTAATATGAAAAAAAAATCCAAAGAAACCCTCCTTTCAACTGTCTTGTATTCAGCCCTTTTTAACGTTGAGCACGGGCCTCCCTTCAATACGAGGGAGATCTGGCCATAGTCCACCACGCTGGCCAAGTGCGTGTTGGCAAATTTCACATGTCTTTCGAAAACTTGCTAGGTACTCTCAGACATGCAGGTTTCCTCACGATGTTTTTCTTCACCGTAACACGAGTGGTAATCATGTTAGAAATGATTCGCACATGAAAATATCAGAGGTGCGAGACCCGGGATTTGAACCCGCTTCACTCGGTTTCCCAACCGAGCGTGTTACCGCTGGTGTACCACTGCCTTAATGCTTGATAATATGAACGAATTTTAGAACCTCACTTTTTTTCGTTTTCCGCTTTACGTGAAATGCCTCATATATTTAATACAAAAAATTTTTTAAATAAGTAAACAAATGGGATTTTAGTAAAAAACGATCTTATGACAAGATAATGGTGTAAGTCTTTGTAAAGGTTTCATTTTTTTAATTTTTATTCCTATCAGGAAATATCAATAGCAGAAAATAGTGTAGTTATCTGACGGTTGGGAGTGGGTTAGTGGTGTAGGGACGAGTACTCCCGATACTGACGCTCGCCTATAGAGCGGGTCTTCCTTTAAATATTTATAATATTTGTAAGCAATATTTCATTCATGACGAATTTTGAAAAAAAAAAACTTTTTAGCTTTTTTATTTATTTATTTTACTAAATATTAATTTTTAAAATTTATTTATCAAGTATAAACATTCCACAGCAAATATACTTAATTGAATAATTATTTAATTATATGAAAAATCTAATTATACTATTTTCTAGTCGTGGAAATTAAAGAATTTATGGGAAGCCGTTAAAGGTTCGATCAATAAACAGTTCATGATTGATGACTTTAACTGCGCGTAGGCACTCGATGTTGAATAAGCATTCATTTGCTACTAGAGAGTAGTTATGCCGCTAGATTTTCAAAACACTCTTGTGGTAAATATAAGTTCGTTTCAGTGTTTTGTTCGTACTATGTTTGTGTATAGGCTTTATATGAGTATAATTCACAATTATTTTTATGTAACAGTATTATACATTACCGTTTATTATTGATAGTTATTATTGTATAATGTATAACAGAGTAACAGCTCAGCTTTTAGACGCTTATAGTAAATGGACTTATTTGCGATAAACATATTGGACGAGTGGACAATTTTATTTTATATTAACATCTAGTAAGAATCCATTTTCATGACCCCATCTCCAAATTGAAACCGGTTTCAGAGACCTAGCTGACGTACATACTGGCTACTAACTAGGTAATAATGTCCTCCTGACTGATTTAGGCCACGGCACCCAATCTCAAGACTAGCCAGATGCACAGGAGATATCATAGTGCACAAGTGAACGCGCAAACACGGACTTTCTATTTCTTTAAACTCTCAAAGTCCGATGGGACGATACATCGACACGATCGGTGAGAGTTAAGGCGTAAGACTGCTTTAAGTTTAAAGCTTTAAACTTTAAAGCTATATCAAATATTCGCAATTGATTGAAATAGATACGTCATTGAAACATTAAAGAGAACTTGTATTATCTGTGGCAGAATTTTCGCTAATTAAGTCTGTAAACTTTACGGTGCTTTAGCTTACGGAACAAAACCCAACAGCACGGTTTGTATATTTCACGTCGATATTCTGTATGAGGGCAGTACTTCTCCGGTCGAGCCGGCTTATTCATGCTCAGTTTCGTATGAATGCTTGAAATTAATGCTCATAAATACCTGATTCCAATTTTTTTTACCAACTTTCTATAAATTAACCTACTTTGTCTAAGTATAATAATTTGCCTTAGTAACTTTGTCGTACCTATTTATTATTTTTATTGTTTACAAGCGAATTACTCTGGCTTTGCTCGGGCACGCCCCTAGGTACGTTTTAATTTCTATGAGCGGAACTCTAATTCTTTTTCTAAAATAAAAGAAGCCTAAGTTACTCCGTGTATTATCAGCTCTCTGCCAATGAAAGCCCTGTCAAAATTGGTCCAGCCGTTTCGGAGATTAGCCGGAACAAACAGACAGACAGACAAACAGAATTAAAAAAAATGCGTTTTTCTTATAGAAGTACCATATATAATTCCATATGCATTTAGTAAAAATCTGTTATTTTGGCATTACAAACATAAACAGACACTTCAATTTTATTTATCTGAATAGATTATTGTTAACCAACTTCCAAAAAGGAGGAGGTTCTCAATTCGCCCGAATCTGAAAATGCAAAAGAAAAAATGAAAATGCAAAAGAAAAAATGCAAAAGAAAACTGCATGAAAACTCGAAAATACGCGTTTTCTCAGACTTAAGACTAATCTAGATCGATTTATCGCCCCCGAAACCGCCTTATAATTTATTCTAATTAGTCTGAAACATTATATCGGATATCCTATTGTAATTGTATCGTCTGGTGGGCGGAAGTTAGCTATCAGGACTAAACACCATATTTTAATGTATGTGTACCTTATATTTTAATTTTAAATGTTATATTAAAAATATTACACATTGAAATATCAATGATATCTAGTACGATATTAATACGTAACCCCTTTTAAGCATATTGCGAGAACAGAGCAGTATGAGTTTTGGCATAGGTAAAGTTTATATGTAGAAAGTGTGCGAAATTGACTTTTTTTGTGTTTGTCCATGGCTACACTAGCTAATTTATTTAATTAGCTACTTGGCTTCTAAAAGTTGCAGCGTAATGTTCGATAGCCTATAACAATCATATATTTTTTCATATAATTCATAATCAACCATTTCATATAATTCATTTTACACACCAACAATAGTCGGACGAATAATATATTTTTTATTCAACCGATTATCGGACGTATAAACATACCGTTTATACAAAGGCAAATGTTGGGTTCGCACTACCAATGGGGCATATGATAACTATCTGAATAAAGTAGGTACTTAATTTTTTTATTACTTATATATAAGTTTTTAGTAGTTAAATGATATGAACGCCCCAGAAATAGAAACTGTCCCCAAAGACTAGAAAGTGAGATACCTATAGACCGATCAGAATCCGATTATTTTTAATAGAAAGTGAATTAAAACCAGATGTTTTATGTTTTTTAAACGTTACCAGGTATATAAGGAATAAAAAATCGTAAAATGGCCCCGATGTCCAGCTATGCCCAAGAAATGGTAGATGAAAACTTTGAAAAATAGGTTTTTTCAATTTTAAGCTTACTGTGACGTCCTATCGAAAAATGTTCCGGACAAAAGTTGTCAAGTAAAAATCTACAACAATACAAGTTTATAGATGACACTTTTTACAATAATATAGATATATTAACTTTTTTCGTCTTGAGCTCTACTTTTCCAAGAAATGAAAACATTGCATGATCACTCTGTAAAAACACTCTTAACAATAAAAAAATTGGAGAAATCGATAATTTTTATTTCAAAAAACAACATTTTTTATATAATGATTACATTAATATATTTTGAGGGAAAAGACGAAAAAAATAGCATGCTTAAGATTTTAATTTGACGCTTATTATTTATTCAAATGTCGCCGTAAACATTCCAACTTCGCTTTTGACGAGTCGTGAAAAAATAAAAAAAATTAGAAGTCACGTAAAGTATACCTTTTCAACCGACTTCAAAAAGGAGGAGGTTCTCAATTCGACTGTATGTTTTTTTTTTTTTTTTTTATGTTTGTTACCTCAGAACTCCGTCATTTATTAACCGATTTGGACAATTTTTGTTTTGTTTGAAAGGGTATACTTCCAGATTGGTCCCATTTAAATTTCAAAAAAAAATACCACTCCTAAGGGTGGAAAAACAACTAATGATGAATTTTACCTACTTCTAATTGTCATATTGACTTGAAACTTTGCAAGTATTTCTATTTCCGTTGATAGTACAGTGGTTCGGTATTGTTGACCTGATCTGATGGCAAGGCCAGAAGGTGGATAGGTGGAACTCTTCAACGGCTAATAGTAGATACTTTGAGTTTGGGCTTATTTTGTTTGATTTGACAAGCCTAACACGTTAGAATCCTTACTTTGCTACTACTGTCTACACTAAAAAGGGAAAAATAAAAACTTTTTAACAAAAAAATAAAAACCGACTTCAAACAAAAGCACTAAAAAGTGAAAAATAACTGATTGGTAGTTTTCATTTACTATACATACCTAATCAAATATTTTCGAAGTCGGTGTGCTTTGCTATGTATGGGCTGGGACCGATTTCAAAAATATTTGATTAGGTATGTATTTAATAGGTAGGCTTTAATTACTTAGCCAAAGCACACCGACTTCGAAAATATTTGATTAGGTATGTATAGTAAATGAAAACTACCAATCAGTTATTTTTCACTTTTTAGTGCTTTTGTTTGAAGTCGGTTTTTATTTTTTTGTTAAAAAGTTTTTATCTTTTGTATTTTTTCCGGTAAAATCTATTTATATTGTTGATATTTAAGTAGAAATAAAACTTGTATCATTCACAATATGTATTTATTGTTACATATATTTTATACTATGTGACAAGCATAGGAATAATCATCGAATTGAAATAGTGTCCAACTTGAATTTTTATTTTTTACCAATATAAGAATTACGTTCGCGTTCAAATATTTAACATATATTATTATTTTTTCGAATTTTCGAGATTTTAATTATTTTTGATCGATTTGACATCTTAATCTCCTTTCTCCTGTCTCTAGTTTGTAAATTTATTGTCATTTACCCATACTGTATTTATAGTTAAGGATTTAAAATTTAATTTTAATACCAAAATCGATCAAAAATTAACAAAATATCGATAAATTAAAAAAAATAATAATAATATAAATTAATTCTACGGGAAATAATTTCAAAAGAAAAGTTATATTTACGTATACATACCTGTTAACGTTTTAAAAACATAAAATTTCAGGTTTTAATTTTTTTGTTCCCAGATCGGTTTTCGATTTACTATGCATTTTCATGAACTACGACAATATACATACAAAGAAAACTATCAACTCTTGTCATAGTTCCTCCGTTTATTTATTGCAAATATTAATGTTATTTTTATGATAATGTAAGTATAACTAATGCGAAAGATTTTTGTGGATTTGTTTTAACTCAATGACGGAAGTACGGAATTCGAATTAGTATATAACTTTACTACTTATTTATACAACCTTATTATCACAGTACTTCTACAGAAAGAAGATAAGGCAACGTTTAATTAATATATATATTTCCATTCTTCCTTTCAATATAATTACTTAATCAAATTTTAATTGTAAAGATTTAACTAGACGAATTTAACCTTATTCACTCACCGATGGGATTCTTATCTATACATATAATAAAATTGTAACCACGCCGAATCTGTACATTAAATATTTATTATCGATGCAGAGGCCGAATCTATAGTTTTTATAATTTTTGTCTGAACGTGTACGAACGCATTACGAAAAAACCACTTGACAGATTTTGATAAAATTTGTTATGATGATAGCGGATTTCCAGAGTCAACATACCTATAAGATACTTTTTACTGTGGGGAAATATATCATCTCTGAAAAATCTATACCACTAAAAACATTTTTATGTAAAATGTTGCCAAGACGACGCCATATGGCTCGCATTGTCAAAAAGTTATCAGATCTCATGTAGAGCGAAGCTTCTAACTCTACACGCCCTAATTCTACAAGCCCTAACTTCACAAATTCTATACCTTAGTCAAAATATGTGACTGGGCCGTTCAGACCTCTAGGATCAATATGCGGAAGTCTCACACCAACTTCCATCCCCTAATTTAAGGGGTTGGGGGGTAAACGTTCCAAGTTTTAGATTTTTGTTGTGTATGTACTAATACTACTACTACTACTTACATATCAAATTTCAGCTTTCAAGAACTTTAGAAAGGACTCTTAGAATTCTGATGATCATCATTGAGTCATTGACGTAATCGGAGATTTTTAGATATCAATAATATCTAAAGTATAAGAGCTATGCAAATAAAACTTTATATATTTAATAAATCCACTATTGATATCATACCCTCATAATTTTGTTTATCTGGCATAATCTAAACCCAAATTATGATTGTTCAAAAAACCACGAAGCGCTTTGAAAAAAGGTAGATAGAGCCCTTACGCTTCGCTTTGCTCGTCTTGGCGGGGACACTACTATGCCCCTAGATACTAACCGTTAAAACGTATGTAGGGACGAACCCGAGCGAAGCGAGGGTGAGACCATACTAATATTATAAAGAGGCAGTTTGTTTGTTTTATGAAAAATTCTTATTGCATTAGATAGCCCGTTTATTGAGGAAGGCTATAGGCTATATATCATCATGCTACTACCAAGGGAGTAGAGCAGGTATCATATTAAATGTCAACAAATCGGGCAAGAACAAATTCATTCATTTCAAAAGATATGTGAAGTCCATCAACCCGCACTTGGTTAGAATGGTGGACTAGGGCCTATTTCGCTTCGAATTAAAAAGCTAAATACATATTAATAAACATACGTCAATTTTTATATATCACATTACATGTAGCTGCTATTTTTGTGCTTGAGATAATTTTTCTATTCTATTAAGCACGATTCACATTCTATATGGGAGCACGTAGAATATGTAGCGCGTGCTATATCTTTGAATCTCCTAAATCTATTTAAATGTAAGCTAGCTATGTTTTATACAGATCTACCTATTTAATAAAAGTAGGCATATGGAATCATCAGTCTTTCTTAGTGTTAGTACTAAATAGGGACCTAGGAAAATTACTAAATTAACTTCTACGAGGTACTTTCCAAACTCTTCTCAAAAAAATCTTTTCCAAAAAATTCAATGTTAGACGACCGCTTTGAAATTTTTATTGAGTATATGAAGAAACAGTAGGTAACATTTCTTTTTATCGGTGTAAATATTTCGAACATTGGGCAAAGTGTCTTGTATCTTGCCTCTTATATAAAGGGTTACTTCAGCTCAGCCCGGTATTTAAGGTTCAAAAGTATAATACAAGATTTAATATGCTTTGAGTCTGGTTAAAAAGAGTCTCTCTCTCTCTCTCTCTTTATTTCTAATATATAGCAACTTTGCCCAAGTAAATAGAAAGTTAACAAACCATTATAAAAATAAAGCATTAATATGAAAAAGATATTATGCCTACTAACTGTACTTAAGGTTTCTTTTTAAAGCTATAGGGTACTACTAATAACGCCTACTAAGCTTGCAGCCAATTTTCTTAGAATAAAATATTTTTCGAGTAGTAATTATTATTACATTTTTTTACTCCTTGAGTGCACTAATTATCTATTGACTATGAGTAAATTTGTCTTCTGTGAAGGTTCATGACGTTATTTTATTATGGTCTTCCAAATTTGTTTGTTATTTATCAAAATATTAGGTTTTATAATTTGTTGATATTTTGCTAGGCCTAAATTTGATGAAAATATCTAAACTTCAAGAGTTTCGTAGTGTTTATTTTCATATAGCATATTGTAAAAATAAATAAATAAGACTTACATTAATGACGACCCGCTCGCAAAAGTCGTGGTCATGTTGAATAGGTTCGAAGGTAACGACGCCGCCTTGAGGTGGCCGGCCCTGCTCTTCTTCTTGACTGCACAATTTCGGCAGCGACCTTAAACAAAATTACACACTTATATTGTATATAAATAGAAAGTACAAGGACAGTTTTATTTCAATTAATTTTTTAGACGTGATTTCAATTATGTTACCGAATATATTAATTTTCAAGCAAATGAATTTTGTGCACTCTCTATGCATCGCCTTCATTTCAGACTGAATCTAATAAAACCTACGATTTTCTTTAAAATGTTAATAGCTTCTCTGGGGTTAAGAAGCAATCAATCAATCATGCCAGTTAAGAGTTTGATGTTTGTGTATTCCTTTTTTCGAGATTTTGGCAATGTCTTCTCGATAGTAACTTGATCAAATGCCAGATTGCCAAATAGATTAATACTAAGAGTAGTTACATAAATCATAGACCATTAGATAATCAGAGAACCGAGTGCATAATTATGCTTCAATAGTCCAGCTATTTATTATGGAAACTGCGTCGATGCATATAATTGTTCTAATTCAACAATTGGTCCACGTATTTGCATGGAGGCATTGTTCCAACTACGGTTAAATACACGTAGAGCCGTACAGGTAAATAGAATAACGGTATCGCGATGCATATGTATATAAATATATTGATATGTTATTGCTTATATCACAATTTGTCGTAAAATACTTTTGGGTTGTTTCTTACATTTATTTATAAATATACGTACATAAAATAAATAATATCGGTTATATATAATAATAAAATATTCAGTTTGATTTTCATTTATAATAAACTAGCATAACCCGCGGCTGCGCTCGCGCTAAAACTACAAAAAAAACTAAAAAGTAGGTTTCATGCAAACTTTCATCCTTTATTTTACCCTCTTATGGGATGAATAAAAAAAAATAATAAAACATGAATTTATTTAATTGAATTGAAGAGCATTAATACCAAGTTTCAAGTAATTCTCTGATCATAAATATTTTTTTAGATTGTATTATAACGTGTTTATCCGTGGGAATGAGATAATCTCCCGCGTTAAAAAGTATTATACATCACTTTCCTGCCCTCCAACTATCGCCACACAAAAAATCAGCCCAATCCGTCACTCTGTTTTAACGTGAAAGAAGGACAAACAAACAAACATACTTTGACATTTATAATGTATTCAGCTCTTTTTAACGTCCCACAGCTGGCCAAACTTCAATACGAGGAGGATCAGGCTACTTGATTGAGATCTATCACTGGCGAGATGTAGGTCTTCCGAAAATTGGCTAAGTTTCCCAAGTGAGTGCGTTAACACTGGGCTACCACTGCCTTTTATATAATACATATATACACATTTTTGATTTTACATTTACCGTACTACTTAGTTAAAACGAAATAAATATTTTACCATTCAGAAATACATCTGTAAATTTCTTATTCCAAAAAATAAAATGTACACATAAATTATATATTCGTAATTGTTTTTAGAACAAAAGTTGATTCATGTTAAGACTAAAACAGTAAAACACATATATGTGAGTGGTGAATAGCTTACTTAAATGCACTCGTAATACATTTTACGCTCTGCTATACGAGTATTAACAAAAAGCTTATAAGTTTTCATATAAAGTACGCGACCTAGTTTCCCAGTTATACCATTTTTATTGGAGAGAAACAGTCTGGCGACAAAGTCCTCTAGAGATGGTCCCTCTATTGAATCAAATGTTATTCTTGTCTTGAGAAATCCCATATACAGCTCTTGTTTTAACCGGGACGTGTCCCCGTTCCGACATTCTTTAGCGTCGTATTTGTAAAATACTACACAAAGAGACTTAATTGTATGTCTGCAAGTGTTTTTCATTTATTTGGTATTACACACATTTTATCTAATAAAGACATATTTCATATGAAAATGTGTAGATATATGTAGATTATATACATTTTATTTTATGCAAAAAAAATAACATTATTTCTCATAAAAATTTAATCAGAAAAGATGAAGACATTGTCGTTGAAATTGCGCCTTTAAGGAAACAATTCTTGATTACATATTTCAAGAGATTTTCATCTTGTTTTTTTAATGAATTTTCATCACCAGTAGGTCCATTGAAGGGGCGTTGGAGTATTGCAGCGTGCTGATCTCAGTACTTGAAGGCTCAAACTGAGTATCACATTGACACCTCTTAAGACAATGTGTCTCTAAACGAGAATTTCCATCTTCATGAAGAAAATTACTGAGATAAACTGTTGCTCGATTTTGTTAAGGTCTTGGAGACATGCATCTCTAATTATTATATTTCAACTCTCAGAACCCGCGTCTTCATCCACGATCATACATACTTTGTGATTTAAAAAATAAATCCATGTTTCATATTATTTCTTAAAGGTATATAGAAAACAAATTAAATGTTTGTGACCGTAACTCAGAATATTCAGTATCTTAAAAGATGTTCAACGTAAGAATATTCTGTAATTTTTATTTTTTTATGTTAGGTATTTAGCAAACTCTCGACTGCCTCTATTTTTTGCACATTTTTCTACTACGTCTTTCCAAAGTTAGAGTAAGAGAGTACTATTGTACTCTCATTTACAAGTTGTATCATTATACAACTCGCATAAAATGTTTACGACTTTAGAATCATATAACTCGGCTAATATGGGCTTTTTAACTTACATACTAACATCTATGTTATTTTTAAAAACTTAATGTTATGTACACCTGAAGCTTACAGTTTCCCTCCTTCTCCTTCTTTTTTATGCTATAGCTTTTTATCCGCGGCTACGCTCACGTGGACGAAAAAAAATTGCACTGAATTTTAATTCCCATTGAATTTATATGTTGTCATATCGATTTTTTAATATTATGTGTTCATTTATGTAATCACTCTAGATTCACTTAGTCTACGCTAAAAAGCCAACCACAAATATACCACATTGGTGGATGTTCTATCTAGTTATGGGTTCTGCTAAAACGTCCCGGTGAGAAGTATTCCTCTCTTAAGTCTATGCCTGCTACTTTTAACAACTGGCCCTGAGATATATTAATGGTCATTGCAAAGCAAACTTTAAGGAGGAGTTACAAAAGATGAAATTCAAAGGCGTAGTCAGAGGTTATCAGTGGTATTCGAAGTATGAATACTGATAAAATTAAACATTATAAAAAGAACAGTAAACGTCGTATTTGTAACGTCTGAATTAAAGCGAGAGCTTATTTTTTATTTGTCAGTATTTCACAATAACAGTTTACTCATATCATAAATGTAATGATCGCGTCAAAATATTTTTGCCTGTATTATCTATACATATAAGAAAATTCTCACCTAGTCGAATCTGTACATTAAATATTTTTTTTGAAAATCTTATCGAAATAGTCATATCGATACAGAAACCGAATTTATAGTTTTTAGAATTTTTGTCTGTCTGTTTGTCTGGAAATGCTGGTTATTCGGGTCAAAGTATAAGATAATTTTTAGTGCAGGAAATTATCTTTGATATATATATATATATATATATATATATATATATATATATATATATATATATATATATATATATATATATATAAAACGTAACTAGGAACGAACCCGAGCGGTAAGGGTGAGTCGCTAGTACTATTATAAATTGTATTATGACTGGAATCGACGGATGATTTGTTTAAGTCATAACTATTTTCGATCTCTACATTTTAGCTTCGCTTTATGTGTAATATTACTTTTGTTTATACAATAAATACTATTAATATTGTATATAAGTTTTAGAGTTTTTAATTTAAGCTTTTAATTTAATGAGTATAGTTAAATAATAATTTAGAGGAAATGCCCTCGTATATCAAAAAATATACAAAAATTCTTTAACGATTACTATAATAAGATCTGGCTATTTAAATGTTGTTTGGTCATTCGGTCGGGCTGATTAGGACAATGACTAAAACAAAAATACATGTAGGTACATATTTATATTACAATTTCAACAGTTACAAAATATATATTGCACTAATTGTTCAATATTTCGTTAATAGTAGAATATCTATACTTATAATATTATAAAGAGGTAAAGTTTGTGAGATTGTGAATATGTCACGTTGTAGGGGGTAATCTCTGTATTTACTGAACCAATTTAGATGAAATTTGGTAAAAAGATAGTTTAAGACCCTGGAAAGGATATAGGATAATTTTTATACCAAAAATATTCCCTTTAGGGGGTGAAAATGGGGATGAAAATTTGTATTGGGATTTTATAATCCGTTAGTGCAAAGAATTGTTATATGCATATTGTAAATTATAATATACATACATATGTAAGTATATAAGCATATAATCATTTATGTATATTTACATAGATTTTAAAACTTGCTTCCTTATTTATACGAATCCTTATTTATATGAATTTGAACTGGCCCGCTTCCACTTCTTCAAATCCTTTCACTAAAGATTGCCTGACAAAGATTGCTCAAGCTGATAGCAATAAAGCCGTCTTTGCTATTCTTCTTTTTCTTTTATGATTTACTTGTTCTCTGTAATATTCTTTGTG
This sequence comes from Brenthis hecate, assembly GCA_951806755.1. Classification (NCBI taxonomy): domain Eukaryota; kingdom Metazoa; phylum Arthropoda; class Insecta; order Lepidoptera; family Nymphalidae; genus Brenthis; species Brenthis hecate. The sequence continues at coordinate 9,713,171 of OX638251.1, forward strand.
TGTGCAATAAAATATTTATCTATCTATGTTAGTAACTGTAAACGCCATGCTAACGATATGAATATTTAAAGCTCATCGACTGTCGACTTGTATATAGAACACGATTTCACTTGCCCAAAATCATGTTGAAGCGGATACACCGAGAAACTAGATTTAAGCGTTGCAGCTATTTGCTTAATAATTGTTATAGCGAGAGCAAATATCACAGCGTCCTAAAACAGAGATGTGAAATATGCTTTTTGTTATTACGGTCCGTGAACATAAATGATGGCGATATTTCGAATTAATATTTTATAGTATTCGAATGTAAATAAAATGTTTTGATAAGCTTCTGTGAATTTGTTAATTTATAATATTATAGTTATTAAAACGTTACAATCGCATTGGAACAAATTGGACATATTACATGACTAATATGAAAAATAAATGCAGCAACATTTGCTGCACTGGTAATGATGCAAAGAGTATTTTAGGCCCTCTTATTGGATTAGCTCGAACATTGTTGATTTTAGAGATTGCTATCGGCTACACGGTAAAATTATACGTCCAAATATAAATTCCCACAACAGGCGAGAGTTTGTAATTCGTTTATTAACATAGTAAAGTTCTGAGTCTTATGTTTTGGTTAACTGACATGCTTTCATAAGTCCTACCATTGAGAAAACTTAACGGTATAGAATTTACTAAGCTTTTAAGATTCAAAGACCTACATGAGCTTTAAACATTTACTTGTATGTATTTGTCTCAATAATATTGTGTGTATGTACTGTAATTTAGCCCGGAGATTTTCAGATCACGTGATATAAATATGTAAATATGCACGAAGTAAACTAAAAGTATCTCAATTCTCATATTGTGTAGGAAGCTAGGGGGGGGGGGGAGGGGGGGGGGGGGGGGTTGGTGGTGTGATTAAAAAGAATTTTCTCAATAGTCCGTTAAGTCGACATTGTATGGAAAAATACGCTTGAAATAGTGTTGTTCTTGGGTGTGCGTCACACTTCACAATTATAATTAATGAGTAAAACGAATTTAGTTTCACGTGTTGATAACCTAAAGGCTAGATCCGAAAATAGAGTATAGATGGTATTATAATAACAATAAATACAAATTCTGTTGCATTAAAGCCCGTAGTGATGTTGATTAGGTTATCTTTATATTTAAAACTAGTGACTTACCCTCGCTTTTACGTTTATACAGATAAATAAAATTGAAGTGTCTGTTTGTAATGTCAAAATAACAGCGTTTTACTAAATGCATATGAAATTATATACGGTACTTATAAGAAAAACATATTTTTTTAAATTTTTGTTTGTCTGTCTGTTTGTTCCAGATAATCTCTGAAACGGCTGGACTGATTTTGACAGGACTTTCAGTGGAAGATAGCTGATGTTATAGAGAGTAACATAGGCTACTTTTAGTTTAGAAAAAGAATTAGGGTTCCACTCAAAAAATTAAAACGTACCGTTTATCCATAGTTTTAAATAAATATGAATAGTTATTGCGAGTATACCTTAGGAGAAAGACTTATGCAATTGCAGGTTTTTCTGTAGGCCTGTTTAAGATCTAACCTCAAGGTTTAAGGCCATATTAAATTTCAAGGACTACCCTACATATCCAGTTATTGTGTTTTCCCATGGAATGAAAGATTTTCCTGTAGTAAAAGGTATCCTAAATGTTAACCCGAGTAATAAGTTATCACTACACAAAATTTTGTTAAAATCGGTTCACACATCGATGTCGCTAAGTTACTGTTTTATCATAAGTATACATAGATTCCGATGTGCGTGTGTTCGTAATTCCTAATTAGTTTCTCTTCCTAAACGGCTCCATTAATTTTGAGGACTTTTTTGTGGTGTCACCTGGGTTTTTGGTTCGACCCGGTAGGTGACACTGTGGTCGAGATCCAAAATCGTCCGTAACGGAACGGAACGGAACTATGTCCGCCTGCCGATACCACTAGTACCCTTATATAATACAATAGATCCAACAAGAACGATGTGAAAGTGTAATAAAACATAACCACCTCAGTTACCTGATTTATTGTAGAGTATAACGAAAAAAAGCTAATTTTTAAATGCCAAATTGGAATACTTGCTAATTTGACTTATCCATAAAAATGCAATTAATTAACAAATAATGTATACATGTAACTAACGCGAATATTCGACAAATACTTATACGTTGATTATGATTAAAATTGATGAACTAAAACTATGGTTATGAATAAAAAAAGATGTTCCGTATGTACATATAAAATCCAGCATGAAACGTCCAGGCGAGAAAATGTAGGCGCACAAAAATATCCATTAACACTTGTATTTTGAAGGAAGATATGCAAAGAGCGCGGAGTATTACTTGTAAATTATTGTTTGTTTACTATCACATAGACAGAATATTCCAAACATTCAGAGTGCTGTTGCTAAGATAAATAAAACCATTAAAACCCACAATAAAATATGAAATATCTCTTAAAATGCTACCTACTATCACTTCGAAAATGTTAAAATTGGTTAGTTGTGGCCGACGAACTGTACTTTTAGAGATAAAAAGCAGAGGTTAAATTCTCAATCTTCGTGAAATTTATTTAATATTATTTAACCGGGTATTTTAATAAATAGAAGAAAATTTCAGATGTGCAGACTGACAGATACATATATTTACGTTTTTTCGCGGAATATGAGCAACAATAACGGTTCTGCAACAGATCAACGTGAATAAACATAAATATATAGCTTTTTTTTTTGTATTTGTAAAGTATCGGTTTTTGATCAATGTGAACTTACCGTAAGCATCATTTGATGTGGATATGTAGAACAATATAGGCAATTATTTTTTAATAGATAGCTACACTATTTTTTATTTGTTTAGAAACAAATAAAAACTAAGAAAAACAGACTTCAAAAAAAAATTAAAGAATAACTAATTGATAGTTATAATTTGCTTTAGTTACCTAATCAGATATTTTCGAAGTCCCGACCGACTTCGAAAATATATAATTACACATTTATAATAGTAGTAGTGATGCCTCCATGTGCGCATAGGAAGCACTATTACACGACAGATGCCTTACTGATCAATATCCGCCACCGATATCATCGGAACATCAATCTCAGTGTGAGGAATTTCGGTCTGTATATTATTCACGGGTGCAAATGTAACACGTGAATTCATTTCACTTAGCAAAATATTAAAAATTCGTATATTTACTTTTAACAAAGTATTGTCCAACAAATTCGCAGCAAAATCGGGAAATTAAGAGACAACACGAGATCTGATTTATAAAATTACATGAAGTCGAAGCAAAAAGTAAGATTTGAGGAAATATGTTAGTATTCTGAAATCATAAAAATATATAATAAATAATGAATACTAAAAATCTATATTATTATTATAAATGTCAAAGTGTGTTTGTTTGTTTGTCCTTCTTTCACGTCGAAACGGAGTGACGAATTGGCGTGATGGTATTAAAGCTCTTCAATAAAATTAAATAAATACAAGTTTTAGTATTTTTCGAAACTCATACTAGAAGGGCCTCTATTTTACTAATAGGGGATCAAAGTTTGTATGAAACTACTTTTTTAGAGATTTTTTTGTAGTAGGATAAAAAGAATTAAAACATCAGAAAAATTAACGGAAAAAATATTTAAATTTATATGGCTAACGCTGGCTAATAACTATTTATATTTACTTAAAACGTACCTATCGACGAACCCGAGCGAAGCGAGGGTGAGCCGCTAGTTACTAATAATAACGAAGTCCGACAATTGTACGCTTTAGTTATCAAAGTTATGGACATAGATTCTCAAAGACAAACGTCAAGAAAATATTATAATAAGATTGTGGTTTAAGATCACTTTCAATTTTGTCTGTCTAGATCGTTATAGATAGAAAACAATTTGGATAATTCAATATCAGATTTAACTTTCAAGTTTATTTGAGTAAAAAGACAAACTATTGAAGTTTATCAAGAGTATCTATCGTAGAAGAGAAAAATAACATAATGAGGCCTTACAACAATATTTTAAATTTGAAGGATAGACTACTATTAAATATGACTCATATCTATGTTTTTAATTTATATACACGTCAGTAAAGCATTAACTCTTTTCGTTTGACATCATCCGGCATTTCCAGTTCCGCTTGTGTGAAAAGCTACTGCTGATTTAAAAAATAATTCGTAGAAAATAGTGGTTCATTAAAAGGTTTAATATTATAAATATTCATTGCCAGCGATATTATTATAAAAATGTTTATTTATCAGTCGGTTACGTTTACTCAGCTAAATTGTCAAAGCGATTTCATTGTTAGACAAATCTCTTAGGAATTATTAACATTTCGACTACTGATTTGTAACTTTTTCACAGTTATACCTGCATAATGACAATGTGTTTATTATGTAAAAATTAATAACCTACTAAAAGAATCTCAACAAGCGTTTGGTATTGGCAGCTATATACTCGTTGCAATTAGTTGAAATATTATCTAGATTTCCGCAGTTAGAAGAATAGATCGCTCACTACTTAGAGAACAATATGGACTAGATCCTTTTTCTTTCAGGAATATACGGTAAAAATATTTTTGTCTTTGACAGCAGCGTAAAGCGTTTTGGCCATTATTACTGTATATTATATAATATTGAGTCTTGAGATAGCTTAATAAATAATAGTAGGTCCTCATCTTCATATTAAATTTAAGCTACAATGAAAGAAACGTTGTTTTTATGAATGTTAAAATATACGCAATTAATTATTTAAATCTCTCAATTAGTAATGGCATTGAGCCGCTTCATGCCGAGCACGGTTCAATAATCTATTTGTATTTACTGTTTCGAAGTAATGCAGTTGCGGTGTCCAATTAATTACAACTGATTAAGCGCTCGTGATGACGGTCTGATGCGGCGATTTTGGTGAACCGACGAAATGGGTCAAGGAAAAATTGAAAATGTTTAATTATTTCATAATTTTCTGACATAATATCTGAGTGTTATGCAAAAAATACGTAAGTAAATATGTTTACGTTCGCTGTCTTCTTTTCATCTGAACCCCAATTTAAAACATATTTTCTTATTTAATGTTACAATTAAATATTTAATTACAAGGAGTTAAAAATGAACTGTAATTGTTACAGACATAGTAGTATTTAGTTGTATGTTGTAACTATTGAATATCGTATCTTATCTTATAATATTCTCCTTTATTTCATGATTAATTTATGTTGTTTGTTTTGACTTATGCATCATTGTCCAGATTAAATAGTTGAAGTTAGCTCCGAATCTGAAATAGAGGTAAGTGCATAGAGATGATTTTTTAAAATTTAATAAATTAATACAAGGCATAAATAAGTTCGCTAAGAAAAAATCCTGGGTGTCAAATAAAAATGTTCTAGAGCTCTTAAACGGTTATAAAATTTCAATTCCCAAAAAGTAAAGAGGGTTGGGGGGATTAAATTATAAAATTGAATATTCATAGAATACAGATATGTCGCATGAGATGGCATTAACATTCAGGAAACTAGGCAGTTCATTATGCACTCGGATGTCAAAGTAGCAGCTAGTTAGCATGTAAGCTCATCCGCTGTGACCTTTACCTGCTTAGAAGTGACCTACAACAAAAGTCCGCATAGGTATTATATATTTATATGAATAATATAATATACTATATTATATGAAATGCTTGGAAGAACATGCTATGAAATATGAAAGCCTGTATCGCGCATCACGGATGTGTCAGTTCAACCAAATATAGAGCCTATCTTTCAATTTTTGACAGTTGAAGGTTAGGGTATGCAGCTTTAAAGAGAATGCCTAATTTGATGGATAAAGTCAAGGTTATGCCACCATGAAAAGGTGAAATGTTCGAGCCAGCTTTCGCCTGCTACCAGCATAATGTTTATTAGATATAGTCTATACCTAATACTAAGAGTAAGAACTTTTTGTTAATTTCAGTAAATATTATATTCCTTCTGGCAATTTTTGCAATTCATTAATTTATTAAAGAATAATAGACCAGAATTTACGTAATAAATGAAACAAAAATGGTGGACATAGCGTTGGGCGTGGAGGTGTAATCGCAAGTTGTTTAATCGAAGTTGTTAGATAAATTACGGGTTTCAAATGATTGTTACACAAAGATTTTTTTTCCGTAACGATAAGACATGGTTATTTTGAAGTGTATGTCAAAAATTATGATAATAAAAATAGCACGTAGAGCAATTTTTGAAAAAGCTAAATGAGTTTTAAGCCCTACCACAAAGTGCGCCTATAGTTTTATTCCGTCAATACGACACTTGAAGGGTCGCTTTACTTGTATTTCCTTCAGTATTAAATTCTTCTAAAATTTCTACTAGGATTTTTTGTACGTACTAAGTTCGTACATAGATGCAATAAAACGAAAGCGATATTTTCCAAAATATGGAAATTTTTGTTTAAAATGTATTTTAGTATTATTTAAATTTAATTATGTACATATGACATTTCTATAGTATATACAAAATTTTACTGATCCTCGGTCACATATGAAAAATCCTAGTGCCTAATAGGCACTGCCTATTGACTTTGAAGCATAAGCCTCCTTGAATGCTAAGTATGTACACGAGACTTTAGTCGTGAACTTTAAAGTGTGTAATGTGGAGGAAATACATACATATATGATGTAAAACCAAATGTTATAGATGGCTAATAACTGAAAGATACTGAGTTAATTTAATTTAGATTTTGCTGTGATATTGATAATAATCTAGTGATCGTACCGTTCTCTCTCTTGTTAGGATTAAATTTTTAAGAACATAATAAAAAATAATAAAACAACTTTGCTACTTTCAGGTGAGCGGATATTAAGGTAGAAAAAGTTGTTTGAAGGCCTCATTAATTAATGGACTTTCAAACTTTCTTTTTGTAATAATTAAAAAAGCTTTTTGTTAAAACACATTCACGTACTAAGTTTAGTAGACTTAAAACAATAACGACGAGTTCTAAAAAAGCTCAAATGGCAAGATTTAAAGAAACTTTAGATAATAGCAGCGAAACATTTTATCGTATTATTTCGGCTGCAATAGCATTAGCTATCAGCTCCAAACGCATGCAGGCAATGAAATGGAACGTTAGTGGGCATTGATGGGTGTTTGTAGTAGGAGGCTCTGGTAAGTTGTGATTGCGATCACAATCACTATAATCAGTGCATGATAATTGGAGTACTATCTTCTATTATTAAAGGACTCGAGCCTTTCAAATTTCAATCTGAAATCATGTTGTTTTTAATAGATAATTAAAATTGAATGCGAGAATCTGCAGGCCTTTTGAAAATCAAGAATTCTTTTTTTAGTAGATAATTTATTATTAAGCAAATATATATTTAAATTGATATGCTAATTGCTTAAAATCATTGTGTAAATTTTATATTCATATGTTATTTGAATCTACTGCCGATATAGATTTTTAAAAGTTACCGTTGCCAAATTATATAACATCTGCAATATGCTCTGAACAATAAATGTCTATTTTAATTGAGTATATACCTACTTTCTGTTAATTTTAAGGCTACTGTATTTTAATAGGCAAATAAAATTATTGGATATTTATTATTTCATAAAATATTAATTTCATCCAACTTTCATTTTATGTCCAAATGATCATTTCTCTCAGGAATTCTTAACTGTTTTAATTACACATATAGCGCTATTAAATCCATGAGGAGTTGTTAAATTAATCATAAAATAAAATAAAAATATGCGCACGTAAGTAATGAGATTAACATTAGAGATGAGAAATGATTATTATTGATAAAAACCGAAATACATTACACTTACATGTCATAATACTGTATAACTCCTCCAAAGAATTCTATTATTAAAGTACCTTACGTTAAGTCTGTCGATAGGCTGCGTAACCGAAATTAATTTAAAATTTTGTAAAAAATAGTGAGCACGACATGAACGATACGAATAATGCTCTCATAATAATCTTATTATCATTATACTTCTATACAAATAATCGTAAATAGTAATTTTCAATGTTCCAATTAAATCGATTGTAATCACGCCCACGTATATCAGGCATACATTACTACATGTTAGATGTTCTCATCATTTTCGAAGAAAAGATAATATAAAAAAGTAGACAATGCCTTTCACTATGACAATGTACTTTACAAAGAAGTCTGGCCCGCAACAGAATAGCACTCAAACAGTTAAAACAAAACCTCCAGTAATGTTCCAGAGATAAACAAGAGAGAATAGCGGACAAAAGCAAGGTAAATTAGAACTGCGACGCGAGCGTCCTCAATACCGGTGCTATGGCAGAACTGTGTGGCTCGCTGAGTTGATGCGACCCTTACCGCACGCGAGAGTATAATGCCGAAACGCTGAAACAACGGAATATAGGTCGACTCGAAACGAAGACTGGAGGCGACACTTACCGGAGTCCGGTATCAGAAGTTGTTAGTGTTGTTAGTAGCGGCCGCCACGCGGCTCACTCACCAACACATGTCGAAATATTCCATAACAAAGTCTATATACATTTGTCACCCAGCGAAAAATGAAACGCGTGCATCGGTCGCACCTCGCACGTCTTGTGCCGCGACTCGCGAGATAGGAAGAGCGGGTAACGTGACGCAACCGACATCCTGACGCAGCCCCGAACGTCTTCGCCGTCTCAGATCCAGCTTTACGACTAGTACTTATGATTCATTACGTACCTTTGGTCTTCGCTTTGCTCCTGGGCGCGGGGGCATTCCTGCCTCGGCCTGAGGACAGGCGTCAGCCCCCATTTCTCGACCAACTCTATGCGAGCAATGGTGGCTGCTCAACGTCAATGTGTCATCGGGTCGTAGCGGGTACGATGAGGCAGCGGATAGGCGGCTGATAGGCCGGCTGGTGGCCCGCGGCCGCCGCCGCCTCACTCGTGCGCCATGCCGTGTCCGCGCGTCACTACGCCCGCGGGCCGCCCCCCCGCGCGCCCGCGCCGCCTCGCATAATGGGCTCAAACCGCGCGGCGCGGCGGGCGCATCGCCCTGACTGCGGCTGCGGCACGCCCGCGCGGATCGTCACCTGCGCGCTCTGCTTACTCGCGCCCGTACTCGTGGTCCGCCCGTGACGCGCCTGATTATTATTTATGGGATATGATAAAGCGTGGTCGATATGTACTCGTAGCGATCGCCGGGCGGATTTCTTACGTAACGGGCAAGGGGCGCGTTTGGCGGCGCCTCACCGAGTACTACGAGTCATCGTCGTACAGAGCCGCGTGTCGCGAGGCTCGAGCGAACGCGTGTAATACCAGTACGCGACGGCGGTGGACTGGCGTGTTGCGGCGCGCGTGCGTCCCCCCGCGTCTCCGCCTCCCCTCTGCGACCAGCGCCGCCCGCCCCCCGCGGGCGGCCGGCGCGCCCGCTGCCGCACGCGTATCGACACCGCGTGCCAACCACTGCACCGCGGAACGGGCCGCCCCCCGTGAGCCGCCGCCCGTCGCTAGCCGCTCGTCTTCCGTCGCACGCTTCTGCACGTCGTTCCACGCAATCCTTGAAACCGCGACCCTCCGGGCAAAACATTCGCTTTCCTTACCCTTAACACTAATTCTTCATTAATTATAAATTATAATAGACTTTTCTCATTTCTCTTAGAAAAAGTAGATCTGTAGAAGATGTGGGAAAAGTTGCATAGTTTTCTTAAAATATTCATACCCATTGCAAAATAACCAGGAAAGCTTAAATTGAACTTCAAAAGTTCTATTTTTATAACATTAGTACTATCTATGGTTCGTCTTTAAATAGCAATTATAAAAGGATCAAAATATATTATTAATTGTATAAATACATCAATTAATATATGAATAAAAATTTACATGACTGCCGAATTACTGGCTTGTGTTGGCCGGGTACGGTGGTCCAGCGCGATGGTACGGTGGTCCGGTGGTGCGGAGGCGAGGGCCGCGCGTGTGTCGCGGGATCACATCAGGTGGCGGACGCACGTGGCCGAGGAAGCATGGCGAGTGGCGAGAGGCGCCTGCAACGCGGCGATGCACCGCGGTGCCAAGCCGACCCAACCTCAAGAAAGAAAGCTTGAAAATGCAACCCGTGAGCCAAATGCTTGATCTGATAACGTGTTAACGACCTTCAAGTTATCGATGGTTACCAACCACTATTATAAATTAAACAGTTCTAAGGGTGTACGTTACGTAACGTTTCTCCAAATAGGACAAAAATTTATTCCCAAAAATTAGCTCTGTTCAAACACACACGTGATTTTAAATTCGACTGCATTAGTATAATAATATCCAATTTTTTAATATTTGTATTTTTATCGTCCAATAAAATTCAGGGACGTATGCATTTCAGCATTGCCTTGGTCAACTGATACTTGTGGCGATACAATATGCACTGATGACGCAGTTCCTCGTCGAAGCCCTTTAATTTTTATTTCACGGGCAGCGCATTTAGAACTGTCAGTCTATATACAGGACGTACATGATGAATTAATTATTTGTTTCAGTAGATGTTATTGTTTATTCTCAAAGTTTAGGTTAGTAGGGTCGCAAGATTTTTTTTTCATTTTTCAGAATAACGGCTATTTTAATTGTTGAATAAACTTAATAATTTTCATACATTTATAAGAACCTTGCTTGTTTAGTCGGTATGCGAGCATCAATATGTACCTATGTGTGTCGCACACATATTCCTGCTTTTACGATTTTCAAAATACTTTGCTAATTTTTTTTTACCTTCAGAACAGACGTTGTATTTTGTTTAAAAATTTCGCAAAAGCAGGAAAAAGGAGATGTAAAAAAATATTATGTTTTTTTTCACAATTCACTTCATTTTCATGAATATTAACTTTATTATTTAAATTTACTCATTTATTACATAGGAAATTATGACGATAAAATCGTAAAACATTTTGTTTTCTCAGCGTTAAGGAAACATGAAAGAAATAACGAAATTAATTTTTTCTTCGGATATAGCACGGCAAATGTTTCGCTTTCGCTTCAATTCCCAGGTAAAATAAGCTACGCCTAAAGTTATCTTAAATACTCAATAATGATTATAATACTAAACTCTAATAATAAGCTTCAACAACATCCAAGGAAGGCTTCTATTACCGTGCTCTTTATATAAAGTCTTATTCCTGGAATTGAGGTTCCTTGTTAAAAGTTCTTTGATTTAGTTAAAAGCAAAAAAAATTTATTGTGTTTTTAGAAGATATAAAATATAGGTTACGATTAATATACATATATTTGCGACTTTCAATGATATTCTGTTGCTAAAACAAAAATTTACATCGTAACACAATTTAACAACTTTGTCCGTATACGTTTATTTTATATTTGTTATAAAGTGTTAGAATTAAATAACAATAAAGCAGACATTGGGTGACTTTAATGTTCTTAGTTGAAATATGGATGTTTGTTATCCAAAAATATGTTGTATGGGAGAAGTTTTAGGCTGCGTGATCTGATTTTAGTTTTTTGTCCTTTTTTACGCAGCGACAGAAATATATTGCGTCATTATTTCTATAGAGATAATTTATGGACTTAAGAATGACACAGGTTATATTTGCATAGGCCATGCGATATTAGCCAAAAGTAAATAAAAATATTAAAAAACTTTTAGTATTTCGCTCGCCTCGCTATTTAAATTTACAAAAAAATTATTTAAACATATAAAAATTAGATTAGATAAAGTGAAAGCAAATTTCGTTAGTTCCGTTTTTTTACACATTTAATACATAGAAGTATTTCATGGCTATTCTACACATGCAGTAATAAACTATCTTTAACTTCTACAGCTGTAAAGATCGCAAATGAAAGTTCTCATAAAATATTCTCGACTACAAGTGAATTAAGTCTTGACTTCATTAAAATTTTATTTCTATTTATTTTCACGCTAAAAGGAGTGAAAGCTGGTAGTCAATTATTTATAATAAAACATTTACTTCGTACAAGCGGAGAGCTACGGGAAAGGTTAATTCCCTTAGAAGGGAACGGTAGAGCTCAGTAAAGAGAACCGTAGGCTATTTGTTATACTTAAAAAATATAGTTACGAGTATATGAATTCTGTTCATGCTGGATTCGTTTTACTTTTAATTTAAATGGATTTATTGAATGTTTCTTATATATAATCGATATGATATAGATGATATTATATGTACTGCTACGCGAATACGGGCAGCTTTTTAGGTTCATCCTCAATGCAGAATTCGTACCGAGGTGTTTACAAAAACGAACACGTCTTGCGAAGCTCGAAGTCGAAAAGATTTCAAAGTGACATTTGCGTTGCGAATGTGCCAATATTCGACAAGTTTGGATTTCCATAATGAAGGAATGTCATTGTGTTTTTTTTAGCGAAGACAAGTTTAAGAATACGAATGTTCACTCGAAAGTATTTATAAAATTTTTTTTTCAAAACTCTGTTTTCAAACTGTCCTTAATCTTAAAGTTACTATCGAAACTCTAGCATTATAATATTTATTGACTGTTTGATGTCAAAAGATCTTACCTTAATGTAATCAATATTAAATGGATCACTCAGGACAAATATAAGAAAAATAGAACTAAAAACTTTTTCCGAACAGCTATAGCTTATAGGATGAAAAAATATATGATATCAATATTTATATAATTATTATTTATTCATATAAAGTATTGTATAACAATTAATTTAATACCAAAAAAAATCAAGCTATATAAGCCTTATGTTTGCGTCCAAGTGTATAATTATAATTATCTAACGTTACCTACATATTATAATAGAGTGATATATGTAATAATGTACAATTATACATACTGAGACGTTTTATTCGGTTATGTATGCCCGCTTTTAATAATTTTATATATAAGTTATAATTCATCTGATGATGAAGATTTTAATATCTTGTTTTATAGTTATCGCGATGTATCTTACATTTCAAGATACATTTTCAACGCTGTACACATACTCGTAGTTTAACTATACGACGTAGGTTAGAGCGTCGCCTCATACTTGCGCCTTACAACACGTCCACCTATTTAAATGATGAGAGTGCTTCTGATAGTAAGGAAAAAAATGCAAATATTTATATATATATATATATATATATATATATATATATATATATATATATATATATATATATATATATATATATATATATATTAAGTATGTTTAACCTAATATCATTAAAGGACCCTTATTATCTTTTAGTTCCAGATATTTGTGAACAAGTGTTTTGACGATGTTCCTCTATAGGATTATATTCTATTACCATAGCAATTTAAAATTGCTGTATGTTTTTGCCAAGGCAAAAAGTCAGCATCATTCTTGCCGCACTTTATCCAAACTAGCACATTAACTCTATTACTTACATACTATTGATTTATGGCCTTAATATAACAAGTGTGGTTAGATTTCTCGTAGCAATGGAGCAAAGGATCCACGCAATTTGGCAAAGAAATAAAATAGTAGTACCTACTACATATTATGTAGTATAGTATACATATGTATATTTAAATTAAATAATAACCAATTGATTTTATTTATTCCTTTGTCTTTATTACTTTACACAACGACTGACAACGGAACGGCTTACTTTTTCCCGTTACCAAGTGTTTCCCGTGGGATATTAGTCTGTTGCATAAAGCTACTTCCGGACGCTATGCAGAGGCAACAATTTTAAAATAGAGGCAAAATATTTCTTTTGGTTGTGCAAATTTACTTTATTATAATGAAAAGTTAGAATCAAATCGTTTACGATGAGCTTAATTTTGACCTACATTCTATTTTATGGTTTATCTTACTTTATAAAGTGTGCCATAATATTTTACTTTATAACTTAAGTAATTGAACGAATAAAAAACAACAAAATATATATTGGAAAGTACGATTCAATTAATTTGCAAATTAATATATATTTTTTAATTGTTCTATTACAAAGGTCGTAAACAAGTATACACATAGCCTGGTGGGAGGAAAGTGATCGTTGTTTGAGCCTCTTGTAACACCAGAGACACCACTTCATAGCCCTTTAGATGATTAATAATTCCTTCTTAATAATTATTCTTTTACGTATGTGCCTACAATTTTGTTTGATTGTTTGATTTGGTGTGGTTATGTCTTATAGGTGGATGAATTTTGTATTTTGAAATGGATAAGGCAAATAAAGTACAATGTCAATGTTAAGAGTTCTCGCTTATTTGAAGTTATTTCTTTTAGATATTACTTAATTTTATAATAACCTATATACCTAAATAAAAAAAGCGTGTGTGTGCATTCACACAGGGTAGAAGTGAAACTTCAGAAAAGTAATCTACAAGAGAGTGAGATGAATAAAGAGTATCAAGACTAGGTTTTTCTTATAATATTTTAACCAAATTTCAAAGTTATTTTAAATTATATTTGACATAAATATATATTACATATTATTCAGTAATTAATTTCATTATTTTTCACTTTCTGCGTCATTTATTCTATGTTAAATAATTAAATTAGGCATATTAACCATATTACAATCACACATTTATAGACAACAACAACGGCTACCATGGCAACATGGCAATGTATTCTATCTCATTTTCTCGCCGGCTTTCCTATATTTATAGGTATATTTATGTGTTTGTCTCATTTTGGTGTCGCATTTCCGTTTCATTAAGTTTCAAATTACAACGATTCTAAATAAAGATATTTAGTTAGTTGAATAAAGTTGTTTTAGAGTAAACATTAAAACTACAGAAGATTTAAAAAAAAAATACTTTGATAAAAATACTTTTGAGAAATATGTGTTATCTACCTATTTGTGTGCCTGTGGGTAAAGAAGCTATATGTAGCTAACCAAGTATATTTTTTTATTCGATTGCAAAGAATTTTTAATTTGTACGTACTTTGTCGTATTAAGTGGTATATAAACGAATTCTTCAAAACAAAATCTATACTAATATATTTATTCATCCCTATAAATCTGCTTCAAATATATGTTACTTAAATAAAAGATATCAGTCTGAGTGAACTGAATGTGGATCACTAATTTTCAATGCCAGGTTAGTCAGAGCAAGTGTATATTCGAATTGAAAGTTTATTTAGTTTATTAATATAAATTATTCGATGAATTTTGAACGAAATAAAACAAATAATATTCATAATAGGCGTACCATAGTGAATATAATCGAATATTTTTGTAAGTAGCCATGATAGTGCGCTGATTTTTAAGAAATATATACATATGTATTTTATCACTCAATGAAACAAGGCTTGATATTTGAGGGCTAAGACTGTTTTGCGTAGCTTCCACAGGTTTGGACAGGCAAGAAATTAGTTCCTCCAATCAATCTATACATATAATAAAATTCTAACGAAGTCGAATCTGTACATTAAATATTTTTTGGAATATCTTATTGAAATAGTCATTATTATCGATGCAGAGGCCGAATATATATTTTTTAGAATTTTTGTCTGCATCCCGAGAAACCACTGGACAGATTTTCATGGGTATGATGATAGCTGGTTATCCGGGTCATTATATTGGTTACTTTATACTGTGGGAAAATATCTCATCTCTGAGAAATCTGTACAAGCCGTTAAAACGTACCTAGAGGCGAACCCGAGCGGGGCGAGGGTGGGTCGCTAGTATATTATACAATCAATGTCACAGAACATGCCTTGGAAATGATGACGTGTGCCGCCTCCAGGCTACGTCAATGTCGGAGAATTATTATTATTTATATAATGCCCTGGGTAGTGTAAAATCACAACCAAATTCGAGCAATGTATTAGCCGCCATTTTGATTTTAAGGGACTATCGTTTTTCCTCAATATCTCGGCCATCTTCAACTTTTTGAGAAAATCATGACGTGAGACTAAAGTTGTTCATTATTAAATTGTCTACATTTTATTTTTGGTAATTTTTTCATGCGATCAATATTTTCCGAGTTTATAGCCTAAAAGTACTTGCAGGATTAAAGTTGTGTGGTTCAATGCTAACCCGTCTGGACTATTAAAAGGAATGCATCACTGACGTAGAAAGATAGAAGACGTTTCCATTCATGTAGAAATTAAACATGCTTTGAATCACGAATTCAAGTTGAAGGAGAGTCACTTTAAGCCATCAAACGGCACTTTAACTCGTGATTACACTTTTTTATTCATTGATAAAATCCGATTTTCCGACTACCGAAAAAAAAGTTATTAAATTATCTTTTTGCAAAAATTTCAATTTACCGAAATTTTAGTAACCGAAATTTATTATATTACTAGCATTGCCCGCGGCTTCGCCCACGTTCAGATGAATAAAAACCAAATTCTTAGGTTTTACATATTAATATACTCTTACATTGCAGTTTTTGTATTTTTTCTCAGAAATGAAACATTTTTCCGCGGTAAAAAGTATCCTATATGTTGAGCCGGATAACCAGCTATCACCATACTAAATTTGATCAAAATCCCTCCAGTGGTTTTAACTTTATTTTAACTTTATTATTTTGTTTTACTTTCATTTATTTAATTTTCCTATACTCTCTTATCTGCATATATTAAAAGTCTTTAGACAGAAGAACATAATGAAATACGAGTAAAAACATCGCATGCGTACCACATTAAAGTATTTTCCTAGAGATGGCCAAATCCCGTTTATAATAGCCATTGGAGTGGAATGACACATTTCACAAGTAAAACCGTTGTAAAACAGGAAACGGTTCCTTCTACGTAGAGCGAGAGAGAGGGAATATTTGGGACTATCGATCGGCTCGAACAAGCAAAGGCCGTTACCGTAGAACAGGTATTATAATTGCACATTGTCATTTTTGGACACCTCTACAATATATAATTAGCTATTAAAAAAGTCTTAATTGATTGGTTCTTGATAAAGATAGGTATTTTAAATCATTTAAAAGTAATAGATAATAATAGTACATATTTTATCTATTTTGAGTCAATTAAAGAAATAAAAAAAATTAAATTAAATAAAAATGTTTTAATGCGCTTGAAATTTAAAATATACAAGTAAATAATCTACAATTGCTCTTTGATAAGTTCATTGGCTAAATTACCTTACTAGTTTACCATTGTAAATGCTTAAAAACCAAGAAAGTATTAAAAGAGCTCTGACAGAAAGGGGCACTAAGACAACAAACGGTTACTATTCAGGTTTTAGCTGAATGCATCTTTTATTTTGGTTTACATGGACAAAGCGGGGCCACCGGCTCACCGGAAAGTTTTTGTGTGGTCTATCTTTTGGTTCAGTCAAAAGGTTTTTATCAAGCTAAATTAAACTCTGTTGAAAACGCTTATTCGTGAATCGAAATTTATCAAAGGCTTTGCGACAATTTCATTTAAAATATCTACTCAAGACCTTGCTACTTATTATAGCATATTAGATTTAAGAGGTGTCCGAGCACTTATGAATAACCTTGTTTTCAATATCATTTGTAACCTTCTCTCAATGCTGTTAATAATACTGAATTAGTATCATATTATTTAACCTTCCTGTAGTAGATTTAAATAAAAAAGATTACATGTCTGATGAGACAGTTGTACGGACGCGCCATTCCTTGTATTGCATTGCGGAACGTTGCGGCGTGACGTCATAGAGGGGGAGGAGAATATGGCCTATTTATTCCAGGAAAAAGTGGGCCTCGTCCCGGATTTTCGGACAGCTCTAATACATATTAGGCGAAACATATACGTACGCCTTATATGAACTATTATATAGCACTCATCGTTCGTAGAATTAGATATAAAGGATAGTATTATTTATAATATACAAAAATCTATTTATTTTTATGTTTATTACAAGTATTCATATTACGAAATTAGAAAATAATCGATTTTTTTGGAATACAGACGAACTTATTCTAGAGATAATATAAACAATATTCCATTACTGGAATATAAAATGAAACCTAAATAAAAAAAATCCAAGTTGAATTGTAACATAAAGTATTTCTTATAATTACATGTTAAGAAAAAATATTGACTGTGTAAAATCATATATAGAAATATCTGTCTACAGTGTTAAAGTTTTCCATCACATTGTTAGTACGGAAATAGCAGGCACTTGACCGTCAGTTCCCGTCGCAATAAGTTCTTTTCAATTTCGCTTTTCAGTTTCTATGGAAAAGGGGGCATGAGGACATACTACTCTCATTCACAAATCTGAATTAAATAGATTTCGATAAAAATAAAACAGGGTATTAAATGTTTAAAACTTTAAATTTAGGAAAAATTAAGCAAATGGGTCAAGATAGTTGAACTTGAATATATTGAAAAGTGTTAAGATATTTACTTTAACTATTTAAATTGTTGATCAGAAACGGTTGATCTTTCTATATGATAAGTGATTTCTAATATTTATAAATGACTATCAATAGTATAAAAATAGAAATATAACGGATTCTACTTACAAATACGGTTATCACAAACAACAAAAATAATCTAGAAAATATTAAGTTAAATCAAATTTTCAAATACTCAAAGTTTGCGTCAAGTTCAAATATAAAAGTAAAACCAATAAAAAGATATTCTATGTTTCAGAATAGCTATGTTACAGCCAGTGATGTCAAAGTGCATCTCAGCTATGAAAAACTCCAGTGTGTTAACAGCCTAATTGCTGGGCTCGGTCGTGACCTAGAAAAGACAGGCGTCGCGGCGTCTACTTTACCCCGAGCGTCGCACTGCCGTATCGTTCCCGGACTTCCCCTGCGGGGGCGCCCCTCGCCCCCCGCTAGGGGCCGCAGAAATTCGTGAAGACGTACAAATTATGGATTGCCAAAGGAGGCTGCGTCTGCGTAATATATATATACATACATACGTATACGTTTATGCAAACAATTGTCTTGACGAATAGCGTTTATCTTCTAGCTTTGAGTTTCCGTGCAGTTCGTTGTTTGTTTTGTTATCTTTGGATAGATCGGCATATATAAAATTACAATAAATTGTTATTGGAAATTATTTAAGCAACAAAGTATACGAATCATAATAATACCCTTGTAATCTTAATGTATAGCTTTCAAAGCTACTTTTAAAAGCATAGTAATTATTATTTTTATAGTTTATCTTACTGGTGATGTGTTGTTAGTAAATATAGTACTGACATTGTAATCAGCCCTTTTTAACTATTGACTAGTACTGACATTGAACTATTTTAATGCTATACAGTTGTTGTTTGCATGTTTTGATTACCACGTAGCATGACCGTAGCATTGTGCTACGAAAATTATAATACACTGTAAGGTCAGCACTAATTATTTAAAATCGATATTTTATTAAGTTGATCTAATAAAGCATATATAATTATAATAGTTGCAAGGTTACAAGGCTAGTGTAAGTATTTTGATATATTTTTACGTACAAGGAGCCTATTCTAAGTGATGAGAAAAAACGTGGCAGTAAGAAGGTTATTGTATACATAGTCTTGCCATAAATATTGTTACAAAGAAAAAAAAACATTTTTTCTATTGCACGTAACATTTTTTACTGTTACAGTGTGTTAGTTTAATACATTAATATAAAACCATTAAAATATATAAAGCTTATATTATAAAATTATATACGCGACATGCTTTTAGGTGTTATCTTCATCTCCCGAGATAAAATCTTTTGCTTTCGGACAGGATTTCTTCGAATTCTTTACCTTACTGCTTTGATTGCCTTTTTCGTACAAACACTACGTGGACGGCTACATCTTTTTCTTTCACAAACAGAGGAGGTTTCACTGTACCTATCAATAGCCCGGTATACTAACATTTGACTAACACCAAGCGTATGGAGAGTTTTAAAACTTGTACTTGGCTCCATACCTACTTTGTGTAATGCAATCATAGCGATTCAGTTCTCTATATCACCCCACTCCATTTTAATATCATAAAATATTTTAGAATGTATTGGCGCGAAAATGAGAAAACCTAACAACACTCATATAAAAATGACAGATTCCAAATTCAAATTTAATAGCTTGTTTATTTTTAATTGTAACAGTATTTACGGCCAGACTATGTATATATAATAGTAGAAAAATATATGTACATAATTGTTCTTTTCCTAAAGGTCGTCGCATGATATAACATAGATAGCCTTAAACACTATTTTTATTTCTCCTGGCCTTTCTCAATAATTTAATTATAAAATGCAAGTTTAAAAAAACTCAATGGTATTCACAGACATCAATTAATAATAAACAATCATTTCAGCTTTATAATCTATACAGCGACTTAACCTCGCCTCGCTCTGGTGCGTTCCTAGGTACGTTTTGAATAGATAAAAATAGTTATTGCAAGAGTACCGTAAGAGATAGACGTATTATGTTATTGCGGACTTTTCTGTAACCTTTTATAATCCTTAGGCTAAGGTTTAGCTAGCGTTAGCCATGTAAATTTTTAAGGTCGACCCTACAGACCCAGTTATTGTGTTTTCTCGTAGGAACAAAAGATTTCCTGTAGTGAGAGTATCCTAAATGTTGACTCGAGTAATAAGTTATCACTACACAAAGATTGGTTAAGAACGGTTCAGTACTTTTTGAGTTAATTGCACACCGATATCAATATGCAGACAAAACGACATACAAAAACAAACAAAATTTCAATAACTACTGTTTTGGGGTCTATATTCTGTACACAATACGTAACAGTCATTGTTTTTCAAAATATTTTACATTTGGTACAGATTTTGCTTTGGTATATTTTTTTAATATATATATATATATATATATATATATATATATATATATATATATATATATATATATATATATACATATATATAGATATATATACACATATATTATAACTCGAGAACTGCTGGACCGATTTTGATTATCGTTGTTTTGTTGCATTTGCCTTCACCCCGAATAGCAGAATAACTATTAAAACATCGAAAAAAAATCACGAAAAATTGAAAAAAAAAATTATTCCATATTAAGCGTCAATCTTATATGAAAAAAGACACACTGATATTTGCGTTTACTAAACAAGTGATAAAAGATGTGTTTGATAAAGGATGCAAAATCGTAGCATTCTCTACGGCGGCTACGGTTTTTCGTAGCTTGTAGAAGAGTGTAGTAAACCTGAATTATGACATGATTTGAAATCGATCTCTTAGAAAAAAAGGATTTCTGCGATCGATATCGTTATTCTATACATATAATAAAACAGTAACTTAGCGAAATCTGTAAATGAAATATTTATTAAAAACAATGACTGCAACGTATTGTGTATAGGATGCAGCACCCTAAAATATTAGTTATTAAAAAAAGTTGTCTGTTTATTAGTATGCCTGTTTCTGTGTTTGTGTTTCACGCAAATAGTTCTGAATCGATTTTAACAAAATTTTGTGTAGTGATAACTTATTAGGTACTTGAGTTGACATTCAAGATAACTTTTACTACAGGAATGTCTTTCATTCCTACGAGAAAACAATACCTAGTTCTATCAAGTCGTTTTTAGAAAATTGCATGTCTAACGCTGGCTAAACACGTCGCTTAAACTGGCCAACAAAACTAGCAGATCAGTTAGCAAATTTACGTAGCTGACTGTACCAAAGTTTGTTTTGTTTGTTTTTGTTGTTTTATTTTGATTTTTTCCGCTGATTTGATTTGATTACAATGGAAATACCATCGACCCCGTTTCTAGATATATTTTTTTTGATAAAATAATTACTTTTCTCCGTATTCGACTCCAAATTTCGTACTTAATATCCCATGCCCGCGTCGACTTAGGAACTTGAAACTTTCTGAAGACCTCCAGCACTTGTCGAAGGACCGATAAGAATAATCAAAACCCCGGCGACGCGATTTTTTTATTGTTATTTTTCAACTTTAAAAATTCATTTTCTCCGTATTCGAAGTTTGAAGTAATTCTGATCATAAATATTTTTTAGAATTAGATAAATTCCCGCGGTAGAAAGTAGCCTATATCACTTTCCAGTCCTCCAACTAACTCCGCACAAAACATCACGCCAATCCGACATGAAAGAAGGACAAACAAACACACTTTCACATTTATAATATATTTATAAGTATGGATATATTTAATTTAATTTCTTTTACGTAATGATTAATCAAGAATACTAGTTATGTTTTTAATATATGTACGTAAGTATGTTTTTTGAATATTCATAATTGTGATAACGGACACAAGAATATTCAAGCTGTGTTTGTTTTCTAACGGTTGTGTATAATTGGTTCACTGTTTAATTATTTAATTTAAATGATTTCTTGTAAAATATGTAATAACTACTAGCAAACATTATTAAAATAAATAAATAAACAATGGAAAAGTGGCGTCACTGACATTTTGATTGTTTCTCTTGGTCCAATGTCAAGTGTTGCAGGTATCCAGAATGTCTCAAGTTCTAAAGTCGACGCGGGCCCGAGATATTATGTACTAAGATTCGGAGTCGAATACGGAGAAAATGAATTTTTAAAGTTGAAAAATAACAATAAAAAGATGGCGTCGCTGGGGTTTTGATTATTCCTATCGGCCCCTCGACAAGTGCTGGAGGTCTCCAGAAAGTTTCAAGTTCCTAAGTCGACGCGGGTCCGAGATATTGAGTACTAGATTGGGAGTCAAATGTGGAGAAAATGATTTTTTTAAAGTTGAAAAATAACAATCAAAAAATGGCGTTGCTGGGGTTTTGATTATTTCTATCGGTCTCTCGACAAATGCTGGAGGTCTCCAGAAAGTTTCAAGTTCCTAAGTCGACGCGGGCCCGAGATATTGAGTACGAAATTTGGAGTCGAATACGGAGAAAAGTAATTATTTTATCAAAAAAATATATATCTAGAAACGGGGTCGTTGGTACTTCCATTCTAATCAAATCAAATCAGTGAAAAAAAAACAAAATAAAACAACAAAAACAAACAAAACAAACTTTGGTACAGTCAGCTACATTTTGCTAACTGATCTGCTAGTTTTGTTGGCCAGTTTCAGCGACGTGTGGCTAAACCTTATGTGATACATCAAAACAATGTACTAGAAAATTGTAGGTCATAATAATTCTTACAGAATAATCTGTAATAGCATAAGTCTTTTTTTCAAGGTAAAAGTCGCAATAACTATTCATATGTATTTAAAACGTACATACGTACCGAGTGAAGTGAGAGTAAGTTACTAGTAGAAAATAAAACCTATGAAAATGACATGGCAAAAATAATACAAATATTTTCTTTTAAACATTTAACGTCCAATGCAAGATCCTATTACCGTGAGTAATTGGACCGGCATTGAGATAATAATAACATGACAACAAACAATAAAATATAAAAACGTGATCCTATTTGTGCACTCAGAAGTAGAAGGACATGAGTTGAATGTATGCATTAAATTTAAAGTTAAGTACAACAGAAACTGTAGAGCTTTTGCAATAAATTACATTTAATAATATAATTTTATATACTTCACAATCGGGTAAAAAAGTGTTTTATTTAATCAGATCTGAGAGCAAACATTTAAATAGCACTAATGATGTTTTGCGCTATACCAGTTGTTGGTTAGAGTATTTAGCAAATTAGTGCAAGCCAGTAATATTTTGAGGGCTGTTAATTAGACTGTTTTTATGCATATTAATTCTGTATCTTTTCGACATTAAAACTAAATTTAAATTACGATTTAATTTAAAATTATCTTTCTACATAAATGTCTAAATTAAACTATTATTAGAAAAAACATGGTTTTATTCATAATATTTTTACTCTCTAGATCTAGCTGCTGGCACTGTATATATATGTTTTACTTATTATTTGAGATAAAACGATTATCACTTATCGATTGCGATTATTGCGCTTAAAAATCGACGATAACGATTTCAATTACGATTAATTCTGTTTCTTAATAAACTTACCAATTACCATAAACAAATTATAAATTATTTGTTGCGGAATTAATAATCAAAATTAAGAAATTTTAAATTTTTGTTTAGAAAACGTAACATTTTAAGCTTGTCAGGCGTCAATCTGTTCCTTTTTCAGTTTGAATCAATCCAGCAGTGGAAAATAATCTGTCCGATACTACGGACGATGGTTTGATTGAAATATATTTTTTGCTATGTCTTTTAGAAGGGTATATTGTGTTGCTTCTTTCCAATAATGAACACACACGCATGAATAATAGATGTACATAATGCACATTTAAAAAGTATGTTAATTTCTTTGAAATTATAAGTCATAATTAATCGCTTCAAAATCGCAATGAAAATTGATGATTACGATTAATCATGAAATGTTGATAATCGCAATCATTTCATCACTACTTATTATTTAAACATATAAAAGAAGGATCAATTTTGTTGCCAAAGGATTTTTTTTAATATTTTTATATTATATACAATTTGTTATATGTATTATATATTATTAAAAAAATAACTTAATTAAGAGATCTAAATCTTAATCACATTTAGTAGGCATTGTGAACATTTGCGGGTAGAGACAGAGTATGCTCGTGACTGGTTTTTAATTAAAAACATTAAACAAGTAGCGCTTCGCTGTAAAATTTTTCAACTATGCATTCAGATTTAATTGGAATTTCTAGTTTGTGTATAATGAATAGTCTGACATAAAATAAAATGTATGAAAAAAAAAAATTAAATAACAATAGCAAGTACTTCAGTATTTTAACAGTTTTTATAAAATATTCTTAATAATTTAAATGAGTCTTTCTGGAAATAGACAAGTTATTTATAATTATATAAATTTTATATTTAAATAGCCGTTCCTATAGAAATCAATTTAACCGCCATCTGTAGTTTCAAGAGAAACTTATTCACGCCATCTAGCGACAGGAGAGAAAAATAAAAGAAGTTTCTGAAAAGGTAAAATGTTTTCATAATTAAATAAAAAAGCCACCTTACTGATATATCTAATTTACTAATAAAAAAATTACTATTTATAATTGAAAATATTGGTCCACTAGCGCTACTAGTAGCAAAATGTACAGGTGCTAACTTACCTGATGACATAGTTCCACTACTCGCCGCTAGGTGGTGCTTGTTTAATTTGATCTTTAGAATAGTCCATTGTTTTTTATAGTTTATAATAATTTCAGATATTAATTATAATGGCTAAAATAATAAGTAGAATTTTGCATCGAATATCTAGAATTTGGCGGTGATTACAATCACAAAATAACAACATTTGTTTTAAAATAGATAATTAACAGAAATAACTAAGAACTCTGTTTTAAAAAAAAATTAATGTGTAGTTCAGTAAAATAAATCAGTAGGTACTTACAAAACCTTATCTTGATTATGCAAAAAATATAAATGGGCAAAATTATTTAAGACTCCTTAAAAATTTGTAATGGAAATAAAAATTCAACTTAATATTGAACATGCGGGAAAAGTAAAATGTTACATAATTGACAGCTTTTTAGGCTTTTGGTATTCTTATTAAGTATGCCTTTATTGTAATATTTCTTTACATACATTTCGGAATTTTCTCGTGTAACGTCTAATATCATGCCAATTGGTAATTTTTGATTTATTTCTTCGAATTGCTTAAACGAAAATGTGCGATATATGACGTATCGTATAAGATAGACAAATAAACATTATAGGGGTGGTGTTTTTTTTTTCAATTTGTAAATTATATTACATATACTTTCATATTTTTGGAAAAATATTTACTATAGCCAATGATACGCTATGTTGCAATTTTTTATTATATAAATGAAATACTTTCTGCGAAAGGGACCTCTTATAGTGAAAAGACGAAGTTTTCCTAAGTATTCATTATTTTTTGTGTGCGGAATACTAAGGAAGGAAAGGCATAAGTGACTAGTAGAGTGATTACATACAGATTCCATACATAATACATGCATGTACTTACTGTGAAGGATTTTTGCAAATTAAAAACGTTATGTACGAAAATAAAATTTCTAGGATGAATCATTTTTATATAATTTGAGTTTATTGGATTTATCCTACATTCACCCATTGTAAAATACAGTAATGGAAGCTTCTTGAACGTAATGTCCTAGATCTACATAGTTATAATTTAGTTTTTTTCGTCATTAGTGAGGTCTTTTTATAATGTATAGTGAAATATATATTGATATAATATGTTGAAATATATTAGGTGTATCAGTTGATAAAATAAACAATATTTAGAATGTTTTAAAACATTTATCAATTGAGAGTAATCATTAGATCGACTCCATTATCAAAAAGAGCCCTCTAAGGCCTACTCACAAAGATTTCATTCCATTCGGCCCTGATTTTCTACGTACTCTAACTTCGGGATCGTAATGACCCGTCGAGACGGAAAAACCAATAACCTTTAAACTTGAAATTTTCGTCTAAAATATTAACATTTTTACAAATTACTCATTCATATTCTTCGTATAATTTGTTTTAAAACTATTGTAAAATACTATAAACCTAATAAGCCTAAGTGAGTAAATTAAGTGTATAATATAAAGCTGGTATTCACATATGCTAATATCAAAATTGTATTCTAATACTGGAAGCAAAAATATTTCTTTCGAAAAGAGGTTTTGTTGAGGTCTCGGTAGCTCTTCTCAATGAAACAGATAAGCATCCGAGCCAATGGTAGCTTCCAAAGGTTTAATAATAGTAATTCAAAAGTTCTTATAAAAGTTCCTTTAAACTAGATATGTATACGTTAGTTAAATGAAATGTTGAATAATATGTTCGATAAAAAATACTATGTTTAAACTTATTAAGTTTGTTTATGCGTATATCTTGACTATGAGGATAGTTAAAATTCGATTATTTTAAAATCAACTGTTCTGTCTAAAATTATTTTTCATTTATCAGTTATATTATAAGAAACACCAAGACAATATTGATATCTAACATATTTCTAATGTACTTACTTACCTGTAGTAAGAAATTTAATTAAAATATTTTTTATTTATCGCTTTTACTGGTATAACTTTACGATTTTGGACGGTGAAAATATCCCGCCAATAACAGTATTGGAGTTTGTAGCCTCCGCCATGACAAATAGCGCGAACAAACTTCTATAGACCGCTGATATCAGTTTACAGATTGCTACTTTGAGATGTCGAACTCGTTTCTTACGTAAGCCTTTCATTTTATATAGAACTACTTGTTACCAGGCATTATGATATAATTTATCTTCTAATAATTTGCTTACACATTAGTTATTACTATAAAACTAAAAAAGTAGGATAACAATTTCAAAATTACTTAAAAGCAAAGTCAATTTTGGTGTAACACGCAGGTATACGCACGCATTCATAGGCATTTTCAGCATCTGATCTCATCATGAAATATTAGTAGGCATAAGTATTTGAAAACAAAGATTAATACTGAAAAAACTAATTAGTTAAATAAAACGTTGTATTTATTAGTTTATCTCACTATTACACAACATCAGAGTGACTAGTTGATACCACATTCTGCGTAGATATAGTTTATGAGCTAGGGAGTGATATAGCTTTCTTTACAGGACCTTGAGTAAATGTAACGATGAAATACTGATTTGAAAGAAAAACTAACTTACGTATAAATAAAGTTTATTCGTAGATACTCGTACTTTCAGTTTTCTTACTCGCAGTGCAAGTATTTTAAATAAAACTATCTTTTCGGATTATCAACTATCGAAATCAACAAATATCTTAAGGTACTTTGGTGCCATTATTGAATTTTTGAAATCATTTTTGAAAAATAGTGGGAAGGCACTGTCTGTACAAGTATATGACGCCTTTGAGACGTCTATAACCTTAGTCTGTTCCGTGACCATGATTGCTGTAAGGCATTCGAAATGTCGGGACCCAAAAATCTAAATAAATCCGCGAAGTAATCCGAAAAGATTATTAAAATGACAAATATTCACGTAAATCAAAGTAAAGAAAGTATCATGCAAGTATTTTGTAACAAATAGACGAACTTCGCCATTCATATCACTTTACAGATTGCATTTTGAAGATCCTCTCACTCATTCCTCAAACAAGGACGCTGGGCTTATTTGTTTAAGCCACAAATGCACTATCTATGTCTGGCTAAGCGCATATGCATTAATCATCTTAGTGAACGATCTTACATGCACGTGTACTTGTATGTACTCAGCTCGTCCGTAATCTCTACAATATAACTCATTAGAGTTTGTTTACCTACGTGTTTTTTTATTTCTGTTTTACATTTTGTATATTTAGTTAAAAAATTAAAATTCTATAAATATAGGTAGGTATTTTAATGATGCGTATTTTTATTATTAGAATTACTTAAAATTTGGCGTTAATGCTCTTAAATACAATTAAATAAATGTTTTAGCATTTTACGGAAACCAATCCCATGAGGGGGTAAAATGGGGGATGAAAGTTTGTATGAAACTCTGTCATTAATTTGTAAAAAAGTACAAAAAAAATCATCTGTAGACCATTTCAAAGATTTAAAATGACTTTATTTATAATGATGTCCACATAGCCTTAAATATAAGAATAGTGATTTTGCCAATATTGGTTGTCTTATTGCGTTAGCCCACAATTTCTTCAGTATTTGTCTTTTGGAAACAAATGATATCCATTTTCTTTGCATCCTGGCACTGCATAATTTATCATTTTAATTAAATTTTAAATAAAATGAAAAAAAAAATCTACGTTATAGAGCTTTACAATATAGGTACTGAAAGCTATAGTGACTGCGACATGTGGCGGGAGAAAAAGGTAAAATTCTTCCCCAATAATAAAGTTTTATAAAAAATTGTAATAATTATAATATTATCAGCTAAAATTAAATAAATGCTATTCCGTATTCAATTATAAAACTCATTGAAATTGTAAACATATATAAAAATGTTTAAAATTAAAAAATATTGCAAGGAATTTATATATATTTTTTTCATATTTGGTGCCATTTTTTAATTTTCTGACATCAATATTTTATTTTGTAGGTACGCTGTCTGTAACAACCATGTAATGCCTTTGAGACATCAAAATTAGTATCTCCAAAATCAAAATAAATCCGCGAAAATATCCGAAAAGATAGTTTTATTTAAAATTTTTACATAATATAATAGAATACCTAATTCATGTCGATGGTCGGTGTTTGTAAGTGTTTGCCCATTCTAACTTAAGTTTAATGTGAAAATGTAAGATTTTATAGTAAACATTTTTTAACTGATTGTGAGCATATTGGGAATATTAATAATTGAAAATATCAATGTTTTATGTGTTAAACCTTTTACAGGCATTTGTAATGGACCGAATTATTCAGAAACACGTGTAAACGTTATACTATGAAAATCCTACTAGTACTAGATATGGCACATAATACATACATTCAGTTCAGTGTGCTCAAGGGGAACAAAAAAGTTACTGAAAAGCATATTTATCCGACTATAGTTTTGTTAAGATGAAGATAATTTTATTGTTATATTTATTAAATTAGAATATGTATAGCTGTAGATTTTATATGAATAATATTAATAGAGATTAGAAATTAATAATTAAGTACATTGCAAAAATAAAACATTATAAACATATGTATGTAAATAATCTTAAACTGTTAAAATGTAATCAGAACCTAGTCATAAGTATTATGTTAATAGCAACTTATCAAAGTTTTATAACTCTGTAAAACAATTTTCATAAAATTAAAATAGCAATATTTTATTCTGTTTTTCTGCTACTTTTAATAAATTATTTATTATTTACCTATGAAATAATAAAACCTCTTTTTAAAATTGAAATATCCCAAATTATTAAGAGATGATTTTCAAGAATACATAACCATTATTACAATAAGAAAGAAAAACTATTACAATGATTATATAAAGAAATGATCTCTAGTCATATATAAAAGTCCATTTAGAGAAAGAATAATTGAATCTATTAATAGGCAATTATCTATGCTAATAAATAATGCTGACGAGTTTGTTTGCATGTCTGAAAGTACTGTAATTTTTCCCTTGTATGGGCCAGTCCGATTTAGAAAATCTTCTTGGCTTTTATAGCCTCTTTACTGCATTTAAAATCATTAAACGCTATGTAACAAGAAACCAAGGCAGTTTATGTGGCAAGCGCTAAACTTTGTGTTGTGTGAAAAGCTGAATAGAGTCTAGTAACTTTATATAAATAGGCAAAGACAAAACAAATCAGTACCCTTTTCTCCTCAGTTTGTCGACCAGTTTTCTTTTTTTTGTTGAGTAACTATTGACGAGCTCCATCATCAAACGACCACTGGGCGAACACTAGTATGCATACTTACATATTATACATATGTATGTATAGAGTTAGAGCTTGCACATAGAAACTGTTAACTATTTTTCAGTCTCATTTTATTGTCGATTAGGTATAAATATTTATATTTTGTGGTGATACATAATCCTCCATCAGAACAAAGCACGGGTCTGATTCATACCTAAAAATTGTTATCTTTTGTACAAGCGATAGCCATTAAAAATGTCAAACTAAACTCTCAAGGTACTTGTAAAAGAGTTGTTGTAACTTTAGGGATCATATAACCCAATAATAAATAATTAATTATGAATACTTTTTACGAAAAAGGTCTTTAAAATTACTTTAAAAATATTCTTTCTATCCTTATTAACAGTTTTTTTAAGTTTACGGAATTTTTATAGAACGTTGTCCGTTTATTAAAAAATGTAAAGTAACAAAAATGTGCATGAATTAAATACCTCCTAATTATTTACATACTAGCGGCTCACCCTCTCTTCGCTCGGGTTCGCCTCTAGGAAAGCACAAACAGATCTATCCCACGGGAACCATCAATTTTTCCGGGATAAAAAGTACCCTATTGTTTGACCGACAATATAAGGTATCAGCATGCCAAATTTTACTAAATTAGGTGCATAAGTTGTTGTGTACTAAGCTGTATAAGTTATTATACTTATTTAACTATCCCACGGGAAATCTTTCATTTTCCGGCATTAAAAGTATCTAAGGTGTTGCCCAGGGATATAAGGTACCACCATGCAAAAATTCATTTAAATCGGTCCAATATTCGGAGATAAGCCCGTACAAACAGACAAACAGACAGAGAAATAAAACATTTAAAAAAATCTGGATTTGTTTTATTTGTCTTCTTACATCCCCCTGACTCGGTTTTTAGCATTTCTTTGCTATGTACAGACATTCGACCTCTACTGTTTTATTATAGTATAGATAAACTTAATAATTACGAAGTTCTATTGCTTTAGTAAGTTGCAGAACGTCTCCGTACGACTATACACTTCTGGAAGTGGCTGGGAGTGCTTGTTTGAACAGGTTTCATTAACGTCCTTCATCTATACTTAGCATAGGATTATGTGCTTAGGCTAAATATTTCATTTATTTAGTTTTATTGTTAAAACCTTTAACACTAAACATTTTTTACTTTATCTTATATATTTAAACGAGCTATTCTTGTATATATATAATATATATATATATATATATATATATATATATATATATATATATATCAATATATAATCTGAATCTCGGAAACGGCTCCAACGATTTTCATGAAATTTAGCATACAGGGGTTTTCGGGGGCGATAAATCGATCTAGATTAGTCTTATATCTGGAAAAACGCGAATTTTCGAATTTTCATGCGATTTTCTTTTGCATTTTCACAATTTTTGCATTGTCACTTATGGTGAGTGGGCGGCGCCACTGTGCAACTGTCAACATCGTGTCCGTATTTACATCAAGTTTAAATATATTTAAGTGAAAATAATCTAAAGAAAAATGGTAAATTTATAAATAAAACCTATGGGCAATATGTAAACATCACCAAGTCTTGATGTGTTGAAGAACAAATGAGCTTTTAAAAATTCACCTACCAAACAAATACAAAAGTGACAAACATAACTTAAAGATACTATCAGTGCAAAACCATCTTTTCTGTGTGTGATGACAATAAAACAAAATAATTTGTGAAGTGAAAGCGTCAAATATTAAAACATAAGTTTATAACCTCAAAAACTAATAGGTACCTACTCGGTATAAAATTGCAATTCAACTAGGTATAATTGGTGCTCTTTTTCAATCAGCTTTTCTACTTCCAACTTCACACTTAAGATGGAGGACATAAAAAAGTTGCTAATAAACATGCAACAAGAAATAAGACAGCAGAAAACAGAAATGTTAGAAATGAAAGAAGACATTAAAAATACAATCAACAATAATATACTTAAATGAGAAATTTAAACAGTTAAAAATAAAAATTGAAGTTCTTGAGAAAAAAATCCAGGAACTTAAAAAGCAAAACCTAATCTAAATATAAAATTTGATCCAAATTGTTACAGTCGTTACCGAGAGACACGAAATAAATCTATATATAAATTATACAAGAATTACTTACTCATTTAATATTATAATTATAATAAGATGAAAAACAGAAACTTTTGACTTTCGGTGTAGTAGGCCAACACTTTAACCATAAGGCTATTCAGACGGCGGCGGCGACGACGAAATTATGAACAACTAGCAGAACCCGCGGCTTTGCTCGCGCTAAAACTACAAAAAAAAACTCTAAAATGGTAGGTTTCATAATATAAACTTTCATCCTCTATTTTATCCTTTATGGAATGACTTTCGGAAAATGGTAAAACACGTATTTAATTAATTGTATTGAAGAGTATACATGAAGAGTATATTTAATACCAAGTTTCAAGTAATTCTGATCATAAGTATTTTTTTGGATAAAGGAAAGAGATAATCTCCCGCAGTAAAAAGTAGCCTATGTCACTCTCCAGCCCTCCAACTATGTCCATACAAAAAAAAACACGCCAACCCGCCAAACTGTTTCAACATGAAAGAAAGACAAAAAAACAAACACACTTTCACATTTATAATATTAGTATGGATATTGCGCGGGCAAATCTTTTAGCGTGAAAATACGGAGAAAACTAATTTTTTCAGGTATGAGATCTAGATAGACCGATTTTTCGCCCCCGTAAACCTCACAGTACAAATTTCATCGAAAATAAATAACTCAAGTATTTTAATTTAATAATAATAAATTTTCTGCCTGAAATATCACGGTCGTACTCGGAGTATGAAACTAGTGTTTAAAAATTCGGTTCAAGGAGTACCAGTTCAGGTTTTATTACGTTCTTCCTGAAGCTGCATATAAATTATGAGACTTCATTTGTTAGTATTTGATGACACGGTTGACTTTTCATAGACTTTCTTGAATTATGTAAGATCCTATGGCGAAGTTAAAACTTATATTATCATAACATACATTTTTATATAAATATTTTAATATTTTCACGACTATTTTTCGATTCTACATACTCAACGTGCATTTTGAGCCTCTACAATATATATAATTTTTCTGTACGTGTGTTTGTTATAACCTACTCCTCCTAAGGACTGGACCGATTTGGATAAAATTTTGTGTGTATATTTCAATGGGCTCCTGGATGGTTTGAAAACACAATTGATCACGGTAGGTGGCGCTACAGTCGGTGTGCCACCGATCATCTCCTAAACGACAGGGACAATTTTAATGTTATTTTTTGTGCATGTTCGAGTGGGTCCCTGCAAGGTTTGAAAACACAAATGGACTCGGTAGGTGGCGCTGCAGTTGATGTGCCACTGATCATCTCCTAAAAGGCAGGGACGATTTTTTTGATGAGGGAAGGTTTTAATTTACAAATGTATCCGATAGGCAGCGCTGCAGTCGGCGTGTCACTAAATTTTCATAAAAGACTCCATTTTCTGAGCAATAAATAAATTTAAATTGTTGATTAAATAAAATAAAAATCAATGTGTGTGTGTATGTATGTTTCCTATGGACTCCAAAATATTATTTTCAAATAAATGGCTTAATCAAATATGTGATTAAAACTTTCTTCTTACAAATTACCTGCAAAATAAGTACTCGTCTACACTAAAAAAAAAAAACTTAAAAAAGAAAACTGACTTCCAGGCACTAAAAAGTAAAAAATCAGTCGGTGCTTATTCACGCCGACTTAGAAAATATCAGATTAGGTATCTATTCTAAATGAAAGCTCCCGTTTAGTTATTTTTTCCTTTTTAGTGCCTGGAAGTCGTTTTTTTTAAGTTTTTATTTATTTTTTAGCTCTGTTTTTACGTTTCACTTCCTCGAGTCATCATGAATTTTACACGTGGATAGTTTGTGACACGGAGAAAACAAGTTCCCAAAGGAAAACGTTTTATTTTACCTTGTGTAACCTCTAACGATACACAAAATATATTTAAATTTTCTAAATAAAATATGATCCGTAAAAGAAAATTGTGTTGGAAAAATAAACATCCGTACTAATATTATAAATGTAGTAATAGTATAAAGTAACTCGCTGTTACTTTGGCTAGACCGATTTTGCTACTTTAAACGGTATTGTATTAAGGTAGGGTCTCGAGGTGTTCCCATATAATTTTCTTTGACATAGAGTGACATTTAGTTTCAAGTAGGTATGTTAACAGATTTAATTAGGTTTTTGTACCTACTTCTAATAATTGTCATGTCAACTTGAAACTTTACAAGTGTATGTAATTCCGATGATAGTATAGTAATTTGGTATTTTGGATTTGATCTGATAAGATTGATCTGATCTGATTTGCCTAATTTGGTGAGGCCAAAAAATGGTTAAGGTAACTCTTTAACGGCTCATAGTAAATAGTTTGAACTTGAGCTCATTTGGTTTGATTTAATAATCCCAATACGTTGGAAATAGATTTTAGAGCCTGGTTTAACCGACTTGCAAAATTGGTATGTTCATCGTTTTCTCGAAGACGGCTGTAGTTCCGTAATTTTTTATACAGAGTTCGAAAAAGTAATTGAGGAAATCAGAAAAAAATCGTAAAATTTGAAGTATGTTCCCGGATCTAATTAATCTTTTTGTATGTATTCAACCCTTTTTATTATACTACTTTTCTGTAGGTCTTTTCGAAGCCTAGAATTTTTTATTACATTGTTTTGACGTATGTCTTAAGATGTAGCCAGCGGACGCTTTCTGTTTAACCAGAGGACTCGATAAAACCAGTTATTGTGTTGAAAAAAAAAACAGAAAAAAGGGATAAACCACTAGAAGGATATTGATGAAATTTAGTATGATGATAGCTGGTTATCCGGGTCAACATACAGAAGACTTTTTACTGCGGGAAAATATATCATTCTGAGAAATCAATACTAAACGTTAAAACGTAAGTATTCGCTGGTTTCTATATATTTTTCAAATATTCTTTCTTTCTAAATATTTGAATCTTCTCCAGCTGTGTCACTATGTGCGTTGTATCGCTACAGTCCGTGAAGTAGGCCGACAGATAGCGTAATGACGTCATTCCTGCAAATACATACGTCGCGCTCTCACAAATTGCTATCACTCAGTCGGAGATGTAGCCGTGGATGTAACCGTGTATTGCGAAAGCTTTTGTGAGGCAAAAAATTACTAGCATTTATGATTATATTTATAAATCCATTTTTTTAATTTTGATGTTTTTGTGACCTTATATCATTTAAAAGGTAAAGGATTTACCTTTAAAAAATCTTAGACTCTGTCACCATGTTGCTGCAAAGATTTGAACCATCGGCATAAAAATTAAACATGAAACCGCGAAAAAATCTGAATTCTTTTTTTGACCAATTCTAAGAAAGTACCTATGTAAACGAATTTATTGTAGTGAAACTTCTTAAGAATCATTGTGATTTGATACTCAATGAAACGAAAATGCGACACGAGAAAGAGATAAACACATAAATAGGTACATTACACAGGAAGTGGAAAAAAAATACTGAATAACATTTTATGTAATATATTATGTTAAATAAAATGTAAAATAACTTTTGAACTTAGTAAAAAAAATAAAGTTATTACTTATAAAAATGAATATTTGTTACTGTGGGATGAATGTGCATAAATTAAATAAAAGCTATTATGACTATATGTTGCCCTGGTAGCTGTTGTTATTGCCTGACAAATATATAATAGGTACTAGCGACTCACCCTCGCTTCGACCAGGTTTGTCCCCAGTCGGAAGAAGTCCTCCCCCCCAGCGGCCCCGGCTGCCCCGGCTGGTACAAAATCGGCGCCAAAGGCCCCTGTGGCGCAGAAGGCACCTTCGGCGCCGGCTAAGCCAAAGGTGTCGGCACCGCCGCGCACAGCGGCTGTTATTATAACGCTCCAGCAGGAGGCGGCATCGAAAGGTATCACCTACGCCAAGCTGCTGGAGTGTGCGCGGCAGGAGATAGACCTGTCTCAGTTGGGCGTCACGGGGGGCCTGACGGTGAGGGTTGCGGCGACGGGGGCTCGGCTGCTGGAGTTGTCACCCTCCGTGCCTTCGGAAGCGGCGGATAGGCTGGCGGATAAGCTCCGCCAGGTTCTCGACGGGGTGGCAACTATCGCTCGCCCCGCAAAAACGGGAGAGCTGAGAATCTGGGGCTTGGATGACTCGGTCACCAAGGAGGCGGTGGTCGAGGCAGTCGCAAGGGCGGGCGGCTGCGCATCCGAGTCCGTTTGGGTGAGCCGGGTTCATACCGGGAAGGCGGGGATGGGCACGGCTGTCGTAAGGTGCCCAGTTACGGCAGCCAAAAAGGTGGCCGACGCAAGCCGACTTCTGGTCGGGTGGTCGTCGGCCAAGGTCGAGGTACTGGAGCAGCGACCACTTCGCTGCTTCAGGTGTATGGGACTGGGGCATACCCTACCTCGGTGCCCATCAAGGGTGGAACGGGGGCGCCTGTGTTTCCGGTGCGGCAGCGATGAGCACCATTCCGCTGCTTGCACCGCGAAGACAGTCCGCTGCGCGGTCTGCGCGGATGCTGGGCGCCCCTCTGGGCATATGATGGGTGGGCGCGATTGCAACCCACCCATCACGAAAGGCAAGATGGCTCCACGGACCGGAGCCGTCGCTAGTGCCGGAAGCCGCCAGGCTGAGGAAGCAGTGATGTCATCTTAATGGACGGGCACACTCGCTTCCTCCAAGGGAATGTTAACCACTCGGCCGGAGCGCAGGACCTTTTCCTGCAGTCCATGGCCGAGTGGGAGATAGGTCTGGCGGTGGCCTATGAGCCCTACTTTGTTCCTCACCAACCGAACTGGGTGGGGGACCTAGAGGGCTCCGTGGCCATAGTGTCTGGGAGCAGCACCGGCCCCCGTCTCTCGGCAATTGAGAGGGGCCAAGGACTTGTCGTGGCAGGGTGGGGAGAGTACGCGGTTGTCGCCGTGTACTTCTCCCCCAACCGCAGTCTGGCGGAGTTCGAGATCTTCCTCGACTCCGTCCGCGCTGCGGTTTGCAGGCTGTCGCCGAGGCACACTATCGTCCTCGGCGACTTCAATGCCAAGTCCTTGGCCTGGGGGAATCCCACGTCGGACGCTCGAGGGCGAGCCGTTCAGACGTGGGTACTACTCTCCGGTCTGTCCCTGCTCAATGTGGGGACAGCGTTCACGTGCGTGCGACAGCGGGGGGGGTCCGTGGTGGACCTAACGTTTGCCACCCCCGCCGTCGCACGCAGGGTGATCAACTGGAGGGTAGAGGAGGAGGTGGAGACTCTGTCGGATCATAATTATATCCGATTCGAGATCTCCACCCGTCCGGTGCCGGTGGACCGCCCAAGGGGGCCCTCTCGAGCGTTCCCGAGATGGGCCCTGGGCCGGCTTGACACAGAGCTGGCCAGAGAGGCGGCCATCGTTGAGGCATGGTGCTCCCAGGGGAGTGTGGTGGGCGCCAGTTCCGATGTTGAGGAGCTGGCTGGCCGCATTTGCGACGCCCTTACGAGGGTGTGCAATGCGGCCATGCCGCGGATAAGGCGGTTCGCCCGGCATCGCCGGAGCGTTTATTGGTGGTCGCCCGAAATCGCGCAGCTTCGGGCGACCTGCAATTGGCACAGACGGAGGTTTGTCCGGTGTCGCAGGAGGAATGGCCTGGACCCGGTTTTGGAGAGCGAGCTGCGGGTGGCCTATCGGTCAGCGAAGAAGGCCCTGCAGCTCGCTATCAGCCAGGCCAAGGCGGCGGCCCGCCAGGAAATGTTGGCGGGCCTGGATCGGGATCCATGGGGGCGCCCTTACATCAGCGCGCGGAACAAGCTCCGCGCGCACGGCGCCCCGGTCACGGAGACCACGCCGCCCGAGGTCCTCCTGCGACTGATCGGAGGGCTGTTCCCGGAGTCGTCTGGGCACGTCTCCCCGGTGATGGCTCCTCCCACGCGCTCTGTGGGAGTGGAGGAATTCCCCCCAATCACCGAGGGGGAGATGGACCTGGCCCAGGACAAGTTGCGGGCCAGGAGGACGGCTCCGGGACCGGACGGTATTCCGGGGCGAGTTCTGTGCATCGCCCTGGAATACCTGGGAGGGGATCTTCGGGACCTATTCAACGCGTGCCTTCGTGTTGGGCAGTTCCCGAAGATCTGGAAGGAGGGGTTATTGTGCCTGTTGCCTAAGGAGGGTCGTCCTCTGGACTCCCCTTCGGCATACAGGCCGATCGTGATGCTGAGTGAGATGGGCAAGCTCTTCGAGAGAATTCTCGTTGCCCGTCTTACTCAGCATCTCGAGGAGGTGGGGCCGGGCCTTTCGGAGGCTCAGTTCGGGTTCAGGGCGGGTCGGTCGACCGTGGACGCCCTGAACGCCCTGAAGGCTCGGTCCTTGGCCGCGGTGGAGGAGGGAGGCGTGCTGCTAGCCGTCTCGTTGGATGTGGCCAATGCCTTCAACACCCTGCCGTTCGAGACAGTACGAGAGGCGCTTCGAGCTCATGAGGTGCCTCTCTATCTCCGGCGGGTGTTGGACGCATACCTCCGCGACAGACAGGTCGTGTGGACGGGGGCAAATGGGGTGGTCGGTCGGCGGCGTGTCGACTGCGGGGTTCCACAAGGGGCCGTTTTGGGCCCGGTACTGTGGAACCTCGGCTATGACTGGCTCCTGCGTTGTCCGCTTCTCCCCGGGCTAGGTGTCATCGCCTACGCCGATGACACCCTCGTCACAGCCCGGGGCCGCTCCTACGAGGAGGCGGCACGCTTGGCCACAGTCGGCACTAACTTGGTCGCCGACCGGATAGGGATGCTGGGCCTGAGGGTCTCCGTCTCCAAAACGGAGGCCCTCCTGTTTCATGGCCCACGCAAGGGTGCCCCCCGCAACGCCTGTCTGCGAGTCCAGGGTAGGATGGTGGAGGTTCGGGCCCATATGCGCTACTTGGGCCTGACCCTGGACGGACGCTGGACGTTTCGTGTCCATTTCGCCCAGCTCACCCCAAGACTGATCGGCGCCGCCTCGGCCCTCGGCAGACTTCTGCCGAATGTCGGGGGCCCTGGATCTCACTGCCGGCGGCTCTATGCTGGCATCGTGAGGTCCATGGCACTGTACGGTGCCCCCGTGTGGTTTGACGCCCTCTCTGCACCGAACAGGGCCCAACTGCGCAAGGCGCAACGGGTCCTGGCGGTGAGGGTGGTGCGGGGATACCGTACGGTGTCCTTCACGGCGGCGACACTTCTGGCGGGCGATCCGCCCTGGGAACTCCAGGCGGAGGTGCTCGCCGAAGTGTATCAGTTTCGGGCGAGTGAGCGGGCTCGAGGGGAACGTCCAGCGCGGGAGGGAGTCGCTCGGATCAGGCGCCTAGCTGACGAGGCGCTGATCCGGCGCTGGTGGGAAGACCTGGGGACTCCAGCGGCTGGCCGGGCGACGGTGGGGGCGGTTCGTCCGTTCCTGTCTCGCTGGGTCAGGCGGCCACACGGCGTCCTGACGTTCAGGTTGACGCAGATGCTTACCGGGCACGGGTGCTTTGGTAAGTATCTGTGTCAAATTGCGCGTCGGGAACCGTTGCCCGCATGCCACGAGTGTGGTGCGTCCGAGGACACCTCGCACCACACCCTCGCGGTATGCGCTGCTTGGGCTCCCCAGCGCCATGCCCTGATGGCGGTAGTGGGTGGAGACCTGTCGTTGCGAAGCGTGGTGGGGGCCATGCTACGCGACGAGAGGTCCTGGTCGGCGATGGTCTCCTTCAGCGAGGCCGTCATCTCACTGAAGGAGACGGCGGAGAGGGAACGCCTTAGCAGACCCTCTTCGTCGCCGTCGGCCAGGGGGGAGGAGGCGCCGGTATGCGCATCTTCTCCCGCCACCCTAGAGGAGCTACTGCGGGGGGGTCTCTCGTTGACTCCCCTGCACGTCATCGGGGCGGTCGGGATGCTCTGTGAATCGAGGGCATCCCGGTTTAGGCGAGGCAGGCCCGCGGGGTACGGGCTGTCCGCAGGGGTGTTGTAGTGAATGCGCAAGCGATCCTGCACACCCCATTGCACTGCGGCGACGGGTTCCGCTGTGGGTTTTAGTGAGTAGGAGTCTCACAGTACCCTACCCATTGACGGCCGGTAGGGTCCCCATGATGGGTTTCCCCAGCGTCAACAAAAAAAAAAAAAAAAAAAAAAAAAAAAAAAAAAAAAAAAAAAAAAAAAAAAAAAAAAAAAAAAAAAAAAAGGTTTGTCCCCAGTTGACGCTTAGTATGGAATAGATTTTTTTTAATTTCTTTTTCGTGAATTTTCCAATGTTTTAATAGTTATTCTGCTATTCTTTCCGTATATGATATTCTATAAATATATGATTGTAACATGCTCAATATGTCTTATTTAATTATTTGAGATGGAATACATTACACAGGAAGTAAAAAATAATAAAATTAATTACTGAATAATATGTAATGTGTATTTAAGTAAAATAAAATGTTAAATAACGTTTAAACTTGGTAAAAATATTATAAAAAAACATTAGGTACAATTATCCTACTTCTGATCTATACTAATCTGTATAAATATTATAAACTAGCGACTCACCTTGCTTCGCTTGGGTTCGTGCCTAGCTTGCTTCTCCCTACAAACTTTCATCCCCAATCTCACCCCCTTAAGGATGATTACTGGAATAAAAACTATTTCACTCACTCACTTTTCATATCATGATATTTAAAAAAAAACTTATTTTAGTAAAAAAGTCTTTTATTTTTCTTCTATACAAAGTTTGTCCTAATAATAACAAACACACTAAAAAAAGAATTATCCAATTTGGTGCAGTCCATCGGAAGTTATGCGCGTACATACATTTCAGTGATTTATCTTTATTTATATGTGAAAGTTTGTGAGTATGGATTTTTGTTACTCTTTCACGCCAAAACAGTTTGACGGATCTGGATGAAATTTTGGTATATAGATTATAGTCTGAAATAACA
Source organism: Brenthis hecate (assembly GCA_951806755.1). Taxonomy (NCBI): domain Eukaryota; kingdom Metazoa; phylum Arthropoda; class Insecta; order Lepidoptera; family Nymphalidae; genus Brenthis; species Brenthis hecate. The sequence continues at coordinate 9,754,207 of OX638251.1, forward strand.
CATAAGTACCTACATATTTTTATGCCAGAAAATATGTAACCTGTATGGTTCCCGTGAAATAGTTTTGTTTTCATTTTCTTAGAGGCGAAACCGAGCGAAGCGAGGGTGAGCCGCTAGTACTTTATATTTATCTCATTCTCTCGTAGGTTACTTTTCTGAAGTTTCACTTCTACCATGTATGAATTGCACCCACACACATTATTATTTTTCATTAATTTTCCACTAACGAAATTAAGTTACTTTACAATAATTTAACTAACACTACTTAATCATGAATGCTTGCCTTTATGATACTTTAAAATATTAATAACTACTTAATTACCGCTTTTTTCAGGCACTAAGTACATCTAATACTACCTGTATACGATATAATAATATCCCACTGGAACCATTAACACAGGCATGTAAAGTAGTCTTTTTCTGGCTCATATAAAGAAAACCAAGTTATGTTTTTACGATTATTTTCTTAAGCTTACTTAATTGAAATAACTTTTTAAATTGCCTTTTTTATAAGGTAACTTTCATAAGGTAATATTAATTGTATTTGCCATACCTATGTTGCACAAACTGATTATTGGTTTGTGCAATTCCTGAGAATTGCACAAACCAAATGAAGCTAGCTAATATAGACTTCGTATCTTTCATGTGCTAATTAATCATTCAAAATGATTACCATTTCCTAAAAAACAACGTGGGGAAACCTGCATTTCTGAGGGGACCTGACTAGTTTTTGATTACCCGCCAGAAGTTTGCTTTCGATCGCAAGGGACATGCGCATTGAAAGAGGAAGGACTTTCTCAACTTGAATAAGCTCAACAGTGTGACGTTAAAAAAGGTGAATTAATATATTATTTTTTAATAAGCTAAGCACTTGTGAATAAGAAAGACCACGTGGAGAAAACTAATTTCTACTTGTTTTGTTATCATTTCTGCAGCGACGCGACGTGTGGTATGTTTTCATTATAATTGAAAGCTCGGTTAGGATTTCTTCCGAGTGTTTTATACATACGTAGGTTTTCCAAGAAAGCCTTATATTATATATGCACAATCATAACGACATAATATATGTACCCTATGGCTTACTTATATGTAGGTAGAATACTAACAAATGTGATCAGGCTCAATTTTATAAAAATTACATTATATTAAAAATTATTTTAATGTTTAGGAACAAAATTCTTGTGTTGTTTAGGTATTAAGAAAAAAAAACCGATAATATAAGTAATTAAATAAATCGTAAGTCTATTGAATACCTAGTAGCGCACACTGCTAAAATCAACTAAACGGATTTAAATGAACCCTATTTTATTGTACAGGTGATAAATCCGAATTAAAATCATATCTTTAATTTTAAACATTTTAGTGGGCCTAAAGGTGCAGTTTGTAATTCCCATCCGGCGCGGTTACATAAAAGGAGGTCAGGCTTAGTGATTGTTTTGTTTAGGCAAACAGTAATAGGTACACACGCGAGCAAAGCTACTGGCACAATCTAGTGTATATTATAAATCATTTAAATAAAGTTTCATCCAGTTGTTATTTAATTCAAGTTCAAAAAAACACACCCAGAAATCCTTTCACTGTAAAACATATAATACAAACATGCGTACAAACAGACCACCTATGTACGTGTATGTTTATTTATTTATTTCGACACGTATCACTACCTATTATAAAACAAAGTCCTCCGCCGCATCTGTTTGTCTGTCTATTCGCCATGAACTAAAAAATAACTTCACCGATTTTCATGTTGTTTTCACCAATGGATAGAGTAGTTCTCGAGGAAGGTTTTAGTATATAATTTGTTTAGGTTTTGTATACATTGGCTAAATATAACGATATTTGTTGGATGTGTCGGAAAAAATAAGCCGTCTGGGAGCTTTCCACGAAAACGCTGCCTAAGCCCTTTGAGATATAACAAAATAATGTATGGGGGAATTGTGTATTTTCTTATATAGGATTACAGGGAACTCCACGATGGCATATGTCTATCTCTTAAGGATATGATACTATATCCGTTTTAATACTTAAAAAAAGCAATTGTAATGCGGTAATGTAAAAGTTACACAAAATACGGTATTAATCCTTATCATTTTAAATAAGTTGGAGGCCTTAAGGCATTTAATTTAAATGAAATTAAATGAATATCTAAGATATTATTATATATATTATATAGTAATCGCAAAAAAATTACAGACGCGAGAATAAAATTCAAGCGTCTCGCTTCGCTTGATGCAATCGCCGACCCTCCTCCCGCACCGTCTTGCCCATTGTTTAGCTAATAAGCCGAACGATAACGCGTGCGTGATCGTTACATAGTATAAAATGAAGTCGCTTCCGTTGTCTGTTCTCTTCTCTCTTCTACTCAACGGATTTTAATTCAGTTTTCAGCAATAGAAAGAGTGATTCAAAGGGAAGGTTTATATGTATAATAGATACATATTTTAGTATAGAAAAGCCGAGAAATGCAAAGATTTGTATTTCATACTAACCGTTCAAACGCACCTAGGGACGAACCCGAACGAAGCGAGGGTAAGTCGCTAGTTAATATATATAAAAAAACACCTTATATTTTACTCTAAATCTAAAATATATCTTATTTTTATTATGCCATACAGGTTTATGTGGGGGTAAAATTGTTTAACACTAAAACTTGTGTAGTGTGCCTCGCGAGTCTTTTTTTTTGTAATGTGGCGAAAGAACGCAGCGGTTCATATGAGAAACCGACCTACCTTCAATAATGAGAATAGGACAGACAGACAAAAAGTCATGACGAAATTATAAGGGTTCCATTTTAGCCATTTGTCTGCAGAACCTGAAAAAACATATTTCATGTGTATCATTTTTGACCTAGAAATGTTCCTACCTAAACTCAATTTTAACGGAACAATTTACTTTATGAAATAAAACCTATAGGTAAGTCTCTACCTTGATCTTCCTAGTAAGTATGTACTACGAGGATATAAGTATACATACAAAAAGGCAGTACTTTACTATTTTATAATTCATATTTCGTTTTGTTTCATCCCTTTTTAGTCATAGCAAAAATAAATAAATGTTATTTATTTATTCGTTTTTGGCTTTAACTTCACTTTGACAAGTTAATAAGATGCTTCCAAGATATTTTGCCGTTGAAATTTCCGTGGCACTAAACGCTTAACGAAACTAGATTATTCCATAGCGTAAATTCATGACATTCTTCATAGTACAGCATAGAAGTAACACCTTGACCTAATTCCCAAAAATTTTAACGCTAGTTATACTAGGACATATTTATATATATAATTAATTATATAAAGACGTTACACAAGTCAGACGTCCCCAAAACCGTCACCGCCGCCCAACTGACGAATTATTCGGGAAAGGGCGTGAACTTAAACCTTTCTACGAATCTTTTCTAAGAAGCTTATTCTTAAGTTATGGTATGTCGCTAAGAAAAAAAGAAATTCACTTCTTACCAGTACTTGTATTGGAAGATACACTATAAAGTACGTTAGTTTATTTGTCATCCAAAGTAACTTTATAAAAACGAAACCTTCTCAAAAAGTCAGGGATAATATTTCTTATTCAATAGTAAACCAATCTGGAGAGAAAATATCTCAAATACAATAAAATCTTTAGGTAGTATCAACGGATTTTACTTATAATATTTTTTTTATCTATTCATAGTAATATTTATGAAATAGCTTAAATATTTTTTACTCATTATACTAAAGGCTAAATTTTTCTTTAACATTCAAACATACGTAAGAAGCTTAAGACAACTAATAATAATTACATAATTTAAAGATTAAGAGTTAAGCCAATTATAATTAATAGTACAACATAAAATATTATTACATTTTTATTTATAACATTTCTATTTTAAATTCTAATAACAACTATATACTACTTACAAGTATATTTTTTTACCTATTTCTACTTGACTTGAAAATAGAAATGTGCGTACAAAGTTAACTTTTTTTGACTGACTTCATAAACGCGATATTATTCAATTCGTCTATATATTTTCTTGAGATGTTATTTCGATAGTTTCGCTAAATGTGGCTTTTTATTCACAATACCTTATCATTATCCGTAATAGAGAGCGTGTAAGTGTAACGTCATTACACCAAAAATAATAATTTAAAAGACACGCCTGGAGCATGCTTTATGCATGCTAAAACAGTTGTCAAAACATTTCGAAAGAGGCATAGAAATTACTTGAATTTAGACAAGAACAGATAATTGTAAATTGCCTTGTGTAAGAGTGAGAGAGGAACAAACCTTTCGAAATGACTGGAAAGGTTTTGAATTTTCGAATAGTAGAATATTCTTTGCTTATGTATATAAAATGGCCGGCAATATGTCGAGGGATCAGTTGAATTTCGAAGTTAAGTGAAGATTGAGAAGAAGTACAAAAAAAGTGAAGAAAAATTAAGTGAAGTTATAGTGGAAGTGTATCTAGTGGTGAAAACTAGTGTCCAGTGACTGGTTTTAACCAGAAATATTTATATATCGCGTGTGTTAGTCAATCTCCAAAAGTAACTCTTGTTAATGAAGAGTAATAAAACATCGATAGTGCAAAAGACGTGCTTTAATTTCCGATCCCCGAACTCATAGAGCGTAACATTATTACCTATACATAAATGGGGAAGAAGAAAGGCACACGGCCTATCTGATGGTAAACAACAACAGTAGATTATGAACACTTAGGCGATTACGCGAAAATAAACGAAAAGAATTAAGAAAGATACAGGAAACACTCAGGTGCTGAATTGAAGAAGGGTGGACTCCGAAGTCCAAAATCCACCCACCGTACGACAACCGTGCGATACAAGTAATTTATCACGATATTCTGTGAAAGGGAAGTAGACAATGGAAGCTAGCTTTTGCTAAAACTAAATTTCCTAGTCCAAAAAATATATAAATAAATGTAAATACATATATATAATAACTCACGCCTCTGTGTTGTCGTCCCTCGACTCGGAGCGCTCGGCGGCGGCTTGGCCGCGCCGGTGTCGTCCGCGCTGCTCGTCGCCTAGCCCGTAGAGCCCGGCAACTGCTGCCATGCTGCCCACCTGCCTTCCTCACACCGTTCCACAATCACATAGTCATCAACACTCCGCCGTAACACCACCCCAACACGTCCATCTCCACAGTCTAGACTATCATCAGTGTCTATACCTAATCTACGTTAAACTTTTACCTAATTCGAAAAATTTGGACGCCTTCATTGGTACAGTACATTCTAAACATCACAATTGAATTATTGTATCTCGTTAGTTATTACTAAGCTTTGTTTTTATGGATCCGTTGGCCACGTTTGATTCATAACGCTCGCGGTCGCTTCGCTTGTGAGCATCTGTTTGTTGGCAATGATTTTATACTTTTTTTATAAATTTTGATAGTAGTGGTTGACAACTGTCGTACCTGGGCTTCATGTGCAACTTTGGAGTTTCTTTTTAACATATCCGTGGTTATCTGGAGTGTTATTTAAAATTGAATTTAAAGTACACTTTATGCACTTTAGATTCCTGTGCTTTAAGCAAGGCAATATCTTGCGAGCGTCAGTTTAATAGAGAAATTAATTACAGCTTTGTCTGAAGCGACGTGTCAGCGCAAAATATTTAAGTTCAGCGAGTGCAGACTAATTAAGGTATTTTTAAAAATCATCCTCCGTAATTGATAGAATTTTCAATATTGGACAAATAATCCACTGCTCTATAGGTAGTTAAGAATAATAATTTTAAGCATTGAAACTACATATCCAGGCGCTGACCCAGAGTAAAATTTTGCGGGGGGGGGGGGGGGGGTCATAGACTGAAATATTCATATAATAAACATTTATACAAAATATTCATACAAAATTTAGTTAAAATCGGTTCAGTACTTTTTGCGTGTAACGCGCACATCGATTTCGCTAATTTACTGTTTTATTATTTGTATGGATAAAAGTAGGTATTGCGACTGTACCTCACTCAGGTGATATATACAAATGATATTGGAGACTTTTTATAGGCCTTTTTAAGATCACCAATTTTCTAATACATTGTTTTCATGTATCTTTTAAGGCCAGCATTAGCTTTCTAAGGACGACTCGATAGAGCCAGTTATTGAGTTTTCCCGTGGGAATGAAATATTTTCTTGTAGTACAACGTCGACACGAGTAATAAGTTACCACTACGTAACATTTGGTTAAAATCAGTCTAGATTTTTTTGCGTGAAACTCGCACACACAAACAGACAAACAGGAAAACAGTTTTTTTTAATAATTATTATTTGGGATCTATATTCTGTACACAATACGTTATAGTCATTGCTTTTAAAAAATATTGCATGTCCAGATTTCGCTAAGTTACATATTTTTTCATATGTATAGACTAGAAACAAAGTAGCAATTTCTTCGTCAAAACCATACATCTTATTACATACCTACATGTATATTCTTATTTTTTTAATTGGGTACCTATTTACGTAGATGATAAGATCTGACTCTTTAAAGTAGCTTAGTATTAGAGTTTCGATCCGACTTTTCTATATGGACCCTAAAAATCGAAAGAGAAGAACGGTAGAATCGAAAGAGAAGTATATTATTTAATCAAACAATAAATTATTTATCTCTCTTAAATAACTTTAACAACAGCGTGTTCGAGAGAAATTGAATTCGGTATAAACGTAGCGCGATTTTATTAAAGCATGTGAAATAAATGGTGTCCAATCGACGCTGTGGTCGACGTGTGTATATCGTGATTTATTTACATTCTACAGAGGAACACGATTACTGATGATATTTACGGCAGTGCATTCGTTTATTGACATCATACATGATAATATTTTTAACTACTATAGTTGTAGAAAATTTAAAAAGACTGACTGGTGGCTATGTTCATTTTAGTACACTAAAGATCTTTTCAACAACCTACAAAATGTTTGAAGGAGGCAGTTAATCCAGTATTTATTAAGATAAATAGTCTAACATGAAAATTAATGTATAAATATACATAAAGATACACATATGTATATAGATACATAGAACAAACACTAGAATAAATAAATCTATACATATAATAAAATTCTAACTAAGTCAAATCTGTACATTAAATATTTTTTGGGAAATAGATTATTATCGATACAGAGTCTGAATGTTTTTAGAATATTTGTCAGTCTGTCTGTCTGTCTGTCTGTCTGTCTGTCTGTTACCGCATCACGAGAAAACCACAGGACAGATTTTTATGAAATTTGGTATGATGATAGCTGGTTATCCGAGTCAATATATAGGCTACTTTTTACCGCGGGAAAATATCTAATTTCTGAGAAAAAATACAAAAACACAAAAATTGCATTGTAAAAGTATACTAATATGTAAAACCTAAGAATTAGGTTTTTGGTCATCTGAACGCGGGCGGAGCCGCGGGCAATGCTAGTATATTATAAAAATAAAAAATCCGACTGCATAAAAGCTAACTAAAAAGATGAAAACAAGTTTACGATGGAATAGGTATAGTATTATGCAGTCGGGGACATACACGTTTCATCCTTGCCGCAAGATTTACATATGTATGGTTTTTTATTTTTATATATTTTTAAGTATTTTTTAAATAGGAAAATTGGCGAAAATGGTTAACCAACTTTAAATCGTTATATATCCTAAACTATTATTTGAAATGAAAATTGATGAAAGAAACCTAAAAATGACTTTTAAGTACCTATTCAACGATACCCAACTTGATATAGTTCGTCAGTTTTCTTTTTCTTCTTTGTCACATTGTGAAATTTAGCAGTCTCTAGGTATATTTAATTTTTTTTATGTCACCTATCTAAGAACACTTGGATTATTGAGACGAATCTAATAATACCTTAATAAAAGAAATCTATTTCGTGGTTTGGAAGATATAAGGGAATAAAGAATATTACAAACTAACATTATGATAGGTGCGAAAAACAATCCTTTCCTTGCATGTGAAAACATTTGTGGTAGTCGAGTTAAAATTGGATTGTCTTGCTCCTATAGCGTCTTTATGGTAAACTGACTTACTTTATATTTAATTTGTAATAATAGTATTGGCAACTTTAATAACTTTTCAATTCATTTAAAACTTTGAAGACGACCGGGCGTTAGATCGGCTATAGTTTTCATTATAGTCGCTTAGGAGTTTAACATTACTTCAGCTACTTAATAATATATGAATAGTATACTGCTTATTTAAGTGTAAATTTTACATTATTTTAATTTAAAGTCATCAGTAATCAAAGATAAAAGGTGTATTATACATATTATCCATATGTAGGAAAGTTTGTAATCATAGTATCTATTTTATTAAATTCGTAAACTATATTTTTGGACTGAAGTTCCTTAACCCTTGCGGTAGGAGTTGATAGACACCCCCCCCCCCACTTGCGTTCACCTTGTCGTGGGGGGGGGGGGGTCAGTAGTGCCCGGCAATCCAGCCAGGCGCGAAGCTAAGAAATGCACAGGGAGGTGGCCCATTTTGGTGGGCGGTGGGAGGTGTCCCACTTTGGTGGGCAGTGTACCATGCGGGCTGCTCCTGGTACTTCTCTGATAGCAGAGTGGATTGTAGAGTAACCCCCTGATAGTTGTGGTCTGCTTTGACGGCCTATCGTCAGAACATCGTGGTTAAGCGCGTAAGCGTCTGCGACGTCCCATTAAGACGGGGGAGGTTCGGTTGGGTTTTAGTGGATAGTACTGGCTTTGCCGGTACCTGCATGCATGTAGGTTGTATGCGTAAATGCTTTTCCCAAGATTAAATAAAAGGAGTTGACAGGTACCCCCTGATGTCTGTTCACCTTGTCGTGGTGGGGACGCTATTTCTACGCGCGATGTCCGTGACTTTAGTCCTCTGGCAAATATCCTCCTTTCAAATCCTATCTGCCAGAGAAACCCCAAGGATCACGCGTTCCGTTGCTCTCTGAGCGACCTTAAATTTGTAGACCAGTCTAGCGGTAAATGTTCATGTCTCGGCTCTGTAAATCATTATAGTCATGGCGCACTGATTAAAGATCCTGGCCTAAAGGGACTGTGGGATCGAAAATATGACACAACCTCTCGAACGCCGCCCAACCCAAACGTATTCTTCTCTTAGTGTTCTTCTCAAAGGTGGACCGGCCAAGTTGCATAGTTTGGCCCCGGTAGATATTTTTTCTCCACAAATGTCTAATTCTCGAGTGGAGAGCCATTAACGACCACCGATCTCGGGGATACATGATGTATGTAATATGGAATTGTTAAATATTCACATATGATAATCTATTAGGACTTCCAAAGAAATATACAAGTGCATGTATGCTAGCGTGAGTGCGTGCGTGCGTGTGTGCGCGCGCGCGTGTGTGTGTGTGTATGTGTGCGTGTCTGCGTGTGTGCGTGTGCGTGCGTGCGTGCGTGCATTCAGTTGTGCGTGTGTATTTTTTTATTAGTAATATTAGTTAGTAAGTTTTATAAATTACTTTTTTAAATAAATCATAGATAAAAGTAAAACCCTATTTTCTCCAATTGTACTTGTAGGACGTAAGAACGTATAAATACGCATTTTATACAGTATACACCCTAATAACAATTTTGTAATGTGCGTGACCGATTTGTCAATGGTTGTATTATATGTTGATCATAAAAGGCTTTAAAGAAGGCACGGGTCGTGCGAACGAAGCCTATAAAAAGTATCATAGAACAGATCACAATCTAAAATAGCCTTGTGGCAAGTAAGTATATGTTTCTACCTACATAAAGTAAGAAGACGTTGATGGGAACCAACATTGTCATTTAATTTCTCCTAAACACTCAATTAATTTATGCGATAAGTAGTCTTCATTTTTCATTAGAATACTTAAATTTATACTGTAAATGGTTATGTAATAACTTTTAAATTACGACTTTTTTAAAAAAAATCATGATTCGGGTAAGAGTGATTCCATTATAATTTTAAAAAAAGGATTTCAGCTGATTATAGGATCGGATAAACAACGTCTTGTTTAATTTTTACGAGAGTTTTCTTTTTAAGAGTTATGATCAGTGCCGGATTCTACCTTAGCGCCACCCCTGGAAACTGCAAAAAATGTCGACCCATCATCGAAACTTTGCAATCTAAATAAATAAAACTGCACCATAAATGCTAAAGTAATTAACATATAAGTTACTTGTAAATTCTTCGGAGAAGTTTAGAACATTTTTTTGTTTATATCCCATTTTTAGCTGATTAGATCACAATATTATTGCTTAAATTATTTAATAAAAAAAATGTATTTATTCTATTTTTCGAAAAATATGCTAAGTATTATCGTACATTTTCAGCAAATTAGATTTTTTTCTCACCCTCCGAATTTTGGCGCCCCAGAAAAATTTGCCGCCCTGGGCAGTAGCCCCGAGTGCCTCTAGTGTAAATCCAGCGCGGAGTATGATGTAATTAATACTTAAACAATATCTTATTATGAATATTAAGAAGAAAGAGAATGATGATTCTATGACATAACTATTAAATATATTTTTAATTTTTAAGATTAAGATTTCTACTCTTCATCTTGTCTAATCTTTCTACTTATCTATACAGATAAATAAAATTGAAGTGTCTGTCTGTAATAATAAAATAACAGCTTCTTACTAAATGCATACAGAAGCAAATAAGGTAAAAAATAATAAGAAAAAAACTTGGTAATTTTTTTGTCTGGGCGTCTGTCTGCTTATTCCGGCTAATCTCCGAAACGGTTAGACCGATTTTGACGGGACTTTCACTGGCAGATATCTAATGTTATAACAATTACGCTATTTTCATTTAAGAAAAAGAATCAGGGTTACAAATTAAAAACCCATGAACAAAATCCGCAAATCTAGGGACGCATCCACGCGGAGCGAGGGTAAGTCGCTAGTGTATTTTAAGTTAGCTCAAATTATGCGTAAATATATACTTATAAACTACGACTTTACAAATAAGCCAGCCGATCATATAATCCGTTCAACTTAAACAAGCTAAAATGTATTAAATAAATCAAATCTAAACTTACGTTTTTACGATCGTAAAGAAAAGAAAAAAGGAAATTCTTATATATCTATATTCTAAGCTCTGTGTTATGGGATAATAATAATAACAATATAATGTGTTATGGGATTATGAAATAATAGATTGAACAAAAGCTTCAACGCAGAAAAAAATTAATTAAGATAATAATAAAACTTGCCAACTGGAATGTAGACAGTGTTACCACGCAAACAAAACTTTAGAAGTGTTTTACCACAATCATAACTTTAATGTTTATGCAAATTGCCGCCTAAACACTAAATGACGAATTAAACTTGATCTTATATTCGTTTACTGATGTCAAATGATGTATGATCTCTTCTTCTGATTCTCTCTCGATCTCTTCTTCTCTTGATTCTGATCAATGTCTTGACTTCGAAGATATCTGATTCTAAATGAAAATCCTCGTTTAGTAATTTTTTACATTTTAATGCCTGGTCGTTTAAATTTTTTAAGTTTTTATTCCTCCATTTTTAGTGTAGATGTAATTTAAGCAGGTAATTTGTAAGAAAAAGTGTTTTGATAACATATTCGATTAAGCAATATATTTAAAAAGTTAATTTATTGTATTTTTTTTTAAACCGTTCGACCGATTTCGATAAAATTAAATGGGACCACCTGGGAAGATACCCTTCGAAACAAAAAATAATCGGTTCAGGCATTTTCGAGCAATCGGTGAACATACAAAAAAAAGATTCCGACGAATTGAGAACCTTCTCCTTTTTAGAAGTTGGTTAAAAAATATATAAACATGCCAATATATAAGTCTTCCAGATTATATACTACTAGTAAAATAAACCGAATAAAAAATAGTAAATGTCAAAAATAAACCCTTAATACAAATAAATACCTAATATTTTAAGAGGATATACCTAAGTAAAAAAAAGTTGTTTTAAATTTTAGAAGTTATAATTCTTTTAGAAAAAAATAATATGAGTGATTTTTTTACGATACGACATATTTAGACTACAGTATAAAGTTAGTCTTCATTGGCTACAGTGTGAATTTAGTCGTTAAATAGCACAGTATGATATCTATATTCAAGATATTTATTCCGGTATTTCTATTTATACAACACGTATTTTATGTCGATTATAATACAAATTACAAATGATAATTAAAAATACAAATTATTACAAGCTTTTAAAATGTCAAGTATTCGCGTAAATCTAAGAAAGTATTATTACAAGCTTTTATTTTACCTGTCCCGGTGTCTGTCTGTAATCAAATCTTGCAAGTTAAATTTGATCCACTTCCCAATGTTCGGTTGAGCTGAAATTTGGTACACGCATTTGGTTCTCGTGACAATGCAAGATTATCTAAATGCCGCCATTTTAAATCCAACATGGCGGACGTTACAAAACGTCGATTTATCATTTCCATAGGGACTCTTATAATATTGGCATCAAATGAAAGGGCATGATAAGCAAAACATAAGCAAAATGACATCATAAATATGTTCCTTCATCAACTTGTTCTAACCTTTTCAGTTAGCTTCTAAAAAGAAAGTTCTTTAGAATCGTTGTGATTTGAAACTCGGTGAAACGGAAATGCGGCCCTACAAAGAGACAAACACGTCATAAATATATAGGACTAAGCCGGTGAGAGAACGACACAGCATACGTTACCATGGTAACCGTTGTTATTGTCAGACAAATATATAATATCATATTCTTTCCGTATATGATACTCTATAAATATAGGATTGTAATATGCCTAATATGCTTTGTTTAATTATTTGTGCATTACATTGAGAATACATTATAAAGAAAGTGAAAAATAATAAAATTAATTACTAAATAATATGTAATGAATATTTTTATCAAATAAAATATAAAACAATTTTTAAACTTGGTAAAAATATTATAAAAAAATAAACCTTATAGTTATCCTAATTCTGATACTCTATATTCATCTCATTCTCTCGTAGGTTACTTTTGTGAAGTTTCACTTCTAGTATGTGTGAATTGCACACACACGCAGTTTTTTATTTATTTTTGGAAATTACTTTTTTATTTACATATTTTTAGTTTTGGTTATTTAGACATTTTTCGTTTTATTTAATCATTTCTCACCCTAAATTAATTTTAAATATACAAGTTGAATAATCGCCTCTTAAGAACCTGTATTTTGATACCTTGATTGATTCGGACAATTTGTTTCAAGACTCAAATTGACGCCGGTTAAGCCGTTTAGTAATTACGAGGGGATATAGTGTCGTACATACATACATATGTACATACTTACATACATGTCAAAAACATAATCCTCCTTTGGGCTTCACCGCGGTCGGGTAAAAATGGTAAATTATAAATAAAAAAGTTTCAACCACAATTAAAATTTCATAAAAATGACGATTTCTTAAATTCACGATTGCATTTGAACTGTTTCACAATTCAAGCAGTAAAATTTATTGATATAGACGATAAATATACCATGCTCTAAGGCTTTAAGTATATTGAATTAACATTTCGATGTGGGTCGATCTTCAAGATGTGAAGGCTACAACTTTGTAATAATTTTATATAATTCTAGGACTATTAGTTACATGAGCACTAGAGTAGTCTAGTTGTTAAGCGAGTTCCGCTTCTAATACACATATTATATAAATTAAAATAGATTAATTTTTATTTTTTTAGGGGAAACATTGCAACATTACATAAATAATAAATCCTCCGTCCGCCTTTTAATCATTATTACTTTCATTATATGTAATGTATGAATTCTGACGAAATATTATAATAAATAATATTTTATCATTCATCATTCACTTTAATCAGATAAAAAATATTTTTACACACGACATTTCACTTCCTTTAAAATGACGGGTGGCAATAAATCTCTCTCAACGTGCAGCGACTGTAGCTTAAAGGATGTCCAGTTTGTCCAACCTATTGTTATTAAGTGTAGTTCATTCGTACAGCAATGTTTGTAGGCTATAAGTCTGAGAACTAATAACAATTTTCATCGACATTTTGATACTCCTCTGAAGATCAAATTTGTTGGTAAGACTTTCATAAATAATTAAAAAATGTTATTTCCCTAACTTATCTTGTCTGCGATGCGCAAAATGTTCTTTTACTTTAAACTTTCTCAGTGAAAAAGTTCTTGGCGCTCTTAATTTGCCTTTTTTAATTTTAAGCGAGATTGTTTTGAAATATTTGCCTATTTTATTAATGAATAAAAATGTTGAATAAATGGTAAATTTTGAAGTATACGATGGAATTTAATTTTTTCATACGGTGTTAAATTAAAAATGAAAACTTTTATAAAACAAGGAAAAAACGTTTTCAAACTACTATTATAAATGTAATTTTTATGTGTCGCTATATACGCTAAAACAGCTGGACGGATTTGCATGGAATTTAGTACACAGATAGACTATGATTGGATAACTCATGTGTAGTAATAAAATTTACCAAGAGGTAGCGTTGCCGTTATAAAATATTATAAATACAAATTCGCATAGGGACGTACTTGGGTACGTGGCATACGAGCGCAGCAAGGGTAAGTTGCTAGTTTATTTAATATACCTAAGTAATTATTTCAAGTAAAGAAAGGTTTAAACAAGTAAACTCCAGTTGTCATGAAAATATGCACGCGCAACGTATTTAGAAAACAACCATTTTGTAATAGTGGAAACAATTTGAACAAAGACAATGCTCGTGTCACGTGCTTTGTTAGATATTTTCATGACTGAATTGTTTTTCATGAATATGAATTCATAATGGAAAGATTTTCTGACGTCATACCAACTTTTCCTAAGTTTAATATTGTGTGCCTTTTATGAAGGCTTTTGGTTTTCCACAAATTTCAGCTATAACAACCCCAAAATTGTTCATCTATATACATTTAGGTCTGGTGCATGGAACCAAAACATAACAAGCAATTATTACATTTATATGATCGGAAATGTGAATAACATTGTTGATGTCCAGCGTAATTAATCATTGTCTCGTATGTCATAAACAATAATAATAAACTTACTTATAAGCTAACTCATAGTACATCGAATATATTTCTCTACTCAGAGTTTGAAAAATATATTCTTAATATAACTTAAAGTGTTTTATAAATCCTTAGATATGTTTCACAGCGTAGTGGGAAGGAATCACCTAGTATGCACCTGAAATGAGAATGTATTCAGCCCTTTTTAACGTCCCACTGCTGGGCACGGTCCCTCCAGTATGAGAGGAATAAGACCATAGTCCACCACACTGGCCAAGTGCGGGTTGGCGGACTTCACATGTCTTTCGAAAACTTGCTAGGTTCTTTGAGACATGCAGGTTTCCTCACAATGTTTTCCTTCACCGAAAGGCACGTGGTAATCATGTTAGAAATGATTCGCACATGAAAATATCAGAGGTGCGAGACCCGGGATTTGAACCCGCTTCACTCGGTTTCCCGAGGGAGGGCGTTACCACTGGGCCACCATTGCCTAAAGATATGAGAATGAGGCGAGAAAATTATTATCTTTTCCGCTACAAAAGTATGCAGATAAATTAAAATAATAAGATTAAATTTTAATATTTGCTTTTATAATATAAACAAATATGGTGTGTTAACGTCATTAAATGATTTAATAATTAATAATAAAGCTAATAGCCTCGTCACTGTTAAAATGATTAGGTACGTCACATTCTAGCGTGTGTGGATAGTAAATAATATAATTGGTCAATTGCGTGTCCGTACGAGTAGTATGGTTTTTAGTGGCTTTGACAATTGACAGTTTTAGATAATAAATATTTTTACAAGTTTATACAAAAGATATATATATATATATATATATATACATATATATATATATATATATATATATATATATATATATATACATATACATATATATATATATATATATATAAACATAATAATATATATATATACATATATAGACATATATAACATTTCTTACTTATTATATAGTTATCAAATCTGTATTTAATCAAGGAACATCATGAAAACAGACAGGATCAAACAGTTATAGTATTGACAATTCGAAAATGAAATAATTGAAACGCCACTCAAAAAGAAGTTTCTTAATAGGAGCGGATAACCGAAGTCAGAGTTGAGAGCCAAATACTTTTACCATACACATAACTACTCGTTCTCGTAAGTTAAATATTATATGAAAATAACTGACTCTAGTGTTCTAAACTTATTTATAAGATCAAAAAAATATTTACAAAAATAAAAAGTAGAGAACAAGTGTACGAAAGAACATAGTATTTTGAAGTCTGAGTAGTATATACATTACACACACGCAGCTATTATAAAACATGTACATATGTATGTCTACGTATACTAGGCATGCCTTTTAAGTTCTGTCGTTTCCATATTTCCCGGCAATTTTGAATTTGGAACTGTTCTATATTCGAATGTGTTTAAATTTTGAATCTCAAAACAGTTAAAAGTATTAGGATTAATGCTATTGTTTAGTCACAGCGTCGATTGGAATCTGTCAGGTTACGTACGAAAATGAATCTTTCTAAGGAAAATGTTCGTGCAATAATTTTCTACAACTTTAGAAGAGGCCTGACACGACTTCAGTATTTTGAAGAGCTAACATCTGTGTTCAGTGATGAAGCCCATGTCAGCGGACTGTCGAACGCTGGTATTTAGAATTCCAGCGTGGACATACTAGTGTTAGTGACAAATCTCGCGAAGGACGCCCAAAATCCGCCTACACTGAAGATAACATCATTGCTGCGAGTCAACTAATTCTCGAAGATCGTCATGTGACGTATCGAGAGATAAAGACTCTATTAGGCATCTCAGGGACAACCATTCAGAAGATCTTGGACCGCTTGGTGTGAGAAAGCTAGTTTGCCGTTGGATACCGCATCTGCTTTCCGACGATCACAAGGCGGTCCGCGTCAGATGGTGTAACAAACTCTGCAAAGGTTCAACCGAGGAGAATGAAATCACGTCATCAGTGGTGATGAATCTTGGACCTATGCCTATGATCCTGATTCCAAACAATAATCTACAATCTGGGTCTTTCAAGACGAGCCAAAGCCGACTAAAGTTGTTCGTTCTCGAAGCACTTCAAAGAAGATGGTGGCCACGTTCGTTGGTGGTCATGTTGCGACTATTGCACTTGAAGATCATAGAACGGTTAACGCAGAGTGGTATACCACAGTTTGTTTACCACAAGTCATCGCCGAACTTCGAAAATCTAACTGAAAGCGATGCATAATCCTGCACCACGACAACGCAAGTTCACACAGCGCTTGTCAAACAATTGAGTATTTGAAGCAGGAAAAAGTAGATATTCTTGACCATCCTCCATACAGTCCTGACCTAAGCCCTAAAGATTTCTTTACATTTCCTAAAATTAAGAAAAGTCTTGGTGGTCAAAGGTTCCAGTCCGATGAAGAAGCAGTCGACGCTTTCAAGTCAGCCATTTTGAACACCCCTACTTTAGAGTGTAATAAATGTTATAATATCTGGTTTGAGCGAATGGAAAAGTGTATTAAGCTGCGTGGTGAATACTTTGAAAAACAATAAAAAGTACTATGAGGTTCTAGTTGTGTTTTTTTCTTAGAACGACAAAACTTGAAAGGCATGCCTCGTACCTATTTGTTAAATAGCAGCATAAAAATCGGTTTACAATTTGCGAGGATATCCTATAATACTTACAAAAAAACGAGTGTGTTTTTAATTCTTTCAAAAGTAAGTTATTTATATATGGCCTTAAAATGTTACTATCTTTAGAAATTGTCTATTAGAATGATAATTTATTCAATAATAATAAATCAATTTGGGGACAGATTCGGAGATTCAATCCTCTTTCACGCTATCAATTCAAATAGATTTGGCTTCTAAACCTCACCGACTTGTATTCACGGTAGAATAGAATAGTTCCTATACAGTATGTAGGTTTTAGGCACTTACTAAATATTACAACTAGTATAGTATTATATGACCTATGATATTATTTAAAAAAATATGACAATTGTTGCATTTGACTGTTTAAAATTTCTTTTTCATATTTTAATACAATAATATAATATGGTACAAGAAAAGTGAATATAATTTTGCATAATAATAATCGGTTGAAAAATACTCTGCCAAATAAAGCTTTGTATAGCACTGAATAGTGAAGAGTAAGCCTCAATCGATTTGCTTGGAGCACAGCGTCCAGAGATTTATTTAAATTTTCACCGAACACAGCATATTCTATCGAGTTGAGTTAAGCATATTGCTGTAAAATAAACCGGGTGCAATTACTTAAAAGAATTTACGATCTCAGGGTTTTAAATAAAAACCTATCAGTTCGTACGTAATGTTTATGAGGATATATTATTTTTTACTACAAAAGTACAAAATACAAATACTTCAGAATCACTCAAAAGTATATTGGTAGAACTTTTTATTGAAATGTATTTATATATGGGGCTACCCTTGAGGTATAACCTATTCAATTAAAGAACAAATATCAAAATCGATTTGCATTTGGCGAAATTATCGCGTTACATACAGACGAATATATATATATATATATATATATATATATATATATATATATATATATATATATAAAGAAATTAATTTTTGAGTCCACAAATATACAGTTTTCCATTTCCAAGACATTACTGGTCGCCAAATTTCATGTTTCTAGATCAACGGGAAGTTTCTTTTATATTCTATTCTTCTCTGAGAAATCTTTGTACGAGTAAGTTCTTGATAAAGTACTTTATTTTTATTTTATTTATTTATTTGGAAGACAAACAGTATTATGTTACATATTATAAACAAAAGAAATAAAAACATTACATACACCAATTAAGTCTTCACTGTTTCAATGAAATAATTTTCCTTGAATCCTCTGAAAAGCTGCGAAGTTTGTACATGTGTGTATGTTTGTTACTCCTTCACACTGAAACGGCTGGACGGTTTTGAATTAAAATTTTGTACAAAGATATGATAGACTGTTAGACATTTGTGGGACCATAGAGTCCCTTGTAGTATGGTAGTATAGACATACCCGAGTGAATCGAGGATAAATTGTGAGTTATAAATAATTCTTTCGACTCTAATTTAGTCTTTTAGTCCAGCTTATGTAACAGAATGGTGGCTAATAGACATAATAACACATGTAATGTGTTAATGCATCCATTTAGCCTCACATTAATTATACCAATTACCTGGGTCTGTCAAAAATATTTCAACGGAAATTAATTTTATATATTTAAACATTTGGGATATTGAAAGATAATTGAAATACTAATTATCGGTTATTATTATTATCAGTTATCACTGTACATTTTTATATTTATAAATGACAATGTGATTCCAAAATAGAAAAGAATTGAACTCACGTAGTATGGAATTATTAACTACGTTACTAAAGCTTCATCTTTAGAATTCGAGTAAGATATAAATATTTATTATCATGTAAAGGAAAAGAAGGATTCCGCAAGATGAAGGATAGAAGTGTAACGGCTCAACAGATTTTAGCAGAACTTTCTCTGATGGTTAGAGATGTTTTTGTGGGATTGACACAGTCATCTTCATCAATGTGACATACAGTCATACGGACAGATCCGTAGGCTTAACTAATTAATTGTATAATATGTTATTAATGTAATATACATATATCTTTCTATTCATATTTTTGAACATTTGACAATGATTTGTAATGTTAGATTATTAAATATATTTTTTAAGATATATATCCCGGTTTTGTGACAAAATGCGGTGCTAAGTACTGTAGCAAAGTTTTTACTGTCTTAAACAAGTGGAAGTTGGTGAGAGACATTTGTTTTCTTGTCAACCCAAAAAATATAATTAGATCGTAAATAAACTTTTCGACTTAATGAATGAATATATTAATTTTTAAAATTAGAGTACGGTACGGTCTTAACTTTGAAAAAATATAACTATGAATCTTAGTGACTCGGTCAGAAACTTTTTGTTGTATTATACATATAAATAAGCAAAACCAAGTCGAAGAAATAAAAGAGTTAGGTAGTGTTGAATTCTCTAAATTTTCTCTGTTGTGTAGAGATATATATGCAGTTCTTAAAATATTATTGTAGTAAGAGAAATGCTTTTATAAAATGGTTAATACAAAATGAAATATTCAATGTCAGACTAATCGCGTTTGCTGTCTGACTGCCTTTGAATGGAAGTAACCAAAATGAATCCCTTAAGAATTACTTGGCTTGCGTTATTTGAGCTCTTTACCGGAACAAATTCCATTGTAAAGTTTCTGTTCTAAAGGACTTTTATATTACTAACTAAAGAATAATAACATTGTTACTAACTAAAAAAATATTTCATAATAATCTACGAATGTAAGTGCAAATATTTTTACTTATCTATGAACATGATGAACTGTATAAAAATTATAGAACGAA
Organism: Brenthis hecate; assembly: GCA_951806755.1. NCBI lineage: Eukaryota > Metazoa > Arthropoda > Insecta > Lepidoptera > Nymphalidae > Brenthis > Brenthis hecate. The sequence goes on from OX638251.1 coordinate 9,774,575, forward strand.
AACATTCAAAAATATACGTACATAAATAATTTTGAACAATATCCTACGAGTATATACATTAACTAGCATTGCCCTCCTCTCCGCCCGCTTCCAGTTGACCAAAAACCAAATTCTTAGGTTTTACATATTGGTATACTCTTACATTGCAGTTTTTGCATTGTTTCTCAGAAATGAGATATATAAAAGTATTCTATATGTTGACCCAGATAACCAGCTATCATCATACCAAATTTCATCAAAATCCCTACAGTGGTTTTTCTGTGATGCGGTAACAGACAGACAGACAGATAGACAGATAGACAAAAATTCTAAAAACTATAGATTCGGCCTCTGTATTGATAATAATGTTTTATTCAATAAGATTTTCAAAAAATATTTAATGTACAGATTCGGCTTAGTTACAATTCTATTATATGCATAATAACGATCCGACACAGTTGTTCTCGAAACTATCCCTAGCTGAGAATCAGCTTAATATAACGATTTTGCTAATAGTCGAACATACAACAACTTCTAATTGAATCAGCCTCTTAAACAGATTCACCGAAACTTTCGAAGTTACAAATAAAAATGATCATCGTCGGCTATACATAAAACTGTAAGTAAAATAGCTTATCACTTGGGTAAGTAATTATATAATTACATAGCAAACAATACTATACTAGTTTATTATTTTCTATGGTATTTATTATTTATATCTAGTGGCTAGCATGTACGGTTGTAGGTCCGAGGATCCTGGGTTCAAGTCCTGGGTCGGGCCATGTGTAGGGTCGGGTATTTTTCTTTCAAGAAATTCTTAGTAATAGTAAGTGGGAAGTGAGAAGTTGGTAGTGTTATACTCATAGCGAGTATCGAATTATCGTCCCACAGGATTTTAAGAGGGCCAAGAAGAGCGCACGAACTGCTATAATATATCCTGCACAGATGGCTAGGCTCTATATGATTGGATATCCCCCTTAGACAAGTTGATTTTTTAATCAATTAACCATGAAATGCTAAAAAATATGACAATAATAAATTCCAATCACAAAACATAGATGTATATGTATGCTCAAATATATAAGGTCTATACTTTTTTCTTATCTATTAGTGATGTCGATTGTAGACCGTCATCTCGTCACTTCACTGAAATAGAAAATATACAAAGAATAGTAAGAGATAATATTTACTTTAAACATTAATTCAGGATTTTCTTAGATTATTATAGTTCTTAGATCTTAATTTAATTAATAAATATTATACAAAATAATATAACAAACTGTATATTATCCAATATATAGTAACAAAACTTTCAGGGTAGTGTTCATCAGCTTGCAAAATTTCATCACAATCGGATTAATGGTATACGTTACAAAAACATTTGTTTATATACAACAAGAAAACAGATGTTGTAATATTTATTATAGAATTCTATACCGTTATAGTCAAAATAAATTTATTAATTGCTGAATTTTCAATATTAACAATAAATTAATATTAAAAAAGTTTTTAAAAACAAGTTTTTATATCATATAGATTGTGCAGTAATAAATGGGTTTGATTTCATTTAATTTTTTTTTCATGTTTTAGGTATTTCGTATTCTGTTGAGAAGAACCCTTTGATTTGATATCTATATCATGGCGGTGCATAAAAAACATAGTCCGCCATCGTTTGGAGTACATCATGTTGGATTTAGAATGACGTCACTTATTTAAATATGCATCGTGATCTAAAGTAAGCTAAATTTCAGCCCATCAGTTGAGGATAACTGTTTTAAAATTCAGTTGCAAGATTTGAACTAACATACACACAAACATTGAAAGTTAAATAAATACTTGTAAAAATTAAAGCTTCTAAAACCAGTCTCCAACACTATTATGAGTACACGTACATGTTTGCCCTTATTTCCAAATACAGTCGGCTACGATCTCTGAATATGCAAAACAATTGAAATACTTGACAAATGCCAACGTTGAATCCCGTTCGTATTATTGTGACCTTGCTGTACTTAAAAGATTGAACAATAATATAAATATTTTATAGGTCAACATGTTATACTTATTTACGTTGCTAAATAATTAATAATTAATAAATATAAACTCCTCACAATGTTAGTTAAGGAATTATTACTCTACATTATAGTGTTTTTGTTTGTATGTCCTCCTTTTAACGTAGCATTAAATCAATGTAGACTTTTCCACGATAGAGTTTGTAAGTCTAAGGGTGACATAAGCCTATTCCATTTAAAATGTCCACAGATATTAATCTCATACTATACCATACAACACAAAATATCGTCTAATGTTTTAATTTATCATTTCTATCTATATTCATCATTTCTATCATATTCATTTCATCATTATTATCATGTAGTAAACCAGACAACAAGAATAATATTTTGACAGCTAAAATAGTAAGTATTTGAGACAAAAGTTAATAAATCAGTAGCCGACATACGTAGGTTCCCTGCACAGCGTTTAAACCGAAACAAGTAAGATATGCCATTGAATTTGCGAGTCAATTCTGTAACATACCGGTAATACCGATGAGAACCACAGAGAGTTTGAACTAAGATGATCTTTTTTTAAATAAAACTTGAATAAAAATGCATGTTTTATATAGATATGATATAAAAATTTTTCGTAACTAGATTTATATATAAATAATATATATATATATATATATATATATATATATATATATATATATATATATATAAGGATTTACGTACGTACGTACATAAAAATGCTTTCCTTAGTCAAATTTGTCTTTTTAATGAAATGAAATTAAACTTCATTCAATTAGACTTTTTATGAACACTAGGATATTTCAAACCATTCGTTAAAGTCGAAGTGCTAAAAACTTCTTCTAAGACATAACACCTCGTCTTATCGCCTCTACTGATGACAACAGAACTGGCTCGATTTCTTCCTAAAGAATCGGGATTGTCATTCAGCGAGGGAATACATCTAGCATTCTTGCCACAATTCCACGCGGACATGACTTAAGTGTAAAATCATTTCCTATGGGTAGTATATTTTCAGTTTCTTCGTATTTAAATACTTTGTTAGATTTACTTTACTGGTAGATGTAGTGTATATAGCTAGGTGATGATGTTCTTCTGACCGATTCCGGCCACGGCGGCCAACCTCATTGAGACTAGCCATGAACGAATTGTGGCAAGTGCGCAGGAAATGTTATAGTGCACAAGTGTACGCGCAGACACAAGTACACTCTCTATTCCTGTCACTCTCATACTCCGGTGGGACGACCATTCGATACGACCAGTGTTAAGGCGCAGGGCCGACGGCTTTACGTGCTCTCCGAGGCACGGGGGTGGAACACCGCCAACTTCCCAACTCCGGGCTGTTATTGAAGCTTACTACAGAAAGACTCAATAACTAAACTTGGCCCGACCCTGGACTCGAACCTAGGACCTCCGGGTGTGCAGCCGTACATGCTAGCCACTACACCACCGAGGCAGTTACTTAATAAATGCCTATACTACCACCATCATAGGATCCTGTAATAAACATAATGAAATCTAACATCAAAAGTAAACATAACAGACCATTATATGTACGAGTAGTTAGTTCATACTGTGTGGGTCGAAGTAACAGTAATTCAGATTTATATTTTTTAATCTATAAAGGTAGCAATAGTGTTTTTTTTAATTTTTTAACTTTAAATAATAGCAATTTAAATTAATATTTTAACTTTTTTTTAAATTATTTATATATCGACGCTTAAATAAATAATTAATATTTTTTAATTTTTAGTTTTCTTTATGGTTATACATATAATAATCATAGCAACACTAAATAATATCATTGTTAATAAGGTATTTTAAAATATTTTCATATTAATAATAATATCAGCTAAAATTAAATATATAATATTGCCATATTTAATTATAATACTTATTAAAAAAATTAAAATGGTGGTACTTTGGTGCCATTTTAGAATTTTTTAAATCATTTTGTTAAATTGTGGTTACGCACTGTCTGTAACAAGTATTACGAGTAAATGTCTTTGAGACGTTTAAAACCTTATTCTCTCCCGTGACTATGATTGCTTTAAAGCATTCAAAACGTCGGGAACCAAAAATCAATAAAAATATAGTTTCATATCATCTTATTTTTTAGTTACCTCGGTATGTTTTTAAATAGAGATATTACTCGATACGTTAAATTATTGCCGTGTGATATTTATATTTAGTTTTATTATTAAACGTTAGATAACTACTAATATTTTAATTTAAACGAAATGTAGGCAAAGACATTGTTTTTTCGTGAATCTATTCCTATAAAAGATGTAATGAAAAGAAAAATAAGGATTATAATATTAATAAATATAATAGGCTTTAATTGACTTTTTTATCTATAACTAGCGAATGACGATGATGATGCGGATATAACGTGTTTTTCCGAGGGAACGAGATAATCTCTAGCGATAAAAACCCTTTATCTCCACAAAAAAAAATCATACCAATCCGTCACTTTGATCTGACGTGAAAGAAGAACAAACAAACAAACAAACAAAGTCAAACTATATATCGTAAAAAGAGAAAGTGTCAAATCTACAAGTGCATTCAATTAGTTTATATTAAGTTTAAGGTTGCATTCATAATTATAAAGTGTAAAAATGTGATTTTTACACTACATACGTAAGCTACGTAAACTTTTCCAATTTTTCTCTTAATAAGAACGTTTCTCGGACTTGAACGAATATTTAAAAAAAAAGAAAATTAGCCGAATTGATCCAGTCGTTCTCGAGTTTTGCGCTTAGCAACACATTTAGCCATTTATTTTTATTCATAATATTATATAGATTATCATAATTTGCTAATTACACCGGCGCGAGTGAAACACTTAATCAAGTAATCAATCATATGCCAAAATGCCTTACATCATTTTGAAAAAGAGCTGATACTCCTACATTGCTGGACCGATATTAACCAAACGTAGCTAAGAACTACCGCAAGGAAACTGGCTTTCAAATGAAAATAACCGCATCGAAATTGGTCTATCTGTTTGAGTGCTACGATGCCACAGACAGATAAACACACACTCACACAGACACAAACACACACACACACACACACAAACAGAGAGACAGACATCGAAGTCAAACTTATACACCCTTCTTTTTTGCGTCGGGGGTTAAAAAGTAGTATTAAATGAGTAACGTTCGATTTGTCATATATTTTTTGGTTTATTTCTGCAATATTGAAGTTCGTTCTTATATTCGTTGCGGGAGTCGCGTACTTTAAATACAAAATTAGCAAAACTACTTCACGTTTAATAAGTTATGAATTAATTGAAAAAGTAATTGAATTTGTTAGTCACTTGTGAACAAGTTAGGCTCCGCTGCAACGCATTGAATACGTTATTTATGAATTACGAGCATTAGAAGGACTAAAGAAAATACTAAAACTTCTCGTATAAGAAAATTTCATATTGACTCTAAAATGCGCTAGTAAACAAAAGTAGGAAAATATTCTGAAAATAAAATTTGTTAGCCAAATTTATATTCCGTTGGCGAGTTAGCGACACAGTAGATTGTTTGCGAACTGTTTGCAATACCAATTGTCGCTATCAACTTTTATAAAGTGATATATAATCACCGCGGATAATATTATAAGAAAAATTTGTCAACTTTTCTATCGACTGACTGTAGTAAGCTGCCGACTTATTATTTATTCGTAGGCTACCGTCAACTAAACACTCAATGCCGCATGTCATACCAATATTGTTTAATTTTCGGTTGACCAAAATATTAGTGAAAGTATTATATAGGTAGTGATTTGACTCCTTCATGTCCTCAAAATAATTTAAGCTTCCTATCCAAGTCGTGTGGTGGCGGCTTTAGAATACATTCCACCACCCCTCTCTTTCCCGTGGGTGCCGTAAGAGCCGGCTAAGGGATTTATTTAGCAGAACACCCGCTTCACTGGTGGTAGACGTTAGTCGACCGGGTTGGTACCACCGTGCAGTTGCGAAACATCCGCCATAGTGATCCGGCGTAGGCCGGCTCGCGTTCCGGAGTCAGCGCTGCATAGCCGACAAGTGGTTAGATTTTATAGCGAGTAAGGGACCGATAAGCGCTAGAAAGCATGTTCTAAATGGCATCAGTCGGCCCGCCGGCCAGTAGAAACGGTAGACCTGTAGAAACGGTGGTGCCGCTGGCCGCCCGCGGCATAGTACAGGGGCCCGATTGGGACTAACCATTCCAGGAGGCTGCCCCACCAGGCCGCGCATAATCTTGGAGTAGCTCGTCGTGCCGGATGGTGACCGGATGTGGGACCCGGCGACTACTTCCGGGGGGGTATGGGAGCCCTTCCGTCCGGCGGACCGGCTTGTGTCATTGCATGCACTCTAGATTCCATTTTGTTCCTTCTCTGCTATGGTGTCTGACTACTTTTTTTGTGCTCCGTTTCTTTTCCCCTCTCCGTCCTATTATGACAGCGCGTATTCCACATTCAGGTTTTACAGCGGCAATTTCTAAACCCTCCCACACAAAAACGTCATTTGAGGTTGAGTTCGCCAACATCCGCGGGCTCCATTCCAACCTCAATGCCGTACATCAACATCTTGAGACAGTAAGACCTGCAATGCTTTTCCTAACGGAGACTCAGATACTTCCCCCTGCAGACATATCATACCTACAGTATCCCGGCTACATCCTTGAAGAAAATTTTGTCGGAAAAGCTGGAGTGTGCCTGTATGTTAGGGCAGGTCTCTGCTGTCGCCGATTGCGCTGTTTGGAAGACTCCTCCTTCTCTGTCCTATGGGTACATATTGATCAAGGACCCATTAATTGTATATACGTGTGCCTTTACCGTTCCCACACTGGAGATAATGAGACCACTCGACTATTTGATTATCTTAGTCAGACGGCAGATGATGCGCAGGAGCAGTTCCCAAATGCAGAACTGGTGTTCTTGGGGGATTTTAATGCTCATCATGAGACTTGGTTGGGTTCCTCCAAAACTGACCACGCAGGACGAACTGCTCACGCCTTTGCTCTCACGCATGACCTGACACAGCTGGTACTCCAGCCCACCAGGATACCTGACATTGTCGGTCAAGCTCCTTCCTTGCTGGACCTTTTGCTGACAAATGACCCAACTAAATATAACGTGAAGGTAGGAGCGCCTTTGGGCTCCTCTGACCATTGTCTAGTTGGTGCTACTGTGCCATATGTCACTCCTCCACGACCTGTGGAGGTGAAGCGACGGTTATGGCACTACTTGTCGGCTGATTGGGATGGTTTACGTGATTTCTTTGCGTCTGTCCCCTGGTCTTCACGCTGTTTTGGTGAGAGAGATCCGTCCGAGAGTGCAATCGCCATCGCTGATGAAATACTGTTGGGAATGGAATATTATATTCCCTTCAGTGACGTTGTCGGCGGTGGTAGATCTCGTCCTTGGTTCAACCGCGAATGTACCGATGCTGTAGAGCAGAAACAATCGGCTTATCGTGCTTGGACTAGGGCCCGCTCCCTTCGTGATCCCAATGTCAAATCTCTCAAAACTGCTTATAATGCGGCCACTAAAGCTTGCAAGAGGGCTTACATTAGAGCAGATACTCAGCGCGTAGCACGATTTGGTCAAGAACTTCTTTCGCACCCTACGGGAAGCCGTAGCTACTGGCGACTGACCAAAGCCGTGCAACGCAACTTCTGCCAGCCTACACTGCCACCGCTACGATATCCTGATGGATCTCTGGCCCATGACGCACAGCAGAAAGCCAATATATTGGCCTCTCTGTTTGCAGCTAATTCCCGTCTCGACGACTGTGGAGCCCAACCTCCGACTATAGCATATTGTGGCACAACAATGCCTGATATCCAGATTAGGCAGCGTGATGTACGGTCAATTCTACAGTCGATCGACACCCGGAAAGCAAGTGGTCCTGATGGTATTCCTGCGATTGTTCTCAAAAATTGTGCAGCGGAGTTGGCTCCAGCACTAACGCGCCTGTACCGAAACTCCTATTCCTTAGGAATTGTGCCAAAGGCCTGGAAGGTGGCGAACGTTCAACCAATCCCCAAAAAAGGTGACCGTTCTGATCCCGCCAACTACCGACCCATAGCCGTCACCTCGGTACTCTGTAAGGTGTTCGAGCGGATCATAAACTCGCAACTCATCCGCTATCTAGAAGATCACTCCATTATCAATGATCGTCAATATGGTTTTCGACCAAAACGTTCGACGGGTGATCTTCTAGCTGTTATGACGCATCTATGGGGCGAGGCTATGGACAAGCATGGCGAATCGATTGCTGTTAGCCTTGACATCTCGAAAGCTTTCGATAGGGTTTGGCACCGTTCTCTTCTTTCCAAACTTCCGGCTTACGGTCTGTCTCCTCGATTGTGCGACTGGGTGGCTGACTTCCTGCATGAGCGCAGTATCCGCGTTCTCTGCGATGGGCAAGCTTCTAGCTTCCTACAGGTGAACGCCGGTGTGCCTCAGGGGTCCGTTTTATCGCCAACACTCTTCCTTCTGCATATCAATGACATGTTATCTCTGGGTAATATTCATTGCTATGCAGACGATAGCACTGTCCACGGACGATACTTTGGCCATCCAGCCGCTAATCGAATGGAGATAGATAACAGGAGAACAGAACTTGTCCGTGAGCTCGACGATGTCTTGTACCGCATCTCAGAATGGGGTTCAAAGAACCTGGTCGAGTTCAATGCCAAGAAGACGCAGGTGTGCGCGTTCTCGGCTAAAAAATCTCCATTCCTTTGTTTTCCCTCTCTTCAGAACACTCGCCTTACTATGCAGGATGGCATCAACATCCTCGGAGTTAATATCCGCAGCGATCTGAACCAAAAAAACCATATCGAGAGTGTCATTTCGTTAGCTTCGCGTAAACTCGGGGTCCTGAACAGGGTGAAGCGGTTCTTCACGCCTGAGCAGCTATGTCTACTTTACAAGACTCAAGTGCGCTCATGCGTTGAGTACTGCTCCCACCTCTGGGATGGCTCTGCAAAGTACTTGTTAGACGCTCTTGATAGATTGCAACGCCGTGCTATCCGCATAATCAATAAACCTGAGGCTACTCAGTACTTAGAATCTCTGCAATTGCGTAGAGATGTTGCTTCCCTAGCCGCTTTTTATCGCGTTTATTACGGCGAGTGTTCAGAAGAGCTCTTCCTACTTATACCCTCCTCTCCTTTCCTCTCCAAAACCACACGTGCTGGTCGGAAATTCCATCCTCACACGGTACTACCCATACCTTCTCGTACCAAAAGGTTTGGCAGCTCCTACCTGTGCCGCACTATTAGGAAATGGAATTCATTACCGTCTCACGTGTTTCCCTCTTCCTATAATCCTGGGTCGTTTAAACGGAGCGTGAAAAAGCACATTTGCAGGCCGACGAGGTGAGGTTGATCGGAATCGAGATCAAGTCTCGGAACCGATGGATCTCATTCTGGATTCCACTGTCGCTTACCACCAGGCGTCATGGAGTCATCTTGTCGAGCGACAATAAAAAAAAAAAAAAAATCCAAAAATACCACCCATTCCTCTAGAGACCGCGTCCCATATACTAAAAAGTGTCAACAATGAAGTTAAATGGAAGTCCCGTAAATTAAATATCGGTATGGTCAATATTTTTATTTACCATTAACTAATCGCCATAAAGAAAAGTTATGGATACTAGTTTATATAAACATTTTAATGCATAATAATAAATCTTTTAACAGTTTCAATTAGAATATTAAACTATTGAATTAATTTTAATATACTTAATTATTTGTTAGTCGAATGCTGGACGCAAATATTGTTTTATAGTACAAAATTATATTAGTTGATGAAATCAAGAGTATACTATGGTTACAATGTGAATCTTTTATACAAATATTAGTCATTAATAAGTTATTTTTTATGAAGGTTGAAAATTGATATGAATTTCTTTACTTTTACTGAAGGCAAAATTGTTGTGAAATTATACTAATTGAAAATTTTGGTACCTAAATTTTTGACATAATATTTTCTTGTACTAAAGAACTTTTTTCTAGTAAGGTACAAAAAGAACATAATAAATCCTCGGTTACCCTGTTTTCACTATTATTAGCCCACTGCTTGATGGATGGCGACACCCAATGTCACGTTCTATCTCAGGACTTAACATTTGCCGTAAAGGAATAAATTAAATATATGTACTAAATATTGCTAAGTATTAAAACCTAAAAAAGATAAATCAGGTATACAAAAATATGTCAAATGTGAGTCGCGAGACTGTGTTTTACTATTACATATGTAGTAATATATTATATAATTGTATAAGGAAGTGGTAGGTAGCCCAGTGTTAACGGGCTTGGAGTGTCGTAGAAATGAGAGTCAAATTTCTTCTTCTTCTGCCTGGCATTTTGTAATCGCGGTTATTGCTAGGGTCTGCCTTCCTGCTTATCCTCCTTCACTTGGCACAGTCTTTAGCATCATCCTGAGTAAGTCCATTGGCTCTCATTTCCTGCTTCACAACATCCAGCCATCGCTTTCTTGGGCGCCTGGGAGGACTTGTTCCAGGGGCAGATATATTAAGACACTTTCTTCCGACATAGTCCGCCGACACAGTCAGACTGACGCGAGACATGGCCATACTACCTCAGACGATGCTCTTGGAGCTTATCCGCTACTTCACGGACCCCGAGACTGCCCTGGATAAACGTGTTGCGTATTTAATCAGCCCACGTAACGCCGCACATCCACCTCAGCATCTTCATATTCGTGATGTAAAGTTCTTGAGTGTGCCGCGTTAGAACTGGTCAGATGATGCTCTTGTATATCTATCCCTTGAGTTTGGGTGGTATTCTGCGATCACAGATCACACCTGTGACCTACCGCCATCTGGTCAACGAACGTCGGGGCAATGGGCAACGTCATGACCAATGCTTCCGGATTCGTACAAGACGGATCCAAGGTACCTGAATTTCTCCGACTTAACGGCTGGTTTAAACCCTATTTGATGGTGCTAGAGTCCGGACTTTCGCAAGCCATGTACTCGATCTTCACCACATTTAGTTTGAGTCCGCCGTTCTCAAGCGTACTCTTCTACAGGTTTATCCTACAATCCAGCTCCAGATGGTCTTCATCAACGAGCGATATGTAATTGGCATACACCATCAGCTATGGAGGCTGTTCCTGGATGCATGCCGAGATAACACGTTTGATAACTACGTTGAATAAGAACGGGCTGACGGCGGCTGAGCCCTGGTGGACCCCTACAGTGGACGGAAAGGGCTCGGTATTGCCAACAACGGTTATAGCCTCGAAAGTCGAGTTGTGGTACATATCTCTGATAATGTCATATAAGCCTCAGGCACGCCTTTGAAATATCATATTTATTTACTAGCGACTCACCATCGCTTCGCTCGGGTTCGTCCCTAGGTTGATTCCCCGTACAAACTTTCATCCCCATTTTCACCACCCTTAATGGATGATTCGAGATAAACAGTATTCTATGTCTTTCTCAGGGTCTCAAACTATTATCTTACCAAATTTCATCTAAATCGGTTCAGTAAATCCAGAGATTATCCCCTACAACTTCACAAGCCTACAAAATCACAATTCACAGACACACAAACTCACAAATTTTACCTCTTTATAATATTAGTATAGATAAAGAAATCTAAAGAAGCTTCATTTATACATTAAGATGTGCTTAGAAGCTTGAATAAAGCAAATGAGCTTTTAAAATTATATCTCGATTGATTAAATAGTGTATATTCATATTAACTAGTGTATATTGTAAAGATAGTAGGTAAATGTTGAAATTTTTAAGACAGTGCTACAAAATAAACTTTATTTTGTACAACTCACAAGTTTTTCAATAATTACTTTAAAACTATAATATTTACCAGAAAAATTTAAATGCACAGTTAAAGTGAATGTTTTTATCTACAAAATAAGGTACTCTAGTATAACCTAGCCCATTTAGAACGCGAACTAGAATTTTTTAAATCTTGTTTTTGCTCTCCTGTAAAATGTAGATTTTTTACTTGTATCACTTGTCACAGGAGGCACAGATATATAACATATACATATATGTATATAAATAGATAAAACACACCTTTTCAGCTTTTGTGAAGCAAAATAGAATTGACATTTAAAAGTCAATAATTCTGTGGTAATAACTCTTTCCGTAAATTGGTCGTTTGGACAAGACACAAAGACGACAATAAGCTGGCGATGCCTGCACATAATATTATAATGGCAGAAAATGATAAACTTGATAAAAATAAGAGAAATATGTGAAGGGTACTTATTATGAGGTTTTATAAGCTACATAATCTGAATCCCTTTTAAATTCAAACCGGGACTGATCTGAGGAGATGATACCGGTATTTAGTCCACAAAAGATTTTATCAGACCCACTCTTGGTTAACAGATATGTTGCCAATATTTCGGTTTCCATAATTGATTTTAAATATAATATTGAATAAGAAGGTAAAAACATGTAATTATTAGTTTTGATTTTTATACACTTTGCATGTATTAGACTATTGAACTAAGTATACATGGGGTCTAATGGCAACCTCTTTCTTCGATGACTACACTTGTTGCGCTGCCCTTCATTTGATATTCAATGAGTTCAAGTATCTTACTTCGCCATGGAGCATGTTTTGTGATACTTTTTGTATATGTCAAGTATTCATCTTGGCCGCTGTTGCTATACCAAAGTAGTATTGGGGTCGAATCTGTACTTACAATATACATACAAAATAAAGGGGACCAAATTTTTAAAACGATAATTGGTCTTTTGAGGTTTTAAGCTACGTTAAGATGTTTCATTCTTGTGATAAGATATGATGACTAAGATAAAATTCAAGATTTAGCTATCTATTGTGTATTGTATTGTGTGGAAAGCTTATTTGTAATCTGTTTAAAAACCTCTCCATTAACGTTGATAACAGAATGTTATATTTTTGAGGATTTATAAATGCGCAAAGTTCTGAAAACTGTAAACTAATTCATGTCATTAATTTGATTATTGTTCGTGTTTAGGTTTGTTATTCTTTTCGATTTTATTAAGACAACTAGCGACTCACCCTCGCTTCGCTCGGGTTCGTCCCTGGGTACGTTTTTTTAACGATTAGTAAAGATTAGATAGAGTATATACTGGTATATACATATATTATTTTTTTCTAACTTAAACTTAACGTATTGTTGTAGATGGTAGGTTCACCACTATTGAAAGTAATTCGATGTAGTGATTCCCATACAAAATCACCAGTTCTGAACTTTTCGAGCTATTTCCAGCTGTTCTTATGGGTTTTTTCTAAATTTTTTTATATTCAAACGATCCCTGATGTACCTCCAACAAAACAAAAAAAGAATTTTTCAAATCGGTTCAGCCGTTTTTGAGTTTTAGCGATATATATATATATATATATGATTGTGCGTCATTTGAAAACATCCTAATCTATTAGCATTTGACCGCTGCGCTACCTGCGCGGTTAATTTGTATATAATTGCAATGCTCCTAATGGCCGTAACGTGACTCTTTAGAGTATACCGCGTCCAAACCAATAAAATAAACAAACCAAAATCAAACTGCCAACTTTACATTATAATTTTTACCAAAATTTCACACAGTAGTTTTAACAATATTTTCATTGGAGATGTAATAAGAATATTCCGTAAAAGCCAAAATAATGAACCATATGGATATAAAAACTTAGTAAATATATTTTAACCGGAAATTTTTTTATATATTTTGAACAAAATATTTTAACATACTTGCTTCATTTACTCATTTGCTTGTAAGCTTTATTGTAAACAATCGTTAGTCGTTACAAAATTACAGAGAGTAATCAACTAGAACGTTTAAGCTCAGCTTTAGGTACTGAGCGTGGAATCAAAGCTGTGTACTCCAATTCTGCTGAGCATATTTTTATAGAAGTTTTGTTTGATACCCTCAAGCTTCTTCTCGGTGTTTTCTATAGTCCTAACTTACATGTAAATTATTTTGATTCTTTTGAAGCTCTTTTGGAAAAATATGTTTCAAGAGTTGACCACACCATAATTATGGGTGATTTAAACACATGTTTAATTAAGAACGACTCGCGCGCAAATCGACTAAAAGCCATTATCGACAGTACGAACCTAAACTTTCTTTCCACGAATGCTACCCATCTGTTTCCTAACTGCTCTCCATCCCTATTGGAACTTATGATAGTTTCATCAACGGAACGTGTTGCCACTTATGGTCAAATGTGTGCTGAGGCATTCTCGTATCATGACCTCATTTACTTGTCATACAAAATCCGACCACCTAGAATCAAGCCTAGAGTAGTGATGAGAAGGTGCTTTAATAATTTCAATCACGATAAATTTATGCAGGATCTTAGTCATATTGACTGGGAATGCATATTTAATGCTTCAACAGTAAATGACAAGATCAGCATTTTTAACTCAATCATCACTGAACTCTTTGACATTCACGCACCACTCCGACCAATAAAACTTAAACATCTCCCAGCACCGTGGCTAACACAAGATATAAAGTTGCTCATGGCTAAGCGCAACGCTGCAAAGTCTAAATATAAAATAAATCCCACTGAGAAAAACCTCCAACGGTACAAAACACTGCGGAACCGATGCAATAAGACTTGCAAAGACGCCAGGCGTGCTTATATTTGCTCATCAGTTGACAGTAACAATTCCGCTTACACATGGAAATTTTTAGATGCGATGGGGATTGGAGGTAGGCGTGCCAAATATGCATCACTCTTAAGCAACTGTACCGATTTAGATTCCTTAAATAAATATTTTACAACCGTTGATGCATTACCCAATAGCATTAAATCGAGTACCCTGCAATCCTTGTCACTCCATCACGACCCTTCTATTACTTCCTTCCACTTCACGAATATTACACCTGCAGAAATACACAAACATGTGATAGCCATTAAATCTGATGCTATTGGTAATGATAACATCAGCAGAAAAATGATTTTATTAAGCCTTAATACTGTTCATCCTATCCTATGTCATATCTTTAACCATTCTCGAAACTCTTATGAATTCTCTGATGTCTGGCGACTTTCACTAGTGATCCCTATACCGAAAACATCTAACCCTATATCCTTCTCACACTACCGACCAATTTTTATACTTCCTTTCTTATCTAAAGTCCTCGAACGTATAGTCCATCAGCAACTATACCTACACTTGAATAATAATAACATCCTATCTCCTTTCCAGTCCGGCTTCCGCCCTGGGCACAGCACTGTTACTGTACTTAATAAGGTCTGTGATGATATTCGACACGAATTCGACAATCAGCAAATTACCATCCTCGCCCTGCTGGATTTCTCTAATGCATTTAATACTGTAGACTTCGATATTCTACTTGCCATTCTCAAGTCCATAAATATCTCCTCGAATGCTACTAAATGGTTTTACTCCTACCTAAATAATCTTGATGGCAAGTCGGTGAGCATATTTAAAAAACGTCTCAAAAGACACTATCTATCACAGTAGGGTTATTCTGTCATTAGTGCCGTACTATGTAATTTGTTTATGCATATATATATATATATATATATATATATATATATATATATATATATATGCATAAACAAATTACATAGTAGTAATATATATATATATATATATATATATATATATATACATATATAGACATTATGTTATTATTGTATATGTATGTTATGTATATATAATAAAAATATATATGGTAAGACTAATATTTTATATATGTAAATTTTTATGTATGTTTATTTATATTAAGTTTTAATGATTTGTACTTTATGCACCTTTCCGCTCACTTATTTTCTTATATCCTTTACTATCGGTTGCCTGTAAGAGATCGCTTTTAGTGATAAGGCCGCCTTTGCACATCTCTTTAATTGTATAATATTTTTTTTATGTTAATGTACTATTTTCTTGTGCAATAAAGTGTTATAAATAAAAAATAAAAGAAAAGGTAATACAGTTTATACATTCTGATTCAGTTATCCTAACTATTATAGTGATGTCCATATATCACCTGAGAAGAGGTTTGATTCTTAGTAGAACGGGATTGTGTACGTTACGTTAAAATGTTACGACGTTTTTGGACGAACGGACAAAATGTAACTACACAATTCAAACTAAGTAAATGATTAAATTTTTTCATAATTCTTAAACGACCTTTACTTATATTAGAAATATTTTTTATTAAAAAAACTTTAATTTCATACTTATTTCAATGTTTCTATTATAATATAATATATAGTTTACTATTTTTAATCATTCACCGAAAGGAAGCGATCACAGAATATAGGCACAGAGTGGGTCTGAGAAGGGGAAATCGATGCAGACCACGCTGCGTTGTGACCATCAAAACAACTTATGCGTAAAGCCAGCTACAAGCACATCTTTCTATATTATATTTATTTGCATAATAGTTTCTGCATTTAACAACTTATTGGGAGTTATTTATACAAGGAATCCTTACTAATACTATAAGTACGAAAGTGGGGCAACGGGTCGACGTGATTTTCGCCTAGAAATACATATATTATTTTGTAAAGACTAAAATTTTTATCCTTGTATACCAAGTTGTATTAAGTAATGTATATTAATTTTTTGTACAATAAAAATACTATGCCTACTAAATATCCATATTATAATACATTTTATTTTGAAATTTCTGCTCTTTACTTTAACGATACGACATGAAAAGTAAAATTATGAAGTAAAATTTATGTAAACCTATTTCCTTGGAAACAGATCAATTACACACGACATATGAGAAGCCGTGAGAAGAGGTGTAACGGGTACCTACTACTTAAATAAAATTATGTTTTTTTTTATTAGCATCATCAGAAAAACTTAGCACTATTTATATTTATAAATAAAGCTAAGTTAGAAATGTGTAATAGTGTTTTAAAAGAGCGAGTTACGCAAACCAGAGCACATAACAAAGAAGTACACTATTTAATGTAGTTTCAAAGGTTCTACCGTGACTTTAAAAATAGGTCGACGTCGACACCCCTCATAATACTTTCATGAAAGGATGTTCATTAAATGGTATGATTCTTTTTGGTAGGTACGTTATTAAGTGTACAAGTGAATCTTGACAAATAAAATTGTAAAAAATGCTTTGCATGTTAATTGTATCCAACATATAAGAGAAAACGGCTAGAGTTACTTTGACATTGCGTAAAATATAACTTAGTACAATATTTTAGAATTTAGATTAACGAATGTAATTTTCAGTATGACAAAACGAAAAATTACAAGTTTTCCTTAATTTTTTTATTGACTGGATGTTGCTATTTGTACTCTCTGTATACAATCCTATATAAACAAACGTTGTGTTATAGTTGAAAGTCAGTATAACTATAGAAGAAAATAATGGTATAATATTATTACTATTATGCTTATTAAGCGTTGGAGTAATCCGGTAAAATCCATATCAGACACGCATAGAAAAGGGTTAAACCGCTTTAGGATATCTTGATTATTCTGTAGTTATAACAATAAAGTACAAAACTAAAAATGTACATAATATTTTTAGATTATTAACAGACTTATTTACGTTTTATATTTCGTTAATATATACAGATAGAATAAAATTTAAGTGTCTGTTTGTAATATCAAAATAATAACTTTTTACTAAATACATACATATGAAAGTATATCCGGTACTTATAAGCAGGGCTCGAAAATCCGTTCAATTTTTAAACCAGTTATTGACCCCAAACCGAAAGCTTTTTCGGTTTAAGGTTTCGGTAACGTACTTTAACCGGTTAAATACGGATATACGGTTCTTGACGAAATTAGGTTCGATGAACAAAATTAACTGGTTAAAATGAGTTTTTTGTGTTTAGCTCGTCTCTGCTAATGGTGAATAGCTTAGTAGAAGAATGCATGCACGTTTTATGAACAAAACGAAATCCACGTTCTCTAAGAATAACCGCTAACTATTATTATTTCGGTTTACTAAACTGTTCATTTTTATTAACTGGTTAAAGAACAAGCGATGAATCAACCATCACATTACCGAAATAAACCGTTTTTTTAAACCGGTTCCGAGCTTATAAGAACAAAAATTTTTTAATTTTTTTGTCTGTATGTCAGTTTGTTTCGATTAATCTCCGAAAGGGCTGAACTAAGTTTGAGGGGACTTTCATTGATAGATAGCTGATATTATAAGTAACTTAGATTACTTTCATTTAGGAAAAAGAATTATGGTTCCGTGCAAATAAATTAAAACCCATGAACACACTCGAGCGAAGCGAGGCCAAGTCGCTAGTTTAATATAAATAAAAATCAAAGTTTGTTAATATATTTTTATGTAGTAAATCCTAGTTAGGAGAACCTGAAGATAAATATAAAACTAATATACAGTAGGACAAAAGTTACAGGTAATTGCGTTGTTATTTTCTGGAGGTTACTATAATATGTAAACTGATAAAATTATGTAAGTTTGTCAATCTACATGCTAATTAATCAAGTGAAACCCTTCAGACAATTTTCACGCTCAATGTTTACATTTAATCAATTTAAGTCAAACCTCTAAGTTGAAGTGGTCAAACACAAGCTTCGCTACGAGTTTTTACTGAAAGACATTCGAATGCCTGCAAATAAACGAGGAAATTATTGCGAAAATGAGAGTAAAAACTTTTTTAAACAAGCGCTTTAAGCGTAATCTAATTTACGAAGTTCGTGTATATTAAAAGAGCGTCAACAAATTGATTTTATCTAGCAACTGGTAAGGCAAACATCCCCGAAAGTAATTGATTAACTGGCGAGAGTTTCGCTTGCACACCAGTTAAATTGCGTTTTTGCTCTCTGATGCTTAGTAGTTTATCGATTAGTTGCTATCCATAAAAATTGGTCAAGTCGGTTTACGTGAAGAAGAGCTCCGTAACACATTTATAAGATTTAAGAAATGTACGGATTCATTATTTTTATCTTTTCTATTTTATGGACCCTTAAAACGAAAAATAATAGTTATTTTACATTTTATAAATATTTACTTAAATACAAAGATTTATTAATAAAAGAGTTTTATTTAAGAATTGGATATATATATATATATATATATATATATATATATATATATATATATATATAGTATATATAATATTTTTTTTACTTAAAATATGAATATAACATTTAAAAAAGAGATTCATTAAATCTTATGACAGCTAAGTTATTATTAATTGCATAATATAAGAATGAATCAATAACCATATCGCGTGTAGCAACAGATCTGTAATATCCACCATTATTAGCTTATGTGGATTCCGCAGCTATTATCAATTTTGTAGGGCTTCTTGTATATGATAGTTATTCGCGGTTGTGGCGAGGCTTGGATTGGTAACACTGCAACGACTATTTATGCATCGTATACGCACAGCTTCTAATATATGGCCTATAATATGGAACGTGCTCTTTCCCCTAGTACCGACTAATTAAATTTTAATTTTCAGTAAGCGAAGCAAATTATTTTTTCAGGCTTTGAAAAAAGAGATATAGTCAATTAGATAGTGTATTTTTCTGTATCCGCTATTTTCGCCTGTTTTAATGCTTAAAGCGTTAAAGCAGGCGAATGCTTTAACTTAAAAAACAGTGCCATATAAACGTCTTGAAAAAGTTCTATTCCTTATAGTTCAATTACTTTGAAAGCAATTTTTAAGCCTGTTCTACCATTTCAAACGTGATACACAGTGGAATAATACTCAACACTTTTTAATAGATATGAAAATTTAAAACTTTCTGCTACGAGTATACTGCCTGATAAACTTTAAAATATACGATAAGCGAGTATCAGTTCTGTGAAATTTCATTTGCACTTACGGCGTCGTGGTTAATTTATCGTTGATTCGAACTAATTACCGAATTAGTATGAAATACAAATCTTTGAATTTCTCGGCTTTTCTGTACTATAATATGCATGCTGAATATTGCACTAAAATCCGTTAGTAGTTTAAAAGATCTAAGCGAACAGACAGTGGAAGCGACTTCATTTTATGCTATGCAAAGATAACAACTAACTAAGTAGGTAATATATTTTTAATCGGCTAGCACGTATAGATGATGAGAAGAAAGAACCTACTAGGAACTTCTCAGTACCTACATAAATTTCTTGCTAACGTACGACGTTTTAATCTGTATACTTTCACTCTAATTTATATCAACAATATTCAATTATGTTTTAATAATACTATAATCCATACTAATATATAAATGCGAAAGTAATTCTGTCTGTCTGTTTATCTGTTACCTTTACCTTTTCACTTCACGCTTAATCCGCTGAGCCGATTTAGACAAAATTCGGAATGGAGAATGTTTGAGACACTGGGAAGGACATAGGATAGTTTTTATCCCGGAAACCATCCCTTAAGGATGTGAAACGAGGGGTTGAACTTTGTTTGAGGAATTTACCGTTTCTTTTCACATTCATTTCTTAAGTAAGGGATATAAAACTCCTTATACCTATATATATGTATATATATATATATATATATATATATATATATATTATATATATATATATATATATATATACACACATAGATAGACTATATAGTCCATGTCCCATACTAACCGTCTTAAGGTATAGGACGAACCCGAGTGAAGCAAGGGTGAGTCGCTAATATTTTATAAAAGGTAACATGATTCGTATTTCATTTAAAATATACTTATTAGCCCACTGTTGTAAATGTTCGTTGTCTACTTGAATGGTATTTTGACAAAATTATTTTTATTACTGAATAATAATCGGCACTTAGAAAAATTTAATAATCAATTTGTTAATTGAGGCAGGCAGGTAAATTTTCTGCGTTGTGTTTTTATCATTTGGATTACTTATGACTTTTGCTCGTTTCTGTACTAGTAGGTAGGTTGTTTCTTTAATTTGCATTTTTGGCTTTTGTATGATGGATTTTCATTTCTGCTTGTGATTGTGGTTTTTCGTTATTAGTTTTGTTAGGAGGTTATGTTTTCATGTTTGTTTTATATAATACTAGCAAAACCTGCGGCTACGCTCTCGGTAGAAATATAAAAAATAAACTTTCCTTATCTCTTTTACCCCCTTATGGGATGAATTTCGGAAAATGTTAAAACACGTCTTTATTTAATTATATTGAAGAGCATTAATTATAAGTTTCTTCTTAGTATGGTAATTCTGATAATAAATATTTTTTGGGTTGTATTATAACGTATTTTCTCGTGGGAATGAGATAATCTTCCGCGGTAAAAAGTAGCCTATGCCATTCTCCAGCTCTTAAACTATCTCCACACAAAAAATCACGCCAATTCATCACCATGTTTTGACGTGAAAGAAAGACAAACAAACAAATAAACACACACACACACTTTCACATTTATAATATTAATATGAAAGTATGGATGTACACTCAATGACATCCTACGCGTCATCGGGGCGTTAAATGTGTATATTTAATACTTGCGTAGGTAGACCTCGTGATCCGGACCTGCTTGCCCCCGAAGCACTCAGACGGAACCGTCACCCTCGTTAGTGTATGCGCAAGTGATCTTAAAACGTCCCATCATTATGATGAAAGAGTTATGTTGTTCGTTATAGTGAGTAAGAGTAAGTCCCTTGCCGACGACGGGCGGCAAAGGGTCCATTAAGAGGGTTCCAAATCAAAAAAAGGTCAAATCAAATCAAAATCAGCAGAAATCGAAAACTAATAGATACCTTCCAACATAGTTGGCTCGTGATCGTGAAGAATGGAGATCTTCAAAATTTGGAAATTCAAAAATAATACCAATTTCAATTTCTAATTTACGATATAAATAAGAAAATACCCATTACAGTAACCATACAGCATTACGTTATAAAAAGCCATACTACAGGGTTAACATGTAAGGCAAAAATCCTAAATTAAAAGACGGCTAAAGAATAAAGTATATTGAGTTACTATACTAATAAGTAATTAAAGTGATTAAATTTAAATATATGTTGTATGTATGAAGTCCCCAGCGGTTTTGGCGTACCGGTAAACTAGATAAAATTGCAAGTTTCATAACAAAATACTTTTTTAAGCAATTACTAGGTGAATCTAGTACAGAATAAAATACTAAAAGCATCTTTAATACTATACAACAGAAATAATTGCTACCTCATGTGATAAATAAGAAATAAATAATAATACAATTAAATAATCATCCAAATTATCTAAAATAGAATAAATAACATATCTATAATGATATTTATCTAAAAATAAACTTATTTCGAAGCCAAAACAGGTCAGTACCTTTTTTACCTGTGTTTGACAACCAATTTTCTAAACCTTTGGTAAACTATTGATAAGCTTTAGTGTTATCAATAATGATTTATGATTATGGTCGAATTTCAACAACTGAGCGAACACTAATGTAATACATACTTCCTTATATTATAAATTGTGAAAGTATTTGTTTGTTTGTTTGTTAGTCTTTATCTCACGTCTAAACAGAGTGACGTATTGCCGTGATTTTTTGTGTGAAGATAGTTGGAGGGTTGGAGAGTGATATAGGCTACTTGTTTACTGGAGGAGATTATCTAATTTCCACAGGGAAATGTTATAATAAAATCCAAAAAAATATTTTTGGTCAAAATTACTTGAAACTTGGTATTAATGCTCATCAATATAATTAAACAAATACGTTTATTAGCATTTTTTGAAATTCATCCTATAAGGGGGTAAAATAGGGGATGAAAGTTTGTGTGAAACTACCTTTTAAAGATTTTTTTGTAGTTTTAGCACGACCGAAGCCGCGGGTTCTCCTAGTATTATATAATTAATTAAGTAATTATTATGGAGCATAACATTATCAATGCGAAAGTTATCTAGGGGTAGATGTCAATTCAATAGATAACTTTTCGACTTCTAATTTCTATATCTTTATCAGTAACTAGTGATCGCCTCGTGGTTGCAAATCAACTATAATTCTATAAGTTCGATTGATATTGAGATTCTTTTTTCAAAGTTGTATGAATATTAAATAGCCTAGAAAATCTAAAAGAAATTTGAAACAAATTACAAACAATTTACTCTATGTTCACTTTGACACAAACTTTAACAATGAACCAAAGAGTATATATCTGTGTGTGTGTCAAACATGTGTTTGACACCATGTGGTACCATGTGGTAGTGTGTGTAATGTTATTTTTTATTGATTGAATGTATTTTTTATGCATAATTTTGAAAAAATATTAGCATTCTGCAATCCTTCTCCATATAAACTATAATTGTGGGAAATTTCATACACCTCCGTGCGCGCAATTTTCGTAAAAAGGGGTATAAATTTTTTGCTTCACATATTACTATTATAGTCATATATTATAAGCTATATCTTAAAACATATTCAATGTATACATATAATAGCCGTAATAAATAAAAATGGATCACAGAAATGTATGTACGCGCATAATTTCGGATCGACTACACCAAATTGGATAATTCGTTTTTTTTGGGTTTGTTATTGTCAGGAAGTTCTGGATGGAAGAAAATTAAAAGAAAAAAAAACTAAAGTAAGTTTTTTTAAATCTCATAATATGAAAAGTGAGTGAGTGAAATAGTTTTTATCCCTGAAATCATTCCTTAAGGGGGTAAGAATGAGGATGAAATGGGGAAGCAAGCTAGGAACCAACCCGAGCGAAGCAAGGGTGAGTCGCTAGTTAAGTATAAAGTATATTCTGGAGGAAAATAAATAGTTGGTATTTAATTGCGTCATTAGTTAAAAATTACTATTTTAGCGAAAATGTGCCTAATAATAATACAACTAATATTATTAAAAACGTCTTTGTTAAACTTCAGAAATGAATATCACTTCAAAATGACCTAAAATTGAAAGTGGAGATAAAATGTAAAGTAAAAATGGGAGTATCACGATATTTTTGGTTATTGTTTGAAACATAGATGTTTTTCTATTCAAAATCAAAAGCAACGGACACAGGACATAATATATGTAGTTTCTGAAAACGTTGAATAAATTAACAGGAGCTTACTATAAACCAATAGATTATTAATAACTAATAGGTCTTTCATAAAGAAATGGCTACAACAAAACGTCGTGATTGCTGTTGCATTAATAAAATATTGATCGTCAGTCCGCCTGTGTCGTGGCTCGTAACAGATCGACGTGCCCTGTCATTGGATCATACAAATTACTTTTCTTCTATAATGGATCAAATTATAGTTTGTCATCTTTCTACACAAGACTCTGTTTCGTTAAATTGAACCTTGTATTCTATACATTTATATATATATCACTTATATATATTAACAGTGTAGTATTTTCTATGAAAATAAATATATAGAAATGTTTTATTTTCGATATTTAGTGTGAAAGTATAAACCAAGATATACGAATATAACGTCTAATGAGAATGATGTTCTATCTTATAATAAATATATATATATATATATATATATATAATTCATCCTAAAGGACTGGGCTGGTTTGGATTAAATTTTGTGTGTATATTCGATTCGAGTGGGTCCCTGCAAGGTCTGAAAATACAAATGGACCCGGTAGGTGGCGCTGCAGTCGGGGTACCACTAATTATTTCCTAAAGAGCGGGGACGATTTTAACGATATTTTTTGTTTATGTTCGAGTTGGTCACTGCATGTTTTGAAAACACAAATGGACCTAGTAGGTAGCGCTGCAGTTGGTGTGTCACTAAATTTTCATAAAAGACTCCATTAAATATAAATTAAAATTGTTGATTATATAAAATGAAAACCGATGTATGCATGTATGTTCCTATGGACTTCAAAACAGCTGGAGCGATTTTGATGAAATTTTCAGATAATCTTAGATGAGCCCAGCGGCTGATCCTGTGAATTTTGTTAGAGATCGGAAGTTTGGACTTTTTGGTTTGTGTATATATATATATATATATATATATATATATATATATATATATATATATATATATATATATATATATATATATATATATATATATACTAGTGACCCCCAGCCAGACGACGGTTAGAACCAGTTATTGTGTTTTCCCGCGGGAATGAAATTTTTCCTAAAGTAAAACGTATCCTAAATGTTGACCCGATTAAAAGTAATTACTTCACAAAATTTGGTTAATATCGGTCCAGTACTTTTTGCGTGAAACGCTCACACACAAACAGACAAAAAATTTAAAAACTATTGTTTTGGGGTCTATATTGTGTACATAATACGTTACATTGTTTTTAGAAAAATATTTCATGTAAAAACTTCGCTAAGTTACTATTTTATTATACTCGTACATATAAATATACCTACCTTTATTTAATAATTTATATATCTTTATACCTTTTAATATCGACTTCAAATCTTTTTAAGTATAACTATGCCACCTCTAGGATGGATTATTTCACTAAATTTATACGACACTATCTATGAAATATCCATTGTATTCACTAAAAAAAGTTTTTATAAATAAATCCCCAGCAAATTAGATCACTCCAAACTGAGCAGGTACCTCTTTAGCAGAAATTGTTTTAAATACTGATACATAATAGGTATATAAGTGGTAAAATTTCTGTTTTTATATTATTGTTACGATAATATATTATTTTAATATTATTGTTACGATAATAACGTATACAAATTTTATGAAGACAATTTTCAGGCTTGCTGCACTTGAGAATATTATAAATAATCTCGAAGTAACAAATCAATATTAGCATTAATCACATTAGTCTCATTTCTACGGTTAGTCGTCAAGGTTGAATGACCCAGTCGTTTAACTGTGTGCCTAAACAAAGTGCAATAACAACAATCGTATATTTTACTTGAAGATCCTTATCCTTTTTTTACCAATGTTATTTCTAATGAATTTTACCGGACGGCTTAATTTTAAAGCATGCATAAAATAAAGAGAGAACGATGTCTAGGATTTTACAAAATCTATACATACAATTTTAATGTATGTATAGATTAATATATGTGTACTTGAGAAATAATTACGTCATTTAAATTTTCAATATACAAGAATTTACTTAGATTTGGCAAACCAAATAGCACAGTTGGAAACTTTCCGACTTTTGACTGTTTTTAACAAAACGTCTAAGAATTAAAGAAAAAGGAACAAACTATCGCCGTTTGCCTTTTAAAGCCTGCCAACTTGGCTGTTCAATTATCCTAAGCTGAAAGTAATATGACCTTAAATTGTTTTGCGTTCGATTAAAATTCAACTGGAAAGGAGTATAAAGTTTTTTTTGCTAGGAACACTTTTACAGTTTTTTTAATTATTAATAATAACTAATTAGTACCCATAGAATATTCTTCCATTATTCTGCTATACATGAAAATTGCCAATTTATCACTTTTTTATCAGATTTTTTTATAAAGGTTGTATGTAGCGGTAAAAGTAGAAGTTGTGTATTTGTAATAAGTAAAATATGTCTTAGTATAAACAAAGACTTCATTAAGTGAGTCGAATCTGTGCATTAAATATGTTTTGGAAAATCTTATTGAAATAATCATTATAGTCGATATAGAGGCCGAATCTATAGTTTTTAGAATTTATTTCTGTCTGTACGACATAATGACTGGACAGATTTTGATTAAATTTGATATGACGATAGCTGGTTATCCGGGTTAACATATAGAATACTTTTTCTGCTGGAAAATATCTCATCTCTGAGAAATCTTACTAAGCGTTAAAACGAACGCGAGTGGAGCAAGGGTGAGTCGCTAGTTTGATATAAATATAGCACTAGGAAGTTTTTATGACTTGATGAGAACTTTGATGGTTAAAATGTTTAAGCTTTTAAGTAGAAGAAACTGTGTTAGATAAAAAAGTTGGTGATAAAATTATGACTTTTACTGTAAGTAAATCTATTTTAGATTACATTTGCCTGAATTTTCTATGAATTCAAGTCTTATTCTAGTTATCTTTCTTGGAGATAAACTAGTTTAGGGGTCATATTGTAGGTAAAATTCTCGGATGTGTTGAAATGCGGTTTATTTATATCCGCAAAAATCAACATTGTAGCTTAGAATTGAGATAATTTATAGACAAAGATAATTTCTCGTATATTTAAAGACGAAATTCAAAATTAATACAATACTGAGTTACAATGAACATTTCCTTGCAACTGTAGATAATTGATGAGATAATTTTCTTCGTCTCGTTCAACATTTATATGGTGTAACATAACGTTCAACATAAGTAAAGTCGTAATTTTATACCTTGCCTATAAATATTTGAATACTAATATTATGTACGAAGTTGTAGAAGTACGAAGAAATTTTATTAATTATATGACGTAAAACTTCCACGTGGCAACGGGAAGAATAAAATGTGATATTTGTGTTTTTTTAATCGACGAAAAAAAGGAGGCGGTTCTCAATTCGACACGTATACATTGTTTTTTTATGTGTTTGACCATGCATAATTTTTTACCGTGTAGTCCGATTTTGATGATTCTTTTTTATTGGATAGGGTATATCTCTTAGTTGGTTCCATTTAAGCTTGAATAAAGAATCCACCCCTAAGTATAGAAAATAAGGGATAAAAACGGACTTTAAAAGAAAACACTAAAAAGTAAAAAAATAACTGATTGGTAGTTCTTTTATTTAATATAGATACCTAATAAGATGTTTTCGAAGTTGGTGCTAGCCGATACATTTGTATCGGTAATAAAAACACACCGATTTAACTTAAGCTTAAACAACTACCTTAACGCTTTCAATAAGTCAGACAAATCCAACGAAAATGTCTAGTAATATAAAAAAATGTTATAAACACAATAAATCATTTGGTAATATTGATTTTGATGCGATCATAACGTAATCGGTAGATTGCACATTTTCATCAAACATTTACATATAATACAAGACCACAAAATACTAGACTGCACAAGTAATTCACTGGGCTGCTCAGATTTTACTGAAGGCTTTTATTTTTAATAAGAAATACTCTGTTATTTTTTAAATATATCCATAATATTATTTTATTATATGTGTATATATATATATACATATATTAAATTTTTTTTATTTAGTATTCTAGAAATTATTATAATTAAAAAAAATATTGTACTTTATGAATATTTTTAGTTACTGTGTCGTTAGGAATTCAATTGAATGTTATATTTATTTTGAAATATGAAAGAAAGAAAAGAAAGATTTCGTTATTAATAATTTGTTTTTTATGATTTAATATATTTCGTTTATTTGATTAAAAAAATCAAAGTGTTAAGTTAGTTTTGTTTTTGTTCGAGATTTAATATTTATAGCTACACATTTTCTATAGTTTACCACAAAAAAATTTTTTCTGGTATGGTATTTTCAACACATTTAAATCACTCCCTATTCACTATTATCACTTGTATAATAGCGCAAGGCTTAGGTAAATGCGAGTTATTCGCGACCCGATCGGAAACTGACTGAGCATTGCTAGCTTAGCCTCCCCACTACGGTAATAGGGCGCAACAAAAATTATACACATAACACACGTGGGTGATTAAGATAAACCTATTAATATTTGTGGTTTCAATGGAACAAATAAAATATAACTAAAATGATGATTTATGATAAAATTATAATTTACCTTTTGTCTAGATTATCTACTTATAAAACTATGAAAAATAGGTAAATGTGACAAAAATAATAATAATAATAAAATTACCGTTTAATTATTTTATGAAACATACGACACTTATAATTATTGCTTTTATAACACAAGTCTGACATAAATAGTTTTATACTACATACTTAGTTTGTCACTAAAACTTTATTATTAAAATTTCTGTGATAATAGATCATAGATTTATCTAGGTTATAGAAGACTGTCCTAAGGTCTTGGCGCTCGGCCAACACGGCCAAGAGTTCGGTCGACAAAAATAAGGCTCCGTCGGAAAGAAGTATGTAATGTACAGTACTTTTATGGGAAATCCTAAAGGGAGGTTCATAGTCTAGCTGTGCAATTGACCTGTACCTAACAAATGCGTCACAGCGTGTCCTTGTATCTTTGGCAATACTTTAGTGAGAGCTCATTTCTTTGACGTAATAAAACTTTATAATAGCTTGCTCTGTCAATTTTCGTAATTATTATTTTTAAGTACTTTTATTTTTAAGTGTACACAGACTCTTTCTGTTCTGCTTTTTAAAATTACGTCCCATATTAAATAAAAAGATATCTCTTTTAGCCCTTGTCCACGTCATTTTCAGTGTATTATTGTAATATTTTTTTATGCAATAAAGAATATATATAGTGAGAAATAAAATGTTTTAAGAATGATAACTTTATTATAAATATTTTATACTGAAAAGTGTAGTAGGTACACCAATTCTAGGTTTTTATCGCATGCATATTCGTTAGATAGCGTTTTTAGCACACGAAACCTGATTGATCGACTGAGTAGTATTAGATGCACTAGAATTGCTTTTAGAGCGTTCCTGAATTATAGCGAAAAAAACAGTCTGATAAATTTAAGTTTAATTAATTATTTTTTCTTAAAATTTTCATTACACAACTGGTGTACTTGTACCTACCTACTGTACGTCGTTCCATTACTCACGAGTGTAATTAGTTAATTTTAGTCTTAAAGAAATTTTTTGAAGTGAAACTTCTTTAGAATTGTTGTGATTTGAACCTCGATGAAACGGAAATGCGACACTAAAAAGAGAAACACGTAAATACATATATAGGATCAAGCCGTCGATTAAGCATGTTGCCATGGTAACCGTTGTTATTATCTGACAAATACGAAGATATAATATTATATTCATTACGTATATGAAATTCTATAAATATATGATTGTAATATGATTAATATTCTTTATTTAATGGTTACAATGTTTTCAATTAAACTAATCTCTTACTCGTAATGTAAAAGAACATTTCTTAATTCCCTATCTTCACTTTTTTTTGAAATTTGTTAAAATTAATAAATTTTATAGTAGTAACTTTTAACTTAACTCAGCCATAAAAATAGATTCTAAGTAAATTTTATCTAATTGTCTATTGGCATCGAACAGTATCTTTTTACGTCGCGTTTTATTTATAAAAAATCGTACATAAATAAAAGTTACGCAAGGCAGGTTTAAAATTCGCTAACTAGCGAATATTAAATCTAAATTTTTCACTTTGTTTAATACAAAATCGAAAGAACAAGAGACTTACTCTACTAATATATATAGTAAAAAAAAGATTATTTTACGCTATATTTAAGTAATAATTAGACAAAACTATTTACTAGAGTAACTATTTGAACAAGTATATATTACGTAGTACCGCGGAGAAGACTAACACTCGCATGTGGCAACTAGGTAAAAATTTTATATAACGCATTATTCAATAAGTAATTTAATTACGTCTTATTTTAACTTCATTTAAGAAGGTAACTTGCTTTAATATTTATTGATTTTAACCGTCTTCAAGAAATGAAGACTTTTATTAGGTTGTATTATATATATATATATACTAGCGGCTCACCTTCGCTTCGCTCGTGTTCGCCTCTAGAAATGCACGAACAGATCTTTTCAACGGGAACCGTTTATTTTTCCGGGATGAAAAGTAACCTGTTGTTTGACCGGCAATATAAGGTATCAGCAGGCCAAATTTCACTAAAATAGGTGCATAAGTTGTTGTGTACTAAGCTGTATAAATTACTATAGTTTTTAACTATCCCACGGAAACTCTTTAATTTTCTGGAATGAAAAGTATTTTAGATGTTGACCGGGGATATAATGTACTACCATGCAAAATTTCATTTAAATCGGTCCAATAGATTCGGAGATTAGCCCGTACAAACAGACAGAGAAACAACAAAATTGAAAAAAAAAGTGGATTTGTTCTATTTCTCTTCTTTTGGGATGTAAGAAGAGAACTGACTCGGTTTTTAGCATTTTTTTCTAACCTCTACAGTTTTAATATATGTAAAGATATAATAAATAACGTATAATAAAACAGTAAAATATAATAATGATAAAAACTTTTTAACAAAAAAATAAAAACCGACTTCAAACAAAAGCACTAAAAAGTAAAAAATAACTGATTGGTAGTTTTCATTAACTATACATACCTAATCAAATATTTTCGAAGTCGGTGTGCTTTGCTTTGTGTGGGCTGGCACGAATTGTGAAACATATATGTATGTATATATGAATTGTAAAAATGTGTGTAAGTACCTATGTATTCTCATCTCGTATCTCCTTTCAATAGAATTTTCAATAGTTTTTTTTACGTTTAGCATTTTCATGTGTTCCATGTGTGTCATGTTTGACGAATCTGATAGTGAAAGGGTCTTCAAAATCAAACAAGCCGACCTTTGTTTACTTTTTGTCTCGTAGGAACTTATTCTGTCCCGTAAGAAAATCTATGTCACTCGCGGATGAATCCTTTATGCATCCCTTATACGCCAGCTCCGCCGTTTAGTTTAGCACAAGTAGGAAGCCAAAATTTTTATTAAAGCTTCTATTTTCTTTTATATCATGCAAATAACTGTGCAAGTTAAATATAAGGAAGCCAAACTAATACTTATATTTTTTTAATATAAATACGAAGTAGGTAAAGATTTTATTTATTCACATATCAATCATACATATGGATTTGACGTTTATTTATCGACATTCGTATTTTAATATCGCTTATATCCTTCTCTGCTTTATAATGAGGATCTTCTATACGAACCCGGAAATTGGTAGCGCTAGAAGTGGGACAAGGTCACCACTCTATTCGATGATACTTCACATTTTCGATACACATCAGGCTTATTAACGTCTACTTAAGCCGTATACAGCAATCAAAACTTTAACAAGCAATATAGCTAATCAATATCGAGTAAATCGTATCTTGCTTGGTTCCTGGAATATGGTATTTTAAATAACAATATGTATCTATTGGTAAAATACATAATGGCTATGATAATATAACTAAGAAGTATGATAAGTTTTTACATAATTCTTATTATATTTTATAGTAAAAGATAATATGCTTTTAAAAATAACAGTGCAGAGATATCAGCAAGAAAACATCGTTAATAAGAAAGTGTAGCGTCTGTGGTAGAGTTATAAAATAAACTTAACTATTTATTTGTAGCGGTTTGAGAATATTCTTGCGAAGACACTTTTATATTAATTTCTGGATACTTGTACCTACTTGTACTTCCTTAACTGCCTCGGTGGTGTAGTGGCTAGCATGTACGGCTGCACACCCGGAGGTCCTGGGTTCGAGTTCCGGGTCGGGCCAAGTTTAGTTATTGAGTTTTTCTGTATAGTAAATCTCAGTAACAGCCTGGAGTTGGGAAGTTGGCGGTGTTTCACCCCCGTGCCTCGGAGAGCACGTAAAGCCGTCGGTCCTGCGCCTTAACTCTCACCGGTCGTGTCGAGTGGTCGTCCCATCGGAGTATAAGAGTGATAGGAATAGAGAGTGCACTTGTGTCTGCGCGTACACTTGAGCACTATAATATCTCCTGCGCAGTTGGCTAATCTCAATGAGATTGGCCGCCGTAGCCGGAATCGGCTAGGAGAACATCATCATCACTTGTACCTTAAAATAGCTTTAATTCTTATAAAAAGTAGATGACATACATTCAGTCCTTTGTTTATAATCAGAGTCCGTGTAAATATCTCATAGAAAAAACACTTTCAGTATTTTTCGAATCTCCTTACTTTTACAAGCAACTTTTTCAATTTTATTCCCTAAAGCCTTATTTGGATTATTACAAATATTTAAAGAAAAAAAATGCCAATTCAGCCCTGTTTTTATTTAAGAAAAAAAAATTGAATTAACTGTATATAACAGGAACTATGTTATTTTATTTACAAAACGAAAGTACATATGTATGTATGTATTTTAAAAATGTTTACAAAACATTTTAGTTAATTAGGTACATGTAATACGGTTTTTATAAAATACTAGCGATTCACCCTCGCTCCGCACGGGTTCGTCCCTAGGTTGATTCCCCATAAAAGCTTTCAACCCCATTTTCACCCCCTTACGGGATGATTTTCGGGATAAAAACTATCCTTTGTCCTTTCCAGGCTCCCAAACTATCTTTTTACCAAATTTCATCTAAATCGGTTCGGTAGATCCAGAAATTACCCCCTACAACGTCACAAGCTCACAAAAATCAAATTAAATCAAATGTTCTTTAATGCACACCAAAAAATTTACGTCTCATATCCATACTAATATTATAAATGTCAAAGTGTTTGTTTCATTGTTTGTTTGTCTTTCTTTCACGTCGAAACGGAGTGACGGATTAGCATGATTTTTTTGTGTGGAGATAGTTGGAGAGCTGGAGAGTGATATATGATTTTTACCTCGGGAGATTATGTAATTCCCACAGGAAAACACATTATAATACAATCCAAAAAAAAATTATGATCAGAATTACTTGAAACTTGGTATTAATGCTTATCAATAAATACGTATTAAATAAATACGTGTTTCAGCATTCTTCGAAATTCATTCTGTAAGGGGGTAAAATAAGGGATGAAAGTCTGTATGAAACTACCTTTTTTAGAGATTTTTTTGTAGTTTTAGAGCGAGTGAAGCCACAGGTTCTGCTTGTGTGTGTGTATATATATATTTCTTTACTTTACTATACTTCTTTCATTTGTAAGAAAACCTACATTTTATTTCACGTAAACAAAAATTGGCACATTTTAATTCCACTTATACCTTTTATCACAAAACGTCGGTCTTAAGTATAATATTTGTGTTGTTTTTACTTTAAAACACAACTTGTGGACAGTTTTATCACTTGTTGTTATACTTTGTAACAACTGGTGTGACACTTAAACATACGTATTACCGCTTTTACGATGAAGCAATCAGAACCCTAAATAATAAATTTTGTATGAATATACTATTATGGGTATAAATGGGTAGTCGCTATCATGACACATTAATTACTAAGAATATCAAGCTGCTATTGTTCAATTTTGATTTAAAATATACATCTTATTTTCAAATTTGAAACAGTCGGTTAGCTTTATGACCAGAAATCTTAGGCTTAGTAATATATTTCTTGTAGGGTCGATGACCCATCAAATTTTCTGGAATAATTTGCATAGGAAATACCGCCTGAAATTACTTACGAAGTCTGATTATCTAATTAGTCAGAACGTGATCCGTCTAGATTTGTCATACCGTTGCCCCCGTTTTAGCATTCTCGTCAATTTTTTTCTAACACAGAAACCTTAATATCCATACAAGCATGATGTTGTTAGTAACAAAAAAAATGGCGGAATAAATCATTGAACGATTAGTGATGATTGCCAAAACACGAAATAGCGACGTCTCACGAAAAGCCTAGGCATGTGACGATCTTGCGATTTTTCATATAAAAAATGTATTCTCTTTTAAGACTCCGCACCTAAAGGATATAATTATATAGTTCTAGCAGAACCCGCGGCTTTGCTCGCGCTAAAACTACAAAAAACTCTAAAATGGAAGGTTTCATACAAATTTTTAGATTTTTTGTCTGTCTGTATGTCTGTCTGTGACTGCATCACGGAAAAAACCACTCGAGGGAATGATATGATGATAACTGGTTATCCGCGACAACATATAAGTTTTTATTTTACTGCGGGAAAATATCTCATCTCTGAGAAATGTATACTAAATGTAAAAACGTAAGCAGGGACGAACCCGAGCGGAGCAAGGGTGAGTCGCTAGTATTCATATAAAAATGCTTAGAACATTTTAGCTTAGAGCGCTTTAGCCTTTATACAACAACCTCATTTCATCAATCAACCCCAGCATTCCCTTGGGTATCACCTAGATTTGCCAATTATGCAGTGTCCTCGATTCTTAGGCTGCACAGAATTCGAATAACTATTTTGAAACGACACAAACAATCATGGCGTCATAACAGCTACGATTTTCACTGAAAATGAGGACATTTGTTATATTGTATGTATTAAGCCCTTTTTAACGTCCCACTGCTGGGCACGGGCTTCGCTTCAGTACGAGGGGAATCAGTCCATAGTCCACCACGCAAAGTGCGGGTTGGCGGACTTCACATGTCTTTTGAAAACTTGCTAGGTTCTCTCAGACATGCAGGTTTCCTCACGATGTTTTCCTTCACCGTTACGACAAGTGGTAATCATGTTGGAAATGATTCGAACATGAAAATATCAGAGGTGCGAGACCCGGGATTTGAACTCGTTTCACTCGGTTTCCCAAGCGAGCGCCTTACCACTGGGCTACCACTACCTCGTCTGACATCTGGACATCTGTTATACCACATTACTTATACCACTTATGAAAAAAAGATCCAGTCGTATATGGAATTTCAAATTTATATATAGTAATTATATAATAATAATATAGCCTTTATTCAGACACATTTGTGTTACAATATTAATTAAAATAAAATAAAATTGTGACTCTGGTGAGTCGACATCGACAACGGTCTGTGTGCCGCTAATGCAAAGGCCTACTCCATATCTTTCCATTCTTTTTGTGATATATAGTAATTATTAGTGTTTAAATAATATTGGGTACCAATATTTTTCTATATATGCAATGATTTCAATGGATCTAGCTAAATTGACATCTACAAATGTAAATACTACAGAAAAACTAAAAATGTTATGTTATTGTCACTTAAACTCAATACATAATGTAATATGAATTTATTAATAGTACATGCATGTACAAGCGATGATTTTTTAGCGTGTTATGGAGTAGGTAAAAGCATTCGTATGTTTCTGAAAAAGTTACATCAACGTAAAATGAGTGATGCACGAGTTACATTTTTTTTCTCCTGTTGAAATCCATGATGGGAATTGATTATACCTGGTCGAAGGTAGTGTAGGCTTTTAGTGTATACTAAAAAAAAAATACAAAGAGGAAAAATTTGTTTCTTTGTTAAAATAAATAAACTCTGATATTACTGGACCTAATACGTAATAGATTGTACCGACAACGACACGGAGTACTACCAGTTTCTGTAAATCATGCGGACTAAGCCGAGAATAAAAGCTATAGTATTGTAAATGTTCAGTTAACTAAAAGTTATCTAGGAACGTGCTTGAACCAAGCGACGATGGGATTTGTATAAGAACTTAATATTCTGCCAATTTCCAGAAATAATTTGAAATACAGAAAAATAAGAATTACAATTTACACCTCTACAATTAGGGAACCCCAAAAAATGAATGAGAGACAAATTGAAATGGGCTCAGATTTAAACAACATGTTGAAGTGTTCAAGCGTCGTGTTCTGAATATTGTATGAGTTGACTTCGCGGCTTTATTCTCTGCTAGTTAGTTAGTTATAAAGTTTTCAAAGTAAAATAAATAAAATAATATTGGTTACCTTTCAATATTTATTTCATTTTTTCTCCTTTTCGTGTGGGTTTTAATTGGCGTCAATAGACCGACGATTACTTGTTTTATACCCATATAGATAGTTTTTTTAGTAGGTAATCCTATATTTCAGTTACATTTCAGTTATATCTATATTTCAGTTCCACTTAAATATAATGATAAAAAAACAGTGCTTAGTCGCTTTGTTTGAATTACTGTTTACGTCATAGCGATTAATGTTTAGGGAAATTGCTCCTCGAGTATTTAGTACGTAAAAAAGAAAAAAATTTTCAAGGAATTCTTAGTCGGTTGGATAGTTGAGGAGATTCTTTCGTTTTAGCTTTGTGAGCTGTTAGCATAACTTTTTTGAAGTATGTAGCTACATAAAAAATTCTAAGTCACTTTTTATCGGTTTTTCAACATATGAAATTACTATTATTACCTAGAAATATATGAATTTAATCTAAAAAATATGTCTACTAACACCGTCTTATTGTATATGAAGGCTAAATACGGTGGAGCAAGACGGCTTTTTCCAAGCAAACGTATACTGTAGAGCTCACATTATCATGTTTTTAATTAAATACAAAGTTATTCAGTACTAGACGTGTATTCCCTGACACTCATTAAGAGATGACATCGAGATTGCAAGTGAAACCGCACATTGATTTTATTTCCATCAAGTCCCTAGTATGAAATTAAGGTGATGCTATTAAATATCGATACTTCTTCTATAAAAAAAAACATATTTTTAAACAAGTGAAATTTATTTTTGATGATTGAATGAATGCTTAACAAAATGCAATTCGACTTGCGATAACCGACTATTTCCATTTATTTCGGCCACAATTATGTTGATCTTTAAACACTCTCAGGTAATCTATACCTACTAAGAATAAAATTCTGAGTCGAATCTGTACATTAAATATTTTTTTGGAAAATATTATTGTAATAGTCATTATTGTCGATACATAGGCCGAATCTATAGTTTTTAAAAATTTAGTCCGTCTGTCTGTCTGCTTGAAAACGCATCACGACATAGGTACGTATATAAATAAACAACACGAGCAGAGCCGCGGGCTACGTAATAACTTCTATAAATATTTAATTTTTTTTTATCTACTATTATTATCCTTGTTATATAGTGTCAACTGTGTGTTTAACTGCCTCGGTGGTGTAGTGGCTAGCATGTACGGCTGCACACCCGGAAGTCCTGGGTTCGAGTCCCGAGTCAGGCTAAGGTTAGTTTAGTTTTCTGTATAGTAAGTCTCAGTAACAGCCCGGAGTTGGGAAGTTGGCGGTGTTTCACCCCCGTGCCTCGGAGAGCACGTAAAGCCGTCGGTCCTGCGCCTTAACTCCCACTGGTCGTGTCGAGTGGTCGTCCCACTGGAGTATGAGAGTGGTAGGAATAGAGAGTGCACTTGTGTCTGCGCGTACACTTGTGCACTATAATATCTCCTGCGCAGTTGGCTAGTCTCAATGAGATTGGCCATCGTAGCCGGAATCGTCTAGGAGAACATCATCATGTAGTGTTACGATACCAATTTTCTGGTCGCAATGCAGTAACTGTCACTGCAGCCCTATAATAATTTATAGCGGATTAAAATTTAGCTATCGGAAAAATATTAATAGAATATTTTATGCTTTTTTGAGAACACATACGCAGAAGGGATATATTGATTTGCTTTATTGTTTTATTTAAAGTAAAATATATTTGAAATGAAATCAAAAAACTCTTATTGTAAAGTTTATTATACCCCGACGCAAAAAGGAGGTGTTATAAGTTTGACTTCGATGTCTGTCTGTCTGCCAGTGTGTGTGTGTCTCTCTGTGGCATCGTGAACCAATTTCGAGGCGGTTTTTTTCATTTGAAAGTCAGTTTTGCGGTGTTCTTAGCTATGTTTGTTTCTTTACTTTGTTTGGTTAATATCGGTCCAGCAGTGTAAAAGTATCAGCTCTTTTCCAAAATGATGTAAGGCATTTTGGCGTATGATTACTCGACTAAGTGCTTCATGCGTGCCAGTGTAATCGTTACATGACAATTAATTTACGTTGGGGTTTTTTAAATATTATTTAACTTAACAAAATATGAAAAGAAATATTTCAAAGGGACAATGTACTAAAAGTTGAATTAAAAATTGGAAGCTCTTCAACTTATCAATGTAGTTAAAATCATGTGGATTGCTATCGAAAAAAAGCTGACTCCGTGCCTGAGGATGCAATCGTTGTGTACTACAACAAACAATTTATTTTGCTATAATCTTATTTACGTATAAATGAAAATGGAATATGTGTTTTGCTATTATTGTATAAAGATAGATATGGTTAGTAGTCAGGTTCAAAAAAAAGTGTCTGCTTGCAAAAAGGCAGAGCCGATTTTAACAATATTTTTACTTGTAGATAACCAATTTAAGCGAAATGCTGAACTGAAGAGGAGGTTGGTCATTAGTTTATCTTATATCTTCTTATATAAATAAAAATGAATGTTGGTAAGCGCATAATTCAAGAATGACTGGACCAATTCGGCTATATTTTTTCGTATGTTCTTTAAGGTTCATGGAAGGTTTTAATAATGAGAAAAAATGAAAAATTGACGGAAAAAAAATTTATATGGCTAACGCTGGCTAGTAACTATTTATATCTATTTAAAACGTACGTAGTAATTGATATAACTTGTGATAACATCCCTCTGTTGCTCGATTTATTTCATTATTGCGCCCCAATGGCTTATTCGAATCGCGTCTTTGGTATATATAGATAGTGTTGTATATTTTTTTATAATAATTTTGCCTTGTGGTTAAAGATGTTACGAGTATGTACATATTGTTTTTAAGTACTGTTTATAGTAAGTTAAAGCCATTTTTTAAAGTAAACGATCTAGAGTTTTAGCCCAACTTTTTTCATCGCACAACTAGTTTACTATTTTTAAAACCTTGCTTTCTATTCAATCGGCTGAGTGCATCTGTAGATACTGCTTGAGCTTCTCGTTTATGTGTACCCATATAAAATGGGGGCCATCTTAAGTGGTTTAAAACTAAATCTACATTACACGTCTAGTTGAGTCAAGGTCGAGAAAATTTAGCGTAGTAGCCTCTTGAATTCTTGAGACGGACATACGTCTGTTTATCTCCATAAAAGGAACGACTTTCTCACGTTTGATAGTTACTAGGAAGATGCTATATGTAGGCCATCATCATGTTTATGGTACATGTTTGACGCAATTTATAACAGTTGTTCTCTCTTTAACTTAAAATATGTAAAACTAATAAAATATGTTAATTAATATTATCTATTAAAATTAAGTTATAAATAAGAATGAAAAAATGTATGAATATTTTCTGTATAACTAATAAAGTGTGCATGAAAATCAACACTGACCTACTTTTAAATGTTAAATCGATTTGCAATACTACATTTATGTCTTTATTATTTTCTATTTAGATAATCAATTTAAAAAAATAAGATTAGCAAAGTTATCTGATTCCTGCGTACGCATTAATATTACTAACATAAAGAATTAAATTACGAGTATGTCAAGTAAAATCAAATTACAATCCCGCCTTTGGATGATTATATACATATAATAAAAAAACTGTATGGATGGTTGAACATTACAAGTGTAAGTTAAGACAGAATTAATTTCTAAAATATTAAATTAGGGCTCAAGAGAAGAATTAAAAAAATGTCACCGGTTGTGAGATTAAAACACACGACGCTTGTTAACACGTTAATGTAGTTAAAACGGTTGGGATGAGAGCTATCGTAAAAAAAGCCATTTCGAGCGCGGAAATTCAATCGGTGCAGTCACTCGCGTATAAAACTTAGATTTTATTTACTGACTTCGTTTAGAGTGCTATACCAGAAATAGGTAAAGTACGCATTTTAATTTAATATATAGTGTAGTTGTACTACCAATTTCACTAACCAATACTTTGGTTAGTGGAAAATATAGATACCTAATAGTGCTTACCGTTACATTTATAAATAGTGTAATAGTTTAAAGTGAGAACCGAGAGGGTTGGGGAATTCTATTGAGTAATAAGGTCTGCAATGAATTTAAAATGTTAGACACCGTATATAGCACGTATTTCTCTGTCAATAAGTTTTATGAAAAAACAAATTTTTCGAGATATTATTGCAGTGAAAAAGTCGTAATGGTGCTTTTTACTTAGCTTTTTTTGCTAAGTGGTCTGACACTAAAAGGCTTGAGAAACGATAGCATAGACACTTTAATATTTGTCGGTAAGTTGATTATTCTTGTTTGTCCAAAGTTACTATATCGGATAAACAAAAAATATTATTATAATAATAAGAAGTGATAATTTGGGGTTAATATTTGAGAATTAATTTTTCTTTATATTAGGCAATATAAATTAAAAATAAATATATAATTTATTTTTTGGTGTAAAAAATAAATATATAATTTATTTTTTGATGTGAAAAATATAATTTGACTTAAAATCGCTCATATTATATAACTGATTATTTTTAATTTTGTCTATTGTTTGTTTTTTGTATTTTTGTTCCAAACGTTTTGTATATTTTGCAGTAAATATAATCAGGCGAAAGTCTAAAGTTTAGACTTCTCAAATGTTATATTGTAAAGATATTACAGACCGTATTTACCCACAAAATTAAACAATAACTTTAAAGAAAGAAAAATGACACCAAAGTATCTTACATTACTTGTTCATTTTAGTGATTTTTAAATTGCTTTTATGTTATATTTTTTTTTTAATTGTCGCCCCGAGGGTATTCTCATATAAATTAAACAAATTATTTTAAGTTATTTTAATGAACAAAGAATTTAAAAATAATATAATAATTAAACCTGACGACTTTTGTATTTTAATAAATCATCATCATCTCCCTGCCCATTTCCCAATTACTTGGGGTCGGCCCAGTATATCTTCCGTACTGCTGATAGGATTTGGCAAAAGTTTCACGACCAGCCGCCAGCGTGACATCAGCCCTCCTTAGGAATGCTATGTTCTATATGTTTATAGCAAATGACCAGCACATCCAATTTAGATTTAGGTAGATAAAATTATCTAATGCCAGTAACTTTTTTCACTATTTTCGTTGGCACAGTCAGTTGCTTGAGGTTAGGCGTGGCTTAATATTGGAGAGTTCTAAAATTTACGTCTTGTAATATGCATATTGTATATTTTTTTGTATTTTAATTAATATACTATTAACTATTCTTGAAGCTATAATCCTGAATGTTTAAATTAATTGTATACTGTCTAGTCAAAGCTCTATCTACTATGAGTAAATTATTTTTGGAAATAATTTTAACACTGCTTTGTTAGTTTAATTTTGATAAATAAAGTTAATTAAGCTTTATTGTAATAAATAAGCTGTAAATTAAAGATATCATTACGACCGATGTGCATAAGTTATCGCGTTGCGTTGAGAACATTAATTTGCAGATATACTCAGATTTATTTTGTACTAGCAGTACCCGCAGCTTCGCTCGCACTTAAACTCCAAAAAATCTCTAAAAAGATAGTTTCATACAAACTTTCATCCTCTATTTTACCCCCTATATAATTAATTTCAAAAAATGCTTAAACATGTATTTATTTAATTTTATTAAAAGTATCCTATGTCACTCTCCAACCTACCAACTATCTCCACACAAGAAATAACGCCAATCCGTCACTCCGTTTCGACGTGAAAGAAGGAAAACAAACAAACACACTTTCACATTTATAATATTAGTATGGATATTGTATCGTTTAGAAGTCTTTGGTAGCCCAATGGTAACATTGCTTGGGAAATCGAGTGAAGCGGGTTCAAATCCCGTATCTTGCACCTCTGATATTTTTATGTGCGAATTATTTCTAACATGATTACCACTTGTCATACAGTGAAGGAAAACATGAAGAAAACCTGCATATCTAAGAAAAA
This sequence comes from Brenthis hecate, assembly GCA_951806755.1. Classification (NCBI taxonomy): domain Eukaryota; kingdom Metazoa; phylum Arthropoda; class Insecta; order Lepidoptera; family Nymphalidae; genus Brenthis; species Brenthis hecate. The sequence goes on from OX638251.1 coordinate 9,816,728, forward strand.
TAGCAAGTCTTCGAAAGACACACGATGTTTACCATCCCGCATGTGGCCAGTGTAATGGACTGTGACCCCCCTGATCCCACTGAAGGTGCCCAAAATTAGTGCGTTAAAAAGAGGTGAATACAATAGCTATTAAAAAGTTGTATATCGAGGGTAGAAGTTTAAGAACATGGGATCAAGAGTTTGTATTGCCTCATCTAATTATTTTCAATATAAGATTTTGAGCTTTTCCCATGTATAACAGTAGTGATAATAAAAAAAGAAATGATAAAAACATTTTTTTCAGTAAAAATCATAACTTCTGAAATCGTTATCGCTGAAGTTTTCAATACTATTTTCCAGAAACACTTTGCCATTTCTAGAAACTCTCTTTGTGATAGTAGACGGCATTTGTTTCCATTGAGTAGATCTTTGGCTATCTTTGTTTAATTTTCCGAATATTTTTATTTTATTGGTCATTATTAAATTAATATGAATTTTACTATAAGGAAAGTTTAAATTTGGTTGCCAGTACTTTTTTCTTATTTTTATTTTTAAAATGAACAAGTAGTAAATTAGAATTAAGAATAGCCTGTATAAAGCAGCACTGTCAAATTATGTATCCACCAAAATAAATATTTTTTTCCTCAAATCTAAAGACAGCAGAAAAATTAGATGTGAAAGAAACAAACTGTGAAAAAGTAGGAAATAAAGGCTATTCTAATCCTAAACATCTTTTTTTATATTTTTGATGAGTTCAAATTGCGATTTCTTGCATTAGATCAGTCCAAGAAAGATCGTTTAGAGAACTCAGTAATGCCGTAAACGCCCTATTAATATTCTACAGTCAAAATGGACCTAATTCAAATATATTATCCAAAAGCTTTAGCTTTGGGGGTCGTTTTTGCTGCATTCAAGTCCTTACTTAGAAATGTGCTTACATAATCGTTTATTGCAATTGATCAACGTGAATGGAAAGTAGGTACTATTATAAATCATAGTTTAAAAAAAAACATGGCTTTGACTGAATATAGGAGTGGAATAGAAGAAGTGGAAGTGGTATATAGAGATCGTAGCACTTAGTTCTCTCTGCAAAACATAACGTTTATCCCTTGAAGTTATGTTTGTATGTATATTGTATATAATGTATAAGATTCGTAAAAACAAATTAAATAACTTCTTGTAAGAGCAGTCGTGTATCTGTTTGTATGTCTGTACACTATGCTGTTTAAATCGACTATGTTAATATTTAAATTTTTAAGTTATGAGAGCTAGTAAAAAAATTGTAAAATTATTGTGATTGATTAATTTGATTACATTTTTAGGAATCACAGTGCCAAATAATATGACATATTTAATGTTATATCATTGCACTTTATTTTATATATCTAAAAAATAATTAAAGAGATATTGAGAAAACTTTCAGTGTTCTACACATTCCACTTCTTATCTTCAAAACTACTAAGTTTAAAGAATTAAAAAAAAATAGTATATAGGACCTAACTTTAATCTTACAATTCTTTAATATTCCCATAATGTTCCAGACTCGGACGTTTTTCTTCTATGTTTTATTTTTTAAATATTAATTAAATACATAGCTATGCAGTTCAATTATAATATAATTAATCAAAGTGGTTCTGCGTCTGAATAGGTCTCTCTCGACGTCAGAAGTTAAACACAAGAAGGGGACGTTTGTATTAGTTCTATGTTATTTGTCCCGATCTGGTAGAGAGAAAACGAGGCAATCAGCTCATGTTCGTATTATCCCACAATCAATGAAAAGTACTGCTTAAGAGATATTAAGTGGGCTTCAAAATATTACTCTTTTCTCGATTTAATAAATTATATAATAATTAGTTGTTTGAAATTTAATTATTTTGGTTAATTAATTATAATTATTTAGTACACTACAAGCTCACCCTCGCTCCGCTCGGGTTCGTTCCTAGTTACGTTTTAACGTTTAGCATAGATTTCTCAGAGATGAGATATTTTCCCGCAGTAAAAATTATCCTATATGTTGACCCGGATAATAAGCGACCATCATACCAAATCTCATCAAAATCCCTCCAGTGGTTTTTCCGTGATGCGGTAACAGACAGACAGACAAGAATTCTAAAAATTATAGATTCGGTCTCTGTTTCGATAATAATGTCTATTTCAATAAGATTTTCCAAAAAAATATTTAATGTACAGATTCGGCTTAGCTACAATTTTATTATATGTAGGTATAAATTTTCCAATTTTACTTATTATTTTTGAATTATTTAATAATAATTGTAATAATCAGTTAAAAGTATTTAATCAAATATTATTAAGTATGTAAATTAATATTTTTTAAATATAAGGCAGTGGTAGCCCAGTTGCTTGGGAAACCGAGTGAAGCAGGCTCATTCAAATCCGAATCTCGCACCTCTAATATTTACATGTGTGAATCATTTCCAGCATGATCACCAATTGTCTTACGATAAAAGGAAACATCGTGAGGAAGCCTGCATGTTTAAACCTAATAATACGAAAGACATATGAAGTCCGGCAAGCCGCATTTGAGAAGCGTGGTGGACTATGACCTGATCCGCCTTGTATTAAAGGAAGGTTCGTACCCAGCAGTGGGACCTTAAAAAGGTGCTGAATACAAATATAAAGGATACCAAATGTATATATCTATACAATAATATAAATTGGAAGAGGTTATTTGTTGTATCGCGCTACTCTCTAAAATTATTAGTCCGATTTAAAAAATATATTTATGCATTTCATAGCTTTAAACAAAAAAAAATGCAAAACATCGAGTCAGGGGGATGTAAGAAGAGAAATAGAACAAATCCATATTTTTCTTTTTTTTTGTTTCTCTGTCTGTTTGTCTGTTTTGTACAGGCTAATCTCCGAAACTATTGGACCAATTCAAATGAAATTTTGCATGATGGTACCTTTAAGGTATCCTCGGTCAACATTTCAGATACTTTTCTTACCGGGAAATTAAAAAATTCCCGTGACATAGTTAAAAAACTATATTAACTTATACAACTTAGTACACAAAAACTACTCATTGGACTTTAATGAAAATTTACAATAATATAGTTGATACATCAGAATAACAAATAGGTTAATTTTTATTCTGGAAAAATGTACGGTTCCCGTGGGATAGATTTGTTTTCGTTTGTCTAGAGGCGAACCCGAGCGAAGCGAGTGTGAGCCGCTAGTGTGTGTATATATATATATATATATATATATATATATATATATATATATATATATATAATGGTTTTTGAAAGTCATCTTGTCGTCTCCTTCTATATACGTATTATAAATAAAAAGTGGAATCCAATGGAAATTACGTAAATAAAGAAAATTACATTTGTAAAATTGTCTGATACTGTGACCTTTAAGAACGGCACTTAGAAAGTTTGTGTTGGTACTCAAAAGGTGAACTTGTCAATATGGTAATTTTATAATTTCACTAGATTTTCTTAACTTATATTATTTTTAATTGAGAACAAAACATATTTTTGAAGCTAAATTTAGCATCTGTAGATAACTTTAGTATGAAAAAAATGTATAGATGATAGTGCCTAATTATTATTTTTGAAAACTACACCGCCTTTTTGCAATTAATTATATTATTCAAGAGTAAAATTAGTAAGATAGAGGTAATTTAATAATATTTTAATAAAATGTGGAGTTTTACTAAAGTCATTAAAAGATATTGGAAATATATTTTTGAGAATTAAATAGTATAACATTATACATCGAACGCGAAAATCTGTATGTGTATGTACATAATATGTTTGTTATTCCTTCACGATAAAATGGCTGGACAGATTTGGATTAAATTTAGCTTACACATAAGCTACGATTAGTAATAAAATTTGCAATAAGATCTAGGCGCTACCGGGCGTACTCTAGCTGAGCGATGGTAAGTCGCTAGTTTTTTCATAATTTAACGTTTTATTCTTTTCATCGTTTTTAAACATTACAAAATTATCAAAAACGCTAAAATTTAAGTTTAAAATTCAATCTACACGTAGAAGATTCAAAGTAAACAGCTTCCTTTTATCAAAGAGACATGATATTTCTTAAAGAAAGCGCTAGTGGAAAGACGAAAACTGTAATGCAGAGCTTGGATTCCCTTTACTTTAAAATATCTCATACACAGTCTGCACAAAGAAGCTTACAAAAAATGAAAATGTACACTATAACTATTATATTAATATATTTTAAATTAACCTTTAATTATCATGTATTGGAATTATAACTGATGTTGTAGTATTTCTGCTTACAAGCATCCATGTACATATATTGTATATTTGTATAAAGATTTTCGATGATGAAAATATAATTATTCAGTTAAGTATAACAGGTAGTTATTGTTTAATAACATTTAATGCAGCCCGCATTAAAATATTTAAATTCGATAAATTTTCGAAGTATCCCAGCAAATGCATTTTAATATAAAATGTTTATAAAAAAATGTCTAGTAATGTGAATCTCACAAAATCGAATTCATTGCAATTCGATTTTATGAGGAAATTTCTTTTGTTCTTATAATTTATATATTAAAATAATTTTGATATTTAAAATTTTGAACAAATTTAAGATTTAGCCTTTATAGTAAATTCCATGAAGTCATTTCTTTACCGCACATAGAAGTGATTTCGTGAAAATCGCTGAATTCAAGTTCCTTTAAGAACGGATTGGAAATATCGAACTTCCCAATATTGACAATTTCGTCTGTTGAATAATTATTACGAAAACAACAAAGAAAAATTATTAAAATACTTTCAATAAAGTGTTTTTTTTATCTAAAGAGGTGATTTAATTATACCGATATATATGTTCGTATAAGCATGAATAGATAGAGAATATGAACTTTTTGGGTAACATATTTGAAAACTTTGGATATTGTTTACCAAGAATAAAAATATAAACACATAGAATATGCAACATTTGCAGATGTATAATTAAAAAAAAACATTTGAAACTTCATCATTTAAAAGAAATTTTAATATATTTATACGAAAAAAATGAACGAACTAACCCCTTATAATAACCTCAAATAGGAATAACCCCTTAGGTATTCCAATCGGTTGTAAATTAAATCTATCTCTCTTAAATCTATCTGTTACAAAAATGAATGATTCGGTTTTCCTATACATTTTTTAATCTTCTCAAGCAATTGAATTAATTAATTTGAATATTTATTCAATACCTTTTTCTTACCATTTTTCATGTTTAATAAAGTTTTTTAAAACTAGAGACGAGCATATGATTACTGCTTCTAATTCATACTGAATCATAAATACCTAATTACAACAAGACATCGCCAAGCTAACGTTAATAATATTATCAAATGTAAAATATTAATCTTGAAAATGTATAATATTAAACGGTATGTGTTATCTTCTTCGTGTTGCTTGAATATGTAGTAGATTATTATTATTAATCAAACGGCGACTTCTTTATGTAATTGAATGAACAGGACAAGATATATTTTGTGTATTAAATGTAGGTTAAATATATGACTTATACTTTCTATGCTTTAATGGCGCATTTCGTGACATTAATTGACGAGTGAATAGTAGTTTCTATCGATATCTTGGCGGCATTTCAAATAGTATGAAAAATAATTTAACAAATTGACCACATCACGTTTATTAAAGTTATGACAGAAATTGGCTGTTAAAAACATCGGTCGTCTATCAGAAGTTTTTCGTGTGGTTGAGTAACAAAATATTCTATAAAAACCTTAGCGTCTCCCTTATGTCATGCTTCGAACATGTGTAATAATATTTAAGTCATCGGTATACTGCTCATCATATGTACATTTTTGTTAAATTCGCATTGCAGAAATAACCGAAAATACGATAGAATAAGGCAGAGTTTGGTAACAATAAGCGAGTGGGGGTAGCAAGTACGTTTCTGGGGGAAAGTTGGAAACTCCAAAGTGGCACTGAACTCTGAACCTGTTTGGCACTGTGCGCCCGGGGAGCCCGCGGGGCTAGCACGCGGGTGCGACCGGAGCGTGGCGAGCGGCCACGGCACCTCCACGCTACTGCGGCACGCGCCAACCCGCGCCGCCCGCCCGTCGCAGCGACGCATCCCCCACCGCCCCGCAGCCCGCCCGCCCCACCACCGCCCCGCACGCACGCCGCATTCTTGCCTTCAGCCTTCCCGTGACCCTCCGCACAAAGAGCCTACAACCCACCATACACCTCAACACGAAGGCTCCAACACTCGATGACTCGGCTACCATACTAAATCGTCACCACAGCGTAACTTAGTGACAACACGAAGTTATGCCATAGTGGTGATAAATCAGCCCACTTGCCGCTTCATAACTAAAACTTTGCAGGTTTACAAATAAAAAATAAGTCATTTTTTTAATGCTTTTGAATAGCACCTGCACTTCGAAGTTTCATTTTCAGAGCCTACAAAATTACCACCAATTTATTATAATTGTCACCAAGCTACCCAGTGTTATATCAACCATAAAAACTGTTATTTAACAGCCTTACAACCAAGAAGTATTTGAAATATCTTTGTCTTTATAACTACTTTAAGTGGTATATGCACTCTGTAGTTCTACATTTTCAGAGTCACTGTACACCTCGGCGCAACGATATGGCTCTAACACTCGATGACTCGACTCTATCGACGACCGACCCTCAGCCCCCCTCATGTTGTCACCAAGGTACGTCGTGGTGGCGATATATCAACCCACTTGCCGCGTAATAACTGAAATTGTTAGATTAACAGATATACAAATAATAAATATTTCTTATTTATTTATAAGTATTTTAATTGTTATTTGCATTAAATAATACATTTTTATCGAAACGCCATAAAAATATGATATATAGCAAAAACCCGTACAAAAAACTAAATTCTAATACTTTCAATTAGTTACAGCTAGCTTACTATTTACGCTCAACATGTTAGTATTTCCAATTTTGTTTTTCTGACTTGATTATCTCATGAAATTGTAAACATCCATCCCGTTAGACCTGTTAGGTAGTAGCAGAAAGTGGTACTTTTGTAAATAAATTTGAATTTGCTATTAGTAGTATGAGCATGCGAATGAACAGGCAAATACGGAATATACGTATAAGTTATTTGTTACAGTAACACATATGGTGTACTAACTGTAGAAGGAAGTACTGATTCTATTGAAATAAGCTGCTAAATAAAAAGCTTTATATTTTAACAATAACATGTTTCTTGTTTCAAGTGCTTAACATAATATATTACATAATAGCGATCTGTCTTCGATTCGCTCTGACTATTGATATACACGACTAATATCCCACGGGATTAAAGTCTATGTTCGTTTTCAAGGTATGCTACATGTGTGTGAAGTAGAGGCATTCAGGCGTCAAATGAAGAAAAAAATGCATTTGTATTATTTAGGAAGTTAGAATCTTAGGAACTGTGAAGAAAATGTTTTACTGGCTTTAAAGACCATTTAGATTTAAATGCATAATCGCAGTAAAGTTACTGGTGGCAATAAGTATATAAATAAAAATGCAAATTGCTACCAGAGGTGAGACTGAGGCTTTAACACGGCAGATTTACGGTTACCTCCCTCGGGAGTTGGGGCCAAGCGGATGTGACCAAGCGCTAGAAATACGGAGACGAGTCAAACCACTTAAATCAGGAAAGGTTTTTGCTCTGACTATATTAAATAATTTAAATTTAGGTTATTACTGATTTAAGGACAATAATTATCTATACATATAATACAATTCTGAGTCGAATCTGAACATTAAATATTTTTTGGAAAATCTTATTGAAATAGATATTATTGTCGATACAGAGGCGGAATTCATAGTTTTTAGAATTTTTGTCTATCTGTCTGTCTGTGACCGCTTCGCGGGAAAACCACTGGACAGATTTTGATGAAAGGGTTTTGCTGGTTAAGCATATGGGTTGGGGCCCAGAGAATTTCGAGGTTAAAGTTTACATTATTTTAGTGTTCAACCGAAAGAGTTAGAATAGATAGATTCCAGCATTCAATTGTGTATATTAGAAGTAATATAGGGGTAACCAACCACCCTAAACTAAAAAAAATAATAATGTGAAATTTTAACCTCGAAAGCCTCTGCGGCTAAACCCATATACTTAACCGGCGAAACCCTTTGGTATGATGATAGCTGGGTATACGGGTCAACATATAGGATAATTTTTACTGCGGGAAAATATATCATCTCCGAGAAATCTATACTAAACTTTAAAAAGTAACAAGGGGCAAACCCGAACGGAGGGAGGTTGAGTCGCTAGTATTATATAATATTTGAATTTGGTATGAAAACAAAATAAAAGATTAACAAAAAAGTTGTAAGTAAGGAAAAAAGTATTTACAGTAAAAATAGCGCGCTTGAACCATGCTTAATGATAATTGTCAATGACTGATGAATGCCAAGGGCAGTTAATGGGAGGTTGTCGTGTGTGGAAAAGAAACAGAATACTTATCAGAAAGAAATGGACATTACCAAAACTACCTATTTCGATTATGGTGTTATTAGACTATTTTTTTTTGCTTATGTAGGTATATAAAAGGGCAAGATTTTAACAAGATTAAGAGTTTAAAGTGTAGTGATAATCGAGAAGAGGTACGAAGAAGGGTAAGGTGAAGTGAATTGATATAGTGAATTCAGTACTGGAATATAGCGCTCTGTGATTGAAATAAATAAATCTTTAATAAAAATTTAAAAATCCCCAACGCAATAACCTATTCACTGAGGCTATTTCAATAGCCTAAACAAAATATTTTAGTAAAGAGTTGAGTATCATGCAAATAACAGGTGATGCTGCAGTATCAGTCTTAGGTTATGAGGTATGTTATGGTATCATTGAGATGTCATTAAAGTAACAGGAAAACAAATTTCGGATGAATTAGATGCGTGGAAGTTGTTCACATCCTTTTACCTTTTATTAAATTTATTCTTTGAAATATTCAAATAATAGTTTAAATTATTTTTAATTGACTATCTATTTACTTCCGTAAGCAAGCGTAACCGCTTCCGTTATTAAAATCGTAATCAATCCTTTTTTTCTCTCTCATGGCGCGCCTAAAGAAGTTTCACTTCTAAAATAATTTAGTATCGGTTCATCCTTATTGGCGCTACGATGCCACATATAGATATATAGATAGTAGATACACTCATTAACTTAGAATAATAGATGTATGTAATACGAACACAGAAGTAAATGAGTAAATGATATGAATAACTGTATAATAACAAATTCAACGAAATTGACTGACTGTAACCTATAGAATTATACAGATATCGGTGCTTTACAAAAAAAGGCTATCGATAGGATATGAAATTTAATAAAGATGATAATAGAATCCTATCCCTTGGCATATTTAAATAAAATTAAACAAATAATAAATCCGTTAGCTAAGATCTGTGTGTAATTTTTTGTTTTGTCTTTTTTATTAAATACTCTATGTTCTTATTTAGGTGTGAAGTGATACCTATATATATATATATATATATATATATATATATATATATATATATATATATATATATATATATATTGCCCACTTGGAAATCGAACTCTTAAAACAGTTATGATAAATAATCACATACTATATTTTAAATTGTCTTATTTCATTTGTCCGACTTTTAAGTTAGTCTTAAAACCAATAACCAAGTTTACAATAAACTGCTTCTGACAAAAACAGTTGTAACAGACAAACAAAGGGAATAAAGAGTAAGAAATAGTCAAGATGAAGTCAACAGAATAACATTTTAAAAAAATTGTTTTCAGTTTATATTGTTTTATTATTTCACAACTTCTTTCGACTATCTATGCTAATTTGCTAACTAATTAGGGAAAGATATTTTTTCATGTGGCTCCACTTGCTGTTGGTACGTCGTTAAATTAGTGTCTGACGTTCTGAAAGATTTTAAATAGCGAAATATTTGTTAAAATGTGTTTTTCAGTTTAAAAGATTAAAAAAGATTGTATAAAATATTAAGTGCCTCATTTCTAGTATTTTAACAATAAACCGTACTGTTGTCAAATTACCGACTCACTTTAGGTGACTAACTTAACCTATTTCTATTTAACTACGTAGATCCTAAAAATTATATTAATACAAAATTTTCAAAAATATTTTATGTTGTAACTAAATAAAGAGCTTAATTCATCTTAAATGTATCACTGTCATACATATTATAAACTATTCCTGTAAGCATATTAATAGATATATTAATTATTTACAAATCTTCGATTTGCCGATTTTGGTATCTGTCGATCGCATGTGAATAGAACCGGACATTGCAGTATTTGAATTATTTAGTATTGAAACATCTTTGCTTAATGAAAAAGGTACTTACTGATTTTTATTATATTATATATTTTATTGAAAAAATAAACCGAACACCTACATATATATGTAAAAATATTTGAATAATAAAAATTAATATATTATTTACATCCATATCCATACTAATATTATAAATGTGAAAGTGTGTTTGTTTGTTTTTTTGTTCTACTTTTTTTGTTTGTTTGTCCTTCTTTCATGTCAAAACGGAATGACGGATTGGCATAATTTTTTGTGTTGAGATAGTTGGAGGGCTGGAGAGTGCCATAGGCTACTTTTTACTACGTTAGATTATCTTATTCCTACGGAAAAACACGTTATAATAAAACCCAAAAAAATATGATCAGAATCAATTGAAACTTGGTATTAATGCTCTTCAATATAATTAAATAAATACGTAAAATAGGGGGTGAAAGTTTGTAAGAAGCCTACCATTTAAGAGATTTTTTGTAGTTTTAGCGCGAGCAAACCCGCGGCTTCTGTTAGTGATAAAAATAAATACGATACGTTTGGCTCACTTTGTAGTGATCCTACTTGTGTGCCAGCGGTGGCGGGTTCAAATCCCGCTGGGGGCATTTATTTGTGTGATGAGCACAAATGTTTTAAATACTCCAGTCATGAGTAGGTCTTTATATTTATAATATGTATTTATTTAATCTTTTATATGTGTAGTGTAACAACTATCTGGTATCCATAACATAAGCGTATCATGGGATTAGATGGTGGTGTGTGCCCCATTAACATATTTATTTATTATTTAATATGTAAATAAAAGAGAATTTATGTTTGTTGGGTGGTAGCTGCTATAAGCATACTAATTTATAAAAGGTAGATAGAGATATTGTTTTTTACAGTACCATTTGCAATTAAAGTATCTTCTAAAACCTTGTATGACAGTGTTACATTGTATACCTAATAGAACTTTAAACTGAAAAACATATTAGAAAATAGTATATATAAATAGAGCTTTAAGTTTCAATTAACCAAACATTATTGTGGATGAAGCAATAAATGTATCACAATATGCTTATTTTAATTATTTTGGTAGCCATGTAATATCGCTTTTTAATTATGTTCGTTTTGATAATCCATTTCGGTATTCTAATCATCAATTACTTCACTTATGTGAACAAGTCCTTCAAATAAAGATTAAAAAAAATTACTTCAAATATTTAATACAATATATTTAGTATAAGTAGTTTTGTAAGATATTTTTATGTTTTGTTATAATTGATATAATAAAGAAAATAAGCATTAGCCTGTATGAGCATTGTCTGAGCATTCGTTAAGCTGAGTCTAAATAAGTATTGTCCATTAGCAAATATATATTATAATCTGTGCCTTTAGGCAGACTGATAAGTTGCCGGCCATAATCAAATTACAAGAAGCTAAAAATATATTCAAATTATAATACGCCTGTCTTATTTTCTTTACTTTTATTATTTTGGTGTAGATGAAAAAGCTAAGTAATATTATTTTATTACTAAATAGCGATTCACCCTCGCTTCGCTACAGTTTGTCCCTAGCTACGTTTTAACGGTTAATATGGATATCACACGGGAATCGTACATTTTTACGGAATAAAGAATAATCTACATTCTATTCCAGACTATAATCTATCTCTGTACCAAATTTCATTCAGATCTGTTCATCCGTTCTGGCGTGATTGAGTAACAAACATTCATTCATGCAAACTTTCGAATTTATAATAGCTATGGGATCACTTATCCTCGCTTCGTTCAGATGCGACCATAAATCTCTAACAGTACCTATCCTTTATGTTACTCCAGATCATAGTCCACCTGTATACTGTTTTTTATCCGATTTCCTCCAGTCGTTTTAGCGTGATAGGTTATACACAAACTTTCACATACAAACTTTCGAAATAAACATACAAACTTTCGAATAAATAATAGTAATCTGTTTTATCTTTCCATTGAATTCCACGGGATTACAGGGGCCCTGTCCTTTGGAAAGCTTGCAAACAAATCGAAAACATAGAGTCACCTTAAAGAACTATGCATCAAAATTAAATATTGATTTAATGTGACGCATCAGCTGGTGTGTATTTCTGAGTTACCAAAGTGAATTGTCAAAATATGATAACCAGTTAATATGTGAAAATAATGAGACAAATGGTAAACTGGTGACAAATGACACCCAGCCAAATATTGTAGTGCTTCAACAGCGTTGGATAAGGATGCTCAGAAAATATGTTCAGTGTACACCGGTTTTATTTTTATCTGGAAATCACAGGGCCGTGTTGTCGCTACTTATCACCGCATCTGCTCAGAAGGTAGCTTGTTATTATTATTATATTGTAAAATCAGCTGTATCTTTCCTGTATCTTGTGTTATTATTGAAATAAATTTCTTAATCGTATTTCAAAACTTAAATAAGTAAATGCTTAAATTACTAAGACAAATAATAAAATTAGCACAGACTAGACGTCGCAAATATTGAACCCATTAAGCCATTTTTACGTTCATATTGACATTGAAACAAAAATAGTCCTTAGACAGAAATTATAAAAATAAAATCAACACGATTATAGACGGACACCGCTGAATAGTCTAAAATATTAATAAAACGGATCACGTAATGTCATGTCAACGTAATAAACGCGCTCGCATAATCTATACATATAATAAAATTGTAACTAAGCCGAATCTGTACATTAAATATTTTTTGGAAAATCTTATTGAAATAGTCATTATTATCATACAGTGGCCGAATCTATAGTTTTTAGAATTTTTGTCTGTCTGTGTGTCTGTCTGTCACCGCATCACGAAAAAACCACTGGAGACATTTTGATGAAATTTGATATGATGATAACTTGTTATCCGGGTCAACATATAAGATACTTTTTACTGCAGGAAAATATCTCATCTCTGAGAGATCTATACTAAACGTTAAAATGTAAGTAGGGACGAGCCCAAGCGAAGCGAGGGTGAGTCGCTAGTCGTTACTATTTAAATTATCTGTATAAATTAATGATTTTTCTGTAGGTTCTTACGATCTTTTTGTTTTATTCGTATATGGGTTTTCTTATGCGGAGAATAAGAATAACTACATGTTTTGATACTTTTTTGCCAACATCAAGAAACTGAGTAGCACTTTACTAGGCAAATATAAGTGTCTAGGTCAATATAAACTTTCATTCTATTCAGGAGATACACTCACACCCTACGTGTACACTTGTCGTTCTTTTATCTGTAGTAGTAAGTAAATAACTAAACAAAATTATATTTGGTTTTTTGGTTTGGTTGTACAAAAAATATGGACATACTCTTAGGCAACAACTAACATTATCATGGCCAATACAATAATAAATTATATATTTGCCCCAATATTCAATATTCAGCATTTACTTTTAGGGCTTCAATTACATAATAAGTTTTTATACCAATAAGCTTTTATGTCAATAGTAAAGGATTTTCTTATATCATGATATTTTTTTCAATTTTAAAGAAAAGTACATAGATGAACTTCTATTTATAGCCAAATTCAGTTAAAGCCACGATTAGCTTCTAGATTGAATCACGCACGTGGAATGGCACGGGCCGAGAGAAGTTTAACTGACAGGCGAGCTGGAATTATTTCGATTCTAGCTTGTGAAACAGAATCCCTGATCTTGAGATATTCCTATTAGATAAGCTAACGATTGTTTTAATAGGTACAATAATTAATTGTACACTTTAAAATGTACATACATTGAAGGAGGTTTTTGAAGTGGAACTTCTTTAGAACCGTTGTGATTTGAAACTCGATGAAACGGAAATACGGTACCAGAAAGAAACATGCACATAAATGTATAGAATTAAGCCGGCAAGAGAATGGGATAGAATACATTACACAGGACGTCAAAAAAAAATACTGAATAATATGTTATTATCTATACTATAATGAAGCAGTAACTTAGCGAAATCTGTACATAAAATATTTTTTAAAAACAATGATTATAATGTATTATGTATACAATATAGACCCCAAAATAATAGTTATTATTTTTTTCGTCTGTTCATCTGATAATAATAAATAATAAAATAATGTAAAATAACTTTTAAACTTGGTAAAACAAAACTAAACTTATTACCTACTTATAATATAAATGAATATTTATTACTGTGGGATGAATGTGATTAAATCGGCGAGAGAATGAGATAGAAAACATTGCCATGTTGTCATGGTAACCGTTGTTATTGTCTGAAAAATATATAATATTAAATTTCACTTCTACCATGTATGAGTTATCGCACTATTTTATTTAAAAAGAAGTTTTTATTTTTTAATACAATATAATAATAGTACTATACAATGTCACATAACGTATTATATTTTACATTTAGTAACAAGATTCCCAAAAACTGCAACGGAATAAACATTTCAAGCTGTCCGAACACATTTCAGTTTCTAAGCCAAATAGCGAAATACATTAAATTACTAGCGACTCACCCTCGCTCCACTCAGTTTCGACCCTAGTTACGTTTTATGGCTTAGTATAGATCTCTCAGAGATGAGATATTTTCCCGCAATTAAAAGTATCCTATATATTGACCTGGATAAGCAGCTATGATCATACCAATTTTCATCAAAATATGTCCAGTGGTTTTCTCATGATGCGGTCACAGATAGACAGACAGACAGACAGACAGACAGACAAAAATTCTAAAATCTATTCGGCCACTGTATCGATAATAATGACTATTTCAATAAGATTTTCCAAAAAATATTTAATGTAGAGATTCGATTCAGAATTTTATTATTCGTATAGATAATATGTTACTTTGCTTACTACAAAATAATATATTATACCTATAGGTTTTTAATAATATTAATATAATTTTAAAATTTTCGAGTACTAGAATGAAATTAAAAACAGAAATCTAGAGTAAAGACCCACGATAAGTATGTATGCAGAAATTGATCACTTTGGAATATTGGAGAAGTGAGGGAGGTTTGTGGAGATCGTAGCACTTGACACTATATTCTGCTTGCTTACGCTGAAAAGAATATAGCGTCATTTTATAGCTTAGTATTTAGGTAAGAATAAAATTCATCTTTTTTTCTCCGCCATTCATAAAATACGACTGAATGACTTGTGAGTCAACACTGTGATTTCTTAACGCAAAAATTCACAAAAGTTATCGGTGCAGAAATCTAATCCGTGACGACAGTCATAACCGACGGTAATAATAAATACGTAAATAGTTTTACTTTGACTACTAAATATTATAAATACGAAAGTATGTTTGCTAGCAATCTAGGGGCTCGCATGTACGGCCGCAGGTTCTGTCCCGGGTCGGGCCCAGTTATTAAGTATTTCTGTCAAGAAATTCTCAGTAACTGCCCGGAATTGGAAAGCTGGCGGTGTTTCACCCCCGCGACTCGGAGAGCACGTAAAGCCATCGGTCTTGTGCCTTAACTTTCACCAGTCGTATCAAAGTGTAATCGCATCAGACTTTGACATTAAAAGGAATAGTGAGTGCTATTGTATCTGCAATATAATATCTTCTGCGCACCTGGCTAGTTTTAATTAGGTTGGCCGCCGTGGCCGACATCGGTCAGGAATACATTATTATTATTTTTTCGTTTGAAAACCTCGGTTTTGCTGGTAATCTCAGCTAACACGAACCAGATCCAAGTGTTAGTAAGATAGTTTTTGTGTTATGGTAATTAAGTATCTAAAGTAACACTGTGTCGTTGAAGTATATGCTGTGGCGGACGTGGCGCTTGGACATGATTTTGTGTAATGTCAAACGATACTACCTATATCTTTATCCGTTTGTAGAAACTTACGAACTGTTCTGAATGTGTTTAATATAACGGCTTAAGTTAATGTGTATCTTGTTAGTATTAAAAAATTAACACATACTCGTAGTAAGCAATTATATTCAAGCAGTGTGCAGATTTGTTATTTAATTTATATAAGTGCATAATCATTTCAAAGAAAAACTGCAATTTCCTAAAACAAGTATTAGTTAGAATTAACTTTTTAAGATTTTTGATCATTATCGTCCAGTTCTTTCTTTAGCAGGATGTCAGAAACGGAGATAATATGAAAGCAACGTTGGCTGGTCGTTCAACGAGATCAGAAACGATAAAATCTTCATTTGATCAAATAACTAGACGAAAGTAGCAAATAAGTAAACTATTTTTCTTTAAAATAAATATATTAAAAATCTGGTCATAGTAGCAATGAGGGATACGGATATACTAAAATCTTATTAATTATGTTTATATATAAAACAAAATTAAAGTGATTTTTTGTGAGCCGTTTCAGACTGGCCAGCCGGCTTCGCAAGGTATAACGGGCTCAATTACCGTTGCAACAAATGTTTGCATTCAAGGTATTATGTAGCTGTTTATCTCATTTTACAAATGTCAAAAATGCGATACTCACTTTTTAGTCATCTAATTTATAGGAATTGTCTTGACGTTTTCGAAGTACAGAAATGGGAGAGTTACACAATGTTCTTGCTACCTACTCTGCTAAAGAATAATAATGAATTATTATCAACATATTACATAAAAACACTAATTAACATTTCTGTTTGCACACTATTCTTCTTTTTCTTCTTTGTGACACTCTTGACAGAGCGGTCGTGGTCATCACGTAGCGACTTTTGTAGGGGTAGATGTGATGCGCCTCAAGCTTGTTCGCCACTTCTCCCAATTGGCTGACATCCCGGTGCTCTCAAGCAAGAGACCACCCATAGCTGTCTTAATTTGGTCGGTCCATCGTACGGGTAATTTTCCTCACTCTCTGTTGCCCTCCACCTTGCCCTGCATAACAAGGCGCTCTATAGAATCACTCTCACGCCGGTAAACGTATCTGAAGAACTTTAAGATGCAACTCTGTAGTACTGTCTAAAGGCCCTGTTTAATGTCGGGTTCTTGGAGAGACGTCGCGTTGGTGCGAAATTTGGTCCACAATATTCCTAACATTCGCCTCTAGCACCACCTCCCCACAGCATCTATTTTCTTCTTCTCGACTTGTCGTAAAGTCCACGTAGCGTACAAAAATATGGGACAAAACAATTGCTCGAACGAGCCGGATCTTTGAAGCCTTCGTTACGTTTCGGTTCTTCCATATTTTTTTCAGCCTGTCCATCACAGTTCTAGCTTCTGCCATACACCGCTTCACTTCTTCTATGCGACCTCCATTGTTTGAGATTAAAGCTTCAAGATATATGTTGGATTGTACGACCGTTCGCAATCTGAGTGACTTCGAGAGTCTTATTGTTAGCTCGGTCTACAAACATCATCATAATTTTACTGTGGTTAATCTTTAATCCGAATTCTAGGCTCTCACGCTCTATTTTGAGAAGTAGCTCTTCTATGTGAACTAGTCGCGAACAAAGTCGTATCGTAGGCATTGCGCAAATTAGAAATTTTGTAGATACCAATAACAGTCCAGACCAGGCTCCGTGAGTAATGCCCATTATAAGGATCGATATCCAGGAAAGTATTATAAATTTTATTTTATTCATTACATAATGACATATAAATATTGCATTGTATTTAGTTTTAGCTATAGACATGGAACGAGTTTGTACAGTCAGAGAATATCACAACATGATGGATAGCTTTTGGTGATATCCGATCAGTTAATATAGTTTTAATATGAACATTTTCAATTTTTGTATTTACATATTTTGTTAATTATGCGTTACATTTTGACAGTTGTGTTAATTCTGCTGTACATATAAAACAAAATTGTAACGGGGTATACCTCAATTGTTTTATTTTAAGTACTTTTAGTTATTGGGGATGTAATAGCAAAATAATATTTAATAAAAACCCATGACGTATCAAAATAAAAAATTGCATGTCACTTGTGGACTTTTCGATTCTCTATACAAAAAATTAGGTTGACTTCAAAGAAAAACTAATAAACATAGACATTTGTTCATAATATATTAAATAAGTAAGGGTTTTTGACTATTACATTCAAAATCTATTTAAGTGTATGATAGTAAAATATTTACTAAAATTATAATAGAATTTGTAAAATATATCCTCTTTTATGTATGAATGGCTAGTGTGATTCGCTCGACAACTGACATTATGTTACAAAGCTGAAATAATTATTAATGCTACGATAAAATCATGTTATTCATGTATAACATTATACTAGCTAGCTATCAGTTTAAATTTTCCGCCATAAACAATAATTCCTCTCAGTGCTTATAATAATATTTATCAAATCAAATATTCGAAAACTCGTACAGTTCGTGATAAATGTACGCTTTGAATGCTTAGCAAAAATACATTGACTTCCACGGCTTACGTTATCAGTATTTTGATTTTACGTTATATGTTAGTAAAAAATCTTGTTTAAGTATTTTGAATAATATAAAGTTATATTTACTTTAGGTTTACGAATCTTGATTTATATAGTAGTTTATCTGTATAAATATTATAAATGTAAAAGTTTGTGAGTATGTGTGGATGTTTGTTAATCTTTCACCCTAGAACGATCTGGATGAAATTTGGTACAGAGATAGATTATAGTCTGGAATAGCACATAGGCTACTTTTTATTCCGAAAAATATATACGTTCCCGGGGGATATTTGTTTTTGTCTTTCTAGAGGCGAACCCGAGCGAAGCGAGCGTGAGCCACTAGTTTATATAATATGTGGTGAAGATATCTCAATATACATGTATTTGGATGTCTATTACTTAATCGTTCGAATTAATGTAAGTGAAGTGAGGTCGACTCGACAGTATATTATGCGGACATTGAAAACTTTACGTAACAGGAGTAGTGATTACTACGAGTAGTATTCGATATGCGATCGTCAACTAATTTGCGTGTAATACCATGGTTATGACTAATTATAATTAATGATTTGCTAATACTGGTAGTGTATTTAATAATCCTGTCTGTATGTCTATAATAATAATTCAGCCCTGTCAATATGCCACTGTTGGGCACCCCTCTGGCCTAAGGGCGGGCCTTTGAGGCGTTTAGGTCATAGCCCACGACGCTGGTCAAATAGTAAATAGTGGGAGAGGGGGTGTGGTGAGAGTTTGGGTCACTTCATAAGTTTTTCAAACACTTTTTTAATTCTCTCAGATATGCAGGTTTCCTCAAGTTATTTTCTTTATAGGGTAGTTATATTACAAAGATTTGTTCATGAAGTCTTGGAGAGGCCCGAGGTTTGAACCAGCTTCGCTTTTTTTCTAAGCGAAGCATCTTTCTCATTATGAAACTTACCTTGTGTTTGCTGTAAAGAATTCGAAATGTCGGAAACCAAGAATCAAAATAAATCCGCGAAAAAATGTGAAAAGGTTAAAAGGAAAAGGTAGGTTTCATTTTAATGAGAAAAAGCAAAATTTAATTCGAGCGTAATTAGCTCAACTATATCTACCTGTTTACATAGTATAAAGCAAAGTCGCTGTCGGCCTCTGTCTGTTTATCCGCTTACTTCTTCTTAACCACGTAACGAATTTTTATACAGTTTTCACTTTTATGTAAATGAAAGAATTAAGACGGTGCTTTATTTAATCAAATTGTTTTGATATGTTAGCTTACGCTGGCAAAACCTTAAAATAATTATGTACGTACCTACACCAAAACAATCTACTGGAAAATTGTAAGTCTTAAACACACCTACATAAAGTCCACGATATTATGTGTCTATCTCCTTACTAGATGGTATCGTTACGACTACACAATTTAATCAGTGTAAATTAATTCCCAGCCTACAGCATAGGGCCAGTGGGACAGTGTATGCCCACTTCGTCTAATGTTCATTTAAAATTCTCGTTTTAATACCATTTTCAATTACGTAACGCCTGGAAATCTATTCAATGACGTGTAACGAATTTTGAGGTGAAAGTTTTCTTGCGAATTGGAGCACATTTGAATAGACATTTGCTGAAATCAGGAAAAACTAGGTCCCATCCTCATACTGAATTTCCAGCCAAAATGGGAAAAAAACCCAATGCATTTCTTGTAACTGGCTGGTGACTGGTAAAAAAACAAACGTTAAGGTCGATTAGCCTAAAAATAGAAATTTTAATACCTTGTTTTATTTAAAACTAAAAATAAGAATAAGAGCAGTAATATGCATAATTACGTAAAAGTCATAAGAAACTGTTAAAAAATAAAGAATAGACAGAGGAATATTTAAGCGGACGACGGTTCCATAATTGTAAGATAGAATTCTAAAATTACGGAATCCCTAATATAAGGTTAGCCGCGTTGATATAATGGATGTGACTCAAAAGAGTAAAAGCCCTTACTTTAAATAATGATTACGTGCCTTCTCGTTTTTGTTCCTAATATACCCACATACATAATAATGTATGTATAACATTTGATTATATCATAATTACATTATTTCAAAACAATGTTATATGACGAATATTATAGTCAAGCACTTTAGATTCATATGTTAAAACCATCGCTAAGCTAAGTATGCTTACTTGGATTAGCGTCTAAGCTGTTCTTAAGTAATGGCCTAGTGTGTTCATGAATTTTGAAATAGTTTCGGAACATTGATGGCGAGAAATTTGCCTGAAAATTAGATCTTTTTTAAGAAAATTGCCTTTAACTCGAGGAATTGGGTTGCATAAGACGTGATTTTTTGTTCACCCTTGGAACATATATATCAATTAAGTTATAATGATGTGTCAGATATAATATTGATTATAGTGTGTAGCATATTCTTTACATATAGTTTGTTTTATTCACATAAATGATGACGTTATTGGTTTATTCTATAATCTTGTAGTATAGATACATTAAAAATTTATAAACTTAATGAAGCCATAAAAGATTTTGTGAGAATAAAATGAAATTTTCTTAGAAGAAGCAGAATTAGTAACTTAGTTGCAGGAAATCTGGCAAATGATGAAGTGAACAGTAAGCCGGGCACATCTGTTGACTGCAAGACTGAGTATTGTACACGTAGCGGAACTTATGAGAATTCTCCAATGGATTATAATTGTTTGAATTTTTAAATATTTTCATTACAAATATTATATTTCGTAAATGTTAATATTTAACTAAGATCTCTGGCCCACACTAAAATAACGTCTATTAAAAGTTACATAATCTGGATATTTGCTGGTTAGCCGAAAATTAAGACGATATGATACTCCAATGTAGTGTTGGTTTGGTTTAACTAGGATATACGACTATAATGTAAGTTATAAAATTGCAAATAATTTAACAAAAATCGTAAGAAAGAAAAAAAAATAACTTGAAAAATCTTAGTGCCTTGATAAATGTTACGTAACTTATGAATATTGCTGCAAACTTATTGAAATACTTGAGTATCGCAAAGGAATAAATCAATTCTCGATAACAAGATGTAGAAGAAATCAATTAGTTAATTCTTATAGTTTTCTAAAACTTGGATATGACTAGTTTGATTACAAATTCTTTTTATAATATATATATATATATATATATATATATATATATATATATATATATATATATATATATATATATATATATATATATATATATATATATATATATATATATATATATATATATATATATATATATATATTAAAATGGACGAAAATGAACGGCCACGCCAGTTATTGTTTTTTTCCGTGGGAATGATGGATTTTATAATAAAAGGTATCTCAAATGTTGACCTGCGCAATAAATTATCCCTACACAATATTTTAAAAAACGTTTCATTTACCTACAAATTTCGTTTAGTTACTATTTTTACCAGACTACTGCGAAGCTCAAAGGAGGATACATAATATGTATGTATATACGTACGTATGTTTGTATGTAAAATATATGTCAGCAAGTTGATAGTATTATGCAGTCGAACCCATATGTACATGTGTATTAAGTATGTACATACTACATACATACTCTCAGCTCGCTGCAACTATAACATCTACATATATGTGTCCCAATACTATGTTGTTTCATGAACTTGTTGTCGTGCTTTTAGTTCGTTTTTAATATTACATATATAGATGTCCAATGTCCATTGACATACATACTTACGGAATAGTTCGATTCATAGGAAACGTGAATTCGACAACCAAGAAAAAAAATTGGGAGAAAGAAACCGCCTTTTTTTACATATAAACTGGGTAATCTTTTCAATTTTTCTTTTCATAGAAACCTTATTTGGACTATTATGAACATATAAAAGGAATAATAATAATTAGCCAAATCAATCGAGCTGTTCTCGCGTTTTGCGCTTAGCAATGAACAACATTTAATTTTTATTTATGTAGATATAATATAATTTTTGATCTTGTGATTTAAATATAATAATTAAAAATCAAATTAAATAATATAAAATATATCTCTATCATTTCTACTTTATGCATAGGAACTGCAACCAAAAATATACTCCAACTTTTCGAACGCAGTGAATACGAGACTTGTCAAATTGGTTGCGGATGAAATCCATACTTCCATTTCCCTTTTGTTTAAAGAAAAACTTTATGCTTCGCTTCTACACAATATATTGGGTTTGTATGAAGTATTCGTCCAAGAAAATCTTTAATAAATATATGTGCAGCTTGCACACTAAATTTTAACATAGCATTTTCCAATTTTGTATTGGACGATACTCGTATCTCTGCTAAACTCTGGCAAAGATAAAGTTTTATATTCAGCTTAGAAATATTATAACTCTTTTGTAATGAAATTAGGAATATCACCAGTTTAAAATCATATTTAGTTTAAGAATAGCCGCGACGAGCTTATTACTAAGCTTATTTGTCCCTCTGTCCTAGCTTTTAGCAGCAACATATCTCAAACTGTTTGAAGAATTTGTTACATATTTTTGATATATTATATATAGTAGATTACTCAATACATAATAAAAAGGAAAAATAAATGGGAGTTTTTGTCCAAGAAAGGTGTTTTTGGATACTTTTTTAAGCTCTATATAAAAATGACGATAAAATACACATGACGGCTTTTAAACGGGCTGTCGATGCGCGTATCACGATCGTATGTCGTCTGTCTATTTTCTGAGCGTTTTCCGCGCTAGTTTTTTTGTACTTTGTGCATACTACGTTTCATAAACTCGTCGACAACACGCATACGATAAACTCACATTGCTTACGCATAATCATACTGATAAAATAAAAAAAGACGCAGATTTTGTACGTTCGTATCGGACGTTAAATTTTTTGCGTTCATTTGGACTATGAACGCGCGTTAAAAAGACGTCGTTCTTATAAACCCTTAAATAACCTATTCAGATCTATCTTTCATAAAAAAAAGTATGGATAAAGTATTTGCTGGTTAAAGTTATTGCGACAAATGTATCTACTAGTAGCAGTTTCAATTGGATGCGATTCATATAACAAACTTTATTACCCTTATAGTTATATAACTAGTATTTCAGAAATACACATTTTTTTTTTAATTCTACCAACATTTCTCGACAAAATGTTTTAATCCTGAATAAAACTGCCGAGATAAACTCAGCGGGATTACGAAATGTTCTAAAAATATTTTCCTTATTCATTAGGAATTACCTACTGGAAATATATAATTAAAATGTATGAACAGAACTAAAATATAATAAAGGCTATATTAAAATGTACAATAGCTCCGTTATTAGCAATAATTATTTTATCGAAATAAAATAAAAATTCCGTACATTTGGTCCTATGAGTAAAGTCTTCTACTAAATTACTGTTAATAATTTTCTGATACTTATGTTTGTATTGTAATTAGTAAAGAATACTCTAAAATTACTAAAGAGATAGTACCATATAATATTATTATCTAGTAACACATATAGAACACCTTGATCTTTAAGAAGTGAAAATAACGTCACTCGAGGCTGGCAGGTTGACAGATTCATGAAAATTCAACAAGTAGAAGACGTCGTTATATTGGGTCATTTAATCAAAATTTAATTATCTAACACAAAAATGATTATGCTACTTAAGATTTTACAAATGCATCTATCTTTCTTTGCTAAAGACAGCTAGACAAGGAGATCGATAAAAAAAGTATGTACATTAACATTAATGTAGAAGATAACTTATTTTCATTTCGTCTTTATATCGCTTCGATAATTTTGCTTTTCGGTATACATTCTAAAATATTGTTATTAAAAATAGTTTTAATAAAATCTTTACTATTCTATTAGTTCAAATAAATGTAAGCAACAAAAAAGAATGATCACAATCCAATAACTAGTTTCGAAGAAATACGTGGACAAACATACATATATAATACAAGCATACATACACATACATTTTATATACATATGTGCATACACCTATAAAATATTGTTTATTTTTTTGGAAGCCCCAATAGACTATCATATATGAATATTTTGCAGTTCTAATAATATTACATACATATAAATTATTATACGTGTCGAATTGATAACCTCCTTTTTTGGAAGGCGGCTAAAAGTCTCTTAGGGCGGATTTCTATTTATCTTTAATATTTATTAAAAGCGATAAGAATTTGCATAGAATTAAGGTCTTTTTATCTTTAATATGGAAAACCATAGATAAACGGATCATTGGAATTATTACAGTCAACAAGATTCATTAATAACCTATTAAATTTTACCTTCACGTTCAGATATGTACAATACGTGATACGAAAAGTTATCAATTAGAAGCCTAACAATTGCACCCTCTCACGTGAGATATTTCTTTTTGATGTACTATTAGTGAAAGTTCCGCAGTGAAACCTCTTTAATTAATCTGCGCTACTTTAGGTATACAGTACGTTACAGACATATTATTATCCGAGTCACTCGTTCATCCCTGTTTAACTGCAAGATTTAAAGCAAGTCAGTACATTTGAAACTTGCTTTTATTCACTTTTCTCATGTTTAATGCTGACATTAAAAAAAATACGTGATTGTAATTTAATATTTAAAAAAATAAATATTTATTTCAAAGTCAACTTTATAGTATTAGATATTTAAACTTTAAAAATTAAAATGATTAACTGATTTTGTAAACGACAGACTTTTATTATGCATATGTATAATTATGCCAGAAAGCTTCAATCAACGTTACACTCTTATAAATAGTAGAAATAGCATACGATACGAATAGACGTATCAACAAATAGACACACAAACCGTTTAAAAGGATTACAAATATAATGCATACGTATCGTAATAAAGCACAATGATTTTATTATAAATTTTTGTATATTTTAATCGCAAAATCTATACAAATAAATAGAATTAAAGAGACTCTTAGTAATGTTAAAATAAACGCTTTTTACTAAACACATGTGATATTATTTCAAGAGAAAAACAATTTTAATTTTTTTTGTCTGTTTGTCTTTCTTTTTGTTCCTGATAATATTCGAAACGGCTTGACCGATTTTGACATGATTTCCATTGGAAGATAGCTGATGTTATAAGAAATAGCTTAGGCTACTTTTAATTATTTAAAGAATCAGGGTTCCGCGCATAAGAAAAAATGAAATTGTGAACAAGATTCGCGTACCTGGTGACGCACGCAACCGAGAGAAGCGATGAAAAGCCGCTAGTTATTTATAAAACAATTTGTACATACATATGTACATAGCAAATCAAAATATCAATATGTTAATACACCTATATTTTTGTATATTATGTTACCTATTTCTTTTGACCTCTTTCAACTTCTCAATAGTATAATAAATAATTTATAATGTAAGCACAAGGCTTTTGAAGCGTGCAACCTTATAAGCTAATTGAAAATTAATTAATAATAGCTTTCCTTAAACTTGATTCCCTAGTGGTTACATGTTTAAATAATTTAAAATATTATATCATACATTGTAGAGAATAAATACTTCAATATAAATACCTATGTTCTGCAGTCTAATTTAATTTTATGAGTGAAGACTAACAGGTAGTATTTAAGTGGTTCTCAAAATACATCATGGACACAATATGACGTATTTAACACGGCACTCTACTTGATAGACGGCGGTGCAGGGCTGCTATAAATGTTTCTCATTTCGGGATATTTTAGACTATTTCTATCAATTTGTAAACGTCTGTAAAACAAATATTTAGACTTACTGCTGTTATTTAACTTAAACTTAAGTGTTCTGTTACTATATTTAATGTTTGTTTTTAGTGTACCTACATTTTTTAATTATTTCACCTTTTATCTAAAATATTAAAAATAGTTTATTTTTTCTGTATTAATCTGCATTTGAACAAAGGACAAGTATCAAACTTGCAATATAGAAACGAATTTTGACTACTGCCTCACGACGAATGAAAATACGATATTGCAAGCGAAACATCATCCAGACCTGTTGGGCGTCATAATTGTGTGCTTTGTAGGATTTAATGCCATTTGTAAGCTACTGGCATATAACGATTTAAGCCAATTATTAGGCCCATTTACTCTAGGATGCTTTTGACATGGCGGCAGGTTCTCCGGAGCATAAATGTGAAATGAAATTTTGGTTAAATAATACGACCACAGGCTTATCTATTCTTTAAGTATAACTTATAATCTATACAAATATATGTATATAAAAGCGAAAGCCCTTTCACTGATTGCTCACGAAATCTCAGAAGGTACAAATACTACAAATTTGGAATTTGGCTGGTAGATTTTTCATAGGATATCCTCTTAGAAAGACTTTTCAACATTTAAACCTCAAAAGGCAAAACAGGAGCTAAAATTTGGTATAACGTGATATTAGAGATATTTTTTGTTTTAAAACTGACAAACATGAAAATCGATAGGGTGTATAAATTGGTTGTATATATATAATTTATACTAATATTATAGAGAGGTAAAGCTCGTGAGCTTGTGACATCGTGAGTTAGTGACGTTGTAGGGGATAAGCTCTGCATCGACTAAATCGATTTAGATGAAATTTGGTTAGAAAATAGTTTGAGACCCTGGGAAGGACATGAAATACTTTTTATACTGGGAATCATCCCTTAAGGGGGTGAAAATGGGGAGGAAAGTTTGTATGGGGAATCAAGCTAGGGACGAATCGGAGCAAAGCGAGGGTGAGTCGCTAGTATTATAAATAAAAAAGACACCTAAAGTTGCACCTGAGCGAAGTGAGGAAAAATGGCTTGTATAAATAAATTGAAGACCAAATGTGTAGTGAAATTTAAGTATCAAATGTTTTACTAGAAACGCTATTAGTATTTGTAATCGACATTAAATTGTTATTAAAATACAATTTGTTTTACAAAACGCATGGTATTGTTATATTGTATCGACAACGGAACACAATTGTTTAATCCGGGACATGTTGCAATGTGCATGGACGGATGGGAGCCCTGTCGTATGGGGTTTAATTGCGTCGTTGGGAGATGAATTACAATGGTCACAACGAGCGTACTTTGCAAAACGTTTTATTTTTTAGTAGGCCACGTAAATGACGAAAGTTAAAACATCACGGTTTCCAGGTTAAATGCTAAGTGATAGATAAAGTAACAACTATTATTTTTATGGATTGTTATAAGATATAATTTATTGAAATAGTGTTTTGCGTAACGCCGTTTTTATATATATAATATTATCCATCACCTATGTAATGATTTTCTAACTTTCGATTAAGAAAAAATATGTTTTAGTCCCGTTTTCTTGAGTATTTTTCACCAGTTCTTCTCAGATCTGAGGTTTTTCCCGAAATGATTGTAAACTCATGACGTTCAGTAAAAAATTGTAATAATTTAATGCTGAACAAAATATTTTGAATTTGTGTACACTTTTTATAAATCCTTACATTATTAGAAACAACAAAATTGCTTCATTTTCTAAGCTCTAAAAATATTACTAAAGAGAAAAAGTTGTATACGAGATTTAATTGCAGCACAAGAATAATTTGGCTTTCTTCCATAAAAGGCTACCTAGGTATGACCTGAACACGTGCTCTGATACTCAAGTGAATCTTTATTGTCGACATTAAAGAAGCTATCTGTTTTTAGAAAGATGGCCTACAATGTACGTAGAGTTAAGGATTAGAAAAATAACAATAACTTTTAATACTACGATCAATGACGAGTGCAGGAATAATCTAATCTGTGTCATTCGTGATTTACTTTTTTTTCATGAATATGAAATACTAGCAGAACCCGTGGTTTCGCTCGCTATAAAACTACAAAATTTCTAAAAAAGTAATTTTATACAAACTTTCATCCCCTATTTTACCCTCTTATAGGATGAATTTCTAAAAATGCTAGAACACGTATTTATTTAATGTTATAAAAGAGCTTTAACACAAGTTACATGAAATTCTGATCATAAAAATTTTTTTTGATTGTATTATAAAGTGTTTTCCAGTGGGAATTAGATAATCTCCCGCGGTAAAAAGCAGTAAAAAGTAGTATGTTACTCTCTAGCCCTCCAACTATCTCCACACAAAAAAATACGCCAATCCATCACTCCGTTTTAACATGAAAGAAGGACAAACAAACAAACACACTTTCATATTTATAATATTAGTATGGAAGTATGGAATGAAAGTGTGAATATGAATTTGTTTTGTAATATTTATTACAGAATAATTTAAATAATAGTCACTATTTTGAAACGTTTTACGTACAATAGGTAAAATTAACATAATGATAAATCAATAGCCCTATTTTCAATAAAAGCTTATTGAAAATGTAATATACGAATAGTCGTTGGAATGTATTACTAAAAGGAAATTTTCATCAAATGCATAATCAAAAAATGTAGAATATATAAATAAAAACTTTTTAACAAAAAAATAAAAACCGACTTCAAACAAAAGCACTGAAAAGTAAAAAATAACTGATTGGTAGTTTTCATTTACTATACATACCTAATCAAATATTTTCGAAGTCGGTGTGCTTTGCTTTGTATGGGCTGGCACCGATTTCGAAAATATTTGATTAGGTATGTATTTAATAGGTAGGCTTTAATTACTTAGCCAAAGCACACCGACTTCGAAAATATTTGATTAGGTATGTATAGTAAATGAAAACTACCAATCAGTTATTTTTTACTTTTCAGTGCTTTTGTTTGAAGTCGGTTTTTATTTTTTTGTTAAAAAGTTTTTATTTTTCCCTTTTTAGTGTAGACAGTAGTAGCAAAGTAAGGATTCTAACGTGTTAGGCTTGTTAAATCAAACAAAATAAGCCCAAACTCAAAGTATCTACTATTAGCCGTTGAAGAGTTCCACCTATCCACCTTCTGGCCTTGCCATCAGATCAGGTCAACAACACCGAACCACTATACTATCAACGGAAATAGAAATACTTGCAAAGTTTCAAGTCAATATGACTATTAGAAGTAAGTTAAATTCATCATTAGTTGTTTTTCCACCCTTAGGGGTGGTATTTTTTTTTGAAATTTAAATGGGACTAATCTGGAAGTATACCCTTTCAAACGAAACAAAAATTATCCAAATCGGTTCATAAATGACGGAGTTCTGAGGTAACAAACATAAAAAAAAAACATACAGTCGAATTGAGAACCTCCTCCTTTTTGAAGTCGGTTGAAAAAAATATGAAAAATGTCAATTCTGATGAAAAGAGGATATATTAGGGAACTTAAAACAGGTTTATATCAACATAAATAAAATCCATTTTTTTAATATTACATTGAAATACCTTCACGTACTGTGAAAATATCGATTCATACTTGGTTTCAATGCAATGGAAAGTGAGCAATAGTGAGGATAATGAAAACCCCGGAATTCATTCTATTGCCCGATCATTACGTAAGCTTAAGAGCTATTGTGACTATTGCATCTGATAAATTTGTCAGCTTGTCCATTTATCTTCTTGGCGAATTTATTTAAATGAAAATAGCTTCTCGATTATCCAATAAGACTAGTTGTGACAATCTTGTAGTGTACGGCAGTCGGGAAAAAGCGTATACTTATTACTTTATGACATAAATACTACTAATATTTTAAATATGTCTTTGCAGAGATGTTCTAAAATTGTAATTATCTTAATTATTTAGCAGCGTAGGCCATCAAACACTTAAAGATGGAGCATATTTTAAAAATATGTCGTTTTTTTATATTTTGTACATACTCCTTGTTGATCGACTGTATTCAAAAAAAGACTACCCACTATAGACAGCTACATATAATATGTATAATGTATATACATATATTTTTTCTATATTTTGTACACCAATCTTTTTAGTTTAATTGTATTGTAATCGAGCAATCCAATAAACATTCTTTGTATAAAGCACAGTATTTTCAAGAAATTTTGGTGAGAACTTTAAATTATAAATGCTAAACAAATGTATTAAATTAATGTTAACTTACTTCTTAAAAGCTTGTAAAATATATTTCTGACGGTGGATAATATATTCGTAACTTCTTCAATTTCTTCCATTAAATCCTTAAGAGTTTAGGCTCACTTGATTTAACTAGTCAGAGTGTCCGATTTCAAGTGCGCTCCTAATAAAAGTGTTTTAGTTTCTTAGTAAAACATAATATATACATTTTCAGCATCAGCTAATATTTCCAAAGATTAATTTTCACAAACGAACATACGTACAATTTCATCTCTTTATAAAATCAGTATACCTATTTAGTATCTATCTGTACCTACATATAATAAAACAGAGACATAGAGAAATCCGTTCATGACATATTTTTCAAAATATTTTCCCCAGATTCACCCCAGAGATTTCAATATAGACTCCAAAACAATAGTTATTAAATTTCGTTTGTCTGTATGTATGTTTGTGTGTGCGCATTTCACGCAAAAAGTAATGAACCGATTTTAAAGAAATTTTGTGAAGTGATAACTTGTTACAACTAACATTTAGGATACCCCTTTTACTCCAGGAAATTTTTCATGCCTAGGAGAAAACACTATAACTGGTTCTATCGAGTCGTCCTTAAGAAATTTATATGGCTAACGCTGGCTAAACCTTAAAAATACTTCAAAACAATGTGCTAGAAAATTGTAGGTCTTAAAAAGGACTATAAAAAAGTCCAGAATAGTATATATGCATATCTCCCAAGGTATGTCCTCGCAATAACTACTTTTATTATATACTAGCGGCTCACCCTCGCTTCGCTCGGGTTCCCCTCTAGACAAACAAATACAAATTTATTCCACGGGAACCGTACATTTTTCCGGGATAAAAAGTTGCCTATTTGTTATTCTAATGTATGAACTATATTATTGTACAGTTTCATTAAAAAAAACTACTTTAAAAAAAACGACTTCAAAAACTAAAAAGTATAAAATAACTTAATAAAGATTTAATTTAATACACCTGTTATGCAAACATAATACCTTTAATATTAATAAAATACTATTATTTGTATGTGCTACCTATTGATAGGTTAGAAGTCGGTGCCAATCCAAACGTAATAGTAGGTACCTACACTCGCCGCAATCTGAAAACTCTAAATTAAAGCAAATACCTACCTACTTTTCTACAGGTACCTATATATGTACATTGTACAATATACTTATATATAGCCTATTCTATACTAACCGTTAAAACGTACCTAGGGACGAACCCGAGCGAAGCGAGGGTGAGTCGCTAGTACCTACACGATAAGTAAAGAGAAAATAAATGTGACCTACCATCGTCGAAACTATTAACAGTATCAAGCAGTTCATTAACTCATTGCGGCTAGAACTGATGTTGCATAAAAAATTTAACCAATTAAGATAAGAAAAGTTAAATGGCAAAAAATGCCGCCATACTTCACTTTTCTAGACTTTCTGGTACCGTTTTTATGACCTATGAAAGCTGTAATTAGATTGTTTGGTGCCAGAACTGTTTCATCCGCGCCAATCTATTTTTTATGCAGTAAATATTTAATATCATTGTATTATATATACCTACACATAATTTACAATAAAATTAATGTTTAAGATATAATTATTGTTAGTATTAATAATTACCGAACACTACTACAAATTATTGACAGAAGAGATAAATTACGATCATAAAATAGATAATATTTCAATTATAAATAATAAAAAAATATTTATAGGAGTTACCGATGCTCTAACTTTTGGTTCAACTCTAAGTTTAACGTGATTCTTTAGCATTGCACAGAAACTAAATAAAAATATTCAATTTAAAAAATCATACTAACCGTATTATGCAATATAATTTGATATAGAGATATAGTTAGTATTTAAACAATACCATATATATGATTTATTTACTAGTAGATATTTTTTTTTGTTTCGCATTCTAACGAAAATAACCAGATATTATTAAAAACTGATGGATGATAATGAGAAAGGTGACATCAAAGTCACCTTAAAAGTACCTACTGATTTTAACCTCAAGGGTAGAATTTTTCACGGTACCAAACTTGAGCCTGTTCATTAAAAGAATAATTAAAATCAGTGCTGCATTGGCGAAGATATCGAGTGTCATTTATAAAAAATCATATCTGAATTGAGTACCTCTTCCTTTTTAAACTTGGTCAAGAGCGAGAATTATGAAGTATCACAACAAACTGTTTGCTCTCCGGGAGACCTAATACATTTTTTTCTTTAGAAGTCTTAAACAAGGAGTACGCATTTAAAGACAAGGTCAAAAGGTTGCTACAATTTTTATCAGTCTGTTTAATTTCGCAACACTTAAAAACGGTTGCGTGGATTTGAATAAGGCTTCTTTTATTGTACAGGTAATACTATGAATTAAAAATACATTTTTTGTTTCTAGTTATGTTTGCACTAAGAAGTATTCCAGAAGAAAATAAATATGTACATTCGATTAATAAAATATTACCCTGTCTGTATATTTAAATCTTCAAATGTGGTATACTACGAGGACGATCACTCGCAAATATTTGTTTTGATTCTCCTTTCAAAAGGATACGCATATGTTATGCATATTTATGTACACGTCTAAGAATTCAATTATAACAGTCATCCTTAATCCAAATAAACAACTGTAATATTTTATGTATAGAAAACTTACCGATAATTTTGTTGGACTCCGCGACGTAAAAAATTATGTTTATTTTTATATTTAGACATGGCGTATGATTAATCAAACAACAAATCAAAATAGCAAATTACAGTATACTCGTATATAGCTACAAAATAAATTTAAATGTTAGATATTAGACATATTTACACTAATTACACTACTACAAGAAAGTTCAACAACAAATATTTTAAGTTGATTTTTGTATATAATTATTACTATCGATCGTACTGTCTATAACAAGAGTCGTCAAGATACTGATATGACCAGCCCTGAGGGCCTTGTGGGGTTTCAAAAACATTGCAAATCGTTAGATGTCATTATTTGGTGTTATACATCGGTGTTTATATAATAAGCTGTTTAAGAGACAATTAACAGATTATAATAATTATTTTTTACACAATTTAATGTGGCTTATAATTTTATACAATTCAATTTATGTATGAAGTATATTTTTACATGGTACGAATAAGTGCGTAAAATGAACTTTCTACATATTTTTTTTATTCTATGATATTTATTCATTTTAAATAATGCTATCAAATGATAGTCTGAGATTCCATAGGAAATATGAATATTATCACAACGGCTGAATGAATGTATGATATGTGAAAGATGTATGTACATTGTTCGCAGAGACAACAGCACTATTGAAACGAGTGTAAAATATTATTATTTCAAATTACGTATAGTTGATAGTTACATGAGCAGTAATATATTCAGAAAACGGTAGTTTAAATGACTGCGGTTGGACAGTATGTTTCTCATCCTTTGCCAGATTCCATCTATATACAAGGCTATCTTGCTGGCATCCTGTGTTTACGCATCGTGTATTATACTGCAGTTTTTTTTATCAATGTTAAACTAAAATAATGCTAGTAAATATCACTAAAATTAAACCTATTGAAATTATTATGTTCTTCAAATATGTTGGAAATATGATACATCTATACTATAATAAAACAGTAGAGGTCGAATGTCTGTACATAGCAAAAAATGCTAAAAACCTAGTCAGGGGGATGTAAGAAGACAAATAGAACAAATCCAGATTTTTTTCAATTTTTTTGTTTCTCTGTCTGTTTGTTTGTACGGGCTAATCTCTGAATCTATTGGACCGATAATACTTTCTTAATAAGAAAAATAATATAAAAATAATTAAAATTATAAAAAAAAATGTTTAAAGTTAAAAAAATATTGTAATGTAATTGGTGCAATTTTCATTTTGTTAATTGTGGGCAGGCTGTCTGTGACAACTATACCTTCAAGACATGTAACACCTCAGTCTCTCCCGTGACTATGGATGCTGTAAAACATTCGAAACGTCGGGAACAAAAAATCAAAATAAATCCGCGAAATAATCCGAAAAGATAGTTTTATTTTAAAAAATCTATTGGACCGATTTAAATGAAATTTTGTATGGTCATACCTTATATCCCCGGGCAATATCTTAGATATTTAAAAACTATAGTAGATACTATAGTAGATAGTTAAAAAACTATAATAACTTATACAACTTATGCACCTAATTTAGTAAAATTTAACATTCTGATACCTTATGTTGCCGGTCAAACAACAGATTACTTTTCATCCGGGAAAAATGAACGGTTCCCGTGAGAACTAATAGATTTCTATTAGTATTTTTCTAGAGGCGAACCCGAGCGAAGCGAGGGTGAGCCGCTAGTATTATAATAAAATTGTAACTAAGCCGAATCTGTACATTGAATATTTTTTGGAAAATCTTATTAAAATAGACATTATTATCGATACAGAGGCCGAATCTATAGTTTTAGAATTTTTGTCTGTCTATCTGTCTGTCTATCTGCCTGTCTGTCTGTTACCACATCACAGAAAAACCACAGAAGAGGTTTGGATGAAATTTGGTATGATGATCGCTGAACTATCGAATCTATCGCTATCCGGGTGAACATATCGGATACTTTTTACTGCGGGAAAATATCTCATCTCTGAGAAATCTATACTAAACATTAAAACGTAAATAAGTACGAACCCGAGCGGAGCGAGGGTGAGTCGCTAGTCAAAATATATAAATATAAAATTATAAATTTTATATTTATACTAGCAACTCATCCTCATTTTTTCGAGAGAGATATAAATTTAATGAAAATTTTGTACCACTGCAGTATTTCAGCATGGATGTTGATATAAATTGGCGTAATTTTAACTTATATCTTATATCATCATTCAGCATGACGCTTATTGCAAAAATATAATTCTTGCCTTAAGGGAATGAACTTAAGATGTTTTTTTATTAATGCGACATGATTTATTTACAATAAAGGAAATTACAAAAATAAGTACTTAATTATATATACAAAATTAATGTACACGTAATTATTACTGTAAAAGTCATGTCTGCGTGGGGTAGTGGCAAGAATACTACCCGATTTCCCCCGCTGAATGGCAATGTACATTCTTTGGGCGAAAAACGAGCCAGCTCTCCTGTTACCAGTAGAGGCGATAAGACGAGGTGTTATGTTTTTTAAGAAGTGTTTAGCACTTTGGCCTCATACTGGTTTAATGTTTTGGTGAGTGTTATTTAGAAATAACTTGATGGATTTAACGAATTGAATGTTTATTATTTTTTAATAGCCAAATTATTTAAAAAATAAACCAATTTTAATGTTATGTATTAATTTTTATAAAACAGATGTAATAAATAATATTATATATAATGTGATTGATTAGTATCTTATACAAAATCGTTGCAAAACAATTTTGTCGGAACAAAGAATCCGCCCGCAGTTGCGTGAAAAGTCGGTGACAATGCAGAAGGTAGTATAGTGCATGGGTTTACATATTAATTAATTAAATTTAACAAGCAAAGTCGTGAATAATAGTTACTTTAAACGTTTAAGTTAATGCAGTTTACATCGCATGATAAAATATTCGTGTCCCCGCTGCGAAACCACGGTGCGGGCGGTTAGCAATCCTAGTTTTTCCATCGCTACACGTTTGCCGCATTGCAAAGGCGAGGCTCGAGGCGATGCTGACGCTCAAAAGTAGGTACATACCGTTAACCCAATATATTTATCTACTTTAAGATATTTTTGTTCAAAAATATTAAGAAACTCTATGTTATAATATATGTATATCTCTATACAAAGTGTAGTTATTTAAGTAGTTGTGTGTAGTGCGTTTATAATATTCGTTATATAGTATGCGTTCTATAATATTTTCCATTGGAATTTAGAGTTCCAGATCTATAGAGTCCTGTTCTGAAAACTCATATTACCTTATATAGAACCCTTGTCTATAGGCCTGCCCAAAAAAATAACAAAGAAGTGTACGAGACATAAAGTGTTTTTGAGTTGTTTAATTTTTTGTTTCTCCTCTCCAGTAAAATCGGCATATTTCAGTCCATTATTGTAGTAGAAGTCTTAGGTATAACAAAAAAAAATATAATATAAAAACGGGCAATAGCACTCACCAGGGATTCAAGCCGCTTCTCATAATAAGGCCCTATATAATCCCATATCCCATAAATATTATAAATGCGAAAGTTTGAATGGATGTATGTTGCTCAATCACGCCAGAACTGCTAAAAAGTTCTGGATGAAATTTAATACAGAGATATATTATAGTCTTACTTTTTATCTTGGAAAAAAACTTAAATTACGCAATCGCAAATGCTTTTATGTTCTGTTGCTTTGCTTAGTACGCTGAGCTTGGCACTACCCTCCCAAAGATTGCGGGTAATAGGATGACTGAAATCAAACGCCACGGTAAATACCATTTCCCTTATTGCAACTAACATGCATTCGTCTAAATTAAAAAGTGCCAAAGTGCCGGTTGGTTACTAAACACTAGGGATGCGCCGAATATAGCAGCAGTACAGTAAATTTACAAAATCTAACAGAGCACCAGTAGCAAATTTTGAACTAGGTATTGTACCTACTGCAACCTTTCGAAGAAGTAACAAAGCTCACTAGTTTTACTATTTCATAAATATCTGAATTAATACCTCACATTACGATACTTTGAAAATATTTACCTAAGCAAGACACTTAACAGGTGTGCCTTAACGTTAATGAAACGCGAGGGACATTAGAAACAGATTGGAAGCACAGATTTGCAAACAAGGAAGACTAATACTATACACTGGCGACATTGCTAAATCCTAGATTCTGGCTGAATTTCTTCTCAACAGAAAATCTGAATCAATTAAAACAACATCCTTCAGAGAACATAGCCGAAGGAGTGACATAATACCAGTAGAAAATATGATATCAGCTTTTTAGAGTTGTCATGAAGAATTAGCTTCCACGAAGCAACCAACAATATCTGAAGAAAATGCTAGTAATGAAAGCCAAATAGCCTTGGAACTAAAAAAATGTTTGACTGAGAATCTATTACAACGCCATTTGAATCCTTCGAAATTTAACATGGTGGGCAAAAAACCAATAATAAATAAGGGAATATTTACGAATAAATAGGAAATAGATTGTTACCTCGCAGGGCAGAAAGCCTACTTTTTTTACATCATAATTTACCATTCATAACTTTAAAATATTAATTTTTGTTAACTTGACAAAACACTATGTACTTTTCATTCATTCATAGTTCTGTGTGTTTACATTGATTGGCGAATAAATTACTTTATAATTAAAAGATTTTATACAACTTGTTGATTTTAGCTACCAGTATTTTTTTAGCAAATGATGTTTTTAAATTAACATTGATTTTAAATAAATATTGAGTTGAGTGGCAGTGGTAGCCCAGTGGTGACGCGCTCACTTGGTTAACCGAGTGAAGCGGGTTCAAATCCCTGGTCTCGCACCTCTGATATTTTCATGTGCGAATCATTTTCAACATGATTACCACTTGCCTGCCATACGGTGAAGGAAAACACCGTGAGGAAACCTGCATGTCTTAGAAAACCTAGCAAGTTTTCGAAAGACATGTGAAGTCTTCCAACCCGCACTTGGCCAGCGTGGTGGACTATAGCCTGATCCCCCTCATATTGAAGGGAGGCCCGTGCTCAGCAGTGGGACGTTAAGAAGGGCTGAATACATTGAGTTATGTTCATTTTAATTTTACGTTACTTGTAAATTGTGTTAGTAATAGCTATTTTTAAATTGTTGATTTTATAGAATGTGTTGTTTTAGTTATAAAACTTTTGTTTGTTGGAAAACAAAAGTTCATTTAGGTATATTAAAAACTGTTTTTTTTTAATATTTATATAATTTTTATTTATCAATAAATGATGCTTACGCAACGTAGTGCTTGTTCCATTTACACAATATACTATGTATTTCTTAGTGTAAAACTTTTTTGATTAATAAAAGAATAATTATAAATCTTAACATAATACTATTAAAATTATTCGGCAATTATTCGGCATTTTAACTGAATATTCGGCTGAATACGAACACAAAAAAAAGTGCCGAACACGCCAAATACGAATATGCGACCTAACATTCGGCGCATATCTACTAAACACTTATACACATTGTAATATTTAAATAAAAGAACACTAGGTACTAAGTAAGAAAACATACTTTAAAATACTAGCAGCTCTATTAGTTGTCTAGGTTAATAAACTAAAGGACCAAGTTCGATTTCCGCCCTGACCGGAATTTAACGTGAAGTTATATAGTGTTTGTACAGAAACGTAAAACTAAATTGCTTTTCAAAAATAAACTATAAAAATATAGCATAAAGTTCATAATTAATAAGCGTATCGTATTTTGATAGCAGCAGATGTCGCTTTAGAAGTTCATATAAGAACATCTATGCGTATTCTGTCCAGTTAACGTATAGTGTAAATTGAATACCTTGGCTCCAATCCCAGTGGAGCGTCTCAACACTATGTAATTAAGTCTTACGAGTTCACTTCTCAGATTCAATTTAGATGTGTTTTATGAATCATATTTCTCAGTATTACCTTAATCGATCCTAATATTATAAAGCTAACGACATTGCTTATTTGTTTTTTCTTTCCTTTTGTTTGTATGCACAGAAGCGCATCATCATCATCAGTAATTTGAGAATATCAATCCTATTTAATAAAAATAAAATAGGCAGTCATGGGAACTGTCGACAGAAGTGATAACTTATAACTTTGAAATAGCTGTGTGTTTTTATTGTTAAATTAATTATAGTATGAATAATTAAAATTGTCATAATTTGTAAATTGAAATGATTATTAGTCTGGTCTTTAAATCCATTGGCACTCCGAGTAATCATTATTTACATTTTGATATAATTTATTTATTAATCAAAACATATAACGCTGCGCGTCGCCAGTCTGCGCCAGGCTGCGTCGAGATGTTACATGTCCTACGTAGCATGTCGGTGACGCAAACCCGTAAGTTTAGTTTTAGTAGTTAAAAATCTTCACTTTAAAAATTATTATTTATTGAAGACAGCTATCTAATATCATAAGTTATCTAATATCATGAGACAACCCTTAAGAGTATTTTTGCAATTTGTACGACAGCGGAGCTGGGAGCAAAAACAAGTTATATTAGTAATTTGAAAGTGTTATATAAATTCATTTACTAAAGCCACTATTGTAATTTTTTTCATCAAGATGGCGAAGAAATAGAAAATTCATCAGTCAGAAAGAAAAATAAATTGTTTTTCACAATAGTAATAATAATAATAATGTCCTCCCTACCGATTTCGGTGACGACGGCCAATCTCATTGGGAGCCATCTGTACACGCGTAGTAAAGTGTACTCTCAAAGCGTAGTATAAATATAAAAGGAGTTAATATGGGTTATAATAATATTTTAATAAGCTAGTGTTGGGCTTAATTTGACCTTGTAATTGTTGTTACTAGCGAAAAAGAAATACATAATTTTACGGGTAAAATTTGCAAAATGACAGCGTAAAAGTGCAAAAAATTGCTTAGATTCTTTTAGACAATTTCGAAACAGATGGTAAAATGCCCCAATATAATACTTAATTATTACCTTTCATATAAATCAACTAACTTAATTTTGCATAATCATATAGCTACTGCTATATTTTTCGGTTACTTCTTACTTTAACGGATAATATTCGGCAGCAATCTGCAAATCGCTTAGGTATTTTATAATCTTTATCTTTGACTTCAGACCTTAGATTAGGACCTAGGAATCTGTATATCTAACCCAATAAGTTGACTTCTCAGAAAATATGTCTTAGTACAAACTCACACACCTGACATTTTAAGCGTTAGTTTTTTTCAATCAATTTTCCATTTTTTAATTTACATAATAATTAATATTTAAAAACATCATACGTTGGCATTGAGCATCTGCAGCGACTTAGCATATGAGTGACTGGTTTTCATGTAATGTTTTAAATATTAACGAAACTATTTGCTTAAATTTTCTAGATTAAATCATATGCATACACAAATATAAATAAGATAAGTAGAGTATATTATAAAATTAATATGTTCCCATAACTTTTTATACCATTACATATTCAAATAGAACGGCGAAGTTAATATAAATTTGTAAGCTGTATTAATAGACATAATAGTTAAACTAACAGCAAGGGAAGTGTGGTGCCTTAATAAAATGGCGAGCTATTCTGCTTTAGAATATAGTTAGTGTGATGATTTTAATGAAGAGGTCCTTTTAATGACAAACCGCTGAAGAGTTGGCTTTGAAAGGAGAATAAAATAAACATGAAAATATAATTTTAGGTTTTCCTTTACTTTCTAATATTATAAATAATTTCAATGAAATAAATCACAATTGAAAAGTCGAACTCCTACTTATTGTAAGATAAATACATAGATAATATTTATAACGGATAATTTATTTACTTCAATGCATTTTCAAGATTTTTGCGAGTAAAATGTAATTTAACTGCTAAAATCTCAAGAGAGTGTTTTGAACGAATTACAACGAACCATTGCCTTTTAGATTTAAAGTAATTAAATACGAAAGAGAGTAATGTGGGCAACTTATGTTTACGATGCCATTAAGCCGTGAAAAGTCGAATGCAGCTAATACCGTCCGAATCGAGTCGAAAAAATCGATACCACGTGGCCCGTCTATTGATTGACTGACTAATTAAGTGTTATTATAAGGAAAGTTTTAAAATGAAACTTCATCATGTAATATTTAATCCCATCAAAAAGATAAATATGAAAATGGAAGCCAAGTTCAATATCAAGAATATACGTAGTTGTATCCTAAATGTTGATCCGGATAGCCAGCTATCATCATACCAAATTTCATCAAATTCTGCCCAGTGGTTTTCTCGTGATGCGTTCCGAGACAGACTGGCAAACAGACAGACAAAAATTCTAAAAAGTATAGATTGGTCTCTGAAGGCCTCTGTATCTATAATAATTACTATTTCAATAACATTTTCCAAAAAAATATTTAATGTACAAATTCGACTCAGAATTTCTTTATATGTACTAGCGACTCACCCTCGCTTCGCTCGGGTTCGTCCTTAGCTAGATTCCTCATACAAACTTTCATCCCCATTTTCACCCCCTTAAGGGATGATTTCCGCAATAAATTCCTATGTCCTTCGCAGGGTCTCAAACTATCTTCTTACCAAATTTCATCTAAATCGGTTCAGTAGATCCAGAGAGTGACTTTGTAGGGGGCTACAAAGTCACAAACTCACAAACTTTACCTCTTTATAATATTAGTGTAGATAGAAAGAAAATATCGTAAAAATTAATAAAATTATACATAAAACACTAGTAGTCAAATGTCGTAAGCTATATCCCCAAAATTTACATATCTCGGTAGTGTTGTATTAGAGACAGGTGGTATATGGCACGATTTCACGGGTCGTCAAGACTCAAGAAAGTTTTGTGGCAACTGGGGCCCATTTGGCAATCTCGAAAACTGACGCGGAGGGTTCAACTAATATGATTCTAAGGTTAAACCCGTATCTAAAGTAAAACCTTTCTATGCATGAAATCTGTAAAATGGTAACTAAGAAAAATCGAGGCTTTTGTCAATTGATGCTTTCTCTGAACTCTCAGTATATACTTGTACATATGATCAATTATATGTTGAGGTTTTCACACATCGTATTTGTAGGACTGCTAACTCTATGGTACATAAATACGTAAAATATTTACTTTGCTTCTACTTGTATGTATATCCATGTTATAAACGCTAACTCTGCAAATAATATACTTTTAAATCTGCTTCCGTTGGAAAAGTTCCGGGTGTGTCCCCTGAATTTTATGGGTTTAAGTTTCAAATCCTAAGTGCAAATTTATCTTACGTTTAGTGTTATGTAGGAATGGAGTAGAATTTGCCATATGTTGGTGTCCATTAGTTCACTTGACGCTGTTTTCTAAGCGCACTTGACTGATTTTTATGTAAAACTAGCATTACTGCGTTTAGATGACCAAAAACCAAATTCTTTGGCTTTACATATTAGTATACTCTTACAATGTAGTTCTTGTATTTTTTCTCAGAAATGAGATATTTTATCGTGGTAAAAAGTATCCTATATGTTGACCCAGATAACAAGCTATCATCATACCAAATTTCATCAAAATTCCTCCAGTGGTCTTTCTGTGATGCGGTAACAGACAGACAGACAGACAGACAGACAGACAGACAGACAGACAGACAGACAGACAGACAGACAGACAGACAGACAGACAAAAGTTCTAAAAACTATAGATTCGGCCTCTGTATCAATAATAATGTCTATTTCAATAAGATTTTCCAAAAAATATTTAAGGTACAGATTCGGCTTAGTTATTATAGATTATGTTCACCTACACTGTTCGAATAATACCAATCGTAAAAGGAAGACATCTACAGAGAAATACATCATCATCATATATAAAGTTACCGATTGATAATGCTCAGCCTAAACTCTAGAAATCTCGTAAGGGTTTCTTGTTGAATGAAGGTTCTTACTTAGAAAAGATTTTACATAAATTCTTCCCAAAAGGGCCAAAATAGGGGATGAAAATTTGTATTTAAATCCGTCGTTATTAAAGTTAAAATTATGGAAATTGACATAGCTTTTGTTTATATTACCGATGGTAAATCTCATCGGAATTACTGCTTTTATTATAAGATATTATTAAATGACAGACTACTTTAGAAATGATGTTAGATTTTGAAATCGATAAAATGTCCTTAGTTGCTAGAAATAATAAATAGGAACTACACTGTTTTCTTATTATTTTTATATTATCAAATCATATTAGTGATATTATATGTGAAAGGAAATACAAAAAGTCAAATTTTTATAATATTTTTAAGTAAACTACGCATTTATACGCAGGTAAATTTTGCGACAAGCTTTTATATCATGTAAATTGTGTAATGTAATAAATTGTTGGGTTTGAATTAATTTCAAGTTTATTTTCTTCTTCTTAGAGCATTTAAATAAAAGCTAAATGTTTTTTTTACTATTATTTATCATTAATGATAAGTTACTTCATCCACAGTACATTTAAAATATTTCAAAGTCGGTGCAAGGTGTACATGTAAAAAGTATGTATAAGTAGTATATAAGTTATAAACGAATTACTTATAACTTACGAACGAATTGATGAAATTTGGTATGATACCTGGTTATCCGGCTCAACATAAAGGATACTTTTTACCGCGGAAAAATATCTAATTTCTGAGAAAAAATACAAAAACTGCAATTTAAGCGTATACTAATATGTAAAATCTAAGAATTTGGTATTTGGTCTGTTGAACGCGGGCGGAGCCGCGGGCAATGCTAGTATATATATATATTATATATATATATATATATATATATATATATATATATATATATATATATATATATATATATTATATTTTGACCATTCTGTGTTAAACGACTAATGCTAAGGGAAAAGGAAAGATAAACTAAAATTTATGATTAAGAGATATAGTTCATATGATTTTACATTATGCTTATGTTGTCGTTTAGACTAGGTGGTAGATTAACACGCGGTTTTTCAAAGTTTGATTATAATCTTGTTCAACTATATTAAATCAATTCAAGTTTCTGAATTATGTTCAGAGAAAAAATTACTAATAAATAATATTCAAAAAAAATAAAGTTAGTGAATTTTTTTTTATATCGCTACATCTAGTGCTTTTGTATGGTATTTTGTATTTTAATAAATTGCAAAAAAGCTCATATTGCAAACTGGAGTAAAAAGTAAATACAATTTAGCTAAGACAAATACTTATAAAAACTCAAAAATAGCGCTTGCAACTTTGTATGGGTTCCGTCCCCAGAGTGTATCATGTTGTGATAAATGTCGTTTAAAAGATCATCATAATAATAAATCCATTTTATTGTATCACACAAACAATGAGACACGTGCAGGGGAAGCGCCCATTGCCCTTTGACTAAGCTGTTATCTGATGATCAAATTAAAATAGGTAACTATGCTTTTAGTAAAGCGTTTGACACTTAAAAAGAGATTTATCAACCTTTTAAAAATCAAGTGTAAGACT
Organism: Brenthis hecate; assembly: GCA_951806755.1. Classification (NCBI taxonomy): domain Eukaryota; kingdom Metazoa; phylum Arthropoda; class Insecta; order Lepidoptera; family Nymphalidae; genus Brenthis; species Brenthis hecate. Next base: position 9,861,327 of record OX638251.1, read on the forward strand.
ATAAAATAATATGAAACCGTATTTGATTCGACAAGCCTTTATTTAAAGTTCGTTGTCTATTTTTATTCTTTAATTAGGTCAACTAAATGTATATTTGTCCACTTTAACAGTAAACTTCCATTAGTGTTGTCAATATAAATAGAAATCTATTTTAGAAATAACTATAACATTGTATTTAGAATATTCAATTTGGACTTCAAGTTTGATTTTAATTGTGTATATTTATACTTTACACTCTCTTTGAAAGAGAGGGAAGTGAGTTCATATCTTTGGATTAGCATCATTGGAAGTTCTGTTTGGGAGTCTCATTTTCAACATGGTAATCATTTGCTAAGATAGTAAACAAAAACATCTTGAGCAAATCTGAATGTATTAGAGAGTCTACGGTTTAGTAATAAAATAAGGCTAATTTAGACATTAATTTCAATAGTGGTATCATCCGATAGGTATATACCATCAACGGATAATGCATGTATTGATTATTGAATTTGTAAAAATGTTTGGATGTTTGTAGCTCAATCATGCGTATTGGTGAGTAGATTTTAATAAAATTTAGCCTTTAAATAGGTTATACTTGGTAATAGGATATATGAAAGGGCTTTTTATACCTCTTTATTCGTTTTTATTAAAATATCGATGTAAATATCTTAAATGGATTTCCATAAAGAAAATCATATTTTGACTAAAATATCATTTCAGTTATAATTTATAACAATACAATTAGTATAGTTAGTCAGTGTAGCCTGAAACAACTCGAAAAGCTAACTCGAAAATTAACTAAAGTAATATTTTCTTTACTTTACGCGATTATTACACATTACACGTAAATGAAACTACATTCTAACGAGTTTAACTGGAGTATATTTTACGTCCATTTAGACAACGTTGAAATGGACTTTATGCTGTTTATTTTATACTCGATATATTTGATTTACATCTGTATAATTTTGGTCTATAAATGAATAAAACATAGTGAATTAGCAATAACTTTTGTACTTTCTGTCGGACTTTCGGTATACTTTGCTGTATTGTATGATTACTTATATTTGAGTTATCTATACTAATATTATAAAGAGGTAAAGTTTGTGAGTTTGTGAGTTTGTGACGTTGTAGGGGGTAATCTCTGGATCTACTGAACCGATTTTCAAAATTCTTTTACCAATAGAAAGCCACGTTCTTTCTGAGTGTCATAGATTATATATTAACCCGAAAAACGAAAAGACTTTTTCATGGTAGTCGGATTTGCAAAGTAATTCGGAGAAAAAACGGTCGTACGAAAACCTTTCCTACGAACGCTGCCTTAACGATGAGAGATATGATTATGTTCTAGAGAAAAGTTGTAGAGCTTAATAATGCCTACAAAAAAGTCAGCGACAGCATATGTCTAACTTTTATATTTAAGTCACAAAAAGTAGTTTTTTATATTAAAAAAATAATTTAAATCGGTAGGTCATGTTTATTGGCCATATTATCAACAATTATGAATTCTAATCAAAATAAGTAAATTAATCGTCTAAAATGTTTAAAACAAAAGACTTTTCCCTTTTACTGCATATAATTTGGACAAATAGTTATAGAGATAATACAACATATTCATAGGTATGGACGAACCCGAGCGAACTGTTTATTTTCCTGTTTGTACGGGCTAATCTCCGAATCTATTAGACCGATTTAAATGAAATTTTGCGTGGTGGTACCTTATATCCCCGGGCAACATCTAAGATACTTTTCATTCCAGAAAATTAAAGAATTTCCGTGGGATAGTTAAAAAACTATAATAACTTATACAGCTTAGTACACAAAAACTTATGTACCTAAAGTAAAATTTGGCATGCTGATACCTTATATTGCCGGTCAAACAACAGGGTACTTTTCATCCCAGAAAAATGAACGGTTTCCGTTGGCTAGATCTGCTTGTGCTTTTCTAGAGGCGAACCCGAGCAAAGCGAGGGTGAGCCGCTAGTAATAATAATAAAATTAATTCATTAATCGTAAAAGCTACAAATTTCATGAAAATTTATTACTAATTCTGATCACTTAAATTCTTTATAACATTTTTATGGTATTCATTATATAGATGTTAAATAGAATAATAATTAAATAGAATAATATAGAGTAGTGTGACTTTGATTTTAGTTCATTAATTTACTCAGAATAAAGAGTTTAAAATAAATAAATTATAGTTAGATTTTTTTCAATTATTTAAGTCAGTACTTATTATTAAATTTTTATTTACAGTTCTTAATAGTTTAGTGAATGATTAAATGATTTTTGTTAGATGTAAAATACTTAATCATTTAAGTAATTTTTCATTGAAAAATAAGATGTTATAACGTATTGCTTAAAATATAAATATGTTATAGTAATACTATAAAGCATCTATTATAACAGCCTCGTGTTGGACTTGCTTGTCGCAATTTTAAAAAGGTTCCTACTTACTTAAAAGTCTAGAGATACTGTTTAGCTTTAGTTTTTAGTAAAAGGTCGTGAGCTGGATACGATAACAATATTTTACTTTAGATTTTATTTTATTTTAGCTTCATGTTGGTGAAGTAGTTTATTGTGCATACTAATCTTTCTTTATGTGCAGTTGCTAAGAACGTCTTTATATCAAGATAGCACGTCTGAACAACAGTATGAAAATCTATACGAGACATCACCCATTTATTTTAACAAAAATGCATCTGTCATCTCACCTGGCAAGAGTTTTAAAAAAATACATGTTTTCATGGCGTACAGTTTTGATGTTAAAACGCTGTAGTGCCAACCCGTGGCGAGTTATAGTTATATCCCACAATCTTAAAGTAAAATCGCACGCCCCGCACGACTTTCCTGTCTCGAAGCCGTCGTTAGACGAGTGTGCCTGAATTATGCTAAGGCTAATTGAAACAATAGTTATCAGTCCATGAAAAAACATTTAATAAAAAGAAATTATAAAATAATGAATAAATTAATAAATATGTTGGGACATTAACACATAGCATCATCAGCTAGTTCCATGGTAAGCTACGAGGCTTGTGTTGTGGATACCAGATAGTTGATACACTATACATGTACTATAACTTTAAATACATACATATTATAAATATAAACACCCATGACTAGATTACAAACATTCGTATTCACAAAATAAATGTCCCCAGCGGGACTCGAACCCGCGACTGCTGGCACAGCAAGCTAAATAGATGTTGCCAGAACATTTTAAAATATCCTAATGTTCAATGTTCTTTGTTCTGTAGCTTATAGGCGTGCCATTTAGAATATTATAGAATCAAATAAATAGTTTGAATCAAATTAATTAGCGCTGTCATGTGTAATGTTATAATTTATTACTAGCGGCTCACCTTCGCTTCGCTCGGGTTCGCTTCAAGACAAACAAAAACAAATCTATCCCACGGGAGCCGTACATTTTTCCGGGATACGAAGTAGCCTATTTGTTATTCTGATATATGAACTATATTATTGTAAAATTTCATTAAAATCCAATCAGTAGTTTTTATGTACTAAGCTGTAAAAGTTACAATAGTTTTTAACTATCCCACGGGAACTCTTTAATTTTCCGGGATGAAAAGTACTTAAAATGTTGACCGGGGATATAAGGTAATAATAATAATAATAATAATAGCCTTTATTCAGATCAACTTAACCTAAAAACAATATTCTAAAGTAAACTTAAAACTTAAAGCAAACTTAAACTTATCTATATAAATCTAGTATTTGCTGCTTTTTTATCTTTTGCAGATCTGTCTGCCAATCGGCAAAGGCCTCCTCCAACCTCTTCCATTCTAACCTTTCTAAAGCCACCCTGTTCCACATCACTCCTGCCACTTCTCTTATATCATCATCCCACCTTTTCTGTGGTCTGCCTCTTTTCCTTTTGCCTTCCCTGGGATACCACCTTGTCACCTTCTTACTCCATTTGTTATGACCTCTTATTGTGTGCCCTGCCCATCTCCATTTGAGTCTTTTTATTTTCTGTACTACGTCTATGGTTCTTGTTTTATTTCTGATGACACAGTTTTTCAGTCTGTCTGATCTTTTGACATTTAATATGCTTCTCTCCATAGCATATTGGCAAGTTGCTAGTCTGTTTATCATTTCTCGAGTTAAAGTCCATGATTGGCAGCCATACGTAAGGACGGGTAGTATGCAGGTATTGAATAGTTTACTTTTGATGTTTATATGAAGTTGTTTGTCTTTCATAGCCTCCCTCAAACTCCAGTATCTTCTCCAGCTGTTCGTAATTCTTCTTTTCACTTCCTCACGCATAGGTTCTTTTTGGGTTATGAGTTGTCCCAGATAGATGTATTCATCAGTGTAGTTGAATTCGATGTTTTTTATCTGTATCGTGGTTTTCTCTCCATTTGTCATCATTCTAGTCTTTTCTGGGTTAATCTTTAGTCCTACTCTCTCACTTGCTGTTGCTAGATCTTCTATCATTTTAGTGATGGCTTCAGGTGTCTGTAAATTTGTCTTTTAGAGCGATTATTATTTGTTCTAACTGATGTTTTCCGAGCTTAACGTTTCCTAAGTCATGCCTTGGTCTAGGTTTCTTTGGTTGATTTGATATTAGTTCTGCTCTTATTAGTTTATGGTTAGTGTTGAAGTTCAATTTCTTGATTACGGTAAAGTTAGAGAAGTAGTTTTTTCTGTTGGACATTATAAAATCAATTTGGTTTTTTGTTTTGCCATCCGGCGAGATCCATGTCCACATGTTTTTCCTATTTTTCCTAAACACAGTATTTAAGATAGATTATTTTCTAGTGCAAAGTTTGTAATATGTTCTCCATTTCTACTTCTGGGTTTATTACTGTATGTGAAAGGGCCCAGTATATTTTTCTCTTCCGGGCGCCTTTCTCCAAGTTGGCCGTTACAGTCTCCCATTATTATAAGGTTTTTATGACCATGCTCGTGAATCGCATTATTTAGATCAAGGTAGAATGCATTCATTGTTTCTTGACTCGACTGTTCAGTTGGCGAATAAATTTGTACTATTGACCAAGGATCTTTGTATCCAGGTAATTTCAAATTCATTATCGCAATACGCTCCGATATACCTACAAATCCTTCCACGTGTTTTGTTATATGTTTCTTGACAATAAATCCAACCCCATAGAGTCCCGGGGTCTCTCCTATATGGTAAAATGTGTAATCTGGATAGGATATGATATTTTCACCCATTCTTCTCACTTCACTGAGGCCAACAATGTCCCATTTGATGTGTTTTAAAGCATACATAAGTTCTGTAAGGTTTTCTTCACTTTTCAGAGTAAGTACGTTAAGTGTTGCGATAAAGATTTTAGATTTCTGAGTTAAACTGGAGTTATTGTTTTTGTTGTTTTTGTTGTCACTTATTGTTGGAGGGTTGTGGTCTCGTTCCTCCACGAGGACCAGTCGGCTTGGGGGAGGTTGGTATACTCTTGATTCATTGTTGCCAGTTTCTTCGGTTGGATTTGGTTTCCGTTTGCCGATTCTTAATTGTTATTGTTTTCCTGTAGTAGTTATATTTGAAAGAGAGTTAGACCTACCCCGCATCGTATCAAAAACGTTTGTCCTGTTTGATTTGATTGAATCAATTTGTTGTTTTTTAGCAATGGGTGAGGTAGATGATTCTCTTTTCCGTTTATCTTGGTTCTTTTTTTTCTCTATAACGATTAGTTTGTCATATTTCAAATAAGCTATATTGCCTTTTTTCTTTTCTTCTGCTACCTTGGCTTGTAACGTTTTTCGCTTTTCTAACACTTCTTTTGAGTAATCTTCACTGATATTGATTTTGCTGAGGTTATTTTTGTTTTTAATAATTTCGTTCTTTTTTCAATTGCTTACAAACGAACAAAGTACTGGCCTCGATTTTTTAATTTCTCTATTTTTAGTACCTAAGCGGTGAATTTTGTTGATTTCGTAATCTTCTATAGTAATATTCAGATCTCATTTCAGATGCTCCTTAAATTCTTGTAGTAATTCGAGAGTTGATTTTTCTTTTTCTTCCAGGCCAAATACTATGATATTATTTTTCTTCTCCGCTCTTTTCATAAAATCAATTTCTTTTTCTAATTTTTCTACTTTGATTTTCAAGGTTTTGTTTTCTTCCACTAAAGGGATAACCTATCATCGATATTGTCCATAATACTTTTTGTGATAGAATCCTTCAATTCAGCAGTTTGGCTTTGCATCTCAATTTTCATTTTGTCAAATAATATTTTAAATTGACCTTCCATTATATTGTTATGAAGTTGTACCGTAAGTTCGAACGTAATAGTAAAATTTATTTTTGTGGTTAGCAACACTGGTTGTACTGTCAGTGTCTCAAACGTCAGTCTTGTTGACGTTGCCAAGACAGATGTCGGTGAATAATGTCTGTCGTGCTTTGTAGCCTCAAATCAGTAATTATGTTGTTATTCTAATATATCAACAATCGCACAAATCTGATTATCTTTAAACACTTCACAGATGTTTTAGTTGCGTTTTGTGGCGAAGTTTGAACCAAAAGCTCACTTTAACTATTTTTATTCACTTAATTTCTTCAGAAGGTTCTCACCATGGTGTTGACTGTTCTAACGCCGGAAACGGAAAGCCGGGGATGTAAGGTACCACCATTAAAAATTTCATGTAAATCCGTCTAATGGTTTCAGAGTCCAGCCCTTACAAACAGAAAAACAGACAGAAAGATAAAAATAAAAAAGAAAAAAATCTAAATTTGTTCTATTTCCCTTCTTACATCCCCCTCATTCGATTTTAGCTTTTTTTTTCTATATAAAGAGATTCGACCTCTACAGTTTTATTATATGTATAGATATAAATTATTGTAATAAATCTATTCGCATCATATTTTTTCAGGCTTAGTAGTGAAGTTGCATAATATACGCCAAAGGTTGCGGGTTGAGTTCCGCTTGAGTTAAATGTGTAGAGTGTAGGTATCTTATACATCCCCCCGAACGTGCGTTCACCTTGTCGTAGCGGGGGGGCTTAGTAGTGCCCGGCAATACAGCCGGGCGCGAAGCCATGAAACGCACAGGGAGGTGGCCCGCTTCGGTGGGCGGTGGGAGGCGGCCCTCTTCGGAGGGTGGTGTACCATGCGGGTTGCTCCTGGTACTTCTCTGATAGCAGAGTGGACCTTGGAGCAACCCCGTGGTTGTTGTTGTCTGCTTCGGCAGACTTGTCGTCGGGGCGTCGTAGTTGAATGCGTAAGCGATCCTGCGACGCCCCATTAAGACGGGGGAAAGTTTTGTTGGGTTTTAGCGTGTAGTACTGGCTTCGCCGGTGAGTCCCACACTTCGTGTTAAAACGTTAAAAAATGGTATCTTATACATAGTGTTTTTCATTCCTAGTAATGTTATTGTCATAATTTACATAATACGCATAAAAAATTAAAATATACTAAGCCTCGAAGTAAATTTCTAAGAAATCTATTGTTAACTGACACGGCGGCGTATCCGCGGTCGTGGAGGGATTAAGATAATATATTATTTGATGTAATATATTATTACTGTTCAAGTTATACGGTATTTAGTATATAAAATAGTCTACTTAATTAATATGTATGTATACAAGTGGACTTTATCAAGCATTTTTAGATTAATTTTGCATTGTAAGCAGGTTATGTACCAAAGTGACGGCTTGTAAAGCTGCCAGGTACACAAAGGTTATTATCAATATAATGATAAATTTGTTCTTTTTATTTCTTGAAGCAAAATACATCAACAAATAAACGAACGATAACTATAATTTGACTGCTTCATGAACGTGAACACGTAAGTAATCGTTTTACATTTGATTTGTCATTATTGACAGCCCCACAGGTACACAATGCTTAAGGTCACTCGCGTAGTTAGGATATAAATAGATCATTTACAATTTTTTATTTAACTCGCAATGTTTGTATGTAAGTTTGTTCGGGTCAAATCTTGCAACTGAATTTTAAAGCAGTTAACCTCAACCGATTGATCATGGCGGACTTCCAACGATACCGGATAAAGTTTTTTTTATGCACCCCTATGATATGGATATCAAATGAAAGAGGTTGTTGAGAAGAACACGGAATAAATAAATAAAAAAATAAAAACATAAACTTTAATTTAAATCTATTTACATTACACAATTTATGTGATATTTACAAAACTCGTTTTAAAAAATGTTTTTTTTTCTGTTATATTTTTTTAATTACTTTTTCAGAATAATTTTAATACGTATAACACGTTCTTGTATGTTTTGTTAAATATTATACGATTTTACGTCATTGATTTTGATACGTCGTTGGACGAATTAATATTATGTTAACTGGAAAATGCTAACTACAAATTAAATAAAAGAAAGGAGGAAAAATAAGAATAAATAGTATATTTCACTCTGTTTTATTATCAAATATTAGTCTATATATATATATATATATATATATATATATATATATATATATATATATATATATATATATATATATATATATAGTAATAAATTATATAAACGTAAGTAAAATCTTCCTACATTTCACATCCAAAATGTAATCTTCATTTTCGTCACTTTCTTTGGTAATTTGAAGGCGACACTCGCTTTTTCAGATATTTATATTTATTATAATATCTCAGTTTTTTTAGGTCATATACATACTTATATAAAAATATTTAAAAAAATACAAGGATACACTTATGCCGTTAATGTGAAACATAATATAACTAACTAGAAACAAACCTTTAAAGGCATAGGTGGGAAGGATACGTCCAGATCATTGTCATTTAATAAACAAGAATAAAACAATAGCAAGCTTTCACGAAGCTTTATACTTAACTCTCTAACTTTTATATATGATTATAATACCAGTATTTTTATATCATGACCTAGCCCCTTGTCATAATTTAAGCAAAGTTTTTTTTTAAATTAATGATTTTGGTTATATAAAAAAAGTTTAACTATTTGAAGACTTTTCTCTAAAGTTATCATAAAAGTCAACGTTACCGGCGCTGACCTTAAGTCAGTCGATTATATTTGCTAAGCCATTCTGGATTCGTCTAAATGTAGCATTGTGTTCTCTTTCTTCTTGATACAAGCACGAAATGTTATATATTATAGTGAAAATACTTATGATCTTCCTAAGAAGTGCATTGCATATATAAAATAATGACAGACTCCTGAAGAATATTGATTTAGTAATATTTTATGGACAATGTTTTTCTAGAGATAATAATTTTAATATTATTTTTCTTAATATTTTAATTAATAATGTTATTATATAACATTATTAGTTAATTTGTATACACTTTATCTTTTATCAGTTATTACGTAAACTTATGTTCATTCTCAATACTCACTTGCTCACTCACTCACTATACATAAACAAAGTAGGTACGATAAGATTGTACTAAGATTAAAAAGTTTTGAAAATATCTAGGCACCTAGAATCTAGGCACCGTATGTTCGCAATGTCATCATGTGTCCAAAAATAGATTTTATCTTATGTAAAAACTTACACAGTATGCTAAGTATTGTCATGAATACAAATAGTTTTGACTATAATATAATTTGCATACATGTAAAGAACATGAAGAAGATGTACAAATAATGTACCTCTTTTATGTAACATATATGTGTGTTTGCACCAAAATCGTGGTGAATAAATTAGCAAACAAAACACTCATTAAACAAGAAGCTTCCATTTTAGAATGCTTCTATTTCGTACTTATAATATCTATATAATATAAATAGGCAAATCAGTTCAGTACCTTTTTCTCTTTTTTGTGTAGTAGCTATTGATGAGCTTTAGTGTTGTCAATAAAAAAATAGGAAACAGTTAGTCTTTTTATATAGATAAGTAAATTCTATTTATATATGTTATCCTAAAATTTTCTATCCCGATTATTATGATTAAATTTCGACCACTAGTTTTAATAATTTTCTTAAATAGTCAATAGTATCGAGAGTTCAGACTGGTTCAGTATAAATTTAACAGGCAAGTCGCGTGCCTCAGTAGACAGGAAGTGTGAAGGAAGTGACGATTAGATTCTCTAAGCCACTTTCCGCCGATAGTGGCTGACGACAAGCATTTAATGACTATACTTAAATATTGACCCGATTAAACGTTATTACAATAATCGAGGCGCAAAATTTTTCCAACTTTTTTTACTTTTGGCGTAAATATCAAAAATATATAGTAAATTACAATATTTTGTATTTCTAACTTTAAAAAAAATTTAATATTAAGTATTACATGTCTAATATGAACTAATGCATAGAAAAAATCAAGTTGTAATAATATTAGTTTTATTTCTATCATATTAGATTTTTTGGCTGATTTCAATAACGTATAATGTTGTTTTTCAGTAGGTATATGTTACGTAATATTTTCACCAATAATTACAAGTACTATTTTTTTAATCCCATAGATTTTTAGAGCAAATTTCACTATGAAGGGCACCCTTGAGGGTGAAATCAATGTTTTGTTTAAATTTATTTCGAAATCCGTGAACCACAAAAGTGATAAGGTATTATAATTATAGAACTAAATGAACCATGCACAAAGTCCGTTACAATCATTAGTTTGAAACAGTACTTATTTACTTACTACTATCACCACACAGAGAGGGATCGAAATGAGGTTAAGACATATAATTTGACATATATTTTGGGAGCTCCAGGTTTAGAGCTTTTAATAAAACTCTAAGATAACAACAAAATGACTTGATTAAAAAACGGTTTTTATATGATTTAATACACAAAAAACAGGCTAGAAAATAGCTTACTTACAGTGAAAATTGAAATGATTAATCTATAGCGACTGACAACATCTGTGACATTACAATTTAGCGATTTCTGTTTCAGCTCATATTATATTAAAATAATTAAGTGACATTTTTCGGTCGCCGCTACATAACAGCCAATTATTTTATTGCAAGCAAGTACCCATAAATTTTAATGCTTGACATTTTTTCCAATTCCACTGATAACGCTGTAATGAAGTTGTTTTTTTCATATCCCATTTTGATGTTTATCACATTTTAAACTATCACATATATGACTTTATGAATAATCAAAAAAATATCGAAGGAATATCGAGCCTATTGTATGTGTGTATTTATGTATGTATTCAGCCCTATTTGATGTCCCACTGCCGGGCATGGGCCTACCTTCAAAACGAGGTGAATTAGGTCATAGCCACGTTGCTGACCAAGTGTCCGTCTGCCCACTACACATGTCTTTCGAAAGCTTGCTAAGTTTCCTCACGATGTTTACCTTCACTATAAGGCAAGTAAATGGTAATCGTTTTGAAAATTATTCGCATATGAGAATGTCAGAGGTACGAGACCCGGAATTTGAACCCACTTCATTTCGTTTTCCAAGCAAGCCCATTACCATCGGTCTACCACTGCCTATTGCTCAAGCCTATTGCTGATGTATAATTATTAACTCATGCCATATCGGCAAATAGTTTATACTGTATAATATAAATTTATATGTATAATGTAATTTCATATAAATATCGACATAAAATATGCAAAAAATAATTTCAAACCGCAATTTTGTATCAGATTGATTGAAAACATTTGAAACTATCCGTTCATATTTTAAACGATGTCTATCGGACACTTAATTTAATTCAACAGAATAAACCAATTAATCAAACCAATCGGAGCAACGTATCAGTAAATATTTGTTTTGTAAGTATAACTAATTGTATAATGTAAGCTCATAATTTTAATACAAATATTGTAGCTTATTGGTAGTTATAATAACTGCAATACTATATTTAAAAGTCTAGTGCGAGTTTTAATGACATAACGAAACGAAACAAATGAATTTCATCATCTTTATAATATACCTACCTATATATACGAGTAATTCTTCTGTACGTGTGTTTGTTAACGTACTACTCCTAAAGGATTGGACCGATTTGGATGAAATTTGGTGTATATATTTCAATGGGCTTCTGGATGGTTTGAAAACACATTTGGACCCAGTAGGTCGCGCTGCAGTCAGTGTGCCACTGATCATCTCCTAAACGGCAAGGACGATTTTAATGATTTTTTTGTGTATGTTCGAGTGGGCCCCTGCAATGTTTGAATTCACAAATGGATCCGTTAGGTGGCTTATAAAAGACTCCATTTTCCGAGCAATAAATAAATTGTTGATTAAATAAAATAAAAATCGATGTGTATATGTATATTTCCTATGGACTCCAAAACAGCTGGAACGATTTTGATAAAATTTTCAGGTAATCTTCAGATTAGCCCTTCCGATATCTAGATATCGGAAGTTTGGACGCGGGCGAAGCCGCGGAAACTGCTAGTATATATTTAATAATTTCAAATCCTAGTGGTATTTTGCAATTCATTCGTGTTTCCAAATTTTATTAAAGCTGTGAAAAATTGTAAAAAGATTCCGAATATAGTAGATGTGAATTCAATTCTCGATTGGCACGAATATTATTTTCTGTTTTCATAATAAATCGTTTGGGTAGTTGATGAACCATTTAGATATTATATTAGTGGTTGTTCTGCACCTTCTGCGTCTTTCCACTGCCAATGAAACATTGCACTTTGGATAGTAGTCCTCAAACTCAATAAGGAATACATAATAATTTCCAATATTTACAAATGAAAGTATTTTTTCGGATTCTGTCATGGTTTTTCTTTCTCGATATTACATGTGTAATCAATATATTAATACGTGAATCAAACTTTGTACCCCTTTTTTATGACGTGTATGAAATTTCCCATACTTATAGTTTATATAGAGAAGGAGTGCAGCATGCCAATATTTTTTTAAAATTATGCACAAAAAATACATCAAATCAATAAAAAACAATACACACACTACCATGTGTTTGACACACACACGCATATATACTCTTTTGTTTATTGTTAAAGTCTGTGGTCAAATTGAGAATTATGTATTAATACGTGAAGCAAAAACTTTGTATCCCTTTTTAAGAAAATAATGCGGACGGAGGAATATGAAATTTGACACAGTTAAAGTTATGTGGAGATATAGTGTAGAAAGCTAATATCCATACATCCATACTAATATAATAAATGTGAAAGTGTGATTGTTTGTTTTTTGTTTGTTTGTTTGTTTGTTTGTTTGTTTGTTTGTTTGTTTGTTTGTTTGTTTGTTTGTTTGTTTGTTTGTTTGTTTGTGTTTGTCCTTCTTTCACGTCAAAACAGAGTGACGATTTGGCGTGATTTTTTGTGTGGATATAGTTGAAGAGCTAGAGAGTGAAATAGCTACTTTTTGCCGCAGGAGATTACCTAATTGCCACGGGAAAACACGTTATAATACAATCCAAAAAAATATTTATGATTAGAATTACTTGAAACTTGGTATTAATGCTTTCCAATAAAATTAAATAAATATTTGTTTTAGCATTTTTCGAAATTCGTCCTAAAAGGGAGTAAAATAAAGCATGATAGTTTGTATGAATCTACCTTTTTAGATTTTTTTTTTGTAGTTTTAGCACGGGCGAAGCCGCGGGTTCTGTTAGTTTTTAAAAATTAATAATGCATTTAAATACCTTCAATTAATTAAAATAAACATTTTATTTGTGAACCGATCTTATTTTTTGTTTTAGTTTAAAACTACTGAGGAGCTTTAGTTTTATAAATAAAAGAAAACAATAATAATCATGGTCGAAGTTCGACCACTAGGCAAACTCTACTAACAATAACTCTTTGATGTTTACTGTAAGTTATTCGAAACGTTAGAGCAAAAATAAAAATAAAACGGTGAAAAAAAAAAATGAAAACAATAGTCATCAAATCCACACTCTACTACAGTAGCCACCATCCAGACGACTCACAACACCACACTCGTAAGACTTTAGACCATAAATAATATCACCTATACCGTACGAGTATACATGAAACAACAATAGTATAAATGACTAACAATATATTTAACTATGGTAACATATTGCACGTTAACAGCAATTAATCGGGGGCCCATTAGTCATGTTATTTTGCTGGCTCCTCGTGATAAGCTTTGATAAATGCATTTGTCAACGGGTTGAGGTACATATTATATATGGACTAAAGATATTGGAATAATAATATAACAATTCTGGCACTGAAATAATCTATTGAATAAAAATATACATTTTTTTATTTATGGTTTTATAGTCGTCTTTTTATTGCTTTGCTGCTGGGTTTACCCGGAGTTTTAGTGGGCAGTACTGGTTTCACTAACCAGTGAGTTTCACATAAAACCATCTGTATTTATCAGGTACAATACTGCAAGGTTTTTGCAGTATAGTATAAGTGCTAATACGAGTATGTACCTATACTAATATTATAAATGTGAAAGTGTATTTGTTTGTTTGTTTGTTTGTCCTTCTTTCACGTCGAAACGGAGTGACGATTGGCGTGATTTTTTGTGTGGAGATAGGTGGAGGCCTGGAGAGTACTTTTTACCACGTGAGATTATTTATTTCCCACGGGAAAACACGTTATAATACAACCCAAAAAAATATTTGTGATCAGAATTACTTGAAACTTGATATTAATGCTCTTCAATACAATTAAATAAATACGTGTTTAGGCATTATTCGATATTCATCTCATAAGGGGGTAAAATAGGAGATGAAAGTTTGTATGAAACCTAACTTTTTCGAGTTTTTTTTGTAGTTTTAGCGCGAGCGAAGCCGCGGGTTCTGCTAGTATTGTATATGTGTGAATTATAAATACAAAAGAAATCTGGGATCGCATTCTAGCGAAACGAGACTAAGTCTCTAGTATCGAATAAGTAGTGAACCATATAATGTATGGCAAAAAATATACACAATATAAAATTTAAACGGATATTCACCAAACTAGTCCATCAATCCGAATGAATATTACAGCGGGTTCACTTTTAAGGTTTTATCAAATCAGTTATCAAATGCGGTTTGTCGTACCGGGAAAATAATGTGTATGTTTACGTTAACCGTGTATGGTCTGTTTCAGTTTGAGGAAGAATGTGATAGATGGATAACGTTGTTGATATTGCAAGGCTTGTAACGAAGCCGAATCGAATGAATTGTTTCGTTCACACGTTACAGTTTACCAAACCGGCTTTTGTATACGGTTAGCTAATTAAATGGTTTGAAACGGTGTGAATAGTTTTACTATATATTTGCATACCCCACTAAAAACCTTTTATGAAAACCGTTTTTGTAAACCGCAACGTATAAACTGGCTGTTGAGGTCTACTCGAGGCGATTGCTACAAGAAAACTATGACTGTTCGTTAGACTTGAATGAAAATCTTGCTCTACATTAATAATATCGAATATTGCAAAAAACGTGAGGCGTAATTCCGTGATAATTCAATCTTAGTTGAAATTCTAATATGAAATAAGTTCTATAGAGAACTCGTAGTACGAGGGATCTTTGACTTCAGTCAAGCGAAAGAAACTTGAGCAATATTTTTTATCTGTCTTTAAATAAGCTCTTTAGTAAAACGTTCCTTTTAAATAAGTTCATTTTTTCCCTCGAGCTTTCTGAGGTTAAATAGACAGACGGAAAGAAAAACGTTTGAAAATAATAATTTTTACTATTTTATTCTTATTATCTTCCCGACTCTATTTTTTATTTGAGTTAAGTCTTATTTCTAAGAGGCATATACATATATTTAATCATCTTAGTTCATATTTAAAACGTATGCTCAAAAAATATATACCAAATATGTTCTCTAGGATAGGTTAATTAAAGGAATGTCTATGAAAAAAATACTTAAAACTTATTTATCTATTCATACTAATATTATAAATGTGAAAGTGTCTTTGTTTGTTTGTTTGTTTGTTTGTTTGTCCTTTTTCACGTTGAAACGCAATGACGGATTGGCGTCATTTTTTGTGTGGAGATAGTTGGAGGGTTGAGGAGTGACACAGTGACATAGTACTTTTTATCGCGAGAGATTATCTCATTCTTACGGGAAAACACGTTATAATACAATCGGAAAAATTATTTATGATCAGAATTACTTGAAACTTGTTATTAATGTTCTTTAATACAATTGAATAAAAACCTGTTTTATATTATAATACGCGGGTTCTGTTAGTACTATATATATATATATATATATATATATATATATATATATATATATATATATATATATAAACAGTAATTTAGCGAAATATTTACAGGAAATATTTTTTTAAAAACAATGTCTGCAACATATGTACACAATATAGAGCCCAAAACAATAGTTCTTAAAATTTTTGTCTGTTTGTTTGTATGTCTGTTTGTGTTACGCAAAAAGTAATGAACCCATTTGTACGAAATTTGGTGAAATGATAACTTATTATTCGGGTCAACGTTTAGGATACCTTTTACTTCAGTAAAATATTTCTTTCCCATGGGAAAACACCTAACCAAACTAACTTAGTCAAAACGATGTGCGCGTTTCACACAAAAAGTACTGAACCGATTTAAATTAAATTTTGTGTTGTGATAACTTCTTACTTCTGTCAACATTTAGGATACCTTTTACTACAGGATTTTTTTATTTACACGGGAAAACACAATAACTGTTCTATCAAGTGGTCCTTAGAAATTTATATGGCTAATGGCTGGCTAAATCTTAAGAGATACTTTAAAACAATTTAGTAGAAAACGGTAGATCTTAAAAAGATCTTTTAAAAGACACAGAAAAGTCTGTAATAGTATATGTCGATCGTCGGTCGATATTATATTTAAAAAGAGCAACTGTTGAGTTTCTCGGTGACTCTTCTCAGTAAAACTGTCTTTCTGCCTGCCTCCGAGCCGGTGGTAGATTCCTCACGGACTTACATACTAATATTTAATATAAATTTTATAATTGCCTGTTAAAGTCTATTTGAATAAAGTATATTTTGGTTTGAAATATACTTTTAGCTCCCAGCTTAGGTTATGTCCCAAGTATACTATATACAAAAACATTAAAATATTCAATAAATAAATCCCGCGATAATTTTAATATCTACACGTTCAGGTGAAACCATACATTACGTAAAAATGAAAGAAATTGATATTTTTAAAACCTGGGTTTTGATATCCTTAGGGAAATATAAATTGTTCAAAATACTTTATAACTAGAGCGTATAAGAAGTTATGTCGAGAGCATCGGCAAATGCAATTTTTAACTTAATTTAAACTTCGTATATTTTATTTAAAACTTTCTTTATAATGTGCTTAGTTAATTCTATAGTTATAATTAGTGATGCATATATTTTAAATAATATTATTATACCTACATGTGAAAGTGTGTTTGTTTGTATGTTTGTTTGTCTTTCTTTCGAGTCGAAAAGGGGAGACGGATTGGCGTATTTTTGGTGTGAAAATAGTTGGAGAGCCGGAGAGTGACATAGGCTACTTTATCGCGGGAGATCATCTCATTCACACGGGAAAACACTTTATAGTTACCAATCCAAAAATTTATTTCTGATCAGAATTACTTCAAACTTGGTATTAATGCTCTTCAATACAATTAAACAAATAAATATTTTAGCATTTTTAGAAATTCATCCTATAAGGGGGTGAAATAGGGGATGAAAGTTTGTATGGAACCTACCTTTTTAGAGATTTTTTTGTAGTTTTAGCGCGAGCGACGCCGCGGGTTCTGCTAGTTTTAAATAGCTTTTAATAAAATGACAATACAGATTAAGATATTGACTATGAAATGTAATATTTAATATAGCAGTACATATGTATTGATTTCAATTTTTAGATTATAATCTTAACTGTGTGTACTTGTTTATCAGGGCCGGCCCTAATAGTATAATGATGAATTTTAACAATATTCGGAGTCAGAAGTATGGAGTAATAGATTTCGATAGAGTTTATCTTTTCGAAATTAAAAATGTATTTATAAGTAATTTATTTCTTATACATGGAATTATGTATTATTATGGCAATTTATTAAATGTAAAAAAACCATAGATATCTAGTAAAATATGTAAAATAATTCATTACATCTATAAGAGTCACGAGTGTATGAATGTAGTAAAAATGATTGGTAAACCTAACCGTTAACACAATAGATTCATAAATATAGCTTTCATGTGAAAGATAACAAACACGAGTGAGTGATAAGTAAGAATATTATCTTTTAATATTGATATAAAGTATACCTAACCTTACCTTACTTATTGTGGTGAAAGAATTTTTGTACACTTACCTGAAATAAAAAAAAATATATTAGCAAAACACAGAACATGGATTTTTAAAACGATTGCAGCGTTTCTATCATCTATACTGTTAAATAAAAAAGTTGTAATGTCAAAATAACAGCTTCTTTCTAAATACATATGAATGTACATGCATTTATACGGTATCTACTAATAAAAAATATAATTTTGTTTTTTTTCTAAATAAAACTCTATTTGTTTCGGTTGATCTCCGAAACAGCTAAATAGATTTTGACGAAACTTTCACTGGCAGAAAGCTGGTTTTATAAGGAGTAACTCAGGCTACTTTAATTTTAGAAAAATAATTAGAGTGCCGACCAAAAAAAAATGCTCATGAAATTGTGTACAAAATCCGCGCACACGGGAAGAAGCGAGGGTAAAGTCGCTAGCTTATATAAGTTGGGCTTGATTTTTGTCTTTGAATGCTTAAGTTTTTAGTATTCTTCACTTCACTTATTATGACCATAATTTTTAAAATTTTCATTGTCTCTATTTCCATATTGTGTAGATTTTACTTTTTACTTGCTATTTTCGACCCTCTGACATTTTTGTATAATGTGGGCGTCCTACTTTCGATTGCGCTAAACATCCCACTTGGTATCATCAAATTATTTTGAATATATTATAGATCTTTACACTTTGTTCAAATATAAAACTAAAATGCTACAATTTTCACACAATTTTTCTTTTAGACATAATTAATCTATAGCTGACTAGCGGACCCGGTAGCGAGATGTTCTGCTTCGATTTATGCTTCCCCACGATTGTCGTATAAGCATTAGGGTCCGGCAATCCAGCCGGGCGTAAAGCCTAGAGACACACTGGGAGTCGGCCCATTTCGGTACACCGCCGTGTACCATGCGGTGATGATCCTTCTCTGACAGCAGGGTGGGCCGAGGGAGCAATCACTTGGTTATGTGGAGGAGAAGGAAAAGCTAATCTTTTAGTGGGTAGTAATGACATTTCTGGCTGGTAAATCCCACATATCCACCTGGATGTATACAGGTGGTATGCCTGCATTTCTTAACATAAAAAAGGTATTTAGCTTATTACTTCAGTTACAAAATTAAAAAAAAAAATATTTGACAATAGCGCCATCTATTGGGTCCAGCTATAGCTATGAACCATCCAGGTGACCTCATTAGAGCACAAAACATTTTCATAATAGTCCGTTAAGCCGAAGTAGAAGAAGAAAACAAACACGCGCACATCGAAATATAAAGATAGGTCTCTCTATCCAACTTTAATTATTATTTTGTACGACATAATATTTACTTTTTAACATTATACTGACATCTATATTCTATATACATATAAATTGTAAACATTTTAGAACCCTCAAAGAAATTAGTCTCCCCCGTTACCACGATTGCCTTAGGGTATTCGACTCAACAACAACGAAAAAGAAATTTTTATGCAGTAGGGGGGTTTCTTTTTATTTTTGTAATTAAATTCATTTTAAATATATAATCTATTTTTTACTTTTAGGCGAGTTATATATTTGGAGTTTTATTTAATCATTTTCGTTTCCCAAATTACTTTTAAACTTATAACTAATTCTAAAGAAATCTTCATTTTAATACCCCACTCTTTAGAAGAAAATAGTTTTTTAAAGGCACAAATTGACCCTCCCTTGAGTTTGTCGAAAAAAAGAACATACATTAGAATTGAGTAAAAGTCTAAATTTTTTAAAGTCGGTCAATACCTATTACTTCCTAAATATATATTTCAACATCAGAATGCGATTGGACATTAAATATAATAACGAAATTTCCCGACGAACTCGTAGAAAATCGTAAACTTCAAGCCGTTATGGTCGGACCGTTTCAGAACAATGATAGGAAGCTAACCAAAATTTGATCAACTTAATAATCTAGATAGTACTATAGAAAACATCTTTAAATAAATATGATATTACAAAACAATGTATTACAGACCCACCAATAGGTATACCTACATCCCTCATCTCGAGATTTAACTTTTTTCAAGTCAT
Source organism: Brenthis hecate (assembly GCA_951806755.1). Lineage (NCBI taxonomy): Eukaryota > Metazoa > Arthropoda > Insecta > Lepidoptera > Nymphalidae > Brenthis > Brenthis hecate. Next base: position 9,881,449 of record OX638251.1, read on the forward strand.
CAAAAGTATTGCATTATTTAATTTAAAATTCAAAATATTTTACTCAGCATTAAATTGCATTTTTTTACTGAACGTCATGAGTCTACTACCAGTTCGGAAAGAAGAAGCCTCAGACCTGAGAAGAACTGCTAAAAGAAACTCAGCGGGACTAATATTATTTAAGATAAGAGTTCGCATTTCACAACATTCAAAAGAAGTTTTTACATAAATTTTATTAGCTATAGAAAAATATAATTAATGTAGCATTGTTTTAGTGTTTTTTAAACTTAATAACTAACACTAAAATAAAACTAAGTAAGTAATAGGTATTACTTAGGTATTTTTTACATTAGTCACCTTCTTAGCCGCGCGCTACGCACAATGGTTAAACAAGGACATTGAATATGGTTTGAAATCAGGAGCTTAACATCAGTTCTTGTGTCTACAGTTTGCCATTTTATTTTAAAACCTGCTGTGGTTTTTGAAATTGTGTTTGTATTATCGAGACTCTTAGAGATGAAATTTTCAAGAAAGAATTTTTTGCAAAAGGACTTTCAATTTAAAAAATCAAACGTGTTTATAACTTATTGAAGTGATAGCATTGTAATGCTAAACTCTTTGGCTAATTAGCGGTTTACGACAGTTATAGAAGGATAACAAACGCTATATCACCCCATTTGTAACAATTAGACGTGAAATTAAGTTGGTGATAGGCTAACGTGATGACAAAATACACTTGCATTCAGAATAGCAATGTTTTATGCATACGCCACCACACAGATTAGTTACGTGTTTCGTGAACTAATAATAATTTTCATTCCGCAACGTATGTCGGTATTGTTTTTCATAGCTATGACGTGAGTTCAATTTAGTATGGTAACGAGACTCAGCGCCTGTTTGTAGGATCTCTTTCGGTACAGTTGTATCTAAAAAAAGGATTTCTAGTGAGAACGTTATAATTTTCGTGAATTTGAATTCAATTATCATTATGCTGTCGTCAAAACTCATTAATTCCTGCTTATTTAGTATAAAAGCTACTGAACACTTGATGGAATAAATAATGCCTATCCCGCAAGGTTATGTAACAATTAAACAAAGGAACGAAGTCAATACCTAAATAGCTTCTAAACAATGAAGAGTGCTCTTAATTTATTGTTTTTTCAACGCTGTTATGCGGTATTACGTTCAAAAAGGTTTTTCAAAGCAGTCAAGAGGTTTAAAAATATTAAAAATATCTTTGTATATTGCGGACGTCACGATTCAAACGATAGGAATGAATACGTATTAGTTCAGCAAGAGTGACGATGGTTAAGTCGATATTACTACTGCAAAACGCTAGTGCCATCTAGTGTCGAGTAGCTGAGGCTGTAAGCTGTGTGGTAGTAGAACGTGTTATTGTGACATTAATTGGGTTTGAATATTTGTTATAAATCTTATAATTTCAGAATTTTTGTAGTAGCGCCATAGTTACTTTACTAATAAGCTACATTCCGTTTAATTATTCAAATATTCTGATAGGTGGCGCTAGTAGCGAGTAAAAAATGACTGAAAGTTTGCAAAGCGACATCTGTTGGGTGGTGTTAGAATTAGAGGTTAAAAATATTATTTCTATGTCATGTAAATAGTATATGAAAAAATATCCAGATGGCGCTACTGCAAAAGAAAAATACGTTACAAAAATATTCTAAAAAACAAATAGGTAACATGTCATCAATAATAAGTCTAGATCACAAGATGAAAATGATGAAAAATAGAGATAAAGCTCCTAAAATATGTGCGATAGGTCATTGGATCCGGAATAACGTTAAAAAAAATGTGTTTAAGAAAAATCAGCATGTAAAAAATTGCAAAAGTTATAAACAAATAAAAATGAAAAAAGAGGTTATTTAGTTTTTCGCTAATAGTTCAAAAATTATTGTTAAACTTATGAATTTTTTAAAGCTGAAAACATCTCTGGGAACATAAAAAGAAAATTATTACATTTTAAAACTATGTTTAAATACGGGAAATTTTAATAAAAATATCGAATTTTGAATGATATTGTAACAAACTGTTGATACATAACGAATATATTTTAAATAAGCGCGTACTTAAATGATTTTGTAAATATGATAAAAATCTTCTTAACAATCTTTACCATCTTTTTCAAAATAAGCTTACTTAGCTAATTCTTTCTGCTAATGAAAGTGGAAGATATTTTACAAAGAATCTAGGCTATGGTATAAGCTACATGATAATGTAAATTTTCGACAAAGATACGAATTGTAATAATTAATTACACGACTCTTTCGATTTTCAGTTTAACTTTCAAATTGAGTAATTAGACAAAATGTCATCCTATAAAGTGTATGTGAATACAAAGTTAATTTTATTGAAGTTACTTTAATCGTTAAGGCTTTGATTCATCATATGTTATTTCCTTTTTAGATTTCTTAAAGCCTAAAGCTGTTGTATACCTGGCTTTAAAAATATTCTATTGTCAATATAGGTATGTGTCAAAAATATATTTAGTTTATTTTTGGTGAAGGTACTCGTAACCATAATAATATAATGTTAACTGCCTCGGTGGTGTAGTGGCTAGCATGTACGGCTGCACACCCGGAGGTCCTGGGTTCGAGTTCCTAGTCGGGCTAAGTCTAGTTATTGAGTCTTTCTGTATAGTAAGCCTCAGTAACAGCCCGGAGTTGGGAAGTTAGCGGGGTTTTACCCCCGTGCCTAGGAGAGCACGTAAAGCAGTCGGTCCTATGACTTAACTCTCACCGGCCGTGTCGAGTAGTCGTTCCACCGGAGTAAGAGAGGGACAGGAATAAAGAGTGCACCTGTGTCTGCGCGCACATTTGTGCACTATAATATTGGCTTGGCTCGTCTCAATGCGATTGGCCGCCGTGGCCGGAATCGGTCAGGAGAACATTATCATCATCAAAATAATGTTAACATAAATATTTGCACTTGATTTATTGATATAAAGTTATACTTTAATCAATTTTTATTAAATGTTTAATTACTATTAAGGTTTATAAAAAATTGAAATTTTAATTGGACAAATTCCACCTCTATCTAATTTCGGCTTTTCATAACGTCATTTTATTAATTAGGTTTTACTAGAGTACATAATAAGAACCATCTAACGTAGTGGTCAGAAACACAGATGTATCTAGACCGGCAGTCATGCGTTCCCGCTCCATTATGTGTGTGTGCGCACGCGCGCGCGCGCGCGCGTGTGTGTGTGTGTGTGTGTGTGTGTGTGTGTGTGTGTGTGTGTGTGTGTGTGTGTGTGTGTGTGTGTGTGTGTGTGTGTGTGTGTGTGTGTGTGTGTGTGTGTGTGTGTGTGTGTGTGTGTATGTGTGTGTGTGTGTGTGAGTGCGCGCGTGCATACGGGTGTGAGCGTGTGGGTGGGCGCACGCACTTGTGTGTGTGTGTGTGTGTGTGTGTGTGTGTGTGTGTGTGTGTGTGTGTGTGTGTGTGTGTGTGTTGTGTGTAATATTAATTTTTTTTTATACTTTTTAATTAATTTCGTGCATGTGTTAAATGTCACTAAATAGTCGCTGAATGTGTTGGTAAGCGCAAATCTCGAGAGCTGCTAAACCGATTTCGCTAATTCTTTTTTTTAAATATTCCTTGAAGTACGAGGATGGTTCTTATAGAGATATAATTTATAAATTGCCTGAAAAATTCTAAAAACAACACTTTTCTATACTCCCATACAAAAGATTCGTAATAATACTTAAAAGGATTATATTATACGCATTCAACGTAGGGCGATTCGAGTTATCGACGATCAAGCTCTCTCCGATCGGCTGGATCCTTTAGCTCTGCGTAGAGATGTTGGATCACTCTGCATCTTCTACCGCATCTATCACGGGGAGTGTTCCGAGGAATTGTTCGGACTGATCCCGGCTGCTGAATTTCACCATCGGACATCGCGCCAAAATAGTAAATTCCATCCACACCACCTCGATGTCCAGCGTTCCACAACAGTGCGATTTTTAAGGCACTTTCTGCCCCGCACAACCACTCTGTGGAACCAGCTATCGCCGGCGGTCTTTCCGAACCGCTACGACCTGGCCACCTTCAAGAAGAGAGCGTATTCCTTTCTTAAAGGCCGGCAACGCATCTGCAAGCCCTGCGATGTTGCAGATGTCCATGGGCGGCGGTGATCACTTTCCATCAGGTGAGCCTCCTGCCCGTTTGCCCCCTTAGTCCCATAAAAAAAAAGTCAATTTGAACTTTAATACCATAACCATAAAGTTTAAGTGTTAGTGGAGAGGTCCGGGAAGACAAAACAATTGAGTGACGTTAGTATCGTATAAATATTAATGTCAATATTTGTCAATATTATTAACAAAATAAATTAAAATTTATATGGCTAACGCTGGCTAATAACTATTTATATCTATTTAAAACGTACCTAGCGACAAACCCGAGCGAGGCGAGGGTAAGCCGCTAGTTATATAAACATTTTTACGGCCATCTTCTAATTTCATCATTAGATCTTCTCTGAGATCTAATAATGGCGTCTCGTAATATTGTCATACATATTGTTGTAACATGTGGTGTTAGATAGGTAGGTATGTTAAATTTCAGCTCGCTCCAATTCCAGATGCTTGAAAAATGGACTAAAAATTTTGAACCGGAAAAAGCTACGTATAGACGGTGCAAGTTTAATAAAAGCATGTAATACAACGGGGTGGTGAGTACTACAGCCATCCAACGCGAATGTAACTGGAATTCCGAGTGGAGATATACTCGTGTGAAGCTCTCCATTATATCTACATATATGTCAAGAGCAAAAGCATATGAAACTATTTCATGTCTAGTCATGCATGATGTAAAATTGTGGGAATAGCCGATTCGAAACAACCTAATCGAATAATAATAAAATATGAAACCCTTCTTCCTTTTTTCCATTAAAAAAGTACGTGGCCAAGTTGTGAAGCGAAGCGATGATATCGATTTTCTCATATTAGAAACTCATTACTCGTTTACATAGTGCGAAAACTATTTCAATCATAAAGTGAGCATACTAAAATTTTGTTCAATATCGAATTCTTACTAAACGTAATAATCCTTTGAGCGGGTCCAAATGAATTTAATCGTGTAACTTTATTTGAACTCTGTGGTCGTGTTAAAGTAGTAAAATCTTAAAATGTATTAGAATCAAATACAGGGTCATTTTTATTATTTTTTTTTCTTGTTACAGATGTTGTTGTTATTATGTAAATAGTATATTTCCAAAAGGTTTTCAGTAAATTAAAAATGACCCTGTATATTTAGATTTCAATATTTCAGGTACCTAATAATTACTTTGTTTTAAAAATCACTAGTAACCTGCCTTCGCGTCGCTCCCATTATAAAGGGAAATTTGAACAACTGAAACTAAATACTTATATGCTTTTTTATCGTACGAGCTTAGTGTATAAAATTTTATTGGTAGATATTTGATAAGTAATAACGTACTCGGAGCAAAGGTAGAGTGCGTGTCTGTTTTGAATTGAATGTAAATGTAGATCATATTGTAGTAACTCCATGGGAATTACTTGGTAGACGAGATTTAACGCGCGACTTTCATCGTGGGTGACTCACCAATAAGGTTAAAAAATAACAGACAAATAAATTCGAAATTGTATTTATATCTGTATATAAATTGGCAAAGACAAAACAGCTCGGTACATTTCTCTCCTCTATCAGTGGATTTTCTTTTTTTTTTTGTTCAGACTTTCTGTGTTGTTATTTAAAAAATACTTTATTTCGTAAATAGTTATTACTAAATAAAGAATTTATTGTGAGATCCTTAGCATTGTGGTATATTCAAGTTAAAAAACAGTTTCGTTTGAGTAGTGTGTTTGTGATATCTTTACGCTATAAGAACCCAGAAAGTTTGAGTGAAAATCGTAGAGAGCTTATTTCTAGATGAACATATAGGTCTTATGTCATCTATTCTATCACGTAAGTGGAGTCGCGGGCAAAACTAAATGTAACCTCAGAATATTTAATTAAATTTCACTGCAATCTATAATTGAGAGCAGAAGCGTGTAGTCTGTTTGTAGTTCTACGGAACACAATAATCTATATATAACACGTTATTTTTGAAGCTTAATCCATAAACTTTAATCATATAGATAGTAAAAATATACAACAGCTAATAAAAATAAATTTATAAGTTAAGTTTAAGTCAAAAAGCTCGCCTTAATTAAACCTATGTTCTGATAATGTTTAGTCGAAGAAAGTTTTAGTTATTATTTTCTAAGTATCGAGTAAACGACTAATAATTAATTCATCACAAGGTAAGTGTCCGCACGCGTTATATAAGAATAAAATTAGTAAAAAAAGCTTTTAAGTTAAACGGTTTTATTGAAAAGAAAGATAATAATGATGAATATAATGTACCAAAAGCTAAAAAATCATTAGGTAGGTCCTAGGTATCAGTCATTACACAACTCTTCTCATCAATCTAATCAAAAATAAAATCGTGAGGCGTAGCGTCTGAATAAATATGTAAATTATTTTATTTTCAAGTTTTTAGTTTTATTTTATTTTAAAATATCTAAGCTATTTGATCCGCACTGCACCTTTCATTTGATAGCCTTTTTGAGGGGGTTGTGAAAAAATATGTAACAGTCCATTTTGTTGGTGGCCATATTGGATTTGGATTTTTTTTCATAGTGTACTGTATTAATTAAAAAAGTAACTCTAATTAACAGAGTTTTTAGCGAGACATATAGAGGGTATCACTTCAAATACTCTGGAGAAGGCAATCAGTGAGATCAAGTAGCATGCATAAAGCAACGTCGCGCCTCATTATATTATTAGACGACTAGAGGATGATACTTGCTTTATACCATATGTCGCAGATCACTCATTTTCTCTTTTCTGATTAAATCTATTTATAGCGGAATTCGACTTATTATATATCTATGGATTATATATTACGAAAATACAGTATATACCTAGAGGCATATCATCGCTTCGCTTGGGTGTGTCCCTAAATGCCTAAAGTATAGCCTATATTACTCTAAATAACCGCCTATCATCTGTGTATCCACTAAATTTCATCAAAATCCGTGCAGCCTTTATAGCGTAAAGGAATAACAAACATATATACAAACCTTCGTATTTAAAATAGTAGTACGATAAATATACCACAGTGAGAAAGCTGACTCGTCTTCGCCCCAAGAATCGGCGTTGCGATTAAACTGAGGAATGCAGCAAGCATTCTTGCCACTAATCCACGCGGACATGACTTATCTACAAGTCACTATTAAGTGTACATTTGTTTTATGTTTCCATTTGAGTATACATTTCGTGTCCTGTGTTTATTTATTTGTAATTAAATTCCTTAACTAAATGTATTATACAAACTATCTATTTCTAATTGAAAGTTTACAGGGTCTCAAGGTCTACAAGTATCTATTTATTTGTTACTTTTAATACTTCCAGGAGAAGCAGATTATAACAGTAACAAATATTCAGATATTATATTATATATCTGAACTAGCACTGTCCGCGGCTCCGCCCGCGTTCAGATGACCAAAAACCAAATTCTTAGGTTTTACATATTAGTATACTCTTACCATGCAGTTTTTATATTTTTTCTCAGAAATGAGATATTTTTCGGCTGTAAAAAGTATTGTATATGTTGACCCGGATAACCAGCTATCATCATACCAAATTTCATCAAAATCCCTCCAGTGGTTTTTCTGTGATGCGGTAACAGACAGACAGACAAAAATTCTAAAAACTATAGATTCGGCCTCTGTATTGATAATAATGTCTATTTCAATAAGATTTTCCAAAAAATATTTAATGTACAGATTCAGCTTAGTTAAAATTTTATTATAGGTATGTATAGATATGTGTTACTGTTCTAATTTGCTTTTCATAGAAATGGGAAGGCTTCTGTGAAGTACACGCTGTGGAAATTATATGGTATTGTATTCATTTCTAATTCATAATTATAATTGCTCTGGAACTCCTTAGAATCTATATTACACTAAATATCGAGTGATCAAAGGGATTTTGTAAGTTTCTTACCAAGTACATATGTATGTGAAGACTATACAACATGAATCTGATATATAGGTATGGCCAGATTAATGTTATTTTGCTTTTCTTTTTTTTAACATAGGTATGCTTGAAGTTTTTACCTGGTAGTTGTTAATAGTAATTGTGTGGTCTGGTACCGACATTCATCACGTAATCTTAATAAAGGCAGATTACGTGTTCGATGTTCAATGAAATACGTGTAACTAGTAATATTCTGAAAAATAGTATAACAATAATATAAGTATATTGAGTACCTATTTTTCTCGTGGCTGGAAAGTATGTGAGCTTCTATCGATTCTAGGTTTTCGTTAACGAAAGTAATGCCCGATTTCACCATCATCACTTAAGCTACCACCTACGTATGGGATCCCTAGCTTAAAAGTTCCCCTAAACTAGCCCCTAAATTAAATTTCGTATTACCATCGTCAGAGTCCGTATTTCTAGACACCTATATTTAGAGGGCATTTTAACATTTAGGTGACCCCCTAACTGTCGGTGAAACAGAAACTGCTCGCCCCCTAACAGCCTCCTAACCATGCCTAGGGGATCCCTTAAACTTTAGTGAAATCGGCCATAATTCGCTTAAAGAAATCTTTATGTAAATAGACAAAGACAAAACTCTTCAGTATCTTTTTTTCCTCTGTTAGTCAACCAATTTTCCTTTTTTTTATTTAGAAGCTATTTTTTTTATATTTGAAGCTTTACTGTTTTCAAAAAAAAATATATGAAGTTTGGTTTATATAGATAGATAAAGTCTATTCATATAACACCAGTAAAATAAAATATTGAAGACATTCTAGAATCCTCCTTTTTGCTACTTTAACAGTGTCTTAAATTGTTAACACTTACCCTCCGGCTACTAATATCATCTGCATGATGCCGTCGGTCTTTCCCACACTTCGCGTATAATCTTCTCATCACTTCATTTATATATTTCCTTCACAATGTCAATATGCCACCAATATACGACAAGCGTCAGTAAGCGAACTTTCATATCGACTAAACTTTTCAAATTTCAACGTGCACTCATTATTCATACGATTTCTTAAGTGCTTCATAGTTTTTTTATCAATTAATTATTTTAAAGTCACATTTTCACATGAAAGCTTTCCCTCTAAATGATATTTAAAATTTTTAAAATAACTGTTTTCAGTAGAGTTTTCACTTAACAGTCCACGCAAGTGTTGTTTTAGTAGTATAATATTCTCTAGAATTGCCAGAAATCTTCATAATCCATAGAGGTTAGCTTCATTATCCGTAGGTTTAAAAAAAGAAAATTATTATAGTAAATCGATTACACGACACAGCAAATATAACACAACTTGTGCTTAACTAACGTATTACCACTATGTACAAACGTATGGAATGCTCTCTTTATTTTCTCAATCCTATGGAGAATAATATGCGCCTTCGCCGTCTCATTCTGTGATTCATCGGCGTGTGTGAAAATTCCCATTTTCATGTTTCAGCTCTGTTTATTGCAAGGAAGAAAATTATATCGTAATATTGCCAATAACAGTATTATTTGTATGGAAATTTTATTATATATATGTTGAAAATATTTATGCGTTGTACGAGATTAGAACCACATATCGTATAGACCTTACACGTATTAAGTTACACTGAATATTTAATAAAGAGGAACTTTTTATAAGCTATTCAGAATATACATAATCTTAACTTAATCAAAATAATAAGCATAAAATATTAAAAAAAAAATGAAAGTAAAATAGTTATTGAGACAAATTATATTTTAAACAAACTATTTAGATGACTCGTGTGTTATTTTGTATACCAATACCCAAATATAAAACAATGTATGTATATTGTATAAAGTTTTCGTCCCTTGCTAGTTTTGATCAGATCAGACAATTTTTAATATCAAAGATATTATCACACATTTATACTGATATTAAATTAGTTGTTATAACATGGCGTTGCCTCAAATAAGGTCTATTTTTATGTATTACGTCATTCTAAATAATCGCTTTAGCTGAATATATGTTTTATTATATATAGACTACATATTATATATACTCGTATATACATATAAATATAATGAGTTGTTATGGGTTGTATTACGAGTATAACGTGATTTCCGTGGGAACGAGATTATCTTCCGCAGTAAAAAGTAGTCTATGTCATTTTCCCGCCCTCCATCTATCACCACAGCAAAAACACTACAATCCTTCAGTTTGTTTCGACGTGAAAGAAGGACGGACAAACAAACAACGTACTTTCATATTTATAATATTATAAGTAAGGATAATAAAGCATATAATTTACAAGTATTATTCAATTATTTAAAACAGAGTACAACAGAGTAAACCTTTGATAAAGTTAAGGAAAAATATCATCGTTCACTACAAACGGTCAACGTAGCTTAAGCATCAACATGAACTGAGATATGCAATTATAGATCATCTTTCTTACATACAATGTACAAATATTATTGCCATAGAGCTATGGGAACCTTCCCGACACTAAGGTTTATGACATTTTGCAATATTTCAAAATGGAGGCATACTTATTATTATTAATTTCGTACTATATAATATAACTAGTGGCTTACCCTTGCTCAGTTTGGGTCCTTAGGTGCCGAGCAGTACAGCCAGTGCTCACACAGAAATATGCGTACGTAGATGAACACACACACACACACACACACACACACACACACACACACACACACACACACACACACACACACACACACGCAGATGTACAGACACACATACATAATGGAGCACACACAAGAAGAGTTCAGCTTAATAAGAATTATTAACTTAATATTATATGGCTATTTTCGGATATTTTTGTAGATTTTAGATTGCCTACCCGAATGAAAAAATGGCACCAAAGAAGGTTACAGTATTTGTTAATTTTAATTTTAAATTATTTTTTAACTTTACTCATTGTTAAAAATAATTAATTAAAAAAATCAAAATAAAATGTAAAATATTCGCGTAAATCTAAGAAAGTATTACTTGAATGAGGTAAAATTTTGTATGACCGATAAATATTGGTTTTCAGGCGAAATTCAATCACTGAATAATTCTAAAGGTGTATTGTCAGATGGTAGAATATAAGAATATTATGTTATTAATAGAATAAGAAGGGTCAATAATAAAAGTAGTCTGGGTCAGTAGGGATCTAGTGTGACTTAATATTCTAAGATAAGTTAGCCTGATAAAGTTTTTATAAAAATATATATTTATTGCACAAAATACAATTCTATTATATACAATAAACATATATGAAAGCTCTAAAACGGCGTAAAAAACACAGACCAAACTACACCAAGACGGGTTCGCGTTCAAATAAAAAAAAGACGACCGAAACCTTAATCGATCACTAATTTAATATAATTTTTGAACCAGTATTCTTAATGCCAACGTTAAATATTATTGCTTTATTTTATCTTTGCCAATTACAGTCACATAAAATAGACGTACAAATAAATAAATATGTTGGGACAACACACAGCACCATCTAGTTCCATGGTAAGCTACTTATAAATATAATAATTATAAATGTATGTATTTATACGTCGATGATATAAGGCTAATTACTATGATTTTTACAAATAAACAGTAATGACAGCCGCCATAAAAGAATATAAAGTAAGGGAAAAAGGTTACGTTGCGTATTAACATCGTAATAAGGAAGCAGGTTACAGTTAGTATCAAAACCTATATGTTCATCCAACCTAATCTACATATATATTGTCCCTGGTTCGAGCAAGTAGAGGTTCGAGCGCTACCGGAAACGGGAAGCGCTCTTACGATACTGTTAATCTCTTTCTACCCGAAGGTTTACATGAGAATATTAGGACAAACCACAAACCCAACATGTACTTCCTAGTGACCCTGTTCATATTGCTATTAAAACCATTTTCCGCTAATACATGCTAAATATCTAAAACATACACCTGTACAAAAAAGATATTATTTTATTAAAGAAATTACAATACTTTTTTAACTGAATGGTAGCGTTTATAAAATAAAAATGATGTATTGTAGACTCTTAATTTTATCATAGTATAGATAGAAGCTGTCATAAAATCAATAATAAATTTTATTTAACACCGGAAACTATTAGCTGTAAAACTGCGATGATTCACTGATTGTGCTACGATCATATTTGCAAAGCTCCAAGAGTTTATTCCTTTATCTGATTACTAATTAAGTTTTCCATTTAATTTTTGAATCGGAATAAATCTTTTTATTTCGATTCATCAAAATTTGAAAAAATAGTCAATTTTTATATTTCTTTAATATGTTAAATGTGAAAGTTAGCGAAGATTTGTTATTCGATTAAGTGTAATTACGCAAAGTAAACTTAATCCGATAAAACTTGACAAGCTGATAGATCATGTTCTGGATTAACATATTTTAAATGTTCTGGAATAACAGTTTTACTTCTACACAGATTTTTTATCATTTCGTCAATAGATGTGACGTTGCTCCAGAACCTTTTTAGAAATATAATATATCTTTTTTTACTTTTAACGCAAGCGAAAATGCAGGTAAAAAGTATTTTAAAATATTTTAATAAAAAATTAAGTAAATCCTAACAAAAATTAAAATATTGAGTTATTAGTTTATTAGACAAGTTACTCGTAGAACGTCGTCATTATGTGTGATTATTGAAATAGGATAATAGGCTAGGCTCACAGCCGCAGCCCAACTTGGAACAATATAGCGTATTTTCTATACATGAGACACTACATACTTGTAGGTACCCTTTGATTGAGATAATATGACTATGACATATTTTGTTTCTCTTTTTTCAATACACCGAATTTCATGTGCATTGTGCAGTTTGACGGCTTTTCATAGGAGGTTTGGTTTCTTGTTGGACTGAACATTTGTATTGATCATGCAATTTTTTATACCTGTCAAGTTTACACATCTAAACTTTGGTATCGCCTACACGAATAATATCGTATAATCTTGCTAACTTTGCCACAAAATTTCAAGAAGTTGAAAAAATTTCAAAACACTATGTGTTATATAAATGTGAAAGGTTTTGTATGGTTATGCATGTTTGTTAATCTATCACGCTGAAATGGCTTGACAAATTTGAATGAAATTGAGTGTACAGATAAATTGCAAGTAACACATAGGCTACCGTTAGGATAAAATTTGCTTAAATGTGGCGCTCCCCGTATACAATATTATAATTGACAAAAACTAAGGACGCATCTGACCAAAGAAAAAGTAAGTCGCTAGTGTAATATGCTTTATTCAAATTTAAGTGTAGCGAAGATAAAATTATAAATCCGAAAGCACTAGTAGTTCCTTTTGTTCTATACGGATTTAACGTTTATGAGTTAAAAAGCTTTTCGTTTCCAAAATTAAGGCAATAAAGTCTCATCCTATATTTAATTTAATCTAAAATGAATTTTATATTCAAAGGACTAAACCACAAAGTCCTTTAACATACGGCGTTGAGTAGTCGCCATTTCGTCGAGACTGGATGGCGTCATACAAATCAGCTATGATAAATATAAAAATATACTGTACCATTGCAATCATAGAGAGCGAGTAATTGATGCTTTTTTGGCTATTTTCCAATCGGAATGGAATCGGAGGGCGCGATTAGTACCCTCAGCCGACTCGATTGTGTTTATTATTACTTTTTGCATATGGAAATCTAAGTTAAATTTTAACTGGAGTTTAAAATACAAAGATACCCTAAAAGATTTTAAATGAATTTGATACTTTTGTTTACTTAAATTGAGGTATTTTTAATTTCTTGTGACATAGCATTATCTTAAGTAGTTAAAAGTAATCGCAATTATTTGTTCAAAAGTGCTAAAGTTCGTCGCTCAACTGCAACCTGCAGTCACTTGCACTAAATTAGCGTTCAAAACTCCTGGCTGCTTCAACAGAATACATTTCACAAGTTTTATCGAGTTCAGAGAGGAGGTAAACATCTACCTATCATAGTGCCTTTCTGTTGTAAACTACATAAAGTTAGTTCCTGTACACAAGCACTCATATCAGAAAATTAATACCTATATAAAATTATTAACTTCGCAATACAAAGACAAAAGTGGTCCCAGATGTTCGAGTGTTTACCATAAATACACCCTACATACATATAAAACTACATAAATATCCATTTTTGTTATTACGAATTAAATGCAATAAATAAATGAAATAAATATAAAACCCCCTGAAATGGAAAACTTGGTTCTTAAATCTATAACCTGTAATTTTTTTCTAAAAGTAAATATTATGTTGAGCGCTACGCATTCGAATTATTTTACCTTTGTAAATAAATAATGTTTAGGTAAACAATATATAAACATAAATCGATTCACAAATTGCTAGAATTATAAGAGCAGTCATTTGTATATTTTATCAATACATTTTAAAGTGTAGTCTAATGATAACTGCCATATTTGATTTTGCTCCAATAAATTGGCAATTATAGTTTGAATTTTTCCAATACACTTATCGCGCAGTACAGCTGAAATTCAAGACTGTAAATGCAATATCCGCTAGAACGCCTCAAACTCTTTTAATAAGACTCGAACCTCAGGTTTTATTCTATCTTGCATTTGCCCTTTATTTGAAACTAGCGACTTACCCTCGCTTCGTTCGGGTTCGTCCATAGTGAAAAACAAAAACGAATCTATTCCACAGAAACCGAACATCTTTCCGGGATGAAAAGTAACCTATTCCAGACTATAAATCTATCTCTGTGCCAAATTTCATCCAGATCTGTTCACTGTTCAGGTGTTCTGGCGTAATTGAGTATTAACGGGACCGTCTTTTTTACCATTTACTCCTAAAGGCCTTTATTTCTAGAATAGTGGATATCTAGAGCTGAACAAAGCAATTTAGATTTGGAGTTCGATCGGATATTAATAAAAAATATTTATTAGAAAAGAGTACTAGAAAAGAGTAAAGTACTCTATTCTAGTATAAAGAGGGATAGATATTGAAGATGAGATCAGGATGAAAATTTTCCTTGTTTAAAAGAATTAAAATGGAAAATTAGAATATTACCATTAGTAAAGCATTAGACTGTTAATAGCCCATATATTAAAATGCATTATTGCTTTCTAAGAACTTACTACTGTATATTTGAAATATTAATTGAAGCTTATTATAATCTAGAACTACAGCAATACTGAAACAAAAATAAAAGGAGTATATGAAGTAATAATAAATGTAAGTTCAAAGAAGAAATAATTTATAATATAAAAATATAATAATATTATCGACAATCACAAAAATAAAGCACAACGGAAAAAATACGATTTTCTTTCGTTTAAAGGATTTAACAGCCAAAAGGAACTACTTAAATGAATAAAATATACTCGCAAATTAAAAAATAAATTGGTTTACTGTGTAATTGGCATGTTTAAATTGATTTAATATCTAACATTTACCTTTTTTTTTGTACATAATATTAAAAATAAAAACCGCTTTAGCCTTAAATATACATATTATATGTATGTAGGTATTTAATATATGTATTTAAAATAATTTTAATAAAGCAAACATTTTATATGAACTGTATAATCTACAAAGAATTAAGCTTTGTGATAAATTCGTTCAGTATTCATCTCGTATTTGTCGTAATAGAAATTCCAGCTGTTTGCCTTCCTGTTGCCTGTTGGAGGCACAAAGCTTCAATCCATTAACAACTACATATATGAACTAGCGTTTGAGAGGTAGTGAGAAAACAAAGCTCACTAGGTTACTAGGAATAGATTTAGGATAATAGAAAACTTTCGATTGAAATGTTTCATTTTGCTCTATATACTCGTAGTATTATACATATTTAGTTGCTAACTAGAGTTTTAGCTATTTTACGAATACAAGTTTCATTTCTATATTTAATTTTAATTCTGATAACAATTATAACTTATTAGATGGTATTTATGCCAACCCGCACTGGACCAGCGTGGTGGACTATGGCCTGATCCCTCTTGTATTGAAGAGAGGCCCGTGCCCAGCAGTGGGATGTTAAAAATGGCTGAAAACAGATGATATTTATATTTTTCAAATAATTTAGATCACGTCATTTGGTTTTGAATAGATTAGACTGAATTTTTAAGCCCAAGTCTAGGATTATAACCTAAATGGCGTAGAGAATGGCCTATGTGCTACAAGCCTATGACATAGGCTTAGCTCTATTACAAAGATAGTCGTAGACAATGTAGTGTATTGGTTTTAGCCAGCTGCGTAAAATCTCACGAATGGTGTTACGGTTTACAAATAAAGATGAAATATGCTATGTACTTTTAATATAATTATGATATTCTAGAAATATTGTGAAGATAGGGTTTTGTTTGTTCCTATTGTTAAATATTAATTACTTTATTATTAAAAAAATGGCAACATATACGTAATATCAATCGAATAATGTTAAGAGGCCAAAAGTAATCAATATTTTTTTTATTACTTAAAAATACCTTAACGGATTTAGATGAAAGCTAGTACGCAAATAGACTGACCTGGAGGAATACATTGGCTATTGTTAGACCTAGGGACTAAGCTTACTTAGGATACCTACGAATCTCTAATTAAAAAATATTTTGATAATCGGGAAATGTAGTTTATTCTTTAGATCTAATGATAATTTTTTTCCAAATATAAATAATCTTAACTTTGCATGACACCTTACTCAATAAAAAATCAATCAAAGCATTTCATATTTGAGATAGAATAAAATATACCTACACAGTTTATTTAAGTTTTCCAAAAAGCGAGTTTTAAGTAACCTTTTTCTTTATAAAAGATGAAATAACGAAAAAATTAGCAAGAGTGTTTATCTTCAAAGAGCACCCGTGCACATCACGGCAGTTGTCAAAGTTACTGTTTTTAAGTATCGCTTAGTGGAAATTGTGCCCTAATTCCACAGTGAATATTAATTCTTTTTTAAATTTAAGAGGATGATATTTTGTTCTAATGATGCAGTGATCGCTTAATTTTTGGCCAATTTTCGGTGGTAAAGTAGTGTAATAAAATGTTGGTAAGTCAAAAAGTACTATTTACTCTCACTACACACCTAAGTAGTATATTATAATGAAAAAAAATTGCCTTTTAGAGATTACCGGCTATCTAAAATCGAGCTCTGAAATGATCGAAATAATTATATATACATATTATATAATCTACGTGAGCTAGGTCATGGGCAAAAGCAGGCTAAAAATATAAAAGCTTAATAACTTTTTGTTTAGTCACGTCAAAAACTACTGGGGCTATGATGCCAAAGCAGAATATTAAGTGACAAGTTTGATATTCTCATAGAACTGTTTATATTATCAGTTTAGACGTGTTTTGGTCTTCCTAAATTAGAAACGTCACATATTGCCCAACAAAAAAAGGTGAACATCAAATATCAACTTGCGAAGCCAATATTTTCTCAGATATTAGTATTTATTAATAGGTATGTAGCTTCTTCGTGTGTCTACGTACTCGTGATGTAAACGTAAGTATGCTCAATTTATTTCTACTTCGTAATTGCACGTCATATAGTAGTACATACAGTATACTTTTAAAATATGGATTTCGATATGCAAATGGTTTAATTTAATACTAAGTTATATTATCAGCTATCGAACCTGCTTGGTTTTAAACCAAATTACACATCTCTTCTCACATCAGCCTCTATTTAACGTTAAGTCAAGTGCTCAATTAATCAGTTAGTCCTGTTAATTTCAGATAAGATCGTTTTTTTTTGTCTTATAACCCGCAGAAACTTTTTGACATTCAAAGGTTAATGACAGTGAGTAATGACAGTCACTCGCCCAAAACTTTGTAACTTCCATTAATTTCATTTTAGATGTTTCGAAGATACAAAGAGTGAGAAAGAGAAAACTACATCACAAAAAATAAAAAGACTTAAAAAAGCAATCTAAATACTATACTTACTTAACTGGTTCTAGGTAAAATAAGTTTAAAGCATGAAGTCAATAATATTAAAAATGTTATTAAGTCAATATTATTAAGCTTTCAAAAAATATTCCCCGTACGGCATTTAAATTGAGTCACGAATTTCACAGACTAAAGATCCATGCTACTATAAAAGTGACGAAAATTTCATATAAAACGGTCGCTTTGACCGTCGACATCAGAGAATAACCTATATATGTATAGTACATGCTCCTGTCAGAAAACTCAATTACTAGGTATTTCAGTGGCAAGAGTGTGTGGGAATATTCATCAAAATACTGTTACTAAAAATAGAACAACTAATATGTTGGGAAGTACTCAATGTGGTATATAATATATAATTATTTATATTATATATAATAATTTTAACGGAACATTCTGAAAAACGGAAGTAAGTCAGTATTAATGATGTTTTCAATGGAATAATTCGAAGGTCGTGAGCGCGGTCGTGGCCGTTTGATTCTCGCCTGGGTAAATGCTAGTATCAATGAGTCAGTACTATAGCTAGTATATAGTTAGTTACTATATGTGTATAGTCAGTATACTGACTATACGCATATAGTAACTAGCTAAAGACAATGAAAAGAAGAAGTTGTCATTCGTGGCGCCATGGAATAGAAAAATACAGGCTGAACGACACTAGTACTAATGCGCTATTAGTGTAAAATAATAAAATACTTAAGTTTTTCTACAGTTTTTTTCACGGTCTTTTTATTGAAAGACAAAAATAAAAAAAGACTGCAAAAGACCGGAAGAGTTTAATTTAAAATGCTAACGCTAATTGTAAAAGTGAACTTGCTTGTATCAGCGCTAACATATTGGTAACTTTCAAAAGTAAGTGCTAAACGTAATAAATATGCCGTTTCATATTATAATAATATTATCCAAAAATTTAGGTTTGTATGTATTTTTTAATGCCGAATCATAAAAAAAAAATTAAACATTTAGTCCAAAAAATAAAAAATATTTTTTTTGGGGTGGTTATATAAATTTCTCAGTTCTCATTTTCTTTCAATTATATAAATTTCTTTATACGCGTGTAAAGAAACGTCGATGTTATTGTATCAAGCCCAAAAAGGCACTCAGGATCGTGCCCGAGCAAAACAAGGATAAATCCCTTGTAATTTACATATATAGAATTAATAAGGCAAATACAAATGGAAATAGGACAAATAATTGAGTCGCTTAAAATAAATAAATACATAAATAAAAAATAATATTTCCGATCTGTAAATATAATAACTTAATTCGACGTGATAGTACAAGCAAGTCTGCAAACTTGTTAAGCAGAAAATTGTTTAGTCAAAGACAATGAAATCACATGGGAGTATTGCCCTAAATTTTAACTAAGCCTGGTATACAAGTCTACAAGGTGAAAAATATGACCATGGAATTTTCTACAGAGTAATGAATTATTGGGCTAAAAAAATGTATAACTTTTAGTTATAAAAGCAGGAAACTGTACTAATAAACAATATTCCTGTACTTTGTGGAATATAATAGTGTTATGTACCAATTAACCAAATTATACTTTGACACAAGTCAAGGTTACGTATAGAACGTGTCAAAACAAACCAACGAGTTCCAAACTCGAAGGATAAAACGAATAAAAACGGTGAAGATACCTAAACATTATTTCATTCAGTCCTTTTTAACGTCACACTATTGGACACCAGTCTCCCTATAATTGAAGATTGTATTACTGATACATTCCAGGAGGATCAGGCTATAGTCCTCTGATCAAATGGATTGGTGGACTTCACGTTATCCTTTCAAAAACTGGTTATGTTCTCTCAAACAAAAATATTTGCGTTGAAAATAATTCTTGGTATTTTCTTAAATTCAGTCAAAAACAATTACGCGCAGTATGTTTTGTCTGATTGGCACTAAAATTACTTTTTGGTGGCTTAGCAATTACGATCCTCCAGGCTTCGAAAGGCACAATTAAGAGTTACACCAGATTGATTTTATTGATACCAGTTATCGAGGCGAGTCAGAATTTGGGTTGTCCGAAACTAGGGACTCTATTTTAAGCAACGATGTAGCTAGAATTTGTAATACCTATATATGACAACAGGTTTAGCTCAGTTTGTAATGACCCTACTTGCTGAGCCAGCGGTTACGGGTTCGAGTCCCGCTGGGGGCATTCATTTGTGTGACGAGCACGAATGTTTGTACTTCAGTCGTGGGTGTTTATATTTATAACATGTATGTATCTAAAGTGTATCTAAGTGTAGTGTATGAACTATCTGGTATCCATAACATAGGTCTTGTAGCTTACCATGGAACTAGATGGTGCTGTGTGTCCCAACATAAAAAAAAGCGTCTCGAACTAATTTAATATCATATATATTGATATAATAATATTATTGTAGATGGTACGTACTGATATTGTTGTCCATCGATAAACTAATAACATTTATTAAGCAATTAAATATACGTAGTAGATAAACGTATGGCAATATAAAAACAGTTTTACAATGAAACCATAAAAACTTAAGATGCCGTTTGAAAATCATAAAATACAACAGTAAAATTTGATTTAACATAAACAATGGACGTTTTAGTACGTGATTTCCGAATAAAATGTACTATAACTCTTCTTATAAGTTGTTGAAAAACAGTTGAGTTGGTATGTATAATACTTGTATTATAATAATTCGTTTGTCCAATGGAATACCATATCCTAAGAGCGAGCGAAGAAACAAATGCTCAAACATAATTAAAAATCAAGTTAAAGTGAATAAGTGCACTTTTATTTAATCACTTAAGTATAGTAGATTTATAAGGTCGAGAGTCTTCCATAGAAGACAAATGTGATTACGATGGAACTCGATGCCTCTTGCAACTTAGCAATTCGTTTTTAGTTATATTTTTCTCTATAAGCAGACAATATGTTTGGACTGTATACTATTTTTAAATTAAAATGTTGAATAAGTGTTAATTTAAAAATAAATTTAATATATAATGTATATAGAAAAATATATTTAATTTAAAAACTTATTCAACGTTTTAATTTAAAAATAGTAAATACGTATACTAATATATTAAATGCGAAAGTATGTCCTTCGTTTTTTTTTTCAACAATGGATCAACGTGATCTGCACATGAATAGTTTGTTGGCCGAATACAGATATAGGATAGTGTCATTCCGGAATATTAAGTGGATCCCTTGGGGTTTTGCTCTCACTAAAAGTTGCTCAGAAAAAAGCTACTTGTAATAGTAAATTAAAATTCATAGGTCTAGAAATTATAAAAAGCAAATCTTTGATTGACATACATTTGAAAGTAGTCAAAGTATATAAAAAAATGTTTTAAAATCTCAAGTGACCTTATTGCAACCTTAGACTTTAAAAAGTTTCTGTTTGAATTAAATTCCTCTGTGGCATTTTTTAAGAAACTAAGCGCTTATTTTACTTCGTAACGCCTAACATACAGCAAATCTGTCTTAAATAAAGATACTGTAAATTATTTAAATGTTAAGGTCTTTAAATTTTAATTACACAATATTGTTGAAAACAAAAATCATCATCATCCTAATAAGGCTTTAATAAATATATAAAATCACCTTCGATTTTTACACAAGGGGCTTTTACAAGATGTCATTTGACCAAAACTGCAGAATATAAACTAAAACGAATATGTGGAAACGATTGCCTTTGTTATTTCAATACAACAATAGCTGTATAGTGACAACTCGTCTAAGGCGATAAGATTGCGAGCGGCTTTGTGCAAGAGTACGAATATGCACTCAAATAACAATGCACTCTTTATTCTCAATTTCATAGACTGATAGGACAGTAATCTGACACGAAACAAGCAAGATCAGCCGCGAAATCGACGGCTCTATATTCTCTCCGAAACGTTGAATTCTGAGAGCATCGTCGATATAATGAATACAAACATGAACAGTTTAAAAAAACTAATAATGAACGTACTAAGTAATACAATAATAATCTCAAGATCAGTAACCTCTGGTCAACGCTTCTGCTGTCATAAATATTTATTTCATTTATAGCATAACCCTCGGCTTCGCTCGCGCTTTGCTTCGCTCGTAAAACTACAAAAAAACTCTAAAAAGGTAGTTTCATACAAACTTTCATCCCATATTTTACTTCCTTATAGGATGAATTTTGAAAAATTCTAAAATACGTATTTATTTAATTATATTGAAGAGCATTAATACCAAGTTTTAAGTAATTCTGATTATAAATATTTTTTGGGTTGTTATTCTATCATGTTTTCCTATGGAAATGAGATGATCTCCCATGGTAAAAGTAGCCAATGTCACTCTCCAGCACTATATCCACAAAAAAAATCACGCCAATCCGTCACTCCGTTGAAAGAAGGATAAACAAACAAACAAACACTTTCACGTTTATAATATTAAGTATATTAGTTGTTAAGATGTCATATTTATTATGAACACTGTTTGTAGACCCAAATAAATAAAAAAAAAATTTCAAACTTCACTAGACAAGTATAACTGTACACAATGATATTGACATACAATAACTACTCAACCCATCTAGATTTCATGATGTGCATCCTTACAAACTAGCCTTTATACTAACGTAGTATTTGTCATGCACTTATATCACTAGATCTAGCGTCAGGTAATCATCATGTGACACAATTTGTTGTGAATTTGGACTAAAAGAATAAGATTTATGGAGCGTGTAGACAAAACATTAAATTTAATATGTCAAAAAAAATAAGAAATAAAGATGAGGAGTTAAGGATATTTATTGATTTATCAGTTCTTATAATATTACTAGGTTAAACCTGTCGATCGTATGTATTTGGATAAAAATTTGCTTCCTACACTATACCAGACTACACTACGTTAGACTGCACTACGCTACACTACATTACCCTGCACTGCATTAAACTATACTATATTATACTACTCTATACTATACTATTACATCATTGCAAAGATATATTTTGTGGGCTTAGATGTAAGAGGTAAACTTAAGAAGTACTGACCTGATTCATGAAGTGTATCACTGATAGTTTATTTGTAATAATAATATATTACAAAAAATCGGTCAAGTGTGAATCGAATTCGCAGACGAAGGATTCCGTATCATCGTACATGTACTTTTTATTAATGTGACTCTCACTCTATGTATGTAGTATATTAACTTCGATTACGGACGTTAAAAAAATGTTTCTTGTATTTTTATTTTTTTTACTTTTTTTTCTACAGCAGCAATAGAAATACATACTCTATGAAAATTTCAACTCTACCTATTGTTCATGAGAAACAACCCTACTCTACTCCTTATTCTACTCGGGTACTGAACCCTAAAAAGTGAGGTAAAATCAGTACTAGTAAAATAGACTAAAACACGCAAGAATCATAATTTATCCAGATTATAGGGGTATCAGTAAATAAATAATAATTATAATAAAAAAATAATGAAAGTAAAAGTATATTATTTGAATTAAATAACTTATGTGAACATGTTTTATCATTTAGTCAAGAAATAAAATTACTTAATATGATAAATATACATATTATTAAAAGGCTTCACAAGTTTTAACATCTACCGGCGATGGCCTTAGAATAAAAGGCTTTAGGATGTTGCGTGCACCAAGGACGTTAAAGCAGATATTACATATTATGTATTCCAAGTAAAAGGTATTGACTGCAACCCTTGGTTTCCAACCTTATATCAGCTCTTTTCCAAAATGATCTAAGGCATTTTAGCGTATGATTACTTGATTAAGTGGTTTACGAGTGCCAATGTAATCGTTAAATGACAATTTGCGTAGGGGTTTTTCTTAATTATTATTTTTTTGTAATTTTAGCGTATTTTTAACTTTAAAAATATGTAATTTTTTAATATACGAATACTATAAAATAATATTTACTCCTACTCATATTAAGTGTATTTTGATAAATCGGTTCAACAGAATAATCTTCTAAACAGTAACGGATCGCTCCAAACAAAAACCACATTTGTTGGTTGCCAGGCAATATTTTCGTCTAAAGAATAATGTGCAGTTATTTCAGGTTGCTATCGCGATGGCCTTTTTATTTCCGATGTAGTGGTTCGCGTGGGGTGTTTTGCACATTCGACCTTATGATGCCCTCGCGAATGGACTTACTCGCGTTAATTTCTGTTAGAGTGTAACTTTTAAATGCTAATTTTTTAATAGCTGAAATTGTCTTGTCAAACTAAGTAAATCTGTATGTTAATTTTAAAGAAAATAAAATAAAAATCCTACAAAAAAAAAACACTTATAATTTTCCTGAATTTACAAATTATCAACTTTTCCATGTTTTTCTTCTAAAAATTTTGTTCGGACTATTGTAAACATTATATAAGATAAAGTTGCCAAATCGAGTCAGTGATGCGCATACCATACTTGTACTTAGTAGGTATTTTTCGTCGGGCTAAAAAAATATTTTTAATTAGAATTTAATATCCATATTTGTTTATAATTGTTATAATTGCTATATAAAATATCTTTATAATTTCTTTAACTTGCTATATTGTCATATTATTATAAAGCTTTATAAGAAATAAATACATATTCAAAAAAACGTATGTAAAAAAATGTATGTAGGTACAAGTTAATTATTATACATACTTTGCTTACATTTTATAGATTATTTCATAACAAATAAAAATAAATATATTTTTTTATTAAAAAAAGAAAAAAAATTCAAAGAAATTTTGTCAAGCATTTTTATATCGTCATTTTAATATAAAAGTATCATTGTTGTCAGTCTGCGAGGACGTTGTCTCGCAGACTGACAACAATGATACTTTTATATTAAAATGCCTGCGAGGACGGCTCGAAATGTGTTTCTGGTGAGAAGAGCGACGAGACACTCGACTGTTGCTTTTATAGATTTTTTAAGTTACATTATTATACATAAGTTTTCTTACTAGAGAGAGCGTTGCCAAAATTTTATTTTTGTTATCCTTAATCCTACAAAATACCATTTCCCATAATTAAGGACACATTGTTCCAAAAATATCAACATAAAATATTAATTGCTGTATTAGTTCTCAATTCATGCGCTTTACCAACGAACAGCATGTCATGTATTTTGTATCTATTATGTATAAGAAAGTTTATAACTGAGTATCAAAGGCTACACAGAATTGAGCAAAATCTGATTTGAAAGGGCATAATTATGTGCTCGACAAATTATTAATAGAGTTAAATTTGGTCATTTACATTTAGAAACTTTTTATTTTTATATTATTTCGATGTAGTAAACACCACAAAAGCGAAACCGATATACTAGTGCCGTTATGTAGATTAAACCGATTTCTATCTTTATTTGAAATTATTTTTTAAATATTTATTTAAATTTATCCTTTTTCCCGAAATGAATTATATAAGCAAAACTTAAAAATGTTAACATGTCTTGATAAATTTTATGTTTACCCTTTTATTGATAAAAATATATTGGCCTTAAATGCTCAACATATTCATTATTAAGCTTAAATTGATAAATTAACAGTATCATACATGTATCAAATAAGCAACTGTAAACAGCTGTCGTAGAGCTCAGTACAGCCAAAAGGGTAAAATAGGGGTAAGCCTTGAAATGCTAGATATCAGAAGGGAATAAGCTATAAGCTTGTACATATCTTTGTTTTGACATTTTATAGCTTAGCTTAAAACCATCATATCATATAATTTCGAGGTACATGTGATAATAGGTCTGAAGGCCAAAGATTATAAAAATTAAGTTTTTGTAAATATCCTGTTTCCTTTACTCAAAGCCACATTTGAAGTTATAAAAAAGTTTTAAAGCGATCAAAACTTAGTTCTACATAAAAGTCAAATAGCATTATCTAATATATTTAAACGGGCAATTCTTGTTTTTTTTTATACCAGCGATCTTGGAAATAGCTCTAACGATTTAGTAGAAATTTGGTATTTCGGGGGCGAGAAATCTATCTAGATTAGTCTTGTCTGGGAAAACAAGTGTTTTTAAATTTTCATGCAGTTTTCTTTCGCATTATTACTCGCAAAATATTGTCGCTAATTTCGCACGATTGGGCATAAGCACCGTAGTCGAGATGTCAAGGCGCAAAATTGACAATCACAGGTGTCCGGGTTCGAATCCCAGTCTGATACAAAGTTTTCTTTTGTTTTTTTTTGTATTTATTCAAGTTATTAGTTTAAAATAAAACTACTTTTGGCCATAAACTCCGAGCGAAGCTCGGTCGCTTAGGTGCTTCCACTAATAGTACGTTAGTCTTGAGAATCTTACTTTTAATTATTATACTTCAATTTATGAAGTGACTTTAAATAGATAGTGGAATTTTATTATAAATACGTTATTAACTTAACCTTGTAAAAGTCAAATTAACTTTTTAAGCCACAATAAGCTTGACCTTATCTTTGCCATTAGTAGTTACTTACGTTTCTATTATTGTTTTTAAATATGTGTGGCATACATTTTTTTATAAGAAATTTGAAAAAATATTCATTAAATGAAGTAATTTTAACAAATCCAT
This sequence comes from Brenthis hecate, assembly GCA_951806755.1. NCBI lineage: Eukaryota > Metazoa > Arthropoda > Insecta > Lepidoptera > Nymphalidae > Brenthis > Brenthis hecate. The sequence continues at coordinate 9,907,886 of OX638251.1, forward strand.
AAATCAAATAATAATAATGTCACTTGTAGAAAGTCCACATGAAACTCTCTAGGGACAGTAACTAATTTACTGTTAGAGCATAAACTTTTGTGAATGTCCTTCACTTTGTGTCCACTATTTCAAAGTCATTGAAGCTACCTAAATGGTAAAACAACACACGTATAATGGATACTATGTTCGACAGAGGTGGTCACTCTACATCGTCAAGTTTTACAAAAATATCGTATATTTCCAAAATAATCAGCTGCAAATAATATTCTTTCAATCAAAATTAATCAATTTCTGCATACGTCATAGTACTTGTTGATTAAATAAGTTTATATATATATATATATATATATATATATATATATATATATATATATATATATATAGTAAAAATATAGTAAAAAACTTTATATTTTCATACACAACACTTAATTTATAGGATTTGCCTTCAGTTTAAATGTAAAATTAAAATGTTAATTTCAAAATTTTCTTTTATTTTGTTTTTATATTATACAGCAGAAAAAATATCTAGGGCACACTACACACGCATTTCAGTGGAATAATTATGAACCGTCCCTTGTCACAAGTTTTCACTAAAGTAGTTCAGTCAAATGCAGGCTTAGCCTTTTCACAGCAAAACTGCACTCTTATTTTGCATAGGACGTCTAAGCTTTCTTTAGTATATACATTTTTGGTTGTAGTCATATTTTAAGAAAATACAAGTATTTCACAAAGAATCTAGCTCTAAATATGAGACGAAATTAATATTTTCAACCTAAAATAAATGATTCTTTTTATTTAAGTAGCTTATTTTAGAGTTGAGTAATTGGTCAACTATATAAGTTTACAATGAAACCTCATCGGTTGTAGCTCAATTTATAAAGGTGCGTACAAAATGTAACTACTTTTAACATAACATTCTTTCATTCATTTCGTTATTTCAAACTAAATTTTAAATTCAAATATGTAGCTTTTTATATTTTACTAGCGACTCACCCTAGATCTAGAGATTACCACCTACGAGTACAGCGTCACAAACTCACAATTTACAAAATTTACACCTTTATAATATTAATATAGACAACTTAATACTTATAAGTGGGAGTCAAGTTGGCGCTCATGTTGTCAGAGAATTTCGTGAACTACTGTAATATTGTAAATCTATAGTTTGAATTAAAATATTGAATTTCAATATAAGCTATATTAATAAAAAGATATATTATTTACATGGTATCTTTTATGTCAGCTATGATATTGCGTTACAGTTATCTAAATAACCATAATAATAGCCTTTTAGCTATATTACGTTTTTACCGATACAATGGAACTATTTGATTGCTGATGAGTTATTCGTACTCACAATGGGGCTAATTGTAAGTACTATTAACTCATCAGCTCTTAGTATTTATTGCTACATGTTAATGTAATCATTGTATGCACACCAAGTTTGGTTCTTGTGTAATATTTTATTATTTTGTTTTTAAAAAAGTGCAAAAGTAATAAGAACCCTATTAATTTTTTAAATGATTATTTTAATGACTAGCGACTCTCCCTCGCTTTCCTAGGGTTCGTCCCTAGGTGATACTTTAAATTGACATAACTTTTTATTTATGAACCGATTTAAATAAAACGAATACTATATGTTAAGTGAAACTTGCCACAACACATTAGTGAAAACTGCACCCAAATCGGTTGAGCCGTTTCTGAGAATAGCACGCACAGGCGCGCAGATAAACAGCGGGTAAACAGCTAGTACGTTAATAAAAACTCCCCATAATAGTTCTTCTTAAAATGTATCTGTTATGTACATACAGCGACACTTTTATGTAATACGTATTATGTTCCAATATCGACTTGTGTTAACTCTTTACTGTAAAATAATACATAGGTATATGATAGACGCACAGCCTAGACTTTGTTATAAATACGAGTATATTCCGACAGCAAAAACTTAATAAATGATAATATGTATATAACAAGTTCCATATTAAGATTCAATTCTTAACATAATTAGATGTACTGCACTAAGTAATCGAGATATGAAATTTATAAACTATAATTTAAGAATAATTATTATAGATGGTTTTAGTTGTTTTTAGGCTTCCGTAAGCCGAACGGTGCCAATGGAACCCCATTACTGAGCCTCCGGCCTCCACTGTCTGTCCGTCCGTCTGTCAGACGGCTGTATCTCATGAACCGTAATAGGTAAAGAGTTGAAATTTTCACAGAGTATGTATTTCTATTGCCGCTATAACGACATATGATATAAATAAATAAAAATAAAAATACAATATACATTTTTTAACGTTTGTAATTGATCATCGAAGTTAATATAGGTACTACATACATAAAGAAAAAGTAATATTAATAAAAGTATATGTACGATGGTACCTTTCGTGTGCGAATTCGACTCACACTTGACCGATTTTTTAAATCAAAAACCTTTTATTATACCTTTAGTATATTCATAATTTTAAAGTAATTTTGTCGTAGAGTCGATTTTGAGTAATTTAATTAGTTTATGTAACATACATTCTATTTATAAATCTATCGCATATTAAGTTGATTTCAATTGTTTGCAATGTATGGAAGTGAAGTCGGCGAGGCAAAACCGACGGCTTTGTCATTTAGCTTAGTCACGCGTGCGTTGTGGGGGTCTGTATCCACAGTACTTTACTAAATTTATATGAAATATGGTTAAATTTAACGTTATCGATTTATAACTAATAAAGGTTAGATATTAAATATTAATATATTAGTTGTACTAATTATAGGTTTTGAAATACCATTATTAAGATGATAAAATTTTTATATTTCACTTTTATACTCAATGGAATGTTTATGCAAAAAATGACGCCATTTACTATACAAATGTAAAAATCGTCGTATAACTGCCTTGGTGTTCTAGTGGCTAGCAAGTACGATTGCAGATCTGGAGATCATGTTCGAGCCCGGATCGGCCCTTGTTGAGTTATTGAGTATTTTTTTCAAAGAAATTCTCAGTAACAACCCGGAGTTGAGAAGTTGGCGGTATTTCACCCCCGTGCCTCGGAGAGCACCTAAAGCCGTCGGTTCTGCGCCTTAACTCTCACCGGTTGTGTCGAAGTATCGTCCTATCAGACTTTGAAAATGACAGGAATAGAGAGTGCACATTGTGTCTGCGCGTTCACTTATACAATATAATATCTCCTGCGCATCTGCCTAGTCTCAGTGAAACTGGCGCCTTGGCCAAAATTGGTCATTATAAAAATCGTTAATCAGTCGTCGATGATTTAATAATAAGCGCAAATAAAAATCTAATTAATAATAGTGAATTATTTTCAATATTGCAAAAATAGTGTCTTCCGCCCAAAAATAAATTAAAGAAATACTAGATATATCTAATTACAAGAAACATATATTAAAATACATAATAAAAGTATAATTTCAGCGTCATTCTTTTTCATTATGTGTACCTTAAATATAATTTTATTACATTACAAAGATACAAAACGTATAAAATATGTCAAATAAATATGCTACTAAAGCCCTGAGCGTGCCCATCGAACTCTATCTCAGTAGCTGCCTACGCCATATGGAGTCCGTAATAAAATACCATCGCAGGCATGCAACGTTGAAAATATTTGTGTCGACTGAGACGTAGTTCTTTACGTAATATTTTCATGTCTATAGGAAACTAATAATCTTTTTGGTCATTATTTGTATGAGTTACTTTTTGTCTTATTTTGAAGAAAAATATCGTGAGGAAACCGTCATGTCTGAGAAACGCCAGTAAGTTTTCGAAAGACTTGTGAAGTCCGCCAACCCGTACTTTTCGGCTCGACTTTAAAAAGGTAAAAAAAGAGGTTAAGATATCTATTAATATATATATATATATATATATATATATATATATATATATATATATATATATATATATATATATATATATATATATATATATATAGGGGTTGCTTTTAAAATGCTTTCGTTTTATATATGTAAACTGAACAGAATAAATACAACATATTCGTAAACTCGAAAACAAGTTTATAATCATGATTTTTTAAACAATTCTCAATAGAGTTTTGTAATCACAAGACAGAAACCGAATTTTTATAGTTTCGTCATGACCGTCTGTTCGTCTATTCGTGTCAGAGCCATTTACCATCATTACTCGAAGACACTTGATGCAACAGAGCTCAAACTCGCTATATACGTAGCTATTTTATGTTTTAATTTAGAATTAGGAAATACAAAAAATCATGCCAATTCAAACCACCGATTACGATCGAATATCAATATTTTATTATACTTTTACTGTAAACAAAATGTATTTATTTTAACTTTTAGGTTCAGTCGTTTCCGGTGATATGTATTATATTATTTAGTAAATACTAAATGTAATCTATAATTAATTATGTGAATGTGATTCATTTGTGCGAACATAATATATTTTAATATGCTTATAATCATTAAAATGTTATCATTGAAATAAACATTAAACATAAATTATTAATGATGCCTTCCAGCGCTTTACTAAAATAGATACCTATTAGAGTGCAAATAAAGTATGCTGCGCACCCCGGTGTTAAATTCAGTTAACAAGGTAAACATTTTTTTCTATCTCCGAAATCCATTGGTTTTAATTTGATAAAATAAAAATGAAAAATCTATTTTTTCATATCTTTTCCGAAAAAAGTGAATATTTTTTATTAGGTATAATTATTATATATGTACGTATGATATCACTTTTTTATTTTTATTTTTGTACTTAACTTTAACGGTCTGATATGCATAATAAAATTTAATGTACATTCGAACCTATTTTACATTATTGTGTTCTATATTTTTAAATGTACCAAAATAAATACATATATTTTTTACGAATATTGCATTTGTATGGTTCAATTAATGTAGAATACATTAAAATGGTTTTCGAATAATTAATGTTTATAAAATTGAATCAGTCACATTATATAATAACGATATTTACTTTTATTGCAAAAAAAGCGAACGTTAAATATTAGGTTAATTTTACATAGAATGAAAGAGCGTTACTAATTCATTCATTTGTATGTGTGAGCATAACGTTATTATATATGAGTATATGTATTATATAGAGTATATTAAATGTAATTATGTAGTATACTGTATTACTTCAATATTTACTGATTTTTTTCAGCTGTTTGAAAATTTATGGTAGCATATCTTATATTATATGATAAACGTTTAGCCTTCACATTACTCATGTTAGTTACAATATATTATGGAGTTTTCGTAGAACCTTCTGATAAATAAACATTGGAGTACATATAAATGAACAAACCTCATTCCAATAAACTTAAAAATACGTCTCGATTGGGACAATTTCGCTAATGGAAATTGCATGCTATCAATGATTCATCGGGTGAAGTCTTTAATATTAAAAAACAATCAAGTGTGAGTGGAATTCGCACATAAAGGGTTCCGTACCATAGTACATGCACTTTTTATTAATATGACTTTTACTCTATGTTTGTAGTACGAGTATAATATTAAATTAATGATTGATCGATGATTAATTACGAAAGTTAAAAAAATGTTTAATGTATTTCTATTTTTTTATTTGTTATTTTTTTTTAATGTATATATTTGTTATTATAGCGGCAACAGAACTGCTCTGTGAAAATTTCAGCTCTCTATCTAGTACGGTTCATGGGATACATCCCTCTGACAGACTGATTATTATTTCAAGGTCATGGAGTTCGTATATTGTTAATAGAAAAATGTTGTATTAGTCATACTGATAGTCTAGTCATATTACAAATGAATAATTCTTAGAATGTTTATTAGTCTATTTGCTTAATTGCGTGCCACGCATTTTACTATACAAGCAGTAGAAATATTTATCTCCCACTGAAATGAAAACCACGGTCCTTGGTTAAATTTTAGCGTAAAATATTTTGGTTTTGTTTTAATGTTCCACTCAGCTATCAGAGAAGTATCAGGAGCAACCCATATGGCACACCGCCCAACGAAGTGAGCATCATCCCTTTGTTTTTTTGGCTTCAAAAGACACACAGGGACAGGGAGAGGGAAGATTACAGACATAACCCGACTCAATCCATCTTTCTATACCATATAGTCCCTATTTTTATTTGGGTGCATTGCCGTCATCCTAATGTACGCATGAGTGACGACCCTGAGTCCATAGGCTATGGTTAGTGTTTATTATGCCACTTTTATAGTATAAATAAATATATTATAAAAATCCCGACTGTACAAAAGCTAACTAAAAAGATCAAAACGAGTTGAGTTACTTTTAGACATACTTGAATATATTTTGGTGAACGCCTCTTAAAAACTTTTATTTTGGTATCCCAATGGATTGGTTTGGAAGATTTTTTTTAAAGACACAAATTGACGCCTTAAATCCACCATTTTGACTTTTGACTATTTTTATATGACATTCGCATTATCAAGACGAATCTAACAACGTATAAATCATTAAAATCGGCCTACGCGTTTGGTCTCTAGAACGCTACATAAGAACATACATATTATATACATAGACTGCCAAACACCTTACCCTTCTTTGCTTTGCGCAGTGGGGTAAAAAAAAAACAAAAAATGTGGCATGGCACCTCTTCATATGTAGACATCCGGCCAATCACAAAAAAATTGTTTTTGTTCGACTACATCGTAAATATTATGTCTAGTGTAACGTTGTACTTGACGTCGAACGAGACAAAAAGTTTTAAAACCTTTATACCAAAGGGTTAAAACAAAATGTATAATTGATTTTAATCCGTTATTAATCAATCAGCTTTTAACTCACCTTAATAGAAATGTACCTAAGCAATTAGGTCAAGCATATATAATACATATACATACAATATGCAATCGTGTACTCCGTGGTAATCACTGATATTGACAATCATTCGTCACAGCTCTGTTTTCATCAAATATTACTTACTTAATGAAAAATATCTTTCATTTTCCACGCCATTACATTAATGCCTGTAAAATGTTTAACGTATAGATTTATGTCGCTCCTGCTGTGGCAAGAAATGTACAGTAGCAAGAGCGAGTTTTGAAATTGTCATGCATGCGCTTGCAGCTTACTAACATTTTAAGATATTTTAGTAAGCTTGTATTGTAATATGAGCCTTTTATGTTTTTTCGACTATTAAGTTAAAGAGAAATTGAAATTTACTTTGAAAATTTTTGCAACGAACGTCATAATAATTTTTTAAGCCTTTAGTAAGAACTAGACGCTAAAAATATGCCAAAAGCTTCTGATAACTAAAAGGTAAGGCAAAGGCTATTCTGTATATAGTAAAGCGTAAACCTCGGGGTGGATTACGTACGTTAAAAAACACAAAAAAGTTGTGATGAAAATCGATTTTCTTTCATATTTTGCATGCTACTGATGTATCACGCCGAGTAAAAAGAAACTTTTTCCAGCATTTTTTTCATTTGTGTTAACGCATTGTGACTGAAGACCATTACTGTATGTTTTTCTGATATTCAAAAAAGATATTAATATTATTGCAAACGTGTTTCAAAAGCTTTTACTTGGTAGTAAAACAAAATCTATTATTGTAAAAGCTTATAAACTCAGTGTCATATATAAGATTATTAATTCTAACTGTACCTACACCATGTGAATGTCGAATCCACATTCACACGGTGTTCAACAACTTTAGTGTAATATTACTTCCATAATAACATAACTCGTCTGTTCATCTATTTGTTTGTTAACTGAACTTCTGAGCTTATTTCAATGATATGTAGAGCTTATATTAGAGACGAGCATAGCTTAACAACAAATATTTCGCCAACTGTGATGACCCTACGACAGAATATAAAAAAAGTTTTATAAAGACTATTGTATGCAAAGCTTTATATTTATTTTTTGTATATGTATTTTTAATTAGATAAATTCCTCTAGTATTTAATATAAAATATATATTTCAACGTTATTACTTTTAAATTGTTAGTAATTTTGCTCAAACATAATTGAAATTTTGGGGACAATCCACACTTCCATTTAATAATACGTATGAAAACATGGCTGCCATTAACTAATATGAAAGAGCTAGCATTATTCTTTCACTTCATTTTAGATACGAATGATGTTTAATAGATGTGTGCTTAGTGCTTATACGACGAGAGTCGCAGTTCGATTTTCGCATGGAATAAATTGTTCTTGCATCGCTATGATTATGACAACGTGTTGCCTCCTAACATTCAATTATATCCGATACATTTATAGTAGAATACTACCTAATGACCTCCACAATCTATCTACTTTTAATATAGGCACATTCCTTCCTAGTGCTATAAATTTAACATAATTTGAAAAGAAATGGAGTTATGTCAACCCACGTTTGTCCATTAATATTAATATTAATATATTGCGGTTTGAATAAAATATGAACTAACAGAGCGACATACGGACAAACTTTCAAAAGTTAATGGATATATTTCAAAATAATGGATATATTTTAGTGCATTAAATACATAAACCAGTTCCACTTCATGAAAGTAGAATATAATATCATTCAATATTCATCTGACATTTTCATTTTAATACTATTTCAATATAGAATTGTTTATTTGCCATTAAAAGGAAACCACAGGGGGGTGAGTAATACTATCGCTATTCGACTAGAAGCGAACAATACAAGAGTATAGAAGCCATTGATTATTTGTTAGACGGAAGTTAGAATTGTAAGTTTCATTGCATACAGAATTAAGCTAAGTTAATGCTGTCGGCGTTAATTATGCTGCATCGGGTTATTTAAGTAATTACTTTTTTCTCTTGCAATATATTATTATTTGTAGAAATTTTAGTGGTTATATATTATAAAACTGTTTAGTTTTTTTGTTAGCTTGAATGTGGTAATGCTTGGAACTACTAAATCACGTTTGTCGTGCAAATATGAATACAAAATATTCTAGTTTTGTTTTTTCTATTACTTATTTGTAAATTTCCACTGTACGCAGGGATACAAGATATAAATTGATTAACCTAGTCTTCTCACCGTGATCATGGTGATAAATTCAACCATAATCTATACTATAATAAAGCAGTAACTTAGCGAAATCTGTACATTAAATATTTTTTTAAAACAATGACTGTAACGTATTATGTACACAATATAGACCCCAAAACAATAGTTAATAAAATTTTATCTATTTGTTTGTATGTCCATTTGTCTGTTTGTGTGTGCGCGTTTGACGCAAAAAGTAATAAACCGATTTCAACGAAATTTGGTAAAGTGTTAAATACATTTTATTTTAGAAAAAAAAATCCTTCCACGGGAAAACACAATAACTATATATAATTAGACCTTTCACTGGCTAAACCTTAAGACATACATAAAACAATGTACTAAAAATTGTAGGTCTTAGAAAGGCCTACAGAAAAGTCTGCAATAGTACCTATATGTCTATCACCTAAGGTACACTAGCAGTTACTATTTTTTGCATATTAAAGGCAATGCCTAAGTCGATGATGATAGAGCAGCACCACAAAAAAACAGTTGTATATATCCATACTAATATAAAATGCGAAAGTAACTCTGTCTGTCTGTGCGTCACCTTTTCACACTTAATCCGTTGAACCGATTAAGATGAAATTTGGTATGGAAATAATTTGAGATTCTGAGCATAACATAGGATAGCTTTCATCCCGGAAAACATGTCAACGGGAACTACCATATAGGTTTTCGATCAAAACCTATAGGGTACTTCCGGTTGACCTAGAATTGTCAATTTTGGTTAAAAGCAAGGGCTTAAGAAAAATTCCGAAAAATAGAAAAAGTTAAATTTTGGTACTTACAAGTTTTCGCGAAAATCTAAATTTGCCCATATCTTTTTATCGTTTTGACACAGGACCTTGATATTTATACACCTACTAAGGACTATAGACTGTTGACTATAGACAGTATCTGGTATAAATTTCAAATTCTAGGTCCACCCATTCCTGAGAAAATCGGCAGATGGACAGATGGACAGACGGCAAAGAGAGTGATCTTATAAGGGTTCCTTTTTTAACTTTTGAGGTACGGAACCCTAAAAAAGAAAATTGGTCGACAAATAGAGGATAAAAAGGTACTGGACTGTTATGTCTGCCTATTTATACATAAAAATATCCACTACGGAAGGACTAACGGCCGGATGAACAGATAACGTCATATTGTTAGTAGTTAGGTTCCACCTCGCCCTTTCTACAAATGAAACTTTTTAGTCTTTGCCTGATATTGTAAATGCGAACTATGTACTTATGTCTAAATTTTGATGTTGTTTTACTAGCTATATATATATATATATATATAATATATATATATATATATATATATATATATATATATATATATATATATATATATATATATATATATATGTGTGTGTGTGTGTATACTTACTATTAAATTTTTATTTTATTTAATAACTAAGCTATCTTTATTGCTTACTCGATTAAAAGCTTTTATTCATGAATCTTTTACGAAAAATGTTATGTTTTTAACTGTAATGTGTAAACACTCTTCACTATAAATCTATCAAAAAATCCAAAAAGATAGTTTTATTTCAAATGTCTATTTTAATAAACACAAAAACATCTTAAATTACATAATATTATTTATACTACGCAAGCAGATTAAAAAATAAAAATATTTAGATTGAACACATTCTGCGTATTTTTTTATTAAAACGGTGTTTAAACAGCGTTCCTGTATTTTGGCCATTGCAGGTTGCACTGGCGTGTTATCCCGGACATGAGCTACATACATCAAAGCGTGTTTGTTGCTTTTTTGTTGTTTCAGTAACCGAAACAACAAAAAATAAACCCTCTGAATTTTTACATCATGGTAAATCAAAACAAATCAGAACTTTTTGAGCTGTTTTATTTATTTTATAAAATGGCGTAGACTTTTCCGGTCAATGCTGCTAGTGTTTTAGCGTGCTCGTACAGTTAGCATATATACTAATAGATCTGTTATCATTTTACATAAGTGATCTGGTCTCGCTTCGTGCTATGAAGTAGCTTTTTGCACCATACTCGTGTTAATAGTAAGAGAATTTCTTTATTCTAATAAAAAATGCCTAGTAACTCTTTGTAGTATAAGCCTTCTGCGTGACTCAATATACTACGTAAAAGATTGATAAGTTGACAAACAAATGTACTTTAAATGAATTTATAATACTAGCAACTCATCCTCGCTTCGTTCAGTTGCGTCTCTAGGGCCTAACACTGGTGTATGTGTTACTCCAAGTCATAGTCTGTGTTCTTAATTTCATGCAAATCTGCCGAGCGGTTACAATTATACAGTATAATATAACTCTAATTATTATTTTCATGTTTTGGTAGATTAAATTATTAAATCTGAAAATAAAATTGAAGTGTTTTTGAATATTTTTAATTTTAGTATTTGTATACTCCGACCGTTAAACTAAATATTGACCATAGAAAAATGAGTTGGTATTGTAAATCACAATCCTACACTCTTCATATAAAAACAACTCTTGTAATTCTTATGCTAAATTATATTTTACTTTTAATACCCTAATATGAAATCGATATTTAAGCTAAAAATAAATATTGCATAATTACTATCATGTAACTAAAAAAATATTTATCTTTTCCTCGTTATATTAATATTTATATACTAGCAGAACCCGCAACTTCGCTAGCGCTAACACTACAAAAAAAGCTCTTAAAAGGTAGGTCTCATACAAACTTTTATCCCCTATTTTACCCCCTTATGAGATAACTTTCGAAAAATGCTAAAACACGTATTTATTCAATTGTATTGAAGAACATTAATACTAAGTTTCAAGTAATTCTGATAATAAATGATTTTTCGGGTTGTATTATAACGTGTTTTACCGCGGGAATGAGATAATTTCCTGCGTTAAAAAGTAGCCTTTGTTACTCTCCAGCCCTCCAACTATCTCCACACAAAAAATCACGCCAATTCGTCACTCCGAACGACAAACAAACAAACACACTCACATTTATAATATTAACCGTTTCCCTGTCCCATGAGTCATATATGAACATTTCGATTGTTTAACTATTGTGTCTATTTTGCGGACAGTTAATCTGTTAAGTATGGATTAAAGTCAGTGGTAGCCCAGTGGTAGCACGCTCGCTTGGGAAACCGAGTAAGCGAGTTCAAAAAGATTCGAGTGTATGAGCTGAATTTTTAACCCAAATAAAGATATGACATGGTGCCCTCTCAACATTCGCAAATAAAATTTTGAACTTACTACAAAAAATATTCCATCACGAAATGAGTAACCAAGTTAATTAATTTAGAAACATTAGCTTTATTAGTTAGCAGTAAATTAGTTTACGTGTGTAATTATACGTACATATCTATGTGTATACAAAAGTGATACCATCGTTGTATTGAATTAATTCTATTTGTGATATGAAGCCAAAGCGATTATTTGAAATTAAACAGCTTTCCTTTTTATTTAATTGTGTTTAAAAGCAGATGTTTCCTTACAAATAAAAAATAATAATTGAAAATGCGTGCGCAATAATATAAATAAAAATTTCGAGTCGATTTGGATTCCCTTTTTAGTAATAGTTTTTTTGTGAATCTGTAGATAGGGTAACGTGTAATTTTAGTTATTCCATTTCGAAATATTTCTTTAATAATAATTTGATTACCTAAAATGTCCACAAATTCTTCGTCTCACGAAACGTCGTTACACGGATCTATAATATTACAGTATAGTACCAGTTTTTACGATTTTTTAACTGTTAAAGTTCGCGAAATTGCGCGGGAAAGCTTAAAGGACCGAACGAAACGAGCTTTCCCTTCAAATTCAGTTTGTTTACTGAGGAGAACGCGGGCTGCGTACCGCCGGAAAATAATTAACGCATGCGCTTTTCATCAAATATTCTGTGTTATCTATGGAGTTCGTGGTGTCAAAATTAATTAATTTAAGTAAATGAAATTGCTAAGCCCTTTATCAGTCGAATGCGACACATCATTTTATACTTCTTACGTATTGCTTAACAAAGCTTAACGTCGTTAGATTTAACATTGTCTTAGCTTACAAAATATTTTCAATTTTACCAACTTTAGTAAAATTAGAATTTTAAAGCTATAGATAAATAAATTTCAACAGAAATAGTTCAATCTAGTGGCAGCTACTAGCATATAGCACTTACTAGCATATGGCACTAACCATTACTAATTGCCAGCATTTTACCGTGGTTTTATCCATTTAATTTTAACCACGCTACTTTACAGAACTGAACATAGTAACAATTATCTTGAATAATTATAGTCGGACGTAATAATTTGAACAAATTTTCGTTATGGAAATATTAAAAGAATAAGAAAAATGTAAGGTAGGAGACCTTGGATGGCTTGGTTTGAATAGTTTCATTATAGACAGTAATACTTTCTAACTATCCAACGATGTGTATTTTAGCAAGCAATAATAATTACAGAAGATTTGGAAGATGTTATGATTACCTATAGTTAACATAACTATATAGGTATGCGTAAGAGATTCAGCAAATAATTTCTAGTTAAAAAACTAAATAAAAATGAATAGAATAGATATTATAATCCATCTCGGTACAGCTAAGATGGTTTTATAAAAGAAAGATTAACAAAGGGATATTTTACGCTTTAGTAACTAGCTTCCTTTCTAGCTTATCAGCATGTACGAGTATATTAGTATCAGACCGCGGCTTGCTAATCCTCTAAACAGGACTATGTCGTGCCAAATTTCATCGAAACCCGTTGAGACGGTATTTTATATCTCGATATCGCAATTTCCGAGATGATAGTAATCTTAAAGGATATTTTCAACACAAACACAAAGAAGTATTATAGAAAAAATCAGAAATACATCTACATAAAAAAACGCTTGGAGTTCATTTTTGTTATATCGTATTTTTAGATTTTAGAACGCAGTTTAATATTTAAATAAGTATATTGCATTTACTATTAAAATTGAAAAAGCCACAAATATAACATAAATTACAAATTTTCAAAAACGCCCAACATTCCGCCGTCCTTTCAGCCGTCATGCGTAACCTGTGTTGTATAATACACATTAATTAACAATAAAGCTACTGGCACATATGTACTACTTAATCGACGAAATTATGATTTGCTCGATTAATAATTTGTATTGTTATTATGATAACAGATTTAAGATTTAATTAAATTGTACGTACAGTTATACTCAAAAGAAGTTATCCTCCTTTTGATATAGTCGGGTATTTAACAATAAGGTCGTATTAAAAAATGCTGTACAGGGCCTTGCTACTTGACATTTAAAGGAAATATTGAGTATATTAAGCGTTCGTTATAAGAATCCTTTCAAAATACAGTCCAAAAGGAGTTGAAACAGCTATTAGTATGTTTATTGATAAGAATAGAAAAATATCTTGTAACTTTATATTTACATGTATTTTTTTACTTCATAGAAATGCTAATTATAATTTATATAGGACTCAAAATTAATGGTTAAGAAATGTTTGGTTAAATAAAACAAGAATAATAATTTTTCTCTAGTAGGTACTACTACCATGTTATTTTGAATTATGTAGTTGAGTTTTTATCTTCGTTGAAAATATTTGTAAACTTTGACTTGAAAATTTGCTAACAAGCCTTTTCGGCATTATAATATATATATATATATATATATATATATATTATATATATATATATATATATATGTATATATATATATATATATATATATATATATATATATATATATATATATATATATATATATATATATACATTTTATTCAGACTTTTTTTCTTTTTCCTTTATCAATAAATGATGTTGTCTCATACATATACTATTATATCTAATAGAGTAATCTAATTTTGGCCATATTTATTAATAACTTTGTGCTCTAACTGTATTTCAACAATTTTATAACGCTGTAAGATTACCAAGAAATAAATAAATAAATACAATTATATTACTCTGGCATAGTTAATATTTGCTAAGTCATAGCACTCCGGCATTACTTATTCGTGAAGTGAATTCAAGATGGCTCTACATATTGTTTCTTAAACCTCGTGAGATGTTAACTTGTAGCTTAGAGATATCTAGTATAGATCATTTCGACACAAGGGACGAAGCTGGAAGACGAACTTGCTAGTAACTTCTTCATTCAAATTTCACTTAACTACACTAACTACACAAATTTTATATACTCGTAAGCATCTTTGACACTATTTTGGTGGTAATAATATAATAATATTGGTGGTAATAATATGTTTTAGTAACAATGTTATTAATAATAATTAATTAAATATAGATTATTTCATCGTAACAGTAGATTAAAATGTCGTCACTAATACGATTTATAGGATTTTTTATTAGGCTATAAATTGGGCTACGCGTATGCGCTTAGTTCTCAGACTCGCTAAAAAATATACGTATTTCATCTATTTGTTGCTTGCTTCATTTCATATATTATTATAATATTGAGCTCTCCTGTATACTGCAAGATAATAAAGCAACGCTAGACACCGCATACAGGGAAATTATCAGTTTTATCTCTAATATTTTTTAATTTAGAAATATAAAGTAAGACTGAATTTAAAATGAGTTTAAAGATAATTATTTCACTGCAGCTATTTTACTCAAACCAATAATAGACCACTCTTGAAGTAAAGTTTCGTTTTATAAAAAGATATAATATTTTGAATATGGAATATGACTATGATTTTGAATATAACTATGACCTTTTTTTATTTTAGAGCCTGGGCTCTAAAATTAGCTTCATAGCTCATCTCATTCGGTTTTGGGGATTTTTAGCTTATTTATTATGATTTATTATTATTATACTTTAGATATAATGTTATATTTTTACTAAATTCATGTAAAATTAAAAAAAATAATTTGTATAAAATATATCCAATATAATTTTCTATAAAATACTTAATTAAGAGACTCATAATTTTTTTTTACTATACATATTCTATATACTTACTTCTTATTTTTAAGTCTTTGCATATCGACTTTATAATAATATTTAATATTATACATAAGATGACGCTATGATAATTTCATTAATACTCTTACATATATATTTCATGAACTCTACCTTTCTGATGACTTTTGCCTTTATACTCTCTTTATACTCTGAAAGTCATGATTTCGAGTCTCGTCCGAACAAATATTTATTTAACCTATAATACGTAATATTTTATTACTTTTGATAAAAAAAATTAAGCATATTTTATATGAAAAATTCAAGAAAAAAAATCTATTCCATACTAAGCGTCAAAACGTACCTAGGGACGAACCTGAGCGAAGCGAAGGTGACTCCCTAGTCGCTTTAGCAATACCTAGTAGTAACAGTTGAGTGCACGTTGATTCTATTACTGGTACTTATACATACGTTTTCGGTCTTTTTCCGCATCACCGCGAACACAACATAAACAAATGATTGGTTTTATTAAATGCAAGGGTATGGTTGAGTATATTCTATGGAAAGTTGATTCGATTTCAAATAAAACTGTTGTGTGACGCCCTCCCAGACAAACTTAACATAAAAAAGTAATACGGTAAATATTCATCGTGCAGATATTTTTTGTATTTATATAGTACACTAACTGATTAAATTTTGCTCAAAATACTATTAAAATAGAGTAAGACAGTATTTTCAAATACCGTCAAGCATTAATGTTATAGCATTAAAGTCAAAATTAATATAGGACTATTTATATTTAAAAATAGAACCCCACGCTTTGTTCGTCTAAATACTTCGAGTACGTTTTAATTAACAGCATTTATTACATGACTTTTACTTTTTTCGATTATCTTAAAATATATAAGCTTTTACGTCTCTCTAGTTTATATACGATAATATGATTAAAATTGCTACAGTCCTAGCGGTCGGAGCATAATATTACACAGCTTTTAAGGTTCTCGTATAAATAGACAGTAAAATATGGAAAGAATTGTTCAAAACCTTCAATCAACAATATTGTTGATCGAAGTTCAAAACTGAATAATTCAACAAAAATACAAACATGCTCTATAGCATTATAATATTAGTATCGATTAATTTAAATAATGTCGTGAGCCATCGTCACTATAAAAATATGTAATATGCTAATAGGTATGTCGTTTAGAAAGTACCATGACATATGTATGTACGTACTCGTATATACCACTAGCATTGCCCGCGGCTCCACCGGCGTTCAAATGACCAAAAACCTAATTCTTAGGTTTTACATATTAGTATACTCTTACAATGCAGTTTTTGTGTTTTTGTATTTTATTCTCAGAAATGAGATATTTTCTCGCGGTAAAAAGTAGCCTATATGTTTTCTCTTGATGCGGTAACAGACAGACAGACAAAAAGACAGACACACAGACAAAAATTCTAAAAACTATAGATTCGGACTCTGTATCGATAATAATGACTATTTCAATTAGATTTCCCAAAAAATATTTAATATACAGATTTGACTTAGTTAGAATTTTATTATATGTATAGATTATGACTACAATTCATCCGATTAGGTCGAGGTGAAGATTTCTAAAATATTTCCAGTAATGTAGCATGGCTGCAGATCTGGAGATAGTGGGTTCGATTCCTGGAATATGAAAAAGATTCAAAAACAAAAAAAGAACTATAATTACTATATATATTATTCTGTGCTCAAAATAATATAGTGTGTTGAAATCTAGAAGTAACGCGAAGTTTCCTTTTTTAACCGACTTCCTAAAAAGAGGAGGTTCTATCTGTATGCATCTTTTTAAGTACTAGGTACATATTTTATAACACCCAGAAGACATTTTAGTTATAAATATGGTATGGTATGGTAATTATGGTCATTTAAAAAATAATCTAAGTACAGGCTCACTTATGGGTCCAATCCTCTTGCTGTAGTGATTTGGATCAAAATGGAATGGTAAAAGAGAAAATGAAACTAAAGCTATATCTAAAATTAAGATTCTAGTTATTTTCCCACCGGATAGCTCGGCCATGTACAGGCGAACATAATGGAATGTTCACACAGGATTACTGCAAATATGATGTTGGATACTGAAAACTAAGGCTTACTGTTGTTCTGTATTAGGCTTTTAGCTATGATATTACCACGCGGTACTAATCTTATAAAACAAGTAGCCCTGTCTGTCCTTTTCACGCTAAAACCGCTGAACAGATTTTGGCAAGAATATAGACTACATCCTGGAATACGATAACGACTTAGGATTTCAAATTTAAGGTCATTTCACAATTTAGCTCTGAATTTTTAAAAAAAAAAAGCGAATTGTTATCCCGCCTACCGATTTTCCTTGATGTCGTTGGTACTGTGACAGTGAAAAAACGAAATATTTTCAAATATGAAAGCCTTTCCTTATTTTGTTTTGCAGAACTATCGCAACCGGAAGTAAAGGCTCATTAAGTATATTATTATCATATTTTAAGTACAAATATTCTAGCTCATCTCAGATATATATATATATATATATATATATATATATATATATATATATATATATATATATATATATTCTCGTATTATCAACAATAATACATTACAATATTTCTCCTTTGTAGTCACAACATTGCAGTTGTAACATAATATAGGTATGTATGTTTATATACCAGTCAAATTATGTGGTATGCAATGAACATGACAAGAGTAATTATTTAATAACTACAAGCTATCAGAGATAATTAAATGAGATACCACAATCTCTACTATACTCTAAATTACAATAACTACATATAATATGTAAATCTATTTATTTAGTATTTTGTGGTTTTTAATACTTTTGTAAATAGATATTGTGCAACCAAATATTACCTATGCATTGGTAGTGTGGCACAATAAAATAGAACAGAAGACAGCCATACAAAAACGAGAGTGCCTTAAAATGGCAATGCAAGCTTTAGACGGAATCAATAGGAATAATTAACTTCAAGGCGCTCATCAAAGCCTACAACAAAACGTACAACCGCCTGCTTCTAGCGCTTAATAAAAAAACTTCACGCTTATTAGTACGAGTTCTTATAGGACAATGCTACTTAAACAAGCACATATTCAACTTATGGTTGAGTGACACACAAACCTGCAGAGAATCCATGGAGACAGTTAAAACGACATTCCATCTTCTAGGGGAGTGTGAAACTCTTATTCACAAGCGCAGTTGGGAAACAGTTTCTACAGTTTCTTCTTCCAAATTAAAGAACGTACCGCTAAACAAATCCTGCAGCTTATTACAGCGGCAAGATTTAGTGGGTTAATCTAGTCTAATAAACAGTGATAAGAAGAGAATCGGTCGAAATAGACGAAAATCGGTCGAAGTGAAAAATGATATTAGTAAAACAATAAATTATATTATAGTCCATATGATATACTACATTGTGTTAGTATTATTTACTTATTTATTTATATTACTAGATATGTAAAATGTATGTTAAATGATTGTAGGTGAAATACAAATAATTGACGACCGTACTTCTAACTTGTACAATTAATATAATAGCTGTTATTTTTCTATTAATTTGTGTGTTTTGTTCTTGTTTTCTAGAGTGAAATGTAAGATTTACATCTAAGGATATACATTTTACAACATATTTCAGCTACTTGCATAGTAAAATTCTTTTCCATATTGTAACGAAGTAATGGATACTATTATGTAAATTAATAACAAATCAATTTAATCCTTACAATTTTTCCACTAACTATTCTCTTTCTTAACTAAGTTGAATGAAAATAAAAACATATGATATGGTAAGTCTGTTCTTAAAATTGAGTATTTACTATACAATATGAAGCGTTTACATTTTTATTAATAAAAAAGCTTTTTAGGTTATTCAGTCTCAGTCCACGGCGCCCTAAAACCAACAGTTATATTAGAGAAGTAATCGCGTCCTTTCAAACGTGGAACGCTCAAAGCACTTCTATACAAAACTAGTATTTTTAAAGGATGAAAGCTAGATGCATAAGAAAAAAATGACCTAGCAAGTATAATATTTTTATTATCATATTTTAAGTTTATGTAATAAGATTTATCTTTGGAACATAACTTTAAAGAAGTAAGAAAAAGAAAATGTTGAAATCATATAAATTATTTATATAGTAAGAAGTAAATTCAATTCTTTGTAAATGGTTTTTAAGCGTGATAGTGAGAATTTTACTACCGTCTTATTCGACATGACATTTTCTATCGACTTTTGATTCGATTTGAATATTCGATTATTCATATTACTGGAAGATTCGATTTCTTCTTGGTTGTACTTTTTGGATAAATGGTAAGCAATTAAATTTTAATTTATGATAAGGAGGGTATTGTTTTCCTTACTATAACAATACTAACACCTTCAGGTAAATTTCTAAGAAATATATTGTTAACTGTAACGCCGGCGTGTCCGCGGTCGTTGAGGGATTATTGAATAATACAATTCGCTGGATTTTCTTAGATATTTTAGAAAAAAAATCACTGTAAAAGTCATTTCCGCTCTTGGTTAAATAGATCTTGAAATTTATATAGCAATTGCTTATGTGGTTCAACCATTAAAAAGTCAATATATCATACACAAAAAACAAATTTCACCATAATTGTGCCCATGGATGGCCCTTTTTGACATCAGTTCATAAATAAACCTATATAGAAAACTAATTTTGATCTAAATATTAATAATATTGACTGTTTTTAAAGTAATGCAATATAACATGAAGTTTATACAGTAAAATAGTAGGGCGGAAATTATTACATCAAATACCGACAACTGTAAAATGCAGCAAAAGTGCTACGCCGTAGCAATCAGTTGGTTATTTCATAAAAGCGTAGCGTCGACGATGTCGTTTATAGTGACTGACTCGTATTAGTTCTGATTTATAGTTTGTATTTCAACAAGCGTACCATTTAAATTTGGACTTTAATGCTTGCTAGTAAAAACAACAAACTTGTTAAATATAGGTACTTTTCTCGCAGCTCCACTCTCGTACTCTATATAACTATTTCATCGTACTTGAAAAAAAAGATAAAACAAACTCCACTTCATTATATTAATATAGATTTCTTTCTTGAAAAGTGGAAATTATACAAGCAACGTACCTAAAAATATATTAAACTTCAAAAGTAGAATAAACAAAATTTTACATAATTTGTTTCTCTTTCACCATCAAACTATTTGAAAAAGCTCTTTGATATTTGAACTAGCTTTGCCCGCGGCTCTGTCTATATATAGTATTTATAATTGTTCCACTCTGAAAGATATACAATGGCTGGATTTAATAACTGCTAGATCCTTTATAAATATACTATACTAGCGACTCACCCTCGCTTCGCTCGGGTTCGTCCCTAGCTTGCTTCGCCATACAAACTTTCATCCCCATTTTCATCCCCTTAAGGGATGATTCCGGGATAAAAATATATAAATATTCGGATAAAAATATAAAACTATATAATATATAGATTTTCAGGATAAATATATCCTATGTCCTTCCCAGGGCCTCAAACTATCTTCTTACCAATTTTCATCTAAATCGGTTTAGTAGATCTAGAGATTACCCATACAACGTCACAAACTCACAATTCACAAACTCATAAACTTTACCTCTTTATCATATTAGTATAGATAGATTATATATTATATTATCGATAGATTATATTATTATATATGAAAAGAAAACAATCTTAAGTAAATATCACTCAATAGGATACGACGCGGTCGCGGTTCCATACCTACGTGTATGTCGTATTATCTCTTTAACCATTTGTCCAAATTATATGCAGTAAAAGGGAAAAGTTTTTTGTTTTAATTATTTTAGACGATAAATTTACTTATTTTGATAAGAATTCATAACTGTTAATAATATGACCAATAAACATGACCTACCGATTTAAATAAATTTTTTAAAATAAAAAACTACTTTTTGTGACTTAAATATAATAGTTAGACATATGCTGTCGCTGATTTTTTGTAGGCATTATTAAGCCCTACAACTTTTCTCTAGAACATAATCATATATCTCTCATTGTTAAGGCGTTCGTCAGAAATATTTTCGTTCGACCGTTTTTTCTCCGACTTACTTTGCAAGTCCGACTACCATGAAAAAGTCTTTTCATTCTTCACATTAATATATAGCCTATGACACTCAGAAAGAACGTGGCTTTCTATTGGTAAAAGAGTTTTGAAAATCGGTTCTGTGGATCCAGAGATTACCCCCTACAACATCACAAAGTCACAAACTCACAATATCACAAACTTTAATTTCTTTATAATGTTAATATTGATGAAAACTTTAAAAGAAAAAATCGGTTTGAATCGCCTTCGAAAAAATCTGTGAAAACCTTCATTTAGTAATTTTTTTCTTTTCAGTACCCGGTAGTCGTCTTTTTTTTCAAAAATGTTATTTTTCCATTTTTAGTGTGTACGTAATAAGCACGTAATTAGTAAGAAGACAGTTTTTTAATAAAATATTCGATTAAACTATTTATGTTGGTATACTGCCAAATTTTATATAAAGACTAACATAATAAAAACTCACTTTTATTAGTAACACTAAAAATCAGGCTCTGAAATCCAATTCTAACGTATTGTCAAATGAAAGTAAATAAGCTCAAACTCAAAGTATTTTTCTAGTAGCCGTTGAAGAGTTCCACTATCCACTTTTTGGCCACACCATCAGACCAGCTCGATGATACCAAATATATTATTATCAGAAATACACAAACTTAGATCTATAAACATACTTCAAAGTCTCTCTAAACTCTATGTCAAAAAAAAAATTACGGGACCATTTCGAGACCTGCCTGAATACAAGCCATACATTTTAAAATAGCAAAATTGGTCAAGCCGTCATACATAAAGACGAACATAGAACCTCCTCCTTTTTGGAAGTCGGTTAAAAAACAGCAAGAATTGTTCAAAGGGAATTGATAGTTTCAAATATTAACGCGTTTAAATAAACCAACAAGCTGTTCATCTTAATATATGTATATGACCATTGACTAATTTAAACGTCCATATCAGTTCGAAAATGAGTTAGTTTATTTCCTTAGCCAAGAAGAAGATTCTAAAAACGCGCGAAATGAAGGAACAAAGCCTTTTTGCGAGATTTTCTGGTGTATTTATATTAATTAAGTATCGAGGTTACGTCACGTATTTAACACTTCATAATAGTATTATAATTTAAAATAAGATTGTTTATCTACATATTTATTTTCTCTTCACGCCTCAAAGCCCTAACTGACTTATCTTGGTAACATGTCCAATGTCCATCTCAGGCGTAGACTTGTACACTTATCTAAAACACAATAAAGGCACTAACTCAGGAAAATAAGTTATTTCTTATTTGAAGTATTTTCTCATGCGACCTAAGCAATTCCTTCTTAAAACTGACGACAAAACTGCGAACACCTTACACTATGTTGCATTTTACAAAGGTGGATTAAGTGAAGTGCGTACACATGTTATTTATGATTTTTTGCTCAATTGTCAAAGCAGTTAATGTACATCTTAAGTTTATTGCGCTTATAGTATAAAACTTAATCATAAAAACTGGACAAATGTAAATTAAATTCATGCAAGGAGATTTAACCATCGTAACCAATATATATATATATATATATATATATATATATATATATATATATATATATATGTATATATATATGTATATATATATATGTATGTATATATATATATATATATATATATATATATATATATATAAATGAATGTTCTGATTGTGACGAAACTCAGAAGGATTATTCTAAATACACCTGCGAAGATTTCGGGCAAGGAATTTTTCTTTGAAAGTTTGTCTTTTATGTGTTCCTAAACTATTCAAGCTTAGGGATGCATCCGAGCGAAGCGAGGGTGTCACTAGTTGTTTAAAAAGTTTAATGTTATCGGTACCCTATTTTTATTTTTATCTATATCTATTTACTAAAACAACTTTGCTATAATATCTTATCACTAGCAGAACCCGCGGTTTCGCCCTCGATGAAATTACGCAAAAAATAAAATTTTTCGCTACGCATACTTTATTAGGTATTTGCAAAAATAAGTTCGTGTGAGATTTCGTGTTCTTAAAGATATAATGAAAACAAATTTAATTATGGACTGAAAAATTTACTGTTTTAATTTCCATTAAATTTATGTTGTCATTCCGAATTTTTTATATTATGTCCAGAGTAAAACTCTAGATACACTTAACTTAGTCTACACTAAAAACGCAACCACAAATATGATGATGATGTTCTCCTGACCGATTCCGGCCACGGCGGCCAATATCATTGAGACTAGCCAATTGTGCAGGAAACATTATAGTGCACAAGTGAGCGCGCAGACACACGTGCACTATCTATTCCTGTTACTCTCATACTCCGGTGGGACGACCACTCGACACGACCAGTGAGAGTTAAGGCGCAGGACCAACGGCTTTACGTGCTCTCCGCGGCACGGGGGTGAAACGCCGCCAACTTCCCATTACTATACTAATAGTAATGGGAAAATAATATATGTAATATATACATATAACCGCGGGAGATTATCTCATTCCCACGGGAAAACACGTTGTAAAACAATTCAAAAAAATATTTATGATCAGAATTACTTGAAATTTGCTCTTCAAGACAATTAAATATGTGTTTTAGCATTTTTCGAAATTCATCCCATAAGGGGATAGAATAGGGAATGAAAGTTTATGTGAAACCTACCTTTTTGTAGTTTTAGCACGAGCGAGACGCGCGTTCTGCTTACGTAATAAATAAATTGTATAGTGTAAATTCCATCGTATATATTGTCGCGTAATAGAGAGTGTGTAATGTCATGACATCAAAATAATAATTAAAAACACATGTCTGAAGCATGCTTTATGCATCCTAAGACAGACAGTTGTCAAAACGTTTCGAGAGAGGCATCAAAATTACTAGAAATGTCGAGATTTAGACAAGAACAGTTAATTGTAAATGCCGTGTTAGCCCAGTCGAATTAGGATTTGACTTACAACTTTGACGAGAGGAACTTGGACAATTTATTTGATTTATTGAGTAAAAGTAAAATTTATTAATATGTGTGTAAATACTAGTGTTGATAAAAAGTTGAAAAACACACGCTTTTGACTGTTGTATACGTCAAAATGATTTAATTTCGGATTTTTCATTGTGGATTTCGGATTTCGGATAAAAGTAAATACAACAATTTATTGATTTCGAAGATCTGATCAGAGTAATTTGTGAACTCGTTAAACCTCATCAAATGGGCTGAAACATAAAGATTTTACTATCATGAAGACTATTATCCAGTTTCTTACTTACAAAGTTTCAAATCGATACGACAATACGAAGTAGGTTAAAATCGACTTCCTAGATTTAATTGCATGATTAGTTAGTTACAAGCGAAGCTAATAAAGACCAGTGGAAAATAGCATTCGTCTATCTCTAAAACGTAAACTACTTATGTATAATGTGCTAAACATTTTGAGAATAGGTAACTTGAACTAGTAGTAATATTAAACTATATTTTTTTAAGACTTGATAGGATTTGTGGATGATTTGTTCCCCAATTAGAAGCAACAACATTTTTTAAATATTTATTTAAAGTAAACATTTGCCTATCAATTTAATTTTCTTAATAACTTAAATTGAAAAAAAAATGTAATATATTATTTTTAATGTGTAACCATAAAAAGATAAACAAATACGAACACTTGTTTTACAAATTAATTTTACATAATGATATACTCGTTTGTATAAGGATGATGCCTCCTAGAAGTTTTTCTTTAAATGATAATTTGTACAATAAAAATACATAAAAACTTACAATATCATTTTTCTGTCGCATTTGTGCGTATTTTCCTTCCGCCTACCTCGAACCACAAAAACGTTCATTATTTCAGCATTTTTCACACAAAACAAAACTTCACTGGGAAAGAAAAAAATCTAACTATAGGTACTCGATCGATGAGGAATTCTATGTGTGTGCTCATCGGGTCTCATGTGTGACTTGACTGACAGAGCAAAATAAGACATTACCTAATAGCGTTAAAGACGATAATTCAATAACCGCTATATATATGTAAAAGTGCATAGCAACATCGGATTAGGTGTAACAAGATGTGCCAACATAGGCATTAACCGTATTGCCTGCGCATTTAAATCCATTATATATTCACTTAGACATTTTTGTTTTTATATCATTATCAACTTAATTATTGCCTCTCGATCATAAACGGGTACCTGATATAATCTATACTAATATTACAAAGAGGTAAACTTTGTAAGTTTTGATCAATGGGTAATCTCTGAAAGTACTGATCTGATTCTGAAAATACCAAATTCACTCTAAGGAAGCTACATTACCGTCAAGTGCTATAGGTTATTTTTATCCCTATTAATATGTTAACAATATGGTTAAGGGCTTATAATATGGTTAAAGGGATAAGTTCAGAATGGGCAAATTTACGTTACTAGGAACCAAGTAGTAGATTATTGTTTTCTAAATTCTTACAACATTTACTCAGTAACAATATTGACGTAAACATTTGCTTTTCAAAACAAAGAAAATGGCGAAACGTGATTTAATTATTTCGTGAGTAAAAGTATTTTATTCGTTGTTTATAAAGTTTATTTATTAGATTATTTAAATATTATTTGATAGTTATTCTATCGCTGACATTGGTTTAACAACTTAAAAGGTGAGTGCACAATAAATAATACAAAGTTATTCGAAAATCTTTTTGATGTGAGGATATTTTTAAAATAGTATGAAACTCTTGAAAGGGACGAATAAGTAGTAGCTGGGTTCTGTTGGGTTTTAGTACTGGTTTCTCTAGCCGATGAGTCCAACATAACCACCTATATGTATGTATACACGTGGTATGCGTAAATATATTTCCCAACATTTAAACGCATCGGCCAGATTATGAATATGTGTGGTATATTATTTATTAGAGGTCTATTAATAAACGATTATAAACACAAGAAGTTCTATAATAATTGCTAAGAACTTGCTTATAATATGTCCCTTTCATGACAATCAATGCCCCATTCAAAGCCACGCCGTCATGAATGGGACATGTCTTAAGAATTTTTAAATTTGACCCTAATGCTACAATGTTTCGAAAAGATATTATTTTTGGTTTATATTTAGAAATATGAATAAATAAAGTTACGTTTATTTACAAAAGATTTGTTTATTATACCTCATTTATTGCTCATTTATTGTTCAAAATCTTACACTAAGAAAATTGACTCATTCATGGCACCTTTTTGATACCTATTCTTAAAAAATTATGAAAAAAATTTACAGGCTATTATTGTGTCAGATATACCCACTAAAAATCAGACGAATTGAGTACCTTCAGATCCATCAAAAAAATGTCATATCAAAATTTATTTTATTCAAATAAAATTAATTTTACAAGCACTTTTAAATTGTCGTTTTTACATTTTTAAAATTTAAATTAAATATTAGTATGTAAGTCTGTAAGGAATCTACCACCGGCTCGGACGGCAGTTCTGCTGAGAAAAGCCGGTGAAAAACTCGATAGTTACTCTTCGTTGCATCGCCCTGTTTTCTGTTGCGAGAAAGATAGACAACAAACCCACTATCGTATTGTTAGGATTTAATTGTCAAAAATAATTTCAATCTGTACAAATATTCGAAATTGTTTATTTGTTCAGTTTTCACTGTAAAATCACTTAACCAATTTTGATGAAATTTGAGATCAGGATAAGTAGTAATAGTAATAAGGTTGGATGCTTTAAAACTAATAATCTGAGAACGGTACAAATGCTTGCGTTGATCAATTTTGCTTACATATAGAAATTTGAAATTTGTCTTTTGAAAATCTATATTTTTTTTATTTAACTCTATTTTTTACTGTAAAATTTAAATTTGATTGATTATATTAGTATTGAAATATGTACCGCCTTCATCTCGAATGAGATCTCTCTCGCATATATTGTTTGTCATGTCTGTTTATATGAGGAGGACAGATTGTCATTTACCTAAATATCTTTTTCTCTTATAAACATTACTCAAAAACTTATGTCTAGGTTTTTGAGTAATATACATATTTTACAAATTTCCGCTCCCAGTTTTGCTTGTGTGGTATGTCAACAAACCTAAAATACCTAATATAAGCTTTTTGTCCGTGGACCATACTGAAAGCGTATTTTATTAATAAAATACAGACATTGCATGTATAATACATGTATATTATAAGTCCTAATAAAGACTATCTAATTTCCAAGGGAATATACTGGAATAATATTATGCCTATACACATTACATTATTATAATATTTGTTTTTACACAAATGCACATATGAATGCACTTAATTGATTTAGTTTATGTGAATCTCTATAGGTGAATAAATCTAGAATGTTAATGTGTTTATTGAACTAATTATGGAAATGCTTAAAGCAATCACGAGATTAATTATTATCACATTATTCTAGTACAACTTCGAAGTTTTTTACTTAAACACACACACACACACACACACGCACACATACTCACAATCACACTAACACTCTTACTGTATAAATAATTATTACTTTATCTTTTACTATATTGAAATGGATAATAGTCAATGACAATTTCATATTTTATATATGTACCTACTACAGTTGATATCATTTTGTTGTTCGTGTTAACATCCTTTACCTACTTGTTGCGTTAATTCTGATGAATTATTTCATATGCAGTCAGAATAATTTGCAAAAGTTCATATTATATATTATAAGCTAATTTTATCAATTCGATGTATATAAAATAAATAAAATATAAAAGTTTTGTATTTATCAAGTATCATACAATCTTAATTTTAGTGTTAGTAATCATTAGGTACATAATAAATAGTTACTTGCTAATACATTCATATTTTAGTTAAGAAAGATTGAAAAAGAAGTTAAAAAAAAAACTATTCTGCAAGAAACACAGGGGATTGAGGGGTTACATGTGAAGGAGCTGTATGAACCCAGTTAGCATTATGTCTACCAATTTGATTTTTAACAACAAATTAACCTTGTAATATCGACATTAGACAAGTGAAGATACCGTTTAGTCTCTTAAACAAAGTACTTCTAAAGCCCTCTATGTTCTCAACGAAGTCCTTGGAAGTAATTTGTGGGTCTTTTAAATTTGAATTTTATTGCCATGGTGTAAAGTCCACGTTTTACCCTAAAGGCTCTTGCATATTATGAAGTATGCATCCGGTTGTTCCAGACAGTCGAGAGATGGCGCAACAGGTAGCCTTTTAAAAAGGTTGCGACTATACTTCTGGTGGAAAACAACATAAATGTAAAGTGTGGTTCCATGTAACGTATTATTGGAAATAAAGGGTATAAAGGTACTTTATAAAAAAATGTCGGTCGATAAGCTTATTTAATATAGCTGATCAGTACGCACAATAATCTAGTTACTTCAAGAAACAGTAAAATTGTGTAGGACAGTTCTAAAAGTACTATTCTAGAATATTTTAGTGATTTGTAAATTATCAATTATAATATTTTAAATTAACAATTATATCCTTTAAATATTTATAATTTAAGAGCATTTAAAAACTTAAAAAAATAATAAAAATCGACTTCCAAACACTAAAAAGTAAAAAAAAATTGAACGGGGGTTTCCTTTTACTATATGTACTTACCTAGATAACTAATCAGAATTAGAAGTCTACCTTAATAGAATACAGTTTAAAGTAGCAAAATCGGTCAAGCCGCCTCCGAGAAATCTGTGAACATCCCTCTTTTTGGAAATCGGTTAAACCATATTCTACAATCCATCCATCCATGGGCTTATTAATTCAAACCTAATAAGGTCAAATTAAAACTATTTCCTAAGAGATTTGAAGAGTTCCACTAATTATCTTCTGGCCTCACCATCAGATCAGCTCAAAGATACCAAATTATTTATTTATTTATTTACTATAGTATCATCGAAACAACAAACACTTGTATAGTTTCAAGTCTATATGAAAATTTGAAGTAGGTAAAATATCTAATTAGATCTGTTAACATACTTCAAATTTCATGGATTTTCGTGATTTTTTCAAAAATGGTAAACTGTATGTCAAATTTTATGAGACCGCCTTAGGGACCCCTGTCTTACCTTACCTACTTACCCTACCTACCTTAATACAATACAGTTTAAAGGAGTAAAATAGATGAAGCCGTCTTCGTGAAATAGGTGAATATTAAAAAAAACATAACATTAAAAAAACATACATACAGACAATTATAGAACCTCTTCCTTTTGGAAACTCGGTTAAAAATCGATATTTTTAAAAATATAATATATCGTCCGTCTTTATGTTTTCCAACACCGACTTGTTTTCTTTAGGAGGTGGTGGTATAAATATTCATATAACAAATAACATATCCAAATGGGAACACGCTCGTTTGGGAGACCAGCGTACGTAGCGCGGGTTCAAATCACGCACCACTGATATTCCCGTGAATGAACCAATTTCAATATGATTATCAATTAATTGCCTTACGCTAAAGGAAAATAACGTGACGAAATGTATATCTATACTTAACTTATCTGAACTTAGCACGTTTTTAAAGATATTATGTGAATACGCCAACACGCAATTAGCCAGTGTGGATTACGAGTATAATGGCGTAACCCCCTCGCATTGAAGGCAGGCTCGTACTCGTACGTGTGGAACGTAAAAAAGGGCGAATTATAATAATTGACTTCAACTTGATGCGTAAAATTTGGCATACAAAAAATCTAATAACTAAAAAAGCTACAACTAGATTTCAAATAAAAATAATAATATTAAATTCTCAATAAAACAAAAGTACGCTGTTGGGCCTCTTGAGAATTCCTTTTGCAATATGTAGTTAGTGTATGTTTTTCTTTTATCCGTCTTCGCATACAACGTTCTAGTGAAGGTTGAGATAGCAATCTATTGTATTCTAGAGAATAAAAGCAGTTTCAAGAATAGAAAACTTAGAAAGTTATATAGATACTAGCAGAACCCGCGGCTTCGCTCGCGCTAAAACTACAACAATGAACTTTAAAATGGTAGGTTTCATACAAACTTTCATCCGCTATCTTACTCCCTTATGGGATTAATTTCGAAAAATGCTAAAACATGTATTTAATTAATTATATCGAAGAGCATG
This sequence comes from Brenthis hecate, assembly GCA_951806755.1. Classification (NCBI taxonomy): domain Eukaryota; kingdom Metazoa; phylum Arthropoda; class Insecta; order Lepidoptera; family Nymphalidae; genus Brenthis; species Brenthis hecate. The sequence continues at coordinate 9,938,968 of OX638251.1, forward strand.
TATACCAAGTTTCAAGTAATTCTGATCATTAATATTTTTTTGGATTGTATTATAACGTGTTTCCCGTGGGAAAGAGACAATCTCCCGCTATAAAAAGTAGCTTATGTCACTCTCCAGTCCTCCAAATATCACCACACGAAGAATCACGCCAATACGCCAAGCCGTTTCGACGTGAAAGAAAGACAAACAAACAAACACACTTTCACATTTATAATATTAGTATGGATATAAAATAATGTAGTTTATTGTAGTCAAAAAAAATGAGTTATAGGCAAAGTTACTTACAATTACAATCAAAAAAGGCATTGCAGTTGTAAATGCACTCGCAGTAGTCAGCGGACACTTTAAAATTAGAGTTAAGAAATATATTTGTGATAATAAAATGAAGATTACCTTGCGTTTTTTATAGGAACCCTTATAAAGAAACATTGTGTTCCAATATTTCCTGTTCCTATTTTGATTTGTTAATGATTACAATAAAGTTAAAGAGATTGTTTTTTAATCGCCGAACTTGCAAATTATTTGCATTTTATAGACTAGATATTTATTGAAAATCTAACCTAACAACACGCTGCAACATTTTTTTAAATTGGAAATGCATTAACACATACCACCTACATACATACAGGTGGTTATGTGGGACTTAAACCCAACGGAACCTCTCCCGTCTTAATGGGGCGTTGTACGCAAGCACACACACATTTCATACAATATATTTTTATTTTGATTATACGACTAAATAAAGAAGTGTATAGAAATCAGATATTTATTTCATTTTTATATGGAAGTCATAATGTTAGAATCACTTGAATTATGTGAAAGTGCTGAAAGCTATTATTCGAACATCCCGTTGTAATTATTGTAAGGATTTGCAAGCAGCAATTGTGCGTGTGAAAGGTTAGTTGGTCAGTGACATTTAGACGAGGGTAAGCAGTGTTGAATAATATCAACCATTTGGTTCAGTAAAAAATGATTAATGTTTATCTATTCTTCATAAACAAAATAATATGATTTATTTTACTAGTTTTGGCTCGTGATTTAATTCGCATGATAAGAGATGAAAGGTAGCCCATATCGCAAAGTAATCCGTAGTTCTTGTCATTAATTTCATCAAAATCTGTTCGGCTCGAAAATGTCACAACTAGACTAGACAAGGTAGATTTATAATATCATTAAAATATTGTAATATATCAGTTTCTCAAATAAGTGAAAATACAAAAAAATAAATTAAACGTTTCGACTACCCAAAACATACCTTTCTTTTACAAGCAAATAAAGAAGACAAAATGAAAAAGAGTTCGCAAATAATCCCTATTTAATACTAGCAGCTTACACTCACTTCGCTCGTGTGTGCTTCTAGAAAAAGAAAAAAAATCTAATCCTCGGGAACCTAAAAAAAAAAAGAAATGTAGCCTATGTATTATTCCAGACTATAATCTATCTCTGTGCCAAATTCGACACATCCAGATGCGTTCAGCCGTTCTGGCGAAAAAATTTCAAATATCCATATGCCATACCCACAAACTCTCACATTTATATACTGATATACAGATTATACACATTTTTTATTTTGCCTTTGTATTCATCCTTATTTTAAACGTCCCACTGCTGGGCACGGGCCTCCCATCAATGCGAGGGGGATCAGGCCACCACGCTGGCCAAGTGCGGGTTGGCGGACTTCAGAAGTCTTTCGACAACTTGCTAGGTTTTCTTAGTCATGCAGATTTCCTCACGATATTTTCCTTCACCGTAAGGCAAGTGGTAATCAAATTAGAAAAGATTTGCACATCAAAATATCAAAGGTGCTAGACCGGGAATTTGCAACCACTTCACTCGGTTTCCCAAGCGAGGGCGTTACCACTGAACTACCACTGCCTTCTTATATCTGCATTAGTTAGACAACTATATTTTAAATTAAAGCGCCATCTTACAGTCAGCGCTTGAACTTTTTTAAAATACCAGTTAGTTTTACAACCAGAGAATTTAACGCGTTCACTATGTAATGAAATGAAGAAAAGTATCTTTAAACGAATATTAAAGTATCTTTTATAAGAATAATAAATCAAATGACATTTTTCGTATTGAATAGTATTTCGTAATAGTTGAGTATAAAGACAAACACAAAACAGTTTAGTACATTTTTCTCCTTGTCAAGCGATTTTCTTTTTTTTTTTTTGCTTAGTAGCTACATATTAGCGAGCTTTATTATGAATAAAAAAATTGGTTAGTTTTTTTATAGTATAGATAGGTAAAATCTATTTATATATTTTTTCATCAAATTTTCAATATTTATTATGGGCGAAATTTGACCACAAGGCGAACCTCATTCTTAATAATGATTCAAATGTTTTACAAAGCTTTAACTAATGTTCTAAAATAGTTCTATCTATATCGAATATTTCAATAACTAAACACTAATTAGTACGTATCTTGATTCGTGCATTTTCAATGCTGAGTTGCTAATTAGACAGTACACATCTATATATCCATTTTAAATGAAATGCTTCAATGTTCTATTAAAAGCTATCATGTGTAAAATTATGTAATAAATGTATGACATATTTGTTTTTAGTAAAATGTAAAATTAGTAGTTACAATAATTAGAATTAGAAGTAAAAATTAGCAACAATAGTTAGAATATTACAATTTACAAGACAAGTTTTTACATTCAAATTGTAAATGTTATACTGTACTTGAAAAATTGATTACGTTTTAGATTCTTTTCATGTCGAAAGGTTATTATTATTATACTAAGTTCAGATAGCGGTTTCGCGTGTGTATTCTAATTAAGTTCGCAAGTAGACAGCGCTGAATCACGCTTGTTATGTTATGGGACTACTCAGTAAGAAGAGTTCATATTCAAGTGATCATTAAAATACAATAAAGCTACATCTTAGATTATTTTATTTGTATACAGCCCTTTTAAATAATGTTGCTGGACACGGGCATCCCTTTAATATGAAGGGGATCTGGTCCGGGTCTACCACAATGGCCAAGTGCGGGTTGGCAGAATTTACACTCTTTTCTAAAACTTGCTAGGTTAGAAGGAAAACATCGTGAGGAACCTGCATGTCTGAGAAAACTTAGCAAGTTTTCAAAAGACATGTGAAGTCCGCCAACCCGCATTTGGCCAGCGTGGTGGACTATGGTCTGATCCCTCTCGTGTTGAAGGGAGGCCCGTGCCCAGCAGTGGGATGTTAAAAAGGGCTGAATACAAGTAAGTAAACTAAATAGTTATTTTTTGATCAAATAAGAATTTGTTTTTCTTCATTCGGAAGGATTTGGATGAGTATCTATCTGTATACTATGACTATGACCTGGAGTGACGTCCTATGCGTTTTGGTACCAAAGGACGAGCAAATTAAGTGAGTCGCTACTCGCTAGTTATAAATAAAAAATAATAAATGATAGGTTTATAAAAATCTTCTACTCAGAAATAGCGGCTTATTAAGCTTGTACTTTCAGTATACTATGCTGCATGCGACGATTTATTTCATTAATAACGTTATATAAAGATTTATTTCGCTACTAACACTACAATGTTATATAAAACGAGGATATATTATGTTAATGGAAATACATTTTTTATGAAAATAATTGATCTAGTTTCATATATTTGGGAACTTTTCGAGTTTTGAATGTTATCAATATTGTATTTATATCTTTCAAAACGCTATATTATTTTTAAATTATTTTTAAAGTTTAAAACTATTAAATTCTGATCACAATTATTAGATACCGCTATATTTAACAGTATGAAAAATGGCGGTAGTTATTTGAGTAGGAGTTTAATAGAGTCGACTCCAGTCATACTCCCATTTTTATGGCACGGGTTATATCAAAAGTACGCTTTAGATTGCGACCTTTGCAATAAAACATTTAAACAGGAACACGTATTAAGAATAACTTAATAGGTACTTAATCGATTTAAAGAAAAATACTCAGTTTTATTTATTATTTTTTTCTCTATGATATAATGAAAGTAATGTACTTATTTTATTATATGGCGGAATAAACACAACAAAAATATTAATTAAAGCATGAAATACATAATCATTAATTAAAACATGATTTTATTTTATTATACACGTAAATATACCTATCATAAAGATACTAAAAAATCTAATCCTAATCAAAGTTTATCAATACGTTTTACGAACCCAATTCTCTCGAATATATTTACAGGTATCCGAATTTTCTTTATTCTGTTTGTTTTCAAATTTACTTTACGATCAGAAAACTATGCAGGTACGAAAGTAGGTTATAAACTTTAAAGTTTTGTGTATTTCATCTACTTATAATCTTAGAAGATGATTTTGCAGAATTAGTTTTAGAGAGGTCTAAATAGTTAATCAATAGATACACCTACATTTTGTCTGTCTGTGCGCACTAATCTTAGAAACGGCTTAACCGATTTCGGTGCGATTCTATTATTATAGTTGTACGTAAAACACAATTTAGTATCGATCGATTGAAAAGGGGGATGGCTAGGTATATTTTATTATTAATTCGCTTTATGAATAATTATTTTTCGTAATAAAAAATAATCTATATAAGCTTCTACGTGCAACATTGTCGTTGTAAATTCAAATCGAGATACACTAGATTCAATTAGACTATTATCAGCATGTTTAATAAGCAGTCGTTTTAATTGAAAAGGTCATTATTGTCAATCTAAAAGGAAACTGACCACCAAAAGGAATTTATATGGAAAGACATTCATATTTATTTTTTCACAAAAAAGAGCTCTTTTAAATATCTAGTTCCAGAAAAAAAACAACTGTGAAGTCAACATTTCTCCAGCTTCTCAGGTAAGAATGTAAATTGCTGGGCCTTTTGAAAAAATGTAAATTATAACATTTTGCACATAAATAGCATTTCCTAAAATAAAAATTACACCTTGTTTTAATCCTACACATAATAAATATGTATGACAAGATTGCCTGCGGGTGCGTATTTGTGTGTGTGTGTGTGTGTGTGTGTGTGTGTGTGTGTGTGTGTGTGTGTGTGTGTGTGTGTGTGTGTGTGTGTGTGTGTGTGTGTGTGTGTGTGTGTGTGTGTGCGTGCGTGCGTGTGTGTGTGCGCGCGCGCGCTCGTGTGTGTGTGTGTGTGTGTGTGTGTGTGTGTGTGTGTGTGTGTGTGTGTGTGTGTGTGTGTGTGTGTGTGTGTGTGTGTGTGTGTGTGTGTGTGTGTGTGTGTGTGTGTGTGTGTGTGTGTGTGTGTGTGTGTGTGTGTGTGTGTGTGTGTGTGTGTGTGTGTGTGTGTGTGTGTGTGTGTGTGTGTGTGTGTGTGTGTGCATTATGTATACATATATCTTTGTTATTAGTGCTATTTTTATAATTAATTATTATCAATTAATTATAGACAAGTTACAAACAAAAGAATATTGCAGGAAAACAGAGCTGATCTCCGCTCAAAGATCGAAGAATACTTCGATTAGGGGGAGAATACTTGTAAGATAAAAACCTGTCATTGAAAAACTCCACCTTTTATCTCAGAAAATCTTTGTAAAATAGAAAAAGATCACAATTTTCGTTATAAAGAGAATTTAATGAAATTACTTTTAACAAATGTTTTCAACCTAATTAATATACACAATTATTTCAAGCAAATATTTTAAAAAGGAATATTTGTTGCTGTGTATGAATATTCTTGAGCCCATTAAGACTTTATTACTCAAATTTTCAAGTAGAATCAACGATAAATTGATGTTCTTTTGGAAAGAAGCCAGCCTGTTCTATCTCGCAACCTTGCAGTGCCGGCCATTTTCTACTGTGACATCTTACTAATATTATATATAAATGGTAAAGTTACAATGCATGATTTGTTTTTCTGAAATTATCACTAAATTACCTATCTATACTAATAGTATAACGAGGTAAAGCTTGTGAGTTTGTGACGTTGTAGGGGGTAATCTCTGGATCTACTAGACCGATTTGTTTGAAATTTATTACGAAGATAGTTTGAGATCCTGGGAAGGACATAGGATACTTTTTATCTCGGAAATCAGCATCATAAGGGGGTGAAAATGAGGATGAAAGTTTGTATTGGGAATCAAGCTAAGGACGAACTCGAGTGAAGCGAGGGTGAGTCGCTAAATAATTATATTTATGCGTATCCTTCAGTAATTTTTTGCGTTATCAACAAGAAACCCCATTAAAACAGTGATATCGGTGACATCGATAATAAGATTTATTACGGTTAGTAATATAAATAATGAAACGGATCAGTAAGTACTTTCCAATTTAACCTTTGCATTTTTGTGAGTGCAAATTGAGAAGGGATCAATTCTGCATATTAAATATATTTTGTGTTTAAAATATGCTACTAAATGCATATAATGTTTCTAATTTATATTTTAATAAAAAAATTTGCAGAGACAGATCTAAATTATTCCATGACGTTCAAATAAATGTCAATAGATGGCGTTTTTGTTATTTTACATACTAGCATTGCCCGCGGCTCCGCCCGCGTTCAGATTAACAAAAACCAAATTCTTAGGTTTAACATATTAGTATACTCCTACAATGCAGTTTTTGTATTTCTTTTCAGTAATCTGATATATTCCCGCGGTAGAAAGTAACCTATATGTTGACCCAGACAATTAGCTATCACCATACCAAAGTGATTTTGTTCGTGATGCGGAAACAGACAGACAGACAGACAGATAGACAGACAAAAATTAAAAAACTATAGGTTCGGCCCCTGTATCGATAATAATGTCTATTTCAATAAGATTTTCCAAAAAATATTTAATGTACAGATTCGGCTTAGTTACAATTTTATTATATGTATAGATTACAAATTTGGTCTCTCTCATAGTGAACACTAAAATAATCGTATAAGGTTTGTTACTTTGTGTTAATACTTACCTACAGGTAGATTGAAGAGTATAAAATAACTTCTATATTTTTAGTTGTACTTGTTGTTGGCGAACTTACCTGAAAAGAAAAGAAAATAATATATAGAATAATATACCTGAATATTAATAAACTTACAATGTAATAAAATTAATAAAAAACTTAATATAGGTACCTAGAGTTGAGTTAAAAGGCTTTCTTCCAAACAGTTTTATCAAATATCACTGAGAAAGATCTCACAGCAGAAACGTCTCTTTCGATCATCATTAAATACGTTAAGTTTTATTGAACCACTTTTTGTAAGTGTACACTGTATATGGAATAAAAATAGGAAAAAAATGTAATCATTTTTGATCGATTTCTGGTCCTTAAATCGGTAGTATTTTTTTTCGTATCTCTTTTTGAAATAAAAAGTGATATTTAATAATTCTAATTTCATTTTTATTCGTACGAAGATTTTCCTGTGCAAAAATAAAAATCAGTTTATAGGTACTTTCTATTAATCTAATCCAACACTGAAATTCTAGGTAAAATAAATTACCCTATTCATTTCTATTTTCTATTTCATAAGATCCCATTTTATTAAAACTGTGGCAGTCAGTAGTCCTTTTTATACGCTGAAAAATTTTATTCAAACAGTTGTTTGTGTCAACCATGGTATTAAAGTGGAAGCGGTTTTTAAGAACCGTCGTCTCGCATACATTGCTTGTGTAGATGCAAAGAGAAGAATGGTTTGTTTACTCTATACGCCTTTTATACCTGACCCGTAATATAGGCTAAAGCTATCAAAAGGTTGGTGAGAAGCAAAATTCATGTGAACTTTAAGAAATACAAGATTGTATCGAATAATTAGGACTAAAAAGATATTTTTTTCAAAGTTGTATTAGTTAAGGAAGCAGTCTGATAAATTAATGTTTATTTATCAGAAGGGCAATTAATTCAAACCCAATTTGTACTAATAAAAATGAAACAATATTTTACTGAAGTATTCTGTGAGGTTACCTCGGCCTCTTTCATAACTATAAGCTTTCTATAAAATGTTATCAAGTTATATTAATGACTAGCATTGCCCGCGGCTTCGCTCGCGTTAGATGCCCAAAAACCAAATTCTTAGGTTTTACAAATTAGTATACTCATACATTGCAGTTTTTGTATTTTTTCTCAGAAATGAGATATTTTCCCGCGGTAAAAAGTATCCTATATGTTAACCCGGATAACCAGCTATCACCATACCAAATTTCATCAAAATGCCTCCAGTGGTTTTTCTGTGATGCAGTAACAGACAGACAGACAAAATTTTTAAAAACTATAGATTCGGATCGATAATAAGATTTTCCAAAAAATATTTAATGAACAGATTCGACTTAGTTACAATTTTATTATATGTATAGATAAAATGTTTAAAATGTATTTGAGACTCTGATAAATAATTTCCGTTTATAAATAAAATTTATCCATTAACTATATTATAATCTGCCCAAATGAAAAAGTATCATTTTTTTGTTGGCACGATTGGAAAAAAATATAAGAGTAACATTTTTACGATGCGCGCACTAACCGACAGCCAGAAAACCATATGATGCTGTTAGCAGAAGTTTCGATCAACAGTATTATTGATCAAAGGCTGAAAGCGACATGATGAAGTTAGCTGGATTCCTTTTACAAACAGAGAGTTTTGACATACATAGGTACGAGATGAGATCTTTAGCTATTTTTGTTCTGTTACGCCAAAGAAGTATAACTTCTTACGTGCGTACATAAGTACATACACACGTTTTTTTTATTAATGTTTTTTTCCTATGAATAACTTCACTTAATAACACTTAACTACTGAACGGATTTTGATGAAACTTTATAGTAATATATAACTTATATGGGCTATAGTTTAAATTAATATAATAATAGGTAATCGGTGGTGCCAGGAGAAACCTCTAGTTTAAACTAAAGAGAAATCCTTTTTAAATTTAAAAGTGACGTGAAGGTACTAATAAGTTTGCATTAATCTCTTATTATAGTGTGAAAATTTACCGAATATGTGATGCCTATGAATAGCCAATGCGTATTTCAATTATATGAGAACAATAATAATATAAAACTTACGTGTAAATATTTACTTTTCATACAGTTACTAAATACTCGACAGTGCGTCAGCCAAGTTCAGGAAAGAGTAATATTACATGAACAATTTTTACCCATAACTCAAAAACTGTTAGAACTACACGCTTGTAATTTTGCAAGGGTATTGTTTTGTCCTACTATTATGAATGAATTAATTTAGATGCAATTTTAATATGTCATTAATTGTTAGTCATGCTGAAAACAGAATGAATCCGTATCCTAGACATGCATGATAAGGATGTTTCTATTTCCTGTCTAAAATTTATTTAGTCTTAGTAACAGTCTTAAGATATGTAGGTTGACTTGTTAAGTTAACTTGATGCTTCGTTAAGCTCGTAAAACCTGGACTCTTCCTTGGAGTAATTATACCCTATCAGAAAGACGTCGCTATTATATCACAATAAAGAGGTATTACAGATCGCCAACACTAATAAGTTATTAGTTTAAAATAGTCAAATTTATATATCATTGTTAAAAATAAATACAGTAAAAACGAACAGTAGTTTGTTGTTTGTCCACAGGATTGTTTATAGGGTGTACAAGCAGATTATTATCAGACTAATCTTGTTTCACTTAAGCCTTAAGTGATGCGGCGTAACTTTGAATTTCTATGAGAGAAAGGCGAATACGAGGCACGTAGTGAAATGAAACGCCTTGTGTGCGTCTCAATCCTCTTTTTTATCACCAGGTATATTAATAATTTTATGATCATGGAACGCAATAAACGTTTAAAATAACGTACCTCTCAAAGTCATAGGTACCGAATTTTGTCGCGAATGATGAGGTGCAGACAAATGAAATGAAGAATGAAAATTTCACGTATCTGTATATTGTATGTATATGCAAAAAAATATTTTCGTAAAGTAAAATTTAGTAATAAAAGAAATTTTTAAGTTTAGAATTTATGTATCCGTTGTCTACGTGTTTGGAATCGCATGAAATCAAACCGACTGAATTAAACTCAATGGATTGAAAATATACGCATAGTCCGTATGTTGAACTAATATTTAAGTTGTATTTCATTAAATTCGATCCATTGTAAAAAAATATTATAATTTCAAGTCAAAATTAACTTCTCTAACATTGTATGACGTGATTTCCAGCATCTACGTAAACGAAGTTGCTGGCACAAGTAGGTATTAATGAAATACTAAAAAATGTATCGAAATGATTCGTAGTCTGAATGAATCATTCTCACATATTTTTATTTTAAACGGTTTAATTTAGAAATGTTTGCTTGGGTCAAATTAAGTAATTGAAATTTTACCCCTTTTCGGTTGACAGATTGATCTGATATTTGGTACACACCTTTAGTTTTGATGACAATATAATTAAATATATTCAGTATCATTGTAAATCCAAGATGGCCGCCGCCACAAAATAGCGGATGGCATATTTTTTCACAACCCCCTTAATATGGGTATCAAATGAAAGGGCTTAACTAGTAGAACACAAAGCACGGAGGATCATAAAGTTTAGATAGTTTAAATTTAAAAAAAAACTAAAATCTTGAAAATAAAATAGGTTATTTTTTTAAGTTAAACGGTTTTATTGAAAAGAAAGATAGTAATGATGAAGATAATGTACTGAAAGCTAAAAAATAATTAGGTAGTTCCTAGATACCACTCTTCACACCACTCTTCTCATCAATCTAGGATATTGATTCAGATTCAAAAATACAATCGTGGGGCGTTACATTTTTCTCATGTTACGCTATGACCTACCTAATTATTTTTTAGACTTCAGTGATGTGGCGTTATCTACATAATTATTGTCTATCTTTTTCATAAAACCGTTAAAATTATTATTGAAAACAACCTATTTTATTGAATTTTTATTAGTGATATGATATATTATGTAACACAATATTTCAGGGGAATTTATCTTTACTAATATTACAAATGTAAAAGTAACTCTGCTTGTTACTTTTTCATGCTTAAACCACTAAACAAATTTCAATAATAATTTGACAAGTATATAAATTGCATGCTGGGGACAGACATAGGTTACCTTTGATCCCCGTTTCACTTAACACGCGAACGAATTCGCTGGCAAATCTTCTTTTTTGTTCATTTAGCAATGTCTATAAAGGCATTTTAACTGGACCAGTCACCTGAACCAATTTAACTGTATAAAAATGAAATATGCGAAACTGCCCCGACGGGAAATATTACTCAAAAAGAAACTTAAAAATAGACTATCGAGGTGCAGTACAATTGGTCTTGATTCCACCGCTGTTTCTGGGCTTGTAATGAAAATTTTATTGAAGTTACTTTTGTTCCGAATTTCTGTTACTGAAATGCCTTTCTAGTAATAACTATCTTAGATGAATGAAATATGTACATAACAATTTTCTGCATAGTTTTCCTACTTGTTATAGCGAGTAAGCATTTTTCTATTTGTATAAATCTTATACTGCCAATTTTCAACCAAAAGCATACTTTATTAAAAGTATATATTAAGATATGTATATATATGTATATACTAGCAGAACCCGCGGCTTCGCTCGCGCTAAAACTGTAAAAAAAACTAAAAAGGTGGGTTTCATACAAACTTTCAATCTCCTATTTTACACACTTATGGGAAGAATTTCGAAAAATGCTGAAACACGTATTTATTTAATTGTATTGAAGAGCATTAATACCAAGTTTCAAGTTATTCTAATGATAAATATTTTTTTGAGTTGTATTATAACGTGTTTTCCCGTGGGAATTACATAATATCGCGCGGTAAAAAGTAGCCTATGTCACCCTCCAGCCCTCCAACTATCTCCACACAAAAAATCACGCTAGTCCGTCACTCCATTTCGACGTGAAAGAAAGACAAACAAACAAACATACTTTCACATTTATAATATTATTATGCATTGTATGAATATGAGTATTTATCTTCTTCTCGACGTGTAACTAGCAAGAAAAAAAATTCAAACTAAGCATTCTTGTAGAAAGGTAAAATTATATATCATTATAATAATATTAACAGAAGTACGTAGGTATATGCTATTGATACAGTATTATTGATAGAACCTACAGATCCAGTATAAATTTAAATAAACAGCTTTACTTTGGCTTTCACACGATTAAATGGATATGCTAAAAGCTCAATCAATACGGTCGCCTTGCTTCCCTGAAGGCTAATTTATATTGAATACATACATTCGAGATATATATGTTCATTACACATATACATACATATTATGTATAATGTATATATAAAGTATAAAAAGTTGATATTACCATATTATAATTAACCAAGTTTTATCTACTTTTATTATAAGTATAGAATAACGTAGAAAATGGAAATAGTTACATAACAATAATTTGGTTATGATATTAAGATTTTTATTACGTAACAATTTTAGAAACGATACAAAAACAACATCACAAGAAAATGTCAATAGAGTACGTTACTTTCTTCTTAAAGCTTTAAGCATTTTATTGTAGAAACTGTATACCTTATGGTGGCCAAGTCGCCGTACATCTGGCGCAGGCAGTTTGCCAAACATGAATATTAAGCGTATAATTTACCATGAAGGTTATACTTTCTACGATTTGTCTAATATTGTTCCAAGATTTTTAAATCTTACTATTATTTTCAGTTCAAATGAAAATGTTTCTTTAACAGTATTTTGTGTACTACGTGCATGAAAATTGTAAATAAAATAAAATATGCCCAACTACGAGTTAGATTTGTATGAATTAGGCTTATGTACTCTTCGAACTTTAAAAATGTTCCTGAAGAGTAATATAAATTGAGCTATATACTTAGTTTTTTTAGAGAATGATGGGCTTAGTAGTTTTGGAGATGAAAAATTTTTAACATTTTCATGTACCCCTTTAGGACCGAATAGTACAGGGAATAGAACGCAAAATGTTATAAAGATAGCATATCCTTCTATGATTTATGAAAGTCCTCTGATATTCAATGTATGATACGTCAAATGTCACAAATCATATATTTGTAGTGTAGAAACTTTCACTGTCCGGTGGGTATGTCCCCGGTACACATATGGTGGCAGCAGGCAATGTGCCAAACGTGAATATTACATCGTGAGATTCGCCGCCCGCGAGTTTACCATTCATTGCTATGATTTGTTTTCAGAAAATAACATATGAAACTTATTATTTAGTTGAGTCTAACATTTTATGTTTATCTATTTATCTATATTTTATATGGGAAAGTCTGTTTGTTGTTTGTCCTTCTTTCACGCAAGAATCGATTATTATTTTGCATAAATGTAAATAGTTTATGAAGGAGAACAGACAGTGTGACATGCGGTAAATGAATAAGAAAGAAGTCCGCTAAAAATAGTTACTTAATTAATAATGTAACTAAAAAGTTCAAGAAGAAGTTCAGAAGTTTCAATAAATAATAATAATAATACTTTATATGAAAATCTCTATGTATCTACTATGGTCCTAGAGTAGCGACAAAGGGAGAAATAAACTTTAAGGCTTCACTTTTTTAATTTATTTTGATATTTTACTGCGTTGCTCTTAAGATGAAGAATAAAAATGATCCGCACATGAAAATATCAGAAATAATAGACGCAGGATTCAAAATTTTTTCGTTCAATTTTCAGATAGTGCTCATTATTTTCGTCTTGGACTATACTTTTTGAAAAAAAAAAGAACCATTGTATGGTCGTCCTGTAAAAACAACCTTATTTTTTTAAAAATAAGAGATATCAATAACTTTTACTTTGTAAACTAAATTTTTTTCAATTATCATTGAAGAAGTGTACTTTATTGACTCAATTTATATTCCTTTTTTTTTAATAAGTTAATTATTGTTTAGTAATAATTTACCCAATTATAATATTTTAATGAGTCATCTGATTACATTTAAAAAAACGACCAAATTTTAACCATGACGGGCAATCTTTCTAAGACTAACCATTTGCGCAGAATCTATCTATATGTATAAATAAAAATCAATTGCCAAATGTAGGTAAGCTAACTATTTCAGAACGAACCGATTTAGATAAAATTTGGTAAAAAGATAGTTTGAGACCCTGGGAAGGACATAGGATACTTTTTATTTCGGAAATAATCCCTTAGGGAGTGAAAATGGGGATGAAAGTTTGTATCGGGCAGCAAGCTAGAGATGACACTAGTCTATATACCTATATAAAACATAAAGTCGGGTTTGTTACAACATTTATTACTCGAGCACTGCTGGACCGACTTTTTTAAAACATCGGAATAAATTCACGAAAAAAAATTGGAAAATGAAATCTATTCAATACTAAGCGTCAAAACGTACCCAGGGACGAACCTGAGCGAAGCAAGGGTGAGTCGCTAGTATATTATATAGTACATTACCTTGAGTGCGAACATTAGTGCACTCTCTCTTACTTTTTCTCTTATAGTCCAAGAGAAACATGACCACTGAGAGAACAGGCGTAGGTAGGATCGATAGTGTTATATCGTCCTAGGGGCAGGATTTTGTAATTACCCATCTACTGTCATTTACACTGTTGTACTGATCGTTAAAAGATAAATTAGTATATTTAATTTGTTTTTTACTAATATACAGCGTATATTATATAATATACAGCGTATATATATATATATATATATATATATATATATATATATATATATATATATATATATATATATATATACATATACAATATTAGTACTCGTAGCAATATTGTTATGTAATAACGGCAGTTTATTTATTAATGAACATATATTGAGTAAATTGAAATTTTATTATATTGAAAATGTTTACTCATCATCAAAATAACATTTAGAAATTCAAGTTTATTACTTTATAAAATGTATCCTGTATGTTAATGGACAACCATAAATAAACTCAATGGATATATTTTTATTACATCGGATAAACAATACTATTTAGGTCGAAATTCATAGTGAATACTCAATTAAAATTTGATTTAAACGGCAATTAAACCTGTCACTTCCGTCAAAAAGATGACGTTATAAAAAATATCAGTACCTATATTATTTATAGTACCTGGTTGACCAATCTTCGCTCGGCCCTATTTCGGAAAAGATATGAGAGTGTTTATTTCTCAGAAATAACACATATATACATAGATAAAATTAAAAAGCAAAACTTTATCTAGACATAAAATTTGATCCAAATGATTAGAGCCGTTTCCGAGATACACGAAAGAAATTTATTTATTATATACAAGAATTGCTTATTTATTATTATAAGATTAGTGTTTTAGTTATTTTTGCCTACACAAAACCCTATTCTTATTCTTAACCCGCTTTGAAATAGATAAGTTTTATTTTGGAAGTTCGCAGGTACGATACAAAAGTCATGCAATTTTTTATTGGTGGTTGGTTGGTTTTTGGCCTTTGCAATATGCAAATTCCCATGTGAGCTTAATTTTAGCAAGCTATTTCCAAATCAAAAAAAGACACTTTGCATTTATTCATTTACTATTAATATAATATAGTTTTATTCTAAGCTTCCATTTTATTATGATTATATAATATAACTAGCATTGCCCGCGGCTCCACCCGCGGTCAGATGACCAAAAACCAAATTCTTAGGTTTTACATATTACGAGTAGTATACTCTTACATTGCAGTTTTGTATTTTTTCTCGGAAATGAGACATTTTCCCGCGCTAAAAAGTATCCTATATATTTACCCGGATAACCAGCTATCACCATACCAAATTTCATCAAAATGCCTCCAGTGGTTTTTCTGTGATGCAGTAACAGGCAGACAGACAAAAATTCTAAAAACTATAGATTCGGCCTCTGTATGGATAATAATGTTTATTTCAATAAGATTTTCCAAAAAATATTTAATGTACAGATTCGGCTTAGTTACAATTTTATTATATATATAAATATGAAGCCTCACTATGAGTAATAGTATTTACAAAGCAAGGTCAATATTAAGCAAGCTCCGTCCAAGACAAACATTTTATTTCCTTCAAACTTCGTGTCTATTATATATTTACCTTTTTCTCTACAGAGCTTTCCTTATATTGTGATCTTTAACGCGGAATTTAATAAAAAATATAGAATAGAATTAATTTTATTTTATTTAAGGTTTATAGTAAATACAAATTATGTGAAATATCAAACGAAAACCAAACAATAACGATTTCCAAATTCCATAACAATCCAAATAACATGATCCGAATAAGTCTCATGGGTAGTCTCATGGGACTATCCATAATTTTTTAGCTAACTTTTTGGTACACACATTAATATTTAACCAACGTTTTACAATAAATAACTATAAACATCTGTCTTGTGAGCGGAAAATATCTCCTAGAATCGAATTGTATAGAGTCCAATACCAAATACACGTACATTATCCTATGAACATCCTCAAGTCAATTTAAATCTTTTACATATACCTGCTAGTTCCATCGTTACACTGGAATTGAAATACATTTTTATACCCTGCCTATTTTCCAAGGTTTCTTCTTCTCGTGTGCAGAATTTTAAGTGAAGATATAGATTCATTTGGACTATCATTTCTATAGCTTTATCCAGCGATGTATGTATGTTTTTGATTCATATCATCCATACTTACTTAATATTATAAATTTGTTTGTCTTTTTTTCACGTCGAAACGGAGTGACAGATTAAAGTGATTTTTTAGGTGGAGATAGTTGGAGGAGAGTGGAGTGTTGCTGGAGAGTGATATAGGCTACTTTTTACAGCGGGAGATTATCTAATTCCCACGGGAAAACACGTTATAATACAACTCAAAAAATATTTATGAACAGAATTACTTGAAACTTGGTATTAATGCTCTTCAATACAATTAAATATATAGTATTAAATACATACAGGTTTGAGCATTTTTTGAAATTCATCCCATAAGAAGGTAAAATAGGGGATGAAAGTTTGCGGGTTATCCTGCGGGATATCCTGGAAATCATCCCTTAAGGGGAGTGAGAATGAGGATGAAAGTTTGTATGGGGAAGCAGGCCAAGCGAATTGAGGGTGAGTCGTTAGTTTTAAATAAATTAAGTTCAACAAGGTAAAGTAAGTAATTTAGGTATAAACAGAAGATATATATTTTTCTACATAAACATTATAATGATGTGCAATCGTAAACAAATATGGACGTATTGTGTGAACAAAACCAAAATAGGTCACGAGTATATGCCAAATATTATATTATAATGGTTCCGTTAATAGCGCTTAGTTGAGAAGATAATTTTTTATCACAATAAAACACGAATATTATCCTCTAAATATTTATACTCTGTACGCGCGCTTCTTAAATATTTTGTTTAACTATCTATCATATTAAATCTAAACTCAATTTCAACGTAAGTATATAATTCTGTTGAATCATAAAACATCAATCATGGCGGGCCTCTAATAGAACAGTAAATAAACTGTTCAAAATACCCACTCTTCAACTACGCATAAATTAAAACGATTGCAAATAATTACAATTGTATTATACATATTTTATTATGTTAATAATGTAATTAATTAAAAATTTGTATTATGGAGTGTTTAATCATTTTAAGAAATCGACTGATCAGTATATTGAAAGCTCATTGTATTTTAACCAACTTAAAAAAAGGAATGAGTACTTATGCATAAGTAAGTGTCTCAAGTTATTCTGTAAAAGAATAATTGCATAAATAAGGTGTACAAAATTATTACTTTTGAAGTGTTTTTTTTTTAACTAAAAAGGTACATCGACTTTGTAGTCAGTGTACCTTTTTAGTTAAAAAGTTATTTATCTTAATCTTATTATTTGAATAAGAGCTTTGCCTAATAGATCAACTGTATTTTCAAACAAAGGTCGTATTTAGAGGTTTTGTGGGTTGAGCCCATGAAATAAAGAAGCCAGCAATCGAACAGGTGAGTGTAAACGAAATAAATTGAGCGGATAATAGAAAGCGCAATGCTTGGTAAGTGTATTCGTAAAGCTACATATATATTTTTACTTTTATTATTTATTACTGATCCGCCTTATCTATTAACTAATTATAATGGAAAAAAATATTTGCTTACTAAGTATTTGATACAACTAAAGAAAAGTTACCGATGACACCAACTATGCTATCACTAGGTATATTTTAGCACCCCCCCAACGTGCGTTCACCTTGTCGTGGTGGGGGGGCTCAGTAGTGCCCGGCAACCCAACCGGGCGCGAAGCCAAGAAACGCACAGGGAGGTGGCCCACTTCGGTGGGCGGTGGGAGGTGGCCCTCTTCGGAGGTTGGTGTACCATGCGGGTTGCTCCTGGTACTTCTCTGATAGCAGAGGGGACTGTGGAGCAACCCCGTGGTTGTTGTGGTCTACTTCGGCAGACCTGCCGTCGGGGCGTCGTAGTTGAATGCGTAAGCGTTCCTGCGACGCCCCATTAAGACGGGGGAAGGTTTTGTTGGGTTTTAGTGGGTAGTACTGGCTTTGCCGGTGAGTCCCACACCTCGTGCGTAAATGCATTTCCCAACGTTAAAAAAAAAAAAAAAGGTATATTTTAGCAAAAAATTACTTTATCAGTTAATTCTTTATAAGGTAAAATTGAGGTTTAAAATTAAAAAAAGGAACTCTAGTAAATTCGGGAAAAACTAATATTGCTTTTTCGTATAGAATTTTCGTATGAACTCAAAGATTACAGCTATTGAAATATGAATGGGACAATGTCTGTCGGGTCAGTTACTTTATTAGAAACTAGGAAAATCGTAGATATCGACACCTACAAGGAACAACATTGGAACTCCGTGTTAGGATAACTATCAAAAGTTGTTTATATACTGAATTATAATCTTTTTTCTTGTAGGCCTCAACATATTTTTTAATGTATTCGTTGTAGCATCACTACGAGTTCAATTTAAATAGTTTTACAATTAACTTGTGTAGAAATCAAACCTGCGAACTTCGCTAAGGCCATTGCGCAGGCCTATTAAATATTTAGTTCATACAAACAATTTTACATTACCATCGTAAAGATCTTCAAAGTTACGCAAACGATTGCGTAACGTGCCCTTACATTGACTTTGGAGATCCTTTGTCTCGTCTGGATACATTTATAAATCGATGAGTGGTAAAATTACAATCACACATGATAGACTTAAGAGCTTAGTCAAATTTCAACATGATAAGCCTAAAATATATAAGTGTAATGAAAATCATTTTGTACTTTATTTTTAAAGTTATTTTTTTTTTCAAATATCAGTGACTTACACACCTTCCAGCCCGGTACGCTGACTTTTCGCGACGCTAAGAAAATTCGATATTGTTTTTTTTGTATTCTTCTTTTGGCAAACATGCTGTTTTTAATACGGCTATTAAGTACCTACAAGTGGCTCAACAGCTCTTGTTTTTAACGAATTCAAAAAAAGGAGGTGCTCATCTATCTGTAGTAGAGCGAGAACTGAATATCCAACCACCTCCAAAATAATAGCCATGACCAATGAAAGATCAATAATGCAAATATAGTGAAATATATTATTAATGAAAACTAGAGTATAATTTATAGTTAAAGTTAAATTTCACCAAATTAATTTTCCGCGCCAATAAAATGAATAATAAGCAATAAGCCTCTGGCAGAATAAAAAATTAAATTAAAAATTTAAAAAACCATCGACACAATATTTTTTCATTGAGGCCATTTCAATGAGCCTAAGTATGATATCTCTGTAGTATTTTAGAAAAGAGTTGAGTGTCTTGCAGATTCTAGGTGACGCGCAGCATTAAGCCAAGGATATCATATCGTTGCAATGTCATTGAAGTAAAGGGGTACCGAGTTTCGAATGGATTAGATCTCTGAAAGTTGCTCATATATTTATACCGTCTAGAAAAGAGCTGATAGCCTGCAAACGGCTGAACGGAGTTTCTAGATTCATAGCTTTCAATTAATTCACATTTCAAATAAAAAAAAAACAAAATCAAAATTGGTTCATCCGTTTGGGCACTAAGATACCACAGACAGATGCACGGAAACATAGATACACACGTTAAACTTATAACACCTCCCTTTTGCGTCAGGGGTAATAAAACATTATATCTTGACTTTAAATTTAAAGTTAAACAGTTCCACTTGGCATAAAAACTCGCGTTTAAACATAGATAACAAATATCATACCGTGGCCCCTCTTGCGTGGATATCGGGAAAACGTCTATATGTCTGAAATATTTTAGCTTATCTATTAGAGATTTTTTTAAGTTTAGAAAAATTGGTTCTAGAACTATGCGCTACATGCAACGAAGAAAACAAACTAACATTTATTTTTTATATAGGTAAATATATGTTAAACTATTTTACTTAGTACGCCATCCTCAGGAATCTGCATCGTTATAGTATAAAGAATGTTGTGCTCCTACCCTTATCAACAGTCAACAATATAATAAGGTTCAACTTTTCAACAATGAAGCTTGACTTTTGAACATTGGGTATATTAGGAAGAATAGAACAAACTGCTTTTCCTTTTCATTTAAAAGAAATTAGATTAGTGAAGTCGACCATTTCGAATGGAGTTTTCAAAAGATTATAAGATTAACCGTTTAAATTAAATACCTACTATCTTTTACTATCTCTATCGTTTCTCTAACGCCTAAAAATAGAAGAGCTGATTTTAATAGATAACTGATTTATATACGGTTTAATACCAGACTAGTTCTTGTAAAATACTAAAATTAGATGAATATCATGTATTTGTTAATAAAAAGTTACTGTTAAAAATATTTCAAAACCAGGGATTCAGCAATGTATTAAAATGGCTGTTGCTAGTTGTCCGTTAATCAGATGAATAAATTATAATTAATATTTATCCAATTATATTTGTTAGTCAATAAAATATTTTCCCATTTGTCATGAACATCGGCCACTTTTTTATATCATAATAAAAAAATGATAGATTTTTAGGTGCAGGAGTCCATCTGCAAAATAAAGAAACAAATATTAAGCTACTAAGTTCAAATTAAAATTTTATAATTTACCGGCGAACAGGCGGAAAGTTTTAGCTTTTTAGGTACGGGAACCCTAAAAAGTCGCAGTTATAACAAACAGACAAAGACGGACAAATATTTTTTTTTCTACATTCGATTATGGGACGAATAGACACTTCGCAATAAAATAAAATAATTAAGCAAATTATATATTCTATTAAGCAATTTATTTAAAAAATAATTTATTGTAGATTTTTTTAAAAAAACCGCTCAAACGATTTCGACAGAATTTAAATGGGAACACTTGGGATGTTTACGCTTCGAAACAAAAAAAAAATCCAAATAGGTCTCCGAGTAATCGATGAACATACATAAAAAAAAGATTCCGACGAATCGAGAACCTCCTACTTTTTGGTAGTCGGTTAATAAAAATTACTGAACACATATTAATTCATTCATATAGTCGAAATATATTGCTCATCTTCCGATATCAAAAAAATTACTGGCTTACGAATAAAAAAATGTAATAATCCATTAACACAAAGACACTAATAGACCTAAGTAATATTACTATTTGTCTATTTATTATGTAGGGTACCTTCCTATGAAATATTGTGGGTATATTAAGTACATACAAGTATCTTTATAATTTACCAGAGTTCCATCTAGTGGTCGAAATTCGCCTATAATCATTATTCAAGAGTTGAGGAAAACTTATAAGAATAAAATTTACCTGTACTTTATGTAAAAAACTAACTTTTTCCAAAAGTATTTATTGATAACATTTAAGCTTGTCAATACTGTTACTAAACTAAAAAAAACTAAATCTATTGACAAACACAAAAAAAAGGCACTGAACTGTTTCGTCTTTGCCTATTTACATATGTATGTATACAACTATAGTAGCGACTCATCCTCGCTCCGCTCAGGTTCATCCCTAGTTACGTTTTAACGTTTAGTATAGATTTCTCAGAGATGAGGTATTTTCCCTCAGTAAAAACCTAACCAGCTATCATGATGCCAGATTTCATCAAAATCTGTCCAGTGGTTGTCTCGTGATGCGTTTTCAGACAGACATACAGACAAAAAGTCTAAAAACTAAATTCGGCCTCTGTATCGAAAATAATGGGTATTTATATAAGATTTTCCAAAAAATATTTAATTTACAGATTCGACTCAGTATTTAATTGTATGTATAGATTTGATTATAAGAAATTACTAGATAACATCGAATGTCATCTTACATTTTTGATAAAAAATTGAATTAAATGGATTGGAAAATATATAATAAATCTAATCCTCGAAAGTTATTTTTTATAATTAAATCTAACCTATTTCTATATACACGCTTTACTGTGTCATATTAAAGTTGTAGTAACGCTATAAATTTGGAACTTGTTCGTAAAGTCTAGCTCCGTGGATCAATTATTTTTCAAAGTTAATATTATAATTTGTATTTTTATATTCGTAACTGCCTTCGTGATATAGTAGATAGCATATACGGCTGCAGATCTGGAGGTCTTGAATTCGAATCCCGGGTTGGGCCTAGTAAAATACTCATGCCAACCCCCGTGCCTCGCAAAGTTCAAAAAGTCATTTCTTCTGCGCCTGATTTTGCACTAATTGTGTCGATCTTTCATCCCCTCGGAGTATGAAAGTGATAGGAATAGAGAGTACACTGTACGCATACTTGTGCATGGATTGGCGTGATTTTGGAGGTAGTTCGAGGGCTAGAGAGTGACATAGGCTACTTTTTACCGCGGGAAAATATCTCATTCCCACGGGAAAACACGTTATAATACAACCCAAAAAATATTTATGATCAGAATTACTTGAAACTTGTATATCATTTTATCATTTTGTATATACCCATCAGATTTTAATGTCGTTTATGTACTGCATCAATGATATGTATTACATTTCTTCTTGTTTGCATCCATAAAAAGCGAATATCAGGAACAACTCCACTTAGACTTGTTGGGAAGAATATTAACTCATAATAATGCAAATCTGATGACATAAATCTGACTCTACCACTGGCAAAGTTTCAAAGAACAACATATAGGAAATATAATAGCAAGGAACACAAATAAGTAGTTTAAAAAATAATTTCATAATATATTAAAATACATCCACTAGAAAATAAATGCTCAACAATCCTACATAATGAGGCAAATCTTTTATAAAGCTATGAACAAAGCACGTAGGTATAAATGAAAGTTTGTAGAGAGAATCTTTTCAAGTCTATAGAATACAAAAGTAATCAAATATAAATAACGAACGATTATATAATAATATTTTCATTTCAAATATACTTTGAATTAAAGTGAATAGTTTGATATTATTCGTACAATTCGTAAAGTATGACAAAGTAGAACAAAGTAAATATACGAAGTTCGAATAAAACAACCGTTTCATAAATAGCCCAGTTCACACAGTAGCCGTAACAAAAACAGTTTCGCATGCCACCATGGTCGACCTTGCAGTGATGGTGCGCCGTCACGAGCGACCGGCATGAAAGAGCTCGAATCACGGAAACAGAAAGAGTAATTTTAATGAAAGTATAAAATAACCTATAATAAAGAGCAACCTTTTTTACACATACATACATATCTCGACTAATTTTCATATATTATTTACTAGCTATTTAGTTGCACTACGCCGTATATATTTTTTAATGGTATTCAGTGACAAACGAGCAGACAGGCTACCTGATGGAAAACGGTACCAGTGGCCCATAACACCTACGGTTCATGCACTTAGGTTTTATATTAAAAAAATGCATAACCGCAGGTGCGTTGTCACTGTGAGGACTAAGATGATATGCCTCTGGCCTGTAATTGCGCTGGCTACCTTATCCTTCAAACCGGAACACAACAATGTAATCATTGTTTATTGGCGGGAGAAAAAGATAAGGGGGTGGTACCCATCCAGTCGGACTCTTCGGGCTTGACAGAGTCCTACCACCGGTAATTTTTTTAAATATATGTTATATATTATGTTTAAAGTATATGTTACCCCAGTTCATTTAAAATCTATATCTATACATATAATAAAATTCTAACTAAGTCAAAACTGTACATTAAATATTTTTTAGAAAATCTTATTGAAATAGACATTATTATCAATACAGAGGCCGAATCTATAGTTTTTAGATTTTTGTCTGTCTGTCTGTCTATCTGTCTGTCTATCTGTCTGTCTGTCTGTCTGTTACCGCATCACAGAAAAACTACTGAACGGATTTTGATGAAATTTGGTATGGTTATAGCTGATTATCCGGGACAACATATAGGATACTTTTTACCGCAGAAAAATATCTCATTTCTCAGAAAAAATACAAAAACTGGTTAGAATAAAAAAACGATGATACTATATAGATTTAGCAAGTTAACTTACTAAATATGTTAAAAACTATTAAAAATAGTTAATCTTGAAAAAGTATATCAATAGCACTATTTTATTCATTAAAAAAATTATTTCAAAAATATTTATTTTTGTATTATTTAGATATTTGTCAATATATGTCGCCATGTGTATTTAAAATACGTAAAGTCTGATTTTTAATTCCACGGAAATATGACAGCTATCATTCTTTGACAATTCAGATATCATAAACCTTTTCTGCTCTGTATTTTTTTAATATAAAATAACAAAAAAATATGAAACAATAAGATAAAGTAAACTATATGTATGACATTGTAAATAGTCTTTGTTTTGTGCATTCAATGCACTCTAACTATAATGTAAATGTTTAATGGTTAAATGAAAATAACAGACCTATCATATAATCATTATTACTTATATCATCATTGTCGACATCACCATGCACTCAGATTATAAAAGAATCACACACACTATCCATCAGATCATTAAGATGGCAAATTTTATCCTCTTCATTAATAATATGGTTTATGCATTCTTGCCTAAAATAATAATAAAAAATCGTGAACGATCGTTGCGGACCTGTCTTTTTGGGCCTTTCCAATTCTTTTTCCAATTGCAAAGATTTTACAAACAATTAAGGGTTTTCCTAAAAAAGGCTTACAACCTATGTATTATTGGACAGGGATTCCTGTAATAAAAAATAATTTCCTTAATTATTATTGTAACTTCAATTGTATGATAATAAAAAAATAATTACCATTTAAGAGTTATCAATAATTTTTTGTCTTAGTTTTTCTAATTGAAACCTTAACTTCAAGAAAGGTTTATTTTTTATTTTGCTAAAATGCTTTCCGTTTTTAGTGACAATGTTTCAAAGCTGACTACACTTCTGAAATGTCAGAATTCCATCGAATTAAAAATCAGACTTTAGTTTTAATTCTAAAAAATTGAATGTATAAATTCGACCTTTCTATGATTTTATTAGAATTACTACTAAATTACCAGCGGCCCCGCCCGTGTTTAAATTATCAAAAAACAATATTTTGGCTTTATAAATTAGTTACATCTATAGTTATTAGATACATCAAAATTTAATGAAGCAGTATCTGTGCTTTTAATATTTTTTGGTGAATTTTATTGAAATACACATTATTATCGTTAACAGAGGCCGAACCTATAGTCTTAAGAATTTTTGTCTGTCTGTCTGTGACCGCATCACAGAAAAATTACTGGAGGGATTTTGAAGAAATTTGGTATGGTAATAGCTGGTTATCCGGGTCAACTAATATACTAATATATAAAACCTAATAATTTGGTTTTGGTCATATGGACGCGGGCGGAGCCATGGGCAATGCTAGTGTGTACTAAATTTCCTCCAAGTTCACCCAGCCGTTTTAGCCTTAACATGAAGGAATAACAAATATATACACATACAAAAGTTGGATTATTACCTATTAATGCAACAGATTATAAATCTTGTTATAAAAAACGTTTCACAAATTGACACTTTAAAAGTGAAAAATTCAGAAACAAAGTGAATATAAATCAAAATTCCTAAGCTATTAAGATAACGGAAGTGTAAATGGTATCCGAAGAAAGATCATAAATAAACAAAGAAAGTGATTTGCGCGGTGCTTATCTCAATTGGATCAAAGGAGATATATTTCTATACTATAATGAGTTATTTCTTCATTTTTTATATAAAAAAATAAAGTTATTACATATTATACTAAATATAACTATTCTTATTTCCCTTATAATATTTTACATACGTTCACAAAACTTCACACCATATATTGTGGGGTAGGCAGAGAGAATAATATTTTATACTAGAAGAACCTTAGACATGGCTAGCGGTAAAACTAATAAAAACTTTTTAACAAAAAAATAAAAACCGACTTCAAACAAAAGCACTAAAAAGTGAAAAATAACTGATTGGTAGTTTTCATTTACTATACATACCAAATCAAATA
This sequence comes from Brenthis hecate, assembly GCA_951806755.1. Lineage (NCBI taxonomy): Eukaryota > Metazoa > Arthropoda > Insecta > Lepidoptera > Nymphalidae > Brenthis > Brenthis hecate. The sequence goes on from OX638251.1 coordinate 9,965,168, forward strand.
TTTTCGAAGTCGGTGTGCTTTGGCTAAGTAATTAAAGCCTACCTATTAAATACATACCTAATCAAATATTTTTGAAATCGGTCCCAGCCCATACAAAGCAAAGCACACCGACTTCGAAAATATTTGATTAGGTATGTATAGTAAATGAAAACTACCAATCAGTTATTTTTCACTTTTTAGTGCTTTTGTTTGAAGTCGGTTTTTATTTTTTTGTTAAAAAGTTTTTATTTTTCCTCTTTTAGTGTAGACAGTAGTAGCAAAGTAAGGATTCTAACGTGTTAGGCTTGTCAAATCAAACAAAATAAGCCCAAACTCAAAGTATCTACTATTAGCCGTTGAAGAGTTCCACCTATCCACCTTCTGGCCTTGCCATCAGATCAGGTCAACAACACCGAACCACTGTACTATCAACGGAAATAGAAATACTTGCAAAGTTTCAAGTCAATATGACAATTAGAAGTAGGTTAAATTCATCATTAGTTGTTTTTCCACCCTTAGGGGTGGTATTTTTTTTTGAAATTTAAATGGGACCAATCTGAAAGTATACCCTTTCAAACAAAACAAAAATTGTCCAAATCGGTTAATAAATGACGGAGTTCTGAGGTAACAAACATAAAAAAAAAAAAAAAAAAAAACATTCAGTCGAATTGAGAACCTCCTCCTTTTTGAAGTCGGTTGAAAAAAACTTTACTTATGCTATTAGTCATAATGTATGGAAGTCTGCCCGATTTGTTAACATTTATGATTACTGCTCCGCTCTCCTGGGTAGCATGATATTATATATAGGCTATAATAGCCTTCGTTAATACACGGGCTATGTAATTTAAAAAGAATTTTTCAATTCGGTTTAGTAGTTCCTGAGATTAGCGCGTTCAAACAAATAAACTCTGCCTCTTTTTAATATTAGTATAGATAAAAAAAACAAAAACAAATCTATCCCACGGGTACTTATTAACATAATTCCGGGTTTAAAGTAGCCAATGTATTATTCTGATGTAAGAGCTATAATATTATTGTTAAGTTTCATTAAAATCTATTCGGTAGTTTTTGCGTAAAAGAGTATAACAATTATCCATACATACATCCGGGCATCCATACTCTTCACAAATTTTCGCATTAATAATAAAAGCAGGATGTTTTATTTATGTGTTTGTTACAATGTCCTACTTTTACGCAGTAACTAATACGAATGAATCAAGTTGCTTTTTGTATAGAAACAATTCATGGACGTGTTAATAATATATTTGGTTAGTTTTTATCTTACCGCGTCGAATTCTTCTCATGCGGTACGTTTGTTAAAAACATATATAAAGAAACAAAATAAGGGTGTATGTATCCCGGAAATCATCCCTTAAGGCGGAGGAAATTGGGGTGAAAGTTTGTATGAGAAAGCAAGCTAGGGACGAACCCGAGCGAAGCGACGGTGAGTCGCTAGTAATTTATATAAAGAAGGAGTGCAGAATGCTATTTTTTTTTAAATTATGCATAAAAATACATTAAATCAAAAATAAACTTTACACACACTACCGTGTATTTGAAACACATACCCATATATACTCTTTTGATTATTGTTAAACTCTGTGGTCAAATTGAGAATTATGTATTAATACGTCAAGCAAAAACTTTGTAGGTATCCCTTTTTAAAAAAATTACGCGGACGGAGGAATGCGAAATTTGATACAGCTAAAGTTTATAGGGAGATACAGTGTAGAAAGCTAATATTTTTATATAAAATACATTTAGAAATACATTAAATTAATTAAAATAAACATTTTTTTTGTAAACCAATTTATTATTTTTTGTTATAGTTTAATAGCTATTGACGAGCTTTAGTTTTATAAATAAATAGATCTATAATAATCATGGTCGAAGTTCGATCACTCGGCGAACTCTATTTACCCAAACACCCATGACTGGAGTACAAACATTCGTGCTCATCACACAAATGAATGCCCCCGACGAGACTCGAATGCGCGACCGCTGGGACAGCCAGTAGGGTCACTACAAACTGAACCAAACGTATCGTCGATCAATGTATAATCTATATTACTGTAAAGTTCAAATCAAAATCAAGAGTAACAAACATACATCCATGCATTTTCACAAGCTTTCGCGCTCATAATAAGGATTTCATAAATAGGATTTTTAATTCAAGTATTCAGTAAGAGAAAAATATTGCTTGCATTTTTTAAATTTGTGTAACCAATGAAACAATTAGTTACGAAACATGTTTTACTACCAATAATTTAAATAAGAATTACAAATGGTTTTCAAATTAATGTTTCAAATATAATATACGGCATTCTATACGAGTCTTAGATACATTATCTTTATATATATAATTCTTCTGTGAGTGTGTATGTCACTGAACTTCTCTCAAACGACAGGACCGATTTTGATGAAATTTTTTGTGTGTGTTCAAGGGGACCTGGGAATGGTTTAGATTCACAATTTTGTCCAAAAAGTTTGAAATTTTCAAATTAAAGACGTGTAGACAGGACAACGTCTGTCGGGTCCGCTAGTAAAAAATATAAGATTTGAAAGACGCTAGAATGAGTTATTGTGTCTACACATCGAACAACTCAGTATTTTTTTTTTTGCTTTTTCTAGGTTTACTCGCTTATATGCGTTTATTATTATTATCAATAAAAAAAAATTATAATCGGTTGGGTAGCTTACCGAGAAGTAATAAACGAAGTCACGCAATTCAATACCTCTTTAATTATATTAGCATGATATGCTTATAAATTTTTATTGTAGCATAAATATAACGTGTTAATTCTTCTAAAAGCGACTATAATATTTTATTATAATAAAATATGTATAATGGCTTTTGATTACATTCGTATGAGACCAAAAAAATATACAAAGGTTTCCAGGATAATAACAACTACAACACTTATAAAAAGTTAATTAATCAAAAATGAGAGCTTCTGTCTTATATTTTTTTAGAATAAATAATATTTTTAATTCAATATCTGAAATATTACTAATTTAAAATTAAAATAAGTGAACATAATGTTCTTCTACTTTCACGATTAGAGATACCTGGCTGTTGAAATTAATGAATGTAAGTTGCAGCTTTTTCCTTTGTTCCATTTTCATCATTTTCCTTACCTTACATTAATAATAATTTTCATCTTTGCTTACTATTGCTTATAACAGAGATTTCGTTTTTGCCATTTTTATGTGGCGACACTAAAATAGAAATTCGTAGAATAAATTTTCGGAATTTATATTTTCGGAACTGACAGTCACATTTTATTAGAATGAAAATATCCAAAACATATCATTACTTGCAGAAATAATTTGACAATAAAAATGAATAAATCCTAAATAGAATAGATGTATGGACGGACGGCTCTCTTGTTTGGTTAAAACATTTAGTAAAATTAAATTTTTAACTATCGGAATAATGATTCCCATCAAAAACATAATATGTAAAAAAATGCAAGTCTCGCAGCGCAGTTCCTCTACCGCAAAAAGTTGTGAGATATAATGTAAAACCAAGTCCGTTAATTTATTAACTACTTATTTATCGACCAACTTTGTCATAAATTGTTACCTAATTAGTTAAATAACAACATTTTATAGTGACCGTATTAATAATATCTTTATTTCTTTAATTAAAGACTTGGCATGATAATATTTTCGTGTATTTTCCTTTTAACATAACTAAGTTACTAAACTAAACCAAAAATAGTCAAGTAAAAGTCGATCTCATTCTTCGAGGGTTCTATACTACCACTGCAAAATATTTATTATGTAACATGTATATCTATTATGTTATATTATTTTACGTATGCATATTCAAAAATATAATAAAAATAACTTAAATATATAAAAAATCGATAGGATGACGCTACGATTTCAATATGAAAGCTTTCATGCAAGCAAATTTAATCCTGCTACTCCATGGTAGGGCGCTCTACAAAATCCTGTAAAAATTATTCTCGATGACGATACGAATACTTTTTTGCAAGTGTTCGTACTCAATCCATAGAACGATTTCAGCCACGTCAGCTAATTTACTGAGACTAGCTAGATGCATTGACTGGAGTTCGTCAAGCTGCGTTCGAGACGTTTCAGAAACGAAATGGGTCTGTAGTTCTTTAACAAGTCATTATTATCCTTTTTAAAGATCAGTTTTTAAAGGAATATCGTTAGGTTATTAGTAGAACAAGGTACGCCACTCTGGTCCCTTTTATTTATGTATTTTCGAAATACATGTGAAGTCTACCAACCCACACTTGGCCAGTTTGGTGAATCCCCACTATGGCCTGATCCCTTTCGAATATAAAGGATACGCGTGCCTAGGAGCGACGTAGTATAATCAAATTAATTGTTATAAGGGGATAAAATTTAATTTTAAGGTAGGTAATTTAAATTTAAGGTTTTCATAAAAAATAGTTTAATAAAATATTTTATAACAATTTTAAAATAATGAAAATCTGAAAAATAATAAAATTATTGTTTCTTACTTGTATATTAACATAAATAACTCATTATTTATTAGAATTTCAGTATATATTTCATTTTCAGTCACGTGGGCTTAATAGTCGTGTCTGTAAAATAATGCTTGTCACTGTCCGTGTACCGCAAACTTTGTCTCAGACATCATGTTAAAAAGCCACCCGCCTAATGGAAGTAAGGAAATATTGCCATATTACATCGCAATTTATTGTACTATAAAAACATTGGCTTCAAGAATAGTAAATGGAACATCGTCTAATTAATACTTTGAGATTGTATAATATCTATGCTTATATATTTTAAAATAAAATCGTTAAAAATGTTTGTCTCTTGGTTGATAGTTCCTAATTTCCGGATAGGCTGAACCGATTTTAATTTGATTTTTGGGATATGTAAAAATATTTGTACTTTTACATATGTCTACTCAGAATAAAGTTATTTAGAAACATAAGGACTTTGTATGGAAAAAAAACAAAGATAGTGATATTCGTTTGAAGAAAAATATAGTTAATGCAGTAGCTAACTGCAGTATTTCGTGAAATAACATTGTACATATAATAAAATTGTAAGTTGAATCTGTACGTTAATATTTTTTGGAAAATCTTATTGGAGTAGGTAGTCATTATTATCGATACAGAGGTCGAATCTATACTTTTTTAAAATTTTGTCTGTGTGTGTGTTTCCTATGTTTGGGGACGCATCACGAGAAAACCATTGGACAGATTGAGATGAAAATTTGTATGATGATAGCTGGTTATCTGGATCAACATATAAAAATTTTTGACTTCAGGAAAATATCTAAACTCTGAGAAATCTATACTAAACGTTAAACGTAACTAAGGACGGACCCGAGCGGAGCGAGGGCAAGTCGCTACTCACCATATATATATATATATATATATATATATATATATATATATATATATATATATATATATATATATTTATAATACTCTTCTATACTAATAATATTATATATAGAACAATATAATTTTAAACTTAGAAAGTTTTTAAAAAGTCTGTGTTAAGCTAGTTGCGAAGTTAAAAAGTTCTAACAACCAACTTCAGGCTTCAGCATCGCAACTTCTTGTATTATTATAACCAAAGTTACATAATACATTACTCGTTGTGTCAAATACACACGTATTTGACACAACGAAAGTCAATGCGAATAGAATAGAAATTAAAAAAAAGAAAGATTGCATGATTTTTTGTACTTAATGAAATATTTTCTCCAATAATTTGTGAATTGGTATTTGAATTTCCTTTTTTAATTTTACTAATATGATATGTGTGAAAGTTTAGATGTACATCTATAGGATATGTATGTAGATATGATAGATTTGTTTTTGGTCTTGTAGAGGTGAACCCGAGCGAAGCGAGGGTGACCCGCTAGTTAATCATATTATGACAGTTTCCAACCGCGGATTTACTCGCATGGTATTATTTTCATTAGGATTCAATATCCTTTTGAAAAATGGACATCTGTTACAGACAGATTATTTTACAGATTATTTATAATATTAATAGGAATAGGAGGAAAAAAAACCATATACACATTTTAAGGGAGAGTGTTAGGGATTGATGTCTTTTAAGTTACATTGAAATAATTTTTAGATAATTACACAATATTATTTTACAATCCAAGACTGTTTGTTTTACTACCAGATAACTTTCTAAATCCATACTAATATTATAAATGTGAAAGTGTGTTTGTTTGTTTGTCTTTCTTTCATGTCGAAACGGCTTGGCAGATTGGCGTGATTTTTTTGGGTGGAGATAGTTGGAGGGCTGGAGAGTGACATTGGTTACTTTTAACCGCGGAAGTAAAATAGCGGATGAAAGTTTGTATGAAACCTCCCATTTAGAGTTTTTTGTAGTTTTAGCGCGAGTGAAGCCGCGGATTCTGCTAGTATAAAATATAATAGCCGATAGACCGTAACTACATTATACAAGGCATAAGAAAGATATTTCTTTATTAAATTAAAGATATTTCTATATAAAAAATCCTTAGTTATATAATATTTGCGAAAATAGTTTATTGGTTGGTCCGGTCCTTCACGCATGTATGTATTTTACGAGATTTTTGTATAATGATAGTTTATCGGCTGCAGAATGTCATATTATCCTATTACATGAAGGGATTCTCATGGGGTAATATTATCGCGAGACGCTATTGAAACACGCTTGGGACGTAGTTAGGGGCTATGCTCTAATCGGGCCACATGTGTTTTATATGAGTTTAAATATTAATATAGAGTAGTTGTAACATAACGTTAATTTGATTATATTTAGTACTGAAGTGCCTGGACGCTTTTACTTTCGGGAGGTTACACGTTGATGGGCTATTAGGTTTTTCTAAGCCACTTATTTTTTGACACAAAGTTTCCACTATTCCGGCAAGTGTAATTCTCTTACTTGTAACAGTTTTGACCATTATGTGTAACTAAATTGCTTAATTTTACTACAAACTGTATGACATGATTATATTTATACAAATCACATAATATAACATGTTTTTTTATTAGAATAAACACTTTATAAAGAAACCTAGAAAAGTTTCTATTTTTACGCATTAAAACATTACATAAGCAAAGTTAAGTATTTAATGATATTTATTTATTCGTTAAAATTCAAGTAACACATCTACAGTAGTATATTAAATCTGACTAATACAATTAGGTTGCAGCCGTGTAGGTTGTGACATGAATCACATAATCCCTCTCACGGGAAATCATGTAAAACCGAGAAAGAGTTGGCAAAAAACTAACTATATATTTATTTTTGTCGCTCCGACTCAGTTGTCCAACCATCATCATACATTTACAATATTAATTAAACTATTTCATGGATAAAATTTTATAAAATTAATTAAAAGCTTTAGACATGAGCTTCGCTCTGTGGTTTTCAAACACGTATATGATATCTATATTTAATTGAAAACTACTATCAACTTTTCTCGAATATTTAGGACTTTATTAACAGGAATCGATAAAACTGACTATATCAATCGATAGAAGTTGCTAATAATATTTGAAGATATAAAATAATGCTGCAGAAATAAAAATAACATTTGATTTTTCACATATACAAGTATAGCTCAGTGTTAACGTACTTGCTTGGGAAACCACGTGACGTGACATCCGGTTTTAAGACCCGGGTATCCCACCTATGATATTTACAAGTATAACCCTTTTTTAACATGATTGCCTTACATGAATGTAATTATTGTGAGGAAACTTGCATGTCTAAAAGAACTTAGAAAGATTTTGAAAAGACATGTGAATTTCGGAAACTCACTCTTGTCCCGTGTTACATTATAGTCTGGTCTCCCACGCTTTTGAGGGAGCAGAGCTGATTCCCAGCAGTGGGACGTTAAAAAGAGCTTTTGTATTCAGTCCTTTTATCGTCCCACTCGTTGTTGTCATCGTGCAATTATATATTTTATACAGACTTAAGAAATATAATTATCTATAAAAATTGACATAAAGGATTTTGTATTTTAAAACATTATTATTTTTTGATGAGAGCCTAGTTCAACTATGTGAATTAATTTTACAGTCTAATTTTGCCATATAATTATCTTTTACGAGTATGATTAACTTTAAAACTGTTCGAAAATCCTCTAATTTAAAATGTTCTGTATCAATGAACTGATTTAAATTGTTCAAGTTTAAGATGAACCTTATTTTACCATTTGGTTTTGAAATAAGGAAATAACTAGATATGAAATGATTAGCACTTTGAAATTGTACCTCATTAAAGCAATTTATTTATAGCCTCCTTAAATTGATTATTTATTAAATAAGCGAGTATGTTCGTAGTAGCACGGAGGTATTAGCTTAGGTACATAGATGTACAAAATATATTACATTTAAAAACGTCCCAAAATTATAAATATTTTTTTTATTAAACCCAAGTATATATAAGTTGCTGTCAATTCTATCACTTTTTGTTCAATGAATATATTGTTTTAGAATTTAGATGATGACGTTTTCAATTTGCGGAGCCTATTGAAGTTTCGTCGGATGATATTGATAATTTAGTCCAGCGTTTGAATGATAAATTGCATAACCAAAAAAAATGGTTTCTGCTAAAATAATAAAAGTTGCCTATACTATAACGTACGAGAGAGATTTTGCTTTCGGAGTTATATAATAATTGAAGTAAGATGCTATGTTATTTATAGGTAAGTAATCCTTTGAATCCTGTGAAGCTGTAGATAATGTCACTTGCTAATAGAATAGTTATATCGCATAACTTGGTCAGCCACGAGCAAACAACTTAAGACAATTATTAAGGTCTGTGTTTCAATTTAATTAATTATTGTATGGCATGTAAACAAACATATTTGCTTTTTCTTGTTCAGAATAAAATTGAATTATATTTTATTTTTCTTTATAATAGTATTGTATTCAGTCCTTTTAATGTCCCACTGCTGGGCATGGGCCTCCCATCAGAGTGAGACGAGTAGGCGGACTTCACATGTCTTTCGAAAACTTCTTAGCGTCTCTCAGACATGCATAACATCTTTTCTCACGAAGTCTTCCTTCACCGTAAGGCAACTTGGTAATCATGTTGAAAATAAATGAGAATATCAGAGTTGCAAAACCTGGGATTTGAACCCGCCTCACCAGGTTTTCCAGGTAAGCGCGTCACCACTGGGCTACCACTACCTTCGATTACAACTATTATGTAAAATAAATTGAAATTATATGAAAAAAGTATATAGCATAAAAAAGTAAGTCTTTCGTAAGTCAAACCCGAAATATTGGTCACTCAGTGCCGGCTAGAAACATTTTTTATTGTTAACTATATTATAGTAGAACTTGGCTCAACATGGCCTTATTCTAAATAAATATTTTTTTTAAATTGGTCGAAGTCAAATAAAAAAAAAAATCGAATAACGAGATTTTCCTTATATTATTTCTAAATGAACTAGCGCTTTTTACTGTGTGATTGAAATAAACTTAAGACATGAACAAAAAAATTATTTAGCGTTAGATCATCCCTATTTATTTACATTGACTCCATATCTACAATCTATTTTGATTCCTAATATTTGTGTGTTGTGAATAAAAGTTTAGGTGATAGTTGTGCCAAAGTCAACGCAACGCAACTCAATCTTAATTATTTTGCCTAATCTACATACATCTATACTAATATTATAAATGTGAAAGTATGTCTCTTTGTGTGTGTTGTCTTTCTTTCACGTCAAAACGGAGTGACAATTTGGCGTGATTTTTGGTGTGATAGTTGGAGAGCTGGAGAGTGACATAGGCTACTTTTTATCGCGGGAGATCATCTCATTCCCACAGGAAAATACGTTATAATACAACCTAAAAATTTATTGCTGATAAGAATTAATTGAAACTTGGTATTAATGCTCTTCAATACAAATAATTAAATATGTGTTTTAGAATTTTTCGAAATTCATCCTATAAGGGGATAAAATAGGGGATGAAAGTTTGTACGAAACCTACCTTTTTTATTATTTTTTTTTTTGTAATTTTAGCGCGATCTAAGCCGCGGTTTCTGCTAGTAATATAAAAAAATCCTGAGTCGAATATGTACTTTAAATATTTTTTGGAAAATATTATTGACATAGGTAGTCATTATTATCGATACAGAGGCCGAATCTATAATTTTTAGAATTTTTGTCTGTCTGTATATCTGTTCATCTGTGACCGCACCACGAGAAAACTACTGGACAGATTTTGATGAAATTTGTTATGATGATAACTGGTTATCGGGGTTAAAATATAGGATACTTTTTACTGCGGGAAAACATATCATCTCTGAGAAATCTATACTAAACATTAAAACCGTAACTAGGGAAAAACCCGAGCGGAGCGAGGGTGAGATGCTAGTAACAATTATTTTGACAGCTTTACAAATAATTCTAAGCTTTCAGTTAGTTTGTTTTTCTAAGCTAATTAGAAAGTCACATCTCTTATTCGTAAACTCCGTACAGGCTATGTGCGTTTAGAAGCGTTAAAAATCAAAGTTTTATTTGTATTGAGGTTTAGTTAAATATTTAACTGGTTACAATTTATTTCATTGTTAAAGCTTCTCGTTCATATATTCTTATCAAATCCATTAAGTACCTAAATGTTAAATATTTATGCGTCTTTCTACACTACATATATAATATATCAGCGTTTTCAAGCGGCTCCGCCCGCGTATTTTGATTTTGCAGAATTTTCGTAGGTCGTAGTGTTATGAAAGATAACATTCCTTAATAATTAACTTATATAATGCAAAAATAATTACTAATACGGATCAATAGATTAACGCGTTCAAACAAACAATCTCTTCAGCTTTATATTTAAGCATATAATATAACATGGTTCATTTGTAATAAAATTTGTTTTATTTTAAATAATTTTATAATAAATTGTTGTATAAATATTTATTACTAGCGACTCACCCTCCTTCGCTAGGGTTCGTCCCTAGCTTGATTCCCAATACAAACTTTCATCCCCATTTTCATCCCTTTAAGGGATGATTTCCGGGATAAAAAGTATCCTATGTCCTACTCAGGGTCTCAAACTATCTTTTTACCAAATTTCATACATTAGATTAGATAGAGATTAGGTACCCCCTACAACCTCACAAACTCACAAAACTTTACCTCTTTATAATATTAACTAGCATTGCCCGCGGCTCCGCCGCGTTAATATGACCAAAACCAAATTCTTAGGTTTTATATATTAGTATATGTACTCGTATTAGGCAGTGGTAGCCCAGTGGTAACGCACTCGCTTGGGAAACCGAGTGAAGCAAGTTCAAATCCCGGGTCTCGCACCTCTGATACTTTCATGTGCGAATCATAACCAACCTGATTACCACTTGTCTGAACGGTGAAGGAAAACATCGTGAGGAAACCTGCATGTCTGAGAGAACCTACCATGTTTTCAAAAGACATGTGAAGTCCGCCGACCCGCACATCGCCAGCGTGGTGGACTATGGCCTGATCCCCCTTGTACTAAAGGGGGGCCCGTGCCCAGCAGTGGGACGTTAAAAAGGGGCTGTATACAATACTCGTATTAGTATATTAGGTGACCCGGATAACCAGCTATTACCATACCAAATTTCTTCTAAATCCCTCCAGTGATTTTTCTGTGATGCGGTCACAGACAGACAGACATACAAAAATTCTTAAAACTATAGGTTCGGTCTCTATTAGCGATAATAATGTGATTGCAATAAAATTTTCCAAAAAATATTTAAAGCATAGATACTGCTTCATTAAATTTTAATGTATCTAATATCTATAGATGTAACTAATTTATAAAGCCAAAACGATTGTTTTTTGATAATTTAAACACGGGCGGAGCCGCGGGTAATTTAGTAATTATTCTAATAAAATCATAGAAAGGTCGAATTTGTACATTCAATTTTGTAATTATAACTACGTATTTTAAAGACACATGGCGACATCTATTGACAAATACCTAAATAATACAAAAATTAATTTCATTAAAATAATTTTTTAATGAATAAAATAGTGCTATTGATATACTTTTTCAAGATTAGCTATTTTTAATAGTTTTTGACATATTTAGTAAGTTAACTTGCTAAACCGCTTGCGGACGGACGGACAGACAGACAGACAGACAGACAGACAGACAGACAGACAGACAGACAGACAGACAGACAGACAGACAGACAGACAGACAGACAGACAGACAGACAGACAGACAGACAGACAGACAGACAGACAGACAGACAGACAGACAGACAGACAGACAGACAGACAGACAGACAGACAGACAGACAGACAGACAGACAGACAGACAGACAGACAGACAGACAGACAGACAGACAGACAGACAGACAGACAGACAGACAGACAGACAGACAGAGATAGACAGACAGACAGACAGACAGACAGACAGACAGACAGACAGACAGACAGACAGACAGACAGACAGACAGACAGACAGACAGACAGACAGACAGACAGACAGACAGACAGACAGACAGACAGACAGACAGACAGACAGACAGACAGACAGACAGACAGACAGACAGACAGACAGACAGACAGACAGACAGACAGACAGACAGACAGACAGACAGACAGACAGACAGACAGACAGACAGACAGACAGACAGACAGACAGACAGACAGACAGACAGACAGACAGACAGACAGACAGACAGACAGACAGACAGACAGACAGACAGACAGACAAGATAGACAGACAGACAGACAGACAGACAGACAGACAGACAGACAGACAGACAGACAGACAGACAGACAGACAGACAGACAGACAGACAGACAGACAGACAGACAGACAGACAGACAGACAGACAGACAGACAGACAGACAGACAGACAGACAGACAGACAGACAGACAGACAGACAGACAGACAGACGACAGACAGACAGACAGACAGACAGACAGACAGACAGACAGACAGACAGACAGACAGACAGACAGACAGACAGACAGACAGACAGACAGACAGACAGACAGACAGACAGACAGACAGACAGACAGACAGACAGACAGACAGACAGACAGACAGACAGACAGACAGACAGACAGACAGACAGACAGACAGACAGACAGACAGACAGACAGACAGACAGACAGACAGACAGACAGACAGACAGACAGACAGACAGACAGACAGACAGACAGACAGAACAGACAGACAGACAGACAGACAGACAGACAGACAGACAGACAGACAGACAGACAGACAGACAGACAGACAGACAGACAGACAGACAGACAGACAGACAGACAGACAGACAGACAGACAGACAGACAGACAGACAGACAGACAGACAGACAGACAGACAGACAGACAGACAGACAGACAGACAGACAGACAGACAGACAGACAGACAGACAGACAGACAGACAGACAGACAGACAGACAGACAGACAGACAGACAGACAGACAGACAGACAGACAGACAGACAGACAGACAGACAGACAGACAGACAGACAGACAGACAGACAGACAGACAGACAGACAGACAGACAGACAGACAGACAGACAGACAGACAGACAGACAGACAGACAGACAGACAGACAGACAGACAGACAGACAGACAGACAAAAATTCTAAAAACTATAGATTCGGGCTCTGTATCAATAATAATGTCTATTTCAATAAGATTTTCCAAAAAATATTTAATGTACAAATTAGGCTTAGTTACGATTTGATTATATGTATAGATATAGATTGTTGCACAGTTGCTGTTATTTATCAGTAGGCCAACATTGCACTTATATTTTATTTTTCACAATATTTGGTGCACTTGGCAGAAAAATGCGCTCGATAGTAAACCGCGTTCTATGTGTAAATAGAGTTTGTGCAACTTGTTTAATATGAGTGGTCAATGGGTAACGTTCACTTTGCCTTCATTTTGCTTTCAAGCGTTTATTTTTGTAACGCATTCATTATAAATTTGTTGTATATATCGGCTTTTCCTTATTTAAATTTGTAAGAAGACTACAATAGAACCCGCAGTTGAGGTTCTTGAGATACTCCGAAATTCTAAGAAAAATCAGAAGTACAAGTAATTTTACAGTAAATGCAACCTGATACAGTAACGATAATATTAAAATCAATATTTTTACAGAATAGTCATATGTCTTTATAGAAACAACTAGTTATCGCAGATACAAGTTTAAAAAGATATAATATTAGTCATATATAACACAGAAACTGGCAAAGATAATTGGTAGATTAATTATAGATATAGATCATAATGTATATAAATCTTTCATAGTGCGTGCATATTACGAGCAACCAAACCAGCCAATTTGCTAATTAACACAAGGTTTAATTAAAAACCGCTAAAATTCAATACAGTAGTAGAAGTAATCACAAAAAATAATCCTACCCCAGAATTATTGTAATAGAAATAATCAATCCTAAATTAATACAGACGTAAGCAACAAACTACAGTATAACCAACATTTTATATTATATATGTATACACAATCCTTCTACTTAATTCTTTTCTATAAAGTATCCTTTATGATATATGTTTATACGTACTCTTCTATCGCACCCCACTCTCTACAGAATTTTTCTAACTTAAAATCGCGGCAACCCTATTATTAGCCAACTTTTGCTAAGATCCACCACCATATTGCACCACCGTGACCAGAATAAAATTATCTACATTTCATATATAAAAGTCTTTAGGAAACTTGATGAGTGTACGTTACTCATTCTAACTTACCGGCTTACACTGACAAAAAGGAAAAAAGTAAGCTAAGAATAATAAATAGCTCATAAATATTATAAATACATAAGTTTGTAAGTACGAGTATGTGCATGCGTCCAATGCGCTTAACAATTTTAGTGAAATTCAAAATGTGAGCGAAGCCATGGGTAACAAAAGCCATGGGAAAACAAGTATTATACCTACTATATACTTCTGATGTACAGAAGGCCTCATCTTATCTACCATCTGATTTTTATCACGTCAAGGATAAATTATTAAACTAGTGGCAACTAGACGAACGTTTGTTGAGTTGCGATACCACAATCATAATCTCCAGGGGGAAATAACATCGATAAATGTAAAAAAGATTCGAACAATGGTTCAAAATGTGTTACAGGAGGGATTTAAGGAATTTTCACGACTTAAATTGTACATTTATCACCGGTCAGCTGTGAAGTGGGATCGTTTACCCATCTTAAAAACTTTCGTTGGAAAATAAACTCTGTTTTAGAATAACATGAGAAAACGTATTGCGAGAGCAAAATTTTCATGTATAAGGAAGAATTATATAGTCCTAAGGGGCTTTCTATAGTGACAGAGGATTTATAGTACTGAATATTGAAACTAACCCGTTATTGTTCTTTGAATAAATATTTGCTAAGGTTTTAACTTTTGCGCTCAAAAAAAATAACATGAGTTTTATCGCATAATTTTATTCACATTCACAATACATCAATATACTAGATATTGCAAGCTGACATAACTTGTTTAGTGAAACCTTTGCATCTCAAAGGCTCCACTCTATTACCAGAGACTGCACAGGATATTGCTTTCATTAGAGAAGCACAGCCAATAATTCAATAGCAGGAAGATAGACATGTGACTCAATTATCTTTGTTCCTTTATGTATATTAACTAGGTCTTTATAAAGCAACATCCTTTTAGCTTTTTTAATGTTAGTACGTATCTGTACATATAATAAAATAGTAACTTAGCGAAATCTGAGCATAAAATATTGTTTATAAAACAATGGCTATAATGTATTGTGTACATAATATAGACCCCAAAACAACAGTTAATTTTTTTTTGTTTTTGTTGTTTTTTGTTGTTATTTAACTGAATTTGTCTACAGAAAAGTCCGTATTAGTATATATCTATCTCCTAAGGTACACTCGCAATGACTATTTTTTTATATACTAGCGAATCACACTCGCTTCGGCCCGTGTTCGTCCCTAGCTTGCTTCCCCATACAAACTTTCATCCCCATTCTCACCCCCTTAAGGGATGATTTCCGGGATAAAAACTATTTCACTCACTCACTTTTCGTAAGATATAAAAAAAAATTAGTAAGAAAATTATTTTAATTTTATTCTATATAAAGTTTGTTCAGACAATAACAAACACAAAAAAAAGAATTATGCAATTTGGTGCAGTCGATGGGAAGTTATGCGCGTACTTACCTACATTTCAGTGATTCATTTTTATTTATATACCTAGAAGATTAAAGGCAATGTCGCGACTCACTGACTGACTTATCAACGGTGAAAAAAATTATTATCCTATATGTTGACCCGGATAACATAATATATAATCAAGTCTATTCTATACTTACCGGTAAAACGTACCTAGGGACGAACGCGGCCGAAGCGAGGGTGAGTTGCTAGTATTAGATAAAAATGTATATAATAAATATGTTTTGTTTTTTATTTTTAACTTGATAGGTTAAAGTTATATTTTTTTCACAAAAACACTCTTACACCTATAAACGGTCTAGTTGTTTTTATATTGGAGTACAGAATATTCGCAGTGTTTATGAACACATAAGTTCTATAGAATATCAAAGTAATGCAAAATAATCATGCCTTGCTCATCTGGCCTGTTATCACTGACATGTCATTGTTTCAAAAAGGTCTGATAATAGTGCTAGTAAACCAAATTCGCGTTATCTATATATATAAAGAAATTCTAACAGAGCCGAATCTATACGTTAAATTTTGTTTTGGAAAATCCTATTGATATAGTCAATATTATCTATACAGAGGCCGAACGTATTTTTTATAAATATAGTTTTTTAAAATTTTTGTCTGTGTGTCTGGGAACGCATCACGAGAAACCCACTGGATAGATTTTGATGAAATTTAGTATAATGACAGCTGGTTATCCGGGTCAACATATAGGATACTTTTTACTGCGGAAAAATATCTCATATTTGATAAATCTATACTAACCGTTAAAACTTTCCTAAGGACGAATCCGAGCGGAGCAAGAATGAGTAGTGACTCGTCATTGTTATATACCAAACTAGTGAGTTTGGTATATAAAAATTATCGTCGACGTCACTATTACATATGATAATATACTTGTGTATGCAGAAAAAGTTAATGTTTCTGAAGTGTTTATATCGGTAGTAGTGACACAGAAATACATACAACTATAAACCTTATTTACCTTTCGCTTATGATTAAAATAATCGATTTTTTCATTTTATATATTCTGATTGATAATTAAGTTTTGGAAATTAATAAAAACTAATACAACTGTAACACAAGTACGCATTGAGAAATAAATAAGAATACCAAAACAAATTATTGAGAGAATAGTGTTATATTTATGTTAAATTCAAAGAACATGGATAACATCATCATTAACATCGATACTAGTATATGGGTAATAACAACCTAACCCAATTACATGTATAAACTTGCGGAAACTTAAGCTATATATATTAAGTTATAAGGCAAAATTATGCAGCAGGAGTGCTCGACAATAATTAAATTTTCTTCGCCAACGTTATCGTGCACATCAATTTTCCCGCCAATTTTCTATTTCCTATATGTTAGTATCAGTTGAAATATTGTATTTTAGTCTATTATCGTACTTTTTGTGCATATGATATTGTGTATTATCTTACAACTAGCAACTTAGCGTTGTTTTTCTCGTCTGCTACTCCGATTTGTAGTCTATTTGTGTACTAAATTTCATACAAATCTGTTAAGTCATTATAGCGAGAAGGGAAAGGAAGAAATTTCGCATTTATTACAGTAGTTTTCATTTAAAAATTGAATTTATTAACTTGAAGTACCGAAAACAATAAATAGAACAGCCACTTACTTTTACTACGTACCTTTGTTTTCTTGATTATTTACACTTGAACAATAAAACTTCACAAAAACTATCACATAGTATTGCATGTTTTTATTTCAAAAAATTCTGTTCAAAGATTCGGGTACGAATTGCTTTATCCTTGTATATTTTATATATAACTAGCGACTCGGTAGGTACGTCTTAATGGTTAGTATGAAATACAAATCTTTAAATTTCTCGGCTTTGCTGTACTATAATATACATGTATTATAAATATAAACCTTCCTCTTGAATCACTCTATCTATTGCTGAAAACTGCATTAAAATCCGTTGAGTGGTTAAAAAAAATCTAATCGAACAGACAGCGGAAGCGACTTCATTTTATAGGTACTATGTAAAGATTATAATGTTATTACCTCCAAGCAATATATAGAATATTTTGTTTAAAAATACAAAATAGATATCATCAAACTCATGTTTAGGATGTTTAAGCAGTGGCCGTATTAATTAATTATTATACATAACTCTTGATTCTCGAGTCAATTTTGTACTTGGGTGGTTTTATTATTTTATAATTTCTGTTATTCATTATCTGTATTTCTTATTATTAGGTATAGTACCTTTTTTTTAACGTTGGGAAATGCATTTACGCATGAGTCGTGGGACTCACCTGCAAAGCCAGTACTACCCACTAAAACCCAACAAAACCTTTCCCCGTCTTAATAGGGCGTCGCAGGATCGCTTACGCATTCAACTACGACGCTCCGACGACAGGTCTGCCGAAGCAGACCACAACAACCACGGGGTTGCTCCAAGGTCTACTCTGCCTCTGCTATCAGAGAAGTACCAGGAGCAACCCGCATGGTACCGCCCTCCAAAGAGGGCCACCTCCCACCGCTCACCGAAGTGGGCCACCTCTCTGTGCGTTTCTTGGCTTCGCGCCCGGCTGTATTGCCGGGCACTACTGAGCCCCCCACCACGACAAGGTGAACGCACGTTGGGGGGATTTAGGTATAGTACCTGCAAAACATATAATCCATACTAATATTATTAACTCTGTCTGTTACCTTCTGACGCTTAAACAACCAAGGCAAATCAATATATTTTTTAAAAAAACCTCTTCAATAACATCTTTTTTTAAAGAATTATAAAAGTTATTAAATTAATTTTTAGTGCCTTTTCACTCTTCGTCTATTTAAGACTACAGTCAATAGCTATATTTAAAACACAGCCGCATAGTATTTAGCACCAGTTTGCACCTAATGTAGATAGTTCAAGGAAACATTCGCAGTTTAACGTTTAATAAGGTTTTACTGTGTTCCAAGTGAAAGCTTTTAGCGAAATAAAAAAAGCGCGATGTGAAAAAGGTGTCTTAAGAGCGCTACATGAAACGAAATGTCCCTGTGGATTGATGGAATATCGTTGAATTTATGAAGCCGCATTAGTATTAATTAAAATTCGTCTCATGTTCGACGACGAACGATGGTTCGGTTTTCTAAGGTAATGCTTCTTTATTATGTTGTAATTTCGTTTAGTTCACAATAGAAAATTTACGCCCTGCTATTAAAAGTAAAGTAATATTAGTAAGTTTAAATTAAGTTTATTTTTTTTATCCAAGACCTATTCTACCAATTAATTTATAATGCTTATTTATATGTTTATATTCTAAAAGAAATATTTACAAAAAAAACCCGACTACGTAAAAAGTGAATTAAAAAGAAGAGAACAAGTTGGCGAATGAATGTATATGTATAGTACTAGCGACTCATCTCGCTTCGCTCGGGTTCGTCCCTAGCTTGCTTCCCAATACAGACTTTTATCCCCATTTTCACCCCCTTAAGGGATGATTTCCGGGATAAAAAATTTCCTATGTCTTTCCCAATTTTTCTCGGACTGCATAATACTATATTGTTTAGTTAGTTTTTATGCAGTTAGATTTTTAATTTTTGTAAACATTTTTTTTTATTTACAGTTTAGTTTTAGTCAGTTAGACATTTTTGTTTTTAATTTAACAATTGCTTGTCCTAAATTACTTTTAAACGTATAAGTTGT
This sequence comes from Brenthis hecate, assembly GCA_951806755.1. Classification (NCBI taxonomy): domain Eukaryota; kingdom Metazoa; phylum Arthropoda; class Insecta; order Lepidoptera; family Nymphalidae; genus Brenthis; species Brenthis hecate. The sequence continues at coordinate 9,984,983 of OX638251.1, forward strand.
ATATATTTTTGTAATCACCTCTTAAAAACCTGTACTTTGATACTTCACTCGATTGATTTGGTAGAATTTTTTTTTCAAGGCATAAATTGGCACCTAGGATCCGCCATTTTGATTTTGAATGATATCTATATACCCTATAACACTCGTATGAACATAATCATCCTTTTGTTTTCGTCACAGTCGGGTAAAAAATATTTATTTCAAAAATATTACGAAAATCAGTGAAATTGTACCGCGTTTCAAAGCAATAGATAGCCTGAAATTAAAGGCGTTGCTTCCGGCATATATTCCGCAATATGTCTGTGCGTTATATCTACTCTTGAGCTAGTTCAATTTACTTATTTCTATTTATATATAACATTTTAAAAGGGAAACCCCACATCTATAGTCATTGAAGGTTTGTATATTAGTGTGTTGTTGTAAATTCTTCACTAATCTGCTACAGCTTGAATGTATTCTGCCATTTTTAACATCCAAATTCGGGGCACGAGCCTTCCTACAGCACAAAAAGGATCAGGTCATAGCCCACCACGCTAGCCAAGTGCGGGCTATTGAACTTCACATACCTTTCGAAAACTTGATAAGTTTTCTCAGACTGCTGCAGGTTTCCTCAGAATGTTTTCCTTCGCCGTAAGACAAGTAGTAATCATGTTGGAATTGATTCGCACAAGAAAATATCTCAGACTCGGGATTTGAACCTGCTTCACTCGGTTTCTCAAGCGAGCGCGTTACCACTGGGCTACAGCTACAACATTACAACACAGCTTAATGTAATATTATTCTAAAAAGAATTCAAATTTATTGATGGTTAAAATAGTTAGTAAAAACAATTAAATAATGTCAATAAACTGAAAAAACTTGTAAGTAAAATTTAAGTATTTCCCATTATTAAAATAAAGTATTCGAATTATTTATTATACGAAAGCTGTTTTCATAGAAAAATCAATTAACCGCCTACGAAAACTCATCGCATTCTTCCCAAATTATAAAACAAAAGTATAAATTGTGATCCTAAGTAATGTATTGATAGATAGGCACTTCCGCAAAGTATTACGAAAATATACGCAATCCCGATTACCGCTCTCATTTTAACGCTAAAAGCTGAACACTAATATTATTCACAAATATAAACACTTCTGACTCTATATTTCATACATATTTTTGCAATGACTTGTTATGACCCTGCTTTATGATTAGTTATATGAAAAACTCAAGCAGTATACTTGCATTTATTTATCCTGTGTAATTATCGTTTTGTTATTTTAATTTTATTGAAGTGATAACTTCTATAGACAGGTTTGGAAGGGATGTAAGTTCAGGTAAGTCGTCATCGACATGGTCACGTGCTTGTTAAAGCTAACACTCAGAGTGTTGATAGATGTCAAAACCAGATACATGTAAACAGTTTTAATTTCCAAATTTTAATTTAAGATCAAACAATTAATTTCAATATCCAAAAATAGCAATTGTTTCTTTATATCTTTAAGTTTTCACCTCTGTTGGCAGTTTCATGACTGCTTTTTATAATTTTTTTATCAATAGAAAAGTCAGTGCGAAAAAATTATCAATACAAATTCCCTCAGCAATATTCAGAGGTAAGCGCATTAACAGGCACATAAATAAAGAAATACCCTAAAGCTTTTTATTTAATCTCTACTACAACTTAAATACTAATTTAAATCCTGTTCAAAGTCCAAATATGCAGCCGATATTATTACACCATACGTTTATATATGACCACTCATATGTAGAAAGCTCATAACTGTGGATTGGTACACCGGCAGTGTTATTGAGCTTATTTAAGCTCAGTTTATTGCTACATTGATATATTTCAACGAAAGTAAATACACGAAGTCAGTGAAGTTCTGAAGAAGTTTTTCATATTTATTGACGAAATATAGTCATACTCGTAGTAGAATATCTCATACTATAAGTTAAGCAGAACTATATGGTTTCAACGAAACTTTTTCCTTGTGTTCAGACTCATATTTATTGATATTATCTATGCGAACATGTGTATAGAACATCGTCTATCTACATGGCAAGTTTTATCTAAATTAGTTGAGTGGTTTACATATGAATGATTAACAAATATCAAAACATATTCAGGATCTTTCCTTTGCCTCATTTTCAAAAAATAATTGTGTTGATAATCCGCACATAAATCTCTAGATTGACTTTACTTTCCGTTTTTTCCCTAGTCTAAATAAACTACGTGAGCGGAGCAGCTGGCAAAAGCTAGTTTATAGTATCAGTCAAATACCAATAAAAGCAATTTCAACAAAAATACATAGGGCATATACACAAGAATGAAAAAAATATGTACAAACACGTTTTAAATGTAAAAGTCTTCTACAATAATAAAACTCGATAGCAAGTAGAAATCGTACATAGCGTAATAACTTGCATACATAGGTACGAAACCTACGATATAGGAAATGCCAATATATTTTTATATAACTCGACTGTTTCAAAACAATGAACACTTTTATGGTTGCGGAAGAGTGAAATTGTAATATAAATTACATAACATGGTAAAAACTCGATGTTTTGCTGTATATATACATACATTATTTTATACGCTTGTTAGCATTAACCATAAGCTCTTGCGCTTTTTTGTTCGACTGTGCGACGCAAAGGAGGGTAATGTGTTTATCAGTCTATGTAGTGTGTCTGTATGTTTGTCCCTATGTGGCGTTCTAAAGACTTTGATGATTCATACGTAGATTCGTCTTCATAACGCGAGTGTCATAGGCTATATAAAAATAGTAAAACAATAAAAATGGCGGTTTCAGGCGGCAATTTGTGCGTCTTTAAAAAAAATATCTCAAAACAATCGAGTGGGGTGTCAAAGTAGAGGTTTTTAAGAGGCGATCACATAAATTTATCCAACTTATATGTTTACAAGTAATTAAGGACGAAAAATTACTAAATATAACTTCTAATTTCTAATTACCAAAAACTAAAAAGCTGTAAATAAAAAACATATTATAAAAATGAAAAACCCAACTGCATAAAAACTAACTAAAAATATGAAAATAAGTAGTTTTATTTTTATAAGATATTCTAAGCTAAAAATTCAATTAACGTTCTCCATTTTGGTAAAGCTACTCTTAAATTTATCTTGATTAATCTCTAATGATATGAATCTGACACTTTACTCGGCACTAAGAATTTTAATCAATTTGAATTTACCGTCCCAAGTTCAGAATCAAACTCATATATGTTTTATATAAATAAAAGATTGTAGACAAGTATTAAAATATAATCTACCAGCGGCTTACCCTCACTTCGCTCGGATTCGCCTCTAGAAAAACAAAAAGAAACGGGAACTGTACATTTTTCCGGAATAAAAAGTAACCTATGTGTTATTTCAGACTATAATCTGTCTCTATGCCAAATTTCATCCAGATACGTTCAGCCGTTCTGGCGTGAAAGAGTAACAAACATCCATACTCACAAACTTTCCCATTTATAATATTGGTATAGATATTCTAATTTGTGGGTCAAATATGTATTGTACTAAATCGATCAAATATCCATGTATCGTGCTTATCCTTGATAAAATATTGCAGTTTTACTTCGAAGCTATACTTTCTTCTGCAGTTAAGCAATGGACAATATTTACTGTGTAATTTTTAAGACGATTGAACTGCAAAACTCCAATTATTTCGGAAATTTATATAAACTTGGTGAGTCGCAAACTGGTAACCATAGACTTGTTAAAGTTTTCCTTTATAGTAGCATGGTCGATAAAATGCCAGCAACTGAAATGAAAACGATTATACAAAATCATAATCTTAAATCTTTTAATCTACTAACCTTGTGCCTTATACATTTAATGATTTATAGAAATACTCTGCAAAGTAGATTTTTATAGAGTATATTTTCACTGACGCAAATAGCTTGAGTTAATAGCTGAGAATATACGAGGTAAATTAATATTCTACCGTACTTTTATTCAATTGCTACGTTAGAAAACATTCTCTGTATACTTTACATTTAATTTTAAGGGTGACAAAAAAGTAGCCTCTCTGAAAATGACCACTTGCACATTGTACAATCACGACGTTGTACAATCAAACTTAGCTTGACAAAGCCTAGCGCAGGCACTTCAAGTGCTTCATATGCTATTATATTTTGTATCCGCAGAGTAATCGCGTTTGCATAAATACACAATACCGTGACATATATGAATTTATATTTGAATTGACCCTCGGGTATTTAGTGCATCATAGGCTACTAAGCCGAAGGCCGCGACTTTAATTATTTTTTTATGTTGGGACAGCACCGTCTAGTTCCATGGTTAGCTACAAGGCTTGTGTTATGGATACTAGATAGTGGATCCACTACACATAAAAGTTATACTTTAAATATATACATATTATAAATATAAACACCCATGACTGGAGTACAAACTTCGTGCTCAACACACAAATAAATACCCCCAGCGGGGTTCGAACCCGCGACCGCTGGCACAGCAAGTAGGGTCACTAAAAACTGAGTCAAACGTGGTGTTGTCGTCGATTTGTGCAAAGAACGATTAAATTAGCGTATGTCAAAGTAAAACAGTAAACAAAGCGAGGGCTGCTCTTTTATCTTACGTATGTCCACTTCTCACTAGTAAAGACGTAATGCGTAAACAAGCATAAGAGCGAACGTGTCCCGTATATTTGCCACCGTCTGGTGGCAAGTATATGGGACACGTTCGCTTTGGGTAAAATTTGAATCTGCGATCTCTAACACAAAATGGCATTGATTTTATCTATACATTTAATAAAATTCTAACTAAGTCAAATCTGTACATTAAATATTTTTTGGGAAATTTAATTGCATTAGACGTCATTATCGATACAGAGTCCGAATCTATAGTTTTTAGAATTTTAGTCTGTCTGTCTGTCTGTCTTTCTGTCTGTCTGTCTGTTACCGCATCATGAGAAAACCACTGGAGAGATTTTGATGAAATTTGGCATGATGATAGCTGGTTATCCGGGATATATGCTACTTTTTACCGCGGGAAAATATCTCATTTCTGAGAAAAATACAAAAACACAAAAACTGTATTGTAAGAGTATACTAATATGTAAAACCTAAGAATTAAGTTTTTAGGCAATGCTAGTACTTTATATAGTCAATGTTATCGAATATTTAAAATGCATGTTTTTATAGTAGAAGCAACGAGACGTGTTAAATGGAAGCTACTACGGCTCTTTCTTTTCCATGCTGCCCATCTTTTATATAATGGGTCTACTATTATAAAACCCAAAGTTTTGATTTGGTTGTGTAATTTTATTTCCTTTGTTATCAAATTAAAAGTTTTACATTTTTTTTAATAATATTAAAAAGCACTGAGGTTTATGAATGCCATATTATTATATTGACGATATGTTTGGTTCAGTTTGTAGTGATCCTACTTGATGTGTCAACGGTCGCGGGTTCGAGTCCCGCTGGGAGCATTCATTTGTGTGATGAGCATGAATATTTGTACCCAGTCATGGGTGTTAATATTTATAATATGTACCTATGTATTTCAAGTTATATATGTGTAGTGTATCAACTGTCTGGTATCCATAACTCAAGCCTCGTAGCGTACCATGGAACTAGATGGTGTTGTGTGTTAATGACCCAACATATTTATTTATTTTATTATTAGGTACTAAATACATTACTAGAGTATTACATATTTATGAAATTTAAATGTTTGTTCAGTATACAAATAGGCTATACTCGGAGTAGCATATAGACTACTAGTAGGCGCATAGAGAAGCATCCAAGCAAAACGGGAGTAAGTCGCTAGTGTAATATGAACCTCTTTAATAGAGTCAAATTCTCTATTAATGCTTCTTAAAGAATTGATAAGACTGACCTCGCAGTTACTATACTGACGAAGCCGCTTTGACTACCATCTACGAGACCGTTTCTATTTATTATTTTATCCTTGGACTTTCTTTGAATTACTTTGACCCTTATAATAAAAGATGCATCTAGCTTATATCACGTGCGGGAGAATGTTTAATTGCGAACATTGAAACTGATATATTGAGAAAATTACTTAACATAATTATTTGTTTCACAAATGTTTAGTGATAAAATATTTGTTAAAACAGTTATTTTGACTGAGTTTCAAAATTTAAGTAAACTACTTAATCTACTTAATCTATTTAAGTAAAGTATAGTATATCTTATAACGAAATGTAATATTATTATTAATTTAATTTTATATTATAAGCTATATGAAATTAAAATGTAAATAACAAGTTTAAACTACGAGGAACTGCATGAGATTGGAGAGAGTGAGTGAGAGTCAGTGAAACTATACGAGTCGCGTAGTGCAATTTGCCTATTTTAATGCTAAACGAATTAATTTAATTTATATTTACGAAGCAAATATAGTTTGTTCTTTGTAGGTTAAACTCAGAGTTATTTGAAAATATTAAAATACATACATTACATATTATTATTTTATTTTTATATATAAACCCTTGAGTGTAGATAGTGGTAGTGTATATCTATTTATCCATCATAGAATCCTTGCGGAGTAAATAGAGAATTTCTGATTTTTAACAATGACAACGTAAAGTCTTTTGTGAATGTGCACGATGCTTTACTTAATCCTAATAAATATTTGTTTTGCTACAAGCGGGGATTGAACACCGCGAACAATAGCTTAGTAGTGCACTACTAACTTCAGTCATATTACACCACCAATTCACCTTAGAAAAATCATTGAATCGATGGCTACCATAAATAATATGAACAGTAACGTAAATTATCCTATGCTCGTGACTCGCTCGTGAAAGCTCCGTTATAATAAGTTAGTACCGGGTGACGGAGCTTCGTTTGTCGCTTTTTGGAGAGAGTTTATAGAGAAACTTAAAAAGCAAAACAATATCTAAATACAAAATTTAATCCAAATCGTTTAGAGTATTTTCAAAGATACACGAAAAAAATATATAATATTTATAAGATAAAAACAAAAACTTCTGACCTTCGGTGTAGTAGGTCAACGCTTTAACCATTAGGCTATTACAGTGGCGGCGGCGGCGAAATTACGAACCATATTGCGCGGGCAAATCTTTTTGAGTGAAAATACGGAGAAAACGATTTTTTCCAGATATGAGACCTAGCTCGATCAATTTTAAGCCGTAAACCCTTATATTGCAAATTTCATCAAAATCGTTAGTCATTTTTAAAAACTTCTTCTTCTTCTTCTCCCTGCCCATTTCCCAATTACTTGGGGTCGGCGCAGTACATCCTCTGTACTGCTGAAAGGATTTGGCTAAAATTTTACGACCGGCCGCTTGCCTGACGTCAACCCTCCTTGGGAATGCTCTTGTTTATCGCGGAATATGTCTTATGATATGTCTCTTATATATATATATATATATATATATATATATATATGTATATATATATATATATATATATATATATATATATATATATATATATCTGATTATGTCTTGTAATATGATGCACATTTAGATTTTAAAACATTTTTTATACTATTAATTAAAGTTTAATGTTATTTTCGTATATATTTTAAAATAAATTTTAATCACACTATAAATTTTGGTTTGACGTTGTCAATTTTTTTTTAAAAACGTATTTACAAATATATGTACATTGTACATATGTATATGTCAATAATCATCAACTATTGTGTCTTGCATTTCATTTATTTTTTAAAGTAATCATGAAACGAAAGTGATGATGTCCTCTTGACCGATTTCGGTCACAGCGGCAGATCTCACCAAGACTAGCCAACTGCGCAAGAGTTATTATAGTGCACAAGTATAGGCGCAGACACAAGTGCACCGACGACATACAGCAACGGCTAGCACGCATGTACATGGTAGCCAGTAGACCACAGAGGCATAGACCAATCGAAAGTAACATGTACATTGTACATTACACGAGTACATGTATTACAATATATGGAAATAGTTTATAGCTATACTTAAATATTCGTTTCATTTAAAACCTGTTCTATATTTTTTTGCATAATGGTACTCGTAGTTATAAAAGTTAAGCATGCTAATACAATATCGCATCAACATGCAACGTAATGTGCATCGGGATATGTCAAATATGGCAGATGAAATAAACTTTGAAATCGAAACTTTCATAAAATATCCGAATTTTTGAAGTCAAGATAGATAGCAATTTGGCGCAATAATTGTGTAATTAGTTTTCAAGTTTATTGCGTTTTACATGGACATTTGTTTTGGTAATTAAATTGTAAATAATAATTTATAATAATAAGAATATAAATAATGAAAACAAAAAATTAAAGAAATAAAGTCTTAATAAACTTTTACTTTTATATAAAATTATAACAAAAGATTGTCGCAGTGTGGCATCTCGTACGTATTGATGTATCATAAAGTATATTAGGATAAGATGGCTTAGCAAAATCTCCCGCACATTTGGTCCAAACATTGTAATACAGATGTTAACCTCACTCGAGTTCGATGCACTTGACCCGTTTTATATTCCTTGGCAATAAGGCCGAAGACACTGTCGGTGTTTGCCACCTTCAGCAACTGTTCAATACAGATTGAGCTTTTTTTGCCAAAATATACCTAATATGAATACCGGTGTAAGAAAAACTATAACTAATTCTAATACAAATCTAAGCCTTTCATATCAAACACTCTTCGTCAGTTTTTCTAGGAAGCGTCTAAAACGTTCTTTGAAAACGATTGCGTATTACATGCAATAACTTTTGAAACCCGGAGTGGAGCGAATTTCGAATCAATACTAGCAAAGTAAAACTTAGCGTAACCAAAATGTATAAAGTACGAAGACGTATAAAGTAAGAAGAATGTAGAAGAGTGTATAGCGAATATAATTGTATTAAACTTGTTAAAAACTTTACTTTGAGGTCGTGCTTTGGTACCCCAAATCGATAGCCGGACGGTCGACGCGGCAGTCCTTCTGTTTCGCAAGTCCAAGGTGAAGCTTTACTGCCTCATTTTTAGGTCGAGCAATGTTCAATGTCAAAACAGCCGCAGGACTAAATCGGTCGCCAAATTAGGTTTCCTATTCACACGCAGCTTGAAGCCGCATATTTTATTTAGATCACGCAGTTCGACATAAAATTTCTTGCGCTATTAAAAATGCTGATTTAGTTTATTTAAGTATTAAAGCTGGTATAAAATCCTACGGTTATAAAAACATAAAAAATCATGATAAATAAAAGTTGTATAAAATGTCTAGAAAAAAATTACCATTAAACAACCTTATACAAGTTTAAAAGTTGTGGCAAAGTTCGTTAGATATACGTGATTATAATAACAGATCTGATTTTGACGGATTGATGTGTAAACTTCGTGTTAATCCCACATGTTCGAAACTGAAGTTCCGTGCCAAATTTATCGTAAACCGTATGACAGAGAAAGTTTTTAAAGCTTGGACGACTTGTATACCTATGAACATTTATTAAAATGCTAAATAAATGGACTATAATACTATTATAGTATTAATGGTCTGCAATATTTATTTTACAATAAAAATAATGCTTTGTTCCTTCGCACAACTTATAACCACCTTTTTTTGGTACGTTATTAGCGCTCTTTTTTCATTGGTCGAAATAGTGTAAACATGAAACAAACCTCTTCCTTGGCTTGCGCCTCGGCCGGCGACGCTCGCCCTCCAACTCGTTTTCAAGGCCACGCCGCCGCGGGCCACTGCCCGCTGCCCGACGTCGCTCCAGTTTGCGCTCTGGCTGCTGACGTATCTCCTCAACTACGGCCACGCGAGGCACGCAGTCATCCTCCTCTATTTGTTTTGGGGTCTGCGGTGCGCCCATCCGAAGATGGCGTTGACGCCACCACAGCACCCACGAGCTGATGTTGTCACGAATTTTGGAGAAGACCGACGCGTCGTCGACCTCTAAACTCGCGGATGGCAGGGTGTAGACTCTCCCTGCTGCTGAACAAATTACTTTCAAGCCCCGTGGCTTCTTACGACTAACTTAACACGCTAGTAGTGGAAGGCTGAGGCGGCAGTGAAAGCTTGTTTTAGCAATGGCGCTGATTTCAAAACAGCAATTGCGACCTCCGAGGTTTAATCGCTCGAAGCTCGACGTTGGGTGCGGGTCTCCCCATCAGTCTTACTCTCTTTACATCACAAAGTCCACCTAAGCGAAAGCACTACTTAAACCTATTACTTAAAATTATCTGGCAGGATGAATGGCAGTAAAGTTGATGATCACGTGTCTACATTTTATTAAGTGTCGCCGGTCGGATGGTCGAATGTCGCACCGGCGTCGCGTCGGTTTGGGGTGTTCACGGTGAGAGACATGACGTGCGCGCGTATGGTCAGCGGTGGAGCAAGCGTGCCGCGCGAGCAGTGGCCGTCGCACTCAACAGATGTCGGAGTAAATAGCGTTACGTAACATGGGCGTACCGAGCGCGGGCGTGGATGCGCGACGGTGGCAGACGCGCGAATGTCGCGGAGGCTTTGCTTGCCTCGTATGGAGCCCTGTCCCCCGCCCGCCCTACGCCCGCCTCTCGCGCCCGTCCTGATAACACCAGTAACACTTGTACCGTACCCAACTGTACCTGTGACAAGGGCGACTTGCACCTATTGTCCTCACTGTTATTGCTTCATCTTTGACTCCTTTACAACCTGAGGCTTTATTTGGACTGAATCGTTTTATACATGGCCAATTAGGGCGGGTTTTAATCATTCTTTTTTTGTGTCAGCTATATAATATACAAATTAACTTTAAATATTTCAACAACCTGATTTAGCGTTAGCGGGCTACTTTTAAATTTGATATGCAAAAATTATTGTCACTTATAGAAACTTTGACACTTGGGTATAAAAAATATTTTAAAAATTCGAAAATAAGTAAAAAAAAGTTATTTTTGTATATTTATCATAAATAATTAATAAATATTACAATGTTAACCTATATAAAAAAGAATTAAAATAGATTTAAAAATTAAAATAATAATGAAAATATGATAAGACTAGCGACTCACCCTCGCTTCGCTCAGGTTCGTCTCTTGGTTGATTCCCTTTACAAACTTTCATCCCCATATCCACCTCTTTAAGGGATGATTTCCAGGATAAAAAGTATCCTATGTTCTTCCCAGGGTGTCATACTATCTTCTTACCAAAATTCATTTAAATCGATTCAGTAGATCCAGAGATTACGCACTACAACGTCACAAACTCACAATTCACAAACTTTACCTCTTTATAGTATTATTATTGAATTCGTAACCCTTCTTTGTGTCCTTGAACCATTTACCTGCTTGTGAGGCAAAAGCTTTTAGCTAATGTGCTATTAAGCTTGACTATATCTTGTTAATTACTCCCAGCAGAGAATCATATTACTTTGACCATAAAATGAACAAATAATTCAGCATTCACTCTGACCTATCTGCTATATATAATAACTTTGTACAATAAAAAAGTCTGTCACTCTCTTCCAGCTTTCTAGCACTTTTAACAAGAGCAAAAGCTTAAAAGCTGAGTTAACGAGGAGTCACTAATAAATTATATTTTTTACTTGTAGACTAAATTTATTATTTATAAGATTAAATATATTCTGATTTATAAGATTAAATATATTCTGAATATTTTACAATAATATAAGGAATGCTTTACAATTTGTAAAATTATCGAAAACATATCGCGCTTAGTTTTCTTTTGTTTAACGTAACAAAATCTATTATCTCTATTAATACTTAGATATCGATAAGTATTACATTTTCGCACATAATAATAAAAAGTATAATAATCGATAGCATCAAATTTTTTTATATCAGACTATTCAAGCACGGCAGGTACGGTAATGTGTCGAGTGTACACATGCACAGTTGAAAAAAACGTCAAGGTCTTTTGGCAATGTATTAGCCTTAACATGATTGATATCAAAGTCGTTTTTAACGCCTGTTAATGAGCTGTTTTTTTTTTCACCATTACAACTATCTTTTATTCTAATTAGTGTTAAATGTTATACGCTCAACTTTCAATATATGCCTAAAAATTTAACTCGTTGTAGTTGGCATGTTTCCAGGACGGATGATTGCGTATGCCGACCTGTCGATGCTCATTTGTGTCTAATTCATGCTGACTTTAATATATTGCCTGTGATATTTTGATATGCCTTCTCATCTTGGCTTTATATTTAGAAATGGAACAAGTTACTTGAACCGAAAATCTACTATCACTTAGCCAGTAATTAAGTGCTAACAATTTTAGTTTATAATCGTACTTTATTTACTAGCTCAAACTACCTCTGGGCAACTCGCCTGGCTTTGTCTAGGACTTGTTAAGTGACACGGTAATAAATCTTATTACCCGATATAACTCCCGCGCTACATATTTTAGGATGTTGTTACTATATAGTAGAAGCTTTTACAAGTGAAACATATAACAACATATAAAGTTTTGTTTTAACTATATTATGTAAAATGTTTATAGTGAAGTAATAAATCAAAGAAGTAGACAGTAATTTTCCAATTACACAACTTGGCGGTGCTATCTACAGACTTAGGTAAAGCGAACGCTACGTCTGCCGCCCCTCTGTTTTGATCGCTCCGGGCGGTCACAGTCTCTACATCTCTAATAGCCAAATAAAATACAGTTCATATTTTTACAAGCTTTATTATTTATGACTAAGCGTAATAAGCTTTTAAATGTATACCTATAATCGTATCGCGATTGTTGGGCTTAACCACACTTATTATACAGGTTATACGACCCCACTTAATTTGATTAAATTATTTAAACCATAAGTACTTACGATCTCACCTAATTATATAATTGCTTCCCAATACAAACTTTTTCGTGCATCAATTACAGAGTTTCATACGAACTTTCATCCCGTATTTGACAGTCTTATGGGATGAATTTCAAAAAAATGTTAAAATACGTATTTATTCAATTGTATTGAAGAGCATTAATACCAAGTTTCAAGTAATTCTGATTATAAATAATTGTTTGCCCATATAAACTTTATTACCCCATTTTACCCTTTTAAGGGATGAATTTCAAAAAAAATCTAACACATATATTTTTTATTTTTCGTCTTAAAGCTAAGTGCCACTTTCTATTTATTTCATGTTAAGAGTAATAGAGTTTTATACAATCTTTTATCCCCTATTTAACGGATTTAATTCTTAACGGATGCCTACATTATATAAGGGATATGTCCTCCAAATTTCACGTTTCTACGACCAGCGGTTTAGGCTGTGCGTTGATCGATCAGTCATCCAGGACAAAGCATTTTACGTATATATAGATAGATTAACTCAAATAATAATTATTAAAATAAGTACTTATTTTAGAGTTCCGTAGCCAAAAGGAAAAAACAGATACATTGGAATAGCATTTATGGTTTTGTAATGCCATCCTATGTAGGTATATATGTATGTATATACCTAACTGTGCCTATGTATATGTGTATAATAACCGGCCTTCAAGAATTGTTGATTCTATACCTATTCATTTTTAGAAGATACTTGTCTCGTTTTAAAAATATTGTTATGTCTTCCAATATCCTCTTGTACTTCTTCATCTTCTGCTTGTTCTTCTTGTACTTCTTATGTTGTCCTAAGTTGAAGTAGCGATGTGGTAAAATAAGTTTGAGCTTGATTCAAAATGTAAGAATATTCAACCATCACTTTACGTTCTAAAACTTGCTAAAACTTGTTAACACAACATCTCATTCATCATGATTTTTTTCTGATTTTTTTCAAAAATTGGTAATCGAAGTCAAATGACATAAACAGAACTCTTATAATTTAGTTAGTTTTGGCGTCTCACGTAAATCACTAGATAATGCCTTAGTCGTCAGGCAGGCAGATGTTTCTAAGGGATATTTTGTTTAGGGCAATATTTTCTGAGGTATGTATAGGTATACTTTCAAAGCTGTAAACGTTGCATATAACCTATGAATAATGTACAATTAACTATTGCTTAGAAACTGTACAGATTGATTTCAGAATTAATAAAAATAACATTAAAAAGTCGTTAATTGACGATTCAAAAGTGTGCGTAAAAGTTTATGAGATGAAATTATTTTATTTTGCTTTCTATAGATACTAATGGATTTCTTCCAAGCATTCATGTACCTAACTGATAAATAAATCATGACATGTATCGATGTCAAGATATATCGGTAGATATTTATCGGTTCAACTCGAGTTAGTTTGAAATACTTTCTACATTTTCATTTCAACACATCTATCAATATAATTTTTAAACAGACAAATTCATAAAATGAATAATAATTTTATACTGTTACTTATTTATACAGTTACTAATATATACAGTTACTTGTGTTGGTTTAACATTTTAAGAAATACTAACAACGAGTAAGTTAAAACCGATAATATTTAATAATTAACTTAGAATACAAATACAAAAACAAGACAAGAATACATCAGACATTATTTACTATTAAGTCTAATTATTACGTCAAATAAATAAATCAAAACTTAAAAAAAAACAAACAAATAATGGGTTCACGGGAAAGCCTTGGGAAATGGTTACAAAATATAAATATATTATAGCCCTAGCTGGTTCCGAGTCACTTTTATTCAACATTACGGGGTTCCCCAACGTACTCATCTGAGTACTTTTTTATTTAATATTTACATAAATGACTGGCCACACCAATTAAAATATTGTACACTATATCTATATGTTGATAATCTAAAACTACTTAAGGTTATAGAATAAATTCATTAGTCGGTCGATTTAAATTTCATCCAATATGATCTCAATCTTATCTTTTGATAAAAAACAAACGGCATAATATTAAATCCAAATAAGTGCTATCAAATCACATTTACAAGAAATATTGTCAACGCAAGTGGAAATAGTTTACATATACGTAATTGTTTTACGAATTTGGCTGTAATTTTCGGCTCTAAGTTAACATTTCAATGTCATTTATTTATATCATAAATAATATTTATAAAAGTTTCTACATCTAAAACAAAAATCAGATTATTGAATAATTACGTCCGGAGTCTACTTGAATACTGCAGTACGGCTTGGAGATCCCAATCTATATAGGTATATAAAGTAAGGAACAGACTGGCTGACCGATACACTAACTGATCAATCAACGTACAGCTGAAACCGCTGGGTCTAAAAGTATGAAATTTTGCACAAATGTTCCTTAAGTGTGCGCTAAGAAAATATCTTTGGAAGTTCATCCCCTAAGGGATTAAAGGAGGGGATAAAAGTTTAAATGAAAATTCGTCATTTTTGACGATATAGATCGATCAAATCAAAATCAACGAAATCAAATGAGTTAGAAATGTAAAAAAAATGATATATGAACATTTGATTAGAGAAAAAAGTTTACAGTATCACTTTTTTTATGAAATTCATTCTTTAAGGGGATAGAATAATGGATGAAAGTTTCTTTGAAACTTGGCATTAATGATCTTCAATTCAATTAAAAAAAACGTGTTATAACATTTTTGTAATTCATCTCTTATGGCTGTAAAAATAGGCGGTAAAGTTGGTAAGAAAATCCACTATTTTTATTGTTAAAATTAAGTATTCAAGATAAAAATAAACAATACGTGTTATCAATCATATTATTCGAAATTCATCCCTTGAGCGGTTAAAAATATTATAATATTCTCTTAGATATATGGATCGATATATTTATAAGGATATATTGATCGATATATGAATATCGATATATAGATTGATAGATTGATCAACCGATTGATCGATCGATTTTTCGATTAATTGATTGATTGTTTGAACGAGCTAATGTCAAGAACTACTAATTCAATATGAAAAGTTATTTTTGCATTAGCACAGATCAAAAAATACTATACCTACTAGTGTAGATGCCTTATCCCATATAAAGAAATTGGACAGTACTAATTCGGGCTATTCTTCGGTCTATTTTTTTTGCTTAAATAGATAATAGATGTCGTTGACTCGCAAATAATTAAACTGTTTTATTTTATAAATATGTGCAAACTACCTATACATGTAATAAAATTGTAACTAAGCCGAATCTGTACATTAAATATTTTTTGGAAAATCTTATTAAAATAAACATTATTATCGATACAAAGGCCGAATCTATAATTTTTAGAATTTTTGTTTGTCTGTCTGTTTGTCTGTTACCGCATCACAGAAAACCCACTGGAGGGATTTTGATGAAATTTGGTATGGTGGTAGCTGATAATCCGGGTCAAAATGTAGGATACGGTAGGACGTAGTAGTAGTAGCTTGTACTATCTTACTCTTTGTCATACTTGTATAAATTTCATACAATTACGTCATACTGTTTCAGCTTGAAGCAGTAATAAAGATTCCCACTCACATTTATTATATACCAAAGATATACAATAGGACAGAAAGACAACGTTGCTTTAATTATAGCTTTCCATCTGGACATAGAAACAACTTTGCGTACGAAACCGTAAAATCTTCGCGACTAGACTACAATATAGCTGTAGTAATTTATCTTTTGAGTTAATTTGCATGTAATAACAATTCCACGTGCCTTAATTAAATGCGTATTTTAATTAAACAATCGATTCGTAGCTTTAGCTTTCTAAACTAATAATTCGTATTAAAGTCTGCGTTTTGAAACGCCCGATTCTTCGTTGCCAAAGTAGAGAATCGTGCTAATGCGGAAGCGGAGAAAAAGAGCGTAAACTTACATAAAGTATATAATATTGTCATGTTACATCAAAAATAATAAAATAATATGGCACGTCTGAAGCTCGCTTTATAAATCCTACAGAAGTTCTCAACATGTGACAGGTAACGACAAGAACAGTTAATCGTAAATTGCCATAAGCAAAAGAGAAACTCAACATTTTCCTAAAAGGAATTGAAATTACTAGAAAATATTAGAATTTTTGAATGCTAGAATGTCATTTGTTTAAGCATATAATATGAGGAAAAGTGGAGTAAAGGTTCGTGCAAGTGTAACTAATGGTGGAAAACAAAGCTCTGGCTATAATGATATCAAAGAGACTGAGATAAGCCAGGACTGTGAAGTATAAGGGACGTGAAGTTATGTATGTACGCAACAATGATCCTAAGACTTTCTCATATTACATCTATACATACTCATTACTCGTACATACATACATAATTATGTATAATAAAATAGTAACCAAGCAAAACCTATACATTAAATATTTTTATAAAAACAATGACCGTTACGTATTGTGTACAAAATAATATGGATCCGAAAACAATAGTTATAGAAATTTTCGTCTGTTTGTCTGTTCACTTTTCATGCAAAAAGTATTGTTACGGTCAACATGTAACGTACTTTTACTACAGGTAAATCTCTCATTTCCACGGAAAAACACAGTGACTCGTCCGGCCAAGTTATCCTTTAAAAAAAATTTCAGTGCTTTATTACATATTTAGCATCATGAACAATTAACATATTAACAATTTTGTGCAGGAAATATCTCTCATAAGATTTATTTTGAGCGCAAGTCGCACGTCTTTATTTATAAATACTCGTAACATAAAGCAAAGTCAATTCTACCTCTATTGTTTGCTTACTTCTTCTAAATCACAAAACTTATTTTTGGGTTTCAGGTTACAGGGTTTGCACTAATAGAAAGATTAATTAACGAGGAAAGTTTATCGGGATCTGGATGAAATTTGGCACAGAGATAGATTATAGTGTGGCACACGTAGGCATCCTCAGTTCTCTAGGGATAGATTTGTTTTTTGTTTTTCAAGTGTATAATAATTTGTAAGATACACTCGCAATAACGTTTTTTTTCACAAGTCTAAGGGCACTTAAACATTTTTCGAAAGACGTGTGAAATCCGCCAACCCGCACTTGGGCAGCGTGGCGGATTATATCCTACTCCCTTCGTCTCGTGGGATGTTAAAAATGGCTGAATACAACTATACTTTTTACTATAACAAACTTTACTTTTATTTTTTGCGAAATGCTAAATATTCTTTGATATTAATTGATTTACTTTCAAGCATAAACAACTGACGTAATTTTTCGACCGACAAGATATTTTTATCTCAATACACGAGTAATTTCGTATTTATTTCAAATCATCCACGTGCACAATTTTTTCTTGCCGAAAATGTTTTGTAGTAGGTACTAAACAGGTAGCTCGCTCAGTCACATTCCTAAGCATCTCTTGTATTTATAATATTACTAGCAGAACCCGCGGCTTAGCTTGCGATAAAACTATAAAAAAACTCTAAAAACTCTAAAAATGTAGATTTCATACAAAATTTCATCCCCTTTTTTACCCCCTTATGGAATGAACTTTGAAAAATGCTAAAACACGAATTTATTTAATTGTATTGAAAAGCATTAATACCAAGTTTCAAGTAATTCTGATCATAAATAATTTTTTGGGTTGGGTTATAACGTGTTTTCCCATGGGACGGAGATCGTCTTCCGCGGTAAAAATTAGCCTATGTCATTATCCAGCCCTCTAACTATCTCCACACAAAAAATCACGACAATCCGTCACTCCGTTTTGACGTGAAAGAAGGACAAACAATCAAACAAACAGACTTTCACATTTAAAATATTAGTATGGATATACAGGTAGCGCCACCTTTTAGCAAATTCAACTAACAATAACTTTAGTTACTGCAGGTCGTTTCGGCGTGAACGTACAGTCACACCCACTCAGACATACAAATTTTCGAATTCAAATTGATAGAGTGAAAGTTTTCTTCTTTTCTAATTGTATATTGAATTCACTAGCAACAAACAAGGAAATGAGTAAAATGAAAAAATATTCATTCCGGATCCCAGCGCTGCAACAAAACATCCTGTTGGAATATTTGCAAGCAAATATTATAGTAGCAGAGTGACCCGTTATTGATTCATTTAGTAATAAAAACATAAAACTGCGGTTGCAACGTTTCAGTTCTCTGTTCTTAAATGTTTTTTTTTATGAGACCAAGGGAGCAAACGGGCAGGTGGCTCACCTGATGGAAAGTGATCACGCCGCCCATGGACATCTGCAACACCGCAGGGTTGCAGATGCGTTGCCGGCCTTTCAGGAAGGAATACGCTCTCTTCTTGAAGGTTGCCAGGTCTTAGCGATTCGGAAAGACCGCCGGCGACAGCTAGTTCTACAGAGTGGTTGTGCGGGGCAGAAAATGCCTTAAAATTTGCACTGTTGTGGAACGCTGGACATCGAGGTGGTGTGGATGGAATTTAATATTTTGGCGCGATGTCCGATGATGAAATTCAGCAGCCGGGATCAGTCCGAACAATTCCTCGGAACACTCCCCGTGATAAATGCGGTAGAAGATGCAGAGTGATCCAACATCTCTACGCTGAGCTAAAGGATCAAGCTGATCGGAAAGAGCTTGATCGTCGATAACTCGAGCCGCCCTACTTTGAATGCGGTCAAATGGAAGTAGCTGGTACTGGGGAGCTTCCGCCCAAAGATGAGAACAGTACCATGTGGGCCCGGATTTGCGCCTTATAAAGAATAAGACGCTGACGCGACGTGAAGTGCTGTCTCGCCCTGCTGAGCACACCAAGCTTCTTTGAGGCCAGTTTGGCCTTACCTTCAAATTTCGCACTATCATAGTATTTAGTGGTGTGGGGGAGGGGTGGGGAGTGGGCCTCCCTGGACTCTCACTTACCGAACGAAACGCGACAACATAGCTGCCACTTTACGCCGGTCTTCTGTGAGAAAGTGGTACTTTACGGGGCGTGCCGGCACATTCGGCTGCTACCCGAAGGTAACAAGCATGGCACTACCACTGGTTTGGTTGACTTATTGCACTGGTGGAATAATCTCTGTCACTAGATTATCCCACCAGCGGGCGGTGGGGTCGTCACGTCCCGACGCCAAAAAAGAAAAATGTTAAGAGGCCTATTAGATTATGACCGTCATTTTTCAATTTAAGGCCCATCTTTGACATTCTTATTCAGGGAAACTGAAACTCTTCGACAATTTTGACTTATTGTATGGTGGAGAACAGTTATTAATATAGCTCATAGCGCCTTGATTTTCGCAAATTTTCATTATTAATTGAATTAAAGCTAAAAATTCAAAAGCAAATTTTTAATAAAATGCGTGACGGCACTTTTTGGAATCATACTATACTAAAGCAAACGAAATGAAAAATATATAATAACCTATCTGCATTAGAGACTCACCCTCGCTTCGCTTGGGTTCGCATTTAGAAAAACAAAACAAATCTATCCATCGGGAACCGAATACTTTTCCAGAATAAAATGTGTTATTCCAAACTATACTCTATCTCTGTGCCAAATTTCATCCAGATCCGTTTAGCCGTTCTTGCGTGAAAGAGTAACAAACATCCATATACACGGTCATTTTTAATTTACTGAAAACATTTTGGGAATACACTATTTACAACATAACAACAACATCAATAAGAAAAAAAAAATCTTAAATTTAACAAAAATAAAACTATTTTATTGCACCTTCTAAACGGTAGTAGTCCAGCATTAGTAAAAGAAAGTGCGTGTCCGGTAGAGGGGGAGGGGTGGAGGGTTTTAGGAAGCCGCGCTTACTCATTTAAACTTGGCCAGATGCTAGAACTTTAATGTTGAGAAGGTGCAAAAAAAATATTTTTATTTTTGTACGAAAATAAAAATTTAAGAAATATTATTTTTACTTGTAATAGATGTTGTTGTTATGATGTAAATAGTATATTCCCAAAAGGTATTCAGTAAATTAAAAATGACCCTGTATACTCACAAACTTTTACATTTATAATATTAGTATAGATGTAACATGTACATGCAAAGTAATATTTTATTTTTTAAACATAAACGCTTATAGTTTATAAGTTCAACACCGCAAATGCAATTCAAGATATTTTGTGACACGAAACATAGTGGTATTTTATCTCTACAATACATATAATAAAATTGTGATTGTACATGGAATATATTTGAGAAAAACTATTATTCGGGGTCTTTATGAACGCAATATACCCCAAAACAATGACTTTTAGAATTTTTGTCTGTTTGTCCGTGATTTCAGTGCGGTTTTAACTAATGTATTGTGATAAGCTTCACCTAACATTTAGTATTTCTTCTATTTCAATCGGTTCATAAATAAAAAAGTTATGTCAATTTAAAAAATCACCTAGAGACGAATCTGAATGCGAGCCGCTAGTTATATAATAAAGTCTAAGCAAATCGATCACGTGAATAAAATGTTTTCGAATTCCATGAGAATTATAACGGTACCTATATAAACTTTTTTGTATAGAAACATGTATAAATAAAAATTGTAATACTATTATATGTACGGTGTTATATATTATTTATTAAACGGTTTTATTTTTTCTTTTCGGTATAAAAGACCTTTCATAAAAACTAGCTGTTACAGTTTATATAGGTGTAGAAATAACAAATCGCTTATAATATGGTTTATTTTATTTATTTTTAATTTATGACCTATGTATTTTTCCCCGAATTTTATCAACCGGAAGTTATATTTACGTTTTCTTATTACATAAAATTATAAAAAAGGGCTATATGTACTCGTAAAAATACAAAATTACTAAACGCGGCAATATTCATTAGTAAAAGATATTTTATTGATACTTATTTATTATTTACTAGCAGAACCCGTGGCTTCGCTCGCGCTAAAACTACAAAAAAACTCTAAAATGTGAGGTTTCATACAAACTTTCATCCGCTATTTTACCCCCTTATGGAATGAATTTCGAAAAATGCTAAAACACGTATTTAATTAATTGTATTGAAGAGCATTTATATCAAGTTTCAAGTAATTCTGATCATAAATATTTTTTGAATTGTATTATAACGTGTTAGAGATAATTTCCCGCGGTAAAAAGTAGGCTATGTCACTCTCTCAGCCCTCCTACACAAAAAATCTCTACACAAAAAATCACGCCAATCTGCCAAGCTGTTTCGACGTGAAAGGAAGACAAACAAACAAACACACTTTTACATTTATAATATTAGTATGGATATCTCGTATATAGTGGTTGAGTTTATAGCGGCCTTGGAATTCGAAAATATGTATTGGATTTCTATAAAAAAAGAATCCTTTTCAAAATCTTATAAACTATTAAAACGTTCAGAATAAAAAACTTTAGATAGAAGTAATTACAACTGCAGAAAATGCTAGAAACAGCGATGTGTCGGCCGCTCGAACTCAATACCATAGAACGCAGTACATTTTGTGATAGGCTGTTAATGCTTAACAAAATATTTCATTCTATTTTAAATACATTTTAAAAGTATCACGTTGAAATGAATTTTAAATAGTATTTATTATTATTTTATTATATTCATTTAAAATATCATATAATCGTTATTTATCGTTTGAAAAAATTTTTACAGAATATCTCACTACCTTAGGTTAAGTAAGCATCGAGTGCAACAAATGTCTCGACTTAAGCACCTCTTTGCCTTCAGTTTCTAACGACGTTATACGGTCTATACTTTGTACATAAGGTAGCAATCATCTGCATGTACTATGTTATACAGAGATTTTTATTTTTGCTTAAAGATTTTTCGGAAAATGTAAAGTAAATAGTATGTGGATTATTTATTCTGCCAAAAAATTTTTTATGACTAAAACTGAATATCTCTACATTGGCATTAAGGTATCGTATGCCTGGGCGTTATAACTACTTATGACGTATCAGTAGGTCTCTAAACATTGTATTAGTATAAATCGCGAACTAGTTATGGCATATCAAATAAAATCTGCATAGCTTCATCATTTCAAATACAACGATTCAATTGAAACCTCACGCACAAACACAATACGTAAATGAAAATGAAAAAAACGCGTAATTTGCAAAGCTCGACTGGCTTTCACATACTGCATTGTTAGCCTTTGTTGCACAGACATATTGCGTAGATATCAACGTTCAGGTATTTTTAAATTATACAGGTTTTTACCGTTATCAGAAAAAATTTGAAAATAAACTACTCAATTTATCTCCAGTTATATTAATATGATAAGATAAACTAATGTGCAAATGTTTTTCAGTTTGTTGGTGTGACTAGCAAATAAAAAATTCAATTCAATTTATAAGAAACTGTGAAGAATATTTTTAAAACGCTACATTAGTACTCTAGTCAAATATAATAAAAAGAACTAACCTCGGAATAAAAAGTAATGTTAAAAACCAGTCTCATAAACCTTTGTTTTGGAAATTTATATGTTTAAGTTGGTTTATAAGGTTTTAATGCAATCCAATCAGCCTCTACAATATTCGAGTTACATAATCAATGACGCGAATATTGCAATGAACATAGCAATGAAGGAACTAATTTATAACAAGGAACGCTATTCTCTTATACTTAAACATACATGTTACATATGGATGTTGTAGAAGAGTAGATTATAGATTAATTAATCCCAAAAAAAAAAATTGTGAAAATGGGAGCCAAGTTAAACCTTAAGAATAAGTGTGGTTGTCAACATCACCTACAAAATCTAGATCAAAATGTATGCCAAGTTCTGTTGATAATCCTGATTTTTTTTCATAAGAACATACAACATTCTAAAATAAATTTAAAACACAATTTCTTATATTAATTTTTAGATCTTTTGGCGTCGCCAGTTCCTTTGGTTTGAACTTGGCTGGACACGCTACCGCGTCTTCATCATAAATGAAAAACTGAATGTCCTAGGTAATACGCCGTTATAATATTATTATAATCGCGTATTACCTAGGACATTCAGTTTGAATGCTATCGATAGCAGAACTTAATTCGATTAAAGCTGAATCGGACGTTCATTTAAACTATTAACCACAAAGAAATTCAATAAACTACGGTCAAGTGGAACACAGCTAAGGAAAATTATAAAAATATTATGTTAAATATTGTAGTAGTAATTTACAAATAATTAATTGTCCATTGATTAAGATTCAAAGCTTTCAGGAAAAGATAATTAAGGAGGGCTAAATAATCACATAGAATATATACTACGACAGTATTAGGTGATCTATGGTATATATTAACATAGTACGAGTAATAATAAAAATAATAAAATTACTTTAAACGAAATTATTTGTGGCTTTTAGTTTTTTTTCTTGAATATATGCGACCATCATTCAATTTTAAATTATTCATTAAAAAAAGAAATAATGAAATCGGTTCATTGCGTGACAAACAAAAAATAACCTTCCTTAATATTCCACATTTTTGAAATCAATCAAAAAATCTATGTTAGTATTCCTAAAAATAAAGTTCACATAATTGAAAAGCAATTGAAAGCAAAAACTCATAAAAAAGACAGCTGTAGAACACTCCATTACTATATTTTGAAAAAAAGTAAATCAAACTGCACCTATTTATATGATTTGTCATCATTCACAATGTTATTTTTCAATATTTTTCGACTATAATATATTATTAAGTATGTTTTGTATAAGTACTGAAAAATGTATCTTGTTTGAAGTAATTTAGGGGATTTAATAAGGATTTATAATTCTTAAATGTAATTATGATAATTAACAAAAGTAGTGGCAAGCTGGCCAGAGTGCAACATGGGCTTGACTTTTTCACTGTATTTGTGTAATTCCTTTGTGTTTAAAAAGATTTTAAAAATAAACATTTCTGGGCAAAACACAGTCAACAATCTTGAATAGTTTTTAATTAAGTACTAAGGCGGTGTGCGATACTCTTGGTCTTACATCCATAAAAAATATTACGTACTACGCAAAGAAACATTAAAAAAAATCTCTTTGATTTTACTTTATAGCCCCACTTTCCAGTAATGCCTTTCGATGTTGACGTCATGAAGCCGTAAACTGGGCTAAGGCCGGTACATTTACCTATAACTGAAGGCAAATGCTCTAGAAGTCTACATGCGAAATGTTTTACATGTTGCTTTTAAACTCTACATCACGATTCGATTTAAAAATTGAAATAATTACACTATAGCAATTTTTTTTGCGTTGTGCTAAACGTTACTTAAATTTTACCAGAGACAGAGTAATATTCCTGTTGCTGTCAGAATACAAATTAATAACTGTTTGTAAATGGCATAATTTTTTTAGATTATTTGTTTGGACTATTAAGTGGAGCACAATAAAAATTCTTATACCAAGATACGAATCCACATAATTTCATAATTGCTTAAAGAATAAAGCTAAACGAGTTAGAAGTGATACTATATAGGATACTTTATACCCTAGTACATCATGTTTTCGTTGAATATTTATTTAATTCGATTTTATTAATTCGATAATTTATTTCGATTTTTGGTTCCCGATATCTCAAATGCTTTACAGCAATCATGATCACGGGAGCGACTAAGGTTTTAGACGTCGCAAAGGTCACCATTATATATTATTTGTTAGAGACAGCACCTACTCATACAATAATTTTCAAAAATACCAAAATGGCATCAAAATACCTTACAATATTTGTTAATTTTTAATTTTAAACAATTTTTATAATTGAAATAAATTTAATAATTGAGAATTAAATATATTTTACTTATTATTATTTAATTACTAATAAATAAGCTTACTCGATATAAGTAAAGAATTACAAATATTAAACAACAATAACAATATTATTGTTCTATGTAGAATAGTAAAAGATTACAAATTAAAAGTTTTAATTTGGTTTGCGATTTAAAGTTAAATTATTATGCAACACTATAGCTACATTTATAAATTAAAAATATTAATTTGAATTGCTACTATTTTGATCTATATATATCATAAAACTGTAGAGGTCGAATGTCTGTCTGTACATATGAAAAAAAATGCTAAGAACCGAGTCAGGGCGATGTAAGAAGAGAAATAGAACAAATCCAGATTTTTTTCAATTTTATTGTTTGTCTGTCTTTTTTTTAAGGGGGCAAACGGGCAGGAGGCTCACCTGAAGAGGTGATCACCGCTACCTATGGACATCTGCAACACCGCAGGGCTTGCAGACGCGTTGCCGGCCTTTAAGGAATGAATACGCTCTCTTCTTGAAGGTGGCCAGGTCGTAGCGGTTCGGGAAGACCGTCGGCGATAGCTGGTTCCACAGAGTGGTTGTGCGGGGCAGAAAATGCCTTAAAAATCGCACTGTTCTGGAACGCTTGACATCGAGGTGGTGTGGATGGAATTCAATATTTTGGCGCGATGTTCGATTATGAAATTCAGCAGCCGGGATCAGTCCGAACAATTCCTCGGAACACTCCCCGTAATAAATGCGGTAGAAGATGCAGAGTGATCCAACATCTCTACGCAGAGCTAAGGGATCAAGCCGATCGGAGAGAGCTTGATCGTCGATAACTCGAGCCGCCCTACGTTGAATGCGGTCAAATGGAAGTAGCTGATACTGGGGAGCTCCCGCCCAAAGATGAGAACAGTACTCCATGTGGAGCCGAATTTGCGCCTTATAAAGAATAACACGCTGACGCGACGTGAAGTATTGTCTCGCCTTGCTGAGCACACCAAGCTTCTTTGAGGCCAGTTTGGCCTTACCTTCCAATTAAAAAAAATATGTCTGTATGTCTGTTAGTCTATTTGTCTGTTTGTCTGCTTATGCGGACTAATCTCCGAAACTGTTGAACCGATTTAAATGAAATTTTACATTGTGGTATCTTGTATCCCCGGTCAACATCTTAGATACTTTTCACCCCGAAAATTAAAAAGTTCTCGCAGGATAGTTAAAAACTATAATAACCTATACAGCTTAGTACATAAAAACTACTGATTGGATTTTAATGAAACTTTACAATAATATAGTCCATACAACAGAAAAATAAATAGGCTACATTTTATCCCGGAAAAAGGTACGGTTCTCGTGGGATAGATTTGTTTTTGTTTGTCTAGAGGCGAGCCGCTATTCTAAAGTAATAGCAATTCAAATGATTATAAATCCTCGAAATAAAATCAAAATAATCTGCGAATAAATAAGTAAATCGCGTAAATCTAAGAAAGTATATAAATTAGTTTATCCATAAAGATTGGTTAGTAACTCTAAACAAAGCAAGAAGCTGTTGCAACTAGAATTTGAGAGATTTTAAAATATTTAATTGTGATGCATCAACCATGATCTATGTCAGAGTAACGTATAAGAAATTGAACGCAATGTGAAATTAAATAATCAAAAAAAAAAGTTATAGTAAAATATAACATAATGAAAATGATCATTTAAAAAAAACATAGATTGAAAAGAAAAGTCTTGCGATGAATTGAATGTGATGAAAAAAAATGAAAATGAAGTCCTGTCTAAGTAAAGTTTTATTTTGTTTCCAAAGTGTAAATTAGTAAGAGGCAAACAGTAACATAGACAAATAAAAAAAAACCGTCAGCATAAAAAAAATGGGTGCGTGTAACCTTTAGGCGCGGTTGAAGTAAAACTTGTTTGGCAAATATCGCAATTAAATTAAAACAAATTAATAATTAAATAGGGCATATTAAGCATATTACCATCATATATTTGTAGAATATTATGCATACTGAAAGAATATAATATTAAAATATCATAAGTTAGACAATAACGACGGTTACTATGGCAACGATTAGTCATCATAGTTTTTATTTAATTTATACACATTCTTCCGTTTCCGCACATTCAACCGTAATAACTATTAATTTTTATTACTAATTATTATGACATAATTATTATAAAAAAAATTAATATAATATATTTTTTTAAATATCTTTTCATAGATAGTAAAAAATGAAGACGCTTCCGCTGTCTGTTTGCTTTAATCTTTTCAACTACTTAACGGATTTTAATGCAGTTTTCAGCAATAGATAGTGATTCAAGATGAAGGTTCATATGTATAATACATTATAGTACAGAAAAGCCGAGAAATACATAGATTTGTATTTCATACTAACCGTTAAAATGTACCTAGGGACGAACCCGAGCGAAGCGAGGGTGAGTCGATAGTTGATAATAAATTTGACTCTCACTTCCGGACACATTTCCGCTACACTCATTTTTCTAATGTATTGATTTACCATTCAGTCACGCCTAAAGAAGGTTTACTTCAAAAATAATAGGTAACGTAACTTTATGGCGGATACAAAAACTTGTAAAACTAGCAACAGCTACAGCTTTGATAATAACTAATAAATAACTGTATTAGAGTACCATTCCAAATAAAAAGACATCCATGCGAAAAACATTGCTTGCTTTTCTCAGTTTAGTCGGCTAATAAAATTGTAACATTTTCTAGTTTTCATAACTTTTTAGATGACCACTATAATGCAATACACATTCGACTGCCATCTGGCGAACCATTGTGGAAGTAAGTAAATTTAATTATTCACCGACCCCGCAATAGATGGCGCTAAAAGCTACATATAATTCCACATAAAATATATAAGATGGTCCAGATGGCGCTTTTAAGTTACGTCAATGGTTATATATTACTGTTATTTAAACAAATTATGGTAGATGGCGCTATTAGGGAAAGGGAAGAAATTTTGCATTACAACAGAATAACTGATCCACCCTTCGCTATATGGTACTATACTGAATTCTGATTTAAAAACCCTAATGAAAGTTATAATAAAAACTAACTGAACAGGCACAGTAAATAATATATAAAATCTGACACATATTCTTGAATCTAAATAAAATTATATGATAACACGCAGTCTTTATTTATTGCACTGGTCTAGTTAAAATATCTAATAGGACCAATAGATGGCGCTACTGGCGTTGATATTTTCACCCCTACACAGATGGCGCTGTACAAATGTGTTAAGCAGCGAACAAAGTATGTAATATGATAATGTACCAAAAGAGAGATCTAAAATAAAAAAGAAAAAAATATATAATTATTTAAAATAGGTGAATGGTCACCCGTTTTAAATCCATGTGGATGATGACCTTGTACAGCACCTAACTCAAAAATAAGTGAATAGCATGGTCCGTCGCGAGTATCCTATTTTACGTGAAAAAAATTAGTGACCGTGAAACTTTAACGACTTATCTACACATATACGAAAATTCAAACTATGGCGAATCTGTACATTAAATATTTTTTGGAAAATCTTATTGAAATAGACATTATTTCGGTACAGAGGCCGAATCTATAGTTTTTAGATTTTTTTGTCTTTCTGTTTATCTGTGTGCCTGTTTGTCTGTGACCGCATCACGAAATAACCATTGAACAAATTTTGATGAACGTTAACATATAGGATACTTTTTATTGCAGGAAAATATCTCATCTCTGAGCTAAGCCTTAAAACGACTGTACTAGGGACGAACCGAAGCAGAGCGAGAGAGTCGCCAGTATAGAAAAGAAAGCATTATTAAAAATTCTATATCAACATTAATTGTACTAAACTAGATGCAAACACAATATTCCTATAAAATTATTTGTTTTATAAAAGTTATACTAACATAGTTTACATTGTCCATAAAGAATTATTAAAGACTAGCAAAATCCGCGGTTTCGCTCGCGCTAAAACTACAAAAAAACACTCTAAAGCGGTAGGTTTCATACAAATTTTGTTCCCCTATTTTACCTTCATAAGGGATGAATTTCGAAAAATGCTAAAATACGTATGTATTTAATTGTATTGAAGAGCATTAATACCAAGTTTCAAGTAATTCTGATCTTAGATATTTTTTGGGTAGTATTATAACGTGTTTTCCCGAGGGAATGAGAAAATCTCCCGAGGTAAGAGTAGCCATGACATATCCATTCCCCAGCCCTCCAACTAATCCATACAAAAATCATGCCAATCTGTCACTATGTTTCCACGTGAAAAAAAGTCAAACAAACACACATTAACATTTTTATAATATTAGTATCGGTTGATAAATGATATGAAGATAAAAATATTTTTAAAACATATTGGGCTGTAAATTATATTATTTTATTTTAAACAGTAATATGTAGAGCATTTTAACATTTAACAACACCAAATCATTCATACACATACACACATAATTATTATTATTAGTTTTTTGCAAGTATATTGCATTGTAAAACTATTTGGTTATGTGATATATCCGTCTGAAATGCTTTTTCCATTGCTTCTAAACTGTCTGCAGGCTTCAGAACAGAAGAAATTTTTCTACATATTATAATAAAAATAAAAACTGACTTTAAAAAAGTGCCAAAAAATATTAGTAACACTAAAAATACCTGCTCTAAAATCCAATTCTAACGTATTGGACTTGTTAAGTCAAACAAAATAAGCCCAAACGCAAACTTGCAAAGTTTCAAGTAAAGACACTTAGAAGTAGGTAAAATTTTCATTAGCTATTTTTCCATCCTAAGTAGTAGCATTCTTTTTTAAAATTAAATGGGACCAAATTAGAAGCTTACACTTTCAAGCAAAACAAAAAATATTCCAATCGGTTGATAAATGATGGAGTTATGAGGAAACAAACATAAAAAAATACAGCCGAATTGAAAACTTCCTTCCTTCCTTTTTGATGAAGTCGGTTAAAAATAGTAACTTTGTGATATCAGTACATGAAATATTTTTTAAAAACAATGTCTGTAACGTATTCTGTACAGAATATAAACCCAAAACACTAATTATTGAAATTTTTGTCTGTTTGTTTATATGTCTGTTTGTGTGTTCTCGTTTCACATAAAAAGTACTGGACCAATTTTAACAAAAATTTTGTAGTGATAATTTATTATTCGGTCAAAATTTAGGATAACTTTTACTGCAAGAAAATCTTCCATTTCCACGAGAAAACACAATAACTGGTTCTATCGAGTCGTCTTTAGAAAATATGGCTAACGCTGGCTAAACCTTAAAAGATACATGAAAACAATGTACTAAAAAGTTGTATAAGAATAACTATACAAAACTGTAAAGCTTTTTGTCTATGTCGTACTGTATTAAAAATTTCGGACAAGGGCGAGTCGGACTTGCCCACCGAGGGTTCTGTACAAATTTGTAGGAAATCTGTTTAACTTATTTTTGAAACTTTTTTATTTTTTGAAATTTTTCCTTTATTTGTATTGTAAGCCTTGATTTTTGCCAAATTTCGTGGTTATTGGTCAATGGGAACTACCTTATAGGTGTTCGACCCAAAACCTATAGGGTACTTCCGGTTGACCTAGAATTGTCAATTTTGATTAAAAGCAAGATCTTACAGCACAAGTAAAGGGAAAATTCCGAAAAATAAAAAAAGTTGAAAAGTAACGTAAATGTTGGTACTTACAAGTTTTCGCGAAAATCTAAATTTGCCCATATCTTTTTATTGTGTTGACTCAGGACCTTGATTTTTATACAACCTTATAGGAACTATAGACTGTAACTCAGTATCTGATATAAAATTCAACTTGCTAGGTCCACCCGTTCCTGACAAAATCGGTGGTGACACACGGACAGACAGACGGACAGACGGACAAGAGAGTGATTTTATAAGGGTTCCTTTTTTACCTTTTGAGGTACGGAACCCTAAAAATACTTATCATAGTCGTCAGACATACAAGACGCGCGCCCGTTTATTCATTATTTATGTAATACAAATAATTTGTCATGAAATCAAGTGTCATTTGTTAAAGTATAACCTAAAGATTGCATATTTACAACTCGATTTAACTAACTTGGTCATTGCTAGGGCCCGTGAAAATTGGACTCTAGAATAATATTTAAATGTATTGATTTATAGATAATTTTCAACCCCGTAAATACCGAGCCCTAGTTTCTATGTGGAATGGTTTTCTCCTTTCCCGGCTTCCGGTTACACACTTTCGTTTCTTTTCACGAAATCACTACCACAGATTGCAGGAAAGCGAGCGGAAAAATGTTGCACATCAATATGTAATATCCTTTGATGGCGTAATTAAATTTTTATTAAAAAATGCTGAACTGAAATAAAGTCAGACTAATATTAAAATGCGAAGGAAATATTGTCGATAAAACATTATCATATTAGGACTTAATTAAACAGAATTGATAGGAAAAATAAATATGTGTATAAATCTGGTCGCGAATTATTTAACATTTTTAATTCTTTAAAATGCTTAGTATAGTTGATTTCTCTTATGATTTCTAAAATATAATAAAATATCCGTTTTTTCTATAAATTGTTGTAAAACTTGCATGTCTTGTGGGATTGTTGTATATTGTTTCTGCATATATAATCTTTTCTATATGTAATTAGTTTATATAATATTAAGTTTGCTTATATTTTTTTAGTTGTTTTAATTTATATAAAACGGCACTTGTTATTTTTAATAGTGACTACCCCCTATTCAGCTCGCCGCGAAATTTAGAGACACATTTTATTTCAAATACAAAGAAAACGAAATTTATCTTATTTGAAATTAAACGAAAATTATGACAACGTTGTTTTAGCCCGGCTAAGTTACAATATGAACTGAGCATACCTAAAAATAAAAATTAGATATTTTGAATATTCTAACCTTTTTTACTTTCCGTCAAATCTCAAAGACCTAAAATTATGATTTACTAGCGGCTCACCCTCGCTTCGCTCGGGTTCGTCTCTAGGAAAACAAAAATAATCCTATCCCACGAGAACCGTACATTTTTTCGGGTTAAAAAGTAGCCTATGTGTTAATTCAAACTATAATTATCTATCTCTGTACCAAGTTTCATCTAGATCCGTTCAGCCGTTCTGGCGTAAAAGAGTAACAAACATCCATACATCCATACTCACAAACTTTCACATTTAGTATAGACAAAAATATCATTTTTTAGAAGCTAAGAGTATACATATATATAAATCCTATTATTTACAGTAATAAGTTAAATAAAAATATTTTGAAATATAAATAAGGCACTGAGAATGTTACTGAGGCTGACAATACAGAAAGACTCAATAACTAAACTTGACCCGACCCGGGACTCGAACCCAGGACCTCCGGGTGTGCAGACGTACATGCTAGCCACTACACCACCGAGACAGATACTCTAAATAATAACCTTATAAAATTAATAGCAATATAATATAATATTTAATTTAGAATATCCAGTCCATGTAACTTTTGAACAAATGTGAAATGAATTTCACGAAAAAATTTGTTTGTGAGCTATTCTGTTAATAATTTTATAAAACGAATAAAAAAAAAACAATTTAAATCAAGAACCTTTTATAAAATTTTATACTGTAATAGACGCGACAAACACTTTTCATAAAAAGAGCTACAGCTCATAAATTATTTTTTTTTATTTCTGTAAAATGAATACGTTGCTGATAACTAACTACAGAGTTTCATATGTTATATGTTTAAAATATTATTTAAAACAAAGTAGTCCTAATTGACCGTTCTATTCACGTGAAAGGCACATTGATACATAGCATATTACGTCCTATCAAGGATACGTATAAGCTATTTTTGTTTTAAATTTCTCGTAACAGCGCGAAGAAGCTTTTAACGTTAACTTTTACATTTTCAAGGTTGGACATTAAACCGCTTTTCTCATTTTTTGCTCTAGTGTTTAGTGGCTAGTGAAGTATTTTTTTTTCTATGGAATATACTGCAAAAATCCTTTTAAAATATGAAAAGTAACATCGTCGCACACGGCAATAGTCCGAGCGCATTATTTATGTTTGTGTATGCATTTTGACCCGCAAGCGGTATATTCAATTAGGACTTTTAAAGTAGTAGAGTATTTTTATGTGATTGTTTCCATACGATGGCCATGTCATTTTATTTATTAAAGAAAAAAGATGTTATGTCATATTGATACTTTCACTATACAATGTTGTTTTTTAACTAATTCAGTAATAATTATAAACAAAGTTGTTGGATAGATGCTTCCATTGATAGGTATTGAATAAATTAAGACTTGGTTTTACATTAGATCTCACAATTTTTGCGGTAGAACGCAGTTTGCGTTCGGGTTTGTTTCGTGCGTGTGTATTTTTTTACATGCTATGCTTTTGATGGGATCTCATTTCTTTTTGTAAATAATTAATTATAACAAGTTTCACCTGTCCCGGTGTGTGTAATGGAATCTTGCAAGTTAAATTTGACCCACTCCAGTGTGTTCAGTGAAATTTGACACACTCGTTTGGTTCCCAATATAATGCACGATTACCTAAATGCCGCCATTTTTAATCAAATACAACGGACGTTACAAAATGGCGATTTATCATTTCTATAGTGACCTTTATGATATGGGCATCGAATGAAAGGGTTTGATGAGAAGAAATACGAATAACAAAAAAATAAGAAGATTGTAAAAAAACATCTTTAAAAACAAGCTTATATTTAAATGCTCTAAAAAGAAGAAAATAAACTATAAATTAAATCAAACCTACCAATTTATTACATTACACAATTTAAATGATATAAAAGCTTGTCGCGAGATTTACCTGTACAAGTAACAAAAATGTTCAAAATAATGTCTTTTATAAAATACGGTAATGTGAGTCTTTCATTTTCACGACGCTATTACAAAAGTTGCTTTCAAAAAATACGCATAAGAAAAACTTCAAAAACTTCAGCCTTGGGCTGAAGGATGACAGATGACGCAGCAGTATTGCCAGTTCCTAAGTTATGACTAAATTCCCGTAACTTAATTGCCAGTATTTTACTTTTATAATATCTATTCTTATCTATACTTATAATAAAACTAACTAAGTCAAATCCATGTGCGCGTTTCACACAAAAAGAACTGAACCAATTTTAATTAAATTTTGTATAGTGATGATTTAGTAGGTACTCGGGTCAACATTTAGGATACCTTTTACTACAAGCAAATTTTGCATTCCCACGGGAAAACACAATAACTGGTTCTATCTTCTTCGTTTCGCTTAGACAAAGAAAAATAAAATTTATCCCACGGGAACCGTACATTTTCCGGGATACAAAGTAGCCTATTTGCTATTCTGATGTATGAACTATATTATTGTAAAGTTTCATTAAAATCCAATCAATAGTTTTTCTGTACTAAGCTGTATAAGATACTATAGATTTTTAACTATCCCACAGGAATTCTTTAATTTTCCGGGATGAAAAGTATCTAAGATGTTGACCGGGGATATAAGGTACCACTATGCGAAATTCCATTTAAATCGGTCCAACAGTTTCGGAGAAGCCCACACAAACAGACAAACAGACAGAGAAACAAAAAAATTGAAAAAAATTGGATTTATTCTATTTCTCTTCTTACATCCCCCTGACTCGGTTTTTAGCATTTTTTTTTCTATGTACAGACATTCGACCTCTACAGTTTTATTATAGTATATATATTATGTTCTTTGAGATTTTTCTACGCTCACATTATTCTTATACATAATATTTTTAAAAACTTCCCAGCCGAAAGTCTAGTAAGCCACATTGGTTTACCTATATACTCGCTCGCATTTTAGATTTATAGAAATGGTAACATTCATCGATACACATTCAAAAGTTAAATATTAATTTGAATAATTACAGTTTATTATCTAAATCGCGTCGCGTCATGTGACGATAACATTAAATATAAGTCTTACCAACTAGGCGTCACCTCGCTATTTGAATTGACATTCTCCCAAGGAGGCTTTGACTGCTTTTGGAAGCCGGCTCCACCCCCCGCGAACATTACCTTAACTATTGTCTAAAAACACTTCGGCACACACTCATACATAGCACATTTCATTAACACTGCAAAATTTTCTTTTCAAGTGTCAGTTGTCACCAAAATTTAGCGTAGTTGGTCAATCATTTATTGTTTACGTTGAGATTGCCGTCGTCACTATCGCGGAAACGGAATGCGCGTTCCATACACTGAATATTTTCAGTACGGTGTATTCCGGGATCCATGCCGACCTACCGGCGTTCTAGTGTCTATGTTCGCGGCCAGCGTGTGTTATTTTTGGGCACGGTCAGTATTTTTTCTAACATTTGCGTAATTTTGAACAAAGCTTTAATCGTACTTATGGAAGTTTAATTGGATTCGCGTATTTCGCGGCATTGCGAATCTTTTACTGGAAAGACTGTGTGTTAAATACCAGTGAATAGGCAAGGATTATAGTAAAATTAGAAATATTTATTTAGAGAGCGCTACGCTTGGCGTCGCATATTAGGTCAGTGTCGGTAAAAACGGTGAGTGCTGAAAATTTTGATGCAGTCGCGAAGCCCTTGACGCACACCTATATTTTTTAAACGCAAATAAAAAAATACAATAACTGTTTTATCGAGCCGTCCGTAAAACTTTATATGGCTAACGCTGGCTAAACCTTAAGAGATGCATCAAAACAATGTATTAGAAAATTATAGGTTTTAAAAAGACCTACAGAAAAGACCGCTTTATCATATGTTTATCTCCTAAGGTACATTCGCAATATCTATTTTTAATATTTTCTTAGATTTACGCGAATACTTAACATTTTAAATAAAACTATCTTTTCCTATTGAAATTAGGGAAAATAGGGAAGATGGCTGGGTACTACCATCGTCATTGGATCCTGTTATTAATATAATAAAATCAAATAATAAATATAAACATAACAGACAGGTAGATGTAGTAAGTTCTTACTGTGTAGAGCAAAATGACAGCTTATCAGATTAATATTTTTCATTTTTCATTTGTAAAAGTATATAGTAATAGTGTTGCTTAGTAAGTTGTTTTTTAAATAATAGCAAACTAAATTAAAATTATTATCCTTAATAATTTTAACTTTTTAAAATTATACATAGAACAAATATATGGCTTAAATAATTAATACTATATTTTATATTTTTCTTCATGGTTATAAATATAATAATGGCAACACTAAATATAAGATTACTAATTAATATTTTAAAATTGTAATAATTATAAAAAATAATAGCAAAATTAAATAAATAATATTCCATATTCAATTGTAATTAAAATTATAAAAATGTTTTAAAGTTAAAAAATATTGTAATGTAATTGGTGCAATTTTCATTTTGTTAATTGTGGGTAGGCTGTCTGTAACAACTATACCTTCAAGACATGTAACACCTCAGTCTCTCCCGTGACCATGGATGCTGTAAAGCATTCGAAACGTCGGGAACTAAAAATCAAAATAAATTCGCGAAAAAATCCGAAAAGATAGTTTTATTTAAAATATCTATTTTTATTATATACTAGCAGAACCCGCGGCTTCGCTTGCGCTAAAACTACAAAAAAATCTCTAAAAAGGTAGGTTTCATACAAACTTTCATCCCCTATTTTACTCCCTAATAGGATTAATTTGGAAAAATACTAAAACACGTATTTGTTTAATTATATTGAAGAACATTAATACCAAGTTTCAAGTAGTTCTGATCACAAATATTTTTTTGGTTGCATTATAACGCGTATTCTCGTGGAAATGAGACAATCTACCGCGGTAAAAAGTAGCCTATGTCACTCTCTCAGCCCTCCTACACAAAAAATCATGCCAATCTGCCAAGCTGTTTCGACGTGAAAGGAAGACAAACAAACAAACAAATAAACAAACAAACAAACAAACAAACAAACAAACAAACAAACAAACAAACAAACAAACAAACAAACAAACAAACAAACAAACAAACAAACAAACAAACACACTTTCACATTCATAATATATAAGTATGGAAGTATGGGTAAAATGCAATGTCGTGACTGACTTATCAACGTCTAGCTCAAGCCGATGAGGGTAGAAGTTTAAAAGGAAAGAATATTGATTTTATACTGTAGGCATCATTTAAGAAAAGATTTTTTGAAATGAATCACCTAAGGGGGTAATTAATATATGGGGTGAAAATTTGTCTGAAACTGTTTTTTAGTATAAAATGTACAAAAATTTATATTAATAATCAAAATTTGTATATTAAATAAAAAAATATTAGGTTTTTTTTGAAATTGAAGATGAATTTTTTAGTGGTAAAGTTTATATAAAAAAAAATAATTTATGATCAAGATTACTTGATACTACTTGTGCAATATTAATGCTCTTAAACACAAGTAAATAATCACAAGTATTAGCATTAAAAAAATCTGTAAATAGACCTATAGAAAAATCTGCAATAGTAAATATAAGTCTTTGTCCTAAGGTAACACTCGCAATAACTAAGCCGGTAGTCTAAAATCAAACGTCTAAAGCCATCTTTATGCACAAAAACACTATCAATCTACATCAAAGGCATTGAGCAGACGACGTGTGTTTGATAAAATAAATCTTTACATTCTGTATAACATGTATGATATATTCAAAATTTCATGAAATTAATATTTTA
Organism: Brenthis hecate; assembly: GCA_951806755.1. Taxonomy (NCBI): domain Eukaryota; kingdom Metazoa; phylum Arthropoda; class Insecta; order Lepidoptera; family Nymphalidae; genus Brenthis; species Brenthis hecate. The sequence continues at coordinate 10,023,046 of OX638251.1, forward strand.
ACACAAAAATGAAATTTAAATTGTAACCAATTGTACCTATTGAACTAGACTGAGCTCTTTTCTATCAATAGGTATATGAAAGATAATTAAAAGCATACCTACTTAGTGTCATACTAATTAATTAACTATAACTAGCATTGCCCGCGGCTCCGCCCGCGTTTAGATGACCAAAAACCAAACTCTTAGGTTTTACATATTAGTATACTCTTACATTGCAGTTTTTGTATTTTTTCTCATAAATGAGATATTTTCCCGCGGTAAAAAGTATCCTATATGTTGACCCGGATAACCAGCAACTTTCGTCAAAATCTCTCCAGTGGTTCATCAGACAGACATATAGACAGACAGACAGACAGACAGACAGACAGACAGACAGACAGACAGACAGACAGACAGACAGACAGACAGACAGACAGACAGACAGACAGACAGACAGACAGACAGACAGACAGACAGACAGACAGACAGACAGACAGACAGACAGACAGAGGAACAGACAGACGGACAGACAGACAGACGGACAGACAGACAGACGGACAGACAGACGGACGGACGGACGGGCGGGCGGACGGACGGATGATTCGGCCTCTGTATTGATAATAATGATTATTTCAATAAGATTTTCCAAAAAAATATTGAATGTACAGATTTCTTCTTTTCGGCTTCGTTACAATTTTATTATATGTATAGATTATTTCAAAAATAACTGTCAACCATACAATAATAGCTAACTTAATTGCAAAACGAAAATGTTTTAATATATTTAGCAAAAACATTTATCTTATATTGATTTTCAGTGCCTCTTTGTCTGACTGAATTTTAAAGTTATAGAAAAGTTGTTTTTTTTAACTGTGAAATAGCGTTAGTAAAATCGCAAATTAGCGAAGTCGGCAAAATTTCGTATACGGCTCTTAAGCCAATGATAGCTTTCTTATGGACTTTCAACGTCTAATTAATAGTACCTGGGCTACCGAGCTTCGCTCGGAATTTTTGGCATAGAGTACAATTTTCTTTTTTTTTTTGAAATAATAACTTGAATAAATATAAAAAAAAAAACAAGTAAAAACTTTGTATCCTACCGAGATTCGAACCTGGACATCTGTGATTGTCGGTCTTGCACCTTGGCCGCTTGATTATAATGCTTATGCCAGAGCGTGCGAAATTACCGACCATATTTTGTGTGGAATAATGCAAAAGAAAACCGCATGAAAACTCGAAAACAGGCGTTTTCTTGGACGTAAGACTAAACTAGATCGATCTTTCACCCCCGAAAATTCCTACGTACCAAATTTCAGCAAAATCGTTGGAGCTGTTTCTGATATTCAGATTATATATATATATATATATATATATATATATATATATATATATATATATATATATATATATATATATATATATATATAATTATATTTATTAAAAAAAATTAAAAATTATACGATTTTTTTTTCTTCGCTCTCACCCCAAAATATCTTAGAAAATGTCTCAACAAAGCTCCTGTTAAAAGCGGAGCTCAAAATTCTAATTCTAAGAGGTTCTCCATCGAACTTTAAGTTTTCCCATACAAATTGTATGGAAAATATAATTTTTAACACTTTTTGTCCTGCAAACTATGACGAAAATATTTTTAAAAAAAATTAATGAATGGACCGTTTTTACTATTAAATTTACTACAAAAAGTTCCATTGGGTCGAATTTCTATCTTCAATATTTTATTTGTTATATAGCTTTAAAGTTCAAATTTATGGTTTTTTGCATTTTTTAGCTAAACTGTAAGAGTTACAGAAAAATGTTAAATGCCAAATTTGTAGTACGTTTAAAATCCTATAAAAAAGTCCTTGTCAACTTTTTCATATCATCAACAACAACAAAGTTACAGGCTCACGAATATTTATTTTTTCAAATTTTGGCTTTTACGAACTGAAATACGATAATTTTATTACTGATATTTTATGTCCTTTATCAATATATTTTATAATACATTTGAAAAATCATTAAAATATGTCAAATAAGTCTGTCACTATTAACTATTGATAATACAAAATACATGATCTATCCAATTTTGTACCATTTTTTTTTTGTTAAGTTATCGATATTAATAGAATATTTCATTCCTTTCATAAGTTTACTATGTATAAAATTTTAAAAATTAAAATTTTATAATAAGTAGGTATCAGTGGCGAAGAGTCCATACAAGACGTCTTACCTTAAATTGTATTTTGCTATAATTCTACGTCCCTACATTTAATATCAATGAAAATGTATTAATGTTCCTTTGGATTTATATTTATATATATTTATTTATATATATATATATATATATATATATATTATATATATATATATATATATATATATATATATATATATATATATCTTTATTTCTTTTTGCATTAATACGTATATAAAAATTGAATATCTTTTTTTTTTGTGTTTTTTCCCCTTCGCAACTGGTAGGTATCAAACATCTGTACAAGAATAAACTGAAATAATTAAAGAAATGAGAAATTGTTGAAACTGTGAATTTACGAAACGATATATAATACGAGTCATGAATTTTTACCCAATAATATAGTCAACAAGTGCTTTTTGGGTCAAACTTTTTTCTGCGCCTCCGAAAAATATGAACGAGGTGTCATTCGATTCGGAATAGCATGTAGATGATTTTTAAAAAAGTTTAAAAGCTGCTTGCAAAAATTGATTTTGAAAGAATAATATAATAATAAGAAGAATATGAAAAAAAAAATTATCGCGGTTTTTTTTTCAACTATGCATTAGTTAATTAACATTTTTGCCTACTTGAACATGAACGTTGCAAGTGCGATAATTGTTAAGTAACAAATATGGTACTATTTTTGAAAGGTCTCAGAAGAGATCCTCGTTGGAAAAATAAAAATATGATATTTTTCACTTTGTTATCAACAATTTACTTACGTTAAAAATTAAAAAGTTTAATTAATCTTTGAATCCATGGTTTTTATGCCAACACACTTTCGAACATGTGGATTTACGACGTTGAAATCACATTTTGTTCAAGTAAAACTTTTAACACGTTATAGTGTAAAAACTAATTTGTTTTAACGTATGACTTTGCGCCTCGAGTTGAAAAAGTTATAATTGGTACACGTTAACAAAACTACAAAATATATCAATTTGACTTTGACACCAATATTTTGTGCTCTAAATAACTTTTTGTGCAAATATTTTTTGGGTCATATAAACATTTTTTCAAGAATTTCGATATTTCGAGTATGCAGATCGATAGAGAAAACAATTCTGAAAAAAAAAATGGTTGGCCAAAATGCCTATATACGCCAATTGAACCCAAAGGTATCATATACATACAGGTCAAACACATAACCCTCCTTTGGGCTTCGCCGTGATCGCCAAGTGACTCTCATCCAAATATTTACATGTATAGTAAGATTCGAATTGATCAGGTCAGAAAGTTACTAAACAAATAAGTCAAATTAACTTTTATAAATTAACTTAGTTAATAGTAGGTCTAAGTTATAAAATATAAGTAACCAGTCGTATTTTATATCTTCGCACTACTATTAACTTATATATAATTAATATATTATAATTATTAGTAAAAAAATATTTACAAAAATGAAAAAAACCCCGACATCTTAAAAAAAGAACTCAAAAGTTGACATAAGACATAGTATTATGCAGTCGGAGACACAAGTTTTATACTAACTGCCAGTTTCGCTGCGTGTATGTGCGAGTATGTATGTTTTTATTTTGAAATAGATTCTTATGTTTCCGTCCGATGGCCAAGTCAATCTATTAGTTAAAGTAATAAAGATATCTAATATTGAAAGCGTCATTATAAAATACTGTTACTGAACTAATTAGGTAACAATATATGACAAAATAGATAGACGATAGAAGATAGATGCTTCCATAGATAGGTACTGAATAAATTAACATACTTGATTTTACATTATATCTCACAACTTTTTGCGGTAGGACATCTGCGTTGCGAGACTTCAATTTTTTTACATGTTTGATGGAATCTCATTTCTTTTTGTAAATAATTCTCCTTTTTTCTTTTCTAGTACCTACTCTTTCTTGTGCGTCAGCTACGGACTTTCTTGAAACTCACTCCCTGTGTTTGTGGGCTTTTTTCAGAGGCTTAGATCTAACAAGTTTTGACAAAACTGGACGGTAAATGCTTCTAAGTGTATTAGAAAATTGCGGGTTCCTGGGCTTCAATACTACTGAAGTCGATATTAATTTGATGTAAGCCGCCCAGACTAGTCACTCTCGAGATTGCTTCGTACCTTTAACGCATGTGAATTCTGAAAACCTGATGTCCACTAGTGTATTGTTTAGACTTAGCACCTGGCTTTTGTATATAGTAATACCCATTAGGCTATACATTTTGGAAACTGTTCAATATTAAAGGAGAAACCCATTTTCGGACCTTGATAACTAGGAACCAAATATAATATATAAAAAATCCTTTTGTTTTATTATTCCATTCAAATCTTAATTTTATATGCAACGGTCAAGTTAAAAAAAAATGCATTTTTCGATATTGTTTAATGCTCCTATAAACGAATCTTATATCTTATTTATTTTTAAAACGGCAATGTCTTTATAAATGAAATGATTTTATAGAACTTTTCTATTAAATATTACGATCAATTTATTTGAGAATTGATGCTATGCGGTTTGCGTAAATTTTTGTAGATTTAAAGCTGAATTAAGTATAACGTTAAAAATAAAACGAAAATCTAAAATATGATTTTTTTTTGAAATAAAAACCTTAGATATTATATTATGACTGAATACGAAAATCGTATGACATAATATTGTACTTTTCGTATTTGTACGGAAGTAAATGTGTTTTAACCATGGATGACAAGTAAAGGTTTTAACCGAGTCCTCATCTCTATCGAATTTCTTGTTTTTCTGCACGTATTAAATTGAAAAATGATGAAAGGTACCTAAAACTGATTTTTAACACCTATTCAACGCTACCCCACTTGACATAGTTTGACGGGTAAAAGTAATTATGTTTAAATTAGTATGAAATAATTAGTCTCACATTAAAAGACGAGGGTAGTTATATTATGCAAGTAATAAGATAATATATTTTAATGCTATTGTGCTTAAACTACAGTATTATGTAATAATACTTACATGTTTAGCCGTTCATGCGAACGTTCATGCGAGCGTTCATGCGAGCCCGCCGCTCTCTTCTTAACTGGAGAAGACGTTCTTCCTCCAATCTACGTCTCCTGATGAAGGCCCACACAATAAAGAGTCCAAATAAAATCAACATATGCAAATAAATACTGAGAATTTCATAAAGATTAAACCGAAAAGTGTATAAGATCACAATGTTGTACCAAGGCATTGTAATGCCTTAAAAAGAAAGTAAATAATTGCACTATTAATCGTTTTATCACTTTTTTCTTTGTTATTAGTCTTCACTGTTCTTCTCACACTTTCCCCTTAGTTCCTGAAAAGATGAAATCAAATTAGTGTATTGAAGTGAGCAATAAGTAGAATGGAGATTGAGTTCACTTTAAACTAAGTATTTATTTCTTTAATTAATAGAATGACTTGGCCATCGCACAAAAAACATAATCATATAAGAATCTACTACTTTAAATAGTCCTAACTAAACATACCATGACCAAGGTGGATGGACGACTTGGTCGACTGGATGCGGATGGCACAAGACTGATTGTCGTAGAAATTTTTGGGGGAGGCCTATGTCCAGCTGTGGACGTGTTTGGGCTGAGATGAAATGAACATAGCACTAGCGGGTCAAATTTATGCATACACTAACATAAATATCAGTCGCGCGCGCGCATCGACCCACGTCAGATGTGTGCCTATCGAGTTAAGTGTCGCTCGGGTGCAACTTGATAAAAAAATATGAATACGTTAAAATGTAGTAATAGTCGCACCGTGATTGACGAACTTTTAGCTTACGTGCAAAATAAGATATCAATCGCGAATGAAATTAGTCTAGTGCAAATATGTGCATCTGCTTTCTCATGCGAACAAATCGAGAAAGCAAATAATCTACTTTTGGAGTTTTTACCGCAGGATGTACGTTCTAAAACCGTACGTAAAGGAAAAGGCAAGGAAAACCGCCTACTACACTATATCATAAACGTTTTTAAGCTCACCGATCCAGATATATTACCCGAATTCGTGGCTAAAGATTTGGAGAAGCTGCCACCTATAACTTTCGATCATCTGGATGTCACTAAGTTGCTGAAGAATCTGACGTTAGTACAGTTGGAGATTAAACGTATTAAAATGTCCTACGCAACGATCGAACAGCTTTAAGATGTTAAGAGAGAATGTCTTAATGGAAAGCTAACGCCGCTTACGACTACCAAGGTTAACATGAAAAGAAGAGCGTACTGCGACAGTGGACCTATAGGGTTATTTCCATGAGATGACTCCATTAGTACAACGGAACAACATATAGAGCATCCTAATTATGGAACATCACCTCCTACAGGGTATCAATTAAAGTATAGGTCTATTAACATGAATAAAGTTGAGGGTCGCAACAAAAAGATTCAAAATAAGTTAACTCAGTGCGCGGTAAACCTCCGCGACTCATGTAACGGTCGTAGCTCGGACGACGTAGAAAAGGACGGAGCGAACGCATCATTGCTTTTACATAGCGAACCGACAGATGATATGGAGCGAACAAAAAAAAGCAAACTTATGCTCATATTGTTAAAGATCATAATACAAATGAAGGCTGGACAGTGGTACAAAGAAAGGCAATAAAATCAAGAAATCCTCTTATTGGTAGAATGGAGAATGTTGTCATAGAATCGGAGGAGAAATTTAAGGCAGCCGATAGAAAAATACCGCTATTCATAACTAACGTTCATAAGGATACGGCAGAAAAGGATATAATTAATTATATCAAGAAAAAAAACACAGGAAAGTGTCAATTTAGAAAAAAATTCGACTAAACGATAGTGTCAACACAACGCGTATAAGCTTTTTGTGTCTCGAAGCAAACTTCCATTGTATTTAGACGAGAATTTATGGCCGCATGGGATTATTTTTCGCCGATTTGTGCATTTTAAAATGAAGCGATCTAGTGATATATCTGTTACAAACACAGAGGTGACGAAGAATAATATGACCACTGTTAATGGATAAAAATATAAACTACAAATTTGTTACGTTTAATTGTAAGAGTGTTAAGCGTCCTACGCAATACATACGTGAACTGTGTAAAACTACAGATATGATAGCGCTGCAAGAAACATGGCTTTTGCCAGAAGAGTTAAATTTCCTTGAGACATTAAGTGATGACTTCAGTTGCACGGGTGTATCTGCAGTGGACACGGCCTCTGATATCCTGCGTGGACGACCATACGGAGGGGTAGCGCTGTTGTGGAGACGTAGTGTTTTCTATGATGTGTCCGTAATTCCGTGCAATAACCCGCGAATCTGTGCTATTAAAATAGTATTAGAAGAAAAATCGTTTATTGTGATGAGTGTGTACATGCCCACGGACGCTCCTAACAATCTAATGGATTTAACAGACGTAAGTGCGATTATTGATACGTGTGGGGAAAATCGTGTGTACATATTGGGTGACTATAACGCGCACCCTATAGAGCGGTTTTATAACGAACTTTCTCAGTTCTGCTTAGAGCAAGATTGGACATGTATAGACACTGATATACTAGGTTTTAACTCGGATACGTATACTTTTATAAGTGAATCACACGGGTCCAAGCGGTGGCTTGATCATTGCTTAGCCACGAAATCTGCTATAGATTCTGTACGCAGTGCATACGTGTTATACGATGTGTTATGGTCCGATCATTTTCCAATGATTGTCGAATGTAGCTTAAACGTATTAATATCGAAATAACCTGTAATAAGCACTTGTCAAAATAAAGTAATTTGGGGGGAGAGAAGTGTAGAACAAATAAACACATACAGGGGGGAATGCGATGTTAGGTTAAGTTTAATACAATACCCTGATGAGCTTAATGATTGCTGTAATTGTACTTGTAATAATTCTAAGCATAATGACATTGTGACTAAGTTGTACAGTAACATAGTTAAGGCGTTATCAGAAGCCTCCGTGGTGGGCCGAGAGTGTAAAAAGCATGTAAAAAGCAAGTAAGTTATAGGCTGGAATAAGCATGGACCGGAAGCCTACGGGAAGGTCAGGCATAAATGTTTATTATGGTTGTTGTACGGTAAACCAATTGCAGGACGTGTCTATGCGAAATGTGTGAGGCTAGAAAAGTTTTCAAATCAAAATTAAGATGGTGTCTTTTGACACCATCTTAATTTTGATCAAACCATCAAGAGCAAATTAAAATGGATATTGTAGCCTCACATTACTCTAGGAAAGATTTTCGGGGATTCTGGAAGTATACGAATGAGCTGAATAGTAGGCCGTCTCTTCCCGTGAGCATAAATGGTATTTGTGAGCCTGTCAAGATTTCTAATATTTTCGCGGACCATTTCATCGTTAAATCACCACAGGGGCCTTCTCAATCCATGCTTAATGTTGAGACCAGCAGGGAAATGGGGATAAGTTTTCTTAATAAAGATATCTCTCAAAGAAATAAGTGTATGACTAGAGGTAAATCCCCTGGTCATGATAGTCTTAGCATTGAGCATATTCAATATGCTGGACCGCACCTTCCCAGAGTTCTGTCGATGCTTTACAATCTATGTGTAAGTCATAGTTTTATGCCGAGTGAAATGATACGTATGATAGTCGTGCCTATTGTGAAAAGCAAAACGGGTAACCTAACGGATAAAAATAACTATAGGCCCCTCTTTCTGGCTACGGTTATATCGAAGGCATTTGACAGTATGCTTAGCCAGCAATTAAATATTTACATAAAACCTCATGATAACCAATTCGGTTTTCGACCTGGTTTGTCTACGGAGAGCGCTATATTAGGTCTTAAGCATACTGTCAATTACTACACAAAGCGTAAGACTCCCATTTATGCTTGCTTAGATTTGTTCAAAGCTTTTGACCTGGTTTCTTATGATATACTATGGAAAACGATGAATGAACTAAATATCCCATTAGAACTTACCAACATATTAAAATATTGGTACAGAAACCAGGTCAACAACGTACGATGGGCAGGAGCCTTATCAAGGCCATATGGGCTGGAGTGCGGAGTGAGACAGGGGGGATTGAGTTCACCAACGCTTTTCAATCTATACGTGGACGATTTGATCGTTGAGCTCAGCAGTACCAGGGTCGGCTGTTACGTGGATGGTGTTGTGTAAACAATATTAGCTACGCTAATGACATGGTGCTGTTGAGTGCGTCAATTTGCGGCCTTAGGAAGCTAGTAGCCATATGCGAGGCTTATGTAGAAAGACATGGATTGATCTACAATCTACAATACTAAAAAAAGTGTAGTGATGGTCTTTGAGGCCGAAGGTAAATTAAAATTTAATGTACCACCTATTGCCCTTAATGTTGTAACTTTAGAAATGGTGTCTAAATTTGAATACCTAGGACATATAATATATTGACTCCTGACCTCAAAGACGACACGGATATAGAGAGGGAACGAAGGGCATTGTCAGTGAGAGCGTATATGCTGGCCCGTAGGTTTGTACGTTGTTCATATAGTGTGATAATTACATTTTAGTCATCGCTAACATTTACAGTATATCCACTATTTACCCAGCTATCCATTTGGGTAGTTTAAGTGACGAAATATGATATGTAAGAACTGCAAAAATAACTTTGTAGTCCCATATATCGCATATCTATTTATATAGGATTAAAAAGTTACTTATACAGTTTGTATATCTCGAAAACAGGATTGAAATTGCGTGATGTTTGACTAAACATTAATTGTGTTCAAAATATGAAGCTCCTATGTCTGCTAGAAGTGCCTTAGAATTTTCATGATCGGTGAGTGAGTGACGATATTAACGAATTTTGATTCACAACAGTTCATAAACTACAGGTTCAAATTGAATGTAATTTTAAATATACCTACTTATATTATGTTCTCTTAGTCACTCACAATTCAGGCTTCTAGCTTTATCCATAAAGAAGTTATGGGGGGGTGGCACTCTTCGCTTAGGTTCGCCCCTAAGTACGTTTTAACGGTAAGTATAGAATAGACTATATTAAATTATAATGTATTTACAAAGTACATACGTAGGTATAGAAAGGTAGGTAAGTATCATTAAAAATCAAAATATATATCCCTAACTTGAGAAATGATTGATTCCCCATTCAATCTTCCACCCCCCTTTTCACCCTCTTATATATGATATGTTTTCCGGGATTAAAACTATTTTATGTCATTCCCAGATTCTCAAACTATTTCTATACCTAATTTCATGTAAATCGGTTCAGCTGAAGGACAGACAAACGAACAGACAAAGCTACTTTCGCATTTAATATTAGTATGGTAAAGTATACTAAGTGGTAGTATACGTAAAGCTGGTTTATTTGTGGCGCTGGTCTATTATCATCGGTTTGGGCTGAGCGTTGATAAGTCAGTCAGTGAGTCGCGACATTGCCTTCAATATATACGAGTATAATAGAAATAGTTATTGCCAGTGTACCTAAGGAGTTACACATATACTATTACAGAATTTTCTGTCAACCCTTTTAAGACCTACAAATCAATCTATACATATAATAAAACAGTAGAAATCGAATGTCTGTACATGAAAAAAAAATGCTAAAAACCGAGTCAAGAGGATGTAAGAAGACAAATAGAACAAAACCAGATTTTTTGTCAATTTTTTTGTTTCTCTGTTTGTCTGTTTGTACGAGCTTATCTTCGAATCTATTAAACCGATTTAGATGAAACTTTGTATGGTGGTACCTTTATCCCCGGTCAACATCTTAGATACTTTTCATATCGGAAAATTAAAGCTTCCGTGAGATAGTTAAAAATCTATAGTAACTTATACAGCTTAGTACACAAAAACTACTGATTAGATTTTAGTGAAACTTTACAATAATATAGTTCATACCAGTACTTTTTACCTCGGAAAAGCGTACGGTAAGCTTTACAATTAGTCAACAAAGTACAACGTGGGCATTATCCGACTTCAGTGATGGTTTGGTGAGGTGTTAGCTATGAAGGAGTGGCTGAGCCATATTTTTGTGAAAAAAGTTTCAAAACATTGGCACAAGTTCACCGAAACTGTTCTCTAAGTAAAGTTGAAAGTAAAATCAAAAAAATCCGTTCAGCCGTTTGCAAGCAATCAGCTCTTTTCTAGATGGCAAAATGGATATGAACCAATTGCACAGATCTAATCAATTCAAAACTTGATATCCCGTTACATGAATGTAACCTAGACTTGATGCAGTGTGGCCTTGAATCTGCAAGATACTCAACTCTTTATTAAAATACTGCAGAGATATCTTGTTTAGGCTCATTTAAATGGCCTCAAATAATAGGTTATTGTATTAAGGTGTTTTTTTTTTTAATTTTTGATTGAACTACGCGCTTATAAATCAAAATTTAACGGTCTCAATAAGCTTATTGTTACCAGTTGCCATGGCAACCAAAAAGATACCTTAGTAAGAACATCAACGAGAATGAAGCTCGTTATATATATATATATATATATATATATATATATATATATATATATATATATATAGTACCTGAGCTACCGAGCTTAGCCTAACGTACAATTATTATTTTTTTTAACTAAAAACTGGAGTAAATATTAAGAAAAACAAAAGTAAAAACTTTGTATGCGACCGGGACTAACCCTGGATACATGTGATTGTTGATCTTGCACTTTGGCCGCTTGACCACGATGCTTATGCCCGAGCATGCAAATTACCAACCATATTTCGACTCGAAAACACGCTTTTTCTCAGACATAAGACTAATTTAGATCGATTTATCGCCCCCGAAACCCCCGTGTCCTAAATTTCATAAAAATCGTTGGAGCCGTTTCCGAGATTCAGATTATAAATAAATAAATAAATAAATAAATAAATAAATAAATAAATGAATGAATGAATGAATGAATGAACGAACGAACGAACGAACGAACGAACGAACGAACGAACGAACGAACGAACGAACGAACGAACGAACGAACGAACGAACGAACGAACGAACGAACGAACGAACGAACGAACGAACGAACGAACGAACGAACGAACGAACGAACGAACGAACGAACGAACGAACGAACTAACGAACGAACGAACGAACGAACGAACGAACGAACGAACGAACGAACGAACGAACGAACGAACGAACGAACGAACGAACGAACGAACGAACGAACGAACGAACGAACGAACGAACGAACGAACGAACGAACGAACGAACGAACGAACGAACGAACGAACGAACGAACAAACAAACAAACAAACAAACAAATATATATATATATATATATATATATATATATATATATATAGTACCTCGGCCACCGAGCTTCGCTCGGAGTTTTTGATCAAAGTACAATTTTCCTTTAAAAAAAAATAAAAACTTGAATGAATACAAAAAAAAAAACAAAAAAAATATCTGAGTATCCGAGTGGGATTTGAACCCGGACAAATATGAATGTCAATCTTGCGCCTTAGCCGCTTGACCATAATGCTTATGCCCGAGCGTGCTAAATTATCGACTATATTGTGCGTGGAATAATGCGAAAGAAAACCACATGGAAATTCAAAAACACGCTTTTTTTCAGACATATGACTAATCTAGATCGATTTATCGCCCCCGAAACCCCCTGTATGCGAAAATTGATGAAAATCGTTGGAGCCCTTTCCGAGATTCAGATTATAATAATGTTTATACTCGTATATACAAGAATTGCTCGTTTAAAGATATAGGATTTAGAAATAAGTATTTAATAATTAAAATTAGACTTAGGTAAGTTATTCAAAAAAGTTATAAAATGACTAATAACACATACATTTATCTGTAGGTATACAGGATGGATTTTTAAGACGGGACAGTAAGGGCAGGTACCTTAACTGCTATAGTTACAAGAAAACGTTCCTAGGAGACAATCCCTAACTTTTTGATATATTCTGAACTGCATTCACAGATTTTGGAAAAGATGTACAGTTAGCAAAAAAAGGTAAAATACAAAAAAAAAATTTAAATTGAGGCCAACTGAAGTTTGAGTACAGAAACTACAGTAAGACACAAGACCGGGTTTACACGCAGGCATTTTATGCAGCGGGCCTAAGATAATTTTCTCAGTTTTTGCTAAGCCGTGTAGCAGTGTACGGAGTGAACACGACAAACGAACGCACGACTTATTATTGGTTTGAACGCTTTGGACATGGAAGTTCTGATCCAAAAAATGATTCCCGTGGTCGTCCGAAAACTAAAACCAACTATAACGAATTTAAGAAGATAGTGGAAACTGACGATACTCAATTTAATAGTTATAGCAATAGTTTATAGTTCAAAGCAGTTTTAAACATTAGAATTAAAACAATAGTGGTCCATTTGCATCAAATTAGTAAGGCAAAAACACTTGATAATTGGGTGCCACTGTACGATCGCCAGCACGACGAACGCGTTGAGGTATCTTTGCGTTGCTTAACAGACATAGAAACGAAGGGATTTTGAACCGCATTGTCACTTGCGACGCAAAAGGGATTCTTTTTGATAATCGTGAGTGGTCATCATATTGGTTAAACCCTGGTTCAACACCTAGACAATGTCCCAAACGAAAACTAATCCTTAAAAAAGTCATGGTTACTGTTTAGTGGTCTAGTGCCAGTATAATTCATCGCAGCTTCTTACCAAATGGCACCAGCATTACTACGAATCTATACCGTGAGGAACTAAGAACAATGATAGAGAAGCTCACAAATTTCCGGCTATCCTTGGTTAATCGCTCGTAGAGACTCAAAATTCAAAATTCAATTGAAACTTTGGACAACTTCTTGGCAAGGAAAAAAAATAATCCCGAGTAAAAACGTCTTTAAAGAGTTTTTTGGCTTCCGTACACCTGGCTTCTTCAACAAGGGCATTGGGCATACCACTGCGCTGGTAGAGATGCATCGATAGCATGAGTGCATATTTTGATTGATAGAAATAAAAAATATTTATAAGAAATTACCTACTTTAACTTTCTGTATATTAAACAGTAATTTCATAGGTACAGACCTAGATAGTAACTACTAGTACGATGTCTACTAGAATGAGAATAACCAACTGCGCAGAAGATATTATACTGCCCAAGTGTACGCGCACTCTCTATTTCTTTAGGTTCCAGTGTTACACCGCCAACTTTCCAAATCCGAGCTGTTACTGGGGCTTTTTTAACAGAATGACTCAATAACTAAACTTGGCCTGACCCGGAACTCGAACCCAGGATCTCCGAAAGTGCACTCGTACATGCTAGCCACTTGACCTCCGAGGCAGTAAGACTCTCTCTCTCTCTCTCTCTCTCTCTCTCTCTCTCTCTCTCTCTCTCTCTCTCCCCCTCTACTAGTATATGCTAATATTCGATTACTCGTAAATATGTAAAATGTGCATGTCTGCATCAGAAAAGGAAATACATTAACATAAAAAATATACTCAATTATATACATAGTACCTGGGCGACCGAGCTTCGCCCGGAGTTTTTGGTCAAAAAAAAAACATTTAAAAACCCCAAACAAAAAATTTGAATAAATACAAAACAAAAGTAAAAACTTTGTATCCGACCGGGATACGAAACCTGCCACCTGTGGTTGTCAAGCTTGTGCCCTGGCCGTTTGACCACGATGCTTATGTCCTAGCGTGCGAATTAGCGACCATATTTTGCGTGGAATAATGCGAAACAAAATTTCCCAGACATAAAGCTAATCTAGATCGATTTATCGCCACCGAAACCTCTTGTATACTGAATTTAATGAAAATCGTTGGAGTAGTTTCCGAGATTCAGATTTCCGAGATACAAGAATTACTCGTTTAAAGAAATTAATTAGTTTTTAAGATTAGATATACAAAAGAAATGACACTTTATTATTACTGTACGAGTCATGTCCGCGTGTAATTGTCTATTACATCTGTCCAATTGCAAAAACGACATGCCACTTGTTTTGTTGTTAAAATTTTATACCATAAAGTCAAATATTTAAAATCAAACAAAAATATACGACAGTATTTTTGTTTGATTTTAAATTTTAGTTCACTAATAATTCACTGAAAGGATTGCGTATAACCTATTGAACTTTTACAAATTGTTTATTTGTAGGCGTGAAAATAAATATTTTGTATAGTAAAAAATATTCGTTCCTAGAATACGTCAGGGGTATATATGCAAATTGTTTTATAGATAATATTGGACGCATTTAATTTCAAATTCATGATATCTTTAACACTATTCTCTATTTCTAATTTGCGTCCAGCGTGAAGCGCGTAGGACCAAGTTCAATATTTATCTTTGATTCACAACAAAGTGAAATGAAACTATGTTTTCGGATTTTTCAACCGACTTCAAAAAGGAGGAGGTTCTCAATTCGACTGTATGTTTTTTTTTTATGTTTGTTACCTCAGAACTCCGTCATTTATTAACCGATTTGGACAATTTTTGTTTTGTTTGAAAGGGTATACTTCCAGATTGGTCCCATTTAAATTTCAAAAAAAAAATACCACCCCTAAGGGTGGAAAAACAACTAATGATGAATTTAACCTACTTCTAATTGTCATATTGACTTGAAACTTTGCAAGTATTTCTATTTCCGTTGATAGTACAGTGGTTCGGTGTTGTTGACCTGATCTGATGGCAAGGCCAGAAGGTGGATAGGTGGAACTCTTCAACGGCTAATAGTAGATACTTTGAGTTTGGGCTTATTTTGTTTGATTTGACAAGCCTAACACGTTAGAATCCTTACTTTGCTACTACTGTCTACACTAAAAGAGGAAAAATAAAAACTTTTTAACAAAAAAATAAAAACCGACTTCAACCAAAAGCACTAAAAAGTGAAAAATAACTGATTGGTAGTTTTCATTTACTATACATACCTAATCAAATATTTTCGAAGTCGGTGTGCTTTGCTTTGTATGGGCTGGGACCGATTTCAAAAATATTGGTTAAGTATGTATTTAATAGGTAGGCTTTAATTACTTAGCCAAAGCACACCGACTTCGAAAATATTTGATTAGGTATGTATAGTAAATGAAAACTACCAATCAGTTATTTTTCACTTTTTAGTGCTTTTGTTTGAAGTCGGTTTTTATTTTTTTGTTAAAAAGTTTTTATTCGCGGATTTATTTTGATTTTTGGTTCTCGGCGTTTCGAATGTTTTACAGTAATATCAAGTGAAATTAATTGATATTGATGAATTCATAAAGTCTATATATATATATATATATATATATATATATATATATATATATATATATATATATATATATATAATTTAAGCCATATATATATATATATATATATATATATATATATATATATATATAGCTTAAATAACATGTTATTCTAGAAATATTGTAGAAAACAAGTTTAAAAATTGAATTGAAATAATAAAAATCGCTATGTCGATAATAAAAAATGAAAGTCGCCATGGCTAAAGTTTCTTCATTGCTTAACAAAGAAAGGAAACTCAGACTAAGGAATAAATAAAGACCGAGTGTGATAAAACTAAACGAATTTAACACAATAATATTTTAGAAGAGTATAGTAGTACAAATTAACAATTAATTAATAGAAAATGCATTACTGTGATAATTAAATAAATGTTACTAAAAAAAACTTGCGAACGGTTTTTCTTATTCTATCTTTATTCTTTAAATAAAGTAAATGAAATGTATGGATAAAGCGAGAATAGTAAGTTCACACAGCAAAATCACGCTTCTATTTTTTACTTTTACATTTATTTCGGCAGGCTCCGTCTATATTATTCTTTACTCTGAATTCCAACTATATAAAAAATATTCGCATTTTTTAACATTCGCAATATAAAAAATATAGGTACATAAATTCATTTTAATCAAATTTATACTTCACTAATTGATTAAAATAAAATAATATGTAGCTTGCTCAGTACGTATCTACATATAGTTTCTAAATGTTATTAAATCAATAGTTCAGTTAGATGAAACCAACAATGACATAATTTTATAGTGTATATGGTTTAGTAAACGATAATTGTTACATATAATATACAAGTCTTATAAATGCAAACATTGACGAACGTGAGTTTGAGCCAGTGGGCGGGCGGGCATGTTTATTACTTTCACGATATAAAGGCTCAATGGATTTATATATAAGCTATGTAGGTATCAGTGGCAAAGCGTCCATACAAGGCGTCTTACCTTAAAATTATTTTGCTATAATTTTACATACATTTAATTTTTAAAATGTATTAATATTCTTTTGGAATATATATATATATATATATATATATATATATATATATATATATATATATATATATATATATAATAGTTATATTTATTTCTGCATTAATACGTATGTATATAAAAATTGTGTATTTTCGGAACGGCCTACCTTTGCTAAAATTTCACCCTTCGCCACTGGTAGGTATTTATAATAATCACATTACACTCATTGTAAATCACTTTGCTAAAAGGTCCACCTCGCAGAAGCCTCTACGTCTATTGATTCACGAATAAAAATATAATTTATCATACCTACTTCCGAAAATGAAATAAAATAAAAGTAAACTTTATTCAATAAGACTGACTTATTACGAGCACTCTTGAATCGTTAATTTAACTTAAAGAGCGTGAGATGTGATATCACCGTCTCAGAAAGCAGTTCTGCTCAGACGAGCCGGCGTGAAACACAACACTTGCTCTTTTAAATAACTAGTAATTATATTTTATTCATTTTATTAACAGAACATTCCACATAGTCCGCATTGCATATGAGTCAATCCCACATATTATGTAGATATATCTTAATTCTACGTATTTCCATTAACGAGAAACTCTTGAACTGAGTCCTGTGCTTTACTATTTAAAAAATTTTTAATTTTATTTTTTAATTGTTCAAAGTGCAGCTTATACATTCATCTAATGAACAATTGCATAAGTCGGATATATTCATAATGTCAGGAAATCCTCTCAGTTCCTTTGACAAGATAATAAATTAGAACTATTGGAAAGAAGAACTCGACACTGATATAAAGGCATATTAATTAATTTAGCTTTCAAGAATGCGGCTAGCATTCTTGCCACTATTCCACGCGGACATGACTTGTACAGTAATAACTAAGTGTATATATGTTTGTATATATAATTAAGTATATTTGTAATTTCCTTTTTTGTAAATAAATATTATTTAGCTTTCAGCAAAATTGCCCCATCGTACATATTACAACAACAGAAAGATTAAAATGGACTTAATCCTCTCTCTCTCTCTCTCTCTCTCTCCCTCTCTCTCTGTCTCTCTCTAACAATGAGTCTCTCGATTTTCAACCGACTTCAAAAAGGAGGAGGTTCTCAATTCGACTGTATGTTTTTTTGTTTTTTTTTTTTTGTTTGTTACCTCAGAACTCCGTCATTTATTAACCGATTTGGACAATTTTTATTTTGTTTGAAAGGGTATACTTCCAGATTGGCCCCATTTAAATTTCTAAAAAAAAATACCACCCCTAAGGGTGGAAAAACAACGAATGATGAATTTAACCTATTTCTAATTGTCATATTGACTTGAAACTTTGCAAGTATTTCTATTTCCGTTGATAGTACAGTGGTTCGGTGTTGTTGACCTGATCTGATGGCAAAGCCAGAAGGTGGATAGGTGGAACTCTTCAACGGCTAATAGTAGATACTTTGAGTTTGGGCTTATTTTGTTTGATTTGACAAGCCTAACACGTTAGAATCCTTACTTTGCTACTACTGTCTACACTAAAAAGGGAAAAATAAAAACTTAAAAAAAAACCGACTTCAAACAAAAGCACTAAAAAGTGAAAAATAACTGATTGGTAGTTTTCATTTACTATACATACCTAATCAAATATTTTCGAAGTCGGTGTGCTTTGCTTTGTATGGGCTGGCACCGATTTCGAAAATATTTGATTAGGTATGTATTTAATAGGTAGGCTTTAATTACTTAGCCAATTAAATATATTAATTTTTTATAATAATTACATACTTTTCTATACCTATGTACTATGTACATTGCACATACGAGTATACGTGTAAATAGTCTATTCTATACTTTATTTCCATTAAAATGTACCTAGGGAGGGTGAGTCGCTAGTATCCCATAAATCACCGATCTTTTTGGATTTAAGGTTTTAAATATTTTCTCAATGTCTCTGATGAAACATATTTGAACCCGAAGAAATTATTATTATTTAATGTAACATTAGATTTTATTATTTTAATTGCCTCTGATGGAGATGATTTTAATGATCGAGTTACGATCAAAGGTATTTCTGAAAAAAAAATTTCATTATCAGAATTTATGATTTTATTTCTTGCAAATATTGACTTCGCGTTGGAACATACTTTTAAAAAAAAATGAGAAATTTCCTACTTTACTAAGGAACACTGGATCACAATCACTAAATTTCAATTTTAAATGTTTAAAAATTGGTTTTGTTTTAAAAATATCATTAAATTCATTCAAAATTTAATTTTTTCAATTTTCATTATCTGGGTTTTTATGTATTAAATCTATATCTAGGACTTTTTGAGAAACAAGACTCTTAAAGCAATTTATTTTATAAAGTGTCATAGGTCTGCAGAAAATCTTTTCTGACTTTTGAATACAATTAGGTATGTTCACCGATTAAGCCTGAACCGATTCGGAAATATTTTGTTTCCTTTCCAAGTGGTCCCATATAAATTTTATCAAATTCGAGTGTTTTTTTTAAAAAATCAACATTAAATTATTTTTTAAATAAATTGTTATTATTCCTGTTTAATATATGTACTTGACGTCTACTCCACTTCTTCATGTTTCGTTAAAACAGAAATCAAACCGACTAGGACTTTAATAAAGAAATCGAGTATCTATTGCAGGCAAGCAACAAAAAATAGTAATTTTGCCGCCACTAGAGAATGATTGAGAGTAAATAAAAACGTTGTATTTGAACTTCAATCTAAATTGTGCGAAATATTTAATAAATTACAAATTCTTATATTTTTGTTCTGCGAAATTCTTATAAGTATTTTTTAAGTTTTTTTCTAAAACTGTTTATATTTGTTATAATTGTGTTTAAAGTAATATAAAATAGTTTTTGTATGGTATACACTACGTCAAATTTACCAGATAAGGATGGAGCTGTGTTAGAACTTTGTATACAAATAAGTGCGAAACAAAAAATAAATATTATAATTTTAATTATTCTTCCAACTTTTACAGAAAAAGCAAAAGATTTACAGAAAGCGAAGTAATAATATTTTGTTCGGTGAAACTCTGTATTTGGTTAGTTTTCATTTATGAATTTTCACTTCATTTCTAAGCCATCAAAAAATCTAAACATCCAAATAGTCTGCCAACAGTGTGACGTCCCAACGACCTTGAAACCTTTTTTCTATCTCTGATGTATTGATGGAGTGAATAATTTATACCTGTCAGTTCAAGTACCCTAGGTTTTTTTGCAAACAATCAAACTACGATTTTAGAAAATGAATTTTCAGAGTCCTTACATGTCATCCTAAGTTTTTATTAGATGTTGATCAAGTAATATACATATGATTTTTAAGTTACCGCAAATCAACTATTTAGTTTCGGTGTAAAAAAAAATGATGTGATATGTTAAAACAAAGCTTATAAATGGAATATATAGGTCAAGATTTATATGTTATATGCGACATTAATTAGAAAAACATTTTCATCGCAGACCAGTGTAATCAACTAGGTTCTCCTTTGTCGATATATTTAAGTCGCAAGTTCCACGTAATACATACAGCAAGGCGAATCATAGTTTTAATAGAAGTTCTGCGAGTAGTTGTGATCCCATTGAAGAAGGTCCATTAACTATAAGTAGATAGCACAGACTTAACGGGTCTTTTCTTTATAATAGCGAAATAACGTAATAAGCAAAATATCTGCCACATCGTTAAAAAGACTGCATTTGCTTGACTTTCGTAACATGTTTGAAATATAATAATACAAAAAAAACTTTTTGGCTTTTGATATCAGTAATAATATGATGGCTGTAATGACTTACAAACATGTATGATTGTGAATAAGTATGATTTTGACTCGCGCTTCGAGGGTTCCGTACCGCTGAATATTGTGTTGTTTTTACTAACATATTTACACACAAATATATTTTTTACGTTTTCGCAATACACACTTTGTTATTTGTAAAAATAAGTTAGCGTTGCATAATTTTTCTTCAAGATATTATGGATAACAAAAATAATTCTTGCTATCGTAACTCAAAATATCCAGTATCTTAAAAGATGCAAAACGTTTAACTTTAAATAAATTTTCCTTTAAGGTATTTAGCAAGCTCTACTATCTCTATTTACTAAACATTTTTCTACTCCATCTTCCACAAATAGAGTAAAAGAGTACAATGTTTAAACTCGCTACAATGTTTACGACTTAAGGATCATGTAACTCGGCTAATTGGTTTTTAAACTAACATACTAACAAGCTAAAATCCAATAATATGTACACCTGAAGCTTACAGTCCTTCTTTTTTAAGTAATATATACAAACTGCCATTCTTATTTTGCTATATCTCTTTGCCCGAGGCTACGTTCGCGTAGACTTAAAATATATGTTTATTTAATTGTATTGAAGATAAAACTTTTCCCCATTAAAGAGCCCAACCCCCTTTTACCTTTTTAAGGGATGAATTTCAAAAATAAAAAAAATTATTGTTTTATTTTTCATTTTAAAGGTAAATACCACTTTCCGTGCATCCGTGCACATTCGCGTTAAGAAAACAGAGTTTCATACGATCTTTTTCCCTATTTTACCCCTTAGGGGATGAATTTCGAAAAACTCTTTCTTAGCGTATGCCTACATTGTATAAGGAATATGTCCTTCAAATTTTACGTTTCTACAACCAGCGGTTTAGGCTGTGCGTTGATCGATCAGTCAGTCAGGACAAAGCATTTTATGTATATATAGATAACATGATTTTATATGAGTGAATCTTATCGAAGGAAGAAATATTTATTTATTTATTTTGTTCTATACAACTGTATTACGCAATTATTCGCACTTAGGAGCGCACCTGAGCGAAGCGATAGTTGCATTCGAAAGTCGGGAACCAAAAATCAAAATGAATCCGAAAAAAAACCCGAAAAGATATTTAAAGTATAGTTTTAATTGTTTGATATTTTTTAAATTATTTCAGGCCTTTTGCCTTTTTAGGATTTGCTATTTTTTCATTGCAAGAACAGACTAACCTATATTTATTTATTTTTTTTCTTTTTCGACTTAAATACACAAAGTATTCTTAACATGATAAGGTTTAATTTACAAAAGATCTGGGTGCAGTTTTACTTTTAAATATAAAATGTTGCAAAAAAAATGTTTTTGCATTTAACTTTTTCAACTTTTTGGAAATGCAGGCTAAATGAGATGCTATCCGTAGGCATTAATGTATGGAGTAATAAAAACTTTTTAACAAAAAAATAAAAACCGACTTCAAACAAAAGCACTAAAAAGTGAAAAATAACTGATTGGTAGTTTTCATTTACTATACATACCTAATCAAATATTTTCGAAGTCGGTGTGCTTTGGCTAAGTAATTAAAGCCTACCTATTAAATACATACCTAATCAAATATTTTTGAAATCGGTCCCAGCCCATACAAAGCAAAGCACACCGACTTCGAAAATATTTGATTAGGTATGTATAGTAAATGAAAACTACCAATCAGTTATTTTTCACTTTTTAGTGCTTTTGTTTGAAGTCGGTTTTTATTTTTTTGTTAAAAAGTTTTTATTTTTCCCTTTTTAGTGTAGACAGTAGTAGCAAAGTAAGGATTCTAACGTGTTAGGCTTGTCAAATCAAACAAAATAAGCCCAAACTCAAAGTATCTACTATTAGCCGTTGAAGAGTTCCACCTATCCACCTTCTGGCCTTGCCATCAGATCAGGTCAACAACACCGAACCACTGTACTATCAACGGAAATAGAAATACTTGCAAAGTTTCAAGTCAATATGACAATTAGAAGTAGATTAAATTCATCATTAGTTGTTTTTCCACCCTTAGGGGTGGTATTTTTTTTTTTTGAAATTTAAATGGGACCACTTTGGAAGTATACCCTTTCAAACAAAACAAAAATTGTCCAAATCGGTTAATAAATGACGGAGTTCTAAGGTAACAAACATAAAAAAAAAACATACAGTCGAATTGAGAACCTCCTCCTTTTTGAAGTCGGTTGAAAAAGAATCATAATAACAGCAGGAAAAAGTTACATATGATTTGGCCAAACTCTCACATTATTTTTATGAAAACTAGTTATTAGATGTCTATAGCAAATTTAGTTTAAAAGAAAATAAACTATAAACGCAAAAAATACTTTGAAACTCAAGTTAGTTTTAAAATATATGAAAATATTTATCAGCCATTTTCAAGAAATATTTTATTTGATTACGTACTTGTATTTTGTACGCAATAACTCTATAATTGAGTGGCCCTCTCTAATAAATATTTTGTAATATCTTTAAAAGTAAATATTAAACGCATATTTTTTGATATAAAGTTTGAATATATCTATTTTCTTAATTATTAAATATTTGTGTTCGTAAAAATTTGTTTTCGTTGTTTTACAAATTGGAAAATATACTTTTCAAATGAAAAAAGATATAACGGATAAGAATAGCGGAAATATAAGGAAAGGCACAAAGGATATACTTACCAAAAAAATCTCCCAAGTCCGCGATTTTTTAAAATAATTATTAAATTAAATAAATAAATATATATATAATGATAATAAATAAAAATATATAATGATAAAAAATTAAAAAAAAAAAGAAATAAAAGAAAGTTTTTAAAATAAAATCACCAATTAAAATCCACAAAAACCACTAGCAAAAAATTTAAAGGCGCTCGTCTCTTTTATTATAGGTATATTATCTTATATGATTAAAAATAAAACAGTTTAAATGCCTAAGTTTGTTCGAAGACGCGAGGGACGGCGCCGCGAGTGCACTTTGCAACGATGCACCGGAAAGTGACAGTATTATAGGGAATATTCAGGGCCTAGGTTGCAATTAGTCATGTGAGCGTTACAGGTATCGATAAACATTCAGGGCTTTAGAAATATATCGTTATCGACTAAAGGGCAATATTAAAATAAAGTTAAATTATATGTGTACAAATATTTACTTTCGTAGATGTCGCGGTAAAGTTAGATAATTGATATATTTTGTACTTATTATTTACAAATGAAATATATGTATTGTATTTACATACTCTTTACTCGGTGCCTTTTTTTAAATTACATACATTATAATCGAGATTTATTTATTTTTTCGAGCTGTAACCAATATTACTTATTTAAATTTTGTCGATATGTTCTGAAATGTAACCACACTGAAGCGCGCGCATCAAATACAAACTCTTGCCCGCCATCATGACAAAATCTGCGAGGGTACATTGTTTGCAAAGTCAGCAAATAATCATTGGCAGACCTGTAATCCCACCACGATCGCGGACATGCCGGCGTTACAGTTATCAATATTTCTTAGAAATTTAATTAATTTCTTAGAAATTTACCTGGAAGTGCTAAAAATCTATTCTATAACTAGCGACTCAACCTCGCTTCCTACCTTGCTTCGCGATACAATCTTTCATCCCCATTTTCACCCCAGGATGATTTCCGGGATAAAAAAATATCCTATGTCCTTCCTAGGGTCTCAAGCTATCTTCTTACCAAATTTTATCTTAATCGGTTCAGTAGACCCAGAGATTACTCTTACAACCTCACAAACTCACTAACTTTACTTTTTTATAATATTAGTGTAGACTAATATAACTATCATACATTTTAACAAAACTCTGAATTTCTTTTTTAAATATTGTTGTCATAATGAAGAAACAGAACAACTGAACTTCAATCTGTAACTCACTATTTTTGTTTTACCCAAATTTTTCGCTTTTCAGTAAAAAATTTCAAATATTTCTTTCACCCAAACTTTGTCGTGGCAATTCCAAATACAACAAAAAAGAATTAGCCAAATAGGTGCAGCCGTTCTGAAATAGTTCGCTTACATATATTTGGCAATTGATTTTTATTTATATACTCGTAAATGATAGATATTCAAAATGAAAGTAAACATCAACTTTGTAATTTAAAGGTGGTTCTATAAACGTACTTTATCCACTTTGTAAAAATATTACTTAGGATTACACGTAAATCCACACACAGAGATATTTAATGGGTGGAAATGGGAACAAAATCTGATAGCAAACAAAACCAACACGTATTGGAATTTTTAAGGGAATATTCAATATTCATGATACCCTGTAAAATTTTAATATTTGAATATAGATAGATTCCATCTGGAAATGGTTATTTTTATATATTCGTATAATATAAATGAATATTTTTTTTCATTAAAAGTAAAAATCAATAATTGGTTTGATTTCTTAAATAACATTAGTTAAATATTTGAGAATATTTCAGTTTTACTTACATAATATATAGAAAATGCTATTATCACTAGTGACACAAGCAAATTCAGGCAAGCTTTCGTGTCCTTACGTACGTTGATATACCTATAACTGAATGTACCCACATCTTAAGAAATATTATTATATTAGATATTAAAGGATCTATTTAAAGAAGACATCCACTAGAAGACGAATGTAAACATTTATATACAATACTCGTACAACATAAGATTTTCAGTTTAAAAGCCAATTACGATATACGAGCGACTTACATACTTAACCGCTTACTTACTTACTTACTTACCCGCTTCCTCGCTTCGCTCGACTGCGTCTCTATGTATGCGGATTTCGTGCGCAATTTCATGAGTTTTTTTGAGCGGAACCCTAATGCTTTTTCTTAAATAAAAAGTAGGCTAAGTTACTCCTAATAACATCAGCTGTCTGGCAGTGAAAGTTGCGTCAAAATCACCGTTGCCGAAATTCGGTTTCGGTCGTAAAAACCAGTTTCGGTCGGACACTAACAGCGTTTTACTAAATGCATTTGAAATTATATACAATCCTTATAAGAAAAACACAAATTTTATAATTTTTGTCTATCTGACTGTTTGTTTCGGATAATCTCTGAAACGGCTGGACTGATTTTGACGGAACTTTTTCTGGAAGATATTGATGATGAAGATACTAATGTTATAGGGAGTAACATAGGCTACTTTTATTTTAGAAAAAGAACGAGGGTTCCGCTCAAAAAAATTAAAACGTACCTATATGTTGCTAAATATATACCAGTGGTGAAGGATCCATACAAGAAAGACGTCTTACCTTAAAATTATTTTGCTATATTTTTACATTCATTTAATTTTTTAAATGTATAAATGTTCTTTTGGAAATAGGAGCCGGTGTCAGGTGATAGGTCAAGTAGTAACAGTGTTCAGAAAAATAATAAAAAAAATTAGTTATTAGTCTTATTTTTGTAATGTTACCTTGAATAGTAAGTCCTTTTGTTAATCAGCGTCTAAAAAATGTTTGATGAAATATTCAGGTAATCTTCAGATTAGTCCAGCGGGTTATCCTGCGAATTTTGTTAAGTTTGGACTGGATTTTTGCGAAGTTTGGACGCGGGCAAAGCCGCGGGTATTATATACTAAACTATATATATATAAATATATATATATATATATATATATATATATATATATATATATATCTATATAATATATCTATATATATATATATATGTATATATATATATATATATATATATATATATATATATATATATATATATATATATATATATATATATATATATATATATATATATCACTGTATCAACTATCTGGTATCCATAACACAAACCTCGTAGCTTACTACCATGGAACTAGATGGTGCTGCGTATGAATGTCCCAACATATTTATTTATATATCAGCAGGGCTTTTCTTGTGGGGGTACGAGGGAAAAAAATAAATAAATTTGAAAAAAAATAAAATAAAATCAATTTTGGTATCCTTAACAAAAAAAAATAGTTTTTTTAATAGGTCAAAATTATCCAAATACAAAATCTAATCAATGTTTCCTGAACAGTTACTACGTCGTTTCATACGAGATTCTTATAACTAGTTGAGACTCTGTCACCGTGCAATGTGTGTTTGTATACTTACTACGTAATGGGGAAGAATTTTGTCATTTTATTGTTCTCATACCCCAAAAATGGCCAATTGAAGTTGAAAAAAAAAACATTACGTTTGTAGAAATAGACATTCGTACGTTGACAAACAAGTTCCATTTGAATTGACGAAATATTATCCGGGCATTTCGCAATTATTTAGTAGACAAAAAGGTACAAAAAAATTTAACTCCGCTCATCAATACTGTACCAATTTCAACGAGCGAATGCGAGAGAGGATTTTCGCATATGAACTTGATAATGACCCCGCAAAGAGCTTATCTTTTAGTGAAAACAGTTTCATCGCTATTGGTTATCAAGTTCTACCGTCCATCACAAATTATCTTTGAACCTTTGAAGTATGTGGCTTCATGGTTACTTAAAAATCATCATTTTGCCACGTACCAAAACAGTAAAGTTCGTAAGTGCGAACAGATTTATGATGAAAATTTGGAGACTGCTTTAATATTTGTGTACTTAGCATAGGCTAAGTATATTCACAACGAAAGTTACTTTTTTATATTGTTTCTCACCTAAATATAAGTTCACATTTTATTTCCAAAGATTATGTTTTTAAACTATAAAAAATAATTTACTTGGATTTTTTCCTCAAAACACAGTGGCAAGGGGTGGGGAGGTCGCACAAAAAATTATGGAATAAACTTTAGAGAATTAGCGTGCCCCCTAAAAAGAAGTGACAAAAAAGGTATGTATGTAAAATGTAAAAGTTCCTTAAATATTGAAGTTATCAAGTTTACTCCGAGGAAATATTCCTTTATTTAAAAAAAATAATACTAACGAAACCTTTAAAATGAAAAATTTACCTTTATCGCAACAAACTAATAATACAGTTAAATACACCGTCCCTATAAACTCACCAATAGAGTCAACGGTATATTAGGATAAAATCTGTGGAAAAAGCTTTGTATCTTACAATTATAGAAAACCGTATGTGCGTGTGTGTGTGTTTGTGTGTGTATGTGTGTGTTTGTGTGTGTGTAGAATAGTTTTTTTCACAACACATGATGTGATACTAAATTTTCATTTAGTTATTTTCACTTAGTTTAATCACGATATATGTATTATTAGTTCAGGTATAAAAAGTGTGCTATTAATTAAATTCAATTTGAAGCTTTTTACATTCGAAAATTTTGTAACTGAAGCTTACGTTAACGCTCTATCATTTTAAGTCACTAGGCGAGGGTTATTGATAGGTATTATGTAAATTATAGAGTGGCAGTGGTAGCACAGGTTGGAAACAAAGTGAAGCGGGTTCAAATCCCGGGTCTCGCACCTCTGATATTTTCATGTGTGAATCTTTTCTAATATGATTGCCTTACGATGAAGGAAATCATCGTGACGAAACCTGCATGTGTGAAAAAGACATGTGAAGTCCGCCAATCCGCACTTGACCAGCGTGGTAGACTCCTTGTATTGAAGGGAGGCCCGTACCCTTGCCCGTGTATTTTTAATACAAAAAAGTACTTTTAAAAGTACACTTTCTTAAAGAACAACTATACTTAAAGGTTGATTTTTTCTACATCTCAATCAATTCTAAATTGGATTGAGTTCGATTTACAACAACTGCATTGAACACCTTTGCCCTTATCTATATAGATAAATAAAGTTAATTATGAAAATGTGTTAGTGATTGTTTGTTACGTCAAAGCCACCAGTATCACAATCCAAAGGCTAAAAGCATTGAATGTGCTATATAACATACAAACCTAAGTGATTCAAAAAATTCTAACTTCGACCCATAATACTGGAAAAGCTATTAGTAAATGTATCAAAAAACTTTTCTTAACTATAGATTATGTGGTTATACGTATGTTTTTGTATAATTTAAATATAACTATTATTCTAACTGAAAAAAAAACTGATTTTTGCGCCTGTTTTGAAGTTTAATGAAAAATTCTAAATTGAAACTTCTATAAAATATGACCGCACTGGTACTTATATTTTTTAATCTTTAAAATTGTATAATTATTTTATCGAACGAAAATAGTGATCGATTAGGGATAATGTTTTTACAATTACGAATACTTGCGTAAATCTAAGATAGTATTAAATGAAAACATTTTTTTCTTGGTCACGTAAACTTGTATTTATTTTTAGAAGCTTAAGTGTTTTTGTTATAAATAGTAATAAAATAAAATAATATTTAATATTTACATGTATGTATTTATACTAAAACTAGCACAACCCGCGGCTTCGCTCGCGCTAAAACTACAAAGAAAACTCGAAAAAGGAGTTTTTAGACATTTTTTCTATGTACAGACATTCGATGTCTACAGTTTTATTATACTTTATTATTTGCAAAAATAAGTTCGTATTTCTTATTATTTCTTATAGATATATGGAAAACAAATTTAAATTTTGCGATCGTAACTCAAAATATCCAGTATCTTAGAAGATGTTAAACGTAGGTATATTCTGTAAATAAATTTTCATTTTAGGTATTTTTCAAGCTCCACTTTCTCTATTTATTACACGCTTTTTTACTCCATCTTACCAAAGTTCTAAAAGAGTACAATGATACAACTCGCATTCAATGTTTCCGACTTAAGAACCATGAAAGTCGGCTGATATGAGTTTTTTATTTATATATTAATTTATTTATTTATTAAGATTATCAACAGAAATGACGACAATAATACAAAGATAATGTACATAATAAATTAAATACAGTGTTATCTATTTCTTTTTAGAGGTACCTAATTACAACATGCGTAGAAACAAAAGAAAACAATCAGTTTAATAAAAGAAATTATAATAAGAAATTAAAAAACTCTAATACATTATTGGACAAATTAATATAAATCAGGGGACACGGAGTGCCCCCGCCAAGTCGAGCAAAAAAGGGCACGACAGTACCATCCTTTTCTCGAAGCGATTCAGAGCATTTTCCACCCCCCACCCCCCACCCCCCCCCCCCCCATAACTTCGTTATGGATAAAGCTAGAAGCCTGAATTTTCAGTGAATAAAAAAACATAATAAAACTAGGCATATTTCCAAATTACATTCAATTTGAACCTGTAGTTTAAGAACTGTTGCAGATCAAAATTCGTTAATATCGTCACTCACTAACTCACTCACCGATCAACAAAATTCTAAGGTACTTCTAGCAGACATAGGAACTTCAAATTTTGAACACAATAAGTGCTTAGCCTATAACGCAAGGAAAACTCAAACATCATGCAATTTCAATCCTGTTTTCGAAATATACAAACTGCATAAGTAACTTTGTATTCCTATACAAATAGATATGCGATATATGGGATTACAAAGTTATTTTTGCAGTTCATACATATCATTTTCGTCACTTAAACTACCCAAATGTATAGCTGGGTAAATAGTGGATATACTGTAAGTGTTAGCGACGACTAAAATGTAATTATCAATATTGTAAATAGTTTTAAGAAATAATATATTTAATATATAAATTAAAACTTATATGTATATATGATCGTAAATATAAAAAAAATGTACAAGTAATCGAACACTCTGGTGTTTCCGTAGCGAGAGCCGCTCTCAGTTGCTACAAGATCTCAAATATAATAAAAATATAGGAGTAATCGAAGACCCGGGTTTTTTCATAACGAGAATCACTTTGTATCTTATCACCTCAGGGTAATACCGTAGCGAGAGCCGCTCTCAGGTGCTACAAGATCTCAAATATAATAAAAATACGTGAGTAATCGAAGACTTGGGTGTTTCCGTAGTGAGAATCGCTCTGTGCCTTATCATCTCGGGGCAATACCGTAGCGAGAGCCGCTCTCAGTTGCTACAAGATCTCAAATATAAAACATACATAATATGAGTAATCGAAGATTCGGGTGTTTTCATAACGACAATCGCTGTGTGCCTTATCACTTCGGGACAAAACCGTAGCGAGAGCCGCTCTCAGTTGTGTGTTGTGCTCTCAGTTGTCATCGAGATTTTTTTGTATAGGATAAATATAACTATTAAATAAATTATCTAACATTAATTTTAGCCACTTAGCACTATGTATGTAATATGTATACGTGGTCTATCTTTTGTATACCTAAAAAAACTTATATGAAGAAATGTAATTCAAGATTAGGATGCATTACTCAGGGGTTCAGTCAAAACGAATTATTATTCCTACGCTAAAAAATGTTTTAAATATCTCCTTGTAGATTATTACGTAAAATTATATTACATAATTGATGTCCATAATAAACATTGTTGTGGTAGTACAGAGCCCTTGGAGCGTTAGTTCGACTTCTACTTGACTAATACATACAATATGTATTTATCAATATTTAGTTTAGTCATGTTAAAAAACACAGGAATAACTCATATATTATTTTATTAACTTAAATATCCAACTTAAAATATATCTTTCTCAGAGTTCCGTTTGTCATCACTAAGTATTTAATTTGTTAGTCAATTCCCAGTTTAAAAATCATAAAATATTTTAAATTTACATTATTTTTTCCTTCCATTATTTAAATTGAATTTTTTTTTTCATTTCCCGATATCTTACTTTTATTTTTTTCACCTCATTCATATATTCTAATAAAATTTATAATTAATGGTAAATTAATTATACAATGTTTTAAATTAATTTTACAATTTTATTTAAATTAATTATACATGGCCATCGCACATGATAATAGAATCTACAAATAACAAAATTTACCTAAAATTAGCGTTCTGAGTGCATCATTTATGTTAGTGTATGCATAAATTTGACCCGCTAGTGCTATGTTCAGTTCATCTCAGCCCAAACACGTCCACAGCTGGACATAGGCCTCCCCCAAAAAGTTCCACGACAACCAGTCTTGTGCCATCCGCATCCAGTGGGCTTCAGCGACTTTGACCAAGTCGTCCGTCCACCTTGGTCATGATATGTTGGTATGATATGGTATGGTATAAACGGGCTTGTTTCCGCAACTCGACGTCTGCGCGCCTATTTTGCGTGTCATGATATGTTTAATTAGGACTATTTAAAGTAGTAGACTCTTATGTGATTATGTTTCCGTGCGATGGCCAAGTCATTCTATTAATTAAAGAAATAATTATATCTCATATTAATACGGTCACTATAAAATGTTGTAACTTAACTAATTCCGTAACGATTTATGACAAAGTTGTCGGATAGATGCTTCCATAGATAGGTAATGAATAAATTAACCGACTTGGTTTTACATTACAACTCATAGCTTTTTGCGGTAGAAGAAATGCGTTGCGAGACTTGCAATTTTTTTACACAATGTTTTTGATGGGATTTTTATTATTATAAATAGTTTTATTATTATATATTAATCACATTGAAGAAAACAAAATAATTTCAATGTAATACTAATTAATTCATTATTTTTAAAGAAGTTGACTTATTCTAATTTGAAGGCAGGTAAACTATCGCAAGTAATATCGAGCCCAGAAATCTTCTCATCAGATCTTAATATGTGCTCGCTAGTCTGGCTAAACGTTATTTTTAAAGACCCAATGATATGTACATCTGATGCTTACAGCCCTTCTTTTTTAAGTTGCATATACATACAAAGTGCCATTCTTATTTTGTTATAGCTTTTTGCCCGCGGCTACATTCGCACGTACTAAAAAATTTGCTCAGTTTTAATTTCCTTTGAATTTATATGTTTTCATATAGAATTTTTAATATTATGTGTTCATTTTAATAATCATTATAGATTCACTTAGTTTCCACTAAAAAACAACCACAAATATACCACATTGTTGAATGATCTGTTTAGTTCTGGGTTCTGTTAAAATGTCCTTGTGAAAAGCAATCAAATCAAATCAGTGGTATTCGAGGTATGAATATTGATTCCCCCCGAGGGCCTGTGTGGCCGCTATAATGTTTGATGACTTGCAGTATATATCCCCTTATAATACAGTCTAATCCCTTACATAACTTAAGTGATTTTTTTATTATAGATAGCAGGATACTGTCTAGCTAGGTTCTCTCCCTCGCGGTCTAGGTCTGTTATAGTTGTCACTGCTGTGACCAGACGAGAAGTTATACATAATTTTTCGTTATCTTCTTCATATCCCACACAGTAAGTGTGCACTTTCGGAAGACTCGAACCATGTTACTCTGTTTAAATATATTCAACCAACTCCAACTTCACCGCCCAGTTTTACCCCCTTAGCAGCTGAATTTTGAAAAATTCCAAATTCCGTTGATCCGTCAGTCAGTCATTCAGGATACAGCATTTTATATTTATAGATTAATCCGACAAGAGAAGGAGATAGAATACATTACAAGAAAGTGAAAAAATAATAAAAATAATACTGAATAATATGTAATGTAATAGGTATATGTTAAATAAAATGTAAAATCTAATACCTATATTTAAATGAGAAATTCTTGTTTATTCATTTTTTTATACAGACGATCTCGGAAACGGTTCTAATGATTTCGCTTAAATTTGGTATGTGGGGGTTTTCGGCGGCGAAAAATCGTTCTAGATTAGTCTTATATTTAGGAAAACGCGTGTTTTCGAGTTTTCATGCGGTTTTCTTTCGCATTATCCACGCAAAATATGGTCGCTAATTTCGCACAGTCGGACATTAGCATCAGGGTGTCCGGGTTCGAATGTTGGTCATATACAAAATTATTACTTTTGTTTTTTTCTTTTTTTTTTTATTTATTCGAGTTTTTAGTTTTTCTAAAAAATGAAAACTGTACTTTCAGCCAAAATCGTCGAGTGAAGCTCGGTCACCCAGGCACTAGTTTTTAATCTTGGTAAAAATATTATGAAAAAAAAACCTTACTTTTATCCTACTCCTGACTCTATAATCAACTCATTCTCTTGTAGGTCACTTTTTTTAAATTTCACTTCTACCGTGTTCAGAGTTCAACTAGAGTTTTTCAGAGTTATAAATAAATATGTAAATCAATTTTGATTATGATCAATTTTTAAAAGATTTCGATCACTGGGCGAATACTAGTGTTTAGAAATGAACAAACAACTGTTAAGAGTGCAGAGTTATTTAATAAGCCATTTACATTAATATGGTCAGTATTTCTATGAAAATGTTTACAGAATATTCACATTACAACCAGCTCTTTCAGGTTGATCGCAAACATTTTTAGAAGGGTTGAAGTGAAGTTTGTCGGGGCACTGGCGACAAATTGGTTTGTGGTCCGGACTTATGCAGTAATAGAACAATTCACAATCATCAGGATGTGGCAACAAAGAATCTCTAACATCTTCACTTGCGCAGGATACCTCGGTTACACTGTTCTTTAAGCATTGCTCTGGAATGTCAGGTCTGTAAAATTAAATAATAAATATTTATTAATTCCTACTGTTTAAATACGAGATGTTAAGTAATTCACAATATATTGAAACGTCTCTCAATTGACCAATGATAAGCTACTTTAAATTAACCTTTTCGGATTTTTTCGAGGGCTTATGTAGATTTTTGGATGCCGACGTTTTGAATCACTGTATAATGTCTGTATTAATTAATAATAACTTTTGAGACGTCTAGAGCCTTAGCCTTCCCTGCTACCTTAGTTGCTGTATTAGTATTCGAAAAACGTAAAAGTATTCGAAATAACGGGAACGAAAAATCAAAATAACTTTGCTAAAAAAACCGAAAAGATATTTTTGTTTAACATGTCAAATATTCGCGTAAATCTAAGAAAGTATAATGTTTTGTTAATTAAAAATTTATGAACAAAATCACTTTATATTTTACGCCAAAGCACTTTAACACACTGCTACCTGTTGCGCTACTGATACATTCCTTGTACAATCGCAACAGAAATGTTTAAAATCAAGCGTAGCATCTAAGTTACTTGAATTTAATCTAATGTTTCATAAGAATACCATAAGTAAATCTAAATAACTGCCAAGAAAATAGTTCATCTAATGTATAAAAACCTCGTGTCACGGTGTTTGTGGTCGCACTACTCCAAAACGGCTAGACCGATTTTAATTATATATTTTTTTATATTTGGTAGATATAAGAATAGGTCATAAAGTATTTTCCACCCTTCTACTCCCACCCCTCATTTTTAAACGTGATTTTAGTTTAGTATTTTCTTAACAATCTATACTAATATAATAAAGAGGTAAAGTTTGTGAGTTTGTGATGTTGAAGGGGGTAACCTTTGGATCTACTGAACCGATTTGGTAAAATTTGGTAAGAAAATAGTTTGAGACCATGGGAAGGACATAGGATACTTTTTATCCCGGAAATCATCCCTTAAGGAGGTGAAAATGGGAATGAAAGTTTGTATTGGGAAGCAAGCTAGGGACAAACCCGCGCGAAGCGAGGGCAAGTCGCTAGTGCTATATAACAACAGCGACGACCCGAGCAAAGCGAGTGTGAGTCGCTTTATAACATAAAACCAAAGAGTTTGTTTTTTGTAGATTGAACGCGCGCGGAGCCACGGGTTCTGCACTAGTTATATTTAAAAATTGCCAAATTCTATTAGCAATACCGAAGATGTACTGCGCCGACCCAAAGTAATTAGCAAATGGGCAAAGGGATGATGAAGATATATTTAAAAATTTATATATTTCACACTTGGATATAATTAAAATGATATTGATCATTTAAATTATATCCAAGTGTAGAATTTATTATTAGTAAGTAATTAAGTATATCAATTAGTACTTGCAATTTTAGCATTTGTCTCCTTTGACGACAAATCTTAATCTATGCAAACAAGCGCAACTATTGATTTTATCAATTTACTTACTGAGAATTCGCTCCGCAAGCAAAAGCCAATAGGACCACAACCAGTATGATTCTAAAGACTGTCATATTGAAAGCCTCAAACTAAAATACATGGAGAATCTTCAGCTTCCATTTATAGACACTATTCCTTTGACATATTTATCAAAGTTATAAGTGTTTATCGTGAATCCTTAATTCAAGTGATATCTGTTTCGAGAGATCTATATCATTAACACTTCTCTCTATTAGTTATATTTCAACACTATTTATACCCACGGGTTTACACGCGTTTGATTCAATCTGACCCAGGCTACTTTAACAAGTATTCTTATTTTCGCACACCTAAATAAATTGTCAACTAAAATGTAAATTAAATTGTCAATAATGTATCCTGGAAGCAAAAAATCATCATGATGGTTCCGAAGTTAATTATGCTGTGGCCTAACTGAAATAAGTTCACTTCTTTATAATGAATAAGTGAAATCACCCACCCATAATATTAAACAAACAATATCCGCCCGTATATTTTATGTAAATAAAATTGACTTGGATTCAAGACGAATCTAATGATGTATGAACCATTACAATTGGTAGAGTAGTATTTACGAAGGAACATAGGATCAGACGAGTCGACTAAGAATAACGGATAGTTTTATTTAAATGTAACTTAATATCTTCAATAGTTAAGCTAATTTTCTTCCATGTCTGGTTAATTCCACTCTTGATATTAAACGTAATGCCTACGTTATAATTCAATCAAGCAAAGAACTAGGTAATAACATGCAATGATTAATTATTATTGATAGATTTATTTTCCCACAGTTAAAAAGAATACTATTATTGAAGTGAAACTTCTTTAAAATCGTTGTGATTTGTAACTCGATAAAACGGAAATGCGTCACGACTAAACACAAATACACACACACATATCTGTCGTCTGTAATGCGCGCTAGGTAACGGACGCGCATTGCATTGCACACTCTGACCCGAATTTTTATTCGCGTACTGCGCGGCTTAGCCGCTGCCGGATACAGCCGCTATGAGTTCCGAAAAACTCATAGCTAACGAACTGTTGGCGTTTATACAGCACGCCATCGACTCTATGGACGAGGTCAGCTTCATGCAGATCTGCAAGTCGAACTTTAAAGAAGAGGAGATTTGCAGGAGCAAGGTGCTGCTCTACGAGACTCTCGGCCAGGCCGACCGAATTTCTACTCGCAGAAGGGATGAAAAGGGGGAGAGAAGTCTTCAGGACATCATTAATCTTCTGAAGACAACCGATCCTAACGACGAACCCGATCCTAACGACTGAACGACGTGCCCGCCTTCGTGGCAAAGCAGCTGAACAAGCTGCCTCCCGTCACGTTCGATCACGTTGACGTCACCAGGCTGCTCAAGGATATCACCACCCTGAAAGCTGGCCTGGCAGAGGTGCAGTTTAAGTTAGAGATTTCCGAATCTACCATCAGTGAGCTGCGCGCAGAATTATTATCATTCAAAAGGTTAGGTTCTGTAAGTAGGTCACCGGAGTTCACTAACATAAACACACGTCGCGGCGCACAAATTGACTCCATCAGTAGTTTGTCGTCGCCGCCGATTACTGCTGAGGTGCGCGAATCGCGCGACACAGCTACGCCTGCCGCCCGCTCCCCGGCCCCGCTGATGACGTCGAGTGCGAGCGCGGTCATGACCCCGCCGCGTGCATACGCCGCAGTCGCAGCCGCGCCCGCCCCCGCCGCTACACCCGCCCCGCTAAGCAAGCGGCCCTCGAATGGAGGGAAAAAGAAGAGCCGGAGCAGACCAACTGCCAAACAGGTGCCTCCGTCAGGTTCCACAAAGAACAAATCTGACGAGGAGGGCTTCACTAAAGTGGAGAGGAAGAAGAGGAAGCCCTCATGCCGTAACATCTGTGGCACAGCTCCGAACCAGCCAGACCATCCGATGCGCCCCGCCGTACCATCGACGCCGCTGTATGTGTCCCGATTGCACTGGTCTACGAAGGTCGAGGATGTCGTAGACTACGTCCAGAAGAGGTCCAACTTCAAATTGAGGGTTGAACGGCTGGTACCTCGCCACAAAACGAGTTTCAATTCGTTTTTGGTGAGAGTGCCGACTCATCATCTGCCAACCTTCATGAAGGAGGACTTCTGGCCGCAGGGCGTCGTATTTCGAAAGTTCCGAGGTCGTTTGCCCGCTGACACAGCTCACACGTCTGCAATTCGTGTGAATTAGTTATAATTAATATGCATATATATGTTAGTTTTAAGGTATATATTATGCTATGGGCCTCTGTTTACGTATTTAAGATCCTTATGTAAATATTGCCTGAAATAAATGATTAAATAAATAAATAAAAAAATATATATATATATATATATATATATATATATATATATATATATATATATATATATATATATATATATATATATATATATACACATATATATATAGGATTAAGCCGGCGCGGCGAGAGAATGAGATAGAATACATTGTCATGTTGCCATGGGAACCGTTGTTATTGACTGACAAATATTAATGTTATATATTTTCTGTATATGATATTCTATAATGATATTATTGTAATTTGACTAATATAACTTATTTAATTATTTGAGATAGAATACATTACACAGGAAGTGAAAAATAATAAAATTCATTACTGACCAATATGTAATGTATATTTATGTCAAATAAAATGTAAAATAACTTTTAAGCTTGGTAAAAATATTATAAAAAAATAAACCTTATAATTGTCCTACTCCTGATAGGTACTCTATACTCATCTTATCATCTCATTCTCTCGTAGGTTACTTTTCTGAAGTTTCGCTTCAACTATGTGTGAATTGCACACTTTGGCCGATAATATATTGTTTTATTTAATATTAGTTTAAAGAATGATTTTTTAAGATGCATTAATTACTTTACTTATATATACTATCTAGATAATGAAATCTAGGAAATTGATTTTAGTCATAACTAACAGTAGTATCGATTATAAATACTGTGTATGTATCAGCTCTAATACGGATGACAAGACAATAATTATCATTAAGTGATACTATCAAGCCGATATTCTGATGATAAGGCGCTATTCAAATCAAGGCTTGTTGTCAATATTACAAATGAAACCACAAGACTCGGCTAATAAGTTACTACTCTTTAATTATTAATGATAATACCTACTTTCTTTACCTTTTCTAAATTTACCCGAATATTTGACATCTATACCTACTATAATAAAACAGTAGAGGTTGAATGTCTGTACATAGAAAAAGAATGCTAAAAACCGAGTCAGGGGGGTGTAAGAAGAGAAATAGA
Organism: Brenthis hecate; assembly: GCA_951806755.1. NCBI lineage: Eukaryota > Metazoa > Arthropoda > Insecta > Lepidoptera > Nymphalidae > Brenthis > Brenthis hecate. Next base: position 10,062,251 of record OX638251.1, read on the forward strand.
ACAAATCTAGAATTTTTCAAATTTTTTGTGTCTCTGTCTGTTAGTCTGTTTGTACGGGCTAATCTCCGTAACTATTGAACTGATTTAAATGAAATTTTGCTGGGTCGTACCTTATATCCTCGGTCAACATCTTAGATACTTTTCATCCGGAAAATTAAAAAGTTCTCGTGGGATAATTGAAAAACTATAGTAACTTATACAGCTTAGTACACAAAAACTACTTATTGGATTTTTATGAAACTTTACAATAATATAGTTAGCTTAGTTAGTTAGTCGGAAATTGAAAAAAAACTATTTTTCAACGCTTTACGTCCCCCCATTTCTCAGGGGTAGCTGGGTATAGGGGGCATTTTACGAATTTCTATTCCTTATATACCTGCTAACATTTTACAATCATAAAACTTCAGGTTTTCAATATTTTGTTCCAAAACCGGATTCCGATTGGACTATTGAGCTTCATAACAAAATTCTTGACATTCAGTGTAACGTAAATTTCACGCTTTTCAGATTCACACTGCAGCGCCATCCGGTGGCAAGTAACAGCATATAATATGTTTGCTTTAAAATGTGGAATATTTATTTGTGTTTAAATAAGTATTTTTAAACCAGTACCCATACACATAAACAAGTTAAAAGTAATACATCGTAGCCATAATAATTATTAGCCTAAAAAATGTACCTAAATTGAGATAGGGGTTTAATAAAGATATAATATAGAAGACTAGCGGCTCAGCCTCGCTTCGCTCGGGTTCGCCTCTGAATAAAAAAAAAACAAGACTATCCCATGTGAACTGTACATTTTTCCGGGATAACAACTAGCTTATTTTTTATTCTGATGTATGAACTACATATATTATTGTAAAGTTATATTAAAATCAAATCAGCAATTTCTGTGTACTGAGCTGTATAAGTTACTATAGTTTTTTTAATAATCCCACGTGAACTCTTTAATTTTCCGGGATGAAAAGTGTCTAAAATGTTGACCGGGGCTATAAGGTACCATGCAAAATTTCATTTAAATCGGTCCAACAGTTTAGGAGGTTAGCCCGTACAAGCAGACAAACAGACAGAGAAACACAAAAGTTGATAAAAATCTGGATTTGTTCTATTTCTCTTTAACATCCCCCTGACTCGGTTTTTAGCAATTTTTTTATGTACAGATATTCGACCTCTACAGTTTTATTATATGTATGGTTAGTCATTAATATTGTATATTTTAAGTATGTGTATGTTATGTATAATTCCGCCAATCGAGAATCTATTTTCGTAATCGTTTTAATGAAAAGCTTGTAGGTATGTGTTTTGGCGCTTGCAGTCAATGTAAATCTATACATATAATAAAATTGTAACTAAGCCGAATCTGTACATTAGATATTTTTTGGAAAATCTTATCGAAATAAACGTTATCATCGATACAGAGACAGAATCTATAATTTTTAAAATTTCTGTCTGTCTGTCTGTTACCCCATAACAGAAAAACCACTAGATTTTGATGAAATTTGGTATGGTGATAGCTGGTTGTCCGGGCCAACATATAGGATACTTTTTACCGCGGGAAAATATCTTATTTTTGGGAAAAAATACAAAACCTGCAATGCAAGAGTATACTAATATGTAAATTCTAAGAATTTGGATTTTGTTCATCTGAACGCGGGCGGATAATAAAATAGAATATTTGAAGTTTGACCCATACGCTAGCGCTACCAAATGAGTGGATACTGGCTAGAACTAAATAATGTGGAACGGCGCATGTGCAAATTATGACCTTCACATGACTATGGTAGCCGTAGACAGATAATTCTATCTCAGTCTACGATGGTAGCATTGAAATCAATGACAAATTAATGCTGCCAACTACAACTAAATATTGCTTATTTGTAGGCTACCAACGTTAAAATATGAATATGCTATCAACATAATCAGTCACATAAGATCGTGATATCACAACATAATCAGTACGTTTTAATAAAAATATATACTACTAACTTATTATACTAATTTATTGAAGTGAAACTTCTTTATTAGGCGTCACTGAGGAGTAAGCCCACACATGGGTAAAATGAGTGTTGCGGAAGTGAGAGTCAATTATTTTAATAATTTAAAAAAATATATGATATTTATAATTTTAAAATATATTTTTTTATTATTTATAAAAATATTTATTTATTATTAATAATTTTATCATAATGGAGAAAATTTCTTGAACGAAGGGCGCTACACGCATGATCTATTTACATTCATTTTGAGGTTAAGCAATTTATTATGATATCTCTTTTGTACCTGTTTTTTTGCTTCTGTTCGCATCTTACCTGTGCAAAAAATTAAAAACGGTTAGAAACTTGAAAGTTCAAAAAATGGCATGCATAAATAAAACAGAGACCGCAAATTGTAACATCTAGTCACCAAAGAGATTGCTGCGAAAGAACTATGTTGCTGTTACTCTGGTTTATGGAGGGTAGATAGAAGTAACTCACCATACTCTGGTTGTCAAAAGGAATAAATTCACCAAAAGCTAGTATCTGACTAAGTCAGGCCTGGTCAGGGTTACATATTCAAATGATACTTTTAATTTGATACCTATTAATTACAAATAAAAAGAATCGATAAAGTTAGTTATTACCTATATTTAAATCATGCTATTAAAGACCGCTTGTACAGAATGCTGACTTGTACTTTTGATAACAGATTTACCTGATCCTAAATAACAGAAAAAATATTGAAAATATTTTCTTAATATCATTTTATTTTTATGCAACCAAAACAATATTTCATTAATTTTACCGTCATGATAAGGTTGCATTTTTATTATTTAAGGTTTTTTTAGAATAGAAGTACTTTCTATCATGGATGACTTCCTATCATTTATTAAAAGGTCAATAAAGTCGTACATTACAGGCAACATTGCCAAGGTGTATAGAGGGGAGATATTTATTGATTTCTTTCACATATTTAATTGTTGTATTGGTGCAAACTTATTTAGTTTCATACGTATTAAAGTATTTTTCGTGGGTAAATAATACATTTATTTTTGTCAACCTGAACTACTACTTCAATGCCGCTTCGGTCTACGCTCAATAACCCAGCAGTCATTGTAAGTATAATTAATATAACCTTTATTTAATTTAATGTACGTTATTTTTAGAATTTTTTATTACATGCTCAAATAATTCTAATAAATTTACATTTTAATAAACATAATTTTGGTGGTTGAAAAAATTTCTCGAACGCTAATCGCTACCTATTTTTTAGTCTGTGGAGAATAGGTATTCAATAAATCAATTTAATTCTTTGTCGTAGACTTTTATTTGTTATCCATGTCGTAGACGGAGAAAACTAGAAAAGTAACAAAGGAAATTAATAATTCTAAAGAGGAAGAACTGGTGTGTGCCAACTTTTAAATTACCTACGTTGTAATATAGGGTTTCTACTACTATGTTCTTTAATTTAGTAGATATATTTATATTATACCGTGTAAAGTGTTTAATTAAATAAGCCGGTAATTTTAATATTCATATAAAGACAGTAGCTAGAATATAATTCCAATAATTAATATGATCTGTGGTATATACAAAACCACAGACGAGGAATACAAAACGGTTGGCAGCACTGAATGCAACCTGCGTTGTATTGATTTTTCTGTTGTCTTGTATATTTTCTTAATATTAGGTCCTTTGCCATTTTGCTTTCAGTAGTATTACCGTTTTTGTTATTCATATATATTATTTTTAATTGTCATTTATATTATACAGTGTAAATTGCTTAATTTAAATGAGCCGGAAATTTTATTATTCAATTTAAAAAGGACAGAATACTATTCCAACAAGCAATATAATCTGTGGTATACACAAAACCACAGACCAGGACAGGAATAGAAAACACTAAACAGAAAACAGTTGGCACTTGGCAGCACTGATTGCAACCTGCGCTGTATTGATTTTTCTGTTGTCTTGTATTTATTATTATTAGGTCCTTTGCCGTTTTTCTTTCAGTAGTATCACTCTTTTTGTTATTTATATATATTATTTTTTATATTATTTTAAATTGTGAATTTTGGTTATATATTTTTACTTTTATTTATGCAATCTTTAATATTCCGCCCAAATCACCAAGACCAACGTGCTATCCAGCTATGAACAATTCCGCGGCTAAAGTAAGTCAATTCAGTTATATTAGACTAAAATCTTAAATTCTAGTTAAATATAAATATTGCCGATAAAATAATTTTTAAAATGTTATGTAGGAGAGAATTATAGTGCCTCATAATATTATTTTTTTGTTTTTTCTTTTAGCGCTTTTTGTGTGCGTAACAAAATGTACTATTACAAATATGTGGACATTCTATTTTAAACAATTGATCTTAACTATGGGTTTATTTTAAAGTCCTAGACATATCTCGAGAACAATACAATTTCTACCTATGCAGTATCTCTACCATCGATCTGTCCGCCGAAGCTGCGCAGCTTTGCATTTTTCCCCATCTTTTATCTTTGGGCTCAGCTCTTGAAACGACATCCCTTAGTAGACTCTTGATTTTTTTTTATGTGCAAAGTACTTATTATATTGAGTAATCCTACAAAGTTTCAAGTGGCGGAAACAAATACTTTCGGAAATAAAAAATATCAAAGTTTGATAAATATAACCTCAATTCTGCACTATTTTATGGTTTTTTTAACGTAATTTCACTAATTTGGCAGAAGTGTTGCCATTATAGAGAGTTTTAATTACGCGTTTTAATGTTGCAAATAATAAGTTGACGTGTATTTTAATTTTTATTAAAAAATTCTCAATATTTTATTTGGTTTAAACAATTTCACAGTTATTTTAGATTTTTTTGGGTCAATAATAACGAAAATTTTGATTTTGTGTAAATCTAAAGTTATTTTCGTTTATTTTAGTTACTTACCTAAGGCATCTAAAAGGCCTATTTAATTTAAATAAATCATTTATCATTATCACAAATATGTGATAGCAATAAAATTTGCCCTTTACATTCAGTCATTAATTTTGACAAGTTAGGCAAGAAGTTTGTGGTTAGGTTACAACTTAGGTAATTGTCGTCTAGATCTTGGTTAGGTTAGGTTAGAACAGTCAAAACAATAGACAAACTCTAAATTTCATGCAAAATCGAAGTAAACATTCGACATAACATAACTTCAAATTGAGATTTTTAAAAATTCATAATAAAAATTTTCTTTTCCGCCACTTTTCCTTTGCGGGGGGGGGGGGGGGGGGGGGGATCGACACAACACTCCCCTCTCCCCAAATATATACATTTAAGAGGAGGTCGATTTAAGAGTCCTTCCATGATAATGATAGTTTTTTCATTTTAACTTTAAGTATACTATCATATCCCATATTATGTTACATCTAAGTTGATGTTACTCATGTTCTAAGGATGAAACTATTAATTGCAAGAACTTAAGGATGACACTTTTTTTTAAATGCTTTTTAAATGTTTATGTGAGCCAGTAGTCAAAGCAAACAAAAATGCGAAAAATAAAATTTCATTATTTTATGAATCAATAGGATCTTTGGTAGGGATATAATCACTAGAATAATCAACAAACATTGTATTTAAAAATTGCACAAAACCATGAAATTTTACAATGTGTTTATTCATATCTTACAATATATTGAATCTAGGCAACATCTTACAATGAATGAATAGAATATGAAAAAAATTAGGTAGTTCACCTTTGCTATTGAAAAATAAAACTATAAGGAAGCTACCACTGCCTCTGCTAAGAAGAACCAGCTAAAGATTCATCAGCAGCTCTTTTTGAAAATGAGTTACAGTATTTAATACAACATTATAGCTATTTATGATAATACCACAACTTTCCATCAAAAAAGACTCGTGAACAAAGTAATATTCTTTACTCGGTAATATATATCAGTTTTATAAGTACAAAAATTTTATCTATTACATACTATAAAAATACATATTAATATTATGATTTTATTTTTAGGTGGGTGAAATATTCAGGGAGGCTGGAACTGCCTTCAATAAACTGTCAGAGATGACGATGTTATTGCATCCTATGGGGGATACACAACCTGGGTATGTAAATACTTGTTGAAAATCTAAATAATGGCAATTTATAATTGAAATTTGGAAGTTTTTTTAGTAATATTTTAGAATATCATTAGTATGATTAGTTATTACTATCCTAAATTATTGTTAAAAAAAAAGTTAAAACACTTTTATTTATTGTGAAATATTCATTTTAAATTTTATATGCATATTTTTAGTGGCAAATGGACTGATGAAGAAATTGAAATGCTTCGAAGCTGTGTTCATCGGTTTGCTGTTGATTTGAATAAGCTAAGTCAGCACATTAAAAGTAGGACTGTGTAAGTATACTTTGGCCAATATTCTCACAACTGAAATTTTGTTGTTTTTTAGTTATTTTTATTTTTCTATTTACTCTTTATATGGCCCCTATGCCAATCTCAACTGAAGTTCTGTTCTAATCTTTTGTGAGTATTGTTTTTGCTGATTTGTTTTAAGCACAAACTTCATGAATTATTCTTTTATTATAAATAATGTAGCAACATTTTATTTTAGTTCAAAATAATAATTATATATGTATCAGCAGAGAAATTTAAAGAATTGCTAATCCGATACATATTTGACTTTATGTAAAGACATATTTTGTTGGCAGTTCTCAAATCCGCACAACACTGAAGAAAAAAGCGTTTGAAGATGCAGGTATACCAGTGAGGCAGGTAAGCAGTACGATCACAAGCCACCCGCAACAGGCACCACAGGTATCCCTGATGACCCAATCCACGGGCTTAGGAAAAAACGCAGAGGTTCAAACCTTCACTAACTAACGCAAAATTCACATATATAGTTGTTGTGCTGTCTTTTTTTTATTTTCAGTTAGTGAAGTTTGAATTTATTTTTCCAATTTTGCCTTGCACTTGGTTATGTTTGGGGTAGGCAAAGCAAATGCTTTGATTGGGAAGGGTGGTTTGATTTATTAGTATCATAATTGTTATTATTTGACTAGTCTCAATTAGACTAAATATTGAAATTATCTGTTCTAAATGCTTAACAACATACATTAGTACAAAATAGATATGAAACTTTTTTTCCAATAAAATACTCTGTTTATACAATTACTGCATAATATTTCAGAATTAAACTAAAAGTTGATTTTAAAATTTTATAGTTTTAAATTAGTTATCATATATATATATATATATATATATATATATATATATATATATATATATATATATATATATATATATATGATAGACTTCTATAGTACATTGAAAGAAATAAAATTTTAAAGTGCGGGGCAAAGTACTTTATTTTCTCCTTGGTGCTTTTTGCTATGTTGAGCACGTTTTTTTAGCCTGTGCATTTTGTTAAACGTAGATAATATGCCTCAATATTATTATATATATATTCAAATAGTATAAATATTAAAAACTGAAAATTAATTATAAAAATCTAAAATATTATATTAAAAAAATAAAAATATTATATTAAATATATATTTTATATTTTCTATTGTAGTGATGATATTCTGGCAGTTTTTTATTATTATTTATTGCATGTCCTGAAAATGCCGTCATTATGATTTCTTTACAAAGGTTGTGAGACATTTCCGTAAAGCATTATTATATAGACTACAGAGGGGCAATTGTGAATGGGTTTTCGTAAATAATTAACTTTCAATTATTTTAATTAATAGTCGAGTATTTTATTTTAATGTAAGGTATAATACTTAAAGAAATAGAGTACATATTTTTTTTTGGTTATCAGTATAATTTAATAAATCATTTAATAATAACTTTGTACAATACTCATATTCATCTACATGTTAGGTTTATATGATTTCTAACATTTATATTTTTGCACTAGCGACTCACCCTCGCTTCGCTCGGGTTCGTCCCTGCTTAACGTTTTAACGTTCAGTATAAATTTCACAGAGATGAGATATTTTCTCGCAGCAGAAAATATGTTGTCCCGGATAACTAGCTATCATCATACTTAATTTCATTAAAATCCCTCCAGTGGTTTTTCTGTGATGTCGTCACAGACAGACAGATAGACAAAAATTCTAAAAACTATAGATTCGGCCTCTGTATCGATAACAATGTCTATTTTAATAAGATTTTCCAAAAAATATTTAATGTACAGATTCGACTCGGTTAGAATTTTATTATGTGTATAGATTTATTTTCAAGTTTCTGTCAATATACCTCTATATTCTTAACTAGCTCTTAATTTCTATTATGTACATGGATTTTAGGAAGACCTTTTGTCAAAGGGTTACTAAATGTTGAATTGCTCTCCTAGCTTTCGATTATCTATGGCGGGGCTCAGACAAGTTATCAATCTAAAATCTTTGAAGTTTAGAAAGTTGAGAAATATATGACAAAATATTATTATTCCATGATGTTAAGATTAAAGTCTAAAATTAAAATATATTATTGAGCACCTCCAGGTAAATTTCTAAGAAATTAATTAAAATTCTAAGAAATCTATTGTTAACTGACACGCCGGCGTGTCCGCGGTCGTGGAGGGATTAAATTTCTATTCTTTAACACTTGTAGAATAACGTCTTCGAAACCATCCATGAATCAATGACAAAAGTTATGCACACCGTAATATATCGATTTTCTATCTTTCAAATAAGGCCAACATCGGTCTATCTACATCCAGTAATGAAATAAAGAAATATAAAAAAAAATAGCTCTAGTCATATATAATATATCAAACTAAGATATATATATATATATATATATATATATATATATATATATATATATATATATATATATAAAAGTATCCCTATTTCCCTTGGTCACGCCATCACGCGTGAACGACTGGACCGATTTAACTATTTTTTTGTTTTTGTTATTGTCAGGAGAAGGTTCTTATGAAAGAAAAAAATTAAAAAATTGCGCGAAAGATTATAAAATTTAAGAATACTTAAGAACCATATTAAAATGTATATGGCTAACGCTGGGTAATAACTATTCATATATATTTAAAACGTACCTAGCGACAAACCCGAGTGAAGCGAGGGTGAACTGCTAGTTTCCTAATAAATATCTCTTCAAAAAGTGGCGTCATCATGTGACGTTAAGTCTAACCAAAGACTAAAATTTAAAAATTTGAAAGTTCTACTTGTCCAAGCACAATTCGAACATACGCACACCACGTTGCGTTTTAATGATGTCATTTGAAAAGCCATGAACAAAAGGGATTTGATAGAAAGTGCATAATTTCGAATTACGTGCTTCTTTTTGAGGACTCTTTTGAGAACCTTATTGTCTGTCTTAAGTTTTTGTATATCAATGTTTCTAATAGGTACTAAAATATCATTTAGATACTAAATACTTACACAAAACTTATTTACACACCTACGAATGATATTTTAGAACAATTTATAGTATAAGTTGAGTACTATTATAAACTAAAAATTAAAAAAAAAACCTTACGCAAATTAATTGTCATTTAATGATTACACTGGCACGCGTGAAGCACTTAATCGAGTAATCATACGCCGAAATGCCTTACATCATTTTGGAAAATAGCTGATACTCTTACACTGCTGGACAGATATTAACCAAACATAGCTAAGAATCACCGCAAGGAAACTGGTTTTCAAATGAAAAAAATCGCATCGAAATCGGTCCATCCGTTTGAGAACTACGATGCCACAGCAGACGCGCACACACACACACACAGAGACAGACAGACATCGACGTCAAACTTTTAAAACCCCTCTTTTTGCGTCGGGGGTTAAAAATTTGCTGACATGGATAAAAGATTTGGATTAAAACGGCTATCTATACTATAATAAAACAGTAGAGGTCGAATGTCTGTACATAGCAAGAAAATGGTAAAAACTGAGTCAGGGGGATGTAAGAAGACAAATAGAACAAATCCAGTTTTTTTTTTCATTTTTTTTGTTTCTCTGTCTGTTTGTACGGGCTAATCTCCGAAACTATTGGACCGATTTAAATGAAATTTTGCACGGTGGTACCTTATATCCCCGGGCAACATCTTAGATACTTTTTATCTCGGAAAATTAAATAGTTCCCGTGGGATAGTTAAAAAACTATAATAACTTATACAGCTTAGTACACAGAAACTACTGATTGGATTTTAATAAAACTTTACACTAATATAGCTCATACATGACAATAACAAACCGGATACTTTTCATCCCGGAAAATTAAAAGGTTCCCGTGGGACAGTCAAAAAACTATAATAACTTATACGGCTTAGTACACAAAAACTACTGATTGGATTTTGATGACACTTTACAATAATATAGGTCATACATCAGAATAACAAATAGGTTACTTTTTAAGACGGAAAAATGTACGGTTCCCGTGGGATAGTTGTTTTCGTTTATTTGTAACGTATAATATACACAACTAGACTCCAAAACAATAGTTATTAAAAAAAAATGTCTGTTTGTTGTTTGCCTGTATGTCTGTTTGTCTGTTTTTGTCTGCGCGTTTCACGCGAAAAGTAATGAACCGATTTCAACGAAATTTGGTGAAGTGATAACTACTCGATTCAACGTTTAGGATACCTTTTACTTCAAAAAAATCTTACAAGGGAAGATACAATAACTGGATTTATCGAGTCCTCCCTAGAAACCTTCCGCTGGCTAAACCTTAAGACATACATACATAAAAACAATATACTAAAAAATTTTAGGTCTTGAAAAATCCCACAGGAAAGTTCGGAATAGTATATGTATATCTCCTAAGCAATATCTATTCTTATCTATACCTATAATAAAACTAACTTAGTCAAATCGATGTGCGCGTTTCACGCAAAAAGTACTGAACCGATTTTAACTAAATTTTGTATAGTGATAACTTAGTACTCGGGTCAACATTTAGGATACGTTTTACGACAGGCAAATTATTCATTCCCACGGGAAAACACAATAACTGGTTCTATCGAATTGTCCTTAGAAATTTATATGGCTAACGCTGGCTCAACCTTAAGAGATAGATCAAAACATTGTACAAGAAAATTGTAAGTCTTAAAAAGGTCGATAGAAAAGTTCTCAATAGTATATGTCTATCTCCTAAGGTACACTCGCTATAACTATTTTCATTATTATATATTACTGTTTTATTATACATTATTTATTCTATCTATAAATATAATAAAACTGTAAAGGTCGAATGTCTGTACATAGAAAAAAAAATGCTAAAAACTGAGTCAATTATCTTCTTACATCCCGTAAGAAGAAAAATAGAACAAATCCAGTTTTTTTTTTTCAATTTTTTTGTTTTTCTGTCTGTTGGTCTGTTTGTACGGGCTAATCTCCTGAACTATTGGACCGATTTAAATGAAATTTTGCATGGTCGTACCTTATATCCACGGTCAACATGTAAGATACTTTTTATTCCGGAAAATTAAAGAGTTCCCGTGGGATAGTTAAAGAACTGTAGTAACTTATACAGCTTAGTACACAACAACTTATGCACCTAATTTAGTAAAATTTGGCATGCTGATACCTTATGTTGCCGGTCAAACAACAGGTTACTTTTCATCCCGGAAAAATGAACAGTTTCCGTGGGATAGATGTTTTTGTTTGTTTGTAACGTATTATGTATACAATATAGACCCCAAACAATATTTATTAAAAAATTTGTCTGCTTGCCTGTATGTCTGTCAGTTTGTCTGTTTGTATGTTTGTATGGGCTAATCTCCGAAACTGTTGGACCGATTTAAATGAAATTTTGCATGGTGGTACCTTATATCCCCGGTCAACATCTTAGATACTTTTCATCCCAGAAAATTAAAGAGTTCCCATGGGATAGTTAAAAAACTATAGTATCTTATACAGCTTAGTACACAACAACTTATGCACCTAATTTAGTAAAATTTAACATTCTGATACCTTATATTGCCGGTCAAATATCAGGTTACTTTTCATCCCGGAAAAATGAACGGTACCTGTGAGAATGAATAGATCTTTATTAGTATTTTTCTAGAGGCGAATTAGAGCGAAGCGAGGGTGAGCCGCTAGTTATCGGAATATATCTGTTTAATACACATATAATTAGAGTTATTAATAACATTCTAAAACTAATGTCGAGTTTACAGAATCGACAAAGTATAAAGACCTCAAAGGTCATTTCTGTTTTTAGTTAGGTATAAAGACACGATAGCGGAAATGTAAGACATTCACATATTCTAGTAAACTATGGTTTCTAAAAAAAATTTATAATTTACAGTTCTTCATGTTTATACATAATACTATACAGATAGTAAACTGATCTGACTAGATGTTTGTTTTTAATTATTTAAACCAATTCACGTGCACCTAAGTAGATGTGTTTCCTTTTATTGCGCACATACACCGTAATCTTTGCTTATTTTGAGTATTGTAAATAGTACCTATTAAATAAGATAAGCTCGGAATAACAATGCACTGCACTTGGCTAAAGAAAAAAATATAAACAAGTATTTTTTTTAAAACATCTATTGTCAACAAACTTTCCTCCGCAGGTGACACTAAACATGTTAAACGCGTCCGAAAACGAGGTGGACGTTGAGGGGTTGAGTGGGGACGTCAAGCTGGAGTTCGAAGGTAGCACAGACGAAGTGGCCACCTGAAATATGTTTAGCTTTTCGTACTTCTAAGCGGGCTACCATCCACCCATTGCTTACTGAGGCGAAAAGATATGAAGAAATCAAAATACGTTAAACAGAGAACAATCTCTTCAATATAGTTATTTCTTTGGAATTAATCAATTCGTTCAATCTCCATTTCTCTAATGAATGCTGTACCTAATTGTTAGTCATGTAGCTTGTGTTGGGAACGTCTCTGAGCGATTGCTACGAATGAACTGCACTTCAGCGTAACGATTTCTTAGCATAGCGATTGCGATTTATTCTATGCGTCTATTTGAAAATAACAGCTCTTAATATGAATTATATATATATATATATATATATATATATATATATATATATATATATATATATATATATATATATATATATATATATATATATATATATATAATTTGGAATGATCCAATGCTATGCCTAAGGAAGATTTTCTTCCTAACTTTACGCGTCAGAGAACAGGGTTATTCGGCTTGTGATTGTTATATTCATTTGTCATGTCTCTTTAATCTAAACTACCTTTCGGTAATAAAAAATAACTTTTTTTACTAATAACAAATTCCTTAAATAAATATTTGAACTTAACGACTTTACAAAATTGTTTATTATATCATAAATGTATGTATACGATCGCAATCCGAACTAATCTAGCATAAGCCCGTGTACGAATAGTGGGAAGTACCGAAATGTACCGAAGTGTGAAGTGTATGTAATTGTACCGAAGCGTATATAATAATGTTGTATTTAGTTTGATTTTATTTTAAGTTTTTGTGTTAATTGTTGTGTTTGTGTCTTTAGTATAGTAGGATTATGATAAAGGTGGTCGCTGACTTATAATATTACGAATCATGACTGTGTAAAGTAGGTAGAGTTGATTCATGTTTGTGGTTCGGTCAGATGCCACCTTTATGTTGAAAGTAATCGTTCATAGCAACAAACAATTTGACAGCTCTATGCACCCGTTTAAACTAATCAAATTGTAGGTGGAATTTTGATAATCTTTAATTCAATTTAAAATATGTACATTGCATTTTAAACTTTTCTGCCATCGATATTCCACTAATTTAGTTACTAATATTAATATCATTTATGGTATCTAGTAATATTTTCTTTTGAAGAATCTGTTACTAATTGAATTTACATCGAGAATCGGCCTCTCGATCCCTGACCACTGATAAAGTAAAAACTTGCATCACCGTCTCGTGATGGCGCGTCGCGTCTTATTTTATATTATGAGTGTAATTAATTGATTTCTGATCAGTTTTTTAATATCGAAGTATGAAAGCCTTTAAAAAAGCCTTTTATAAAATTTAATCTAAAAATAAGTTCTAAGTAGTAGCAGTTTTCAAAAAATCTCATAATACCGCCTTAATTGGAATATACCTATTATATCTTAGTTCCCATAACTTTCTTTCAATTCAAATTAATTGACAAAGATTCGTATTAGAAATTACTATGAAATGTATCACTTCGTGCTCTTTCTACTTCTTTTTATATAGTATACAATTTATTTTCATTTTATATACTGCAATTATTAAGGGAATTGAACGTATTTATAATCTGTAAAATGCTTTGGATGTTTTAGAATTAAAAAATATATTATCGTCTAATGGTCTCGCGCGTCACACCAAAATAAGCGAAGTTACATATATATAGTTTCATTCATAAAATGGCCAAAATAAATAGTCACAATTAAAATCAAACTCGAGTTTCGTTTCAATTGATTCATACATATAAAACTTATATTAGCTGCAATGTAAGCCTCCAGTTATAATTAGTGCGAGAGTAACAATAATGTAGACACTTGCCAATAAGTCTTTGGAAAACAATACAAATAAAAAATGGATTCAAAACAAACACAACAATAAAACCAGAAAGTAAACGTTTTAAGTCACTATGTCCAATATTTTACGAGAAAAATTTTTGAGAGCCTAAGACGAGAGAGTACGAGAGGACCTGGAAATTTTTACCAGTCTTCGTAGGGCCTAATCCAGTTCTGCCTCGTAATAATTGTTAATATCAAATCGTACGCGATCCGTGCAATGAAAACATAAATTGATAAGATTAAAATAGATATACCTAATACAATAATGGAGCAAATAAAATATTACAACAATAAAATCAGAAAAGCAAATGTTATGACACGAAGATTTAAATGACTTCGCTCAGATTCGTCCCTAGGTACGTTTGGACGTTTAGTATGGAATAGCTTTGGGTTTTTTTTTCAATATTTTTTATCGTGATTTTTTCCGATGTTTTAATAGTTATTCTGCTATTCGTGGTGAAGACAAATTCAACAAAACAAAGGCCATAAAAATCGATCCCGCAGTTCTCGAGTTATAAGTGTTGTAACAAACCCGACTTTCTTTTACATACAGAAATACACGCACCATATAAAAATAATTTTATATTGCTTATTCGTGTTCAGAAAAATAAGTTTGATTTATATCGTTTGATGATTACTAGCAGTTAGTTTAAATATCTTATTAAAGTAGGTATAGGATAGTGTCCTTAAATATACGTATAATCTACTTTTGATTATTATCATATGAAATTGGATTTTTTGCATCTGGGGTCATATTAATGAAATAGACAATACAGTGATTTATTACCATCGGACAGGAATACCATTTTCAAAGATTCCTCTTTACAAGTACACACTAGTCACTTAAAGTCACTCTCTTAAATTTATATCGTTATGACGTAAAACTATACAGTTGGTAAAAAGCGTGTTTCACATATTTTTTGTAAAGTAAAATTAATAACAATATAATTATAATAGCCGAAATTATTAATCAAAGGCATTATAAAAAGTTTACGAGCTAATTTCTTTTAGATATGTATATGCATATTAGTATTATTTTGCACAGATATTAATTTTTCCGAAGTCTTAGTGTAAATCTTTAATTGAATAAGCTTTTTTTCATAACTCGTTAATTTCATAAATGATTTATACTGACATATATGCATGCATGCATGACAGAGATGTATGTATCTGACAAAAAATGTATAGTTTAACATCGCTACAGTTAAAATATAAAATACCCAAATGTTACGCCTTTCTTTAGGTTATTAATATGTATAAACATTTATTTTCTTTTGAAATTTAGCCTTTGTTAGTGTTACCGTAATATAAAATTTTAATACTAGTAGGATAAGATTTTGTACATAATTAAAAAAGCGACGCGAACGAACTCTGGTTAATAAAGTAGCTGTAAATATTTTTGAAATTTTCTTAGCGTAGATAAAAATAAATCTTATTTATTCTCATAAATAATTTAATAATAATATGATAAACTATAATTTATAAATGCGTAAAACTTTACGCCATTTATTTCGAATAATATTTTTTTCTGCTTATTATATTAGTAACTCAATATATTAAGCTGACTCGACCGCCTTTGTCTGGTTAAAATTTCAATTAAATCTTTAAAGTCATACAAAAATTCTATATAAGGACGCACTTTCACAGTTTTGCCCGAATCTGACCAACACTTCTCAAATCATACTCGTACAAACCAATTTCTTACACCTTCAGTACGTTAAAACTTCTTGATTTTCGTTAACAAATAGAAACTATAATTTCTAATTTTGCTTAATTAATTTAATATGTGATTAGATTGTCTAACTAAATATTCTCATATATTCTATATCTTTAAATTGATAGATAGGAATTTGTAGTTTGTAGTTCGAGATATACTTAATATATGAAATGTACATTTAGTATGGTCCACGACACAGCCACAAGGAGCCTACATCGTAAATGGTGGGCTCGAGTAGATTGTTAATATTATATTATAATTAGTATCTAGTTGAGGCTTTAGAAAATACTATTTAGTCACATTTATTTACTTTATTTAACTCCATAGTTATTTTTCATCAGTCTTTTCTTTTATATTCAAAATTAAAGTTTCTTCGCCTAATGGCGTCTTGACGGATATACGGATGGTGTTCGTAGTTCGTGTTAGCATGTTTTATTTTTATTTGTTCTCATTTCTTTTTCTAAATTCATTAATTGTAATATCAGACTTTTAGTATGTTAGAGATTCTGTAATCTTTTTCGTTAAAATAATAATTCTAAGAAAAAAGGCATTGGTTATTCGTTTTCATAGAAAAGTATTATTCGTGTATATAGTATATGATATATTTTTACTAACTTAGAATTAATTTCTAATATTATTCATTTTTTTCTCTTTTAAGTTTTTAATCTTTATTTTAAATAACTTGAAACTATGTCTCAGTCAGTCTCTTGTCTAATTATTTTCAAACTTACAATTTTGATCTACCTAGTAATTTATTAATTAGTTAATAATATTAAATTATACTTTTCAAAAACGAAAACTTTATCATATTGCATTTAAAAAGTTCCAAAAATGTTTCTATGGATACTGGCAAAACCCACTTAATTTACTTTTTTAGGTAGCGGCACATAATAATTTAAACTGCTAGCGGCACTCGGTTAGTTCTGAATACGGGCGTACGCAAACTTATCTTGCACGCACTTTAACTTCCATTTTACAACACCAATTTTAAGCATTTTCAAAATTTGGAAAATTTATAACGTTTTATATGCATTATTTACTTACGGTATTCGTTTCCAAATTTTTTTAAATATTTTATATATTTTAGGATAAACAATATATTCTCTGTAAGTAACAAAAAATAATGTATTCTTATAGTAATAATTAACTATAGTCAGTATGCTGTCTAATATAATGCACGGCCACAATGATTACATTCGATCAAAATATAACTAGGTTCGTGTAGTAGTAGGTCTTTCAGTTTAACTAAAACCTAGTGTAAGAACCGCCTTTTAGAACTTTCACTTGTCTTCCTTGAATTATATTATAATAATATTAGTAGAATATCAATATGATAGGTTTTATTTCAAAGAAGTACGCGATAATGAGGAAGAATTTTGCCATTTCTCCAGCCAGTGTCGCGATCAGTATGCTCAAAAAAAAAATCACCTGGAGATGATTTGATAGTTTTAAGATCACTTTCTGTAAAATGATATCCACATATGCTTAAATATTGTCCTCGCGCCTTAAGCTCAGCTTTGCATTTGTGTGAGTATACGGAGAGGTACCGCTTGTGGCTTAGCGCTTCCCGCGCATGGTTTAAACCAGTTTATACTGGTTTTTGAAATGCGGTCTGAGCCGCAGCGCGTCCCTTACATGTCATCTATCCCTGCCCTGCACTTTCTGCATATCACCTCGTGTACCGTTTGCAACTTGACGTATAATATTATTTTGTTATCGTGTTTGAATTATTATATTATTATTATCATTAGTGAAATGGCTCTTACTGTAACTAAAATGACTACATGGAAACCATTAAGCAGCCAAACGAAAGAAATTTTGTGCAAATTGAAGGAATATGTTAAATGTCAAAACCAGATAAATGTAAACAGTTTTAATTTACAAATTTTAATTAAGGACCAAACAATTTGAATATCAAAAAATAACAACTGTTTGTTCATAGTTTTAAGTTTTTACTTCCGTCAGCAGTTCCTATGACTGCTTTTTTTTAGTAATTAAAATGTCAGCATTTCCTTCTGGTAAAATATTGATTTTATTTTTATGTGATATTTTTGACTAACCTTACTTCTGGCTATCACTTACACAAATGCAAAGCTGAGCTCACGCCTCGAGAACTGTATAAAGATTATGATTTCGCCCATTTTGGTTGTCTTATTGCTTTAGCCCACGATTTCTTCAGTTTTTTTGTCTTTTGGGAACAAATGATATCTATTTTCTTTGCATCCTGGCACTGCACAATCTATTCAATTAAATTTTAAATAAAATGAAAAAAAAAACCATCCACGCTATAGAGCTTTACAATATACTGAAGATCATAGTGTTCGCGATATCTGGTGGGAGAAAATGGCAAAATTCTTCGCCATTTAAGTTTACGACCATAGATTTTGAACGTTCATAACCTGTTATAAAATATACACAGCCAATGTAAACAGAGTTTAAACAGCGTATTATGAGAAATAGGATTAGTTAAATCTTTATTCGTAAGTTTTATTCGATATGGGATATATACAAAACAATTACATTTATCCGAAGAAAAAATATATTGTACAGTAAAGTAGTTGATATATTAGCCTTTAGTGACTTATTTTTCAGATTGAAGTGCCCAATGATGATTTGAGGACGTTAAGTAATTCTTTATACACGACTGCAACTTGTACATTGTAGCATTTTGTGTATTGTTCGTTTGTTCGTGACTATGTTCTTTGATTAGTTTTAATGTCACTTATATTTTTAAGTGTAATGACGAATTGAGGGTATCAAGTCATGCCCTATACACGACTGCGGCGTGTGTATCGTAGCATTTTGTGTTTTATGACTACGTAGAACGTATTACATTAGTTTTTTTTAATACTAATTACTTATATATTTTTTAAATAATAATTTAGGTTACACTGTATTAACGCACCTTATTTTATCATATATCACGTGGGCTTATGTATACCGTTATAAAAATAGTCAACACAATGGTCTACACGGTCTTCTATCTCAACAATGCATGCACTATGCAAATCCACCTTTAATTAGGTACGTACATACAAAGTAGCCGTGTGGTGTTCGGCAATAGAATAGCACCACCCCTTTTCCAGCCGAGGGTGTCGTAAAAGGCGACTAAGGCATACATACCGGAGAATAAGCAGCAGCATTTTCCGAGCGCGTATTACAAATAACTGCGATCGCCTACCCGCCTGTCAAGCGTGGAGATTAAGGCAAATCCAGTGTTAGTTATAAAAAAATCTATAATTTAGCACTTCGCTCTATAATTTGAATTTGGATTGAAGGAGTAAGAATGTATTAAGTTTTTTCTTTTATTTCAATTATACTCATCCGAGAAGTTCCACCTGAGTCTCATATGAACGTCGGTCTTTGGACACAAGGCAAAGGTCGCTTTGTTTATATGAGTGTAATCGAAGGGGACATTGGAGTTAAAATCTCGTCTAGGACGACAAAGTATTGACGGAAAACTTAAAATACATATTATGTCATCATCTAGATGTGCAGGGAGTTAGAATAAACGAGATATTTTTTTATAACACTGAAAAATAAAATCTTCTTTCTGGTATTTAATATCGACTTACTTTTCATATAGTTTTTTAATTTCAATCACACTTAGATGATGACTGTAATATGACGTGGGTGCAACGGTAAATTTCACAGTGTAACAATTTTCTTTCTAATTATTTCATATTAATTAAATAAGTTTTTTAGTTCTTAAAACACTTATTGACTTTTACCGTTGTGGCCACAACTTGCGCACTACATTGTAATTAATTATAATAATAAACTGGACGGTGGCGGGCGTAAAGGGACGTTATTATAATAAATTATATTTTGTAGTCTAGTATTAAGGAGAGCGTCTGCATTGGCGAATAACTCGTAGCAATTAGCGTCGATTCTGACAGTGCTTCGTATGCGCCTAGAAATGTATTCTGGTGTGCTAACTTTGCTATTAATTCCGAAGGAAAACTTTTGCTGTTTAAGAGCCTTATTTGGTCACCAAACAAATATACCTACTATAAATATTAAAAAAAAAACAAATCGACTGTTTCGAATTTCAAATGTACCTACACAAAATCACTAAATACAAATATCTAGATTGAGAAGCCCATATTCTAAAACACGTTAAATATGCTCAAAACGGCCAACTATATCGCATTCTCGTAACATAATAAAAGCTCTATATAGCTAAAGCGAGTACACGGAATTGATGTCTTGAGTCTTGACGCGCTACGGGCTGTAGATACTTGGATCGACTACTTGGTTTAGGAAATCAGTATTTAATCGTCAATGTATTACCGCATAAGCTGCTATTGTCAAAAAACACCTTCATAAAAAGTCTGGAAATAGGAGGCCGAGATGATTCGGTGGTTGAAACTCGGCGACGCCTTAGGGTCGTCGAACTAGACACCTGAGAGTGCCAATGAATTGTTTTTTTACAATTTAAGTGCTTGATTCCCGTCAATCTCTAGCCTGTTCGAGTTTTTTAGCTCGACCGTGAAGGACCGTTAGTAGGAATATGCATTTTTTAAGAAGAAATTCTTGAAAATGCAAGGACACTCACCAACCCGCTGTGGTGGGTAGGTTTAAGTTCGTTATTTTAAAAAATAATAATTGTGTGCCTTCTAATTTTCAGTGTCGGGATTTTCATTTCTTTTACAAATTATTATTTTTTTCATTTTTATCTTCGCGTACTTATTTATCCTTGTGAAGTTTCAGAGAGTGTACAACATCTATCCTCTCTGGTCGCGGAGAGACACTTGTAAAAATGTACTTATTTTATTTACCGTAAATGATTACTTTCAACATTTGTCAATATTTCTGTGTATACTTTATGTAAATAGAACGTAAGTGAAAAATCCTTTGTGTCGAACCTATGTATTTTATTACACTATCTATTTCTAAATAGAATCTTCCACTGGCGTAAGACTCGTATTGTTGTAGGTATAGTTAGGTCAAAATCAGTACTAAAATTAAGTAATTCACATAGAAGCAGACAGATTGGTATGAAATGTTTGTTTCGACGTGAAAGAACACAGTGTAATGTCACGGTAATGTAATATTACCGTGGTAATGTTTTATTTGACTAGACTAGCAAACAAATAATAACTTTCGCGCAAAGAATCTTGCGAAGATCAATTCTATTGATCCATACATGAAATGTGTAGGCCAGTTACTTGTGACAGTTCTTCATAAAAAATATTTTGTAATTTGTATAAATTTATATTATAACACTTATTTTGTCTACATTTTATAACTTTTTCCAAAATATCTTCTAAAAAATGTGTAAAATTGAAAGACAATTTGCTAAGTTTTTTTACATAAAGTATACCACATATTTATTGTATTTAGGTCTTTTATTAAAAAAAAAAACAAACTATTTCTAAGGTTATTTGATCATGATACGCACAATACTCTATTTTTATAAACCTACCTCTTACATTTTTGTTTGTGTGTACATGACTTATTTTGTTACATGTATCTAAATTATATTTTTACTTTTTACTTCATTTCACACTTGCATAATACAAAATCAGTCAATGCAAAGATTGAATTATGGCGAGTGTTATTTGAAGAAAAATAGACTCGTTCATAAAGCTTATTAAACCGATTATAGCTAAAATATCGTTACCTTCCGTAATTAAAATGCAAACATGCCAAAGAGAAGTAAAGTATTTTCTATAATACGTTTAATAGACATTTATGAAAAAAAATTAGGATAAGTGCAACGCAGATATTTTTTTTTTAATTTCTCGGATTTTATGCTTAAAGGTGGCGATATGTTTTATTTCGCACATGAGTAAAATTCTTTACAGTTAGATTCTAACGTTATATCTTCAGTGTAAAAATGATGGTTTAAAGTATCATTGAAAACAACAATAATTCATTTTAAAGGTTTCATTTTAAAAAGCGACATCTATAGCTCTTTTTCATTTGTACTAAATTTTACTATAAAAATTTATTTTTACACTAAAGGTATAATGTTTTATTATACCTAGATTTAGTATTTTAATTTGATAAATAGGGAGTTTCAATACTCGCAAAGCTTTGTTATTATTAAGTTAAGCTGGGTCTATGTACTAAGTTGATTAATAAAAATTCGCTTATTGTGCATTTTTTGTTTCATTCACTATCGGTGACTCTTTCTTATTCAGTCTATTTTGAATTTAATTCACATAATCTACACTTATTATAAATGTGAAAGTGTGTTTGTTTGTCCTTCTTTCACGTCGAAACAGAGTGACGGATTGATATAAATTTTTGTATGTAGATAGTAAGAGGGCTGGAGAGTGACATAGTCTACTTTTTACCTTAGGAGATTATCTTATTCCTACAAGAAAACACGTGATAATAAAACCCAAAAAAATATTTATGATCAGAATTACTTGATATACAATTAAATAAATACGTGTTTTAGCATTTTGTGTAGCAAAGTATTTAGTGGCCAGCAGTTGGACGCTAGTTTTTTCTATCTAGACATATAAATAAGGTAAGATTCATACGTCATTCAATTCGTATTGATAACGCTAGGGTTTAGGCTGTATAGATGTCATTTAGTTAAAATGGCGGATCTAAGACGCTAATTTGTGTATTGGATTTTTTTGCGTCCGAATCAATCGAGTGGGGTATCAAAATACAGGTTTTTAAGAGGCGATTACAAAATTACAACTTATATGTTTAAAGTAAATAAGGATAAGAAATTGTTAAATAAAGCAAAATGTTGAACTGACACAAAACCAAAATGTGTAGGTAACTAAAAAAAAATATTAAAAAAAACCGACAGCGTAAAAACTGAACTAAATGATGAAAACAAGTTGACGAAGGAACCCAGGTTACAATGGCTACAATGACCTTGGCAGCTTAGGCACTATTATATACTTTGCCAATGAAATAAATATAAATTAAAATATGATTTTTAGTTCGAAGATAGAACCATTTTAATTAGTATTTTTAACTAATATAGATATATTACAAAGAACGCATGTAAAATATATATTTTGTATGCAGTATTATGCATTTCTAAGCCATCTCACCAATGACAATGAAACTTCAAACTGGTGAATTACTTTTACGCCCGCGATGGTTTCTGATATAGTAATATTATCTACATCCGATAGGTGGCGCACAAACTAGGATTATAGAAACTTCATTAAAGATATAAAAAAAGTTCAAATAAATGTCCCTAGATGTCATTATAAGCATATTTTTTTATTAAGCGTAAAATTAACAAAAGCTAATAAATAGATCCCAAAAAGGTATATATTATGGTATTATAAAATATTCTAATTGACTGAAAACGAAATAAAGCGCTCGTAAAACAAACTTTCATATTTTGGCTAAAAATGGAAAAATCAGGTAATGCGCTTACATTACATATTTCACAGATGACGCTTTTACTTTTTATGAGTTGTTTAACACGGATAAAAGTCACAGAAATTTGTTTTATTTAATGTTGGTTAAACTTATAATTGATATATTTTAGTTTACATATATTTCGAAAATAAAATAGTTCGAAAAATTGCGGATTAACGAATCTATATTCAAATAAACAATGTAAATGTAAAAATAGCTCAAAGGATAACCTGAATTAGCGCTGTCCAAATTCTTTATATGAGATAGGGCATTTGTACTATATCATGTACCTACTATATATTATGTTTGTGCAATGTATATAATATATATATTTCTTCGTACGTTTATGTAAACTTGTAACTAAGAATGTGTTGTATCACAGATCACATAATGCTATACTAGTACAAATGTTCTCATCCCATACAAAGAAATTGGACAGCGCTAATTCGGGCTATTTTTGTTTGCTTGAATAGATTATAGATGTCGTCGATAACCTGTTTTATTTTATAAGCTAGCAGATCCCGCGTCTTTGCCCGCGTTCAAAGTGCAAAATAACAAGCTCTTCTTTCCGTTCCCTTTACAATAACGTATGGAAGTCAGCTCGATTTCTTGAAATTTATGATTACTGCTCCCCTCTCTTGTGTAGTAGCATGATGATATATAGCTCATAGCCTTCCTCAATAACAGGTTATCTAATACTAATAGTAGATTACCACGTTCAAACAAATAAACTCTGACACTTTATAATATTAGTTTTATTAGAAATGTGCAAATTACACAAACTAACAATTAATGCAAAATTCATCTTGCATACTAATAAAAAAAATCTGTGATTTTAAGTTTTAACCTGTCAACGACTGCCGAGCCACAGGTGACTAGGTTAACAATTAATATCTTAGAAATTAACCGCGACTCGCAAGGTGTTAACAATTTTTAACCATCATAAAACATTAATAAAATGTGTTTGCTTTTAAACGGTTATGCATAATTGTTCTGTATTTTAAATATTTAACTTAAATAATTTCTTGTAAAACATGTAATAGTTTAATTATTTATTATAAATTTCTAGCAAGCCTTATTAAAAAAAAAAGTAAAGGCGCCATCTGTGAATATATGTACACTACAAACCCATCATCTGATTGCTGATATTTCAATACTCAGTAAAATTACGCAAAATTGATTCACGGGCGCATTATTTCGTTTCCCTTCACTAATAATATTTTTTAAAACATCAATACACCTTTCTTTTGATATATTTTTTTATCTTTTGTTAATTTAACACAACTTTAATAACAAATCGATACATGTAACGTCATTCGTCGTCGTTTATTTGAACTAATTTTTCTTTGTTCGTGATGAGATCCTATTGTTCTATTCATTTGCTAGTTTACAAAACCGCTATTAGATGTCGCTATTAAGTTAAAATAATGAAGTAAATCCTCGATAGGGAACACGATAGAAACCCTTATTTCATTCTCTTCAAACTATAGCTATAAATCGACATAATAAATATTTTATTACTACGTATTTCACTATATTATTTTATCTTGAAAAATATTTGACCTCTTGTCGAATATTTATTTTTTATCAAGTTTGTTACACAGATGGCACAATTTGATTTACTTTTCTCATTTTCCATCAGGTGCTGCTGTAATTAAAATGTTTGTTTCTCGTTAAGGTACTTTCTTTGTTTTATGTCTGAAATTTTTAACTGATATTCGCTTGTCCGAGGAAAAAATGTCTATCATCAGTGGGCACTAGGTATTTATCAGTTATCAAGTATAGTATCATATCATCTGTGGTTATCATGTATAACCGCGAATTATTAAATCAGAATTTGGTGTACAGATTTTTTGTAGTATACAGAGTATTTATAGTTTTAATTAAGCGATCGAAACGCTTATGCAAAATATTATGTTACTGAGCCATGTATAATACCTACTTGTGCGAAAATATGTAGCTACGTCTACGGCATTGCCATGTTCATTCAATAAGGGCCGACGCACTATAGAGTCCGTTCTGGGTCCGACATCGGTATGGTAAAGTTATACAAGAAATATTACTGGATTGTGACTCGACTGGGATTGACTCTCACTGACAGTGTGAATACCTTCATTATTTCTTGTATAAAATATATTATTTAATCTTATGAAATGAGGAATCCTGAATAATATATATATATATATATATATATATATATATATATATATATATATATATATATATATATATTGCATATCTCAGAAATGGCTCTAACAATTTGGATCAAATTTAGTATGTGTTTTGCTTTTTTAAGTTAATTTATATCTTTTCTAAAAAAAACAATTATTCACAAAAAAAAATTATAACTAATTATAATTATTAGAGCCTTTTCTATCAGCTTGCATAATGCCGTGACAATGTCATATAGCGCCATCTTGTAAATTTTGTGGTACTTGCATTGTTACCCATGGATGATAATTGATAACCTACCGAACGAGCACCTACTACCAGCGAAGCTCGGTCGCCCAGCTCCTATAACTTTAAAAATACATATACTTCCTTTAAAAGAGGAATTTACTGTAATTTATATAACCATGACCCATGACATGACAAGACAGAATTTAAAAAAAAAACATGATTTAGTACCTATCCCGGAAAAATGATTTTCCCTTTTTGAACTATGTCAAATATTAACGTCGTTATTGCCTGTTGCTATGATAAAACAAAATATGTAACACATTTTCTCATGTATAATATTAATATAAGCGAGAAACTAATAGTGGCATTCTAAGTCACATTTTCTCAGTGTACCTACTTTTCAATCTACTGTTACTTTTTATTGCTATACAATTTTAGGTATAGATACATACAGCATCAGCAGCAATGGAACACTATCTGCCCTATCTATACATGTAATAAAACTGTAGAGGTCGAATGTACATAGAAAAAAATGCTAAAAACCTAGTCAGGAGGATGTAAGAAGAGAAATAGAACAAATCCAGTTCTTTTTTAATTTTTTTGTTTCTATATCTGTTTGTCTGATTGCATGATCTAATCTCCGAAACTGTTGGACCGATTCAAATGAAATTTTGCACGGTGGTACCTTATATCCCCGGTCAACATTTTAGATACTTTTCAACCGGGAAAATTAAATAGTTCCCGTGGGAGAGTTAAAAAACTATAGTGAATTATACAGCTCAACAACTTATACGCCTAATTTAGTAAAATTTGGCATACTGATACCTTATATTGCCGGTCAAACAACAGGTTACTTTTTATCCCGGAAAAATGAGCGTTTCCCGTGGGATAGATCTGACTGTGCTCTTCTAGAGGCGAACCCGAGCGAAGCGAGGGTGAGCCGCTAGTGACATCCAAATCTATTGAAACTTAACTCAGGTGCTTTTTACACTACAACAGATATGTACAAAAAATATCTAAAGAATTTTCCAACTATTCGCAGTTCTGTCCGTTCAAAAAATAAAAGATAGACAAAGGTCGTAAAAATTGTTTACTGGTCGATTTCAAAACAAAAGGAGGTATTCCATTCGAGTGTATGGTTTTTTTGTGAGTTGGGAGATAACTTTGCCAATCGTGAAACGATTTTAATGTTTCTTTTAGTTAATAGTTTTGATATCTCGTACAAATTTGCACAGCTAGAAATGAAAAAAATACATTTGAAAAGGTTTTTAACATTGTGTACCTTTTTTGTTAAGAAGTAATTAGTTAATTATAACTAATTATTTCTTAACAAAAAAGGTACACAAAGTAAACTAACTAAATTAACTGCCTCGGTGGCCTAGTGGTTACCATGTACGTCCGTAGATATATCTGGAGCTCCTGGGTGCGAGTTGGACCATGCCAGTCGGACCAACTACAGTTATTGAGTTTTTCTGTCAAGAAATTCTTACTAACAGCTCGGAGTGGGAACTTGGCGGTGTTTCAGCCCCTTGAGTCGGAGAGCACGTAAAGCCGTCGGTCCTGCTTCTGACTCACCGGTCGTGTCGAAGTATCGTCCCATCGAACTTTGAGAGTAAAAGGAATAAAGAGTGCACTTGTGTTTGCTCTATAATATCTCCTGTGGCTAGTCTTATACGAGTATATTATATATATTTAACACCAGTCCTTTCTAAGGCAATAAAACACAGTTTGCTAGATCACGTTTTATTTTACATCGATTTATAAATTTACGGCGTGTCTTGAGTAGATTAGGTAACACGAATTTTTGGCAATCACTTAAATCTAAAAATCACGCCATTTGACTAGAGACGTTTAGGTATAGGTGGGAAAATATAACAAATCATTTAATCTGACTAAAGTGTGAAGTAAAATTATATTTACACTACAAAAACCTTGTGCTATAGAACAAGAAAAGGAAAAGTTAAAATTCTGAATGTATTTGCCTCGTCAACAGTAAGTAGGTACAGCTTAAGTATTATATGCTTATTTAACTCACATAATATATAGATATAACGTGCGTCTATTGAATCTACACTACATTAAATACAAATTCATTACGATGAAAGTATGTAGGTCATACAAATATGTTAGAGAAATAAAATTTTGTCTATTACTGAATGAAACAAAGATGTTATCTACTATACATTACACATAAAAAGTGAAAATAATAAATAAACATATAAATAAAATACTTTTTTGTAATCTTAAGTTTGTTACTAACTTATTTACACTAATACATTTCAGTCCAAAATCTCTACAAAGTAATATGAACGATTTAGACTTCGATCGGTCATTTCATATGTTTCGACGTGTTACGGCACTAAATTGACATTTTATGCAATATGTACGCTACAATAACATTTAACAATACATAATTACAAATTCTTTGCTATATACAATTCTTAATACTAACAATTAGATAAATATCTAATGATTGTGCTAATGAAGTCGATTTCAGAAAATCAAACACGACTGCCGGTAACTTTCACCTTTGGCGGCAAGTTGAGATAAATATAATAAATATAGTATTTTATACATCATTATGGTACTTACTTTATAATATTTCATACTAGGTTAAAATAATTTTTATTAAAACAATATTATTGTTAACAAGGTTTCTTTTTTTCTTTATCTTCCCTCCAATGTGCATTCACCTGCGTTGTGGAGAGGGGGGTGGGGGTGGGGGGGGGGGGGGGTAATTCTCTTTACCGTCCAGCAACCCAGCCGGGCGCGAAGCCAAGAGACAGGGAGGGAGGTGACCCACTTCGTCAGGCCTGCCGTCGTAGTTGAGTGCGTAAACGATCCTGCGACGCCCGATTGTGGCGAGGGGGAGGCCCTGTTGGGCTTTAGTGGGTACTGGCTTTTCTAGCCAGTGAGCCCACATAACCATCTGTATATAACCACATAGAATATAAACACCATAAACTTAATTTTTTTAAGTGTCTTAAATTGCAATGTGCTGTTTGTTTAGTCTGAGTGAATATCCTGAAAGTAGACATATTTTAGGTTTACCTATACATAAACAAACATATGAATAAAATATCCTCCTATATATGTACACATTGAATCGAAATTATGTTCTTATAATCTTTTTACACGGAAAATTATATTATTTACATCATATTGAATACATACAACACATAGGTACATTGCAATACATACTAAGATAAAAACTAGTCATATTTTTTACAAATAATAATATAGGTACATACATTTTCATTGTTATCAATTATCATAGACTAAAAATTTCGATTTGTCATTAAATTAATTTTTACAATTCGAGTTTTTACCACGAAGTTTCCTTTTTTTATTTCACACTTTGAATAACTCACGAATCACCACATGAAATATAATTTTACAGAGTTGAATAGAAACCATAGCTTAATATTGAGTTATTGGTATCCGTCAAAGTATCTGTGTGACTAGTTTTAGATGATGTACACCTAGAAAAGTCTTTAGGATAAATACGTTGCCGCGCCTCGTTCTTAGGCTGAACGACGCGGTTGGCATTGAATCAATGATCCGTACTAAAGTAAGAGTTTTGCATAAGGTACAACTTGTCGATTGGATTTACGACAGTTCCTGTGCCGAGGTTGAGAGGCTCGTGGGACACATGGGATCCATGTTGATGGGGATGGTGGGGAACCTCTAGGTTCTGTAAACTCATGGTGTCTGAGGCACCTTCATCTAACTGGTCGAAATTGCTTCCGTCAAGAGATATATCTGAACTGCAAAAACTGTCTCCGGAATGTGTAGGGTAATCTGAAATAGAAACATATATGAATTTTCGAAATTTAAAGTCAAATTAATATTAAAAATGAAAAATTTAAAGTACGCACCGTCAGGAGAATAAGGAAGATTCGGATTAAGAGGCTGACTAGAAGCTGAGTAAGCGGCGTCAAGCCCTAAATAATTTCCGTGCTCGCTTGAAGGTGACTCTTGCTTGATGCTCTTTTCATCTTTATCCTTTTCCTTATCGGTACCCTTGTCACCTTCTTGCTTGGCTTTGCGCTGAATCTTTTTCATTTTGGCTCTTTGATTTTGGAACCACACTTGAACAACTCGGACGCTCAGACCTGTGTCTTTTGCGAGTGCTTCTCTAACTTTACGACAAGGTTTTGGACTGACCTCGAAAGAAGCTTTAAACTGTCTTCGTTGAGCTGACGTCAAAATTGTTCTAGGTCGCTTTGGCCCGCGCCTACCGTCTCGAGGACGTTCTGAGTCGTCTATTATCATATCATCTTCGGCATGTTGCATCAAATACATTTCTTTTTCGAAGTCTTGTCTGCAGAATATTTGACCAGCTCTAATGACGTACTGCTCACCCTTCTGCAGCGGTTGGCAGCACATGACGCAAACAAAGCATTGTATGTGGAACACATACTGTTGGGCGCGCATGACCATCTCCTGTGGCAGCAGCCTATCTCCGCAGCGAGTGCACTTAACGCTGAATAATCTGTGACAAATTAAAATAATGATGCACACATGGATTAAACGCACAGCATTTCGCACGGCAATTCGCTAGCACGCAAGCAGTATTCGCATGATTTACGTATGCCTATTATAACATGAATATATTTAATAAATATATGATAATTAATAGTATGATTTAACAAGTTATTTACTAATGAAATTTCTAACAAAATACATACATATAATACTAATAAGAATATTTTTAATTGACATATTTTAAGATATGTACCTATCATAATCAGGCTTGCAGTAGAGCTTAGCGTTTCTTGTGTAACAGGTATGGGCCAAAGGGCAGCCGCAGACACAACAGCTGAGGCAGTGTTCGTGCCAGGACAGCTCACCCACGCGCATCAGATACCGGTCTTGAATTTTCTGGCCGCATCCCTCACAGATCTCCACGATCTTCTCCCGCTTGATGCTCGCGTTCAACTCTGTGTGCAATAAAGCTTTCATTAGTAGCATGTGGTAAATCTTCTTTTAAAGTCAATGAAACCAAGTTATTTCTTTTTGAATTCTGTATACATCGTCTTAATTTAAAAATTATTCGCAATTGCAAAATTAAACAGTATAAAGATTAAAATTACAAAATAAATAAAATATATATATACCTATATAGATACCGAATTTATTCAACGTGTCGCAACTCGTATCATCATAATAATTGCATCAGCAAGTTATTATTAAGTTATATATAATAATAATAATGTTCTCCTGACCGATTCCGGCCAAGGCGGCCAATCTCATTGAGACGAGCTAACTGTGAGCCACAGGTGCACTTTCTATTCCTGTCACTCTCATACTCCGGTGGGACGACTACTCGACACGACCGGTGAGAGTTAAGCGCAGGACCGACGGCTTTACGTGCTCTCCGAGGCACGGCGGTGAAACACCCAAACCGCCAACTTCCCAACTACGGGCTGTTACTGAGGCTTACTATAGAGAAAAACTCAATAACTAAACTTGGCCCGACCTGGAACTCGAACCCAGGACCTCCGGGTGTGCAGCCGTACATGCTAGCCACTACACCACAAAGCAAGTTGTATATAGTATCATTGACTAACGAATAAAAAATTACATTTATATTATCAGTTTTTTAAATTTTACGCAGAATTGTAAGTCGTTTTAAAGTAAATACGATTCCGTAAAGATGGGAGATCATAAAATAGCGCTCGTGAAATTCGGCTTGAATCCCTGCTTCGTAGGTATACTATATATTTTATAAACGCACTCGTATAACCGTAGCTATAGATATGTTAAGTCTAAATGGCTTGGGAAAGTATCAGCCGTCTCAACATGCTCCTTAGACATGGGGAGGGGACCCGCCCCTGTAGGAGGGGCGTCCCGGGTCACCAGGGTCGCGGGATCAACCCGAGAACAAAATGTCTGCGTAAAACTGCCGACCTAACTAACGGTTAATCGATGTGCCGCACACTTTACACCAAAATATAGCTTTTTAGTTTTTTCCAGCCAAACCATTACTTCTCTCGGCATCAATTTTAGTCAGTACGTAAATAACTAAAAGTTATTCCGTATTATAAATAAATATTTAATTAATTTATTTATTTAGAAAATCTTTAAAAATAAAATAAAAACCAACTTCCAGGCATTAAAATGTAAAAAATTACTAAACGGGGGGTTTCATTTAGAATAGATACCTAATCAGATATTTTCATAGTCGGTGCCAGCCGACAATATTTTAAGATATGAATATCTAATAGGTAAATATGACAAGGTGTGAACTCTAATTATAGTTAAGATATTATACATCAATTTGTGTTGTATTTTACGTATCGAAAAAGAAGGGAAAAAGTGTGCATGTATTCGAAAGAGATGTACTGATCGCACATGACCTGATCCCTCTTATATTGAAGGGAGGCCCGTTCCGGGCAGTAGGATGTTAAAAAAGGGTTGAATACATACATTTAGACGTAAGCCCTATAAAAACTTAAAAAACTGGAATTTTCATTTTGAATAGATACCTAATCAGATATTTTCGAAGTTGGTGCCAGCCGATGCAAAGCAAATCTAGTATATTTTGATACGTAAAATACATATTTACCTATTAGATACTCATATCTTAAAATATTGTCGGCTGGCACAGACTTCGAAAATATCTGAATAGGTATCTATTCTAAATGAAAACCCCGTTTAGTTATTTTTTACATTTTAGTGCCTGGAAGTCGGTTTTTTTAAAAGATTTTGTTTTTGCATTTTTAGTGTAGACGTAATAAACAGGAAATTTGTAAGAAGAAAGTTTTTTAAATAACAGTTTAGGATATATAATGATTTAAATTTGGTTAACAACCATTCTCGCTAATTTTCCTACTTAAAAATACTTAAAAAGCTGTTAATAAATAAATATATTATAGAAATAAAAAACCCGACTGCATAAAAGCTAACTAAAAAGAATGCATAAAACTATATTCCATCGTGAACTTGTTTTCATTTTTTAGTTAGCTTTTATGCAGTCGGGTTTTTTTATTTTTATAATATATTTATTAAATAAATTGCTTAATCGTATATGTTATTAAAAAAAATCTTCTTACAAATTACCTGCTTATTAAATCTACACTAAAAATAAAAAAATAAAAACTTAAAAAACCGACTTCCATGCGTTAAAATGTAAAAAATAACTAACCGCAATTTTCATTTAGAATAGATTCCTAATCAGATATTTTCGAAGTCGGTGCCAACTACCAGCCGATGCAAAGCAAATCTAATATATTTCGATACCTAAGTAAAATACATATTTATTATTTACCTATGAGATGTTCATATCTTAAAATATTGTCGGCTGGCACCGACTTCGAAAAAATCTGATTATGTATCTATTCTAAATGAAAACCTCCGTTTAGTTATTTTTTAGATTTAAGTGCCTGGAAGTTGGTTTTTTTAAAGTTTTTATAACGTCAAACGTCGTGTGCCATTGCTGGGCGTGGCCCCCCTTCAATACGAGGGGAATCAGACCATAGTCCACCACGCCAAGTGCGGATTGACGGACTTCACATGTCTTTTTTGAAAGCTTGCTAGGTTCTCTTGGACATGCAGGTTTCCTTGCGATTTATTCCTTCATCGTTAAGACAAGTGGTAACATGTTGGAAATGATTCGCACATGAAAATATCAGAGGTGCAAGATGTGAGATTCAATTCACTGGGCTACCACTGCTATTAACTAAGTAGCAAGTAATTTAAAAGAAAGCGAAAAGCAAACTTTTTACATTGACAATAAAGGAGGAAGTATTGCGTTCGGATGCACATTATTGTTTTTTATTATATATTTTTTGTAATAGTAACGTTGTAAATCATTTTTAATAAATATGTTACGTGTGATGATTCATTCAAAAAAAAACTTGTCTATGCAGAACTTTTGAAACTGTTTTCACAGAAATATAGAGTTAAAAGAATATAAGAAAACTTCATGTTAGTTTACTATTGTAACTCTAGCTGAACTTTAAAGCATGTACTGCCGCAGACCCGAAGGTCCTGAGTTCGAGTCCCGGGTCGGACCAAGATTAGTGATTGAGTTTTTCTGTGAAGCAATTCTTAGCAGCAGCCCGGAGTTGTAAAGTTAGCGGTAATATAGCGTGTCGCGTAAAGTAGGTAGGTACATTAATTTGTAAGTTAATTCCCACCAGTCGTGTCGAAGTATCTTCTCATCGGACATTGAGAGTGATAGGGGATAGAGAGTGTACTTATGTATGCCTGCGCGAACACTTGAACACTGTAATGCCCCCAGCGCAATTGGCTAATTCCGGTGAGATAGGCCGCCATGGGTGAAACTAGTCAGAAAGACATCATCATCATAACACTAGCTTATCGTTTGTATTTTTTTGATTGTTAAATTTTCATAATTAAATAAAAAAGCTTGGATACATATAGAATATGTAAAAATCGATCCTTCTTATTACAAAAGTCTAGCCCGAATATTTTTACGACTTATTGGATAGTTTTTATTTTTATCAACCGATTTCCAAAAAAGAAGGTTCTCAATTCGTTTGCATTTTTTTTGAAAACAATTTATTGCCCGATAGCTTTTTTAGACCCGTTGTAATTAAAATTGTTTTTTTTTAGGTTTTTAATAGAAAAGCCTTACGCTATAGTATATAATTTAGTTACGTGAACGTTTAAACATATTTTTACAACTTGTATTCTATGTACTTTAACAGGACGAATAATAAATAAAGGATTTCGGATTCGTCCGATAATCGGATGAATAAAAAATATTTTATTCGACCGACTTTGGAGTTTGTACTACTAATATTTACCACTTTTTTCCTTTTTCTAATGTAAAGTAAGTGATTTTTCGGTGCAGGAGTATCTATATGCAAATAAAAATAACCTTAATCTACTGAGTTGAAAATATATGCTTTTAAATCCCAACGATTTTTAAGCTCAAGAGTTTTTAAGGTTAAAAAATTATTTTTAGGTGCAGGAGTTTCTGTATGCAAAAAAATATACCTTAATCTACCCAGCTGAGCTGAACTACTTATTCTACTTACTTATTTATTAAGCTATTCGTCGTCTTTAATAAATATAGGTTTATATTTTTAAGCTTGTAGTTTGAAAGGTTTTTGACTGATAGGCTGGAAAGGTAGAGTCCTTTTCAAAAATGCCTTCTCTGGGCCCCCCTTTGAAACGCCTCGTTTGCGCTTAATACAGAATTTCACCGCCAATATTATTTAATGTGTGGAATGTTAAAGAAAAAAATGATTTTTATATTTTTATCGCGGAAAAATATATTTGTTTTCTTAAGTTAAGAACTATTAGAAATAAGAAAATAAGACATAAAAATATTCAATATATTTATTTTAATAAAGGTCTATTAAAGACCTTTATTAAAAATCAAATAATCTCTTAATCCCTCCACGACCGCGGACACGCCGGCGTTACAGTAACCAATAGATTTCTTAGAAATTTAATTACTTTCTTAGAAATTTACCTGGAGGTGTTGATAATAAAATACCTAATATAAAGCATAACATCGTTTCTTTATCTAGTGTTTCTAAAATACCTACCTACTTGATTCACCTGACTTGACGCGTTTATTACCATCATCTGCTAATACTATAATAACGGGTATAATATTGTCATATTTATAAACATACTAAATTTTATTTAAAGATGAGGTAAATGGTGAAGTTTTCTAATCAAAAAGGAATTGACGTTGGATGTTAAAGTGAGGGGAGAACATAAAAATAAATGCTGATCTGCTTATTAAAATTTATGAAGTTAAAATAAAATCGTCATGATGTTTCTGAAATAGGTGTACCTATTATTGTGAATGGACTTTTATATTCAGTAAATTTAAAAATTAAAAACCATCCTTTAATATAATTTTCATTAACAATTTCGTTATAAAGAAAAACTATTTATATGTTATAAGTAAAAATTCAAAGTACAAACCTCATGTGAATATACGATTTATACCTATAACCTACAATATATATATATATATATATATATATATATATATATATATATATATATATATATATATGTTACAATATTAAATGAATCTATATATATTTTGTACATTTTGCAAATTTTAAATTAAGAAATTTGTTTTTCGTATTTTAATCACTTATATTAACCACGTTATGTTCAAAATTCAGTAACTTCGAAATCATCCAGAAATAAAATTACTTGTCCCGACTGAGTCTAATAACTTAAGGATGAATTAATCCATCAGTTAAATTCAGTTCTTTAAAGATGTGATGTTATTCATCATTTTTTTAGAGTTATTTTTCACTTACCTAAGTATAGTAATCTATACAGATAAATAAAATTGAAGGGTCTGTTTTTAATGTTAAAATAACAGCTTTTTACTAAATGAAACTAAATCGGCCACACAACCTTTTGAGCGTTATATTTTAAAATAGTTGATCTACTTATGTCATTATACAGGGTCCAAAGGTCCGTGAGCTATGTCCGTTATAGCCTGAATGATGAATACCAATTAAAATTTTATTGCCAGAATGATTTAGTAAATTCGTTGGTCTAGCGACTGGCATGTACGGCTGCAAAACCAGAAATTCTGGGTTTCAATTCTAGCTTAGACCTTGTATAGTTATTGATTTTGTCTATTAAGAAATTCTCGGCAGCTTAGGTTTGGGAAGTTGACGGTGTTATCCCGTGCATTAGAGAGCACGTAAAGTCGCTAGTCCTATGCCTGATCTCTTATCGGATTTTGATAGACTATTCATCTCTATAGAATGCATTTAATCCTGTGCACAACGCCACCTGTTTGTTGCAAAGATACTTAATAAAACTCTCACTATAGTATGACTATGGAATGCAATCTCGATCTCGCGAGATCCCGATCATCCGAGATCTTGCATCATTTTTTCGAGATCAATCTCGAATCATAAAATGACGCGATCTCGACCGAGATTGAGTGAGATTAAGAATCTAAGAGAACCTTTTCAGCCACTGGCTACATAGCGACTGACATAAGATGCCGTTTATCCGACAGTACTCTAAGCACTATTTATTTTTAAGAAGCTATTTCCCAAATCATTCTTAATTTAGTTAGGAGTGATCACTCGTAATAGCTTAGGAGTGATTGTGGAAAAAGCAATTTTTGTAAATTTTTGTTTTCACTATCTTTGTTAAAATAAGTACTTTCTTTATAAGTGATTTTACGGGTCTGAATTTTTGTGTTCATTAACATAACATAATTTACATAAGTAAAAAATTATATTAGAGGATTCCCTGAACCATCTGTGCACAATATGGATATAAATTAATTTTATTATAATAAAAAGATTTCTGAAGTACTTAAAAACCACTCCCCTGATATGTCACAAATGCGGAATTTTTACGTTAAGGTCGATTAATTAATACAAAAAAGTGTGTGTTTACCTACTAAATGTACGAACGTAATAAGTTATACGTTTTTGGCATAACAAAACAAAATAACTCTAAAAATTTTATCCTGCGTGCCAATACTATACATCTGTAAAAATAACGATAAAATTATAAAATAAAGATATTAAATACAATTGATAAAGGTTTAATTAAAAAATTTAATTATTTAATAAATAAGAATGGCGGCTATAGGCAAGTAAAAGAATTTTTGCTACTAACATGGATATATAGAAAATTAATATATCAAAAATTATTATAATAAATTATTTATTTATTAAGTAATAAAGTAATAATTTATGAATAATGTAAAAAAATAATACATACTTCGTTAACCTCAATGATACGAAAAAATCGGTCAGTGTCGTGGGACACCCGGTAGGAACGAAGTTCCTTTCCCTGTCCGCCCTTGGCTCATATACTAAAAATTAACCCCAACCCCAACCTGGATCATTTTTTTTAGAAAATGCTAAATATTTTTTATAATAGTGGAAATCATTTCAGTTCTTCTGCTTTGTATTATGAACTATTTAGATATTCATCTTTAAAGGCTTTTTTTCACAATACGAGTAAGAAAGTGGCCAATACACTTTTGTTACGAATATTGAAAAGAAACACTCACGTAACGCAAATGAATACAAACCACTTAAAAACATCCTTTAAAGGCATTAAATACAGAGAAATATCCTACAAAAATACGTCATTTATGAAATCTATACTAATATTATAAAGAGGTAGAGTTTGTGAGATTGTGAGTTTGTATGTGACGTTGTAGGCGGTAATCTCTGGATTTACAGAACCGATTTACTTTACTGAGTCGCTAGTTGGAAATATAGAAATTGATAATTAAAATGTTTAATGCTGATGGGAAATCTCTCCAGCTGGTCCAAATAATTTAATCTTAACATATGGAATAAGTTAATCTTAACATTGGTCTTTATTTAGTCGAAGTACGTTTCCATTTATATTTGAATTCTAGCTTCAATTTCTGTATTTCTGTATTTCAATTTCGATGATCGCATATGTCAATAAATCGGTCGGGCGTTTAAAATAAATAAACAAAACACTATGCACCTGTTAACCTGTTGATAAATACGTACACGTACTAATTTTATAAGTAAATTCGTATATATACTCGTAGTATTATAAAATTATGAAACTTAATTCACGTTTGTACCTTCTAGCAAGGCTTATGCTACTCATAATTACAATTAAGTTCAGTTAAAATATCTTTCTCAATTCATATTTTATTTCTTTATCTATTTTTAAGTAGCGCTTATTATTTTTAATATTATAACGTAAATGTTTTAAAGCTGAAATAAAATACCATTGGAAAATTATACTTGGTACAAAAACTTTATAAAAAATAAAAAGATACCGACTTCTAGACAATAATAATTAAAAATTACTGTACGAAAATTGTGTAACTAAACCGTACTGGAATGATGAAATGAGATGAAAACCCCCGTCTAGTTATTTTTTACATTTTAGTGTCTGGAAGTCTGTTTTTATTTTTTAAAAGTGTTTTAGTTTTCTATTTTTAGTGTAGGTGTATAAGTAGCTAATTTCTAAGAAGAAAGTTTTTAATAACATAATTGATTAAGCCATTTGTGTTAGTAAACTGCCTTATATGAAAACTAACAAACTTAAAAACTCACTTTCATTAGTATCACCAATAAAAACCTTAACAAAAAAATGAAAACCGACTTCAAAAAAGCACTAAAAAGTAAAAAATAACTGATTGGTAGTATTCATTAACTATACATACCTAATCAAATATTTTCGAAGTCGGTGTGCTCAGCTTTGTATCGGCTGGCATCGGGGTAACAAACATAAAAAAAACATACAGCCGAATTGAGAACCTCCTCCTTTTTGAGGAAGTCAGTGTAAAATCAGAGTCTAAAATCTAACTATATTGTACTGGGCCTGGCAAATGAAACCAAATTAGCTCAAGCTCAAAGTATTTACTAGTAGCCGTTGAAGAGTTCCACTATCCACGTTCTGGCCTAGCCATCAAATCAGCTCGATTATACCAAATAACTGTATTATCATCAGAAATATAAAAACTTGCAGTTTCAAGACTGATATGACCATTAGAAGTAGGTAAAAAGATGATTTAGATCTGTTGTTTTCTTAAAATTCCATGTCTTTTCTAATTTTCTCGAAAGCTGTAAGCCATGTGTTAAAAAAATATAAATGACCATCTCGAGACTTAATAGAATACAGTTTATAGTAGCAAAATTGGTCCAGCGTTCTCCGAGAAATCAGTGAACATACATCAAAGTAACATACATACACAGAAACATAAAACCTCCTTCTTTTTGGAAGTCGGTTGAATGTCATTATATTATGGAGCAACAGCAGTACCTGCGTGCAGTACATTTTATTGAAAGTACATGATGAAAAAAATTTGGTATTTCACATTAACAAAGGAAATTGGTAATAATATTCGGCTGTAAATTATAAATAAAATTAATTCTTAATAAGAAGTGAAAATGATATGAAGTACATAAAATGAAATAAATGGTTATGATTAAATGTATTTAAAGTCACACACGGTTTGACAATAATGCGATGTAAGCTACTGCTTTATTACGTATCGTTGCTATTGATATTAACGAGACAATTGAATATCAGTTCCCCAAAAAGTAATGTATTTAATAATGAAAAATCTGTTTTCATATAAATATTTTAGTTAATTCAAATTTACTTGTGATTTATGATTTCTATAAATGATCAAGCCATTAAATCTAATATTTTAAAAGACTAGCAAAAAACCACAGTTTATCTATGTCTTATCTCTTCTTATCTCTTTAAAAGATTTCTTCCAGGAACCCTTCAGAAGCGAGAAAATATGTTAATTTAGTGTGTAAGTACAGCATTAAATGGAATCGACTTAATATTAAAATATATCAACTAAATATAAATAATTATACAAAAAAAAACACATATATTTATACGCACCGACTCCGAAAGTATCTGATTAGGTATCTATTATAAATGAAAACCCCCGCTTAGTTTAGTATTTTTTACATTTTAGTGCCTGGAAGCCTTTTTTTTTAAGTTTTTTTAAGCTAACCAATAAGGTTAGCTTTTATGCAGTCAAGTTTTTTATTATGTACAAAGAGCATCGTATGTGACGTCATCATAAGTACCAGGCGATATTAACTGTTAAGGAATGTGTGTAGTTACATATGTATATAATGGACATTACTTGAGGTTTGTGGTTTCCTGGTACTCGTGGCAATTATTATTGTCACCAGATATAGTGAGCTAAGGGCTGTCCATAATGTGAGGTCATCATAAGTACCAGGCGATTATGTGTAAAGAATGTATGTTGTAAGAAATTTGTGTCCAATCTGTGCTTTCTACTTTAAGCTTCAACATGTACAATGTACGTTGCTTGATGCTTATGATAACCAACTCATGACAATTTTTATAACTTAATTTATAAGCCAAGGGCAGACAGCGAATTCCTAAAATAACATAAATAAATACCATCCAGTAGAAAGTACAGACGCCTCTCGACTATTTTTATTTTATTTTTAGCAATGGGAATGTTATTTTTAATTAACTATAAACAGATAATTATAAAACCAATAATGGACTAAATTCGATTACTATCTACTTATACAATTATATGCATTTAATATGTTACAGCTATTTGTCGTCGTAAAATGTAATAGCACTAGCTATTACAATATGTATATGAACTAAAATTTAGTTTTATACAAAGCATATTCGCTTAAAATTTTTCTGCATCGGGGAAAGAATGTATCTAGGTGATTTAATATCACCACTCAAAGTGAATACGTGCACTTTGTGTTCCACAGCTAGAGCACGGTTGGCTTGTTAATATGACGGCACGAGAAACTAATATAAATATATTCTAAGCTCAAAATTTAAGTACAGTAAGAAGCTACATGTATGAAGATTATTAAATTTTTATATTAGAATATGTGGTGAGTATATTACTGCGAGCTGTTCTGAGCGCAGGAAACGCGCTTGTCGTGCGTTTCTATCGTTATAAACGCAAGGAATGCATACGAGTATTCCTTGTATGCAGACGACGACGACGACGACGACGTATGTAAGTACGTCATAAAAACATGGTGCGGTTAGGTTTTTACAATTACATATAAAAATCTAAATTTTCATAAAATCAAAATAAATTTTAATTTTTATATCCCAAATTTATTTTTATACCCATCATAAAGTTAAAATTGCCACAGTGCTGAGAAGAACTTAGCACAGAAATATAGATATTAACCGAAAGGTATATTAAATTATCCTGTTGATATTACAAATTGGATACCTAGTTATTTTATATTGTTAAATATTATATTATATTTTTTATCAATCATTTCATGATCTATTCTTGGCGTCGGCTATTCTAGAAGTGGTACAGTTCTCTCTATTTACCCGACTGCAGTGAAGCCCAAATGAGAGTTATATGTGTTCAATAAAATAATTGTAAATATAT
The DNA here is from genome assembly GCA_951806755.1 of Brenthis hecate. Classification (NCBI taxonomy): domain Eukaryota; kingdom Metazoa; phylum Arthropoda; class Insecta; order Lepidoptera; family Nymphalidae; genus Brenthis; species Brenthis hecate. The sequence goes on from OX638251.1 coordinate 10,104,033, forward strand.
TTTTTAAAGTAACTTTTATTTAAATGCTCCAAAGAGCAGAAAATAAACTTTATATTAAACACATTAATTTATTACATTATACAATTTATCACTACATAGTATAAAGCAAAGTCGTTTCCCGCTGTCTGTCTGTCTGTCTTAAAGATCTAAGCATACATAGTGTTTAGATCTTTAAAACTGCGCAACGGATTTTGATGCGGTTGTTTTAACAGATAGAGTGATTCAAAAAGAAGGTTTTAGTATATAATTTGTTAATTTTTTGTAGTGTACATTGGCTAAAATATAACAATATTTGTTGGAGGTTTCGGAAAAAAATAAGCCGTTTGGGAGCTTTCAACGAAAACATTGAGATATAACAAAATAATGTATGGTGAATTGTGTATCTTATATAGGTCTACAGAAAAGTCTGCAACGGCATATTATATCTATCTCAGGATAACATACTATATCCATTTTAATTTAAGTTGATATATTCGTAAAAGCTTGTCGTGATATTTACCTGTGTAGATCAGGATTATGTGTGTGTGTGTGTGTGTGTGATAAACAAGAATATAATATTCAAAATAGTGTAGGTAGCCCGCACTAAATTAACTTATTTTGACTTCTGAATGGTTTCTGGAAGAAATCTCTTAAAGAGATAAATTATCCTTTGTCGATATTCTGTTACTTTATTTTGTATAATATACATATATTTAATGGTATATAAATAAATAAAAACAAAAGTATATAAAAATAATAAAATTTAAAATTGATTTCCATCATATTATGGTAGATATTGATGGTCTATTAATTAGCTGAGTTTTTAAAATTTCTGGACTTAAAATACGTTTAATTTAAAGCAATTAATTTCAATTTGTATAGACAATATTAAAAATATTTTATAAAACATAGAAAGGCAAATGATTCTATTTATTGTATTTTCAAACATTCAATAATAATAGTTATTTGTTCTTAAAAAAATACAGCCGAATTGAGAACCTTCTCCTTTTAGAGGAAGTCGGTTGAAAAATGCCGTCATCATATTCCTTTAATGAAGATTTTCTTATGAATTGCATAGATAGACTTATTTTCAATATTAATTATTAATAAACATAAGATAAAAGTTAATCATAATATAAAATTCTTAAATAAATATTAAAATAAAGCATCAAGGATGGACAAGAAGTAGGTACTATATGGGAATGACATGTTACGTTTCTTTGAAATAACGCTTTTTGACATTTCAATACAATTCTTAAAAGTTATATTTTTCAAAGATTGTACGTATGTCTCGTCTAAGACCCCTGGATTGTTTATAAATTGACACATTCTGTAGAATAGAAAATAAAAATATAGAATTTCATTCATGCAACTTCTGAATAGAATTTCATTCTATGAATAGCTTATTCTGATGATAAAGTAAACATCCATTTTTAATATACGAGTACTTTATTAGTTCAATTAAATCAAGTTAAATAAATTTTGAAAATCAATATAAATTTACTGATGTGCTTTTTTTAAATAAAGTGTGAAATCAGAATGTCATTACAATAATTTATGATATTCAAGCTGATCGAAATCTGAATAATGGAGCCAGAAATTCTGGGAATTCGACTTGAATTGCAGTCTCGTACAATTATAACAGTCGTTAAAAGCGTGTTTATTAATTTTTAAAACTATAATGTTAAATATTAATTAGCTCTCTCTAGTAAAAGCCTAGTAGAGTAAGCAATGTTCTGAGATAATAGGTACCGATACTATTATTATTGTGTACATATGTAAAGTTATTTGAAAAAGCTATCATATATATTATGTGGCTATGTATTTGAATTATTTCATATTTGTACTATCGATATAAAATGGTCTGTCGACGTTAACTGTCCACACGTTTGTAGAACGAAGTCAACCACGCGTAGTGTACTACTTGATAACGTTACACCATTGACACGATCAATATCGCTCGCTCTACATTGGCCTACTATTACCGTCATTATTCTCAATACTAAGGTATTGTTCGTCTTTTTAAATAACTTAAGGTTAGATTAAAGATGTAATAATATTTAGGCAATAACTATTAAGGGCTGGTTTAGGGCGCCGCCCTTGTATATTAGGTACTTTTTAATTTATGGCACTTAACATGCATATCGCTATATACGCAGAAAGGAGAGTCTAAGCAATACCTTTTTTATTAGAATAATTAAAATGAATGAATGAGTAGTCAGCAGACCCAGCCACGCGTTGCTATGGCACACTTAGGTAAAAAAAATCTTTAGAATTTGTAGCTTAAAGTAGCCGTTTCTCAGGTTCTATCTCCGGAGTCCCTTTCCGTATATGAAAATCGTCAATTTCGCACTAAAAAAAGGAAATAATCTCGCAATAAAAAACTATACTATCTTTTAAGTTGTGCCAAATCACACATTTAATACATTTAGATCGGATAAGTATCATCGCGGTACATGAAGTACCAAAATATTAAGATTGAAAGTATTAAGATTTATAGGAAATATAATCTGTATAGAAAAATAATTCCATAAATATACATCCAGTAATTGAAATTACGCTTTTATATAACATAACCAAATTATAAAACATAAACTTAATTTCATTTACAACTTATAAATATGTATGTATGTATATCTATTGATTGGAAAAATATACGAGTAGGTATTATACACTTTTATCAAAATTTAAATATTATGTATAACTAGTATTAAATATGTTACAAAATATTTTTATTACTTGTGTTGAAAGTAGCAACGTACATGTTTTATTTATTTATTTTACATTCTGATGTTTGTTTTATTTGTGTGTTTACAATTATTGTGACTAATTGGCTCTGAGTAAATGATGTGAAGAGTTCTCGTATCAATTAAAATAATTACAGAGTAAAATAAGTTATCTTTATAACTTTCCTATTTATAATATAGTTTTTTTTTTAAATATTAAATCATTTTTTTCCTTTTAAAATAAAGTAGTCAAATCCTACATTTTAAAAAACAGAAATAAAATTAGTTCAAATAATACAAGTAAAAAATCTACATTGTAAAATGTAGATTTTTGGAGAACAAAAAGAAATTAAATAAATTCTAGTTCCCATTCTAAGTGGGCAAGGTTAAACTTGAGTAGGTACCTCCTTTTGTAGATAAAAAACATTCACTTTCACTGTGCATTTAAATTTTTCTAGTAAATAGTTTTAAAGTAATTCTTGAAAAGCCTGTGAGTTGTACCTTTTTTTATTTCTAGTATATGCAAAAATTACGTGATAAATGGTACAAGTACAGTAAATTATGTTACACCTGTAAGTTGTCGTCGTGTAAATTGATATATCAGTCCCCTATTTTCAAATTTTATCTGAATTGTATCACTTTGCTAAATATTAGCTGTTTGAAATATGTCTTAAATAATACAACTCAGGTTATACCCCTCACCAAAATGCATATAATATAATAAGTTTTCGAAAAACAATCATATTTTATTAAACTTCGTCAAAATCAATAATTCACTTACAAATAAGGCACAGTTTTATCAAAATTCTTAAGAGCGGTAAATTGAGATCTTATTACCATGATTTTAGAATACGAATGTAACTTAACTATTCTTAATAGGAACTAATATAGTTTCACAAAAGTTAGATATAAAGGCAAGTGGTGGTTCCGTGGTCAGAACTGCTGTTGGCGATACCGAGTCGGCTCTTCGCATGTTCTTATTCAACGTGATAATATTCGCTTACACATAAAACTTGATTAGTACAGAATGATGTAAGTCGAGATGTATCACTGATCACAAATTAGGCATAAATTTAGATTAGGATTAGTAGGCAGGTACATGTTGAATTGTACCCTAATCAGTATTGAAAAAAATCTGTTCAAAGTGATATAACTCTAATTATATCAATATTCACGATAAATATACTAAAAAATAAAGTTTGAAAATTAATACAATCGCACTTATACCACGAAGCACGAAAAATAAATAATATATGCAGCAATTTTACAACTTGAAATACATGTATATTCACGATATTTTTGCAAACATCGTGCCAATTATATTACTTTGCATAAAATTATCTACGAAAATATAGTAGATAAAATGAGTTAGACCAAAAAATTCCTATTTTTTTTCTGATAATTTCTATGTAAAAATCACGAAAACGGTACAACTCGACTCAAATCATTCATCACAGGAGGCACAAGTTTCTTTTCGAGTTTTGGTTTACTGAACTCTCTAGGTAGGTACCTAACATTTTCACACTGAACTAACTGAAAATCGATAACCGTTTTCGGATTACCCATTAAGTCTTCGACTGATTTAAGGCCGATTCTAAATCTACTAAAAATATATTAATTACTGCATATATATACTTATTATATGTGTATATACAAACAATAACATAATAACAAAAAATAATTCCTACTTGGTTACTCGTAATTACAGAAATATAGAACGCTGAATAACGTTTAAATTTCAAATTGAATAGTATTCGCAAACCTCCACACTTGAAGGTGAACACAGATGCAGCACTGACCTGTCCTCCCAGCGCACGACAGCGGAGGTTGCATGCTCTCCTGCATCAATCCCGAGTTAATGTTTGTATAAAACTCGAGCATTTTTTTCATGTAACTGTTGCACGGGCACTACACGAGGCGCTCTACGCGCCCGCCGTCGGTACAATGGGCCAGGAAGCCGGCGTCGACCCCTGGCGGCACACATAAAACGTCTCTCCCCTCCACTAAGCCCACCAATGGCGGAGTACTTAGCGGACCGCACCGCCCATCACACCCGAGCCAAACCTACCTATTATACAGCAGCTATGATATTTGCCGCTCTCTGAAACCAACAAATTGTATTTTTTCATTTGTCGGAAAAATTTCGTTATTCTACAACTTGCAATAGTCAGTGTATCGTGTAGGTATATATCGGAAGCTGTAGAATGCCGAAATTTGAACGCACTGACATGAACTGTACAGTGTTTTCTGAAAATTGAACTTTTAATAAAAATACGCGCTATCATTTTTTACGGAGCGCGGGCGGTGAGCCACTGGCGAAAGAACAGCTTTTCGCAGCTATACAATGTACATACAATTTTATTGGTTGTACTCGTACATGTCTATTTGCATGGAACAAATAGTTTAATTTAAAATGTTTTGGAATTATATAATATTTATTAAGGAATGTTGATGATTACCGAAAAGGGGAAAGAAAAAAACCTACGCGAACGTAGCCAAAGCCAAAGGCTAGTAAGCTATGTAACAAAATATTTAGAAATAAATTACATTTCATGTACATAGTCATACATATCTAAATGTCAAGTCACTCATTCCATTCGTTATAAAATACGAGAAATGAAATTATCATTCTAAAGTAAGAAGTCGGTACTTACGCAGATTTTAGAACTATGAAATATTTACGACATATAAATGTATAACGTGAAATAAATATATGTAGAGGTCTTCCATTGAGTACCCACTTTTTGGTTAATTGTAGAGTCAGAGTAGAAACGTAACCAAATAAATTCAGTGTGTACCGTAATTTAAGCTTTTTTATAAACACCGGTCATTTCGTTATTGAAAGGGATTCGCTATTTATTTCATGGTGAAATTACAAACTGGTTTTACTCTGAATCTCCACATTGCTTGCATAACAATTATTGGAAGAAAGAATAGTATGTGATAACTAACGGTTATGAGAAGAATATTTTTCTGATGCTATTCGATTTGATTTTAGTACCACATAAATATAAAAAAATATACGGTTTTGAAACATAAATGTGATTATTTATTAAATATCTATTCGAAAACAAATAAAGTATCAGACATCCCGGTTCGTGATATAGGTACTAATTTAACAGCGTCTTAACCAAAATCAAAGGTCTACAATTTTAACATATTATTTTTTCACTATAAATATATTTTAAACTCGTAGGTTTTTATACAATTAATCCACAATTGGATAAAAAATATTTACAACATTTAGTATTATCAAAGACTGTCTAATTTAAAAATTATCCGGGTGAAGCCAAAACAGATCGCTAGTTTTGGATAATTTAAATTATTTACTTAGATTTAGCTCTACGATGCTATAATTTATTTGATTCCCTTTTAAAAAACATAAAATGTGGTTGGTTTTTGAGAGGTATCTCGCTGGGTATGAACTATTGTGGCTCGAGTGGGCCAATTCTGCCATTGAACGGATACTTGCGCCATCCGTCGTGTAAACATACCCGATGCGAGAACATAGATTATGGATGCGGTATCGCAGTTACAACAAATCATTTTTCCTTTAATTTTTATTATATAAACATTAAAATACAATTTGAGAGTTTATCAATTTTTTTTGCTTATTTTAATATTTTAAAATTATTTTAATATTTGATTAACATTAACAATACAAAAAACTGATTATTTATAACGGATTTTTCACTAATATTAAATTGTATTATAACGATTTTCGTTATATGTACCTCATCCATTACATTTGAGATCCGTATGATTTACATGGAATTATTATTGTGTTTTCATTTATTTTCGAATGAATAGCGCTGCGTGCATTTCTGGCTATTGTGTCCTCGACCACTCGAAGTTGAATGGTGGGATGAACAAGAAAAATGACGTAGACGGGTTACCATCCGATTTAGGAAATAAGCGTTATACAAACGCAATTTGTGCATTACAATTCGATAGCCCGTAAACGATTTCGCCTTTATCGTACCAAAACTTTAATCAGAATAAAGTAGTGACAATTCCTGCACTTTTTGCCTCACTCATGTTTTTTTAATATTGTATAATACAATGACGAGTTATGAAATAGACTATTTGTATTTTTTTTAAATTACTGCACGCAAATAGTCTTCAGAATAATACTCGTATCTAGAATCGACCGTGTCGTCAAGCGTAATCTTTATTTAAAATATTAGGAAAACGTAATATTATATTAATAAAATTTACCTATCAATATAAGAAAAATAAAGATTTTTTATTCTTAATATTAAAGCTTTTCAACATCTACTAAAGCAAAAAAAGGAAATCGGTTGACAGAACAGAACTGTATTGTCTTAGACGACTCATATTTAATTAGCAATTTTTTTTTGTTTCGTAATTTCTCGTTTGTTTCCGAAACCGTACAAAAAGGCTTCACAACTTTCCCGACGCCTAACGACTGCGCTTTACAGAAAACTTTTTATTTGAATTGTACTTGTTTTTTTTTTCGAATGAAAGAAAACCGTTTATTTACAAAATCTGCAATACAATGTATTGCGCATTTCTAGTAACATTGAGTTATAGTTGTGAATGTATTTGACTTAAATATATTGTATAAAGCTCTCTGTATGAAGTGGGTTCGTGGTGAATATTCGTTAACAAAAAGTTAATTTGTACCAAGGAGTTGCTTACACATTAGACGAAGTTGATTTCTAGATTGAAGGAGCACATAACATAAAGGACTTTATAATGTGTGTATATTGCTTAAACTTATAATAGCGTGTTTATAATATGGTTATATTGCTTAAACTTATAACACTTACGTACAAAATTATAATATAATTGTATTCAGCTCTTTTAAACGTCCCACTGCTGGGGGTGGGCCTCCCTTCAACACGAGGGGGATCAGGCCATAGTCCACCACGCTGGCCAAGTGCGCAAGTTACAACATGACTTTCAGAATTGATGGGTTGTCTCAAACATGAAGGTTTCCTTACCCGTATATCAAGTGGTAATCATGTTGAGAATGATTTGCATATGAAAATATCAGAGGTGACCACTGACACGGGATTTGAACCCGCTACACTCGGTTTCCCAAGCGATCAGGTTACCACTGCCATCAAGCTAATATATTTATATCAATTTAAGCATTTCTACTGCTTTAAAAAATGTTAATTTTAAAGAATAATTTATTATATCGCAAATACTTTTAATGGTCGACTATGAAGTTATTTTAACCATTACATTCCGTTGACATTATTTTTTTACTTCCACGTATTAAATAAATTCTAATGTCAACTATGAAAATGAAAGACAGAACCGTTTTTAGATCCTTAGAACTCGTTTTTAGACAGGAATTTTAGAGGCAACATTTATAAACAACATTATAATTAAAGGAGAAAAAGGTACTTAACCTACGAGTATCTACCTATTAAAATCCATTTTTTTAAATTGAAAACACTAAAACTAAAAGCTTGTCAATAGTTTAGTAGTAGCTATACTACACAAAAAATAGAAAATTGTTTAACCTACAGAGAAGAAAAAGGTACTGAACGGGTTTGTCTTTGCTTACATATTATGTAGGTTGATAAGGTATACACAATGTATGCGTGAACAAAGTATTAGGTTTTTGGGTAAAATATAAACTTTATTTAAATTAATACTACCTAAAAGGGTGTTATAATATAGAAATAACCTAATTGGATTTTCCGTCGGGAATATAAACAAACTTAAGCATCAATTCCCATATTTCTGACTTTAAAACGACAAGTTCATACAATGTTTAATTCCCTATCATTAACGAACGAATTTTTAAAAGGATTTAACGCTCGCCTTCGTTATATAAGTAATTTTGGTGCAAAATTTCTTAGTTCTAAGTCCAGTGGTTATAGCTGTGTTGTCGGTCAGTTAATGTTAGAGATTTATTTAGTAGTAAATTATAATAATTTTTGTCTTTGTAATTAATTGTTATTGGTAGATGAGGATAGAATAGAAGCCGAATGTATAATTTTTAGTATCAAATAAGTAGATATGTCGGCTAACTGCAACTTGGCTTTGTTTGTTCTTGGTACGAGTTATAATAAGTTTTTTCTGTACGTTACTAAACAGCAACAAAATATCTTATATCTGAGAAATCTATACTAATAGATTTCTCAGATATAAGATATTTTGTTGCTGTAAAAAGTATATGTTGAGCCGGATAACCAGCTATCATCATACCAAATTTTAATTAAAATCCCTCCAGTAATTTTTCCATGATGCGGTAACAGTCATACAGACAAACATTCTAAAAACTATAGATTCGGCCTCTGTATCTATAATAATGTTTATTTTAATAAGATATTCCAAAAATTTTTAATGTACAGATCCGGTTTAGTAACAATTTATTATAAGTATGTATAGATATACTATGTTTAGATTAAACTAATATAACTCGTTAAAAAAAATATTTTTATAATTTCATGAATTAAATAACTGAATGTAAGAATGTTATTTGATCTAAATACTCTTAAATAATATGTACGAAAATTTAATTGAATTTACATTAACATAAAATACTCTCTATAACTTAAATAGAGACCGATTATAGAGACAATATTATCTGAGATCTTTTACTTAATATTTGTGTAAGCTATTGCATTTGTGCATAATATGTAGGTACTAGGCGGTTAAGTCATACCACGACACAACAATATTTCGCGACACAATTTTTGACACTACAACGACGACGATACGACAACTTTTCGGAAAAAATATGACAAAGTCCTAATACGATGAGTCCGAGTCATAAAATGAAAGGAACAAATCTAATTCCCTACTGTAAAATTCGGTCAGTAAACGCCATTTCGTATCCACTTTACAAAGCTCTAGGAATATTCTATTACAATTATTTAAATTTTTATTGAATTAAAATTTTAAGACAAGTTATTACTGTTGTACTTTCATTGAAAAATTCCTATGATAGAATGAAATATTTCTATTATGCTCAATATAGGCACGTTTTTATTGGCAATAAAATTGCTGTTTTAAAAACAGGTGGAATTTCATTTGCTTTTGCGTACAAGCTCCTCGTCAATAAAGGCGATGCAACACACGTGCCGCCAACGCAGATGATCTTTAATGTTTGGTGAAGTTAGGCTTAATATCAAAATTGATACATATTGCGCCAAGTTAGAGATCAGTTTAGTTTGAAATGTTTCATGGGAGTCTTACGCGAAAAGGGACCGGCTACCCCTGTTGTAAACGTAGGGAAGTACTGCTTATAGAGATCAGCTGACACAGAAATGACATACGAAATACAAAAATTATCGAAAATATTAAAAATGAACTATAATTGAATATGTATTTGATTTTTATATATTTAAAATAGACTTTGTTTTAAAAAAGAAGCTTACAAGCAAGATGGGATTTTTTCTACTACTCTCTAAACTTTTGATATTATTTACATAAAATCATGTTTTTATTTAACATTATTATTTCAAAATTAAATATTTTATTTGTCTCCCAGAGAATCAAGAAAGTAGGGTAAAGTTTAGAAATAGCATAGTCGTTAATCTACGTAAAGCTAAGCAGGGAGTATGAACGGCGGATTTAAAAGGCAGCGTCGGACTCCAGTGCGGGGCTATTTATACTAAAAACTTAATTAAATTTTGTCTGTACTTTGCTTTACGTCAAAACTAGTCATAATTTTAACGGTAATATTTTATTTTTTAAAGAATTTAGTGGATTACAATTTGATGTTTAACAAATAACAAAAAAGGACAAAATACATATTTTACACCTCTATTAGCAACCACTATCATAAAATTTCATGAAGATAAAAGTTGAGCGTTTCATCAATACGAGCATTCCGCTTGGTAATAATCATTTTTTAAAATACTGTCTTTCGCTATCTAAAAAAATGTCTGTGCTACTTTGTCTATAGATAGTGACTGCACTTTGATACACGTCAAACGTCAAATAACAGAGAGCCGCGACTCATTAAATGCAAATGAAAGTCAACTGGCACGAAAACATTTAATCATCGTGTGATCGTGTGGGGATAGCGGACTAATACCAGGGGCGCGATGTGACGCGCCGCTTAGATTTCAGGCTTGAATAATTAACATATTTTATAAAACATTTTAGAAAAAGTATACTTTTTTATAATAACTGAAGTAAGACCTGAGAGTAGAGTCAGTCTTCCAGAAATAGCGTATAAACTTTTATACAGAAAATTAATATAAACTTATTAGTACTAACGTATGTATGTATATAATTAATGCATATATCATTTTAAATTTATTAATATGCTAGCGTCTCCTCGCCTCTCCGCCCACTTAGTTTATTTATGTATGTATTATTTCTTAAGTTTTATATTATACTAAAGGATTTACTGGGGGGGCGAAGTCGATATTAGAAAGTGGTTGGGGTCATCCAAGAGCCGAGCTTGCTACTCCTATAATTTGCCCAATTTTTCTCACTCCCATACTTTGATGATGGGGTATTCAAGAATGCAGGTGTAGACCAGTCCGATAGGCCCTTGTCTCCATCGCGCCCCCTTGGAACTTCTACGCCCGTGCTCCGGCACGTACAATATCTACGCTCTGATCGCCGATGCTAAGGGCAGCAGAGCACGCAAGGCGAGTAATCGGCGCCTTAAAAACGATCCAATTTGGCAGGCATGATCTTCTTCTTAGTCGTTACAGTCTTGGCAGACTGGTCGTGGTCATCATATAGGTCTTTTAACCCGTTCGACTATTCGCGTTCACTCCTCTCCATTATTTCAGGCAGGCATTATTGGCAGGCATGATATCTAATATAAAACGGAGTGAGGTTTTACGCTCAACGGTAGCAATCCTACTATAAACCTAGGGTGCGAGGGGTTTATCACTTATTCACCTGAAATTTTAACCAAGATTATGAAAGGAAAAATATATTTAATGGATAGTATTTCCGACAAACGACCTGGCTTTTCAAAAACGGCTCACGATTTTAATTTGTGTACATGGAACTTAAGAACTCTATATAGACCGGCTGGCCTACAACTCTTGTGTCAGCACTTAGTTCAGCATAAAGCTGACATTACGGCAGAGCAGGAACTAAGATGGCTGCGGTTACATAAAGGGTCGATAAGCCTGAGTTTACAGCATACTACAGCTGTCATGGTAAGCACCATATTTGTGGAATAGGTTTTATTATAGGAAATCATCTTAAACATCTTGTAATTGACTTCCAATCAATATCTGAGCGTATTTGTAAAATAAGATCAAAAGGCCGATTTCACAACTACATAATCAACAATGTTGACGCACCAACGAAAGAAACAAAACCAGAAGTTAAAGACACAAATTCTCCTAAAGGTGACATTAAAATAATAATCGGCGGCCTAAACGTCAAAATTAGACCGGAACAGATTTATCGGCCAACCATATGAAAACACAGATTACATCAATTTTCTAACAATCTGTAATAGATGTGGCAATTTCCCTTGCCATGGTGATTGGCAGCACAGTTTTCCCACACAAATCGTTACACAAAATAACTTGGACATCAGCAAAAGGGTTTACATGCAATCAAATCGATCGTGTACTCATTGAGAGTAGGCATTTTAATAATCGTTTGGATGGCTGAAGTCATAAGGGTGCCAATATAGATTCTGATCATTATTTGGTAGTCTGTAAGATAAGAGGCCGTATCTCACGGTATAAGTACACTAAGACCACAAAAGAAAAAAATTGACACTTCAGGGCTTAACATATAACCGAATATGAGAATGATATATGTAAATACAATCTGCAGGGATTTAACAAATAGGGAGGCTAAGATGATAACAACGAGCAAAACAAAATCTAGGATTGTCTAAAAACTGTTTTATATAAAGCGGCAACTGATGAGCTTGGTGTAGACGCTTTCAACGAAAACGCTGCTTAAGCCCTTTGAGATGCCATGGTTCTAGTATATTCTATAATATTATAAAGGGGTAAAGTTTGTAAGTTTGTGAGGTTATATCTATTGTATCTACCAAAACGATTTACATGAAATTTAGTAAGAAGATTGTTTGAGATCCTGGGAAGGACATAGGATATTTTTTATCCTGGAATCATCCGTTAAGGGAGTGAAAATGGGAATAAAAGTTTGTATTTTGAAGCAAGCTAGGGAAGAACCCAAGCAAAGCGAGGGTGATTCGCTAGTCCCGATAAAAAAATGATTTTGTAAATTATAATTAAATTAAGTATTTCTACTTGAGAATGCGATTTTTTATCCAAATTTGATATTTTATTATAAAATGACTGATAATCTCCACGCTATATTTATATGTATGTCCTGACGGGGGTCTAATACGCATGTAACGTGTTAGATATATAAACGAGCCAAATATTTGTATTGGACCGACAAAACACAAAGCTTTAGATGAGAGCCATGTACGAGTATACGAGTATATACATACATGTACATTGTACACCTAACACAAATTCGATTACAACACGCCGAACAGCGACTGTCATGGAAAGTAAGTACCTATGCTCGTTGATTGATTCATCTTTTCAAAAGTTTATTAGTATTTAGATACTATTTTTATATATTAATATTATTTTGTTTATTTTATAATACAGTTTGTGTTTTCGTAATATTTATACAATATTTAATATCAATATTAAATAAATGTCAATATGTCAATATTCGAGTAGTAAGTAAGGAATTCTTACTTATACAAAGGCAAATACGGTAACATTTGGATTATAATAAAGGCAAATTATAATAAAGCTCGCTTGTCAAAAGCTCTAATCTGAAAGAATACATATTACTATCTAGATAACAGTTTTCATACTAGGACCATGGAAAGAGGCAGAGTGAATATGGTTATAATTGTAGAATACTTAAAAAATACTAAATAGAACTCAAAATATTATGTGAACCTGTTTGAGAAAAAGTAAGGAAATGTAGACACTACTTGAATCTGAATACTGAATACTGAACTGTCTTACAGTATGACGCAGCGTGGGGCAGTTAAGAAGAATGGACTCCTTAATTTTAATTTATTATTATTTTATAGATTAATTAAAAATTGTAAATCACATACAATTGATTCAAAATAGTATTTTCAAAAAATGTTTATGTTTCTGTACCTAAAGCAGCTCTTCCAATAACTTAATAGACTATCTTTTTTCTATTTAGCGGCTATTACGTGTCACTGCGACCATTTCTGGTCTATTGTGATCGCCGCTTTTTATACTAGAGTGAACCACTAAACCCTGCTGTTGTTAAGAACTGCAGGATTTTCTTAAGGTTACACTCTTTTATTTCATCTAGGCTTAAAAATTGTTTTCCTAGACGAATACTGCGTTTGTGCACGAGCGGTCCACATTCCCACAGAAGATGAAGTGGCGTTTCGTCTGCCTCCATGCATATTCTGCATCATCCTCGTCATCATGGTTCGCGTTTCGCTCAGTCCCAAATTGAACATGAGCTTATTTAAGCAGCAGTGTCCAGTAAAGGCCCTTACCAGTATTCGTAATATTTTTCTGTTTAGCGCTAGCATAAGGTTGTTAAACCTTTTGTCGTGTTTCGTCTAATTAATGTCTTGAGTGAATCATTCAAATTGATTCAGGCCAAACTTTGTTTGCAGTCTTGAGATATGCTATCATTAGAGTTCTATGAGCTAGGCTCTTAGGTATTCCGCAGAAGGGCTCAGGCTGCTGCATACCAAGAGCACCCTCTCTAGCGAGCTTATCGGCACATTCGTTGCCAATTACCCCTGCATGACCCGGTACCCATAAAACAATTGCTGTTCGTTAGTCTCATTAAAACTCAAAAACGGCTGAACCGATTTGAATAATTCTTTTTGTTTTGTTGGAAGTATATGGGATGGTTTAAATATATCAAAAAATTAGGAGAAACCCATAAGAACAGCTGGAAAATCGAAAAGTTAAGAACTGGTTATTTCGTATGGGAATCACTACTTCGGATTACTTTCAATAGTGGTGGACCTACCATCTACAACAAAACGTCAAGTTTAAGTTAGAAAAAAATAATATATGTATATAACAGTATATAGTCTATCTATTCTATACTAACCGTCAAAACGTACCTAGGGACAAACCCGAGCGAAGCGAGGGTGAGTCGTTAATAATATATAAATATTCAAACTAAAATCTCTAAATAATAAGTCATAAACGTCAAATATCGAAATAAAGATGGAGGCCATGTTACTCACTGTCAATTACTTCAGAAATTTTCAATGGTAAGCTTAAGCAGGTGATTTGTTTGTACGATGGCAATATAATGTAGCGCATAGATGGATAACGCTCAAATAAAAAGGGCGTATACAGTTTAGTTAAATCGAGGCACACGACTGCCGCGTGTCGTCCCTCGGGGGCTGTTTACAAAGCCAAAATACAAATAGTTCATTTCTGGTCACTATTTAGTGATTTTATCGTTGACTAGCAGCCACCCGCAGCTTTAGCTGGTCCATGTAGGCGCGTGGGAGAGTCACATTTTAGAAGGAATTCATTTTATTGAAATTCTGAGTCAAGCTATCAACGCATATTAATATTGTTGTAATCAATATAAATATTTTAATTTCTATTGAATGTGCTACATTTTATAATTATATATAATATATTTTTTTGTCATAAAGTCCAATTAATCTCTAATAATGTCTTATACCTAGAAGCTTAATGTGCATTAGAAGTATCCATACTTTATTATTTTAATATGATAAATGTTAAAGTGTGTTTGTTTGTTGCTTGTCCTTCTTTCACGTCGATACAGAGTGACGAGTTGCCGTGATTTTTTGTGTAAAGATAGTTGGAGGGCTGGAGAGTGACATAGGCTACTTTTTACGGCGGGAGATTATTTTATTCCCCCGGACAACACGTTATAATACAAACCAAAAAAATATTTGTGATCAGAATTACTTGAAACTTGGTATTATTTACTGGTAGGTAGGTACTTAAGAGACTCTTACTCACTCTTAAGTACAAATTAATAAATACGTGTTTTAGCATTTTTCGAAATTCGTCCTATAAGGGGATAAATAGAGGATGAAAGTTTGTGTGAAACCTACCTTTTTAGAGATAATTTTGTAGTTTTACCGCGAGCGAAGCCGCGGGCTCTGCTAGATATTATATAAGTAGCACATTTATCCAAAAATTAAATTAAAGTGTAGGTACATTTATATCTTCATAATAATCAATTAATATTTTTCTATTTGGTAATTTAATAATATTTTAAGTTTAACGTATATTGAGAAGGAGGATCGCGAAGAATAAAAAATAAAGTTTGGCAACTGTAAAGACAAACAATTGCTCGCTTCTCTAACGCTAATCAATCATAAGTATTATAATATTTACAATTGTCTCCTTTTACTAAATATTTTACTTGGTAAAATGTTTATAACTTACGAGTATGTCGTTCACAAACTTGTTCAACCGTCATATTAGTTTTAGCTTTGTTTTCTATCGACTTCTTGCGAAAATAGCATAATAATAAAGTGGTAACAATATGTTATGGACAATGAAAAAAATTTTATGAGGAAACCTACACATCTCAGAGAACCTACCTAGTTTTGGAAAGCGAATTAAATTCGCCAACGTGTATTTTAATTTAGGCAGTAGAATAGTTTATCGCATATTGCCCTCATAATATTAATTCAAAGCTTTCGTCTAAAATTAGATGATAATTTTTACGTATTTTAATAATAAATTATCTTATTAGTTCAATTTAAGGTGGGTAAGCTTTATTACAATAACTTGGCCACGGGCTTTTCGCATAATTTTAAGAATGGTTCGAATAGGTTTTTTTAACATCAGTAAGGCCAGGGGCTTCGACACTTTTTAATGCAAACACAGCATAATAATATCAAAGCAACTAATGACATGAATGGGGATAAATATTCCCTAACATCTACATTGGCGTGCAATAAAATCGGGCCACCTAGAGAAAATGGACCAACTTAAGATATGATATTTTTTTATTAATTTTGTTATTATATATGGGTAGCTGTATGTATACCCTAGGTACCTAAATCAATAATCATTGAATAATTTAAATAAAAATTATTGCTCGAAAATAGAGGAATATTAAATTTAATGATTTTTCGCGAGTTTGGTATAAAAATGTAAGCCGCAAATTAATGGGAAAATTAAAAGACTTCGATTGGTTTTATGATTTTTAATAATGGGTATTACTGCCTCTATTTTTAATTACAGCTTTTAATCGGTTTTTCAGAGATTTGAGACACTTTTTTAGATAATCTTGTGTAATACACTCCCATTCTTCCAATAAGGCGCTTTTTAATTCTTGAATGTTGCTCGGGACTACTACGCGACTTCTAACTTTTCTTTTGAGATGGTCCCATACATGCTCTATCGGATTGAGGTCAGGGCTTCGCGCTGGCTAGGCAATAGTAGACATTCCGACCTCTTGAAGATACTGCCTTACTGATGTAGCAGTGTGTGGGCGAGCATTATCTTGTAGAAGCAGAAAATCTTCTCCAATGAACCTAGTAAAAGGCATCACATGATCTTCTAAAACCTCCGTTATATACCTAGCGGCTGTAAGGGATCAATTTTCTATGAATATGAGCTCGGTTTTCGCTTCGTAACAGAATCCTGCCCAAAACATAACTGAGCCCCCTCCATATGACACTGTTTCCCGCATAGTGCATGGTCTTTCACCTGGTCGCCGGTAAACAAAATTACGGCCGTCGGCACCATGCAAACACATTCTGCTTTCGTCAGTAATAAGAACCTTCTTCCACTGCTCCAAATTCTAATTCACGTGATCTCGGGCAAAAAGTAATCTTGCAATTCGATGTGCAGGGGTGAGTTTGGGGCCAGTTGCGGACTTACGTGGCATCAGGGAAGCGGCTCTAAGTCGGCGCCTTACTGTCCACTCGGTAACATTAACACCTCTCATTTCTCTCAGGAGATTTCGAACGTCAACCCCTGTGCGATGACGATTTCTTAGAGCTGATGACACAATAAATCGATCATCACGCTCTGATTTGGCTCTTCGTCGACCGAAACCATGTCGTCGTACAAAGCCACCAGTCTCTATGTAACGTTTGTACACTCTCTGGACCGTAGAACGGCTCACAGAAAAAGCTTGAGCCACTTGACGTTGACTTTGTCCAATTTCAAGCAAAGTAACAATTCGAGATGATTCAGCCTCGGTCAGATCCATCTTGCAGTATTTCTAATAATCGCAGGTCAAAGTAGAAGTGTCTTGTTTAATAATTGGAACTCAACTAAGATTCTAAAATAACAAAAAACAGTATTTGTGGCTTCAATCCATATTATGCAAATATTCACAAGTTACTGCTAATTGACTATAATTAAGCGCACACGTGCATTTCCAGGAATTTTATGACTTTTTTGAAGGAAACAAAGGCGTCTAATCTCTTTAATTACCTTTGCGGTATTTTTTTTCACCAAACAATTGTCAACAAAAAATTATGCTTAAAATTAAGGGTGGCCCGATGATTTTGCACGCCAGTGTAGTATACCGTTGATCATTTTTTAAGTATAAGAAAATATCATGGTATACTAACTATTATTTGGTTAACTATTTGGCCATGGAATCCTGAAACATTTCTTTTATTTTTTTATCTTTGAATTTCATTCGAACTCTATGCATCAAATTATAAACTTTCGATATAAACACAGCACCATACAGCGGTATTATATTATTAGGGCATTATAGGGTGCATTTACGCCCCGCAGTGTGTCGTCGCCCTATAGCGCTGCTCAAACAGAACACTGGCTTATTGCCTCATTGCTATAGATACGAATAAACGAACTGTTCTTTGCATTGTATGTATTGAGGAAAGCATTGAGAATGAGAATATTAAAATTTTGACCATCTTTTATACGTATATCATTGATAACACAGTTTTTGTCACTAAATATTTCAAATCTAAACATGTTAATTTTGGTCTTTATGTTATAAATTGTAGAGTTTAGGTGAGACATTCTTTATTTATTTTTTGTTGCTTTATGAATTACTTAATAAATATGACCTACATCTTGACTTAATTTGATTTTAAAAAAAGCCAATGATGCGATATTGTGTAAAACAAATTATCAAAAAACTCAAAAATTTTATGGCAAATGGGATTGTATTTTAGCCTTTCATGGAATTATGGGCTATTTCATTTTTAAAATTTACACCTTTTAACTATTATTATCTATACTTACAATAAAATTGTAACTAAGTCGAATCTGTACATTAAATATTTTTTGGAAAATCTAATCGAAACAGACATTAATATCGATACAGAGTCCGAATCTATAGTTTTTAGAATTTTTGTCTCTCTGTCTGTCTGTTACCGCATCACAATAAAACCATTGGACAGATTTTGATGAAATTTGGTATGATGATAGCTGGTGATCCGGGTCAACATATAGGATACTTTTAACCACGGGAAAATATCTAATTTTAGAGAAAAAATACAAAAACTACATTGTAAAAGTATACTATAATATATAAAACCTAAGAATTTGGTTTTTGGTCATCTGAACGCGGGCGGAGCCGCGGGCAATGCTAGTTACTATATACAATTTATAGAATTCACTCAGAATACAAAATATATAATAATATACTTTTAAATAAAATAATGATAAATAGAGCTTTTCGGAAGTCTTTATAAAATACCCCCTAGGCTCCTTTCGATCGTGATCCAATATGACCGTTCCGTTTTCAACAGCAAAACAAATAATTTGCTTTTCTGCTATGATCCAATACAAATCTACAATTGTAAAAGAAAATTTTAAAATTATACAAAAAGAATGCAAAATAATTGTCTATAAAATATTAAATGGATATTCTTTTACAGTGGAATAGTTTAGCAGTTTTTTGTTCACTCCAATTTAGTAACTAGTATTTTTTACTTCGGTAAAAATTAAAATGTTCTTATTTTAAATTTTAGAAAAACGATATCGGTTAAAGTAAGTTGAAAATTATATTAGCTATGAAGGCATGACTCATTATTCTACATGATACTGATCATACATACTTTGCTTATAAGAGTGCTCTGTTGGAGGTCTTACAGCAACTACGGGGAGCCCTGACCGCTTGCAAAAAGCATTCAAGCCGGTCAATTTAACAGCAAAGTAAATAGCAGTTTACGAATGAACTTTAAACCATTTATATTGCATGTGTTCCAATTGGGAGGATTAGTATTTATTTAGTTTTTATTATATATACTGGCAACTATACACATATTATGTGCATACGATGCGAATGGTATTTAATAAGTATACAACTTAATATACGTTTTAACGGTTAGTATCGAACAGATAGACTATACATTGGTATATACATACATAGTTCCTGGGCGACCGAGCCTCGCTCGGAGTATTTGAGCATCACTACAAATTTCTTTTTAATTTGGCTTAAAAACTAAAACAATCTTGAATAAATAAAAAAAACAAAAGTAAAACTCTGTATCGAAGCAAACCGCATGAAAACTTGAAAACATGCATTTTCCCACACAAGACTTATCTAGATCGATTTTTCGCTCCCGAAAACTTCCACATACCAAATTTTAGCGAAATCGTTAAAGTGGTTTCTGAGATCACCGGTATAAATAAATAAATATACAAGAATTGCTCGTTTAAATATATTAGATATACCTACATAGGTGCATGAGTTTTGTATACCTACCTTACTTGAGAAATAATTTTTTTTTTGTTCGCACTGTCAAAAAGCACTCGCTCCCACTTGGTCATAGTTGTTGCTACAAGAATTATGGTATAACAGAAAAGTATTGAACAGTGAATAAATTTTTACCTTACGCCCTTGTGACGGTAGCGAAACAGACAAGCTTCATATTTTGACTAAGGTTAGAGTTTGTGAAGGCTTGTAGAGTTAGGGCGTGTAGATTATGAAGCTTGGCTCGACATGAGATTTGAGATCTTGACAGTGCGAGCCATACGGTCTCGTTTTGGCAACATTTTACAAGAAAATTTTTTTGGTGGGATTTCACTTCTTTTAGTAAGTTGCTTATAACAATATTTTTTATTTTGTTCATTTTTTCTTTCTTTTTTGGGGTGTTTTATTTTATTATTATAACAAGGAATTATGCAATTCAAGCATACAATTGAAACTTTAAATGTTTAATAAGTCCACTACTTTGTTAATCCGGTATAATCCAAATCCTTGTTATGAGTAAAAGATAGGTAGTACTCTTGCGCTTCGCTTGACTCGTCTTGGCGGGAGTACTTCAGTGTCCCCAGATTTTATTTCCTTCATAGGACCTATGACCTATTTTCAAAAATATATCAGGA
Source organism: Brenthis hecate (assembly GCA_951806755.1). NCBI lineage: Eukaryota > Metazoa > Arthropoda > Insecta > Lepidoptera > Nymphalidae > Brenthis > Brenthis hecate. Next base: position 10,124,980 of record OX638251.1, read on the forward strand.
ATGAAATATAACATGCCACCAATATAAGCTTTTCTGCTTTTGTTAACTGTCTTTAAAGCTTAACCGAATAAAAGATTGAAATATCGATTGAAAATATATGTTATGCTTATAACTAATCACATTTTCAATATCATCTCTCTGGATACAGCATAGATCACTGTAATTTAAGTAATCAACAGAGTATTTTCTGTTCATTCTGAACGTATAATGTGTTAACCGCAACAAAAAGGAAGACAAACATAAAGCGTACAGGCAGGGCTCACATGATTTCATCCGGATCGTTACACATTGTTTCTGGCAAAGTGCAGAATACTGTAACAAAAGCTATTTTTAATAAAATGTGTATGTAAGGCTTAGCTTCGCCCAATTATAATATTATACACTTAAGTTAGTTATTGTATATCATGTAAGTATGTATAATAAATTATGCAGCACTATTTATGTTTCACTTGTCATTTGTTGATGGTACTGTAGCAGATAACATAGAGGACGTGCACATTACAATTCACCAAAGTTTCACCACAATAGGATAGATAATTTAGAGTCATTACTTATTAACGTACTCGTACGTTTGTTCACTAACGTACTCTCATATTATATATTTAATAAAACTACAGAAAAAAGAGTGTCGAAGAAACAAAAAGATCTATAACTTTAACTAAACTACTAATAAGTTCAAATTCTGAACATTACTTAATATGCAGATACACTTCAATTTCAACCCACGTACGTTAGTTCTACCTATGAGGCTAGTTAGAAACTAAGAATAACTTAGAAATTTACATAATTTATTAGACTAAACTTTGAATAAATTTAAGGGACGCTGAACAAAACCAAAGGCTGTTTGCTTCAAGAAGTTAGCCAAACGCATTCGTAACTTTACCGCATGAAACTAAATTTAGTTAAGTATTTATTTGTTTTCACCTCGTTGAAGTAGGAGATATGATATAGAAAATGAAATAAAAATATCATATGTTACTAAAGAAGGTGCGGATCAATCCGTCTAGATGAATATTTGCAATGTTAAAATTGCAGAAAAATTGTTCAACTATTGAACATGGAGCTCTAACATGAGAGGATCAGCCCGTAGCCCACCCCGTTGCCAAAATGCAGATTGGTGAACTTCACATATCTCTCAAACAACTTTAGCTCTATATGTCTATTATTATTTTGCGGCTAACATTCTTGCCTCTATTCCACGCGGACATGACTTTTGCAGTAATAACTAAGTGTACATTTGTTTTGTATATATAATTAAGTAAATTTGTAATTTTCTTTATTGTAAATAAAATATATTATGTACTTAAGTTCTCTCAGACATGCAGGTTACCTAGCAAGTGATATTGCTAGCACGTTATTACTTCCTCCCTGCGTGATTTACTTACATTTATATACATATTTGCTATGCTCCGTAACAGTATAGTAATATTAGATAGTTTTCCATAATAGGTTATGAAGAGTCTAAAAGCATTTTTCGATCTCGGAACTCGGATTTGTGACGGAGGACGAAAAAGGAATTTAATAATTCTGAAGATTTGATCTTAACGTATGGAGAAACAACTTAAACTTTAAAGCTCAAATATTATTTGTACATTATATTATATTATTTTGTGTACCTAATACCTATAGGTATACTTATATCAGGATGCATTTACGTTTTATTTTTATGAACATACGAGAGATATTGCACAGTGTTTAAATCACTTTGTGAGACTCTAAAATATATTTTGAGTAGGTTTCATAATTTCGAAATTGCATTTTGAAGAGACACTCGTGTAGCCGAGCCGTTTGTACATGGATTATTGCTTACTACGTGCCCTGCGTTAGGGTTGCTTACAATTTGATGGTCTTGATCTAACAACTAAACTTTTTATTGTGTAATCGTATAGGAGTTTACAAAGTTAATATTGCCAAATGTTAATATAGGTATGAAATGATTTCTTCAAAAAGAAACATTTTCGTGAAGGGTCCCTTCATTTCAAGTCGCGATTTCAGCAATGCATATACTGAAAAAAATTGAAGGCAATATTTAAATTTCAAGTTTTATCATTCAAGAGTATATATATATAATACATATTTAACTTTAGTTCGTATTTTACAAGTTATGTGTTTCACCCGGTCAACTACGCCAGTGGGTCGTTCATGAATTTGAATTAACTATAAAAATGTTTGTCTTGTTCTGATTATAATAAAGCTCTCCATGGGTGCCGAGTACCAACTAAAACATTATCTATAAAAGTTAAAATAAGAATTGGAAGTTATTCTTGTATTCATTTTTTGAATTTCCTTAGCTAAAAGACAAAAACGTATCTATTACATCGGTAACATTTTAATCTGCCCGTCTGCAACTATGTTGCAACAACTATTACTCGTATATCTTAATTATATCCCATCAATTGACTAGTTTTTACATAGAAGTTATCTTATCTTGGGCTAATCACTTATACCTTCTTTATGCTATTCGCAATTAACTGTTTTTATATTGTAAGGTCAACATGTCTCACTCTTTTTAAAACTTGCTGTAGTGGTAAAAACTAGCCAAGTCAAATCTTGAACTTCAATTTATCCTAAGTTATCTACTCTGTGTAAATAATTCGAGTCAAAATTTAAGAAGTTCTATTTTTAAATAGCAAACACTTTTGTAGCAGAAAAACAAGAAATTGTGTTTTAAATTTATTTTAGAATGTTGTATGTTTTTATGAAAAAAAAAATCAGGATCATCTACAGAAGTTGGCACCCATTTAGATCTCAATTCTTTTGTTGGTGAAGTTGACAATCACGCATATTCTTAATATTGAACTTGGCTCTCATTTTCACATTTATGTTTTTGATGGGATATCATGACTTTTTGTAAAGAAACTATTATTATTCATAATTCCAAAGTGGCATGTAAATTCAATCTTTTTTCCATATTTTGCGTCTATTCATTATATCAGTGGATAATCCGGAATAGGAAAATGCTATTTAATCATCATGGAACCTTTTCTCCTGAGAAAGAAAAAGTTTTTGCTATTACTATGATTGCAATTGCTATTATATTGCTTTTAAAAGGCACTAAGTGTTAAGCTATTGCTATTATATTTTGGAAGGCGCAAGGTGTATTTTTCCAAAAATTTTAAAATTTACTGTTTTCGAAAGTTTTCCTTTGTATGCATTTAATTACCCATCTGGATACCAAATCTTAACTTTCTAGGTCACCTGGAAGTGGGTTAGATTTTACTACTATATGTCAGTCAGTGATAAAAATGCCGATATTTAGACGTTAATATCTAAATAACCATTTGAGCTGTATTTATGAAATTGGGGATTCTAGTTAATCTATGAGGATTTAATAAATGAACCAAATTTCATGAGCTTATATTAAATAGATTTTGAGTCATTACAAGGTGAAAAGTGGCTGCAAATGGTTCGTGTAAATATACACTTTGCTACGTCGCCAGTTCCTTTGGCTTGAACTTGGCTGCTCACGCTATCGCGTTTCTTAATTAGGTAGGTAGATTATATGACCCGCCAAGCAATGATATATAAAAATATTGCATGGCATTTTATACATATAACTGAGTGCATGAGATATTTTTAGATAGATCTTTAAGAATGACATATAAACGTTTTCCAAACTACAGGCAACATGTTGTCCAACTACAGGCTTCTAAATTAATAACAACTGTCTTGTCTTGTCGTACTTCTTAATCTATTAAATTAACGAGTAAAAGGTTCTGAAAAAGTTTTGTAATCATATTAAATATTTACTTAATACTTTCAACTTAGAAATAAAAATTAGCTAAACAGAAAAAAAATAATACAAGAATACTTTAATTTTAGGCATATTTTGAGAAAATTCTTTTTTTTAATTAAAAATATAAAATTCTTTCAAGCAAACATAAACCTTTTAAATTAAATTTTAATTAGGTCTTTTCAATTTCATTGCAATTGACACGTAAAATAAGTACCTACCTATTCAAATCTTACAAATATCGACGTAATTTTTGAAAGTTGAAATAAAAATATCTTTTAGTTTTTACATATTTGAAAATCTTCTGCTTAACATAATATAGAGTAAGCGTTGATTAGAATATTTTTGGATCGGTCACTAAGGCATAGCTAGAAACAAGTAACTTAGCTTCACGTTATTTCTCTAACGAAGTAGGCACAGAGGTTAGACGCTACGGTCGGCATACCTTCCTTTATCCTTTACAGTTGTCGACATTCTCTACATGCACGGTCTTACTCGTACTTAGATCTTTACTCACGCCTCAGATCTTAGGTTTAATCTTTTTCAATATGTATAGACTTTGGTGCTAAAATCATCTCGTATAAGTGTTCATTTCATCAGATTTAAAGTTTTAATTAATTGACAAAATAATACAACTTTACTATGTATTGAAAATTTTATTGACAGTGGTTTATTTTCGTTTTCATTACATTATAAGAAGTAAAATGATTTTGAGTAATTGAAAGTTAGTACTATGAAATTAGCAAATATTGCTATTTGCTTTTGAATATTTTGAAAATCTGTTTTACTGCACTTGGTTTAACAATTCATTGCCTTTTTAATATCACTTACAAATATCAAAATTATGCCGCTTAAAATTGGGGATGTTATAATAATCATAAATTAGAAGACATGGATAAAAAAAGAGATAACTTTGAATTTTATAGATGATCTCACCATTATCTAATTATTTTATTAGGTTTCCGATAATAGATTCCACGTATTGTGACATAGTCTGAAATTCGGAAGAAACCAATCATAACCTAGGTACCTCTGAACTGTTTCTCTATTGAAAAAATTCAAATTTTCTCCAAAGTCAAGAGGAGTTTTTAATATATAGGATGTAGGTATCTAACCTATATATTTCGTATAATATGTAAGTGCAAAATTTTGTATTTATAGGAACATTTCATATATGCATTTACACATACATAATTTGGATAGATATAGACAAATTAATCTATGATAGTGTGCGTAAATTGAATTTCAAAGGCATGCCAAGCGCACCTGCAATTTTTTATTTCTGTTACAGTGGAATCTTGTACATGTTATTGTGTTTAATATAAGAAATTTTAAGTAATTACCCCTACATAGTCTAATCATTATAGCTTCATCGTCTATATTTTACGCTTTACATCATAAGTTTTACATATAATATACTCCTGAATGATAAAATTTTACTTCTAGTACTGCTACAATTTAGTTGATGATTACTCTACACAATTTATAACATTCGATCTATTCAAATGTTTACATTCTCAATGTCTTACTTGCTAGATAATAAATTTTAATTAAAATCTACTACCAGCTCAAGCTGCGTTACAAGTGAGGCCTTATTATGTGCTAGAGAGGAATTATTACACTATACGAAAATGGAATTAAAGTACACTTATATAGGTAATATATTTTATTTCATGAGTTCCTATATAAATGAACATGAATTAGAGTATTTTGTACAAATTAAATAACATGTCCAACCAGCATACATTAATATACAAAAACTCTTATAATATCAATGTACATATATATTCAACATATATATACAACTAGTAGAACCCGCGGCTTCGCTCGCGTTAAAACTACAAAAAAACTAAAAAGGTAGGTTTCATAGAAAATTTTATCCCCTATTTTACCGCCTTATGGGATGAATTTTGAAAAATGCTAATACATTTATTTATTTAATTGTATTGAAGAGTACCAAGTTTCAAGTAATTCTAATTATAAATATTTTTGAATTGTATAATAACCTGTTTTCTTGTGGAAATTTAAAGAGACTTCAAGGCACCAAGAATAACAAATTATTAGGAGGTGCCTATAAAGATATTTTTAAGTTCCAGCCCAGTAATGGTTACTGCCGTGTCTTCCACGTTGACATGTATTCAGCCCTTTTTAACACCCCACTGATGGCCACGGGCTTCCCTTCAATACGAGGAGGATTAGGCCAGAGTCTCCACCACGCTGGCCAAGTGCGGGTTGGCGGACTTCACGCGTTTTTCGATAACTTGCTAGATCCCCTCAGGCATGCAGGTTTCTTCCTGATGTTTTCCTTCACCGTAAAGCAAGTGGTAATCATGTTAGAAATGATTCGCACATGAAAATATCAGAAGTGCGAGACCCGGGATTTAAACCCGCTTCTCTCGGTTTCCCAAGCGAGCGCGTTACCACTGGGCTACCACTGCCTTGAATTGGCCGCCGTGGTTTAACGGTGGATATAGTTATTATTAGTAAGTGCTTTGTATGAATTATATCTATCTTAATAAAGTACTACTTTTTCCATTAGAACATGCTAGATGATCTTTGGGCTGAACAAACAACCCCCCAACACAGCAGAGTCTTTTTCAATATAGACGTTCAGCACAGCAGAAGACCACCGTGGTACTGTGGTACTTCCAGAGAGACTGGTCTATTGTGGCGAAAAATACGGAGCAGTGGAAGAGGAGTGGAAGGCGTCTATTCTACAGTGGGACACTACAGGCTTATGATAATAATAAAAATAATGTATACTAGTCAGATAACTAAGGACGAGAAATCTGTGAACATAAAAAAATAAAAGTAAGTACATCGAAAATAATAATCTGTAAGTCTTTTTATAAAGTTGATTAATAAAGTTCACATAAATTTGGGGTTTGTTTTTATACGACACGCGATTACAAAATAAAATATATTGACTGACAGAACTACGTTCACATCAATTTTAACAAGAAGTGAATTTGTATTGAATGTTATTGCAAATAGTGAGCATATCTTATATAGGCCAATTTCCCATACAAAGGCCTATTGTAACAGATTCGAGTACAAAAATAGGGTGTGATGGTCAAAGAGCTAAATTTATAAATGTATAAAATGTTCTTTTCTATAAGAGTATATCGAAATAAAATAATGAATAATATCTCAAGTTATATTTTATTCAATTAATAATAATAATGTGCACTTATAAATAAATTTAAATATGTATCTAAGTTTTCAAAACATCTACCTCATAATATGTACTCATGTTATAGGTATTTTTAAAACTAAAAATCTATTATATTGCAGTATTTTTTATATAGATTATTATTTATTCCTAAGAAAACTAATAGCCATCTTGAAAATCAATGTTTGATATTGTTGTAATTATTACACATTCATTTCATACCTAATACACTACTAAAATTGCCACATCTACATATAAAAATTATAATCTATACAGGTACGAGGTGCGCACGTGCCAACCGTGAGAACGCGCGACTAGATAAGATCTATATTGGCACTTGCCCCTCCAATCAAACTCTAAACTCAAGCACTTTTGACTGCGCGCGTCGACTCATGCGCAGCTTTTTAAACGTGATGACCGATAACGTTCCCAGACTGATAATGTAATAAACTTTAAGTTAGCACTTCTCTTTGAACTTTCCTTTATAAACTGTTTGATGTTACACTCTATCTGTAAAAAAATCTAAATTCAAATGGTATAACGAATTTAAATTTTGTTTGTAATTTATAAGGTAAGTTAAAATATTTATGGCAGATATCTAATATATAAAAGTCTAATGTATACCTAAATACTTTTAGGAAAATTCGAAATATATATTTTATATCATTTTCAAAATACTTTATTTTAAACATTAATTTTCTTTAAGATCTCTCATTGTGGTGCCAATTTCATGTTTTATATAACTTGATTTCACTTTTGTCTATCTGTTGTTCACGTGACTAAAGTTCTTGAAATGAATTCAAAATTACTGTTACATACGGACAGGCAGCCTTGATGAATGTATAAAATTGTGTTATTTTCAATACGGCCAATTTTTTTCGCATTCAGTAATTAAAGCATTTTAAAAGCATTTTAAGGATTTTAAAAGCAGATAGTTTGACTAACTCTTTTTAATAACCAAACTCGTGGTAGGACAGTCTTGTATATCGTATTGGTCAGATGACTCCAAGAATCATGTCAACAATTAAATTTCAAAAACAATTAAGAATTAAAATCAAATATAATAAAAGCAAGCAACCAACAATAACTTAGACAAAATAAAGTACAAAATGGAGTCATAATCATTAATTAAAATCAGAGACACATTCTTCTTTTCTTTCTCTCAGAAATATAGAAGTACCTATTTGGAATGACTACTAGGTACTTACTTTTCTTTAGTTTACGTATATTTTAGATACATCGCAAATTACAAATAAAGTTACAAGTAAAATATTTACATAAATAATACACATTTTTAGGTTCATATGAAAACACTAAAACATACAAATAAATAAATATAGGTACTAAAATATAATGTTCAACTTTTGTGATTTTTTCGTTATTACTTTTTCTTTTAACATTATTGTTGATAGCAATTGATAGCAATAGCAATTTTTTGTTTTATTATTGAATCGGCTTGAGAAATCTAGGAACTTAGTCCCAAATAAACTTCTTTATAATAAGAATTTAAGAAACTGAATTAATAAAACTAAATTAGTTACGATTATGTGAAAGACCTAATTGTGTAAACGATCATGGCCACAGCAATACAAAGGCTGGTCGCTTGCTACAAATAAAACAATAAATTCTTACTTTGTAAACAAAAGTGACGTCAGTGGGAATAGAACATTTGGTGATAAATTGTAATTGTTTGCCTTATCTTGTGTATCAATGCGCCCCGGCGAAATTACCTGCATGTTTACTGAAGTCAGATAACTAAACGTCACAACTATTTATACAGGTGCACGAATTTTTATTAGAAAAAATCTTGCAAGAATTATAATATAGGATTTGCGAGTTGATTCTGGTTGTGTATAGTTATTTCGATTTTTGTTAAAAAAAGTGAGTTTTAATTCTGTCTAATAATTCCTAAGAACTGGTTATTATTTCTCTAATGTATTTCACTGGCTTCTTAGTTTTTTGTCCACTTTAGTCATTTAGTTTTTTTTTTCGTACTAGAAATAAATTATGAACACTAAACAGTTATCGATTCATAATCATAATATAATTGGATCTCGAAAACTTAAAATGATATTTAGAAAATCGAAAATGTTCAGTAGTTGCATCACTAAATGGACACCTCCAAGAAATTGTAATAGTATGGGTTACAAAGCTAAATTTAAATATATTAGTTAATTTTTATTTTAAAATTATACTTATACTAAACTGAATAGTGCTTGTTTTGAAATTATCGCGCAACTAAGACGTGTAAGGCGGGCAATATTGCACGTCGTTGTTAATAACGGGCCTTTGTCATAAATACATGTTCTTGACTTCCAAATACAATCGACATTTTCCCGGTAACACCACTATCAAAATAAATCTATAAAAATTTGAAAAAAAAAACTCACATAATGGTACATGAATACTAATTTGCAATATCTATTGACACGGCTTTTGTAAATACATTCGCAATCAGAAAGTAAACATGGATGAAAAATATTGTTTTTCCCAGCGAACGGGTGACAGTATTTATTCGAGCTCTATTGGTAATGGTTACATCGCAATAAGGCTAGCAAATACTCCCTACATTGCCCATCAATAGTTGACGCTTAGTGGCTCGAGCGTACGCGCGGGCTTATAGGCGGCCGGTCGCCGCGGGCGTTCGTGGCCCCATTCAGCATACATTCACCGTATCACAAGCTAGTTTGAAATTAAATCAGCAGGATTAATGAGAAACGTTTGGCACTTTAATCGATTTTAAATGGGAGTAAACGTCTCTGTATGTTTTTGTGCATTGTTTTAATTTAGGTATCTATGTAGGAATATGATACAGATATTTATGCAATTTTTATTATTACTTTTTAGGGTAATCGATGTTAACGTTTTGAAATAACATATATTAGCAACATTTTTTATTCCTACTAAATTTTATATAATCGAAAGAATAAAGTTAGTTAGGTATTTTTCTTATTATAGATATTTTTAAGAATACTAAATATGCCTAGTAAATAAAAAATGGAAGGCATGCATTTTAAAGTTAAACACGCTTTTAAGCAGTGGATTTTTGTTAAATAATATATAATTTAACACTACAGAAGCCGTTTGTTACGAGTACGTTAAATGTATTTTACAAAACCGTTGTTTGATGTATTCGAGTGCCTAATAAAATTCCATTCTGGCTCATTGAACCGTTATCCCAATCATAATCCAATCAAGCATAGGTTACATATATACAAACTTTTTGAAACATATTATATCTATATAATAGACAGAGTCGAACCTGTACATTAAATATTTTTTGGAAAATCTTATTGAAACAGACTTTATTATCGATGCAGAGACCGAATCTATAGTTTTTAGAATTTTTGTCTGTCTATTTGTCTGTCTGTTACCGCATCACAGGAAAACCACTGGAGGGATTTTGATGAAATTTGGTATGATGATAGCTGGTTATCCGGGTCAACATATAGGACTAGGATATTTTTGCCGCGGAAAAATATTTCATTTTTGAGAAAAAAATACAAAAACTGCAATTTAAGAGTATATTAATTTGTAAAACCTAAGAATTTGGTTTTGGTTTTGGCAATGCTAATATCTATATAAAACTAGAGACTCGCCCCTAAGTGAAATTAAAATATAATCTATGTTACGTTTTAATAATTTTGTTTTCCAATTGTGAAAGAATTATACAATCTATTTTTAATTTAATTATATTAATCAGTTCAGTAGTTTCAGAGTTCATCGATTACAAAAAAAAAACAAATCATTTCTCCTTTCAATATTTGTATAAATTAATGCAGAGTACAGACCAGTGAACCCCCATCGCTAGAGCCCCAACCAACTGGTTAATTTTTGGAATAGAATTTTCTTCCAGATAATTAAAATTATTTTAATTCTATACATATAATAAAATTCTAAATGAGTCAAATGTGTGAAATCTTTTTTTCGAAAATCTTATTGAAATAGTCATTCTTATCGATACAGAGACGCAACTCATATTTTGATAAAATTTGGTATGATGATAGTAGGTTATCCGGGTCAACATATAGATTTTTTAGATCTGAGAAATCTATACTAGCCGTTAAAACTTAAAATGTATCTAGGGACGAACCCAAGCGGGGCGAGGGTGAGTTGTTAGTCCTTAAATATGGTACTACATTATTAAGAATTAAAATATGGTGCTTCATTATAATAATCTTGTAGGCTTCGTTTATTCACAACCAATTTTACCAGTATCATTTTTAAACTTTGCTACATCTTTGCCTACTTCTAATTGAAACGAAAAATCTCCGTTCTTACTTATCATTTTCTGTCCATATCATTATAGGAGATAATACGAAAATTTCATCTTTTGAACTTCTTGAAATGCAGCATAAGAGAATTTGTGTATGTACATATATGACCAATATAAATGATATAGTTACGGTACAACATAAAAATATAGCAAGTTATATAAAAACCAATTATTATTTGCATTTTTAAAGCAAATTAAAAAGGTAAATTAATTCCTATAAGGACAATATGATTATCAGAACCAGCCCTACAAACACCGGCATATCTTTATTTTTCTGTGGTGCAGCTCAAAGCCGGACCGGTATCTCAAATAATTTTGCCAATTCAACCAACGAATGAAAATGATCCTTATTACTAAAGACATAAGCTTGACTTTGATGCGGCATATAATTTTAATAACATTATTTATAATTGAGCTGTTGCACTTATCATAGAGCTCAAAATGGCGCAGTTAATTCCGAAGATTTTTGAACTTTTAAAGCCTGGGCGGTCGTCTGCGTATTTCTCTCTATTATATTATTACGATATGAAATATTACTTTTTGTAGGGTAATGGGTAATAGAAATGGATTTAGTATTGTCGGTCTTGGCTTACCCCTGTCATACGGCCTATGAATTATTTATCATGGTATCGTCAAATATGTGGGAATAAATATAGTTCAGTGGGAACTGAAATGTTTCATTTCCTATTTAGTGTCAAATGTTTTTAGACAGAAAATTGTTGAATTGTTATTACTTCTAAAAAGCGCAGAGAAGTATTTATTATTTTGCACTTATGATTGAACTAATATTTGTTTTATAATTGACTATTCATTTATACAATGATTAATTACATATAGGAAGTAATTACTTGTGACTGCTATATAAGTAAGTCAGCTTACAAAATATTAAGTCTAAGGACATACTTTTATAGTAACCCGTCCTAGTAGTAAGTCACCACGACCACTAGTTGGTCACTAGACCAGATTCTACACAAGGGATTATGTAGCGGCTCTACAGAATGTAGACTAAAATATCAGCTATTACTTTAGTCAAGATGATAATAATTTGTGTACAATACGTTATACCTAATTACATAAAAATGTACATCTGGCTTTCGCAGTTTATTACTTTAAAAAGCCTGTCCATTGCTCAAAAATCACTAACCACCCCGGTTTTTTGCAGCACACATCTACCCGCTGTTCGCGACTTTTCTTGGTTTTTCGATCCATCTAGCTGCAGTTTAAGTAAATTATAATGTAAAATAAATGCGTATTAATTATTACACACGAAAAATCAATTTTATACTAATAGTAATATATATGACTACAACGATTTTCATGAATTAACGCTTTCTGCGGAAGACACCAAGTGGCTCATTACCATTTTATTAATCCCAACCATTAATTTTATTTGAACTTAGTGAAACTGGCCCACTGTAATGAAATGAAAATTTACGCCGTTGACTTTTTAAAATCCTCATCCATAATCATGGGGCTTTCTGTCATATTTCTCAACCACCTCCTAAAGTCCTTATCATTATTAAAATATCATTAATGTAAAATATTCTGCGCTGACGTGATATGCACTCGAGATAAGCTTTTTCTTATACTTAGTAAAAATACATAATTTGGCGGATTCTCCATACACTGAAATAATTTATGTAATTATGATAGACTACACTCGCGTGCAACTGAATCGACTCAAGCCGTATATTGGTATAAAAGTTCGATTTTTAGGAAAATGGCTTATCCGATTTTCTTGTTTTTTTTTGTTTGAACGCCTAATCTTTTCTCCTAAAAAATGCTATCTTAATAAAAAAATCGGTTGAGTATTTATTGATACTCGTATAATTTAATTTGACAGAAATGCATAAAAAATGAAGAAAAATGAAAACAACAACATAATGAATAAAAAAAATATTTTTGATAAAAGTAAAGAAAATTAAAATTTTCAATACTTTGTATTGCCTCCGTTAGCTTTTATAACTTCTTCCTCTAGCGCAGTTTTGAGCTCGACGATGCTTGATGGAGCCGTATCTCTAGCTCGCACCCTCCGTTTGAGCTCGTCCCATAAATGCCCAATGCAATCCAGTTCAGGACTGAGGGCTGGCCACATCATCGTCTCAATTTGCACCTCTTGAAGAAACTGGCGAGTGGCACTTGCTGCACCGAGCATTATCATGCATCAATAGAAAATCTTCTCCTATGTACGCTGCATAAGGTACAACATAATCGAGGAGAATGTTTTCCACGTACTTTTGAGCTGTTAGACCACCACTCCGACCACCACCAGGCACGAAAATAAGATCGTTCTTCCCTTCATATAATATTCCAGCCTACATCATGACTGAACCACTGCCATATGATACTGTTTTAGCGAAACAGCATTGCGAGGACCGTTCCCCTGGACGCCTGTATACTCGGTCTCTTCTGTCGTTGCAATGAAGACACATTCTGTTCTCGTCAGTGAACATGATGGAGCTCCATTGCTCAATAGTCCAATTGAGGTGTTCACGAGCAAATTGAAGACGGGCTTGACGGTGAGCTGCGCTCAGTTTCGGGCCTCTGGCTGGCCGTTTAGGAGTTAAATTGGTTTTCTTCAGGCGTCTTTTAATTGTCCACTGATTGACAGCCACTCCTCGAACCCTTCTGAGCTCCTGTTGCACATCAACGCCCGTGAGATGACGATTTCTCAACGAAGTTGAGACAATGAAGCGGTCGCCCGTCTCGGATGTGCTCCGGTGTCTATTGGTTTGTGGTCTCCGAACGAAGCCACCAGTCTCTTGAAATCTTTTGTATACTCGTGAAACAGCTGTTTGGCTCATGTTAAGTTCACGAGTGACTTGCCGTTGATTATGGCCCGCTTGCAACAAAGCCACAACTTGGACCACTGCTTCTAAGGTATTGTCCATTGGATCGCGATTAATATACTGGGAGCTTAAAGAGATGTGTACCTGTCAACGTCTGACGAGTGAATGATAAAAATTATGGGTCACGTGAGCTTTTATACATGATTTAGTCTCGCAACTCGTGGGTACCGCAACGAGTAATTTCTGTAACCCTCATGTTTGACCGTATTTATTTAAAAAAAATTGTCATTGTTTATTTGATAATTGCTATATTTATGAAAAAAAAAATATGTCTTTCAAATAAAAAAACTTTAACAAAAATCGGATAAGCCATTTTCCGAAAAATCAAACTTACTCGTATATACCAATATACGGCTTGAGTCGATTCAGTTGCACGCGAGTGTATTAATCTATTTTAAATCAATAGAATCTGTAATAGTTTTTGTTAATTAAAATATTTATGAGCACGATAATTGGTATACTGAATATATATATATATATATATATATATATATATATATATATATATATATATATATATATATATAGTAAGCTAGCATTGCCCGCGGCTCCGCCCGCTTTCTCTCTTAGGTTTTACATATTAGTATACTCTTACAATGCAGTTTTTGTGTTTTTGTATTTTTTTTCAGAAATGAGATATTTTCCTGCGGTAAAAAGTAGCCTTTATGTTGACCCGGATAACCAGCTATCATCATACCAAATTTCATCAAAATCTATCCAGTGGTTTTCTCGTGATGCTGTAACAGACAGACAGACAGACTTACACACATACAGCAATATTACTTATCATTAAAAAGAGCAACTGTTGAGTTTCTCACTGGCTCTTTACAGCAGAACTGCCTTGCGAACCGATGGTATTCTACACAGACTTACATACTGAAAATAAATTTAAAAAAAAATTAAAATTGATGATTAAAAATTGCTTATAAACGTCTATTTGAGTTAAGTATATTTTAAATTCATTTGATTTGCTATTTAAAAAATCCAAGCAGTAGACATGAAGGATTATCCAGCATGAATTAAACAATTTTTTAAAGCTCCTTAAAACTCCAATTGGAACGCGAGATTATATATAACCTTAAAAAATATTTTAAAATAGAAAAAAATCACTAAAATAAAACTTAAACTCATAAAAAGGCATGGACAAAAGTGTGTGTTGCTCATATACAAGAAAAAAATATTTAAACAAACAAATTGCGCAGATAATAATGAAACGTATATAAAAACTTACAAAAATATTGTGCGGATAATTTAGGATATAGTGCGTATCATTTAGGATTTAAATTATGCAGATTCAAACTTGATTTCCTAGAATGAAAAGAAGTCTATTACTACCTACTATCTGGCGCATCTCCATTAAAAAAATCACATCGATTCGTTGCTCTATTTTTATGTGGAAAAAGAACTAAGCATATTAGCAAGAATAAAGGAGTCTTATAGTTCAAGATAGTGAATAGTTTAGTTTGGACGAGATAATCAACATTTTTCTTTAAGAAAATTAAATATCGATAGTGGAAACTAGAGGGTTAAGATATAACATATCAATCAAGCGATTACCCAAATTTTTATCACTATAAATAATACGTCCATAGATAGTATATCTTAAAACAAGATTTTAGAAAACTAAAATTTTACTTTTTCTGCACAGAAAATTATGATAAAACCTTTGCGGAGTACGAGTATATTTCTGATTGAAATTATTGTTAAGTTTTAATAAATATTAATGACGTAATCACTAAAAATTCTTTCATAAAATTTTTGGGTCAATTGCCTGGCAATTTCATTGTTTTACCAAGAACCGAAAATAAAAGTAAATAAAAATTTTGACATTAATTTATCTTTAAATAAATTTCGCATTTACTAAAATAATATATTTTATAGGCAAATAAATAGACAAAGACAAACCAATTCAGTACCTTTGTCCTATGTTTGTCAACCTCTGTTTGGTTTTCTTTTTTTTTGTTTAGTAGCTATTGAGTAGTTTTAATAATGTTATCAATAAAACAAGTAAATTCATATATACTCGTATATGTTTTCCTCGAATTTTCAATAATGATTGTGGTCGAATTTCACAATTTCAATTATTTATTATTCAATTAAACACTAATTTATTTACTTAGGTATATAGTATACAGGTACACTATTACCGAAGTCTGCTCATCCATACAGTGTTCTAACGACGAAGGCGGACATGGCAGACACTAGGGGCGTGCGAATCAGAGCGTTTATTTTGATGTCGTTTTTGTGTCTCATTGTCTCGTTGAAATGTTTTGATGTCGTTGGGAATGTTTTTTTTATTTTTAGATAACCAATGGCATTCGGCATCGTTTTCGTTTAAATCAAAGGTCTACTGAATGGATTTTTAAACTGTGCTATTTTTAAAACAAGACATTAATGCCTTACGAATCATTTTTAAAATTCGTCTTTCTGATAGTTTTTTAATTAAGCGTGCGATACTTAAAAACGATAGGAGGAGCAAATAAAATATATATATCAAAACACAGTTTTAGCTTCACGAATTTTCTAAATTAGTTCTCATTTGTTTCATGGACATAAAGCAAATAAATTATTTTGTGCCAGTGGCAGTCATAAAATATTTGTGGACATATCTAAATGAGTACATTCGATTGAAACAATTCTTGTTCTTAACTATCTAAACTTTTCGTATCAGCATAAGTACAATACAATTATTGTAATGGATATTATAATCATATTTGAAATTCAGAAGCTTTTAAAAGTTCAAATGCAAAAGAAGTTGACTCTACATTTTCATGCTAAAATATCTGTATTGGTTTACATTTTTTTTTTTTGATAAGCGACGAAGAAATAAAACTAAAACTTTTAGTGCGTGTCCTTTATTTTTATCCGTACATAAAAATAAGAGTAACATTTGTCTATTACTATAATATTAAAGTCTAGTCAAAATAATTAAAAGCTGATGATAATTAAATATCGAATTAAAGTTAGTACAATAAGGTTTATTTTTGTGAATTCTTGAATAAAACTATCTTCAGCAGATGCTGTTAATCGGATTAAGGCGCAGCGTGACACATGATCACAACACCGGCTTCTACGCACACGGCGGATTACTCGCTTCATTGTTCGATATGCTGTACCTATACTATATGCCAACTTAATAGCCTTCGTCGCCCTAAGAAAATTGTCATGGAGAAATTTCAATATCTAAGAGTGAACATAGTAATAACTATAAGTTTAAGTCGTCTTTCCAAAGCGAACTTTAGAAGTTCAATAATGCCCACTTCTACGTCGTAATTTTAGTTAACATTTTCATATGATATCTTTCTAAGCTTAATCACTGGAATAAATTTAAATGGCTTTTCCTGGCATAATTTTGATATTAGTGTATGTATCGTATACGGATAGTAACCAATAATAACTGCCCTGTCTTGTAAAGTACGGTTTTAGGGTACGCTACAGCAAATCCTATAAGATTACTCCAATAGAATTTGTCTAACTCACTGTTCGTACTTCAAAGGATTAAATCAAAAAATGCGATGTCACAGAACGGGTCAGTGGGGTCGCAAAGTCAGTGACAGTAATGCGCATTATTGATAGCGCATTCGCAGTCACGTTCCACGCACTTGCTAACAAAATTATTAATTGCCTGTCAAAACGCTTGTTAACAGACGTACTTTTTTAGTGTTCCGTAGCCGAAACGCTTTCAAATTCGTCTTATTTGCCTGTCTGCAGGACCGGCCTTAGCCATCTGGGCGCCCCGGGCGAGTCATGCCTTTGGCGCCCTTTTAGGTATACTTATTTCATTACAATTAAAAAAAACGTGTATGTAGAATTTTTTAGTGAGAGATACGATAAACCGCTGAGTCTAGTTTTCCTTTAGATCGATAAAAATAAGTATTCAAATTAAATGGTTAAGTTGAGCTGGCGCGCACGGCGCCCTGTATAACCTGGCGCCCCGGGCAGCCGCCCCGGTCGCCCCTCCCTAAAGCCGGCACTGCCTGTCTGTTTGTCACAGACATTTTACCGGAGATTGTTGTAGCTCTGCGGCAGAAATTTTATAAGTAGGTGTCTTATATGATCCACTAGATAATTCTGAGTCATATTACGAAAAATAAAAAATATAGAAGAGTAGCATGGCCCCCATACACGATCTTAAAACGAAAATACTAATTTATTTTTGCAGTCGATAAATTAAATATTTAAAATGAGTAAATATTTTTTTATTCTTACATTGAATTAACTGAGTAAATTAACCTAACCTAACCTATGTATGTTAAAACAACATGAAAATGATGCATGCTGCGGGAACCTCGGTGTGCGAGTAAAACTCGCACTTGTCCGTTTTTATAATGGATTTTATTTCGATATCTTCAAGGAATTATATTGTTACTTAGTGTTGTAGCAGTATAAAATAAAATTAATTTTATCATTATATAAAATCCAGATTAAAAATTGCTGAAATACACTGTTTTTACCACATTAATTATCAATGTTCGATAAATAACTCTTTCAATTATAATTTACTGCTTTATTGCCATCCCTTGCTATATAGATACTTATTACTAGTCAGTAAATAATAACAGTATATAAATAAAAATCAAAAAAGTTAATAGGAATGTTGATTTAACTGACAACTTAAAAGGTAAATAAATATTTACGTATCCACAATATTTATTTTGTATTTCCAATCCAGTCCCAGTCTTTCCCAAATAAAATATAACAATAAAAGTAAATTATTGCGGCTATATATCGTGTCACTGAAAATATTTCATTGGTATAGATAATAAAATCGTATCAGAACTATCTATACATGAAATATTTTTTAAAAACAATAAGTGTTAATTTTTTTTTCTGTTTCTCTGTATGCTTGTTAGTCTGCTTATCTGTTTGCTTTGCAGACAAAACGTTCTGCACAGATCTTAACTAAATTTTGTGTAGCGATAACTTATTACTCGTGTCGACGTTTGGCGTACCTTTTACTACAGGAAAATCTCTAACATATTATTTAACAATTTAGTGTGGTACAATCTCGCAATCAATCATTCATGGGAAAGTGCAAAATTTAGTTTGAGCGCAAGATGTACATTTATATCAACCCATATCTATATATAGTATAAAACAAAGTCTTTTATCTTGGGGGTACGGCAGTGCCCCGCCAAGCCGAGCAAATGAGGGCACACAAACGTAAAAAGCTTTTCTCGAAACCATATAGGAAATTTTCGACCCTTTGTATGCTTAAAGCGAAATGCACGAAAAGTGGTATTTAGCCTTAAAATAAAAAATAAAACAATACATGTAGCAGATTTTGTTGAACTTCAATCATTACAGTCCACACAAATTATTAGTTATAACATAAAGTCAAAGAGTTTGTTTTTCTGTAGTCTGAACGCGAGCGAAGCCGCGGGCACTTCTATTCCTATATTATTTATATGCGAGATATGTGATTACAAGGTTACTTTTGCAGTTAACTACCCTAATGAATAGGTAGATAAATAGAGATGTCTGCTTTAATAATAATATAGTAGTAATAGTATATGCTTTTATATAAAAAAAAAAAATTGACAACGTCAAACCAAAATTTATAGTGTAATTAATTTAAAATATATACGAAAATAACATTAACTTTAATTAATTGTATAAAAAATGTTTTAAAAGACAAAAAAATCGAAAGTGCATCATATTACAAGACATAATCAGAGATATATATATAAGAGACATATCATAAGACATATGCCGCGATAAACAATAGCATTCCCAAAAAGGGTTGACGTCAGGCAGGCGGCCGGTCGTAAAACTTTTGCCAAATCCTTTCAGCAGTACAGAGGATGTACTGCGCCGACCCCCTGTAATTGGGAAATGGGCAGGGAGAAGAAGTAATAGTATATGCTTTAATAATAATATAATAGTAAATAGGAAATTCTTCTTTAAAATGGGTTCTTTGCGGCGTCTTCGTACTATACTTCCCATTCCTACCAAAATTATGTTAGCGAATTCTCTTCTCCTTCCGATTCTCGATTATGCAGACGCAAGCTATCTTGATCTGACCGAGGGCCATCATCAAATAAACTTGAGCGACTCCAAAATCTTGCAATTCGATTCATATTTAATTTACGTAAATATGACCACATTTCTGAATATCGAACAAAACTCAAGTAGCTCCCAATTCGCTGTCGCCTGAATCTACACATTCTCTCTCTTCTGTACTGTGTGTTGTTTAATCCAACATATCCGCCTTATTTAAAGGAGAAGTTTGAATTTCTAGGAACTCATACAAATAGGTTAAGATCTTCAGAGAATTTGATGCTAAGAATACCTGTACATTTAAGTAAATTCTTCGAGAACTCCTACTCTGTACAAGTAACCAAACTTTGGAATAGTTTGCCTGTGGATATAAAACGTTCTAAAACATTAAAAATATTTAAAAAATCTGTTCATAATCATTTTCTAGATCATTTCTCTAAACAAAAAGTCGACATTGTACAATCATCTATGTCAATTATAATTTAAATATGTATTAGTTTATATATATATATATATATATATATATATATATATATATATATATATATATATAATAGTGTTTCTAAGTATTAGGTTGTTCACGGTATGTATTGTATATAATATTTAATATTTACACCACCCACCCTGTATTAATAGTTTTCCATATTTCCTCACCCAAAGGTTGTCTGGAAGAAATCGCTAATTACCGATAAGACCGCCTTTTGTGCACACTTTTGTTTTTTATTTTGTTAATTGTATTTACTTCACGATTGTGGTGTACAATAAAGTGTAAATCTATCTATACATATAGTAAAATTGTAACTAAGTCAAATCTGTACATTAAATATTTTTTGGGAAATCTTATTGAAATAGACATTATTATTAATACAGAGTCCGAATCTATAGTTTTTAGAATTTTTGTCTGTCTGTCTGTCTGTTTGTTACCGCATCACACAAAAACGACTGGAGGGATTTTGATGAAATTTGGTATGGTGATAGCTGGTTATCCGGGTCAGCATATAGGGTACTTTTTACCGCGGGAAAATATCTCAATTCTGAGAAAAAATCCATAAACTGCATAGTAAGAGTAAACTTATATGTAAAACATAAGAATTTGCTTTTTGGTCATCTGAACGCGGGCAGAGCCGCGGGCAATGCTAGTAAATAAATAATATATCTATACTATACTTATAAATCGACGCAGCGCGGGGAAGGCAAGAAATGAGAATGAGATCTTGACGATCTTATAGCAGCAAAATTGAGTTACGTATACGCATAAGAAATATTACCAGAAAATAAAAAAAGAGAACTATTTACAAAAATAGATGAGATCCCATGAAAAACATAACATGTAAAAAATGCAAGTGCTCGCAACGCAGTTCTTCTACCGCAAAAGGTTTTGAGATCTAATGTAAAACCAAGTCTGTTAATTTAATCATTACCTATATATGAAAGCATCTATCCAACAACTTTGTCATAAATTGTTACTAAATTAGTTAAATAACAACATTTTAAAGAAACCGAAACAATATTAGATATCTTTATTTCTTTAATAAATAGCAAGACTTGGCCATCGCATACGGCAAGTGCGCCACATCCCTGTGTGTCTCCCGGTCGCCCGACTGGGTTGCCGGATGCTAATGAGCCCACCACGACAAGACGAACAGACGTTGGTGTTGTACACGGCTAACCTTGGCTAAACCCTAAGAGATACATAAAAACAATGTACGAGAAAATTCTTAAAAAAGTCTGAAGGTTTTCTAAAAAAAAAAGACTTTTTCGAAAAAACACGATATTGCAACGTCGAACGTCAAGCGAAGCTCGGTCACCCAGGTACCTATTCGATATTGTGTCATAAACAGATCGAGATAAACATTTGCATATTGGGAGGCAACATATTGAGAATTCAATAGTAATATCTATATTTCAACAAGCTGAGTCAGCAAATAACTAAAGAGTAAATATTAACCAGAATCAATCACTAACTTATTGCACTACGTGTGTGTTTTCCACATATCAAGAATTAATTTACGCTTTTCCATTAATTTTAAATAAATATCATGAGTGTCAAATGCACTTAAAGCAGAGAATTTCAGTATTTATGTTTTCATTGTGTGTTTTCTTTTTTCGGTTTCGTTTGTCTTGCCAAAATTAATTCAGTTTCGCCCAATTAATTCGTAAGTCAGTATTCGTATAATTTTCATATATAAATAGCATTTTAACACGTTAACTGTCCATGACCTACATGTGGGTCATTTACAGTTAGAACAAGACGTCCGTGCCATTCATGTGGGTCACTGGCTCTCTTAAACATAGTGGGCTCCTAGTACATGGATGGTATAGAAACTGACTTGTATTGCACATGGACGTATAAGCCGTTATATAGGCAAAATATAAAAGCAATGAGCCATCGAGTGTGGTGAGCTCGCCAAATTTTATCATCTCGCAGTGATCTATCCATTGTTAGTAAGAAAAATAACGAGATTTTCACAAAATAAACGTAAATGTCAAACAGATTTATTTTCGAGAAAGTAAGGTTATATCTGTCAAAACTGTCGTATGTCGCTAACCAGGTGGCCGTAAATCCCCTTTACCCACAGATAACGCAAGATTTTTTCAATTTTTCACCTCTTACGTCCATATGACACACGAGTGTGTCACTATTCACTAAATTTTTAGCATGTACGTGCGTGACATATATGTGGGTCATCGTGAAAATGGGGGTTACAGGGTTCCCCCTTAATTTTTTTAGCCTTTATGGACTTGAGGTGGCATAAAGGCAAGTATTTCAGTACATACAGACGAAAAAATAAATTGGACGTGAGAGCTAATTTCAACATTTTTGCTGGACAGTGAACGTGTTAAGATAGAAAAAATGGCTTAATAATACTCATAACCAAAATTTTTTGTGATGTTTTTCATGTTCGTACGTCTTTCATTAAATCTCTCAACTCTGTATGGGTAACAACTCTTGGGTTTATTAAATCGGAGAAAATAGACCGTGAAAGATAGTCAGACACTCGCGTTACTCATAGGATTTAAGGAAAATGCATACGATATTGAGATATAGATGAAATTATTAACATTTACCAAAATTAATAATATTTATTGTTCAACAGATATAGTTTCACTTTGAAATCGTTTAAATTTAAAAAATAGCAGCTGTGGATTGTTAATCTATATTTTAGATTTTATGTCTGTTTGTCTGTACGTTTGCGCGCACTAATCTCAGAAATGGATTAATCGATGTGGGTGCGGTTTTTATGAATGTATTGTGGTAAGCTTAACTTAACATATAGTATTTCTTTTATTTCAATCGGTTCATAAATAAATAAGATCTGTTAAATTAAAGGATCACCTAGGGACGAACCTGAGCGAGGGTGACTTGCTAGTTGTCATTATAACAATGTCATACATTGTCCTAAGGAGACCAGACAAAAGTATTTGGATGAAGAAACAATTTAAATAATAGTACAATTAGATAAATTAGATCAAGCATTCTTTAAACAAAAAATAGTTTAAACTAACCGGAATTTTGCACCTTTTCCGCGGGTCTGTTAGCATTAAGCGTTCGTAGAATATTTCATCCACTTTGAAATACTTGTAATTGAACCACAAAGAGTACTCGTACCTACGTACAAAATTACAGAGAAAATTGATTTATTTACTTAACAATTTACAGTAGAGTCGATAAAGACTTCAAAAGGTTGGGTATATTTGATGCTTTTTAGTAGCGAAACGTAGATATTTCTCAATCTATAAATATTATTCTACTGAGTACATCTTAAGGGGGTCTCATATACGTATTTTGACGAGGAACATAACGTATCGGAGAGAATCAGAAAGAGCCATCAAATTATAATTAAAATAGTTCAGAAGGTCAATTTTAATATATTATTTGTCCCCTTCTGTTAGTCCTGTTATATCGTTATGTTGTCGGTATAGTTGGTCATGTTATATCGTTGGAATTCCTCGGCAGATCAATATTGACTATGGTTTTCAATTTACCTGCCAGCCGTCCCCTGGCGGTGCTTGAGATTTTTTTTTTCAAACCTAGACTTGTCTTTTATTAAATACCAATCTACATTCTAAGCATTTGAAATGACCATCTGTGAGTGATTTCCTTTAGATTATTTAGAGATGGATCCTAGCTGGTATATCACATTAAACAAATTTAAATCTCTTAGTCTACTAACTCTTACCTATATCACCACACAAACCTTCCAAAGCACCGAGTTTCTTTAAGCTCTTGAATTTAGTAGAGGGACATAATAAAAGGTAAATTTGTCCCATTACCTATGATATAGATCATCAGCAGGACAGTTCGCTAGTTGATCACGAACGCTTATATTTCACCTGAAAAAGAAAAAAAACAACACACTTGATATCGAATGTCATTATTCGTGAAATTAGATTCTACTCGTAATACTCGTATTACTTCCATTTTTTAAATATTCGCTACTATAAAATCTTATCTATCTATATAATTTCAATATGAGATATATTAATAATATTATTTATTGGCAAACTTGAATTAAAAAAATAAGTATTTATAGTTACATCAAATATAGCTAAGTTCAAATATAAGTTTGATTTAAAAGTTGATTTTCTATTACGTCCATCTATACATATAATAAAATTGTAACTAAGTCGAATTAGATTAAACATCAAATATTTTTTGGAAAATCTAATTGAAATAGACATTATTATCGATACAGAGTCCGGATCTATAGTTTTTAGAATTTTTGTCTGTCTGTCTGTCTGTCTGTCTGTTACCGCATCACGAGAAAACCACTGGACAGATTTTGATGAAATTTGGTATGATGATAGCTGGTTATCCGGGTCAACATATAGGATACCTTTTACCGCAGGAAAATATCTCATTTCTAAGAAAAAATACAAATACTTCATCGTAAGAGTATTATAAGTGTAAAACCTAAGAATTTGGTTTTTAGTCATCTGAACGCGGACGGAGCCGCGGGCAATGCTAGTATTCCTACATATTGTCAGATAATTTCAGCCGTACAGCATGTAGGCACCTGTTGCATTGCTTTAAAATTACCCTCTTTTTCAACAATAATAAATTATCCTACACCCTAGTTATCATACAAGTGATATTACACTTTATTATTCTGGAATACAGTTTATATTCCAATGAATTTTTATATTTGCTGTATATCTTATTACATTAAAATCCGATAATAGGATTCTGATAGAAATTAAAGGTAAACTATAAGTACAAAGCTGGCAATAACACTTTGTTAATCCAATATTAATGGTTTTTGTAGTTTTAGTATTTGATATATATTTATATATGTACCTATATAATTTTGTTAAATCATTCATATTTAGGTAATATTATATATTAGTTAGGTTATGTAATAAAAGTGTTTTATATATTTATTTGTTAAGTATTATTTTCAGAGCATATAACAAAAGTCAGTCAGTCAGTCAGTCAATGACCTATATAACGTAGTGAATCAAAGGGAAGTTCACGTAACATAAAATATTTAACACATGAATATTTAATTAGTAATTTAATTTAAATTAGAAATCCAGTGGTTTCTCTTAGAACAAGCATATTATGTAGGATAGGTATAATATGTCGAAGTCTTCATGGGATTCAGGTCACCAACACAGAGACAAGTGTGCCTGTGTTAGTATATCTTTGCGCGCACGTGACGCCGTGTCGTCGCCGTTGCGATATTAAACCGACGATCACCGCTTGTCAAACTTTCAATACTTATCTGAAATAAAAATAATTAGTTTTTATTATATTCATGCTTAGGTGTTAAAGATATTCTTTTGACATGCCAATATAATAATTGCTTCTTGCATAGCAATATATATTCAATACATACAAAATTTTTCTCTTCTTAAAAATCATATTGATTGTGTGTATATATAGTATCAGTAGTTTGTATCACACAAGTAAAGTAATTTCTTACTGCATAAGAGAAAATATTTGCTACAGTAATCTACGCATTATTGCAATATTTTCAGTTACCAAATCAATGTATCCACCGCATTATTCGTAGCTTATGCCGGTCGTGGATACTATCCTTGAACTTGAAATATTTGTATAGAAAAAAAATTTAGAAAATATTTCTTTCGTCCGCATTCATAATGTTTTCTCGCTAACACAATATTATTTTGCGATATAAAATTTAAAATCTATTACGATAAACATAAAAACATATTTCAAATCTGTATCAATTTAATTAATACAATTCAAAATAACACAATTTAATAGAATTAACCAAAGTTTGGGAACCTCTACTTCTCACCCCAAGCGTGCGGCGTAGCTCGGCGTACACTGAGATCGCGCCAGAAAAATTTAATTGTGAAATACGAGGCCACCCTCCCCCACACCCGAAAATCATTTTGGTGGGCGTGCCACTAGTTCTCGGGGTCGGTATGAAAAAGATAAAAATGGAAATCTTAGTCTGATATCTTGTGTAGATTCCTTGAATACAGATTATGCAAGAAACTTTTATAAATATTTTTAATCAACAAAATGTTTTTAATCTGTTATTGGTAGCAGAAATCTTATATATATATATATATATATATATATATATATATATATATATATATATATATATATATATATATATATATATTTGTTATTACTATTACTTAGTTATTACTTATAGTATATATTTATGTTGTAGAGGTTAAAAGATATTATTTATCAAAGTCGATCAGATTCTAAAAAAATCAACAAATTTTCTAAAGGTTTGTAATTATAAGAAAAGTCAAGTAATATTATGAATCAAGTATAATTTTAAATATAGAAATCTCTGATAGTCAGAGTTTAGGTAAATAAAATACATTTTAAAATATAATCCATACAAAGCGAATATCATATGCAATATGTTGGATGTGTACAATAAGTTCTACCTAGTTGCGTATCTTTACCTAGGTACGCCAAACTTTTATAATAAAAACATTAATTTAACTTATCTTAATCAAAATAGTTAATTAATAAATTTAATAGAAGGAAAAACTGACAAACAGTCGTATTTACATTACAATATTAGTTTGTATACAAATTATATATTAAATTAAAGGATGTTTGCACATAATGCTTAGTTTGATTAAAAACAAACAGAAGTTAAAAAGTTTTGATTTATTACATATTATTTTATAAAATACACATACATATAGGTAGGTATATTTACGATCTTAAACACATTTTTTTCAGCTTATCGCCGTCCACTGTTGGACGAAATCGCATGAAAATAGCTACATACATAAATACTAGATTAATAAAGAATGTTAGGTCAATGTCATATTAATTACTAAATTTCATTAGAAAATAAATAAAAAATATGATTTTAAATTTTTTTTTCTTTTTTTAGAGGTTTTGCTAACTCAAAACCGTTTAGTAGTTAAATCTAAAGAAATATCAAAGAAAAAGTTCTTTTTAATTTTTACAGCTCTGGGTAACATAAAATATTAATGCCTAAGAAACACTGGCTTAAGCATGTCAGCAATGAAAAGAAATTAGAAAATATCAAACGAAAAATATTAAAAAGATAACTATTTGACCAAAAGTTAACCTACATTTACATAGAAGCATTAATCAAAAGCATTTTACGTCATCTAAGTTATAATTATGCTATAAATACCCCCGATAGTTAAATAAAGCACGTGCATCTGGAATGCAAGGGCGAAGAGAGTAGGGTGCATCACAATATACATCCCCCCTATAACATATTGTATACGTTATAATAATTCAATTTTGCGGGGACAAGTGTAATTAATTAAATCCGTATCGGTTCCAATAAAGATTTGTTTATCAGGTGTTTTAATCTTTGACGATAAAATAAAAAAGACAATTACGTACAATGGTAAGAGATTTTTTGTCGAATAGTCATAGATTATCGCGGTAGACCTAGATGTCGGTAGAGCGGCGACCTGGATGGCTTTAAAAAGATTGGTGGCAGGTCATCACCAAAAATAGAGCAGAGTGGAAGAAGAAGAGAGACGCCTTTGCTCAGCGGTGGGACACTAACGGCTAAATAAATGTAGTCATAAAAGAATTAAAGCGCTTTTTTCTATATTTATCTATTGAAGATAGAAACCGCTTATGATTCTAACAATAATAAATAATAAGTTCCAAAAGAAGTACTTAAAAACAATATTTAATTACCACAAAACATATTTCTGCAAAGTCACAAATCACAGTTTAAACTCGAGTTCTTATTTAACACAATATTTTAATGGGCCTAAAGGTGCCTAACATATTTAAGATCTACTGAAATCGCATTCTTCGGAAAGGCTAAAAATTAGCAAGAGGAATCTAAAATAGTTTTTTAGCTTTCTGTGTAATTTAATGACATTTTCATATTACATGTTATGTATTCTGTTTATTGTTACCTATCATTAAAAATAAAGAATACTTAATGGATAAATAAATATGTCTTTGTCTTAATAAATCTGCCAATATTCCCTCTTATTATACAATTCATTGAATAGTAAACAAGGTGGAAAAAATTGAACAATCGTGTAACGTTTCTAACTTTGTTACGAGTGTCAAATATCTGTATATATTGTATAGGGCATTTCACGCTGCCTACAAATTCGACGGGGTTGATCCGATACGGCAGAGAAAATGTTGCCAATCGGATTTATAGGAGAGTTACAGAAATATGTGCTAACTACATCTGCTACATTATTTATTTTAGTAGTTGTTTTATAAAATTTTAGTATATCATTAGCTAAAGTGCCTAGTTTATATACTTTAGTTAAAAATAATAACATAAAATATCAACTGAATACCGAAATGTAGTAATTTCTTGTTTCATATGAGTAAAATTAAAAGGTAATACTTTTTACTTTAGCTTCCTCCTCCCATAGTAAAAAATAAAATATATATCTATATATTAATACGTGAAGCAAAAACTTTGTACTCCTTTTTACGAAAATTGCGCGGACGGAGGAAAATTAAATTTCCCACACTTATCTATACTAATATTATAAAGAGGTAAAGCTTGTGTTTGTGAGTTTGTGAAGTTGTAGGGGGTAATCTCTGGATCTACTGAACCGATTTAGATGAAATTTGGTAAGAAGATAGTTTGAGACCCTGGAAAGAATATAAGATACTATATATTTTTATCCCGAAAATCATCCTTTAAGGGGGTGAAAATGGGGATGAAAGATATTGGGAAGCAAGCTAGGGACGAACCCGAGCGAAGCGAGAGTGAGTCGCTAGTAGTTTATATAGAGAAGGACTACAGAATGCTAATATTTTTTTTTAAATTATGCATAAAAATACATCAAATCAATAAAAAAAAAACATTACACACTACCATGTATGTGTGTCAAATATATACTCTTATAACACACGCATATATACTCTTCGTTTATTGTTAAAGTCTGTGGTTAAATTGAGAATAGATTATTATTGTTTGTAATTTGTTTCAAAATTCTTTTGGATTTTATAGGCTATTTAATATTTATTATTTATATAACTTTGAAAAAATAATCTCAATGTCGATTAAACTTAATGAATTATGGTTGATTTTCATCCACGAGGCGACCACAAGTAATAATTATTATAAGATTTTATATATTAAATAAAGGCCCACGCTTCATGAGTAAAAAAAATCCTCCATAAGTAAAACTTATATATAATTTATATTAATAATAATTAAGTATCGTAAAAAAAAGTAAAACATCTCTGGTACGTTGAGACATCTAGCAACATCGGCAATGTGTGTAAATAGGGGTGAAGGGGGGCAGGGAGTCTAACAAGGCGGATCGCATCATATGCGATTTCACGGTTTGACACACGATTTGCGACGCACACGCGCCTCACTGCAGTTGTGGTAACCGATGCTTCGGCATTAAAATGTTCAAAAGTATTAATTAATTAATCAATCAATTATATCTTTCAAGGCTATTTATTTTCAAAATGGTTGTAATCAATAGCATTATTAATTAACTTGAAGTTCTTTATTACTAGCAGAACCCGCGGCTTCATTCGCACTGAAAATACACAAAAAAAATCTGAAAAGGTAGGTTTCATATAAAAATTTCATCGCCTATTTTACCTCCTTATGTGATGAATTTTTAAAATGTTAAAACACGTATTTATTTAATGGTATTGAAAAGCATTAATACCAAGTTTCAAGTAATTTTGATCATAACTCATTTTTTGAGTTATATAAAGTATATGTCGTATGTTCCCATGAGAATGAGATAATCTCCCGCGGTAAAAAGTAGCCTATGTAACTCTCCAGCCCTCTATCTCCATACAAACAATCACGCCAATCTGTCATTCTGTTTCGACGTTAAAGAAGGACAAATAAACAAACAAACGCACTTTCACATTTATAATATAATTAAAGTATGGAAGTATGGATATGGATTTATAATATTTTCCTTTAGTTTTTATAACTACCTAACTTAATACAAAGTTGATAGGTATGATACTCAGACAAAAATCAGTGATAGAGATAGACAAATTCACGTGGCCCTATATACTACACCTAGGGGTCTCGGGACGTCTCGTGATGACGTATGATGAGTTGTTGTGGATTGTATTGTAACGTGTTATAATCTCTCGCGGTAAAAACTATGTCACTCTCCATCCGTCCAACTATCTCCATAAATAATCACACCAATCTATCACTCTGTTTCCACGTGGAAGAAGGTCAAACAAACACACAAACAAACAAACAAACAAACAAACAAACAAACAAACAAACAAACAAACAAACAAACAAACAAACAAACAAACAAACAAATAAACAAACAAACAAACAAACAAACAAGCAAACAAACAAACAAACAATCACACTTTCACATATATAATATTAGTATGCATATCATGTAACTATAAAAGTTTATAATTAGTTAACAAAAAGCTTACTCTACATTAAAATTGAAGAATTTCATAAAACCTTTTTTATATTAATATTATTATTTTAGTTGGTAATAATTGTTTATTAAATAATAGATATATATTTTTAGTTTTAAATGGAAATAAAATTTTTGAATATCAATTTATTTTTAAGTATTGGCCACCTACATAGCACGTGCGGAGTCCCCTAGATGCATAAATTCCACTAGGCATTGTATCCTGACGTGACATGGGGGGGCCGCAACATATTGCAGTGAAATGGACCATCCCTACAGAGGGCTATGGAATTCGTAAATTACACCCTTCGTTCCTCTTTTCATTTCGAAAACATTTTTACTAATCATCATCGATACGATAGAATGGTGATTGATTATTTATCTACTTAAAGATAACCACCTACATACAGATGATTTCTACAAATGATGTAGCCGAAATATACATATTAATCTCATATGGATTGACATATTCTTACATGTAACTTAACACTTAGGTGTGTAATTTTCATACATTCTTTAGTCATCAATTAGCAATGGTCCTGGTAGAACGTTGTTTGTCTAAATCTCTAGTACTAGGTAAATAAAGTTATTCTATCATTCCACAAGTATATATATTCTGCAATCTTCTTTTTCTTTGCATCAATTAAGAACAGAGTCGACTATATTTTTTTTAAAAGATAACAATTTCTGAGCTATAAAACGATATAAAGTGTTTATTATCCTAATACATCATGAATTTCCTATATGAATAATATAAAAGTATAAATGTAAATACCAAGGAGAAAAGTGAAAGTCACTATTATTATTATATGAATTTATAAGGAAAGATCAAAAATATTATTTTCATTTACTAAACAATCAGTACAGTTACATCAGACAAGGTTCAGTTTTTAGTGCATTTAGAATAAAGATAGTAGAGCGAGTACTCTGTACAAATAACGTTACATTCCTACCAAATCTGCAGCCCGGATCGATTTTTGTGGTACCTAGTTACATCCGTTTAGTCTTTAGACGTTTATATCACGTAGGTAATGTACACTTTTCATAAAGTCAAATTGCTTTTATTATATCTAGAACCATTTTTATTATTTTTTTATAATATTTTGTCCAAAAGAAAATAAACTGTTTAGACTCTTACTTACGAGAGAAGTATAAAAAAAAATCCAATTAGTATAGAAAACCGAAATTATTCATATATTAAAATAATTTTATAATACGAATGTACAAAGAATATAATGTTAAGCAAATAAAATATGTAAGATGTAATTTAAATAAATCTTTTTAATTGAAGTAGAGGTATCGAAATAATGGTATTTCGATTATAAAAGCGTCTCTATAGCTTCATTCTTTAATGGAAAAGTCCATCGTTGTGTGCACTGGTATTTTATAAATTCCAACGTTCGTCAGCATCCTCTTAGAATTGAAAAAAAAAATATCCTTCCTTCCACTTGTCGGGGAAAAATATTTCTTTAAATATTTTGTGAAGAAACTGTTATTTCGTATACCTAACAACTATATAATTACTTTTGAGACGTCTAAAACCAGTGACCATGTTTGCTGTAAAGTATTCGGAACGTCGAGAGTGAAATCTATCTTATAAAAAATTTAATCGCTAAATGTATTGCTAAGCGCAAAACTGTTTTTTTAAAGTTCAAGGAAGCTTCTTATGAAGAGCAAAATTGGAAAAAATGGCGGAAAGACGTAAAAATTAAATTTTTATTTTTCGTTACTACTAATGTATAATTATGAACCCAACCTTATATAAATAAAATAATGAATACAATTGTAGATTCGACACACTTTCTCTTTTCACACAGTTATACATAGCTTGAAATTGACTTTGTTTGTTTGTTTGTTTGTTTGTTTGTCATTATTTCACGTCGAAACAGAGTGACTTGAGGATTGGCGTGATTTTTTGTGTGAAGATAGTTGGCAGGCTGGAGAGGGTTCTAGTGGAATATTATCTCATTTCCACGGGAAAACACGTTATAATACAACTGACAACTCATCATACACATAATATATAGTAAATAGTCATCTATTCCATACTAACCGTTCAAACGTATCTATAAAATAAAACCGCGAAAATATCCAAAATGGTACTTCCATTCAAAATGTTATATATTTGACTAAAACTAAGAAAGTAAATATATTTAGTAAGATACAAAGTGTGACGACGTATTTTTCTATTGACTGGTTATTACTTTATTATTAGACATTATCAATAGAAAGACGAAACAATAAAGTGTATTGACGAAATACGTCTACGGAGAGCTTGACTTATAATTGAAAACTAACTATAAATTGCCGGAAATATATAGATTTTAAAATAAATATTTATAAAAGTTTTTAAAAGCTTTGTCGACCAAGGATTGAAAAAAGGTCCAAGTGCTACGGACGAACATACTGCTTTATCAATAGTACCTAACGATCGGTCGGTGAAATAAGAAAAAAGTTTTCTAAATAAATATATATTACTGAATTGATCACAATTGATAGTTGATACCAAAAACTAATAACATATAATATTGTCATTTCTGAGGTAGACGAGTGCTTTGTTGAACTTTTTATGTACCTACCGTAGGTAGGTACACGTAGTAATAACATAACCGTAATTGCTATTTACTTATTTGTTACTTTAATAATATTGTTATTCTAAGGTTCAATAAGTTTTAGGTAGTTATATGTAATATATTATTGTACGTAAGTACGTACACAACCGCATTTACTACACAAAGTTATTTGGCATACAAAATACTGCACAGCATTATTACGTTTATTACGATGTGACAAACGACATATTTGTAAAGCAAAACCTGAATACACGTGTTTGTTGGCTAAATAAACCTTGCTCCGAACATGCTAAAGCTTTGATATGTGCGACTCGATAACAAACTAGTTTATCGATACTATCACCACTCGAAAATTGATCGCGATAAAATAGTTTCAATTGATTTTTCCGACAATTACCAATACGAAAAATTGTTTTATGCCACCTTTGTCATATATAGAGACTGGAGTCTTATCAAGTACTACTTAGTATTACTCCATATATGTACATATACGTCAATAGATGGCATTATATGTATTCATTTGTTATAAAAGTTTGTGTAAGATTAATTAAAGATGAATAATAGATCCCAAAAAGGTATATCATGATTTAAAAAAAATGACTAATTGAACAAAAACGAAATAATGCGCACATAGTTATGTTACTGATTATTGAAAAACCAGAGTGTATATTGAATTGAATTAATTGTTGCGCTAATATTTAAATTAGTGCTTATTTTAATTCTGAATCCCAAAGCGAATATACGTAATAATATTTTCAAGCAGTATTAATGTTAATTATACACACGATTTAAACAATGACTGTGGCATATATAAAGGCTTGAACAAACATGTTTGTTTCCTCTTCATATATTCAATTCAGCAAACAATAGGTATAGACAGAATAAACAAATTATTTTAGATATTTTTATGTGTAACCTATGTATGATAATAATTCAATTACTCAAGTAAAACAACAAAATGCAAGAACAAATAAATTGGTAAATGTTGCATTAAAATATGTACCAACTTCAATTTTATTTTGAAACTTAATTTTAGGTATAGAAACATTTGAAAGAAATAATCCTTTACAAGAAAGCGCTAAACTTTTCATCACTAACCAAAGAAAGATGGAACCGACGACATCGTAACGACACGGTAATGATTGTTCAATAAGTCTCTACATCTGAATAAATAAGGGAAACAAATAAGACCAGTCAAAACGTCGTCGACTTCTAATTCACGTGCCATATGGTCACTTCGAAATCATTCACAACTTTGTTATGGTAAAGCTAAATAATTTAGTCCTTAGTATTTGTATGACGATTTATCCTTTAAATCAATTAGATATATGGATAGAAATTGAATCATTGGGTTGTATTTATTTTTTTAACCGACTTCCAAAAAGGAGGAGGTTCTCAATTCGACGGAATCTTCTTTTATGTATGTTCACCGATTACTCGAAGACGCCTGAACCGATTTGATTTTTTTTTTTGTTTCAAAGGGTTATACTTCCCAGGT
Organism: Brenthis hecate; assembly: GCA_951806755.1. Taxonomy (NCBI): domain Eukaryota; kingdom Metazoa; phylum Arthropoda; class Insecta; order Lepidoptera; family Nymphalidae; genus Brenthis; species Brenthis hecate. The sequence continues at coordinate 10,159,929 of OX638251.1, forward strand.
GGTCGGTCCCATTTAAATTTTGTCGAAATCGATTGAGCTATTTTTAAAATACATATCAATAATAAATTATTTTTGTAAATAAATTACTTAATCGAATATGTTATTAAAAAACTTTTTTCTTACAAATCACCTGCATTATTACGTCTACACTAAAAATGTAAAAATAAAAACTTAAATAAAAAATGGCTTCCAGGCATTAAAATGTAAAAAATAACTAAACGGGGGTTTTCATTTCGAATAGATTTTTAATCACATATTTTCGAAGTCGGTGCCAGCCGACAAAATTTTAAGATATGAATATCTAATACTTATCTACCTAACCTTTCATACCTAATATATGATTAGGTGTATGTTTATTATTAAACTCTTATTATAGTTAAAACATTATACATTAATTTGTAATGTATTTTACGTCTCGAAATATGCTGACACCGACTAACCGTCTTCTAAAAAATTGTGCACAATATACATTTATTAGGCTTCGCTCGCGTTTATTTTAAAGATATTCATTACTGCAAGCTCGACGCTACGAACATCTCAGGTAAACTAATTCACCACAGAATTTATTCGAAGATTGTATATTGGCTGCTACGCCAACTACTACATGTATATGCAGTACAAATTTAAAAATTGTTTTTCAATTCTCAGAAAGATCGTGTAATTATCGAAATTGAAAACACAATTATAAATCGCTGATTTTTTTCCAAAGAAACAGACATTAAGCCATTAACTTTAAATATTACTTTTAAAGTATCTAATAAATGACAATTTATATATTACATACATACATATTAGATATACGAGTTTGGTATATGCTTATTCAAGGTACCTCGTACATCCGTAAACGATAACTTTTCCAAGTGGCATTAGTAGGTTTAAAAATACAAATAATAAATCTAGGTCGTGGCGTCTGAAAAGTTTTAACAGCAATCGACGAGTTGACCTGCAACTTAAAGATATTACAATTATTTCTATTTTTCATTTAAATTTTTCATCAAGGCTATTAGTAACAATGTGTTTTAATACTTAAAAAGTACTTGAGAAGAGAGAGGAAGGTTTCGCAAATTATGGGAATTTGAAGACTTAGAAGTTTCATGATATTTTTCCTGTAAAGGTGAAGGGTTGAAAAACAGGTTAGGCAAGTGGTTATATAATTAATTCTTTTTCAACTTGTGTAGAATCGTGAAAGTTTATAAAGAAAAAATACTGTCTTTTTTGAAGTTATTTATTTCAAAAATATGAGAAATTTATCTTCTTACCAAATTTCATCTAAATCGGTTCAGTAGATTCAGAGATTACCTCCTACAACCTCGCAAACTTACAAACTTACAAACTTTACCTCTTTATAATATTAGTCTAAATTGAATGTAACTATTTAACGTCAACATTAGTAGCAAACACACTGAAGAGATGGATCAAAGATCGAGTCAATTCAAAGATAAACATACCAAGTAGTTGGTAACACACAAAATCTAGATGATCCTTGCTGTACAAAATCAGATTATAATATCAATTCCAAATAAATATATCCAATTGATTTTATTAATAAATAGCGACCTACCCTCGTTTCGCTCTGGTGCGTCCCGAGGTACGTTTTACTCATAAATAGATAAAAAAATAGTTATCGTGGGAGTATTTAAGTATGTAGTTCATTCCCCATACAATATTTCAACTATTCTTTCAACCCCTTCAAGTTTTACTTTTGCTACAAAAGGTAGCCTATGTCCTTCTCCTCGAGGTCTCATCTATCTCTATACCAAAATTCATCAAAATTGGTTCTGTGATTTAGGCGTGAAAACGTAACAGACAGACACACATTTATTTTCATATTTATGTAGCGAGTTGTGAAGCACCACAACCGCTTGGTAGGTCGATAAAAACAGCCTATTTTGTTATGGGATAAAGAAGTTTCTTTTTGTTAAAAAATATTTAGGATCGTTCCAGGAGTTTCAGAGATTGTCTCTTGCATACAAACGCAAATATACCTCAATAGTAAATAATTATAAAGCGTAACCCGTTACAAATATTTAGTTTTAAAAAGTATACCTCAATAATTTTTTAATTCTAAACTAAATTTTATTATAATAACAGCTATACTGTTTAGTTAAATTATGATATTATTATTGGTGATATAGTAAAAGATAATTTTCTATTCAGGGTACTACTCGTAGTATGAGTCATAGTAGTCGCAGGTTTTCCACTGTGACTAATTCCGAAATAAAATGCTTAGCAATAATGCTTGTATTTAAAGCTTATAAGGCAATATACTAGCTCCTTATAGTTTCCTTATAATATATTATAATTAAATAATTCTGTTTTTAAAACTTTAGTTATATTTTGCAATGAAACTCGTTAATTTGATAAGCACTTAATTAAATATTTCAGGCTTCTATTAATAAATACTATCTTCCGCAAGCTCCGCGTATCTTATTATTCTAGTCTTAGCCCTGTTATAATAGACAATCTGGCCTCTCCGACGTCGTTCTGTCCTCTTTAGAATGTTAAAGGATGAATATCAATAACGTACTTATTTATTTATCTCGGAAAATTAGCTAAAATTTTAATATTTAAGTAGGTATACCTATAAAGTAAATTCATGCAAATCATATACCTACATAATATATTTTATGAATATTTATTACAAAATTCCTTTATAACTTTTGCTAATATTTCTTTTTGTCTTTTTGTTCTTGTTATCATTTCTTTTGAAGTCTTCTTAAAAATTTTTTGGCGATTAATGTGAAAAACTTTAATATTTTTCTAGGTGGGCACAATTTTGGTGATTAAGTATATAGCAAACAATAAAACGAATGCGTAAGCGCTGAAGCACAAGATCGTTGCGTTTTTGCCTAAAATAAAAGAATACAATAAGCCAATTGCCCATCAACAAAAATCCAAGCTGTTTCGTGTACGTATAAGCACGTTGTAGCTTCTTCAATGCTTATAAGATATAACCATTAATATACAAACACTCAAGATACACAGTAAGTGTATCTAAAGCGTCCTCGAAAAAAGAGTGTACAATTTACAAGTGTGCGCTCTTTTCAAATAGTATCGTGTTCTATAGAGCGGACATCCGAAGAATCAGTGTTCGAAAATATTACATTTAGAATTTTAAAATATAAAAATAAAAGACTCGACTGCATAAAAGATATTTTAGATTTTTCTTAAATCAATTTCTATTCTGCTTTAAAAAATTATATCCACAATAATATAAATTATATCATAGAGTATGAAGAAATAAAGAATTTTTATTCATAAATTCAGGCTATATAAATGAACTCCTCATAACCATTAGAAAAGGAACGCACAGATCGCACCAGGCAATTCAAAATCAGATTTCATAGAACCATTACGGTCGCCGTTAAAAATTATGCAGAATGGAAATTGATAAAGAGAGATCAAACAAAAAGGGTGCTAAAGAATAATATTGTAATGCGTGACAATGAGTGTTTGATCGATACTCAACAGGTACTTAGAGATTTCCGATGGTAAGCAAATTCTGAAGATAACTTTGTATTGATATTTTTTCTTCTGAAGATAACTTCGTATTGTCATTGTTTTTTTTTCTCTTTGACGTTAATAGTAATATGTGAATAATAAAATCTTTTACCTGACTTCATATGTGTCACATGCTTCATTGTCACATGGGCCCATGGACACCATACCATATTATGTATAACAGGATAAGAAATAGTCTATGTAATGATTTGTTCTGATTCATATGCTATCTTTGTAAATAAACTAAACAGAGTAATGAATATTCCTCTATTACTGTACCGTAAATGAGAGATATCAGCGTCTGAAAGTGATAGAATGTGTGAATATTTCTATTGGACGTTAATAACACTATCAGGTATTTCGCTTTTTATGCGCCCATAATAGAAGAGCTCAATATATTTCTTTAGTTCTGCTTATTTACAAAACTTAATGATATTTTAAGTCTGTTAACTGTATATTAGAAAAATCACGTGTCAAAGTACCACATCCATGAACGAATTAGTGGCTAATTCGTTCATGACCACACCACACATGTCATAAAATTATAATAGTACAGACCAATTACAAACAAAAGAAAATCCCGGTCATTCATTTTTGGGAGTGAGTATTTAGTATTAATATCTGTCGGGCTAAAGAGGTAGAACAACATACAAACTAAAAAACATTATTTTTGTAAATACTTATTAAATATTATAATTAAAATTAAAATTAAGCTCTCTCGGAACCATGTTCTATTGTTTTTTCGCCCGTATTTGAGCAATATCAAAAACAAATGACTGCGCTATCCAAAAACATAAGAAGCTTTAATGAAATCTAAGAAACGTCTAAAGGAATTTTGTTGAATAAAACGTGCATTAGTAGAACTTGAGAGGAATATCTGATTATTTTTATCTCTATGGGGAACTTCTCATGAGAATTTATATGATCAGCAAAATAAAATATATCCACAAAATAGAAAACCAATGAGTTAGACTCTTAGAGGCTTCACATAAGCTATACTAATTAATTACTCTTCAAAGTAATCTAATAACTACTTTTCTTAGTTATTATCATACACACACAATAGTTAATGTCAATGACAATGTTTGAACTGTCTTTCGAACTAATAGCTTTCTCACATACTGGCATTTAATTTAAATTTAAACATGTGAAAATTGACAATTCAAAAGTACTTGTTAAACCATTTTTTTGGTATAATTTGATTTATTGCACTATAATATCTAATAAACTTTAAAAGAGTTCGGATACTGATGCGGTTCATTATATTTTTCTTTAAAAAGATGACTATTTAATTATACTTTATTCTATTTAAATATATTTTCGGGATAGGAAATAAACAAAAATATGTACACATATAATATAGTTTTATATGATTTCGTAATAAATAGTATTTGCCTTGTGAAAATTGGTTAAGCGCGAAACCAAGCACCGACGTTTTCCTATCATCTACTAGCATATTGTTAATATTTCTATATATTTACCAACTACTTTAAGATAAGCACTATAATAACATTAAAATGCTTGAAAATAAAAAATGTAGAACAGAAAAAGGAATAAAAATTAAAAGATCCAAAGTTCCTGTAGTAGTAGTAGTAATAGTGCTGTTTGAGTGTTGTTCTTAAAAATTTACTCGATGCTTTTTTTTATTTCTCGTTGCAAGATTGGCGGTATTAACATAATAATGTAACATATTGCACGAAACTAGACGAATCACGGTTTAAACTAAGGACAGACGAATAAGATACAACATTATGCTACATGATATCGTTTCGTTTGGATCAATTAGGTACAGAATCCTAAAATTCTATAATATGTTATCACAAGTAAATGTGCTTAGGGTACTTTTGCATAAAACCCACATTCAAAAAAAGCCAAAAATATAATTCCTTATTCAAAAACACAATTGACTGTAACTCCTTGTACACGTGGCCGTTACTCGCGCCGTAACTTACATTTCAATATCTAAGACCAAGCTATTGATTGGACAGGTTCAAACAGAGGGAGTCTCATCAAACAAACTTATCATACCCTACAATGCGATGGGTCTAATATTGCGATCAGCGTGTGATCGCCACGCGTCACTTTTCAACGGCAATCTTTTATACAATAGAGAAAATTTCTTAAATATTAAATGCTTTAAGCAAATAACGTCTTTATCCATTAAATGATTAAGAGCAAAGTGGCATACGTGTATTAAGCAACTCTGAAAGTTAATAGCGGTACGGCTATTTATCGCCCGCGGCAACGGGCTTATTGGCTCCGTCATACTATTTTCTGATCTAGAAAAATTATGGTCGGTCTTCTATATACCTAGGTTATTACGTTCATTTTTTATCATCAGTAACATAAATTGTCCAATTTTATTAAACTGTTATTTAAAATTGAAATATTTTCTTAAAACAAATATTGTTCTCGTAAAACATGATACCATACGAGTGAGAAGTTGTTTGTCTGATATTTGTCCAGGGATATGTAAAATACTGAGCTCAGACATTACGGTTTCTACTATGGCTTCTTCTAATAAAAAGATAAAAATTGTACGTTTATGGCATGTTTAAGTGTATTTTTTTTTGAGGGTCGAATTAAATAAGCCACAGCAAAAAGCTAAGAATATCCGAATACATAAGACCTTCTAAATCGATATCAATTATGGTGGCGAAAGGCGTGTAATATACTAATTATAGTGCACAAGACATAAGAGAATTTGTGATAGAAAAACCCGGTAACTATTTTGACCCGGGACTCAAACCTAAGACCTCACACTTATGTAGGTATGCAAGTCAGTAGACCAACGCGCTAGTCATAACCCGCCTTCCATAAATACATATAGATATGCATATTTGTTCGTCCTCCGGCCAATTTCAATCTCCATTTTATTCATTAATGCATATCAATTGTCCCAATATCAATGTATGTAATATACCTAGACGCTATTTTCAACAATTTGTGTACCTACTGACGCTTATTGACACATCCGTCCAATCATGAACTGAATTTTCCTGTAAAAGAAGGGGAAAATTAAACCGTAATTTTGGTAAACGGTGTTTCCGTTTCCGTAGTAGCTTTGTTTATTCAATAAAATAATGAAACCTGTTAAAATAAATAGAATATATTGTTATATGCAATATAAAACCACAGCTCTTCCAATAAAACTTAAAATCGAATGCATTGACTATGTATGTGCATCAACTATGCATGGCGCGAAAAAAAATGCCGGCGACTGGGTAAGCAACTGTTGCTCAGATATGCATTTGTTTGAGTATGCACTCCCTAGGCAACTTTGTGTCACTTACTCGGCGGATAAATGCCTTTTTTTTAATTTATTATTTTATAATCAGCCCTTTTTTAACGTCCCACTGATGGGCACGGGCCTTGTTTCAAGACAAGGGGGATCAAGTCATAGTCCACCACGATGGCTAAGTGCAGGTTGCGAACTACACATGTCTATAAAAACTAGCTAGGTTCTCTAAGATGTGCAAGTCTCCTCACGATGTTTTCCTTCACCGAAAGGAAAGAGGTGCGAGACTCGGCATTTAAGCCCGCTTCACTCAGTTTCCCAAGCGAGCGCGTTACCACTGGACTACCTCAGTCTTACCTTACTATTTTATATTTTTATCTATTTATTAATATGGGAAAATCAGAAAAAAAATTCTAGGAAAAGTAATTATTATAATTTTAACAAAACTTGATTTATTGAGGACGAGTTCAGTAAAGTTGCTGTGGCAAAAAAGTATTATTCTATTTTATACAATATACATTATGCACATCATTATTTTCCCATTATTCCAATTTAACAAATTTCATACTTATCGTTTTTCACAAACTCAATAATTTTTACATATAGTAATGGCTTCACATTTCACACACATTCAAATTTTTTCATGGTAGGTTTTTAGAACGTAAATAATAAAATATAAGCGTATATATATATATATATATATATATATATATATATATATATATATATATATATATATATATTTAATTTTCAGTAGTGCAAACTTTTTTTAAATGTTCCATATATTGACTGGTTGCAAATATTTTAAGATCAAAATCATAAAAACCAAACATGTCAATTTGTTTTTGTATTTTTATTATTTTACAAATTCAATAAACAATGTAAAATTTATGTAAATTTAATAATATATCAAAAATGATAACCTTGGGGCACTAAATCCTTTCGTAAATACCTATTTGAAACACGATTTAAAATAATGGCAAGGTAACATTAATTTTCATAGTTATTCTATTTGGCATCTTATGTGAATGATAGTGTAGATTTCAATTTGGCCTAACTATCGTTCCTTTGCTTAAAATACACGTATTTTAATTATTTTGCATTTATATTTAAAACTATGAAAGGCTATATTTAAAACTGAAATACTGAAGTTGAAATATTTTTGGACCAACGTATTTTAATATTTCACTTATAAATTGTTTAATGTATAGTGATTCGCAATTGGAATATGTTTATTTATTTATTTTTGGGAAACAAACAGTATTTAAAACATTTAGAGGAGATAACTAAATAAAACAGAGCACATAAACCAATAAAGTTTCCACTAATATACATAAATATCATATTAATGAACAATCAAAAAAAGAAGAAAAAGCAAAAACAAAATTACAAAAAAGAAAAAATATACCTAATATACTTATAATCTTTATCCATTTTATGTAATTTATTAAGTAATTAATGTATTAAATAATAATAATAAATTCTGAAAACTCCTACAGACCATTGTGAATTTGAGAGGTGACCTTGAATGAGATTGACCACAATAGATTTTTTAATTATTATTTTTTTATACCGCAAACTAAAATAATAACTTAAAAAACACATAAAGTAACGTTTGATATGATATTCTATTTTTTGGGGAGCCAAAAGTACTCGAACAGAAGTAGAGTAGGTACATGTGGTAGAGAAGCAAATGTTAAGATGGATGGAAGTAGTTTAAAAGTAGCACCGTGACAAAAGCTGAGATAATAAGGTTAGCGTGGTATGGGCATATTATGAGTAGATGGATAGAAAGATATAAGGGATAAATGTGAATGGATGTAGAGGTAGAGGGTAGACCGCTGAAAGTTTGTATGGACTGTGCGAATGAGAAAGAGAAGAGAAAAAATGGGTGAATGTGTGTCAGTGGGACAAGGACAAGGAAAAGATATGGTTTTATATTTTTATATTATAAAAAAACGGGATAATAGGTACTGTAACTATTGACTCGCAATCGCTGCCACTAGCTTTGATTTCATTTTACTGACTTTATTGTTCTAGATATCTTCTTCATTATTTTATTATTGTAGTCAAAACTGTATGCATACTTCAGTTTTTAATGTTACGGACAAACGAAACTCGATTCTCATCATTTTTCTCGATTCTCGAACTCATCGATTATATGATATTACACATATTTGCATCAATATAATATTTTGATATAACCTATATAGTTTATACATATATGTATGTTAGAGAGCTTTTAAACTTAAACTGACCTAAGTAGTTAATATATTTAATATAATAATTTCTAGGTCTGCTACTATGCTTATATTTCGATTTTTCTTAAATCAACTTAGACGATTTCTCTTTCCTTCTCATTATCGACATTTATCAAGTGTAAATTAAAAAAAAAATCTTCCCTCTGGCTTTCATTCATACTGAATATTTATTTGAAATAGCTAAATCTACATATTACAAACAAAGCGTTAAAACTAACCTTTCGCATACGAATATACCTTTAAGTACTAATAATTATACTTCAGATTTCATGAGAGATGACCTCATCAACCTTTAAATTATATCTCAATCCCAAAAAAGATCAGATACCTATCATGGTGTAAATACATATATATTATGTCGTTTTTACGTGTCATCTAAATTAAGCTATGAGTAACTCTCCTTCTCGTGAGATTAGATAGTTTTGTTCAATTAAGAGCATATTTAAGCTTGCACCTAATTTAACCATGCCTAGCGTAATACTGAAAGTATCGGGGGCCTACAAATAAATCAATAAATTTGTAGATATGTGTTTACAACTTGTAACTTAAGAACTTTATAGTATTTGATATTTCAAATTTGTTTTTCCCTAGTTGCTGCACATGCGCCGTTGCTGGGGCCCACAGTGCGGGCCAGGCGAGTCTACCTCTGATCTGCTTGGTGCCCCGCGATGGAACGGAACACGATGCGAGACCACAACGCGCAGGAGCACCAAGCCAAAACAAAAGTGACTTCCAACTCTTAGATGAAGACTACATTAAGAAGAATTTCAAACTGCCCCAACGATCTCTGTATCTGGACCCGTTTAGGTATGTATTTCTAATTATATTTGGTACTTCTAAAAATAATTTTATATTATCATATTGGTAGCCCGTATTTGTTTTGTTTTAACTACAATGTAAGTAACTAACGTTCACTGTATTACTGTGGAAAATATTATTTTTCATGGGAATCACTAAATGTGAGGTATTCTCTGGCTTAGCACCCTTCTATTCATAAATCTAGATTATAATCTATAGAAGCATAAACAAAACATATACAATACTGTCACTTTTGTAATAATAATGTAGAATAACATAATATCTTTACTAAACCAGGCGATTTTTGTTTGGTATTGTCTCAATAGTATGTACTTACGTTTCAATGTCCTGTCCCATAGTGCATTCATTACGAAGAAGAAAACGTTGTCAAATTATTCGAGATCATTAACATATGTACGTACACACGTACGTCTTCGTACTAATGATTTCTACCAAAAATTGTCAAATTTAACATAATGACTTATGTTTTTTACCAGACGGCCTTTAATTACATTTCCGATGACCCAAGAAGATGTGAAACATTTCAATTTGGCTCGCAAATACAAAATTAATCAACAGATATTAGATGGATTCCTGGACCCGAGCGAGGCAATATCCGCGCCCAGTGTGTTTGTATGTACTTTTATGTGTTTGAAATAATTTGTATTTAAGATTGCTTAGATATCTATGATACTCTATACAAATATAGACATCACGTATAGATAGGTCCATGAAACTTTAAAAAGTGGTTAAACCGAATTTTCTTGAATAGAGCGAGATTAAACAACAACACAGACAGACAGACAAATATATCTGCACTATACTATAAAAGTATTGACAAAATAAAAAGAGATTTGTGATGGAAAGCCATTTTTTGTGAGAGAGGAGTTATTGTTTCAAAGAGGCAGTGGTAGCCCAGTGGTAACGCGCTCGCTTGGAAAACCGAGCGAAGCGGGTTCAAATCCCGGGTCTCGCACCTCTGATATTTTCATGTGCGAATCATTTCCAACATAATTACCACTTGCCTTACGGTGAAGGAAAACATCGTGAGGAAACCTGCATGTCTGAGAGAACCTAGCAAGTTTTCGAAAGACGTGAAGTTCGCCAACCCGCACTTGGCCAGCGTGGTGGACTATGGCCTAATCCCCTTGTATGTAAGAGAGGCCCGTGCCCAGCAGTGGGACGTTAAAAAGGGCTGAATACAGTTATTGTTTCAATTTTATATTATGTTTTTTTTTTTTAATTTAAATAATTGCTATATTTCAGCCTTATGCAAATACCGAATCTAAAAAACGTAAAGAAGTAGAAGAGGATGAAGAAATTATATACATTTTGCAATTGCCAGACTGGGAGTTTAAATGTCCCGTTCACAATCAAACCGTTAGAACGCCAAGGTAATAATTAAAAAAAATGTAATTATCACCTTTAAGGGGAAATTTTCTTTTAAAATTTATATGAACAATGAACATCCTTAAAGGTGCAACGATTACCGATATAATTGATTCAATTTTGATGAAATGTACTTTGGCACATAATTACGAGATCTACCTATAAGCACACAAAACATACAACTGATTTTTTTTTAATCTTCCTTTTTGAAGCTAATTCATACTGGACTCATTATGTTATTTTATATACTATTAAAATTCTTGTCTGTGTATTTGTATCGGCTAGTCACCTGAAATAAAAAGTTTTTTCGGGACTTTCGCTGGCTGATAAAGTTGTAGAGCGTTAGTGAAAAAGCAGCTACATTTTTTTCATGAGAACACTAGAGCGTAGCCGCGGGTGAAGGTTTGAAACAAATAATATTAATACTAATCTAGAAGTTATTATAACAGAAATCATTATAACGATACACTTACGATTTATCCATACAAAATAACTAAGATCATACGAAACGCTTTTATACTAACGATTAGTTAATACTTAGGTACTTATATGATAAAATTTAATCAATAATTAAAATATGTATATCGTGATTAAACATCAATAAGCTACTTTATTACTATACTAGCGATCCACCTTAACTTTTCTAGATAGATTTCGCGTTTAAAATATTTATGTGTAACTTTTACCGGCAGATTTCATTTCTTAACACGAATTATTACTAAATAAAATAAATATATCCAATAAAGGTTGATACTATGTTCGACGTATATATATTTTTTGTTAACTTTTTATTATAATAGAAAAGCGTTTAGAAGGTATCTGAGGACAAAGGGTTTTGTAAGCTTCATCTCAACATTCTCTTTTTTTACTACAAATGACCAACAAAACACTGTTCAATAAATACTTGAATAACAGGCAAACAAAATAAATAGGCACGCGAATTAAAGCTCCTGCCAGATGTTGAAAATGCATTGAATCGTAAAAATGAATTGCGTTGTTATCATACATGGAGTATTAATTATTGACGGATCGTACTTCAAAATTTAAATATCAAAATTGGATTCGATTTATTTTTTTATTTTAGAGTTTAATTTATATTAATTTCTAATAACATTTTAGATAATGTTTTAAATTAATTATTTTCCGGTAATATCCATACTTATATTATGAATGTGAAAGTGTGTTTATTGGTTTGTTTATCCTTCTTTCACGTCGAAACGGAGTAACGGATTGGCGTTATTTTTTGTGTGGAGATAGTTGGAGTGCTGGAAAGTGACATAGGCTACTTTTTACGAGATTTTTTACTTTTTAACAGAAGCGAGGTAGTGTCGCTACTATTAAATAATAATAATTTATGAGTATCTAGGTTACCACAGGTTACCTACCTGTATATTTTCAAGATTTTTTAATCACGTTCTTTTTAGCTTTATTTATAACTAACTAGTACCTAACTATGTATTATGTATCAAATGTTGGAGATCAATTTTAAGTTTTAACCTACTTGTAATACCTAATCTATTAATAACCCGTTATATATATTTGAAATTTTCGAATATGTTAATTGATGGCAAATAATATAATAATTTTATACCATCGAAGTCTCTGATAAAGGAAACAGAATGTGTATTTTCTTACGGCAAAATATATAATCAAAGAGAGAATATCTGAGCTTAAATATTATTTTAATTTTCATTATCCCATAAATATTATACCTAAATGCGAAAGTTTGGATGAATGTTTGTTACTCAATCACGCTAGAACGCCTGAATGGATCTGGATGAAATTTGGCACTTATATAATAGATTATAGTATGGAATAGCACATCAGTTACTTTTCATCCCGGAAAAATATACGGTTCCTGTGGCGTGTATTTGTTTGTTTTTCACTAGGGACGAATTCTAGCGAAGCGAGGATGAGTCAAGCGATTCATGTATAATCTATACATCATAATAATAAAATTGTAACTAAGGCTGTACATTAAATATTTTTTGGAAAATCTTATTGAAATAGACATTATTATAGATACATTTTAGAATTTTTGTCTGTCTGTCTGTTACCGCATCACGGAAAAACCACTGAAGGGATTTTGATGAAATTTGGTATGATAATAGCTGGTTATCCGGGTCAACATATAGGATACTTTTTACAGCGGGGAAATATCTCTTCTCTGAGAAATCGATACTAAACTTTAAAACGTAGATGAGTCGCGAGTAATTTTATATTATCTTGCTCGCAATAGAATACTACTGAAAATGTAAATTTATTATCTTATAATATCTTCCAATCTTTTAAAATAGATGAACAATAAACATATTAACTTTTATTTGTATACAAAAAATCAACTCATAGCTAATTTCATTTATTGCTAAACCCCTTTTTTTATTCGAAATAAAAACAATATATGTTTTAGACATTTAATTCAGGTCAATCATCTTTGGTGAATCATAAATCTACAAAAAATATTATATCTATATGTAAAGGAAATCTAAAATAGGAATAATTCCAAATTAAATTTTGATATAAAAACACTTCACTGTATTCGAATCAGTAACTATTCTACTGCTAGCGACATCTCTTGACAATTTTGTGACTTAGGCCTAACTTGAATAGTTTGTATGTAACGCCCTCTCTTATGAATTTGCGACTGAATGGAATACCTTGTCTAACTCGATAGGTGGCATTCACCCTTGAAATTCATTCTATATTATCCGTATTTTAATATTATAATTAAATGTGACAGTTTGTGAGTATGGATGTTTTCTACTCTTTCACACCAGAACGGCTGAACGGATCTGGATGAAATTTGGCACGGAGATAGATTATAGTCTGGAATAACACAGGCTACTTTTTATCCCGGAAAAATTTACGATTCCCGTGGAATAGGTTTGTTTTTGTTTCCACAGAGGTGACTCGAGCGCGGCGAGGGTGAGCCGCTAGTAATATTATGTATAATGGTAAAAATGTTTGTTTGTTTGTCCTTCTTTCACGTTGAAACAGAGTGACGGATTAGCGTGAATTTGTGTGGGGATAGTTAGGAGGACTGGAGAGTGGCATAGGCTACTTTTTACGTAAAACACGTTATAATACAAACCACAACATCTCATCATACCTATGTATAATATATAATAATAATAGTCTATCTATTCCATACTACCCGTTAAAACATAAATATTAATTAATCAAATATTTTTTAGGTTCATTTGGCATTCCTGTAAAAAATCAAAAAAAGCAAAAGGAGGTGAATTGAAACGAGGAGGTGGACCTTTGAACAAACCAAACCCGTGGCTTCTAAGTAGACACACAGACTTCGATTTACTGTCCCAATGGTAGCATAAAAATGTTAAAAGTTAAAAATAAATAAATATTATCCTCAAATATTTCTTTGAATTTAACCTGAATGATGTGAGTGTTGAATAGCAAAAGGGTCTTGGACTGATTTAGAATCTGTTGCCTGTTGATTAGTTAATTTAAATTTTAAATCCCGGAGTGTCACAGAATAGTATCCATACTTACTAATAATATAAATGTTAGTGTGTTTGTCATCCTTTACGTCGAAACGGAGTGACAGATTGGCGTGATTTTTTGTGTGAAGATAGTTGGAGAGTAACTTTTTATCGCAGGAGATTATCTCATTCCTACGGGAAAACACTTTATTACTGTCAATGTAACGATTATATTAGGAAAAGTGTTTCTTTGTTTCACAAATATTTATGATCAGAATTACTTGAAAATTGTTATTAATGTTCTTCAATACAATTAAATAAATACTCGTTTTAGCATTTTTCGAAATTTATCCCATAAGGGGGTAAAACAGGGGATGAAAGTTTGTATGAAACCTATCTTTTTAGTTCTTTTTGTAGTTTTAGCGCGAGCGAAGCCGCGGCTTCTGCTAGTGGGCCTATATTATACCTACCTATTACCTACCTAGTTGACTATTGAGTTAACAATTAACATATATTGATGTAATATCCGCAATATAATATTTTTTAATGAATTTTATAAATTAAATTACATAATCTTTGAATTAACTATTTGTTTTCCTTTTACAATTGTCTTTATAAAAAAAGTATAAAAAGAACTCTTCATATAAAAAATTTAAATTTATAAAAACAATACGTACTTACTATTTGTAAAGTAAAAAAATAAAAAATAAAACAGCAAACAAAATATATTAATACAAAACAATACTCTTTACTTTGATAAGTAAACAAATGTTAATAAATCATATTTAATATTATTATTTTATTAAAACTATAGTTAGGTATTAACAATATCATTAATATGTTTGTACCTCTTCGGATTTCACGAGCTCAAAGGAGGTCCTTTGAAAGGTTTGAGTGGGGACTCAGCTCCAACACGTAGAGGTTCAAGTTTAAAAAAAACTATCTTTTCGGATTATTAAATCTCCCTTTACCTTTATATAGAGTAGGTATACTATACTCAGTATAGTGTGAACAAGAAGACACGTTTGGTTCTCGTGACAATGCACGATTACCTAAATGCCGCAATTTTTAATCTAATATAGCGGTGTTACAAAATGGCGATTTACTTATTATTTCCATACTAACCTTACCATAATATATGATAAAGGCATCAAATGAAAAGGTTTGATGAGCAAAATACAAGAAGCAAAGTGACGTCATCGTAAATTCAATATGGCGGACTGTGTTTTTTATGCACTCCCATGATATGGATATCAAATGATAGGGTTTGCTGAGGAGAATACGAAAAAAAGTAAATAACGTTAAAAAAAGTTTAAATAAGTACTTAAAAAAAACTAAAAAGCTTTTATTTAAATTCTCTAAAAAACGAAAAAAGTAGGTATAACTTCTTAGTACCTATGTGCATACGTGCGTGCGTAGGTACCTACATATTTTTATTGCACATGCTTGGCTTTCGTTTTCTTTTGAATTATATTTAAAAACAAAAGTGTTATTAAGGTCTAGATACATTCAAATATATAAATATAGAGTAATTGATTAAAAATATTTAAATAAGTATATCTTTTTTTGAAATGCGATGAAATAAAAGTTAATACGTATTTTTTTACTTAAAACCCGAATTATAATAAGAATACTACCTAGTACAAAGTATTGAAACAACTACCGGAATACTGGTATAATAACAAATTACAGGTAAAACATCACAACTGTAATGAAAATTATTTACAATGTCAATCACTAATTATTTTCAACAGTTATCAAAACAACTCAAAATTTTAATAGTTTTAATTAAAATTCATTTTATAATTCAAAATGGCAGATAAAAATCTTAAGAACGTAACTAAAGTGTAAGCTTACTATTAAGTATAACGTTTTTAGTTTGAATGTATACCTACATGAAATACTATATCATATTAAAATTCTCAGGCCGTTAGCAAAACCGGGAATGGACGCTTTTGGAATGACTGCACCTGTTTTAGTACAAATGAATCCAGAAGGGAAATGGGCAAATTGCAAACCTAATAATATGGATGAAGAACGACTAAAGGCAGTAGTTCAACATTTAGTAAATTCTGATGCTGTATCTGCTGTGCAAAGTTATTGTTGCCAATGTGCTGCTGAGAGTCAGGTCTTTATTAAAATACTTAGCTCTTTTTTCGCTTATTTTCTTACAAGCAATTTGTGAACGACACATGCTTGATATTCGCATAAACGTATGTTTTCGTACAAAGTGAAATCGCAGTCTACTAAATACTAATCCATACTCTAGAAAAGACAATTGTGAGAGACGTGCAAGGTACATGAAATGTGAGGCGCACCTGGCTGTCATAATATCCATACTTTAATTTAATACAAATTTTACTATTTACTAATATTGTAAATGTGAAATCGTAAAGTGACGTTTGGATAAATATTTGTCAATCATCACGCCAAAACGACTGAACGGATCTGGATGAAATTTTGCACAGAGATAGATTATAGTCTGGAATAGCACATATAGTCCAATCGGAATCCGGTTTGGGAACAAAATATTGAAAACCTGAAGTTCTATGATTTGAAAATGTTAGCAGGTATATAAGGAATAGAAATTCGTAAAATGCCTCACATGCCCAGCTACCCCCGAGATAGGGGGGATGCTAAGCGTTGAAAAATAGTTTTTTTTTCAATTTCCGCCTTACTGTGACGTTCTATCGAAAAATGTTTTCCACAAAAGTTATAGGTCTAGTAAAAATCTACAACTTTTATAAATGACACTTTTTACAATAACCTCAAAGTTTTCGACATATTTGCAAAAAACTCGGTGTTTAACTGTTTCTTGGTTTTTTATTTTTTATTTCTAGAATTATCTTTTGATTTCCATGGAAATAAGGGAATGTAATCTTTGAAATACGTATAATAATTTAAAAAAAAAGCAATTCAAATGTTTAGCCATTTTCGAGAAAAGTATGTTTTATGGTCTCGAGAGGCTGAAAATCACCCCCAACTTTAAGTGGGCGTTTACATTTAAAAAACCTCAAGAACCTGTAGAATACATTTTTCGATAGAACGTCTCAGTAAGCCAGAAATTGAAAAAAACTATTTTTCAACGCTTTGCATCCCCCAATTTCTCGGGGGCAGTTATGCATGTGCGGCATTTTACAAATTTCTATTCCTTATATACCTGCTAACATTTTATAATCATAAAACTTCAGGTTCTCAACATATTTTTTTTCTCTTAAAAATAAACGGATTCCGATTGGTCTAATAGGTTTTTTATCCCGGAAAAATGTACGGTTCACGTGGGATAAGTTTGTTTTTGATTATCTAGAAGCAAACCCGAGCGAAGCTAGGGTAAGCCACTAGTAATAAAAATATAATAGGTGTATTATAAATGTGAAAGTGAGTTAGTTGTATGTTTATTGCTTTGTTTGTCCTTCTTTCACGTCGAAATAGTGATAAATTTGCGTGATTTTTTGTGTGGAGATAATTTGAGGGTTAGAGAGTGGTATAGGAAAACACGTTTAATTCAAAATACAACAACTCATCCTACCTATGTATATACTATATACATATATAAATATAATACTAGCACGGCCCGCGGCTCAGCCCGCGTTCAGATGACCAAAAACCAAATTTTTAGGTTTTACATATTAGTTTACCCTTACTTTGCAGTTTTTGTATTTTTTCTCAGAAACGAGATATTTTCCCGCGGTAAAACGTATCCTTTATGTTGACCCGGATAACCAGCTATCACCATACCAAATTTCATGAAAATCCCTCTAGTGGTTTTTCTGTGATGCGGTAACAGACAGACCGGCAGACAAAAATTCTAAAAACTATAGATTTGGCATCTGTATCGATAATAATGTTTATTTCAATAAGATTTTCCAAAAAATATCTAATGTACAGATTCGGTTTAGTTACAATTTTATTATGGACTAAGATCTCACTGCAAGATTGCTACGTTCATTGCGTATTTAATCGAAATGAATTTTTTAATACAATAATAAAAGGGACAATATGTTTTGACCGGGGTGCCTATTCAAATGTGCCCGCTAGTATGTTTAATTAACTAAATAATAGTTAACTTTTTGGAATAAAAACGATGCATTTGTTATTACAGTGAATTATACTCCACTTCACAGAACTATACGTAGAGATCTTGAAAAATGATAGCTGCCGTTGCGCATTTGGCCGCAACCTCTTCGCAACCAACAAACAGATAACTAACGCGCTAACTCTCTTTCACTGTATAAGCGGGTCATATTTTGGTATGTTTATGCGTTACGCTAAAACTACAAAAAAAAAAACTCGAAAATGGTAGGTTTCATACAAACTTTCATCCACTATTTTACCCCCTTATAGAATGAATTTCGAAAAATGCTCAAACACGTATTTAACTAATTGTATTGAAGAGCATTAACCAATTTCAAGTAATTCTGATCATAAATAATTTTTTGGATTGCATTTTAACGTTTTTCTGTAGGAAAGAGATTAATCTCCCACGGTAAAAAGTGCCTACGTCACTTTTCAACCCTCCAACTATCCCCACACAAAAAATCACGCCGATCCGCCAAGCCGTTTCGACGTTTCACTTTCACATTTATAGTATTAGTAAGTATGGATAGTCTATCATCTTTGGGCAAATAAAAAAGCCTAATGTCACGTACGAATTAATTATAGTTCTTCGCCGTATTTTATTACTGCGTGGTCAAAATGTTAGATTTAATTCAACTGACGATTCTTAGCAATCTTTTTTAATTCGATTATTAAACAAAAACAGTCACAATATGTACCTACTATAAAAGAATATTAATAATGTATTGTGCGGACAAAATGTTAAAATTTCAATTTAGCATTTAGCTCAGGCGCGGATCCAGAGTTAAATTAGGGGGGGGGGGGGGGGGGGGGGGGACGGGGGGGGGGGGTCATAGGCTGAAATATACATATAATAAAACAGTAACTTAGCAAAATCTGACCAGGCGCGGATCTAGTTTTCTATTTGGGGGGGTTGGATGTCTTTGACAGACAGACAAAAATTCTAAAAACTATAGATTCGAACTCTGTATTGATAATAATATCTATTTCAATTAGATTTTCCAAAAAATGTTTAATGTACAGATTCGACTTAGTTACAATTTTATTATATGTATATAGATTTCTGCAAAAACTTTTGGATATTCATGAAACTAGGGGAATATAATCTTCAAAATACATATAATAACCATTTTTTTTAAATCGAAATGTTATCAATTTATTCCTTCCTTTCTTAGACTTCAAACTTCTCTAAAAAGTATATTTGGCTTTGGGGGGATCCGCGCTTAATTTAGCTACAAATTTTTCCCTATTATTTTTTTAGAAAGAAAGTGGAAAGTCTAATTACGTACCAGTAATCATGATGCCCATTTACTCGGCGGATCAATGCCCATTTGATTTAGAATGTGAAATACAAAAATTTCAAGAATCAGAAACTAAACCAGTAAAGAAAATCAGAGCAAAGGAACAAGAGAAACAATCTGAAAAAGAGAAAGAAAAAAAGAAAATGAAAAAACGAGCTTTTGTTTTACAACGTTTAACAGACTTCGATTTATTATCTCAATGGTAATATCTAAAAAAATAAAAGTTTAATTTACTTTTGTCGTGTGTGAATTGCACTGATAACTGTGAAGTCTTGCGGATTAAGTTTGTCTTTAGTTTAAATAAAAAATGAATTCGCTTTTTATGTTTTTTCTTTTAATCTAAACTAAAGAGTACTCTACATAGACAGTATTAATCTTCTAAAAATCTATTTTTCGTTTTATTATTACCATTTTAAAATGTTTCTTTTTTAAAATCATAAGCGTTTTATTTATTCATAATTAATAAAATTTTAAGAAGATTATTTATGAAATGACTATAATCTATAATATGGCAATCGTGCACTTTAATCTATAACTCTATGGTACACACTACACAACACAGACTAGCAAACACCAAATTGCTCTACACGTTTATGGTCAATGGATGGCCGAACACGGAACACCGTGTTGGTCGTGCAAAAGATAGTGCTAAAGGTTGTGCGATATTTTAACTTTGATTATTAATATGTTTTTAAAATAATGTTATAACGCCAAGAACTAATGAACCTAACAATATCATAAAACTATTATAGGTAAGTGAATTTTTCTGTTTTATGACGGATGTGTGATTCGTAATTAGTTTCTCATTCCTTTTTTATGTTTTCGCACCTTATCCTTTCAAAATCCCAGATAGAGCTATTTAGCTGGGATTGCGTTTCTGCGCATACAACTATACGTAAGATAAATAGGTCATTGGCTGGGTCCAATAGTTTTTAACAAAAAGGTCAGTGAATTTCAACATATACCGTGGATAATTGCCTATGGATATTTTTTTGTTAGCACGAGTGCATGTGAATCCTGTGCTGCGTGAAAAAAAAAATATTCTCACGCTCGGAGACCTTTATGTCGGAGTTGCGCTTCTTTTTTTGAATTTAATACACATGCTTCAATTTCCTGCATTTGCAACTGACGAAATACAGCGTGTTAGTACTTAGTAGATAGAGGATACATACGTGATCGAGAGCTATTGTTTGTTTCATTGTATAAGTACCTAAAGTTTAATACTTTAATAGTTTTTTTTAAGTCTTTTTTGAGCATAATGTGGCTCCTAAGATTAATTTGGCCTTGATTCTGACTTGACAGTGGCTTACTTGATATGTATTCAATAATGGCCTTGTCTAATGTACTGATTGTGAAGTAACTGTGCACTTTATCTTCATAGATCTTTCTTAATTACTTGTTGCTTATTATTTGTTTAGATATTTATTAAACAATCTAATACTTTCATAAATGTAATCATCATATTAATATAGTTACATGTAGTAATAACAGAATGTATAATAATAAGTAAATTTTACAAAGATTGTTTTAGAAAACAAAATCATATAATTGGTGAAACAATAATTTTAATGTTTTATTTATTGTATCTAACAGTGTCAATTTAGTGTTATTTTGTACTCATTTGATGATTTCCTAAGCTAGTAAAAAAATTGAGATTACTGTCTTAATATTTTACAATAGCAACTCGCTCTTGCTTCACTCTGGTTCGTCCCCAGGTTGCTTCCCCATACAAACTTTCATCCCCATTTTCACCCCTTTTAGGGATGATTTTCGGGATTAAAACTATCCTATGTCCTTCTCAGGGTTTCAAATTATGTTTTTACTAAATTTCATCTAAATTGAATCAGTAGTTTCGGAGCCTATTCAGTACAAACAAACAAATCTTTCCTCCTCATAATATTAGTATAGATAATACACAAAAAAACTGACATATTTATTACAATTTTTGATTAAATAATTACAATATTTGATGCCTTTATAAAAATAAAGGTAAATACAAGATGTGTGTAAAACCTATCTTTTAATTTTTCACTTTTTGCTATAGATATTAGAACTATTATAAGCATAAACATATAGGAAGCATTTTAAGAGATAGTTTTGTAGAAAAAGAAACAATTTTCAGTAAAAATAGTAGTAATTCTAAGGATTATTATATAATTATTAGTACTATTTAGGACATATAATGTCAACGGACTTACTAAGTAAGGAGTAAGCGCTGTGTGTTTTAATAGTGGTAGATCTGTATGGGTAAGTTGCATTATAGCACAAGTAACATTGACTTATTTGGGGCATGTCACTATCTTAAAGGATTCATTTAGTGGTACTGTATAGGTAATATTAAAATGATAATATTTTTTAAGTTTCTATTCTGTATACTAAAATATGTACGAGTATATAGATTCTACATGATCACATTCACTATAAAGATAGCTGCATAGAAAATTGAAGTGAAGTAAATATATTATTTACTAACATGTTATTTCTGTAGTTCAAATTTATTTAATGTTTTTGTAGTTTTAATAGTGGGATAATTTTGTTTTTGTAGGTACACTAATTAAAATGTAATGTGTTTTTTACTTTATCTGTCTGTTCCTAAGTGTGTGAGTAGATTATGGATGACATTCATTAAAAAATAGCTGCATAGAAAATTAATCGGAAGTGATATCATGTGTCATTAAGCAACAATCAGCATGTTATTTCAGTAATGTATATAATTTAGTATTTATTTTACTGTATTATTATAGTATAGTGCAGTAATTACTATGACATAAGTTGGTATAGTAAATAAAATAAATTATATTTTTTGAAGCTATAATTTTGTGTACAAGTAAATCTAGTTTGTAGATTATTTCATAACGAACATTGCTGTGTCCTAAATATCTGAAATTATAAAAAATAAAAATGTTTTGTTGAAATATTACTTGCGTAGGTATATAATATGAAAGTTATTTTGTTCTTTTTAGTGTTGTTTAAATTTTTGTATAGTAAAGTTGTACCTTCATATACTATATTAAATATGAATGAAACTTATTTATTACAAATAAATGATCAATTCTTATAAAGTAATGTTTGGTACATTACATGAACATAATATGCTGACTAAAAGTCCATATTTATATTATATTCCTACTAAAATGGATGTTATATTTAACTGACAGCTTTTAAGCAATCTGTTTAAAGAATTCTAGCTACTTTAGATTAACTTTTATGTCTATTAAAATGGTCATTTAATAATTATTACTTACAATATTTTAGCATTTTTTTACAGTTTGTTCATTTTTTTGTTCATATTTATATGTACACTTACGAAATTTACAATATTAAAATCCTTGTTAATATTATAAAATATGTGAAAGTTTGTTTTTAGACAACTAAAGATCAACATTAGATGCTTTGCGTAGAGATAGACTGATTGATTGATGGGCCTGAGAGTAACAAAAGATATTATTAGTACATATTGTATTGCAGCGAGTTAGTACCGATTATAGTTCTGCCATGAGAGAAACAAGGGCATGTGCTAGGAAACAATAAATTATATATTGGAATAAAATTTACATAAAATTTTTATTAAGTCTTCCTTATTAGTTAAAATTAAATATGTTATAATTATATCAAAATTTATTTTTGCAGGCATACCACTCATGCAACACTAATAAGTAACCATACCTAATTGTAAGTGCTCTATATCATATACCATTTAAAAAAAATGTAGCAATCACTAAAGCATACCTTTATTTCAGAATTAATCTAGAATGGAACCATCATGCTCTCATTCCAAATGTGATGTGTATGAGATAAACAAAATCTCATATGAAAATGTAACTGAAACTGATACCAATATCAGATTGGAACCGCCATGTAATGTAAGGCAACAAATAGACGATATAGAACGCGAGGACTTCGAGGAGGAAAACAGGATACTTAAACATTGCTCTAGTATGATAGTTGATCGCGAAATTGCTACAACCGCTCGTTATTCCGGGAACTTATCTAGCGCGAACTCAAGTCTAGCTTCTAGCTCCGAGACTATATCTACGCTGTCTAACATGATGGCCAATGACTTCAGTTTGCCAGGCTGTAGTAAGAGCGACGACTGTGAAGGTAGCAATGCCACCATAAAAAATATGATCCACTCACGCACACCGCTATACTCTAATATAGAACCTCCTCCAAAAAAAGTGGACTTTATGCAGAAGTTGTTAAGTAGTAATACTCAAGAAAAGAAAGACTTTCCTAAAGGGAAGCTGTATAAAGGAGATTTGATGGAGCATTCTGCTGATGCCGATATGGATGATGTGGGTCAGTCAGGTCGGACGAGTTCCAATGCGTCGAGTATCGGCAGTTCAGGCTCAGATAGCAAAGATTTTACAGTTCCTTCAACGTCTAATGCTGAAAAACTCCTGGGCTTGGATGATAGCAGTAAGCGGAATGCAAGTGGAAGCTCAAAATCAGCGGTAAGAATGTTGCTATTATTTAATCAATCATTCATTCAAGTATGATAATGAAAACACTAGCCATTGCAGTTGTCTACAACATCTATATATTATATGGAGTGTAACGTCATCTTCCTTTGCTATATTTTTTATAACTTCAATATAATATGTTCATGTGCATCATTTTATACTTTGTTGCTTTTCCTTACTCTTAAACAAACTTTTTAACTGTATCATTTATTTTCACTTTGTAAGTAAATAATAACAAATCGTTTATTAATTTGATAAAGCGAATTGCCGTAGTTAATCTCATATCAACAAATGAACCTGAAATAATTTGCCAAACTGTAGTTTTATGCTTCACTTACTTTAAGCATTACTTTCTAAACTATTTCTCGCCCGAAAGACCTTCAAGATGTTACTAATCATTTATTTATTTAATTCATTAAAATTTAATTTAAATATGTATGGTGCTACAGCATTATATCAGCTTAAATTTCATACTGAAAATACCTTTATATGCTGTGATTTATGTACGCCAAACCCACTTTACCTTTGTTTTTCTGTAACAAAATATTTATTCAACGTTTTGTGTTAGTTTAAAACGAAGACTGAAATATATAACCTTGTGTGAATGTATAACTGAAGTGTTCCCATCAAAATGTATGGGAATCTAGAAAGTATGCCTCGTATACGTTCCATTTTGAAATTTGAAAACAAAAATGTTAAAAAGACAACAGCACAGAACTCAGTTTACCGGCGGATGTGCATGACGGGTTGCCAGGCGGATGACAGGTGGCAAACGAGAAAAATATCTCGGCCTTTTCTATACATTTACTCGTCACCACTACAATTATTCAGTCTGAGAAAGATTAGCTTTAGATTTAACCTATTTTTTAGAACACGTCTTATTTATATTATTTGAAAATTTAGGAATTTTACATTTTTTACGCCTGGATGCTATAATAAAAAACCTCGTGGTTTAGAAAAAGATTATATTTTTATTGTTTTAATGCCAGACTTCTATGGCAGATAAACTTGAATCTATTTACAGTATGTTAAAAATTATTAATGTGATAATATTTACAATTAAGATTGTACGGAGAGATTTAATTCGCATTGCAATTTAATTAAAACGATGCAAATTAGACACCATATGACGCAATTTTAATGTTAGCTTTAGGTCAAAACATCAAATTTATTTTACGTACACAGCATAAAGCAGCACTGAATTAACAATTAACTTCTACGTATAAAACAGGTATCGATTTTTTATATAGTTTGATATTTTTGCCATCGATGCTAGAATATTCAATTATCGGGAGATTTACTTGATTAGTCTGTGGAAAACTCAGTTCTGTACGTTCACTAGGAGGAAGAAGACGCTAAGATGCAAATGGTATAGTATTTTTCATATAAGGATATTATGATGCCAACTTCTTTATAAACGTTGATTTAAGTGTCCTGTGTCCCTATAAATAAACATGATGAGCGTTTATAAATATTTTGTAATGTATATTTCTCTTGCTTCAGAGCTACCAGTACTGTGAGGGCGATGACGACTC
This sequence comes from Brenthis hecate, assembly GCA_951806755.1. NCBI lineage: Eukaryota > Metazoa > Arthropoda > Insecta > Lepidoptera > Nymphalidae > Brenthis > Brenthis hecate. The sequence goes on from OX638251.1 coordinate 10,185,935, forward strand.
AGATGATGAAGTCAACGAGGAGTCGTGGTGCACGTGTCTCTCATCCCATGAGGTGAGTTTTATTCGATAAGGGTTGATAGTATGCATATGTTGTTACTCTTGTTGGTATGTAATTATAATGGGAAAATCCATAAAGGCATGAAAGCTATTTGAGCAGGGTAGAGTAGTTTCTAGTTAAAGAATTTCAGTCATCTTTTATGATAACTGTAAGGAAATAAGTAAAAGATGAGCTTCCACTTTATTGGATTTTATCCTGTAGTCTTGTATGTATCCGTTTTTTACCAAACGATGATTAATGAGAATAACATTTTTTGAACAACATTGTTCTAAATTTCTTTAATTTTTTATTGTGGCTATGTTATAGATAATTAAATGCTAGATGTTTGTATATAAGCAAATGAAGTGCTAGATGGTTTTATAAATGGATTCCAGTGAAGCGAAGACGCAGTAAGGGAGTCAGTCTTTCTGCTCCACAAGGGACTTTCCCTTTTGCATAAATTTTTGAAAAATCATAGCTAATGAATACATCTAAAATTAATGCATTTACACTAATCTTACATGTTTTATGATTCTTCTTACTTATTCTTGAGTATATTATTAAAATCTGAATATAAATGCCCCCCATTTGGTAGTCAAAGTACCAATGCATTGTTTGCGACACGGGTTTCGTATTTAACTAATCGGGGACATCTCGTTCTTTGCCAATGATTTCTTATCTGAAAGTATAATTGAGTTTGTTTTATTATTACAGTTGGTAAATATGGCCTTGGTAAAAACTACCGCACTAGATTAATCCCTCCACGACCGCGGACACGCCGGTGTATCAGTTAACAATAGATTTCTTAGAATTTTAATTAATTTCTTAGAAATTTACCTGTAGATGTTCAATATAAATCTTATTGCGATACAGCAATTCTATAAAATTGCTTGTAACGTAAACGTAATATGAAATTTACACATCTTTATTGACCTATATACCGAATAACCTACCTATCCTTAATTTTTAAGTTTAATCTTTAGTAAGAAAAACCACAGATAGATATTGGCATTCGTAGAAAAGGATTGTCTTAAATGCTTTGGTAATGCTTTATAGGATGACGATGAAGAAGAGGAGCCTGAGCCAGATGACAGGCTGTGGGTGAGTAAAAAATATGTATTTTCGTCTATATTTTACTAAATAGGCTTTATTAATATAATACTTTTGTGTTTTTAGTATTTAAATAAAATACAGTTTTGATATTCTAGTAAAATATACAGCTACTAAATCTCCCTTAGATTATATGATTGTGCGAAACAATAGAATTATATCTTATCATCTTAAAAATATTTGCGGTGAGACTTGCGATTAGAAAAAAAAAACATACGTTAATTTTATCATATAAATATTATAATATAATATTAGGTATTGTGTTTGTTTCTCCAACAAAGATTTTTTCAATGATTATTATAATTATAGTATATCTGTTATTAGCAGTATGATTTAAAGTACATACACCTTGAGTTTTAACTATTGTCGGCCAGTTATTGTGATCACGATTAATTTAATATGGCAGGGAGGTTCTACAGTCCACTGAAACAATAATAGTCCCCCTGAGAATTAATAGTTTATGATTCCTTCTATGCTTGGGTTAATAGGGCTGTCCTCATGGATTTTTTGAATTAATTCTGAAAATTGAAAGGTGTGACATATACGTTTAAATTTGTTTATTAACGTAAGTGATAGAATTAGCTTATTGGTAACGCAAAATGGAAATATTATGAGTATACTTGCATGTCAAAGAGGATGTTATAAATTTTCGAAATACGTCTCAACCAGCCTGTCAACCCGAATTGGCTAGTATGGGGGAGTATGACCAGTAGAACGTTGAAAAACTATTAATTAAGAAAGAAAAGGACTATTATTATGTATTTATTATAATATGATGATTTTGTTGCGCAGCGAAAAAGACGATATGAACCCCCGCCGCCTCAATCCGCTAAAAAGTTCTGTCCCGACGGCAGTGTCGTGAGCAATTCGGGAACCGAATGGCCAACCATACACGCAAATATTGCACTGCAGAATACAAATCTTCAGGGACCCCCAGAACTAAAGCAATGGCTAAATATGTAAGTTGGTAATTAATTTTGATGTTGGCACTACGTCGTCTCAGTGCTTTTTTGTCCAAACGAACAATTTACCGAAAGAGTTTTTAATACAGAATTGTTGACATTTAAATGGTTGTATTGGTATAATATACACGTTTTTCTTTAAAGAAGCCGAAAGGATGTATTTTATCTATATATGTATATAATATTTAGCAATAAAGGTTGTTTATTAATATAGAAAAAAAACTCTACTGTAGAGTACTAAAAATATTTGTAGTTTGAACAAATAAGCACTAAGACTAAATAAGACTGCTTCGAGAAAGCATATCTTATATTCCTGAAGGTAGCAAACGTTAATTTTGATAATACGTTCTTAGATTTTCGCAAATACTTGTCATTATAAATGAAAAAAAAAAAAAAACTGTTTTTACAGTTTAATTTAACTTTTTGGTTCACAACGTTTCAAACTACACTTTGATTTTGAAGGTTGACACAAAAACTCTCATTAGTGACTCGTCAGGATTTCCGCAGTCATAATGCACGATTCAAATGTATAATTAATTTAGTATCCTGATGAGAATGTTAATTGATATATTATAAATTCAAAGGAAAAGTGTTTAAAAAATAAACAGACTATCTAAATATGTTATGTTTAAACGTTCTATTCTAGTCTAGTCACAGGGCTGCTCGAAATGATATAATATTTGTTTTATTTGAAATGTGGTATTTACTTGTTATCTATACTACATAATACTTATAATAAAATTGTAACTAAGCCGAATCTGTACTGTGTTAAATATTTTTTGGAAAATCTTATTGAATAGACATTATTAACATTATCGATACAGAGGCCGAATGTATAGTTTTTAGAATTTTTTCTGTCTGTCTAATTGTCCGTGACGGAAAAGTCACTAGGAGGCTTTTGATGAAATTTGGTATGATGATAGCTGGTCAACATATAGAATACTTTTTATTGCGGGAAAATAATCCTAGCAGAACCTACGGCTTCGCTCGCGCTAAAACTACCCAAAAAACCCTCTAAAAAGGTAGTTTTATTACAACCCCCTATTATAGGATAAATTTTGAAAAATGCTAAAACATGTATTTATTTAATTGTATTCAAGAGCATTTATACTAAGTTTGAACTAATTCTGATCATAATTTTTTTTCGGATTGTATTATAACGTGTTTTCCCGTGGGAATGAGATAATATCCCGCGGTAAAAAGTAGCCTCTCAAAATACTAATGTCAATAAAATACAAATGTCACTCCCCAATCCTCCAACTATCTCAAAAAAAAACATGTCAATCCGTTACTCTGTTACGTCGTGAAAGAAAGAGAAACAAATAAACACACTTTCACATTTATAATATTAAGTAATATGGACTATTTGAAAATTCAATAAAAACGCTTGATAAAAGTACGGAACTCTCTGAAATGCAGAAATGGCACATGAGTTTTAGTTCCAGGTTTGAAGTGCCTTGTGGGCCAAAAATGCTAATTTTGATATTGAGTCTCGTACTCTACCCACTCCAAAGCGATAAACTAAAAACATTTTTAATAATGTCAAGCCAAGTATACAAATAAACTGGTCATCAATAATATTATTTAATTAGGTGAATTTATATGTGAGTCGTATCGGAAATAATGTGCTGTACCTGTGAAATATTTAACTCGGAAAGTGGGTAAGAATTTTAGATGTTAACTACCCAATGGTACTTAACACGAACAACCAATTATTTCAAGACAGAACTTCTTTAAAGAAGCATTTTATGTTAGGTCTTTGAAAACCCTATTAATTTGTTAGTTGCTTTGAAATCAATAACTAGGTAGTTAGTTGGTCAATTGAATTGCCAAAGTGAAGTCATATTAAGTTGCTCGTATCATCTATACATATAATAAAATTCTGAGTCGAAATTCTACATTAAGTATTTTTTGAAAAATTTTATTGAAATAGTCATTATAATCGATACGGAGGCCGAATCTATAGTTATTAGAATTTTTGTCTGTCTGTCTGTTATCGCATTACGAGAAAACCACTAGACAGATTTTGATGAAATTTGGTATGATGATAGCTGGTTATCCGGGTCAACATATAGGATACGTTTTGTCGCGGGAAAATATCTCATTTCTGAGAAAAAATACAAAAACTGCAATGTCAAGAGTATACTAATATGTTAAACCTAAGAATTTGTTTTTTGGTCATCTAAACGCGGGCGGGGCCGCGGGCAATGCTAGTACAAAATATATTAGGGAATTAATCTTATTTTGACGGGTCATAAAATTTATATCATTTGATTGTTAGTGTCAACTCGCAAAATCCACGAGAGCGTGCTCTGTCCACTGACGTGGAATCACAACTTTGATCCGAATTTCGAGCATGCGATGTTCGCAGAAGCGTTAAGCGTAGCCCGAAATAAATGAAATTACCTTAGGTATTAAAACTCGGGAAATTTAATATGGCCACATGGAATCTGTGACGCTTCTTTCGGTCAGGAGTTCGATCCGCAGTCCAGATGGGTTTCTTTTAACTAAAATCTCCTGTCAGTCCTTCTGCCGCACCTTTTAAGTAATCTTGTAAACTTTTTGTTGTCGCAACACTTAACAAAGTACATGTATAAAAAGATAAAAATAAGCGGTCCCGATTCATTTGCAATCGTCGTATTGCAGTGTATTATCTATTGTAAAAATTCTAAATTATAATAACAAATCAATGAAGTCGTGATGGGGGGGTTTACCAATATTTAACACAAAGTACTATTTCATTTATAAACCAGCATTGCGCGCGACTCCGCCCGCGTTCAGATGACAGAAACCAAATTCTTAGGTTTTACATATTAGTATATTCTTACAATGCAGTTTTTGTATTTTTTCTCAGAAACGAGATATTTTCCCGCGGTAAAAAGTATCTTATATGTTGACCCGGATAACCAGCTATTATCATAACAAATTTCATCAAAATCTGTCCAGTGGCTTTCTCGTGATGCGGTAACAGACAGACAGAGAAAAATTCTAAAAACTATAGATTCGGACTCTGTATCGATAACAATGTCTATTTCAATTAGATTTCCCAAAAAATATTTAATGTATAGATTCGACTTAGTTACAATTTTATTATATGTATAGATACATAACACAACAACGTGTGACTGACTGTACGGGACTGTAGTAGCCCGTGCAGTTATAGATTTTATTAATACTTTCATGCAGTTTTTGATCACTTTGAAATAGTAGGTGGTGTTGGTTACTCCCGCAGTACATATTATAAAGTCGATACACTGAATAATATATGTAATTGGTCGATTGAAAATGACTTTTTTTTATTTAATTTACCTTATGGCTATTTCTTACGAATATGATATTAACTTTTTAACATCGAGCATTTTTAAAAGTATAATGAACGATTACTATTTTTACTATGACTTTTAAACATGATATGGGTGACCAAGCTTTGCTCGGAGTTTTTGGCCAAAAGTACAATTTTCTTTTTAAAATACAAAAAAACTAAAAACTTTCTATCCGACCGGGATTCGAACCCGGATACCTATGGTTGTCAATCTTGCGCCTTGGCCACTTGACCATGATGCTTATGCCCCATCGCGTGAAATTATCGACCATATTTTGCGTGGTATAATGCGAAAGAAAACAGCATGAAAATTCGATAACACGCGTTTTCCCAGACATAAGACTAGTTTAGATCGATCTATTGCCCCCGAAACCTCCTGTGTACTAAATTTCATATATACATATATATGAATTGCTCGTTTAAAGATATAAGATAATAATATTCTAAAGAGTAATTTTGAACTATTGCCCTTATTCGTCTATGATGCAGCTATTTATGTTTCACTGTCTTTATCTGTACCTACGGAATACCGCTTAAATACGCATACCTATACAAAAATATATACATATTTACCGAAAATGGAATAAACTCAATATTATGAAATTAGAAATGTACTATAGCTGGTCAATTATTACCTATATATTTGAAAATTTCCATTCTAAAGATAGATATTTGACATAACCTCCAAACAAATTATGCCAAATTCCAATCGCTAGTAAAGAAAACAACAGATAAATAGGTTAATAGGATCCGCCGTATATCGATTAGTTCTTATCTAGGTTTCAATCATGGTCCAATGGGGAGAAGATCCAGGCAATCGACACACTGATCAGTCGTTGTGCGGCGAGCCACGTTCGGTACATGATGAAAGCGATTGAGCCTCTCTTCCAGAGAGATTTCATCTCCCTCCTGCCCAAAGAGTTAGCCCTCACAGTACTAGGATACTTACAGCCGAAAGATCTATTGAGAGCTGCCCAAACTTGCCGTTATTGGAGGTAAGGATATATCTATACATTTATGTTATTGACTGTTATTATGTTATTAGTATATGCTGGATAATACAATAGTTATTTGCTAACGACTAAAATTAGGATGTATATGTCAATGTTACGTCAAATCACTTTGAAAATTAACGATATTTAAAAATTCTAACGACGTATATTGGTTATTATAAAATGTTATCGGACAGTTCAATCAACCATGCATGTGTGGATATTTATGCTATAATTGGTATTGACTTGGGAATACGACACCGTTCTCGGAGAAATAATTGTGTTTTAAATTGCAACAAAGTAATTATATAAAATACTGGTTCAGAAGGTCAAATGTACACTATTTTTTATTTATTTATTATTGTACAAACAATCTTGTTAAAAAGACAGGTTGTAGATATATAAAAATAAAAATGAAATCCTGTTCGTCTGGTACATGCGTCAACAGAACCGATTAACAACGTGATCAACAGAGTGATTTGGCTAATCGTTTCGAAATGTTCGTAATATTTTTAAAAAGATTTGTTGCTATATAGCAAAAGGGATTGGGTAATTTGCCCGACCTATTGGGAAATGCGAGAAGCCCCAAGAGAGCTTTTTCCTCTAGGAAATTTGTATATACTGAAAGTTCATAAAAAAAATTAAGACAAAGCAATGTCTGTCGGGTAAACTAGCTATAAATAAAAATTAATCAATACCGTACCGTAATAGGATCTCTTGGTATCTAAACCTAAATAGGAATCGAAGAATGTTTTATACATCGTTGTTGTGCCTACATATTATAGCAAACCGACCGGCATATACGCTTTCATAATTCCAAAACGTAATTCACATAATACATCTTAATTTTCGTCTACTGTTGGTCCATACATTATATGCCTCTTCTATGGCACACCACTGTGATTGATCTTAAACTTATCTTAAACTCATGAAAATATATTAATTTATTTTAATAGATTCCTAGCCGATGACAACCTGCTATGGAAGGAACAGTGTCGACGCATAGGCCTAACAACACTAAAGAAAATGCCCCGCTCCCTACCTCGTTGCGCTAGTCCATGGAAAGCCGCCTACATGAGGCAGTCCCTCATACAGGACAACTGGCTACACAAACCGGTGAACAACCCCATAGTGATGAGAGGCCATGATGATCACGTCATCACCTGCCTCCAGTTCTACGGGAATCGCATATTGAGCGGCAGTGATGATACCACTCTGAAGGTGTGGTCGGCTGTCACTGGGAAGGTAGGTTTTATCCATATAAATAAAGTTAAATAAATACTAGTTAATTAAAGTATAGGAAGCCTATAACAGTCCTTATGTTCTTGCCGATTTTCATAAAAATATGTGCGGCGGTTTAAAGTAACAGACAGACAGATGCTTTCACATTTGTATTGATCATTAATTCTACTTCTTCTTTAGTAGGGTTATTTTTATAATGTAATAAATTATTTTGTTAATTTAGCTTTACATTGCTCGTACTGCGATTACACCAGTGAGAATAGTATAGTATTACAAATAAACAGCTAAATGAAAATTAATTTCGGGCTTTAATCATCATTTTCTGCACACTTTTAGTCTGAACTTATGAGGATTGTGAAGTGTCGATACGCGGCGCGAGTAGGTTTTAAAAAAAATGCTATCTGTTTCATACCGCACGCTTTGCCAACCCGTGTGGTGGGAAAGAGTTGCAAGTCTTATAGTCAATTATCTACATTTTCTGTTTTCAATTTTTTTGTAATTCACTTTAGTTTTTAATTTAAAAAAAAAAACGCTCGACGAAGTTTTTTAGTCATAAATGCACATATTTAGATGCTAATAACTTCTATCATACGCAATATTTCTTTAAAAAAAAAACGCACAGACCTAGTTTTACATTATTTTTACAACATTTCCAAAAATTATGAAAATTAGAGCATGTTAATGAGGGGAAAAACGTTTTTGCGTTTTGTATGAAAATTTACAGCTTCACAATTTAAAATATAACACTACACTTAAATAAAATTTCTTAACTTAAATATTATTTAACTTATAATAATAATTTGTTTTCTATCAATTTGTAGTGTCTCCGTACGTTAGTGGGTCACTCAGGCGGCGTGTGGTCCTCACAGATGGTCGGCGACCTGGTCATCAGCGGCTCAACAGACCGCACACTGCGCGTGTGGAATGCGAAGACCGGGCAGTGTCTGAAGGTGCTCGCCGGTCACACTTCTACCGTACGCTGTATGCATTTACACCAGAATAGGTATGAACATATATTATAGTTTATAACTATAGAGTCACTATAGTGATGTTATTTTATAACTATAGTGTCACTATAGTGATGCTATTTCGATAGCATTCGATATGAGTACAAATCCTAGATGTTGAATTGATAGCTTTGCTGGCGTGCGTGTTTTAATTTCCGCATCCATTTATAGAAAAAAAGAGAAATCTATAGGGATTAATCATATATTTTTTCTACAAATAAAAAAATAAATAATATGTGTTCATTTGACCCGTCAGAATTTTATTGCATGTGTTTGGTTAAGTCTAATCTAATATTGTATAAAGGGAAAATGTATGGATGAAAATTGAATTACTACGTTATAATATAATATATTAATATGTTTTATAACTGAGTGAATGTTTGTTTTACTATATTATTTGTACTGGAATAAAAACATTTTTATCTAAGGTCACGTGATGAAAGTTAATGTATTTGACATCTGCAAGCAAGCGAATGTTCACTGTAGTTACTAATATATTGTTTCTAGTATCGTCATATAATAATGATATCGACTGTTATATAATAGCAAATATCTATATATTTGCTCTGTTTTCATATTTTACTATATAAATTATTAAATGTTTAAATATATAATAAAGTTTCACCATACAATTTAATGTAGAGACCTCGTTGGTTAATATGAATGGGTTCGCTCCAGCTTCACCATGAAGTATTATTCTCTATAACATACTGTTGCATTTGTACAGAATAAGTAAGTTCTAGAGGCTTTATACTCACTCTTTACACCCTTTATATTGGGAGGTAGATTCATGTATTTTTCACTTTTAGTAAAATATTGGAATAATTTAATTCCTTGTACTTAGCCTACAGGTTAACTTCACCATATGGAAGGTCTTATGTTCTCTTCTCTTGTTTATAAATAATAATATGATATAAAAATGATCAAAACACGACATATTTTTTATTAACCTCTCAGAGATGTAACTTAAAAATTTCTAGAAAGTTCTTCAACTTTCTAGAAATTTTTAAGTTAAATCTAACATTCGTCTTAGGAGTTACGAATCAATAAGAGGAAGAAGTAACTTTGCTAGCGACTCTATAAGTAACTTTCGAGATGCGAACTTGTGACAATATTTTCTTATTTATTTACGTTTGGAAAGAATTTCATGTGCAATATTATTGTTAGGAAATAATATAACTTAAAAACTTACTATTGAAATAAGTATGTTTAGTTCTTTTGCTGGTGCGATAGACTCATATATCTATTATATGTATTCATTGGTAACAAATAAACAATTATTTGTAGGTTCGACTTCTACGCTATGCATTTTTGTATTTTAATTTTTATTTACGCATATTTATTCATTTTTAAAAGTATGTATTATATCTTAGATGAATCTAATAAGTAAATCTTTTTTATATATGTATATAATATATACTAGCGACTCACCCTCGCTTCGGTTCGCCTCCAGGAAAGCAAAATCAAACCTATCCCACGGGAACCGTACATTTTTCTGGGATAAAAAGTAGCCTATATGCTATTTCAGACTATAATCTATCTCTGTGTCAAATGTCATCCAGATCCGTTCAGACGGTCTGGCGTGAAAGAGTAACAAACATCTATACATCCATACTCACGAACTTTCACATTTATAATAATTATTAGTATAAACTTTTTGATTATTGAGTTTTAACCTGAGAGAAACCTATGAGCAGATATTTTTTCATTTAATCGTTAATTTTGTATATATATATATATATATATATATATATATATATATATATATATATATATATATATATGCGAATGAATTCCGCTTTCTTCTTTATATCACACATGTCGCATATTTGCATAAGCGTATGTAGATCCACATCAAACATTCAATAGATCTTGCTAGTCCTCCATCTTGTTATGTATTGGCACATTTGCATATTACATGTTGAATGCTTGATTTAGCCATAGATAAAACGTTTCTTTTTATTTTATTTTTTATCTGTTGTTACGTGTAACGCCTTTGTTTTTTTTTTACAAAAAAAACCTTTTTTTTTTATCTTTTACACAGTATTACAATATAACCGCCAATTTGAAGTAAATACATATTTGTATAGTGAATACAAACTTCACTCAAAATGTATGTGTGCCAATATATTTATTAGGTCTTAGATATTGTAGAATTGCATAAGTATAATAAGGAATACTGCTATGCGTTAAACAACTTTCAGTTAATTATCGATTTAATTGAGAATTATTTGTACTCCAAAACAAATGGAAATTAAATTACATATTATAAAGTAACTCCCAAAGTGTAGTTTGTGTTTGTTCAAACAAGTCCTAGAAACCGTAACTACGGATTTTCAGCGTTTTCATACCGTTTTCATCGATAAATAGACGGTTTGTCTAGGAAGGCTATATGTGGAAATTATACATGTGGTAATTTTGTAAAAATAAGCTACCGAAATGATAATATTTTGTAAATGAAGTTGGAAAAATCATTTCTTCCGAGTGCTCCTGTAATATAAGCGCAAAGGGCATTTGGGTTACTTGTATAAAATAAAAATATGTATAATACTAGCGACTTACCCTCGATACGCTCGGTGGTCGAAGCTATCATCTTACCATACATTTTTTGGGTTATTTCAAACCGTTTTGGCACCGCACGCTGATTAAGCAACTCAATGGCCATTTTTATCGACTTCAATTAAAGTTGTTATGATTTCTGGCAGTAAACACATTTTTTTGAAATAAAAATAGCATTTAGCACTCGGCGTTAATGTAGCTTTCTACTAGTGAAATAATTTTCAGAATCGGATCAGTAGTTTTAATATAAACCGTACTCCAAACTTACAAACATACAAGCTTTAACACTTTATAATATAAGTTTAGAATTTACAAAAGTATCGCTCAGGAAACCGGGTATTTCCAACAAGATTACCTCTTTTTGGATATGATTTTGCAACATTGAATCTATTTTCCTTTTTGCATAATATATATGTGATGCTGTACTTAGGTTACGATAAGATGGGACTGACATGTCGCATAAAAGTCCCTAAATAAAAATAGAGATAAAAAAATGATTATCACTTGTCCTACAATAAAGAAAAACATATTTAGGAAACCTGTGTATATCTAAGAGAACCTAGCAAGTTTTCGAAAGATAAGTGAAATCCGCCACCCCGCACTTGCCCAGCATGGTGAACTATGGCCCGTGCCCAGCAGTGGGACGTTAAAAAGATCTAAATACAATACATACACATAATAATTAATGTCCTTTAAATTCCAGAGTGGTATCCGGGTCTCGCGATGCAACACTACGCGTGTGGTCGATACCCGACGGACGTTGTTTGCGCGTGTTGGTGGGCCACCTGGCGGCGGTGCGCTGCGTGCAGTACGACGGCAAGGTGGTAGTATCCGGGGCATACGATTACTTCGTCAAAGTGTGGAACCCGGAGACAGGGGAGTGCTTGCACACGCTAGCCGGTCATACGAACAGAGTGTATAGCCTGCAAGTGAGTGATATGAGAGTTGTTTCGATTAGATTTTACAATTGTTTTCGATTTAAAAAGAAAGTTTGAGTTCTTTCAAAAAAATTTTTGCATTTTGTAGCCCTCGTCAATATGCGTCTTTTGAAATCCCAATCAGCTACGTAGTTCCAAAACCCACGATACCATGGAATGCCATGAATGAATGAATGGATGGTATAAAAATTGGCCCGATTTGTGATTACTGCTTCGCTTCCTTGGGTAGTAGCATGATGATATACTCGTATATCCTATATATATATATATATATATATATATACATATATATATATATATATATATATATATATATATATATATATATATATATATATACATATACATATATATATACATATACATATATATACGTATATATATACATATATATTATGATATATAGTCTATCTATTTCATACTAACCGTTAAAATCGTATCTAGGGATGAACCCGAGCGAAGCGAGTGTAAGTCGCTAGTAGTAAATAAATGCATATTGAAAAATGTTATATTTAAGCTAATACAAGTTGTTTTATTATTCCAGTTCGACGGCATCCATGTGGTGAGTGGTTCCCTAGACACATCTATCCGTGTGTGGGACGTTGAGTCCGGACAACTAAAGCACACCCTAACTGGCCACCAGTCCCTCACTTCGGGTATGGAACTGCATTCAAATATACTGGTCTCTGGTAACGCAGACTCAACGGTTAAAGTATGGGATATCACTACTGGCCACTGCCTGCATACTTTATCTGGTAAGTTTTGTTTTTTTTTTACTTTCCTTTTCATATATTGTTTGAAAATATTCTTATTTATATGTGTTGCTTGGTTAAAACAATGTTGTTTTTTGATTGTCTGTTAATTTTGAACTGAGCGAGTCATAAAATGTCAAAGCAACCATATTATGTCACAAGCAGTCGAGTAATGTTTTTTAAGTAAGTATTAGTGTAGTCATGGGTATTTGATTTCTAAATAGTTTCACGCTTTGTATAGATTCAATTTTTATATCTTCATATACATTATTTTTAGAATACTAGCGACTCCCCCTCGCTCCACTCGGGTTCCTCCCTAGTTACTTTTTAACGTTTGATACAGATTTCTCGGAGATGAGATATTTTCGCGCAATAAAACGTGTCATATATGATAAATTATTTGTGCATGCTATTTAAATACCATTCTTTATCTGCACTAGATATACAATTCATTTTTTAACTATTATATTGAAATAGGTAGTTACCAGAAACAGATATTTTTTATTGTGGTCTTCTACATTACTTTAAAGTTATAATTCGATGTTAATTTGAATGTAACTAAAATTTATTATTTTATAAGAATATTGGACAATGAATTAATATTAAAAAATAATTCATCATACTAATATTCTATATATAATAATAAGTAATCATAATTTTTCTATTTAAGGCTCTTCTCTACATTTAAAAGAAGGTTTCTCGTTATATTGTTAATTCTGAACATTTTATGTAAAGTGGACAAGTCTTGTAAAGATTATATTTCAGTCTATAAGTCTATATCCTTTTTTTTAATGTTGAGAAGTCCATTTAGGCATACCACCTGTATACACATAGGTGGCTATGTGGGACTCACCGGCTAGGAAAGCCAGTGCTACCCACTAAAACCTAACAGAACGTTTCCCGTCTTAATGGGGCGTCGCAAAATCGCTTACGCACTCAACCACGATGCCTCGATGGCAGGTCTGCCGAAGTATCACACATCCATAAAACCAAGCGGTTGCTCCCACGGTCTACTCTGTTCTGGCTCAGAGAAGTTCTAGGAGCAACCCGATATACCATACTATCGTCCACCGAAGTGGGCCATCTCCCTGCGTGTCTCTTGGCTTCGCGACCGGCTGGATTGCCGGACGATAACAATGCCGTCGTCGTCTCAGTGCTTATTTGTCCAAACGATAAAAGATTTTTTAATACTAAATTATCGACTCAACAGATAAAACTTTGTTTTTAAAATAGAGGAAAAAACTTTACTGTAAAGTACAAGTATTGGTAGTTTCAATAAATAAACACTAAAGCGACCATTCTATTCATACTCCTATCATATTTTCCATACTTCATGTAATCTTTTTGTATAGTTAAGCCCTATGTATTTTTTACCTCAAAGTTAAACGGATCTTCGAGAATTGATTACATCTTAGATAAGATTGAACAGATGTTCAATTCAATTTTCTTATTTGTAGAGTTAGTAATGTTAAGATTACTTTGCCAATGTCACATAAAATATATAAGACAGAATTGACGTATTAAATTAAATTTTTCTTGCTAAGTTAATACTGTTAAGTCACATGTCTTTTCAGTTTTCTACGATTAAAAATTCAAGATGTGACAATTACTGACAATGAAATTAATTATCATTTTGGTCTTCACTCAAATTTTACGTAGAGATGAAAAATGACGTCTAACAGGATACTCAAGATTATATTTAGTCACCTAATATCATTTTTATCTTCAAATTATAAATTTTTACTTATATAACAAAACCTTCCCCCGTCTTAATGGGGCGTCGCAGGATCGCTTACGCATTCCACTACGACGCCCCGACGGCAGGTCTGCCGAAGCAGACCACAACAACCACGGGGTTGCTCCAAGGTCCACTCTGCTATCAGAGAAGTACCAGGAGCAACCCGCATAGCACATCGGCCAACGAAGAGGGCCACCTCCCATCGCCCACCGAAGTGGGCCACCTCCCTGTGCGTTTCTTGGCTTCGCGCCCAGCGGGATTGCCGGGCAATACTGAACACCACCCCCACCACGACAAGGTGAACGCACGTTGGGGGGGGGGGGGATATATTAAGACCTGCAATCTGTTGATGATACAGCTCTCTCTCTGTTCTTTTATTCATATTTATAATATTAATTAAAACATTGCCAATGTAAACAGGTCCAAATAAACACCAATCAGCAGTCACATGTCTCCAGTCGAGCAACCGTTTCGTGATCACGTCCTCCGACGACGGCACAGTGAAGCTATGGGACGTTCGTACCGGCGAGTTTATACGGAACCTAGTGGAACTTGGCTCTGGTGGGTCCGGAGGGGTTGTGTGGCGCATCCGGGCCTCTGCGACCAAGCTCATATGCGCAGTAGGCTCGAGGAACGGCACTGAGGAGACCAAACTGCTGGTATTGGACTTCGATGTGCCCGGCGCGTGTAGGAAGTGCGACGAATAGCATCGACTCAACCGGCGCTTGCTGCGTCGATACGCGAACCTGTACGCGCCGTGGAACTGCTAAGCTGTTAACCCTGGAATGACGTTTGGTTCTTTTTTAATTATTATCATTTTTATCTTTTTGACATTTTATTATATCTTATTTACACTTTATTTTATCTTATTGATTTTTTAATCTGATTTATTCTGTATGATATTTATTTTGTTTGTTGGCTTTCGTTAATAGATTTCGTCAGCGATACGTTTTGTATTGTATACTGTATATATTTGTGAACGTCATTTCGAACAGCTCATGCGGTTGGTCCCACGTATGCGGCTTTGTATGGATAGTGACGCGTACAGGACTCGGCTAGTGGATCGTGACTATAAACAATACAAAGTTTACCCACCGGGCTTTACACGGCAGTGTCGAAGGACCGCTATCCACAGTGTACTCTGATTACCTAACGCATTCAATACCATTACAGTACATACCATAATACATTCTAGTTCTAACTAATAGTGTAATTCGTTGAAGGGCTATATATAGGGTTGTCAACACTGATGCTATAATTGGATTTTACATGTTATGTAAACGCTATTCAGAGTTTTCTCGCTCGTTGGCAACCCTCTTGCTGTGAGTCTTGGTGTGTCACTTTATGATCATAGAACCTCTTATGGTGGCGCCTTACCATCGTCCATTGCCAAATTTCTGTTGTTATTTGCGTCATTGTCCCAAAGAATAATGAGGGTATTGGATAGGTTTAGTTTATATTATGATTTTAGTTTACTCACAACACGCAAACACAGTTCATAAGTTGTGTGTCTGTTTGTCTTTTTTTTCACACTTGTTTTGTCTTTTTTATTCATACTTTATTGTTAATTTTGACATTTCACTATTTAATAATTGCTCAAATTAATAATTTCTTTTTATTACAATAATTGACATGTTTTGAATTCTATTAATCCAATAATTATTTATTATTTTTATTATTATTCTGAAATTCCATCTGATACTTTATATTTTAAACACTAGGGTTTCTTTTTATATGTAATGTTTTCAAGGTGTAAGCGCTTAGTTTACTGAATATTTGTAATGTGACTACCGGCACCGCAAGACATTGGAACCTATCTTACTATAATATAATATAATACAATAATATTAATAATTAATAAATATATCATAATTATTTTGCAAAAATAAATACAATTTTTTATATAATAATGAAATGTAATCAATGGCCAGGAATTTTATCTTTTTAAATATTGATAAATACATAGGGTTAGTATGTCTGTATAATGTATGGGTCATTCAGACTAATATTACACCGAATTATAAATAAATATATAATTCATTCGATGTTAACTTTCTCAAAATCGTCATTGAGTCAATCTGATCTTGAAGGTTTGGATGTAATTAACACTATTTATTTCATTTTATTATTATTATTTTTTGATAAATTTCACACCTTAAGACGTAATAAGAATTATTCATACAATATTTGATTGGAAGTGTTAGTTACATCCATTTAGTATGTAAATGTTTTTTTTTAAATATTTGTTGTGTATATATAAATAGTAATACAGTGAAACGGTGGGCAGTCTCGGACCACCTTGGTACGGTACCGACATGTACGGCCACTACCGGATTGGAGTTATGGCTTATTAAATAATTAAACGAAGACTGAAGATAGGTATAGTTTCATAATTATAGTATTTAATGGCGTCGATGAGAAGTCTTTTTTTAGAAACATTCTTTAACTCTCCATCGATGCGCTTCGTGCATTATTCGAGTGTATTTTCACCATTGCACTGACATTTCCGTGTTTTCTGATCTTAATAGAGGAATATGCGTGTGATTTAAATAAAGGTGATATATTTTTCTTTTTTACGATCTTTATTGCTTTTGAATTAAGCCTATAATCATATTTTTAAATATAATTTCTTTTTGATTAGGAAAATAATTATTAAAAAGTGCAAATTGTATTTGAGGTATTCAAAGGAGTTGAAACTCAACGCCATTAGTCAGACCGAATGTGACGTCAAAGTCTAAAATAATAGGGAAAGTCGCTAAAGATTCCTTAAGAAAAAGTCGTCATTATTAGCGACATAGTCGCCAAACTGTCAACATTGGCTCTGTTATTATAGACTGACGTCACGCCAAGCGCTTGAAATGGCGGGCGTTTAAAGTATCCGTATCGGTATGATATAAAAAAAAAACAATTATACTAAATTTTAGTTTTTTTTTGGAGCTGTATATATTTTTTTACAATCTTATAACGATGTAAGCTATTGTATAAAAAAAAACAAATCACGCATAATATTCCCTATTTTCTCGACTGCGAGTTACTTTGTTGTCTTCTATGTCTTTTAGTGTAATTATTTTATATGGGCATGTCCTGGTGGTGTTTTTAATTTGTGCGAACGGTTAATTTAGGTACGGCCTACATAAGATGTTATCTTCTCACACCGCCAGAGCGTATCCGTGTACCTATATATGTATGTCCGTTTATCATTTCATTTGTAATTTAGGTTTCTCTTTTATTATAATGATTATATATAATTATAAATTTAATGATTAATTTGAATAATAATATGTTTCATTTTTTTTATGTGAAAAATGTCATCGAGTAATTTGTTAATAATTAATTACCTATTGTTTATGTTGAATTTGGTGCAAATCCTAATTTGTTTGAATGCGAATTTAAACAAGCGCAGTCGAGTGTTTCGTCTTTATTTACTGTCACTAGTTACTAGATATATGCGACTGTCGCCATCAATTTTACTTATTTGCTAAGTAATTTAGTATTTAGATATAATGTAATCATTTCCTTGCTTGCCGAAGTGGCGCCTAGCGATGAGGTATGCAGCGGGTGGCACAAGTGTATTGTGTGCCACCGTATAACCAATTTAATCCCTATGTATATAAAATCGATAATTCGAAATTGTTTGGTCGTATCGATACAGATCACTCATGTCTAGGCCCACCCCCGTATATACGATATGCTGTTAATCGGCTGTAGTTTAGTAAATTGGCTAAATTGAATACTTTAATAAAGTCAACTTGGCTCAACAATATGTAAGAGTTTTATTTCTTGGATAAATAATCTTGTTAGTACGTTATGCACTTGTACCGGACCTTTCTGATTGTGCCTCATTTTCTTATTTGCTTTTAATGTATTCTCATTTGAATAAAGTCAGTTGTTTTCAAAGTTTACTTTTGTTTTATTGTTTGTTTTTTTTTTTTAGTAAATGTAGTGATTAAGGTACAGAGTATTTTCTTATAATCTTTATGACTTGAGTCCATTAATTTCATATTATATAAAGTTAGATATGGTCTTGCTTATTTTTTATCTAATGACGTGCTAATAGTAATTTAAATAGGTAATTGTCTTGCTTTACAGTACTTATGTAGTTTTGCTGCTACTGTTGTATACTCGAAGTAACGGGCAATGGGACCGTGCGCGAAATGTAGAGGGCAGCACTATTGTCCCTCTAGTGTTTTATTCCCGAAAACAGTGGAATTAAAACATTTATTTGTGAACACAGAATATTTATAAAAATGGAAAAAAATGTGAATTTCAACAACTTTATTTCTTGACTTTGACGTTAGTTAAAATGATTTTAATAAGATTCAGGTTTTTGCAATTAGTTGTTGTAAGTCTAGACGCAAGCACGGTCCCTATAGCTTATGTCATTTTACAGTCAAATATATTTTTTGAAAAAAAAATATTTATAAAGCAATGATAGCCCAGCGGTTAAGCGCTCATTTAGGAAACTAAGTGAAGCGGGTTCAAATCCCGGATCTCGCACTTCTGATATTTTCATGTGCGAATCATTTCCAACATGATTACCACTAATTGTCTTACGAGGAATTAAAACATCGTGAGGAAACCCGCACATTTGAAAGAACCTAGCAAGTTTTAGAAAACCATGTGATATCCGCCAACCCGCGCTTGGAGAGCGTGGTGGGACTAAGGTCAGACAGACCCTCTTGTAGTAAAGAGGGGCCCACTCCCAGCAGTGGGACGTTAAAAAAGGAGCTGAATACATCATCCACTTGTTACTGAACTAAAAAAGGACAAATATAAAATCACTTTCGCTTTTACATAAATATATTAATAAAGATTTTATCATTAGGTGGTTCATTGATGCCTATCAGCAGCTATACGTAGCTAATATCGCGTGAGAATAGCTCGTACTTTTAACTTATAAATAAATAATGGCTGCAGTTATTTCGGTACTTTCTTCAAATTACGATAGAAATTATTGTATTGTGTGAAAATATTTTTTATTGATTTACACTTAAATGAATTCGAAATTTATTTTCTTACTATATATGTAATACATAATAGCTTGTAGCTTGAAATTATTATTCCAATATTAAATAAGTGGGTGGGTAACTCGAGTTATATGGTAAAGTTTTATATATAAAATAGCCCTTTAAAGGTTATGTCTGAAGACTGTGCTACAGTGTCTGTTGCGTTCCTTCCATCGGAATTTTTACTGGTCTTCAGACAAACGGAATCTTTAAAAATTAAACAAATCCTATAACTATATTATCTAAGAAGTATTGAAATACCAATGAATTGAATTAAAAAAAAACATGTAGTAGAAATCTATAACTGTCGTATAAATATTTTCTATTGGTTACAATGTTATAAGCACCAATCGTAGTGCAGTGTGCCATTGTTATATATCTGCACGGGTTTTTGTTATGCCATACTCAGTTCATTTTTTCTTTACATTTTCTTATAAGTATCGCAAATAAATAATGCGTTCAATCAGTTATAGCAAAACTTTAACTAGAATAACTTTTTAAAGAAAAATATACATGGAATTAAAAATCACTGCATAAATATAAAAATAACCTTGTTTATATATAATTATATTTTCTTCACAAACATAATATTATGTATGAACTACAAACTTATATGGTAAGGTACCTTCCATCATCCTTCTAAAATATGTCCCTATACGCGAGACAAATGTGAAACACTTTAATAGATAGCGCTGTGTCGAATAAGTTAATTTAGTTACCGTTATAATAGTTTGGCGTGTGGTACTTGCTTTAATTTCAAGCATTTACAGTTCATATTTTAATTATCTTTTTATTTATACATTTTTTTTAAGAATTACCAGACAGAAGTAAATGACCAAAATTAGATTAAAATTAATTAGTCATTGTTTCGATTTAAAAAAAAGAAAAAGAAAGAAGAAATTTTTCATATATTGCAATATATTTTTTACATACTTTTATATTTACGACGCGTCTCTAAACTGCATCTGCAGACATTATTAGCTTTAATAATATCATTCTGTTATTACCATGGGATCTCTTCGAGATACAAAGAATAGTTCTAATAAATGACAATAGAGGGGGCTATATCTGTCGATGTGTTATTGACGTATGAATAAAATCAATGTATGAATATAATAGATCCTCAAATGTTTTTAAGAAATTCTATAGGTAAACAAAAGAAAAAAGTGAATTATTTCATAATTATGTTTGATGGTTAAAAATCTGTCGTTATGTAGCGAGCTTGTGTTGTTTTTCATATTGGGCTGTTGACATCTTGAGTTGTTTGTACCACGGTTACATGTAAAATTATTATTTTTTGTATTTTACAGTACATACATAATATAAAATAAAATAAATTGGCAGTTTGTGGTTCAACGACGTCTATCGTCTATATAAGAGAACAAAAATAGCTCGAAGTAAGACTACTACTTGTATATTGGATGGAGTTGTACTAATAATGTACTGTGTACATGATAGAAATTATAATGAATCGTATAATCTTTGCTATCATCCCATCCCGAAGAAATTTTAATCCAGTTATTTTATTTGCTCTCACTAAACGCAAAATGACGCTGCAAGTGGACAAATGACATTTTATTTTAGAAATGTTGTGTTCCCGTACAACGCCATCTATTGGAAATTTAAAACTATTTTTTGTTAGTGCGTCATAAAAGTGGAAATTTTGAAAACGCCGCATGCGGCATACCCCAAAACGCGAGTGGCGTGCAATTGCGATTGCGTGATGCTTTGATGTTTGACACAAATAACCCATTTGGACACAAACTACGCAAAATTAACACTAATATTGTTATTATTCTCAAATGAATTATTTATTACTTCTACCACTTGTCACGCTGATTCTAAATTCTGACAAAGTTGCCATTAATTATTATCAACAAAATTGGATTCGAAGCCAGATTTAACTATTGGATTTGTGACAGATTGACTAATGATTGATCCATCTCCTTAAAATTATAAACAAAAAACGGAATAGAATGAACTGCCTTGGCCTTCTTAAGATTAAATTGATTTAAACTGAGTACATATTTAACTGTTTAAGTAATTAATTAGCTACAATTATTATAAATAGTTATACAACTATTAAGGTTTAACTTGATGATGTGGTAAGGCTTGGGAAACCGAGTGAAGCGGGTTCAAATACCTGGTCTTGCACCTCTGATATTTTCATGTGGGAATCATTTCCAGCATGATTACCACTTGTCTTAACGGTGAAGGAAAACATCGTGAGGAAACCTGCATGTCTCAGAGAACCTAGCAAGTTTTCGAAAGACATGTAAAGTCCACCAACCCGCACTTGGCCAGCGTGGTGGATTATGGCCTGATCCCCCTCGTATTGAAGCGAGGCCCGTACCCAGCAGTGGGATTTTAGAAAGGGCTGAATACAAAGGTTTAACTAAATTATTGTACTCAAGAGTCTGCATTTATTTCATTGTAATAAAGGTGTTCTTACAACTAAGTGCTAACTCAGCAAAGGATTTGCGAAAACGGGTGAAATGAAACCACATTGTGCTCTATTTTTATATATTCATTCAGACAACGGTACACTGTGACAATAACGAACTTAAAATGTAATTGATACACATACTACATAATAGTTTATCTCATGAACTGTTACTAATGATTTCTGTTCTGATACTGTCAACTACATGGTTTAGACATCGAATATTGAAGAAATACACCAATTTTATAATTGTACTTGATAAAAAACGACAGGCTAATTTTGGTGCTTTGTGTTTGCTGTCCGCATAATGAATTTTACTGGCCGACCTGAAAGTCTAATCGCTTAACCTAAATGCCACTAGAATTGTAAGGAATGATCAAATATGAAATACAATTAAACATAAATTATGATTTTTAAAGAGCATGTAACATAATTCTCGTTGAAACTTCTTTCTCTTTAGATATAGGTAATACTGCATAAAATTAAAAGATATAATTTAACAATACTTGCAGTTTGACCGGACAGCGAACACGTGAGCTCACATACGTCAGCACATATCTCTTGATCACATCGAAACACATATACAAGATTACTCCAGGAACAGATAGTTGATGAAAAGGAAACATCTTAACAACATTAACACAAATTATAACGATATTATATCGTGACAAAGTTACAGTTAAAATACTATTTTTATCACTCCTGTGTTATTAATCAATATTAAACTCGGAATTGTAGAACTTAGAAAAATTACTTAGAATATAATATATCGACAATTTAAAAGTATCTAACGAATATTGATTGCGTCGAGAATATTACGTGCCTCGGACGCTGGTATTCCGCCGTATTGAATCATCTACATGGAAATTTTAAATATAAATGAAATACTTATGATTCAAATTCGAAATTCACATTAACATATTATGTATTATATACTAAATAACTAACTAATACAATGCCTAGTTTATTTTGTTGATGATATCTTCAAATATACTTAATATTTGAATTCTAAATAAAATGCATAAGATTTTAATAGATGTGAATGTTTAACACAATGCTTTGTTCGCGAATAAAATAATAAATTTCTTTCAAATAATACAACGTGTGACACAACAATATATCAAGTAAATATAAACGAAGAAAAACACAGTTATCGTACAAAACAAAATAATTTTACACAGGAATAATAAAAATATTTCCAGTAAAATGAATAATGAAAATCGAATGTTATAACTTACTTGATCTATTTTATAATTTAATCTTTACCCACGGAGAAGTCACTACTTAAAAACTAAACAGTCACATGAATACAATACTTCGAAATAAAGGTTTTTGGTCACTCAGCAGGTAAGAAAGATGAATACTTTGAGCCCAAAGTGGCGGAAGGATTCCGTAACTAAATCGTTAAAAAAATAATAAATAATTATTTATTAAACAGTAATAGCGGTATATCGTAAAACAGTTGTTCTTTACAATAAAAATATAAATACCTAGGTATTTTATCACAAAATAATAATATTCCGGACTCGAAAAAATTGTCATGCAACAGATAGCGCACGTGTGTCGCTAGTAATGGTTTATAATAGCTAAGGATTAAATAAAGTGTCGAACGAAACCGCCCCGTCAGGTGTAGGTACGATATTACTACATACAGTAATCTTCACTTAACTATCACGAAAATAATATAGTCACTTACATATATTTTATTTTATGTAATCGAAATGTATACTTTCAATGCAGTACAATAAATTAACGTTTATATAACTACGAAATCCAAGTGTGACACGAAACCAACGTTGTCAGTTCAAACAAATGGCACATTGCATGTATGCATTGTTTTCTGATCTTTGTTAGGAAGAAAATATAATAGAATCAATTTTGATGCCGAATAGTCAGCTAACGCTTGCCTGTCAGGGTAATACCACAATCCCACATCGGCCGAATATATAATTTATGTATATTTTTCACTATATAATAGTCATATGTATTTAATTTTATATAATAATTTTGAATTTTTATTATTCTAACTTTTTATAGTTAAGCACGTACAGTGCGGTCGAGTGCGTCAAGGCGCGTACGCACTGCACGTCGCGCGTCTCACGTCTGCGCACGCGCCCCGCCGCACGGCCGCTCCCAGCCGATCGTCGCCGCACGTTCCAACACTTACCGTGGTCAAAAATTTGGAAGGCACTTTCTACTTTTTTCAAAAATTTTTATTTATTTTTTGAACACATTAGCCTAAACTTACACAATAGAAAATATGCGTAGTAACATTTACCAAATTTACGCAATTCATCCGAAACGTATAGGCCGTTTATATAATTTTATTTTTTTAAATTTTACCTATAGTTAACTTTATTTCCAAAAGGATAGCCAAAAGTTTCAACACTAGATCTGAATCGCAAATGTATTTTTAATAATTTGGTCTCTTTTTATACACTAATTTCCAAACTTTAACCGAACCAGATAATCCAAATTCCAAACAATAGTGAGATATCAAGGCCACTTGAAGACTTATTTTAAATATGCTTCTCTAGCTAGTTCTGCGACGAGACACGCGCGGGGCCGGCGCGACGAGCGCGGCCGGCGCCTTCCTCCTCAACTGTTACATGTGATAACGCCAACGAATGTCCGCCAACAATATCTAAATACATAATGGTATACCCTTGCGGCAAGAAGATTAGTATACTAAGATTTTTTTTCCCGCCGAAAGTGTGAATCAAAATAACATTGTTTTTAGGAGATGTTAAAATAAATTTGTACATATACATCTTAATACGCGCGTTCACGCAATCGACGAGAGGGCGAGGGCCCAGTCGTCGGCGTGAACAGCGAAAACTACACATAGTTACACAGCTAATCTAAGTTAATCGAAATGTATACTCTAGCTACACGATAGGTTAGCAGCGAGCCGCACGTAGGAAGTTCCTATACGTCCGATGCACGGCGATTCCAGTGCTCTTAAGCCTACGACGGGCAAGCTGATGTTCCTCCTTACATTAACCACTGAATCAGTTACGACGATTAAATGTTTTCAATATTTAAATACGATAGCAACACTAGTTTGCCGACTTGTATATAATATATGTATAGTTTTATAGACCTACATTAGCGGTTGGCGCGCAGTAGATAAGCGTCGTGGAATGGAGGTACATTTTTTAAAGACTTCAATGAAATTTTTCTTATCCAGAAGGAAAGATACTGCTTCAGTAATAAAACGATCACAAGTGAACGGTACCCTAGTGCTGCGACATGAAATCTAACAGCTACACATAGCTTGACAGAGAACGAGGAACTTTAGAGACACAGAAAGCGGCACATCGATATATATTTAAAGTCAATGCGAAATCGGTCGAGCCCCGATCTTCTAATTTAGCCTAACATTTGGAACAATCACTACTGGCTAAAGATACATCTATGTTACATTTGGCGATCGCTAAGTCTACTCGACGTGATGCGCGTCGCCATCGGCGAGCGGACGGGCTCGGGGAAGCCGCAAGCGTCACACCACTATCATGCTATAGAGAAATTGACATCGATCTGACAGTAAAATGAAACATACATCTATGCTTTAAAGTTACAACTAGACCTAATGTATGATTTCTTCTTACGCATATGTATGTAGGTTGTCGATTTAATGAATAGGTATACCAAACAGTCTTTTGAATCGGGCCAAATGTTTTAAATTTTGATATCTCTACGTTCACAGATGGATCTAAATTGTTAGAAGCTTACACATACTTATTTAGTTCTAAGGCGAGCGCGACGCGACGTACGGCGCCGGCGCGTCGCGCTCTACAACTACAATAGCAAATAAAATATTCTCGAAGTATGTAAATAAAACATAGACGAACAAACGTACGATGTATACAGAAAATGATAATAATTAATTAAACTAAAATATATACCTTTATAATACGAAATTCGTAACTAAACAACAAGCAATTTATTGCACAGCGAGTCCATTTTAAATAATTAATTAAATATAAAGTAATGCCGATACAATCATGTCGATTAAATACTTCAGATTTGAGGCGATGGCCATCAGTGACCGTCCGCCCCAAGCCCCGCGAGCCGCGCTCAGCTTAGAAGTAGCCGACGGAGTTGCGGTTCGGGACGAAGTAGGGATAAGCGGGCAGCGGCTGGGGCATGCCGACCGGAGCCGGCGCCGCGCCCGCGGCCTCGCTTCAGATGTTCTCCGCCCGGGCCTCCGCCGGGGGCGGTTCCATCTTCACGGGGAGAGGTGTCGTCAAATCCTTGCCGTTCTTGGCGATCGATACCGGTGTCTTAGGCGGGCCCATCTCGGTTATTTCGGCGACGACGTCGCGTTCTCCATAGCGGCTGTCGGGTCGAGGCGAAGCGAAGGGTCGGAAGGGGTCGGCGGGCTTGGGCGGCTCCAGGGCGTGTCCGGGGGGCGGCGGCGAGCAGAGAGGAGACTCGAGGCCGGCCGAAAGCGGCGAGGGCAGGCGCGGAGACTGCAGCGGCAGCGGCGGCAGGCCCAGGTGCGGCGGATGGTCGGGCGGGCGCTGGGCGGCCACCACCATGTTGCACATCTGACGCCGCAGCCCGTGCGCCACGGCGGCCACCGCGGCCGCGGCTGCCGCGTTGGGTGATACGCCGCCCTCGCGCCCGTTGCCGCACGCCACCGGGTACGCGTTCTGCACGCTCATACCGTCCTGCAACACGCATCCGCAACAACGTTAGCTGTCGAAGCCCTTCGTTCTTACGTACAAGATATCAGTTCGCATTATAAATAAATCAATAGGGACACGACAATGGCCAATAGGATAAATCGCTTAGCCGAAAAGTACAGGTGCGCGGGCACATAGCATTCGCATTAAAAGGTTACTAGGAAATGGCGATGAGGACACTCGAACGTTGGTGGGTGCCGCTCGATACTGACCGTGATGGGGGGATAGACGGGGAGCACTTCCTCCTTGATGTGATGGGCGGCGTGCGTCGTGTGCGAGTCGCGGAAGACGACGGCGCGGATGACCCCGCGGATGTGCTCGTCAGGCCACACGCCCAGCAGGATGCGTTGCGGCCGTCCGCGACCTTTTGGTCTCAAATCTGCAACCAGTCACAATCGTAAAGCGTGAACGGACAACGCTAAATCACTGAAGTAAACGGTTAGTGAAAGTTAAGACAGAAATTACCGATGTATACTATATGTATAATACTTTCAACGAAAGGAATACCTATTTTTTATGTTTTTTATAAATATTTCTTATACAGTGTGACTTTTATTGACTACTAATTATTAACCATATTCAGTAAATGCGATAACTCATGTCTTAACCAGCCGAACTATTATGTTCATATATTTTAATTATATATCTAAGTATATAAAAACTTCTTAGAGATATGTACTAAAGTTTTATATAAACATCTTAGCGAATACTGAGTACCTATAGTCACAGTTATAAATAAGCGCTAGCATAAATTCGCTCCGAATGATTTATCACATAACAATATTAAAAAATCGCAAATACAATATATGTATATGTGCACAATAATCGCATACAGATTTACACAAAATTCGCATTGCAATATAGAAATATATAAAATATTTACAGATATTTAATTAAGACACGGGCTCATAACTGTTCCATGTAACACAGTTGGGTAGGTATATGAAATAAAACGATGGTCCAAAACACGACATGTACCATAACTTATAGAATTGCGCTAGCATTCCTGTATCTGATTCGAAATCTGAGTTTGTAATCCCCAATGTAGGCATTAAAAATTCTCTGTCGTCGCTAGGACCAATCAGGAACCCGTGGCGTTGGCTTAGCCAGCGGCAAATGAATGTTGTATTTCGGATATTCGCTCAGAAAAGTTTAGTTCATTTTATTTTGATGCTCACATGAAAGATTAATGTAAAAAGAGCTAATATCATTTCCGTGGGACTCCCACCGTTACAAATGGAGTTGAGGATTTAGAGAAATTAAATGTAACTAACTACTATAATTAATTACAATAAATTTAAAGAATATTTTAAAATGTGTATAAATGTAAATACAATTATGTGTAGGGATGATACAAATAACACGTGACATTGACGGAAGTAGGTTTATTCGATGATTTTATCGAAAGTAGTGTTATATTTTTTCCTTTCGGTTATATTATTTTCTATTAAATAATTCATAATACTTGGAAACAAACAGTCTAATATATTCGACCGTTGCTATTTATACGATATGTACTTATAAGAAATGGTAATTCAGTACATAACGAGAAAATCCTCGTAGAACCATAGTTACAAAAACACTAATTTGTAGAGATATTCCGAAAAAAAAATGAATCAAACTTTTCCATACAACAATCGTTTGACACACAATATGAGAGGGCAACATACCTGCACCGCCGTCACTGCTAGGTCCCAGCATATTGTGGACTCGGTTCGCATAAAGCACGAAAGTTGGATACGGTATGTCATATTTTCTTGCAGCTTGTGAGAGGGACAGGCCCTCCTTCAAGACGGAGAATATAGCCTCGGCCATGGTTTCAGGGCGCCACGATTTGAGAGGTCCGCGCTCGCGGAATCTCAGGTTGTGCACGAGACTCTGATTGGTGTTCCAGCATTTCTGCCACATGGATTGCAACTGGTACTGGTAGCTATCTGCTGAAAATTAAAACAAAATTTGGGTTAATATCTATTATATTTGAGATTTTACTTTAAATAGGCTAAGATAGGGCTTCTCTTTCTCTTTATCAATTTAGAGCTATCTCTTTAGGCACATTAACTACTAATTACTTTAGAATTCTTCTATCAAATAGTATTTTTTAATTTGTAGCGAATAATATATTATAGCTTATAATAGTATCTCTAATCCTAACTCCTATCGTTCGTATCTCTAATCCTAACTTAAACACTAAATTAACAATTATGGTGCAAGTTACAGTAAATGTTACATGCAAAATAAAAAAAAACATCCCTAAATACTGACCTCCTGAAGATATCTGTATAGTATAAGAAAAAAGAAGATAAAATAATTAGTAAAAAAAAACAAACAATAAAGAAAATCAATATTTTATTTATAAGTTTTTTTGAAAATATGTTTATGGGACCAAACTTATTAGAATAAGTTTACAATTTAAGTTTAAAATTAATTTAATTAAGTTTTTTGTTTTGAGAATTTAGTGAAACATAAAAAAATAATATACCTAGTGTGATCAATTATAATAATCAATTTCGTATTTCACTATAGGTTCTTTTTAATACCCTAATAATTTGTCTTTTTCAAGTTAATTATTACCTAATTTATACAAAATTGTGATTTTCATAGTTATGATTATTATTCTAAATACAAATAATATTATTATGTAAAATAAACAGCCTTAGTTTTGAGGAAGATACAATTAGATGCAGACTGAAAGAATAAGATAGTCGGAGCGTTCTGAAGATAGCAATAGAAGCCTGAAATATAGGTATATTTATTTTTTAGCTATCTATAATACCATTCCCACCGCCATAAAATAAACATAGTAATTTTGATGACTCATTAGAAATTATTTAAGAAATAATGAATTAAAAGTATTTCTGATTATTATATTGACGTTTCACATATTTTCTTCCCGATATTGACAGTTAGGTACATTTGGCTTCATTCACTATTATCTACGCTTTATCTTATACTCTTAGTCTATATCTCGCAATCAAGTAAAAAAATTGAGCATTAATTGAGCAATAAATACAGTACTCCAATGTTGCCAATAGTATGGACAGTTAGTTTTTGAATTGTCTGCAAAATAATGTATTAAAGTAATGATGCTCTGTATTATGCTATGTAATGAACTTATTTATGAAAATTGAGTGCCAGTGGCGCGTGCCCCAACGAGTGTTATATAATTTTTAAAATATTTTAATTTGGAAAAACGTATATAATAATTACGATTGGCACTATACTTTTTAAATTTTATAAAAAAAGCTATTATTTACTCATTTAGATTTTAAACTTAAGTAAATAAATACATATATTAGAAATAAATAAATATGGAGAATGAAGCGTTTTTTTCGTAAGAAAGTATTCGTAATCAAACAAAACTTATACATTTAAGTAAGTAGGTATATTTAAGCAAAATGGTGCGAGCGACAGTTAACGCTTTAACTTTAAATAACTCAAAGTATCAATTATGTCAATAAAATATTCGTATGCGTGAAAATGTACTCATGAAAGTAATTTAAAACAGATGGCACAACAAAGACTTGTGAATAATATATTAAGGAAAGTATACCCTAATTTGTAAGAAATTATAATTAAGTAATTTAACGCAACTGTTCTGTGGCAAAAATGAAGACAACAAATGTATAGAAATTCGATTGTATAACAAGAACTAGTGTTCCAACGCATTCGGTAATTTGTAGGATTAATTACAATTGTATGTGTAAGTTAAAATTTTATTTAGCAATAAAATATTTAAAATGCAAAAAAAAAAAAACAACATTAACCTCTCAAGTTAGCGCTCGGAACTACCTTCATGACCCCTTAAATTGCCATCCATCTAATATTTTGTTAAAGATTAAAATCGTTTGAATAAATTTAAAAACAAATTCTTGCTGCTCTAAAATATTTATTCATTGTTTTTCACTGTCTTCGTATAAAAGTAAGTCTTCCCTTAAGAATCAAGCCATCATAAATGCTTACCAAATTTCAGTATTAATAGTTTTACTCGTAAGTCCACTTTAATATTTAGTAACCAAAATATATTTATTAAATTGCTTCACTTCATATCTACCACGAGTTAAGTAGAAACTTTAGAAACTTCGAAAATGAATAGTGTTTGCCAGAAAACGTTAAGCTTAATGTTATTGTTAGATATTACTTTTTATTAAAATGATAAATGTTCGCACCACGCGAAAATCGATCCCGTGTACGGCAATGTACGTTTTCTAACCAACAGGCCACAGCATCAGATGGTTCCTAAATTAATTTTATCTTAATTAAAAATCGTATCATCGTCTAGTGTCATATTTCAATATTTTAATCGTTGCGTGTGCGCGTGGAATTGCTTTTAGTGGCAATTCGAATTATGTTCGCAATTATACACGGACCCTGATTTTATCTCACTATTAAAGTGCACGAGTTTTGATTGCGAGTATACCAATTTATATTTACACAAATAGATCTTTGACTTACAGAATCTTTACTGCTTGATTGTGACGTTTTAGGTCAAACGGTAAATTTTGACGATAAAATAAAGCTAAATTCGTGTGATGTAGAGCCGAGTAGAGACTACATTTAATACCTACACATGCAAAGGTGGAATTTATTTTACTTCTTATAATTGTGTTGCAAAAAATTTTACTCATGTATTGGGAAATTGTTATATCAAAACAACGTTAGGAGTATTAATTTGAATACATAAATACATTTGTTTGTATAATTCAAATAAATGAATAGATAAATTATACGTCAACGTATATAGACTGTGTAGACTGAGATAATATCAAGGCCTGCAAACGACAGATTTTCTAAGAAGTTTCTTTGTCTTTGAAATAAAGGAAACAAATTGTTTTCTAAGAGTTACTAAGAGCTTAGCTATATTCTCCTACAGCTTCTTGTTCAGGACTCATCACACACGCACAAGGTGTTATACCGTTTCTTTTTAACCGCTGTTTAAAATATGTACATATCTAGAAACCTTATCCACTTAATAATAAATATTATTTTTAAAGTATTTCTAAGAAAGAACTATTATTTCACTGTATGATGAAACAACATAATGTTAAAGAGTAGAGTAAAAACCAAATATATTCATAACATTTTGCCGAGTCTAATATAATACATAGTTTATAGCTAAAAAATGTACGAGGAATGTCTAAGTAGAATTAAAGTATAATACTTTAGTATTTTAGAAAAAACCCGATCCTTTGGACAGCAGTAACAAAAAATATACATTCTTCTTCATTAAATGCTAAATGTTATATTTAAGTTTTAATAAAAATTACATTATTAAATATGTGTGTACTTTGCTCTGCTGTCCCACTGTGCGGATAAAAGGTCGTAGGTTTTATACCTTGAAGAATCAAATGGTACATCGCGTAGTAATGTGGTACCTAACTAGGACGTCGGTTTAACAGCATTTTGTTGTGTGGTGTGAAGGGTAGAAGGCCAAAAGGTAAAGTACTTACTACTTACACAAAAACACAACACTATAAATACCGCGTTACTATTTAATACTCGTTTAAGTGTCACATATTCGATCACTATCAGCTTTGAACGTCAATATTGCATAATTGTCTTATACATTATTATTATATATGTCATTACCAAACTTGTTGAGCTCCCGTTGCTACCATAGTTAACTTCGGTTCTCAGAACTAATAAAGGGTTCTTATTTTTTACAGGTGGCTACGTATGTCTCTCCCCCTATTCCTATGTTTTCTGTTATTATTAATGTTTAGTGTATTTTCAACCTTATTGGCGGAACAGAGTGGATAGTTACTTGTTTAGTTAATTGTTTGAGTAATAATAATTATCCTATATTACATTTAATATATACAGGTACGTTTAGGGTATACATTCCTATGTCTCGATACCGTTGCTTTTTACAGTCCATTAAATTTGTATTTTATTTATCAATAAATATTCATAGCATTTATACGTAATTCTATGAGTTATGCCACAAAACAATTAATATAGGTTTCTTATGTAATATTCGTAATTGTATCTACATAACACTGTTTGATGTTTATTATTGCTGGTCTTAATTTCTATAATTAAATAGATATTTTTTCGAATTACCAACCAATCAACCAATACAACATAATTTACTAGTTTTTATTTAATTGAAACTGTAGTTTTGGACATTTTCGCGGTTTTGTGATGATTTTTTTTCAATATTTATTTTAAATAAATTTTACAATATTTAAAATAAAACTATATTCTCGGATATTTTCGCGGATTTATTTTCATTTTTGGTTCCCGACATTGGGAATGCTTTACAGCAATCATGATCATGAAAAAAAAACGTACGAATAAAAATAAATTAGCTAGAAAATTCGCAAACATACTTTTATTTAAAATTTAAATGTCAAATATTCACGTAAATCTAATTAATTTTTGTAGACAGAAACCGTCTGCAAAAACTACAATATTTGAGATCTTTCCTCAGTCTCTGCCGCTATCATATGTCTCGGTTACGACATCAAAATCCTCGAAAGAAATTGTTATTTAAAAGGACAATCATTTGCGTAATCTAAAAAAGTATCACGTCAGCTCATTTTTATCTTTTTATCCACTTCAATTAAAGTCAGATTTCAAAATAATATCTATTTTTCTTCATTAATATTCTTATTTTGAGTTGCTATAAGTATATGTTGTTATCTAATATTAATGTTAAGATAAAAGGACGGCAAAGTGCTTAAACTAATTTATGTAACACATTTAGATACAATATTTAAGAGTATTCCTAACAATAGTTAGCATCAAATACATACAATACACTTATTTATCACATGCAAAATACATTAAGGCATATATTTTTAATTATTTTATTACTGGCAACCTTACAATCTATACATATAATAAAATTCTAACTCAAATCTGTACATTGAATATTTTTTAGAAAATCTTATTGACATAGACATTATTATCGATACAGAGGCCGAATCTATAGTTTTTAGAATTTTTGTCTGTCTGTCTGTCTGTTACCGCATCACAGAAAAACTACTGGACGGATTTTGATGAAATTTGGTATGGTCTTAGCTGATTATCTGGGTCAACATATAGGATACTTTTTACCGCAGAAAAATATCTCATTTCTGAGAAAAAATACAAAAATTGGTTAGAATAAAAAAACGATGATACTATATAGATTTTAGCAAGTTAACTTACTAAATATGTCAAAAACTATTAAAAATAGTTAATCTTGAAAAAGTATATCAATAGCACTATTTTATTCATTAAAAAAATTATTTTAATGAATATTTATTTTTGTATTATTTAGATATTTGTCAATAGATGTCGCCACGTGTCTAAAATACGTAGTTTTAATTCCAAAAAATTGAATGTACAAATTCGACCTTTCTATGATTTTATTAGAATTACTACTAAATTACCAGCGGCCCCGCCCGTGTTTAAATTATCAAAAAACAATCTTTTTGGCTGTATAAATTAGTTACATCTATAGTTATTAGATACATTAAAATTTAATGAAGCAGTATCTGTGCTTTTAATATTTTTTGGTGAATTTTATTGAAATACACATTATTATCGCTAACAGAGGCCGAACCTATAGTCTTAAGAATTTTTGTCTGTCTGTCTGTGACCGCATCACGGAAAAATTACTGGAGGGATTTTGAAGAAATTTGGTATGGTAATATCTGGTTATCCGGGTCAACTAATATACTAATACGAGTATACTAATATATAAAACCTAATAGTTTGGTTTTGGTCATATGAACGTGGGCGGAGCCGCGGGCAATGCTAGTGTAAATATATAATAACTAATCAGTCCCGAATATAGTGTAAAAATATTTAAGTACAATATTAAGTATAACTTATAAGTAACTTTATGAGTTATTTTTTTTGCTCAATTAATACCACAAAATGAATGGTTACAACCATTTATGTAATATTTGACGCTCATACTAGATTTGTCTATCTCATTATAGCTCTAAATTGCAAGTGATTTTAAATAAAACTGTTTAAACCCAACGAATTTCAAATTAACGTAAAAAATGTTTGTTTAAATCCGTTTCAAAACAATATTTATAATAGATTTCTTTACGTTGGATTTACTTTTAACGTTTTTATTATATCTTTATTATACTAAAACTAATATCTAAGAACAAAATTAACAATTACAAACTTATCGAAGCAATAAAATCATACATTATTGATAAACAGAACAATACTAATGTATAATGCATATTTATAAGTGCCTCTTCAAGATAATAGCATTTCGACGCAAAAAGTCTTGTTTTAATAATATTATAATAAACATTTTTCATTCATTTAAAAAACTTTCACGAATCGGTAATTCTTAATTATGTAACAAGAAAATTACAGTTAAGACAAATGATTTGTATTTGTTTTGTAAGAACTATGTATTTTTTATTATTTAATATACGACTCCAGGTCTCTATGATATAATAATGTATGGCATTAGGGTTTCTTGCTTTACTGGAACTAGGAATATAATAACTTATATGAGAGAAACAAATGTTAGAGTTAATCTTATCTTAGGACCTACATAATATGTATTGCTTAACTTCAAATAAAGCTAAATCCAATATCCATAGTCCCGAGTTCAATGACAACGATTCTAAACAAAGTATATAGTCAATAGGTATAAGTGAAAATGAAATGCAGTTCGTGGGTAAGCGCATTGCTTGAAGACGGCTGAACCGATTTGGTTAATTATTTTTTCAAAAGTTTGTAATAGCTCGAATTTGATTTTTATAGAGAAAAATGGGAAAGCTGTCCAAAAAATTTGGAAATTTCGATTAAACTAAAAGTGCTTTTTCTACAGAATTTTTATACGAACGCAAAGATCATAAGCAAATTAATTGAAAATTGGACAGGTCCTGACAGATATATCAGATCACTGATCAGCTTATTTTATATACAAACAAATGTTTTGCTATAAAATTAAACGAATAAAAATGGATACAACAAAATATGTTAAGATTTCAATTTTTTTTTTAAGTAATTATGATGTACAGATATGACTCAAAGTTTATTGGATGGATTTAAATTTGTTTGAAGTTACTATACCTACTTTACAGATATTTTTGTTCGAGTTTGAGTATCTTCTAATTTACTAATTATATATACCTATATCTTAATAAAGTGTATATAATACAAAAAAGACTTATCTTTAACCTTTGTGTCTGCTATTAATATGGGATAAAAAAGACAATATTGTTGTATAAAAAATGCGGCTGTCCTTTACAGTATGTTATCATTGATGATGACATAAACATGTAATTAATTAAACCAAGATTTTACATAATCAAGATTCGTCATCATCAGTGTGTTCTGTCTTAACTTTTGATATTTTAGCCTTAGATGATCCTTCATAGTACAGTGATACAATAGAATGTTTTTTGCAGAACGCCCACCACCAACGGAATCCTGTTAGACCGACAAACGCAAAACCAGAATCTCTGCTACGCCTTAACTTTTCAACAAAAGCTAGCACTTTGGCAAGCGATTTCTTAGTCCTTCTATTATAAGGGGAGACGCTGGTTTCGCAACAAAAATCTAAAACAGCTCGTTCCTCGGAAGCTAACAGTCCCGCCTCATCTAACACCGCCATCCTTTTCGATTTGCCCAATATATTATCATATAGAGTCCCTTTGGGTATGCCGTAGTGCGTGGCAGCCTGGGTGAACCTCATGCGCTGCGTCACCACCGCCTGGATTGCTTCCTGCAGCTGGTTCTGAGTCCAAGTAGGTGCTTTCAACTTGAGGGTATGACCGTGGTATTCTGATTGACAGATAAAGGCAAGAATGCCGCGTAAACAATAATTTATCTCTATCTTGGACTGATATTTTCTTTTAATAATTATCTAATCTTATATAGAGTTTTGCAACATGATTTATAGTTAAGTTCTTATGAGACATGCAATGAATTACGGCACATATTCGCTAGATTACTACTTGGAATAAAATCATTTTAAACAATAAAGAATTGACGTTGTGGATAATGGCAGATACAGTTTTCCTATGAGGTATTTTCTCACGCCATGCCAGACGGTACTTCGGCCGTATTCGTATGTGAATAATGCTCTGTTACCACACTGCTTGTGCGGATTATAATAGTGCAATAAGTATTAGAAAATGTAATATAGTAATCACTTGATTTATTCACGCAATTGAGGCTTTACAACTATTTTGATTCTAAATGGGTATTTGCGTGTTATAATATTGTATTTAATATCGCTATATAACATTTTGCACAGAATTGAGAGTTATTAAACCAACGAATGTTAATATTGATTTGGTTTAATATTATGTTATGACAACATTCAAAATACATTATATACATTTTCTAAAAGCATACGCGTTAATATTGCAAATGAATGTTTGGAATTTATAATCATCTGTTAAAAGTAATTTCCAAACTGTTTTATGTTTGTTGTTAACGAACTTTCCCAATTATTTTTCTTAGATCGCTTATGAAACATGAGATAAAGCTATTAATTAAAGTAGCAAAATCATATTACACAACACAAATAACAAAAATACATAAAAGGCATACATAGAGACGAATATAAAACTTCCTTCTTTTTGGAAATCGGTTAAAAATAAACGTAGAGTATTATTGCAACTAATAAAACCGAGTTACCTATTGTGAGTCAATCTATATGTAACCTATTGCACTATCGAAAGTGTCTGAGATAATTTCATCTGGTGTGTCACATATTATATTTACTGCGTGAAAAATATACGAGTGCAAAAGTAGGATGACAATAAAAATACAAAGTGCTGAATTATTAACTAACGCTATTAATTATTATGGATACGAATATTATACGGATTATGATTAGCAATTCATGTATCTATCTTATTATATTTTTTTAAATAATGTATATTTTATTATTGATAAACATTAAACAATTATAAAAAAATAGTATGTACAGATTAAATGTTATACACAAGTTTAGTAACTTTATAAGCTTAGGTAGTAATGAGCTTTGCAAAAATAGCGATGTCAAATTAAAATTATAGAGTAGTTTTTCATATTTTGTGGTAATTAAATGAAAGGAAAAAATATTTAACAAAAAATTATATAAATCTCATTTGCGTGAATAATACTAAATAAAATGTAAAATAACAATATTTAAATTAAAGGCGCAAGATTGAAATTTTTAACTGACCTGCAATCGAAGATGTGGAGGCTCCGAGCCATGCATGAGAGTTCTCAAGCAATTTTGCCTGTAAAGAAATAATATATTTATTAAATACATTTGCATAGAAATCAATATCTCGTATGTATATAAATAAGCAAAGACAAAAAAAAGCAGTATCTTTTTCTCCTCAGTTTGTTTACCGACTATTTTTTGTTTAGTAGCTACTGACGAGCTTTAACGTTATCAATAAAAATTCTTCTTAGTGATAACGCTCGACTTTTTATATAGGTAGCTAAATTATATTCATACATTATGTTTTCCTCAAATTTCTATAATGATGATTGTCGAATTTCACTTCAAAAAGAGGATATACTCGAATTGCTTTATGTATGGTACATAATATGTTACATATTTGTTAATTGATTTTCATAATTCTTTTTTAATGTATAGATTAGGTACCTCAAGGATGGACCTAAGACATCTAAACATATAATAAAACTGTAGAGATCGAATCTCTGTACATAGAATAAATATTCTAAAAACCGAGTCAGGGGGATGTAAAAAGAGAAATAAAACAAATTCAGTTTTTTTTTTCAATTTTTTGTATCTCTGTCAGTTTGTCTGTACGTACTGTGGGATCGATTTAAATGAAATTATGCATGGTGGTACCTTATATCACCGGTCAAAATTTTTGATACTTTTCATCCCGGAAAATTAAAGAGTTCCTGTGGGATAGTTAAAATACTATAGTAACTTATACAGCTTAGTACACAGCAACTTATGTACCTAATTTAGTAAAATTTGGCATGGTGATACCTTATATTGCCGGTCAAACAACAAGTTATTTATATCCCGGAAAAATGAACGGTTCCCGCGGGATAAATCTGTTTGTGCCTTTCTAGAGGCGTACCGGACGAAGCGAGGGTAAGCCGCTAGTAACAAATATGGTGAATATTTGTTATCTGACGGTGAAATAGTTACTATTGAGTTTTGAGTGGTTTGAAGTCTTTTCTTTTAAAAGTAATATTCTATTATTGCTAAATTACGTTACAAAACACAAATTTCTCGTTAAGGATAATCTTTATTAGATGGGCATCGTTCGTTAATTCTATTGCAAAAATGTAAAGATATAGTGAAAAATATAGGTACGAATGTCACATCAAAAGTTAAAATTTCATTGCGTACGTTGCAAACGTCGACAGAAAACGCAAGAGCTTTTTGTAATTTCGACGTAAACATTTAAAAAATTCGCTGATGAATGAAACCGCAGAGCATTTTTAAACATGTCCACATTGTCATTTTTGTGTGACGTGACTACGTTACTCGCCTGTTACGGAAAGCGACACTTTGCAGCGGCCAACTACGGACGTAAGGCTGCACTTTACACAATTATATTACAAATAAATATTTCCCAATTCTTTTGATAACGCTTCAAATTGATGTTTTAACTACTAGACTAACGTATGCCAAATATTTCTACACAGGATATAAAAGTGTGAGAAGTATTGAAAAAAAACTGTTTATTTATAGGGTCGTCGTTGCCACAGCAGGTCTCCCGTTACCAAGAAATGCCGAACGCTCGTGAAATCGGCTCCGGCAGGGTAATATCGTTTATATTTACATAATTCAGCACATGCTGCGGTATAGATATTATATTTAGGTATAAATTGTTTGCCCGCACGTACCTAATAATATTATGGGCAAGTCGCTCGCGCGGCACATTCATAAATCTATTTTATCGTACGCGAGCAATAAATTTTATTTTGGGATCTTTAATTCTTTGTTATTGAATTGGATTTTAGTGTTTTATTCGGGTAAACAAACAATATATCGGAGCGCTCCGACCGGCACTTAGGGCACGTGCGTCGGGCGACTAGCGACGCGCGCGGCGTTGCGCGTCAACTTAATAAAACATTTTATTTGTAGTTTCTATTGTTACTCATTTACAGCTGCCCATTACACGGCGCTTTTGTCTGCGTTCACAATTAAAACTTCGATAAAGTTTAGTTGTAGCGAGGCACAAAGAATGCCGCTCTTTGCGCAGACGATTCAGTGTTTCATTGTAAATAAACCTGGCTGCGATAGGCGGGGCACAGTAGCATTAGATAAAATGTCCGATCGTAAACTTCCTGTTCGAGATCGGGAGGTGTAAATTAATGAATCGATCTTTTCATCTCGCCGTAACGATTGCACTCGCGTTTTTCGTTTGATTTTGTAACGAAATTATTTAATATTTTTATAGTTAATGGTAATAATATTTACGTTAAGGTTGCATCTTTTGTATATATGTTTGTGTTTTAATAAATCCATACTTAATATTATAAATGTGAAAGTGCGTTTGTGTTTGTCCTTCTTTCACGTCGAAACAGAGTGACAGAGTAACGTGATTTTTTGTGTGAAGATAGTTGAAGGGATTGAGAGTGAATCTCTCATTCCCAAGGGAAAACGCGTTATAATAAATACACAACAACTCATCATACCTATGTACATATATATGTATATTATAAATGAACTATGTACATATTTCTTTAGGAATAATATATTAGAATTGAATTTTTTTATAGCATCGAATTATATTGAAACGAATTAATTACTTATTATAATTTAACGAAGTGGACTAATATGATAGAATAATTGTAGACAACTTCCTCATCGGCAAACGTACCAGTAATCATTGTAACTCGTAAACAGTTATTTCACAACTCACCCTTAATAGCTGCAATAGAAATAACACCTTGAAATAAGTGGATTTATTACCAATGCCAACCCATCGCTCGTCGCGTGTACTTTTTGCTTAAAAAGTCTCAAGAGTCCATAAATGTACAAAAGCGAAGACTATTACAAAGTAAATTATAAAGTTTTTCATAGTGCGTAACATATAATATGTAAAAATTCCAACGTATGTACATCACCTTAGGGAATTTTAAATGATCTTCATAGAAATTCCTAAAAGTAAATAAAAATATTAACGGACGTAAAGTGTTTCGTAAATTGTATACTATAATAATAAGAGCTTTTTTAAATTACTCGTTAAAAATTATAATTTTTAGTTTTCATCTACAGATTAATAACGGGTTAAGTATATAGGCACATTTAAGTCTACTTGATGGGGTGCCATTTAACAGGATGACAGAAAACAACTGATTATACCTTCAGTGACTTTTTTTTTAAATTCCTATTGATTATAATTAAAAGGCTCAAGTATAGTTGTAATAATTTTCTACAACCAACTTTTTATACCCAACGGTTAACGCCTACGGCAACGTCTAGGAAAGATCAAGAACTCAAATTGCAGTTAATAGATTTTACCTACCTATATGAATATTTGATTATAGAAACATGTTTAATGAAATGCGCATTAAATGATTAACTAGTGTAAATATACGAGTAAATATAGTAGTAATAATCACTAAAACCCGTCGATTGAATTGGATCCCTAGAATTCTGTAAATATATTTCTAAAATGAACAATATTATTTCGACTCCAAAGCTTATATTTATTAATACATTATATTTAATGCATTAATAATAATTTGTTAGAAATTTACAACGTTTAATGTTTTATGTAGTCTGCATAAAGTCGGCGAGGACTCTCCCTCCACCCTTATTAATAGCTTAACGTCTAAATGATACACCCCATATAATAATGGCTTCAACGACCTCTGTCAGCAATCGACAAACTGTTCACATACATACAGGTAATAATCAAGGCGAAAACATTACCGATTTAATTGCAATCTAAAACTGTGAAGTATTTTTTTAAGGAAGCTTTTTCTAAACATTGGTATAGAAGCAAATACCGTTCACATAATTTTAAATTTAACACACTAATCTCAAACAGATAATCTCTCTGAAGGGATTTAAAAATTCATTAGAAGTATGAAGGACCTCCAATAGGTACAAAGTATCTTGTCAACAAACACACGCGTTTTGTTTGCGTTATTTGCTAATTGCTGCTCAATACATTTATTTGTTTCTATTTCCACGTAAAAATATAATACAGCTTATGAAGAACTAGCTAATTGCATTGGCCTTATCTGCTTTCTTTTTACTATTTAACATTTTCCGGCTGATGAAATCACTAAATGTTACTAACAATAAGAGTAATAAAACTACTCGTAGTTTCAAAAGTTGTTCAAAAAAGGATATAATATTTGATGCCCAATTCGATATTCCTTTTCCACCTTTATTCGTTACTAGCAAATCACCCTGACTTCGCTCGGGTTCTTCCCTAGATTTGTTTTAACGGTTAGTATAGAATAGATCCATACTAATGATGATGATGATGATGTTCTCCTAGCCGATTCCGGCTACGGCGGCCAATCTCATTCAGATTGGCCAACTGCGCAGGAGATATTATAGTGCTCAAGTGTACGCGCAGACACAAGTGCACTCTCTATTCCTATAACTCTCATACTCCGGTGGGACGACCACTCGACACGACCAGTGAGAGTTAAGGCGCAGGACCGACGGCTTTACGTGCTTTCCGAGGCACGGGGGTGAAACACCGCCAACTTCCCAACTCCGGGCTGTTACTGAGA
Organism: Brenthis hecate; assembly: GCA_951806755.1. Taxonomy (NCBI): domain Eukaryota; kingdom Metazoa; phylum Arthropoda; class Insecta; order Lepidoptera; family Nymphalidae; genus Brenthis; species Brenthis hecate. The sequence goes on from OX638251.1 coordinate 10,228,391, forward strand.
CTTACTATACAGAAAGACTCAATAACTAAACTTGGCCCGACCCGGGACTCGAACCCAGGACCTCCGGGTGTGCAGCCGTACATGCTAGCCACTACACCACCAAGGCAGTTCCATACTAATATTATAAATGTAAAAGTTTGTGAGGATGGATGGATAGATGTTTTTTACTCTTTCGCGCCAGAACGGCTGAACTGATCTAGATGAAATTTGACACACATATAGAATATAGTCTGAAATAGCACATAGGTTACTTTTTATCCCAGAAATGTACGGTTTTCGTGGGATTGTTTTGTTTTTCACTAAGGAACGAACCCGAGCGAAGCGTGGGTGAATTGCTAGTAAGTCATAAACTTTAAATATCAAGATAAGGATAAAGCCAATGTTACTCACTGTCAATTACTTTAGTAATTTACAATGAAAAGCCTAGCCAGGTGACTTTTTTACATCCCCCCCAACGTGTACTCACCTTGTCGTGGTGGGGGGGGGGGGGGGGGGGGCTCTGTAATGTCCAGCAATACAACCGGGCGCGAAGCCAAGAAACGCACTGGGAGGTGGCCCATCTCGGTGGGCGGTGTACTATGCGGGTTGCTCCTGGTACTTCTCTGATGGCAGAGTGGACCGTGGAGCAACTCCGTGGTTGTTGTGGTCTGCTTCGGCAGACCTGCGATCGGGGCTTCGTGGTTGAATGCTTAAGCGATCCTGCGACGCCCCATTAAGACGGGGGAGGTTCTGTTGGGTTTTGGTGGGTAGATAGTACTAGTTTTGCCGGTGAGTCCCACAATTCGTGCCTAAATGCATTTCCCAACGTTAAAAAAAGGTGACTACTTTACATAGTATAAAATAAAGTCACATCCGCTGTTTCCGCTTAGATCTTTTAAAATACTCAACAAATTTTAATGCAGTTATCAGCAATAGATACAGTGATTCAAGAGAAAGGTTTATATGTACGTATGATGTTAATACACGCATATTATAGTAGGGGAGCGCGGGGCACGTTGTGGCAGGGGTAAGAAGTTACACGCCTTTTTTACCGGGATTTTAAACTCTTTAGTGGACATAATTGGACTCATTTGTTTTCTTATAACATCGTGCATTACATAAAAACGATCAGTGACCCGCCAAGCGCCAAACTGCTAGGTTGTGTGCATGTGTCTCGATTTCAACCAAGTAAGTAAAAAAATCCTTTACGAAATTTTTGATTCCTGAAGTCTATATTTTTATTTTCTCAAAACTTTTAACCTTGAACGTTCATAATATATCTACCCTTAATTTGCAATATTGTATTCTTCTACTATCGATATCCATTAATGGTGACTTCAATTTATATTAAAAAACGTGCCATGGGGCAGGTAGTTACAATTTTTTGGGGTAAGTTATGTAACAAAAAATGTTACTTTACATTAGTTACATGTAACAAAAATTACCATACTTGGTATTGTACTGTTCGTCTTCATATTTTAAAAATTCCAAATATTATAACATTATTATATGATGTTTTTTTTCAGAGTGAGAAAACGTGTGACAAAAATAAAGGAAAACGCAAAGGTAAAGGAAAGTCTTCGAAAATGAGCGAAGACGGTAAAGATAAAGTGAAGAAAAAAATTTAGGTTTCCGATTCAGATACTGATGAATGGTTTTGTTTAGTGTGTAGCGAAATTTACAGCACCTCTAAAAAAGAAGATTGGGTAGAATGTTTAGAATTAGTTTCAAATGTGTAACGGGAAACGTTCACTCATTCATTTGCATTAATTGCAATTTTGGTGAAGACTAATTTAATATTAGTATGTGATATGGTTACCTTCCTCTATATAAGTAACTATATATTTTTCTAGAATATAAGTGCCTTAAAAAATGTTAGAATCCAAAGTATTTTAGTTTGCTAAAAGTTTATTAAAACAACTAATAAGTATAAATAAGTTACTACATGTTGTTATTTGCAGACGAAGTTTCTGTATTTTTATATAAGATTTTAAAAAGTTCCTGCCAAAGTTATGTTATTTTTCTACAAAAAAAATCTTCAAAAATTACTATATAGATAATTACTCATATTTGTTAGAAGACTGTTTAAAGTGATCTCTTTTGTTTATAACGTTTTGAAATAATAACAAAAAATGATTTATAATAGATGATTTTGTTTATTTATCTACCGTAACATCGTGCCCCGAAGATGTAACAACTAGCCCCAAATGGGGGGTAAGTTGTTACAATCGACTTTTTTGGTTAAATTGTCGATTGTGAAAAAAATACATACATTTTAATAACTTTTCAATCATATTTTAATAGCTGATTAGACATACTAACGATAAAAGCAATCAAATGTATAAATTATTTGATAGCTTTTGTCATATTGACAGTTATCTAAAAATTGTAACAACCTGCCCCCCGCTCCCAGAAAAGCTGGGAGATTCAAAGATTTGTATTTCATACTAGCCGTTAAAACGTACCCAGGGGCGAACCCAAGCGAAGCGAGGGTGAGGTCCTAGTGTTTAATATAATGTAGCGCATAGATGGATAACGCTTAAATAAAAAGTGCGTATACAGTTTAGTTAAATCAATCAATAAGTATTTTATACACACGAATATCTGGAACAGTCTTGGGTTTTCCGAATTTATTGGAAAGGTATTTAAGGAAAAGGAGAGCTTTAAAGGTTATATCATATGAAAATCGTTACAACGTGGATATGTAAAAAATAAAAATGTCTCTGTTAAAGCATATAATTAGGCACATGAAGGGTCGTTACTCGTATGTTATACAAGCCAGAGTTTAAATTTCGTCCACCATACTTATATATAAATACATATAATATATTCATAATACATCTTGTATCTTACTAATATTAAAAATGTGAAAGTTTAAATGTTTGGATGATTATTACTCAATCACGCCAGAACGGCTGAACGGATCCGAATTAAATTAGGCATAGAGATAGATTATAGTCTAGAATAGCACATAGGTCACTTTTTATACCGGAAAAATGTACAGTTCCTATAGAATACACTTACTTGTTTTTGTTTTTCCGCTTTAGCAGCTAGTATTTCATAAGAAATAACTATTAGAACAATAAAGCAATAAATAAATAACATATTTAACTAAGAGGAGCAGAAAGTTTTATATAATTTGTAAGTCACTTATAATGCTCTAACACCATAAACGAATATAATATCTGGGATATCACAAAGGCGCCGCTCGACTCGAGAGTCAATTAGACAATTTGATAACCGTAGTACGAAGATGAGAGGTGCAGCAAAAATAACTTCCCAGTAGCAAATAAGCTTAATAGGCCGGTTATTATTCTATTCCATTTCAGCGGTCGGCCTATTCCAAAGAATCTGCGTACGAAACGCCAAGCTTCCGTATTACGCAATTACGATCATATATGTACTATGTAATAGGCAAATTTTATTTGAGCTTTATTTTTTTGCCTCCATCTGTAGTTAGAAGTGAGTTCAAATTATACCTACTTATAAAATTACAAAATTACTCAGAACGTTGCGGTGCAAATCGCAAATAAATGAGATGAAAACTGATATTATTGAAATCGAATTACCTGAAACAGATAGCGGTGGGATGCATCGAGGCATCACTAGCGAATAAAAAACAAATGAACAGTGAATAGTTATTTAACACATTTCTTCCAATTCAATTATTCGCACGAGTATTTGAGAAGTGCGACGGCAGCGGCTCGGATGAACGAAATTACATAAAGTTTGAAGTAGGAATAATAAAAACCGGTGTGACATTATTATCGATTTTAATTTGTTAGAACACTTAAGCCGTGTGTACGGTGCAGGCGATACATTGGTGCTGAAGAACGGGGGGCGAGGAGCCATTGCGAAGGTAAAACTAATCATACGTCCTTGTGGAGGCGCTAAGGGCTCGGCGCTAATCATAGCGGCTTTGGCCTCTTGGGTTTAAGACATCGCTGTCAAATGTTTAGTTAAAATATGATAGAACATATTTATTAGTAAAGTTTTGTTATGTACGAATATTTATATAACTTATAAATAAATACTTTAAATTGCTTGCTTGGAATTTATATATAATATCGTTTGAAAAGACAAATATATTTTGTTATTTTTGTAATTAGCTATTACATGTATTAAGCTACAATAATTTCAAGGATAATGGAATGAAGAAGTAATATTCTACGAGTACCATACTCGCAGACGGTCGGTTTGGATCATTAGCTCACAGTTTAGCGTAGCGGGCTGTTATTTAAACTAGCCATCTCTGTCAGTGGAGCCGCGCTCTACTGTACCGTTTCTGCATTATCCATCTCCACATTACTGTCTTTTTGTTCCCCGTTTGATTGTTTAAGCGTGCGTCGATGTGGTATCCAATGGTTATTTTTTTCTATAGCGCTTTCACTTGAAATGGCTTCAGTCAATTGTGGAATATGTTGCTCTTATTGTTTCAGAAGAACAATAACTGCCTTCATTTTATATGTTTACAGTGTCTAAAGGCTTGATAGGCACTTTTCTATTTCACCCTCCTATCAGCCATTGTTGCGACTGTTTCTAGTGCTATTACTGTGACTATGTGGGACACTATTCTTGTGTATTTCATTCATTAGTAATTTGCTATTTATTTTTTTATTGCGTCTCGTCGTTATTGTAAATGTACTAAGCTCCATGGTAAAATAATAGAGGAAAAATATCATGGCAATACAAATACGCTAATCAAATTACTCCGCGTACTCTTCTAATGTTACTAAATTAAATTAATGGGAGCAACGTTGCCAATGTAAGCACTGCGTTAATTATACAATAGGTTCTAATTTCTTATTACCTAAAACATGTATTTTTAATAAAGCATTTTAAGAGATATTTAATTTTCCATACATAGCATTCTGACGCATATTAACAGCTATCTGTGTATATTTGAATAGGTTGTAAATATTAAAGCATCAAACTCAACTGGTACTTAAGTGTTTATACTCTGTAGTTAAATAAATTACTCGCTCCACGAAAAGACAATTTTCTGCTAGTTTGTTATAATAAACCTGTGATTTATTCGTCTTTATAACTTATTAAACAATTTTACTTCGCTGTAATACATATATTTTGTTGTTATTATTTATTATTAGGTATTAAAGAGTTAAATAAAATTCTTTCACTGGTTTTTGTTTTATATAAATGAATATTGCGAGTAAATATCTATTTTTTATCAATAATAATATTATCTCATAAAAGTAATATTAAGGTTTTAATACATTTGTATAGGTGTAGTATATAATAAGCATCCTTCGTCTCACAGATTATATTAAATTACAAAATAAAAGCGCGAATAATTAATTAAAAGTAGGATTATAAAATTCAAATAAAATCTTCATAGTGAAACCAAAATTCGACGTAAAATCTATAGAAATATTTAGTATCTCTCTATTGTTTACTTGTGAAGCTGTGCGCGTGTTTTTAGACGAGAAGTTTACGAAATAACATACAGTTGGGCACACAAAAGTTTTAATTCTTCGCATTAATTACAGCGCCTGTCGTATCTGCAAAGTCAAATATTAGTGAGCGTTGGTACTTATGCAAAACGAGTAAGATTTTATTTGACTTCGGCGTAGTTTCGGCGCTGGTGACGATGTAAGCAAGACAAACATGTTAATTATCACCCCACAGCCCCCCGCCCCCCTGCACCCTGACGCACCCCTACCGACCCCCTAACACTCCCAATTATTACAGCAGCGACCGGGCGCAATGACTGAATTATTTACTGCGAACTTTATCGAACATTTGTTTTTAATTTAAAACGACTTTTATACGTACGTAGAAATTATAACAGTAATATTTTATTCATCGCGAAGGCTGAACCTGCTATGATGTGGATAGAAAGAGCTGAATAAGTAATGGACAAGTTCTGTATTATGTCCCGTATGAAATATTTACAGTGTGCTCTTTATTTCGGCGGTCATATGGACAAACTTGCCGCTTACAAATTATTTAATTATGGGTGGTATGGTGTGATCGTTAGGAGTCATAAATGTAGGCTTACTTTGCTAAGCTTGTTTTATTTAAGAAAAAAGTAAACAAACTGGATGTAGGTAAATGATTTTGTTATAGCAGAGTCTGAGAAATAGTAATAATACATTTAAATTGGCTTTTGTAGGCGATGTAGGTTTCGGCGCAAACTAAAGACATTTAATACGTTAGGTATGTAACGTGTCATTTAAATCTCGCTATGCCGCGGTCCAGGGCAGGTCCGCGCGTTCATTATGCACGGCGAAGTGCTACATAATGTTCGAATCGCTGCTACCAATTTGTTCATAATTCCCCTGAGATCCACGCATTAGTGATATACGCTTAGTCACGTACTTTCGATGCGGTAGGTGCAATATGCTAGATAGAACAAAGCTTCACGACTTTGAATATAGGGTGGAACAACTGTACAATCGTTATGATATGCTCCGAGGAGAACTTTTATATTCAAATGACCTATGCTTAGCCAAGCCTGTCTGGTGCAGACGCACCATCAGTGCATTGTGATTTGTTACGAACGTATTTACGTTTAAACTCATATAGTGATTTAGATAGAAGACGGAAATAATATTTACATGACTAATAAAATAAAGCTATATTTTCAATATGGAGCTATATGGAAACGGCAGTGAGTCACGTTCGCGTTTAATAGTACAAATTAAACGATAACACAATTACTAACAGTCCGCATACACCGACGTAGCCGAGAAAATTTTCGCCCGCATCTGTTTATAATTAATTTAGAACATTAATACTGCATTTTACGACTCAATGTCTATTGTTTTGTCTTCATATACGTTTTGAACGTAGCTCTGTTATGTTATGTTAAATTAAAATCGGTGCACAATTATTCCCATATTCATTCCTTGAGAATGGCAGACGCGCCTATCATTACTTCGTAATCAAACGTAAACATCGCGCCATAATACATTAGATTTTAACCCTAGACTGCGTCATTGTTAGCCGCCTTCGCTGTGCAGAAAATTGTTAATTTATGTAATGTATTTTATACGCCATACAGTGGCATTCTAATTTTACTAAAAAAGTTTCAAATCAATTTATTCTATGGTAGATGGGATGGGAAATAAAAACGTCGTTAGAAATAATGCAAACTAGAGATTAAATGAGACAGTAAAATAACATTTTATTATACAAAGCTTCTTACTTCTGCGCTCAGAGGTTCTTATGGTATCTAAGATACAATATTCGATTTTGGGAACTATTATTATCCTTTCGTAAACTTTTTTACTTTTTGTAAATAATCCTAAAATGAAGTAATTAGTTATTTTTCAAGTGATTTGAAGTTGGTATATTTTTTGTTAGAAAATATCAAAGTTATTTGGCCTTGGAGCTTCCCGACAACAATCATCACTCGCTTCAGAGGCTGTACTTAGTTTACTTAAATGTTAAACAGTTATCACGTACTAAAAAAATATTGTCCGCAAGTAAACATGACGTCTCTATTTTTCGACGGGTAGGTTTATGCGTTGTATTGAACCTAATATATCACATTTTTTTCATTTCATTACATTCATTACGTTTACATGGAATTAGATATTTGTTAATGTATGTTTATTAAATCACAGGTTTCTTTGAATTTAAGCAAAATACAATTTTCTTTATAGGATTAATGAAAACTCAATTTCATTCGAAGTAATTCGACCTAGTTGTAGTTATAAAATACGTTCATTTTACCACTTAACTAAAACTAAAAGCACAGTTAAAAAATTATTACGAGTACAGTATATTGCAAGAAACATTTACAAATAGTAGAATACGTTTTATATAGCGGCATGCAGCTCGTATCGGAAAAGTTTCAAAATACCTACTTTACAAACTTTCCGAACGCGGACCTGTTTAAGCGTTTTTATTAAACGGCTGTTCTCGTTTTTTAAATATATTTTTTCATATTCAAATTTCGATGATAAAAAAGTGTTACAGTATTGCAATAATCGAGTGACGCCTAACTGTTTTCGCTGCCTAACAAGTTGTCAGCGTTTAATGCGACCTGTCCTTCAAAACCTAATTGGAAGGGGTAAAATAAAAATAGACTTAAAAAGTGAACAACGAAACGCGCTAAAGTTTAAGCGGCAACTAATTAAAAAACAAAACGTAAAAGAAGCGTACTTCAGCGCGGGGAAACTGGCTTTCCCGAATTAAAACTCGTTCTTTTTCGCGCGTTTCCCTTTCGTCCAGCTAATGAGGGTTAAGGACCTTCGTGTGTTGACGCCATTTTGTTCTATTTACAACCCTATCGTATTGTGCCTCGGGCGGCGTGGACCGATTTTTTGCCAGCATTGAATAAGAGAAATGAAACGGCTGCGTTCGCGGATAGAATTCGCTTAAGATTCCTAACTCGGATGAATCAGTTCATTTTATTAGCTTATTTAATTGTCTGTAATGTTTTACCCTGCATTGGTCGTGATTGACCATTCTTCCACTAGCAATTTCTTTATTCTGAGCTACGTTTTAATTTTGTATTCATTAAGAAGATACTGTTTATGTTTTTTCTGTTGACGATGTTTCGATGTTTTCCTCATATAAAGTTACATTGTATTTATATCTTGAAATGCAGAATATTTTTGCTGGTAATATAATAAAATAAGAAAGGAAAGTATTAAATAACATCGTTATTCAAGGTCAGATAAAAATTGTTATTGTAAAGCCACTTGTGGAAAATTTATTGCCCGCGTGAAGCTTCACTTACTAATTACTTTGTATTTAATCTCGAAATTGTAAAATGAGGTATTAATATTGATACTCTATCTATTAATATTCCAGAAGTGAAAAGCTTTTTGTGCTGTTCCGTACAAAAGACTATGGGTTGCAAGCAGCTACTGTGTCCAAAATGACTTTGAAATATTCGTCAAAATCGTGATACGCCTAACAAAGCGAAATTACGAAAACAGAAAACAAAACGAAGCCAAAATAAATATTACTTTACTCGAAAGCGCGCGTTTTTGTAACGTTGCGGTAGGTTATTAAAAATTCTAAGGTATTTAGCGAGACAAACTTCAAAGGGTCTCGCCGTTTAAGCGTATGACAAGTACTTTACCTCATGCATTTTAAGTAAAGTTAGGGTTTGAACTTTAATTTTATTATTTGTGTACAAATCTCAAACTTTATATCTCCTTACGCAGTGAAATATTTGAGTTATTATACGCTTCGTCTATAATTCTAATGGCAAGATATTTTTTTTGTTTCAATTGGACTTAAAAAGATTTTAATATACCTATATGTATTTATATTGCGGTTATGACTGATGTTATGTTAAATAAATATATCTAAACTATTGAATAATCTAAAGCCATAGTACCTTTTTTTTAATGTTGGGAAATGCGTTTACGCATACCACCACCATTTAGACATATAGGTAGTTATGAGGGACTCACCGGCTCAAAATGCCAGTACTACCCACTAAAACCCAACAAAACCTTCAGACTACAACAACCATGGGGTTGCTCCACGGTCCACTCTGCAATCAGAGAAGTACCAGGAGCAACCCGCATAGCACACCGCCCACCGAAGTGGGCTTCTTGTTTTAGTTTCTTGGCTTCGCGCTCGGCTGGATTGCCGGGCATTAGTGAGCCCCCCCCCCCCCCCCACCACGACAAGGTGAACGCACGTTGCGGGAAAGCTATAGTACCTACCTGCTCTAGACGTAGCATCAAATGTAAACGATATTTTGTAAGATTAATTCTTTTAAAATCACTTAAAATTTATATAGGTATAACCTAGAAAGTATATATGTAACATAAATATTCTTTCACGACGTAAAATATATTATGAATAATATGAATGAAAAGTCGTCACCAAAAGAAAACAAGTGCAACAACCAAAGTCGCATAAGCCCATAAGATTATTACAGACGGCGCGAACGCTCCTCAGCGAGTCTCAACAATACCCTCTTGTTTACACTCCGCCCTACTTCCTTTGAACCCATGTGGGCTAAGGAAACGCGCAGTAAACAAAACTTTCTCGTAATGTTTAATTAAATTAATCAGTCGGTTGATTAGTCGATGGTCGGTAAACACGCTTTGATCTCCACAATTGTTGTGTTTAACGGCGCCCGCGCAGTTTACTTTGACAAAAGTTACAAATTATTTTAATGGCGCCTTTTTGTAGGTTTTCTAAATTTAAATATATTTCATTATGAAACTATGTATATAACTGATATTGAAACATATATTTATATGTAAATAATTTGTAAACTTAAATTATATAATAATACCGAATCATATTTTTTACACGTGGAAATATATCTTTATATTATTTTGTTTGAGATAATATGTACCTACCGTTAATTTATTTAATTTATTTTTTTTACATTTTAAGGTAAAGCTATTTAGATGTTACTATTATTTACATATCATAAAGACCTTCGAGCAAAAAATAACATATTTAATAAGATCTACGAATATACCTATAGTAATATGAAAAATTGAAAATATATTTTTTATATAAAAGACAGTGTTTTTCTATAAAAAGTCGTAAAGATACAATCTAACAATAGCGATGTTTAGCTAAAACATAATACTTATTGTAGGTGTTGCGTGCGGCCGACAGACGGACAGACGTGGCGCCTCGGATCTTTAATGTCCGCTAATAATAAATTTTGTTTAACATATAACTGTTGGAACAAATGCGAGCGCGACGCTCTGGTAGTATAATTTGAGATACATCACACTTGATGAAATTCTTTTACGTATTTATGTTGGACGTTCGTGTTATTGTTGTGCGTACTGCCGTCAAATTTATATTCTAAAAAATTAAATCTCAAAGTTCTTTCCTCATATGTTATATCACTAGTGTATCTAAATATATGTATATAATAAGAACCAAAAAATGGTAACACTAAGAAAGTAAATGTAAAAGTAATTAAGAACAAACGAACAAACATATAAGCTGGTGTTAAACCGTCACTAAATCTGGTTAACATTTAATGTTATAAAGTCACATTTACTTTTATCATTTCTTCCTTAATTTGCATAAAAAGTATAGGGATAATAAAACATATGAGTTAGAATCAGTATCTACTATATCATGTTATAACGTTCTGGACGAATGCTTAAAGTATTTTATGATTATTATAAAAAACGCAGGAACAAAGGCAGGAAACGTCAGAATTATTTTTGTTTGGAATGCCACTGCCGTTGTATGCAAAGTTTTATTGCATATTAGATGTATTTATAAGCCAAATGCAAACCCCTACCGCCTCAGCACATAATCTAATTCTGTGACCAACATTCAATCAATACAATGATTGATGAAAATTTCACCGTCATGTGACTGGGTTAACTAATAGGTACCATCCCTAACATAAAGCGAAAATTGTATTCTTTCGAATAAAATGCAATAATATATTTCAAGGTTTAATCTTAAAATAACCTATACATATAATAAAATTCTAAGTCAAATCTGTACATTAAATATTTTTTGGGAAGTCTAATTGAAATAGACATTATAATCGATACAGAGTCCGAATCTATAGTTTTTAGAACTTTTGTCTGCCTGTCTGTCTGTCTGTTACCGCATCACGAGAAAACCACTGGACAGCTTTTGATTAAATTTGGTATGATGATAGCTGGTTATCCGGGTCAACATATAGGCTACTTTTTACCGCGGGAAAATATCTCATTTCTGAGAAAAAATACAAAAACACAAAAACTGCATTGTAAGAGTATACTAATATGTAAAACTTAAGAATTAGGTTTTTGGTCATCTGAACGCGGGCGGAGCCGCGGGCAATGCTAGTCATCATATAAAATTACTTAATCATAAAGTGAGTTTACATAGAATTAATTCAACTGCTAATAGGTTTCAAAATGAAATCTCTATAGAGCTTCTAAAATATTCATGGCAGGTGGAGAAGTAACGCTAATTTAATATTTCATTGTATAAAATAAAAATAATCTTCACGGTATGACGCGTTCATGTCAAAGATTTCGAAATGTTTTCAGTTTATTCAAATCGCACGATAGAGGTTACTTGCCACTATTATCCTCATAGTGACCAGTCGCCTGTGAAATTGCCAGAAACGAAAATTGCGAAGATACTCGCAACAATGGCGCATATTTGCGTAAGTGGGTCTTGTAAACACCGGCTTAGCAGCCACTTGATTGTGCCAACTTTCTTTTTTAAAGGAAGCCATTGCAGTCGTTTGAGGAAAATAACTTTAACTTTGATCTCTAATTTTTTAATACCTTGTGATAATGTATTGTCGCTGTTCTGAACTTACCATTAACGATAATATTTACCTACGTTTTAAATTATTATTTATATTAAAGGCCTAAATCACATACATAATTTTGAACAAATTAGGTAATCACATATTTTGTATTAGAAGCTAAGAGGTTTTTCTAATGACTGTACGTTTTCTTCTCTTTTATGCATATTTTTTCGCAAAAAATACATTACCTGGCTTTTTTTACTAAAATTATATTAACTTTCAGCAGATGGTAATACAAAATTTTTATCATAATTTTTCATATATCATTAAACATTCATATTATTCGATGAACTTTATAGTTAACAAATAGAAAAATGTAGAAGCTGTTGTTTCTAAATAGACTCAAAACATAAATAGGCCTAGAAAACTTTTATAAAAAAACTCGATATTCATTTTCCACTAAAATTGTCACTGTCTGGCATTTAAAAGTTTGATAAATGAAAAAAGTTTTGGCTTATTTATTATAATTTTACCTGACTAGCCATAATAAAGTTGCCAGTGATGTTGTTTTTAAATTACCCAGCGCGTGTGTGGACCTTTTAATTGCAAGTTACGTGTAGACGTCAGTTACGGTGCATTATAAGCTATTCATATATTGATATTATGACCTCTGCTAATTGAGTTAAATACTTTTACTTTTAGAGCATTTTGTATTTCATCTCTTCTTAGTTATATAGCAAATACAACGAGATAAAAATTCAAAAAAGTTTTTGAAGTAAAAAGGTGTTACAAATAAGTGGTGGCGGGGATAGTCATAGTTTGCATAAATGATTCAAAGTGGTGCAAAGGATCGCTGAAGGCACGTACAATTCGACAAGTGCAATAAAACTTGAAAATCTGCACGCCCGCCAATATCATCTTTAGAATAATATTTATTAAACAGAATATAAAAATATAAAATAAACGGTGAAAGCTATACCTATATAAGTAAATTAAATTAAGCTATATCGAAATGTAGTCATTAGTAATATTAAATATGTATTTTTTTTATAATTTCTATAATTTTTTATAAGAAAATGAATAAACACTAGATTATTTTTATAATATTACGAGTATTAGTAATCTATCTAATCATGGAATCAGTTAATCTGCGGTATTTCTGTGTTATAAAAATAATATTAAGATAAATATTGTGAAAAAGTACAAAATAATTAAACAAGTTATTTAGTACATAAGTGTACTTAGATAGCTTTTCCTATTGTTTCTCAAGAAGATATCGTTGCTATTATGCCGCTTACTTACATTGTATTCAGCGATACGAGATAAAATCGAAAAAATCTTCGTATTATTTCTTTTTTATGTAATTATAGGTACTAATTACAAAGATTGTAACGGAACTCATGGTGCACAGTTGAACGATATTATAAAATTATGCACATTTCATATTATAATGATTTAATTACCTCACAATTTATTTGAAATCTACTTAGAATTCACGTGATGCGTGGCGATTCCAGATCGAGAGAACGCATGGCATTAAAATATACCAAAAACATGATCATTGAGCACGTATCACTTGTAGCGTTACAGCGAGACACGCTTTACTTAGAATAATATTCAGAATGAACGAGTATCATAATATGGTCTAAATTTTTATGCTAACGAGTTAGAGTATATGTAGAAGTATACAGTGCCAATACATCATGAGGAGACGTGAACAAAACTCGCGCTGACCGTTGTTATGAACAATTTCAATCCAATAAATGCTACTGAACAATGAACGGGTCGATCACGAAAAAATCATCTACAAGACGATCGTGCGCGGGAGTTGCACGAACGTAAACGGTAGTCGTGTTCGCCCGCCCGCGGCCTGACGCACAGTACTGCAACAAACATTTTGATCACAGGGACCTATTGACAGATCTAATATAGATAGAACTGAGACAATTGCTTTAAAGTATATCAAATACGCGAATTAAATATCTGTGAAAGGTTATATTAATAAATGAACTTTTAAGAACTATTGATTTTCCATCCATGGTCTCTAAATGGTCTGAAGTAGAATACAATTTTTCTAAATTTAAAGGTTACGACACACGTTCTTACTTTAAATATTATATACTTATATATAAGGCCAATACTTTAATGTCTGGCAGATATATAACGTTCAAACTTGATCGATGGTTAAAAACCTGAATTAGATATAGGGGAGATGCGTGCAAAATGATCCCCTTAAGGGAAAATCATTACTGTGTTCAAAGTTTTAGACGAAAACACAAGATTTAAATTGTTAAGAATAGTAAATTTACTTATCTTTGTAACTGTATACTTATTTGTGATGATTTATATGTGGTTTATTAGTTTCGTCATTTAAAAGAAAAGTTTAGTAAGGGATCGTTTTATACATACATGTGTATAAAACGATCCATGGGAAGGGTTAAAATGATCCCAGGGATCATTTTATACCCCACAATATTTAATATTAACAAAATAAAACACCCAGCTGTTTATTTTAATCATATGTATTGCTAAAAGCAACTAAAATATTTAAGCGTGTTATACATAACATTTTAAGTCTTGAGTTACATTGGAGATAATTTTTTTACTACTAAATCAACAAAATTAAACGTCAAACAATTGTAACAAACGTTTTAAGGTTTATATATAACAAAATATAAATAAACAAATAAACTCTTCTTCATAATTAAAAAAACAATAAAGACTATTCCTCAGGCCAATTTTGGCGAATGGGTTTACGTTTGTAAGCTCGCAGCATGATCTGTAAAAATAATAATTCAAAGTAAAAAAAACTGTTTTTAAAACAAGCTTTAATTTAAATGCTCTAAAAACGAAGAAAATAAATTTTAAAACAAATCAAACCCATCAATTTACTATATTACTCAATATGATATAAAAGCCGAGTTCCAGTGGCAATTCTTTAGCTTCATCTTCAGACCCTCGTCATCATATGTAATGAAAATTACTCATGATAAAAAAATACTAGCCCAAATTCAACTGTCCTACCATTTGCCCAGTCTCTACACCCTGGCTCCATCATCAGGTCAGCTCGATGGTATCATAATATTGAATTGTCACCGGACTAACACTAGTATGCAAAAAAAACACCGGAAAGTGGGTCAAATTTAACGTTCAAATTAAGGTCAAATGCAAAATTTGACCTTTACAAACATACATACATATATACATACAGACATACATTACAAGTTAAATAAAAGTTTTTAAAAATACTAATGGGGTAATATGATTCCAGGGATCGTCTTATGCACACGAAGAGGGATCATTTCACCTCAAACACTAAATTTCAAGACGTCGATCAAAATATAATGTTCAAATACAACGTGCGGCATTCAAACATTGCTTAAATACAGCTGAACGTTAATGGAATCCGCCAACAAAACAATATTTCAATAAATCTTAACATACAGAAAGTAATGAAACTCGAAAAATGGACTTACCATATGTTAGAAGCACGTTTTTTATTTTGTTTTAATAAAACCACGGTAAGTGCTCACACCGCCATGACACTCGGAGAGGCAACTGGAGGAGTTGCGGGGATGACGTTTGTTGCGTATTTGGATTGATGTCGCTAGTAGTTATTCGTATACGGTGGGGAATCATTTTACCTCGAGGGATCATATTACACGCATTTTCCCTATGGAATAATATAATTTAGCATAAATATCCATATCAAAATAAACTATCCAATTTTATTTCTTTTTTGCTTTCCTAGCAACAGACATGGCTATTGGGTTGTGTCTCGAACAAAATAAATATTTGTATGAGGAATACAAACGGGATTGAATGAGTGACCTCTCATATAACATACATCACACGTGATATTAAGGCAGACATACTATTACACTGCATTATACTGCACCGTAAGCAATTTAAGTAATAGTTAAATTGATTGAAGTATTTCCATGACAACGATTAAAAAAACATCAATTCCATTTAATTTATAGCAGAACACGATAGAGTCACATAAAAACCACGCCCAATTATGTACCATTATACAATATAATGTTTTCTAGGTCGCGTTATGTACAGCCTTTGATTGGCGAGCCAATAATTTTCACAGTACCTACTATTACGGAGGCTGTCCAACGCAACAGGTGCTTTCGATGATATTTTTAATAAAAAAAACTATGTTTATTTTGTTGAGCTATCAATTTAGTTGGTGTGTGCTTAGTATACTCTACCTACTATATGCTTCCTCTAAACAGATTAAGGTATACGCTTAGGTACTTAAAGATCTCTAATTCTATAAGAAGGTTAAACACATAGTATGTAATTATATATAATTAGTAAATCTTAGATACAGTTACGTAAGTAATAACAGAAATTACCTGTTCTGCCATTAATTAATACTTTATTTTTGATTTATCGCAAAAGGTTTAAAATTCGATCACAGCTGCTATAAAATATAGTATTTTAATATAATGTATTATGAAACTTACGTAATTATATATATATTGTTTAAACTTCAGTTACTCCAAATAACATGGCACAAAGATTTCACCTGAACTATATGCATGTACTTGTACGCATAAATTAGCCAAATCGTAAATGTCGTTATAAATTAGAACGCGAAAATGTAATTCTTTTTCATATTTTACAATAAGTCGCTTTATTTAAAGCTAACCAGCATTGGCCAAACTCGAATAAAGGTATAATAACTGCGCACCTTCGACTCTACTATAAACATACACCAACAAATTACATGTTCGCATTATATTTCGTACAAAACACAAGGGCTCCAATATTTTATAAAATATACAACAGTTTAAATGATAATTTATACTCCATTGTTATTTATTGATGTTATTATATGTATATTTTGCCATTGTTTCAAATCAGAGCATATTTCATGCATATAATGTTTAAGAACAAGTTCCAGTGAGAGTTGGCTGCTATAATTTTCTATAAAAATGAAAGGGCGTTACACGTTGCTTAATCTATATCGGTCGACGCCTGAATAAACTACAATATGTAAAATCAAATAGAATATATTTCTTAACAGACATTATTCTAATTTATTGCATCACATTTAAAATTAAAATGGGATGCATCAAATATGCAATAGATGCAGTGACGTTCATATCAGTAAATGTTTAACATTTCAAATGTATTTGATCTATACGGGGAAACTACCGGCGAGGTAAGGGAAGATGAAAGTAACACGTTGAAAATATAAAATAATGAATAGCCCATAAAAACTTTTAATAAAATGTGATTTTAATATATCTATTAATAAAAGGAAAAAACAGACAACAAGTAAGTAAATATTTTACATTCGTATAACTACTCAAGTATTTTCATTTCCAATTTTGCAGTTAACTTTTTTAAATTAACAACGATACATTTTTATAAATCACAATTTATTTTAAAAGGACATGGAAACCAGAAATGAATAAATGCTTATGGCTCCATCCTAATGTGTATACAAAGACGTTTAACAAATTTCCACCGACCACCCGTGATCACCTTATTTTGTAAGCGAGGGACTTGCGAACGGAATTTTAAGAATTTGTCATTTTGAAGTCAGAATTTTTTCTTAATTATTTAAAGAGGAGTATCCGAAACAAAAGGCGGCGTGTACTTTATTATAGATAGATTTTTAGGACAAAACATATTAAATTATATACTTAAAATTATAAATATTTACAATTTTTTAGAAATAAATTAATATCATAAATATCTATCAAAGCTTTTTGTTCTTAAGAGCTTTACATCGTGGTACTGCAGTATGACTTTGCATAATATAGAGATAGACAGAGGATTAAGCGTTGGTAAAGGCTTAATAGATATCTATCTCAGTCTAAGCGGTACAGTTAGAACCGTATTGGAGATGAAAATCTTCATTCATAATATGAATATTATCTCATTAGAGACAAGAACAGCAATTTAATACTCAATACCTCGAAATTGAAAAAGCAGAGTCAGAAGTATGTTATTACTTATTATTCAAAAAGGAACTAAATTAATAAAACATAAAACGCGGCAAAACGACAATTAACTTATCAAAGCCGTTACAAAAATAATAAAATTGTAGAATATTTTATTTATTTCTTTTTGATTGCCTTCATTAATTCAGCATAGCTTTCGTTGAACGACAATCTCAAATTGTTCGCATTGTTCGCTGCGCGCGTGTGCATACATGTATACACTCGCACACACTCGCTATTGCCCGTTATTTATATTTAAGACAGAGGTCGCCGTGTCGTCGGCATAAAGTAAAGACAAATATAGAAGCGCCAGAGATTCATCGCGGTTTTTTTTAATTTCATAATGACTCGGTATGACAAGAGGCAAACTATACATTTAAATATTTTGATTACATATTATAAAAACTGAAAAAATAACCGCGGTAAGTAATACAATAAGAGATATAGTATGAAATATAACAAAAACTACCTTATGATTACTTCTGATTAGTCTAATCTTTCCTAGACTTTAACTAAGTTCCTATAGATCCAAGGACTTATTAAGTGTACAATGTGTGTAACAAGCATTAGATATATCGAAATCAAAAATTCAAAGGCTTTATAGATAACCCTATAAATTTATTGGAAACGTTACATTTTGAAGAGATTTATATAACAATATTGATATATTTTTATATAAAACATTTCTTTTCTTCATTATTGAAGACTGAATAACATAATCAATAAAGAATGGCGTACAAAGTACAAAGGTAAGCGAACATTTAAAAGTGAATTCCTAACGCTAGCCATAATCTATTAAAATGTCAGAATTGCTGTCTATATACATACATACATATGTACCTTATACGGCTATTATACTTATTAAATTTTCATAAAGTAATTGTAATTGCACAGTTTGGTATTCACATATTAATATGTGAATCGTACTTTGGTATAAAAGAACCTTTAATTAATGAATTTTGTAGAACTTGAAATAAATGTGCACATAATAATGTATTGTTTTAATAGTGTTCAGTAACATAGTGTTTTGACTAATTGAATAGAAGATTTTCGATTACCTTTACGATCTAACTTTGTCGAAATTCGACTACTTACGTCCCTCGATACCTTTTGTATTTATAGGGAAAATATGTATGTGTGTTTTTTTATTTTTTATACAATAGCTTACATCGTTATATAATAATAAAAAAAATATCTAGCTCTAAAAATCGAAAATGTAGTATATTCTTTTTTATAAATATCATACCGATACGAATACTTTAAACACCCGCAATTTCGCGCGCTTGACGTGACGTCAAAGTATAATATCATACACGGAATTTGTTTAAGCAATTTGTAGCGACAAAACGCTAAACGCTCTGTTATGATATACTCTGACGTCATATTCGGTCTGACCAATGGCGTTGCGTTTCAACTACTTTGAATATCCAAATCCAATTGTAGGTGCATTTGCACTTTTTATTAATTTTATTTCCTTAATCAAAATAAATTACATTAAAAATATTAAATTATAGTTTAATTTAAAAACAATAACGATTTAAAAAACAAATACCTTAGTTTAAATCACACGCATATTCCCTATTGTGATCACTGTAATTTTAACAATAACGGAAATTCATATAGTGGAAGTCTGTTATTTTAGTTTAAACCTAACATTTTTTTACAACAGTTGATAGCATTTTTAACTTGATTAACACTTTTAAAATATAATAATTTAATTTTTGGATATAATAGAATAAACTTCTTAGAAGTTAAAAAGATACTGTCATCTAACAAATATTATAAATTTTTATTAATTAATTCGTCAATAGTTTTCAATACAATCAATTTGGGTTATGGGCATTGTATTCCAGCTCCCAAGACAGTATGTCTCTCGGATCGAGACCTATAATTGTTCTCAGTATACATGCAGCATGCACGATAATTTGGCGATAGCGAGGCTGGATATTCATTAAATATTGAAAAACAATATACTTACTGCTGGTATCATGGAAAATTAATAGCTTAACTTAGATCTACTTGTGATTTACATGATTATGAAACATTTAAGTAATATAATCTAGATTACATACGCACACGCTATAAAAAATCTTCAAAATGCAGACAAATTTCATCGGTAGATCCGAATATCTAGTTAAAACAAACAGAAATATCCAAATTTCAACTATAATATTAGTAACGAATGGTAGTGTAGTAACTTCAATAAAATAACTATCATTTAAGACCTAATTGCATTAGATGATTTAAAGTTATCGACTCTAGATGGAGAGCTTTGTTTGATAATTGAACAAGGAATATTAAGCAGGAAGGTATCGAGAGGGTTGGGCTCAATACATATGTAATTGACAGTTGCAATCAGTCTATCAATTGCACTACCGTCTGTAATCTGAATAGACTTGGTTTATTATTGAATTAAGGGCGTAAAAAATTATTGCAGGTTAAGCGAACACTATCAAATAAAGAGTAGTAAATATAAAAACAAATTTAAAATATAAAATGAATATACATAATATGTATGTCTCAAGAGCAATAGGCACTTGGCTAGCAAATTTCATAATTAATTTTTATCGAAGCTGTTCTACGATGGGTACTAGAATAGAAACTCTTGTAACTTTCACTTTGAAATCCTAATTAATGAAAAATGGCATAGTTCTTTGTGCCCTATCGTATGCATAGACAAGAGGACTTATTATAAAGTCAAAAGAAGAGGGTCAATCAAATTGCTTTTTCAATATTCATTCCTTTACTTCATTAGGGGAGACAAACAACGTTTTCACTGAAACATGAAAAATTGAGTAAGTCTGTTGCATTTGCAGGCTTTTAAAGCATAACTTACAAAATGCAATTTTAAACAGTATATTGCTCATTCTATGTGTTGTATTTAATGAATTTGTACGTATTAGTATGTACATAACCGAAAAGTGAACTGAAGTTTTCTCTATGTAATGATGTAAAATTTCTGCAATACTTTTCATTACTACCAAAATTTCATTGTATGCTTAAAACCGATACTCTTTACAGGAAATAATGAGAAAAAAGATCGAAATAAATTAATATGTAAGCAACCGGAGCACGCGTATTAGCGCGGGTTACTTCGAATCGTGGCTATTGGATTACAGGCAACGATAAATAAAGTCTAAAATAATGTTTTATATGTAAATACGGGGTATTGTTACAATAACGAGGCTTGCTAAATCATAATATGAGTTTGATTTATATCTCAACGCTCGGCTTACCGCCTCCATGGGAGGGCAATAAAAATCCTACCGAAATGTAAAGAGTACAAAACGGATTATTATTTAAAAACTATTTTGAACAAAATACTTCTTATTTCTAAGGTATTATGAATGTAAATGCTGTACAGTTCGCACTCCCTGACCTGTTGCTCGGTGTACTTCTCTTAATTGGTCACTTTACGGTGCAAAGAAACACGTAATTCATGAAATTCCAACGCGTAACGCGTAATCCGAGCATTGGAGCAGTAAAGCCATTTACAGCCATTTACTCATTATGAGTAATCGTTTTTAAATCAGCTATTATTTAACTGAAGGTTTCCTTGATTTAATTAAAGCTGCTGCATTATAACTCGAGCATCACATACGCTACATGTAGTTGATATATTGGATTAGACAGAATTACTCCATATATCTGAGATCATTAATAGGCATCTTGTGGTTCGTATACAATTAGCGTATTGTATTATAGTCAAGACGTCCATCTCAAGCGCATCACTAATTATTCTAAGGGCCAAGGCATAACACAGAGGTAACGAGGTGGTTACAATTCGAGGCGCAGTCCGTTGCAGCTTGCTTGCTTATCGACAATAAACACTTCGGATCTAGAGTAGCAACCTAATCAAATTAACGAACTAATTTCGGAACGTTCCACTGAGGAAATTCATTAATATCCTGCGTTGATGCGAACTGATGAAAAAGTTACGTATGGATGCCGTGCACTATTTTTTGTTTCAGGGGAATAATTTGAATTCCAATATTATTTTATATTTGTATTATAAGTATACATGAACTGAGTGCAATTACGACCTAAAGATGATATCGATTTGCAAGATACTTAAAATATGTTCGTAAATTAGAATATCAATTAATATTAGAACTTTATTATTGAAATATACTATACTCGTAGAATGGTCATATTTGTAAAGATAAGGTTTATATAAAAAATAAGAAATACATCTATAAATTTTTTTGTGAAATCCATCCCTTAAATGAGTAAAAGGTGGTGAGAAAGTTTATATGGGCAAGCAATTATTAGTTATGATCAGAATTACTTAAAACTTGGTATTAATGTTCTTCAATAACCATACTAATATTATAAATGAGAAAGTGTGTTTATTTGTTTGTCTTTCTTTCACGTCGAAACGGAGTTGGCGTGATTTTTTGTATGCAGAGAGTTGGAGGGCTGGAGAGTGACATACTTTTTATCGCCTGAGATTATTTCGCTCCCACGGGAAAACACGTTATAATATAACCAAAAATAAAATATTTTTTATCAGAATTACATAAAACTTGGTATTAATGCTCTTCAGTACAATTAAAGAAAAACGTGTTTTAGCATTTTTCGAAATTCATCCTATAAGGATAAGGATAAAATAAAGAATAAGGATAAAAGTTTGTATGAAACCTACATTTTTAGAGTTTTTTTTGCAGTTTTAGCGCGAGCGAAGCCGCGGGTTCTGCTAGTAATTAAATAAATACACGTTTTAGCATTTTCCGAAATTCATTCTATAAGGGGGTAAAATGGAGGGAGGATGAAAGTTTGTATGAAATTCTGTAATTGATGCACGGAAAGTGGCATTTAAAAGGGTAACACGGGTTGAGCTGTTTATATGAGGAAAAAATTGTTTATGATCAAAATTACTTGAAATTTGGTATTATTGCTCTTCAATACAATTAAATAAAGATGTATTTTACTTTTTTTTAAATTCAGTATTCGTAATTTGATCACGGGTGAAGCCGCGGGTTTTGCTAGTATTCAATATAATAATGGTGTAATTTTTAAGTATATTTTATCACTGAAGTGATGAAAGGATAACACTGAAAAAAATACTTATTAATGTTTACTTTTTCCAATTAGTATAGTATTGTCGCATACTATATGATAACTAGGAATTTGAGTTACGATCAGCAAGAATACGCAAAGCTTGGGGGAAAATTAATTAAAACGGACATTTCGTTGTTTTTTTCGATTGGATGCGAGGTCATAATTGATGGAACGGAATGGATGAGGCACATTGGTGAATAATTCTTGGCAAAAAGTGTAAAGGTAAAATAGGAATAGTGAGGCGTGGTTTTAGTACAGGGTGACTATGGTAAAGTAATATTTACGTACTCGTCCAACCTAGCACTACACTTTACATATATACACAATACATATATAGGTACATATTTTTTGACACAATTGTCAGAAAAAAATGGTGTATTTAAGTAATCCAGCATACCTATATATTTGACTTGACGTCACGTTTGGCTCAGTATGTAGAGATCCTACTTGGTGTGCCAGCGGTCGCGGGTTCGAGTCCCGCTGGGGGCATTCATGGAACTAGATGGCGCTGTGTATTAATGTGTCAGCATATTTGTATTTATTTATATATAGAGCTGTGAAATCTGCAAATTTAAATAAGGTCCCTTTTTATATTAGCTATCGCTAATGAACAACTACACTAACTACGAACAGAAATAACATATTCAAGCGTAACGTCACGTGACCAGAATATAATATAATGATATTACTAGGTACATGTTCTTGTTTACTATTATCTATTAGCGATATATGTACCTACTCGTAGATTGCACATTATAATTGATTGTAGAACAACTTACCTAATGAATTAGGGAAGTAGTGCTTAAAATTTTGTTAAATCAAAAATTGGTAATGTTATTTCCATTTCCTCGTACATAAATAAAAATGTCAGTGTTCATTTGTAAAAAAAACAATGCATGCATATTTGTGAAAGTTCTGAATCGATCACTTTGAAATTTTGACACATGTTAGTGTTTTTCCATCGAGTAACTTTTTATGGAATCTTTTTTTTATAACTAACTCGCCACTAGATGACGCCACAGTGCATCTACTTTTAGAAACGATCACAACAATGATAGTTACACTTGGGTTATTGAGTACGAAAAATATTTTCGTGCTATACATATTGTAGGGAAAATAATATATAATATATCTCTATACTATTATAATAAATTCAAACATTTCTTTGTTAATTTGTTTGTCTCAAGAAATCGTAACGAAATTTAGTTTTATCCTTGATATTTAGCTTTTTCCCTAACTTAATAAAATAAAAAATATTAACTATTTATGTCGAAGCGAAGCAAGGGCGATACATTACTTTTAAACGAGTTTCCCATATCTTGTACATATATCCATAGAATAATGTACAAGTAACTCAATAATGTTGTGGCACTTTAGCAGAAAAAATAATCGAATATATAATTAATCTTGTCGATTTCCTCCATTTAACAAGCGAGATTGAATTCCTAAATCATATCGAGCAACAAAATTTTAATATCCTGTTTAGAGATATCGTATATAATATGGTAACTTTATTATATTTATTTGAAGGATTTATTGAATTGTATATTAAAAGACATTGGCAATGATATTGGCTTTCCCAGTAAATTAGTCTTATAAGTCAGTCTTCAGGTTAAGTTATAAGTTTATCTGATCAAATCCAAGGGTTCGTTAATTTAGCTTCTTTTCCATTCCGATTCCTCCTATATTGCGTACCAGCTTTTACCCGCGTTTCCACACGCGTAATTCAATTAATATATCTTAATAAATTATAGCCTATATGTTACTGATATATTACTATACTGTAAAGTTGCATCAAAATCCGTTCAATAGATTCATCCACCTATTAACTCCCTTATAGAAAACGCACAGCCTAAATAGTTAGGTTTAAAAACAAGAAATGTCGTACCTTTTTAATGAGAGTGAGTATGAAAAGATATTAGAAAATTCATAAAAACATGAAGGTTCGTATGGAAGTCCGTAATTTTTGAATTTTCCCCTGATATGTTCAATGGATAATCAAGTACATGATAAATGTAATAAAACTCTACAAATAAATTTAACTAGATTACTACATAGTACATTTAGAGCAAGCACATTGATGCAAAATCTAGAGCTAACCTCAAAAAATATGTTTTATATGGGTATTTGACGTGTTCAACCGTAGCTACCTATCTCTGCGGACGTGTGACGACATTATATGACGAACGGTACTTTAATTAACAACAATGCCCCGGCTTAGCTCGTAATTGCTAACTATATTATACTATGTTAAAATATATTTAAAGCAACCCTGTTTCTAGCATTTTATTCTTTCAACAAGTGAACTAGTTTTCACGGATAGAAATAGACATTAAAATACTTGCCTGTTAAAATAAAGCTTCACGAAGAGTATAAAATGTACGCCTGTACATTTGTGGGTTTAAACTAAAATTTGGAGGAATAATTAAATTTAGATGAATTGAATTGGATTTTGAACTCATCACCTGTAAGGTATTTCGCTACTTGGATTAGTAATCTCTTTTGTGTGATTTTGATTTATAATAGTGAAGATAACACACACATATATATATTTAAAATTTTAGTTAAAAAAAATTACAATTGGACTATTGGATACTTTTATTTTTTAGATTATCAAAGTTTAAATTTTGAAATATAGATATTTTTTATTAAATTGAAACGTAATAAAATTTCGTCACCAACTTTATTTAAATATACCAGAGTCGCTAAGTGTTGTTTACAAAGTCCTTTAGACACCTGTTGTAGCACTGTATAGTTAATAGTTATTATCATAAGTACTTAATAACTGTTCACGCCCACTTCAGTTACTGTAAGCTGTTCCTTTAATTGACCGAGCGAGCGAAGCGTCTCTGCTTAAAGTCTGGCAAAATTTGCTTTCCTCTGTCAGTTTATTGGTAGTCCTCTACAAGTCGTATTTTACAGCCGATCTGGACGAAACTTGGTACACAGGTTTTAAGAATGTATTGAATTTTTTGTCGTCGAGGATTTTTGATATGAGAGGTACTTCCTCCATAAAGGGGTAAAAAGGGGGCTACTGGACATCTCCGCCTTATGAGATCCGTCTTGGATGGATCTTTTTTATAATATTTTTGAAATTATTAATTTGAAGGAAGTAACTTTTAAGTTGATTTCATAAAAAAATGTTGAAGTTTTCATTAAGATCTTCGGCGTGATGAACAGAATAGTTCCTCAAAAAGCAGTTTGTGCTCACAAGGTCTACTGTTAGCAGAACTACTAGTAGTTTAATGGAACAGTTAAAAAAACCGTTAACAAATTTAACTATTTATTAATTAGTCGTGTCTGATACAATATAAAAATATAGTAGGTACATACGCAGTGAATTTTCATTCCTTCCCGGTGTTATTACTCTCTAGTCTAGTAAAATGAAAATTTATGGTTCCGATCTATTTTAAATTTTATAATTAATAAAGAAAAACGTTTTCTACGAGCTATGCATTCGACTGATATAATTTCCACTCAGCTTAAAAGTTCATACTAAATTTAATAAGGCTTACATTCATTATAATAAATGCGCATTTCTTTAGTTTCTTGCTACATAAATTAGTTACAGGGAAGTATTTACTTTATATAAGAAAAAGATGGAGAGTGACATATGCTACCATCATACACGACACAAACACCGTTTGTTCTAAGAGTACTTATGATTTAGGAACTCTAGCTAACTATTTTTACTTAGCAAAAGTGATAAAACGATCATCATGAAAATATTTTGGGAGAATAATTATTAGGTATATAAAAATATTTCCAGTTTAAAATAAATGCCTCGCAAATCTGTTTTGTTGGTAACGTTGAATTGAATCCGCTGGACTATAATCAAGAGGCGAATATAGACTCGTCACGGAAATTGCGCCATTTGACGCAATTCTAAAAGGTGCCGAAGTCCCAACGAAGCGATTATTGCTGAAAAATTTGCGCCCGCCGTATGGACTGAACTTTTTATTGTGACTCATACTGACATTTACGATGAAATACTTTTTAATGAACAATTTGGCCTTATATAATTTTTCCATATGTGTACCGTGTGTTTATCTTAAATAATATGTTTTATAAATAGTAGTTCTAGTAGTAGAAACGATAGCAGTATGTCTTAAAGTTGTAAAAGAATATTCATGTAAAATAAAGTTGAAAGTATCGACTTCCACTCGTGCTAGTGTCGGTCATACTGACTTCAGTCAGAGGTTTCTTTGAAATGTCCAAATACGCATAGTAAGGATATATTAAAATTTCAAGAATATATCAGGAAATATATGAAAATAAGAATTAATTTGCTTTTTTAAGTCCGAGATTTGATATTACATATACTATGTAAAATTCACCAAACGATTTTCTACATATGTAAGATAGGTGAACTTTATCTAACGCCTGAATCGAATCTGTAATATCCGGCTTTTAACAAGCTACCAGATTGTACACTCTATACCACAACAATAAACGCTGGCTTCAATAACTTTTGTTTATATTGCTTGTTAATTCTCTGAATCGACTAACAATCGATTTCCATATGCACTAATAGCCATAATTAGAGTTCCAATAATTCGTAACCAAGTAGTTGCGCCTTCCGGATGAATAACATGCATACTACGAGTATGTACCTTAATCTTCTTTACCATGAAGTTTATGGAATCTATAGTTTAAAGTACATATAAAATTACATATTATCACCAGTCATATCTTTATTATTATGAGAAAATTAAAAAAGGTGTAATTACATTCCAAAAAGACACAAAAATATTATTATGTTATTAATGGGTCAGTAGTTGTGGATCAAATAGTTGAAAGAGGGTGGACATGGAGAAATTAGAACTATCAACACGTAGTCTACGGTAGAGCAGGACGCTACGTCGGGCGTAGTAGCGCTACATAAGCTCCGTTTCTCTCATAAGAATGTTCTGAAGTTTATTTTTAGTTATACTGGTATCCTTAGACGTTATATTCTTTTTACAAGGGTTACAATCTCGATGTACCTGTTTCTATATCCGTATACGAGTATTCTTTATACTTATATTCGGACACGAGAAAACTTTCAATTTAGCATTTACTAATCTTATATGTAATATGGTAACATCTATTTTACATATTAAATAACAGTGTATCCCCGACCAAGAACTCGTATCGGGCTTGACATTCCTGTAATGGCGCCGCGATCGGCAAAAAATCTTTCATTATTCAAGAATTTACTTTACGCGAAGCATACGGTGGGTTATTAACAATTCTTTTAATGTTGCTAACAATGTTAGTTTTTATATGATGGGATTGTTGGGGTAAAACACCTAGTAACATGGAGTAATCGCAAGTAATTCCTGTACTAGCATTAACCTTTCCTTGGGGTGGGTGGCCGCGAGGGCGCACAGGGGTGCCACTACATTGTTACGTAGACATTTAAATAAAATAAAATATTCAGCCTTTCTATTTTACATATTTATAATATATAAGCTTATGTAAATTTATTCGTTATAAATTCAAACAAGAAACATATAAGCTCATATTTTGTAAGTACATAATATATTGCTATAAATATACTAATGTGAATTGTAGTTTTAATATAATAAAAGTTATTTTAAAGATATTATCTACACTTAACAAATGTAGTTTTAGTAATTTCGCGTAAATAAGCCGTGGCCGCGACATGTTAAAGTTGTAATAAAAGTGTAATAGTTGGGTTTATCGCTGATTTAAATATAATGTACGAGAAATTTAAAGTAAGTAAGGGTTATGGACTAAAGGGTTATTCGAGGTCTAATATTTAAATGAATTGTAAGTGGATTCAATTTAGATTAAATATAATTTACATAGTAATTATAATTTAGTAATAAGAGCAATGCCATTGTTTTGGGAGATATGTGAATATTTGAAATATTTAGTTATTGTGCATAATAGACATTAAGGGTTCGATACTGAATACAATTAGCATTTGTTAAAACGATTATCATATAATATATATAACAAGGAATAAACACAAAATTTCATTGCAAAATTAATTAAGTAAAAAGTTATGCTAAATACGTCAAAGGATTTCACGTGACGCGTTAGCAAATAAATACTAGATTGAGATGACTTGACACCTCAATCTAGTATCTAGACTTGACAGAGTGGTGCCTTGACAGTTAAGCGAGTCTATTTTAGAGTAGATATTTTTCGTGTATCCAACGAAATCTGTATAAATAGAAGTAGCCGGGCAAACCGGAAGGGGAACGTGGAATTATTCGGGGGTCGCAGCCCTAGCGAGGGGAATAAAGCCGGCTATCGCATACTTGATGTTATCATAATGATTATTAACATGTGAAACGCCGTGCCAGGCACCGGCGCGCGCCCTAGATATGTTTGACATCAGCCAGTTATTTTAATACAAGCAATTAGAGGTTTCCACTATTCGCGCAGCAAACTTTTCGATTAGTCTGTGGTTGTCTTTAAGTGGATTTTAAATTGCTCGATCGATCGATGGATAATGTTTCACGAAAATCGGTCGTATTTCGTAGAAACAGCGGGCCGGGTGCGCGAATATTGCCTGCAGTCAGAAGGGCAGTTTGGATTTCTGCCTTGTAATGGTATTAAACTTATTGTTTAAAAGCTATTGAAATATCTGTTCAATAGTTTTTATTATAAAGTTTTATCAAACTTTATATTAATTAGAGTTTGTAGTTTTACCTATAATAAGTGTGGCGTCGCATTCGTTCAACGATGTTTTATTAAATTACGTCATATTTTACGTTCTTGTCTTTAGATTTGCTTTTTATATTTATAAAATTTTCAAATAAATATTACTTTTGCTTTGAGAACATTTCAAATGCACTGGAATCAAATTAATTTCAAGACTGACGGTGCCTGAAAAGGCGTCATTATGAGCTTTACAAGCCAGATTTAATTCATTTGAGCTTCGGAGCTTAGTCATCTAGTTATGTTACGCTTTGCTAAATAAGCACATATGCCTCTTTTTGGTCTATTTATCCGCAAACAGTATACACTATTAAAATAAAATGTACGAGAGAAAAATCATGAATTTAACTACAATTGTAGCTATGAGAACATAGATTAAAATCTGTATTAAAAATGTATGAAACCGTTTAAATTTGACTCTAATTCTAGATTCGTAACACTATTTCCCAATATAGTTTTTGTCGTACATAAATCCGCATATTTTCGCTTCACTAAAAGGCACTGCTCTTTTATTCCTGCAAAGCATGTCCTTTGGGATACGACTATACGCACGTCAAATGTTAGACAACAGAACACTTTGTATAGGTGTTTAATATTTTGCAGGAAAGTATGGAAGTATAAATATGTTACATGCATGTTGGGGTTCACATAAGTGCAAAGCTGTTGTAGTTATGTGTCTTAATGAAATAAGAAGGCTGAATCTGCACAAAGAGTTTTACAAAAGGGTATTTAGTCTCACCACAGGTGTGATTGGGATACTGTAAGGTTTTATGCCCTGTGAAGTCAAACGTTTTTTTGACGTCCTGCTGTGTGCTGGATTAGCGCCTGTATTTGTTGTTTAAATTTCGTTATTAGCTGTTGATGTAGTTATTTATCTTAATGAAGTAGGGCTGGATCTGCACAAAAAGATTTACAAAAGCGTATTTAGTCTCACCACAGGTGTGATTGGGAAAATTTGATGCCCTAAAAGGTATGATAAAGGTTTTATGCCCTATGAACTCAAATGTTTTTTTGACGTCCTACTGTGGGCTGGATTAGCGCCTGTATTTGTTGTTTAAATTTCGTTATTAGCTGTTGATGCAGTTATTTATCTTAATGAAGTAGGGCTGGATCTGCACAAAAAGATTTACAAAAGCGTATTAAGTCTCACCACAGGTGTGATTGGGAAAATTTGATGCCCTAAAAGGTATGATAAAGGTTTTATGCCCTCTGAACTCAAATGTTTTTGTGACGTCCTGATGTGTGCTAGATTAGCGGCTGTATTTATTGTTTTAATTTATATTTTTACTCTATATTTAGTTAGTAACTTTTTAATGACTATTTCATAATGTAACGACTCCTAATAATAATAAATTATGTCTTATACATATTTTCTATGTTCAAAACTATTGACATTTCTGTTTGTATCATGTAAGCTGAGTATCTCGCTCTACATTTTGAATCTGTAACTATGAACACTTATAGAACAACTGTATAAACTTCTAAAAGTAAGAAATGTATGTAGCGAATTCTGTAGTATTTTCATTATATATTTTTTACATAAAGTAAGCGCACAGCACGATTGCTTATAAGTTGTGCCGGATGCTGTAGGGTATAAACAAAATGAATCTTCAGAGACATCGAATGAAATGACAGTTAACTGAATGTACGTAATCCCATTCGCATCATGTGGGTGAGTCCGAATACTGATTGAGGTAAATTGTATTCGTAAGACGTATAAGCCTATTTGAGGATTGCGTGTGTTTGCATTGACTGAGCTGTGGAGATTCTACATTACATTCGGGACTATCGAGTAGTCTACAACAATATGTGATGCCCCGTCGTACATTCAAACTGTTATGTCATAACAATAACCGTAGTGCGATTCCTCACTCCACATCTCAAAGTAAAAGCTGTGCAAAGTATCTAATATGTATAATATGTTAAACTGTATTTTTTTAATTTATTTAAATGTTAATGAGTATAAAAACCATTAGTCGGCGTCTTTTAATAAACACTTAATGCTAAATTAAAATGCCAACCACCTTAATTTTAACTTGACACTCCACGACGCTATGACTAGACACCTTTGAAACACATTTAACTAATACGATATAAGTCTGTAAGGGTGGAAATATGACATGAATAGGCATAGTACTCTACGTTGATATTAGGAGGGAAAATGCAAAAGGAAAATCTCGTGCATGGCCATTAGAGCTTCGCTAGTTGTATTATGTACGTGCCAGCTATTCGGGTGCTCCAAGCCCACGCCTTTAAAAAAGACGATATAAAAATTGACAGTGCGCTTTTATTCCGAACCTCACTAGGTTATGGTAATCTATTTTGTGGCCAGTATTAAATTCATTTTATTTTGACGTCAAATCATATATGTAATATTAAAAACATGGAAGTGTAATTGGATCATTGGCACACATTCCGCTTTAGGGTTAAAAGAAATCAGTACTGCAATTAAATATTTATGATTTCGGAAAGTTTTCTTAATTTGCATTACCTTGTTTATAGTAGGTTTAATTTTGATGTCGCTTTTTATATGTTTTCGTAGGTAGTGATTTTTATTCCGTTACCACTCAATTTTTCTGGTTTCTCCATTATTCAGCAGCACATGCCAAGTAAATTATTTCTAACTAGCTGTTCTAAGAACCATATATTTGTATATTGATTTAATTATTTTCGCTATTCCTGTTTGTTTCTTTTATTTTATTCCCATTGTTAAAGACAAAATAAGTAAATTTTTTGTCATGTTTATTTTTTAATTATTTTTTTTTTGTATTTTTATCAAATAATAGTAGTAATTATAAAAAAACTTAGACATTATGATACCTATATAATATTTCATAACCATAAATACTTTAGCAAGTTATTCTTTTAATAATTACCAGCGACTCATCCTCGATTCGCTCGGGTTCGTTCCTGGCTTGATTCCCCAAACATACTTTCATACCCACTTTCACCCCTTTAAGGGACTTCCGAGATAAAAAGTATCCTATGCCCTTCCCAAAGTCTCAAACTATCTTCGTACCAAATTTCATCTAAATCGGTTCAGTAGATCCAGAGATTACTTCCTATATCGTCACAAACTCACAAACTTTATCTCTTTATAATATTAGTGTACATATGTAGATAACAGTATCTATAATAATTTAATTTTACTTTCATTCATATTACACCTATAATAACGACATAAGCACTCAGTGCCTAAAATAAAAAAATCTACATAATATAGGGTTCCTTATAATGAACATTGTTGCGAATAAAAGCTTGTTACAACTAAAGCGTCAGTTTTTATTCGATACTATTACCTCGCTATTTATTAAGAAAACGAAATTAAAAGCTTTACTCTTACAGTAGAATATTGCTTATTGTCTGCATCGATTCAATTTAACCCCGTTGTAGCCATTCAAGGCACGAGTGTAGCGTTTGACAGCTCTGAGCACTTTCACTTTAGGGCTTAGATTTTGATAACAATGTTCCTGATCGTGTTTTGTTAACACGTGGCTATGAGTGCATGTGGATAGTTACTGCATCAATCGTAGAATAATTTTATATTATATTTTTTCTTATTATTTTTATATTATTTATATGTATTAGTTAGCTGACAGACGTTGTCCTGTTCCTATTAAAAAAAAATTCCGCCACCTTTTACGTCAATAAAAATAAAGAAAAAACTATCTGCTTTTTGATTTTGGAATTTATTTACTGTAATTTTGTAACTGTTTTAATGCTTTTCCAAAAATTTTATTCGAAATAAAATAAATACATAAAAAAATAGCCAGTACGATTCAGCCGTTCTCAAGTGATGCACTTTCAGAACAATATTTCAATTTTATAATATAAAAAAATAAAGAAAAAAAATCCAAATATCTTGCAGTTTAAAATATACTGTTCTGTAGTAATTAAAGTCTGATCAACAGTCAATTCATGTCATAAATGTCAATAGGCGGTTTTGGGTTAAACCCGTAATACCACGCCGGCCTAAATGTCGATTTTCAAAGACAGTTTTGACAACATTACCCGTGTAATGTGCTGGATTCGAATTAACTGTGTTTTAGTGTGAATAAATTTTTTTTAGTTTACCTCTATTTTGAGTATAGATAATAGGTAGATTGTAATTTTTAATAATTTAATAATTGTACTTCAATATGAGCTCAAATTACTATGATAGATTTATAGTACAAAATATTTTCATTTATATTATATACGTAAAGAATTTTATAATATTTCATTTGAGTAATCAAATTATAGTATTTTGATGAAGAATACTTGTGTGCGTCGCTAGATAAAATCAAAAACCACGCGGTCGAGTGTCACTAGGATGTGATGTAACTGACGTCACCGGCTTTAATATTCATATAGAAAATATTAGGCGACAATGAAGGGATGGGGGGTATCCGGGGGTCACCGATCGACCCCTCACGCCGATGGCCACTCCAACACGCTCTGCTCGCCTTTAATGAACTTTATGTCGCCGGCCGGAATAGGAGCACACTTCTTTGCGCTTGCCGCTATCGTATGTTACTCGGAACAAAGCACAAGTGAAGTCACTTAGAAAGGGAACACTTGGCACTTTTGCTCTTTCTTATTGTTTCGCTTTTTGAGATTTGATGGATCGACGGTGGCGTGTAGTGCGATCGGTCGAGTTAAACATAGCCTGATGCATCGGTGCAAAATGAATGTGAGAAAATGAAGTCCCCATGATCTGATTCCTTCGTTCTAAGATAATAAATACATGGACAGAATTCAATCCAGGTGTCAGCTAGCTGATACACCGCGAACGCTATTTGATTAGTGACTCCTGACATTGATGACCAACTTCTACACTCTATAGATTTGCCGGTCGTGCCTGGATGACATGTGACGGTGTACGATAAAGGAACGATAATAGTTTCAATTTCCAGTGAAATTGGATTGTTGTTGGCGACGGAATTGAGGCTCTACGACTATTAACAATGTGATGAGTTGGCAATGAACATTAACAGCTCTTTATTATAACGAGATGTCTAAAGTTTAACCTGACGAAATTGGCACCTGTGAATGTAATATCAAATTATGGCGGACTGTGTGAGTAGTAATGGTATGTTGTAATTTAGTTTGTATATATTATATTTTATACAAACTAATTTTTTTTCTTAGACTTTTCTATATCACACGAACTCGCGGCTCCGCTCGCGCTAAAACTACAAAAAAAAACTCTAGAATGTAGGTTTCAAACAAACTTACATGCCCTATTTTATCCCCTTATTGGATGAATTTTGAAAAATCATAAAACACTTATTCATTTAATTATATTGAAGAACATTAATACCAAGTTTCAAGTAATTCTGATCATAAGTATTTTTTTTTGGTTTGTATTATAACTTGTTTTCCCGTGGGAATGAGATAATCTCTCGCGATAATCTCTCGCAGTAAAAGTAGCCTATGTCACTCTCCAGCCCTTCAACTGTCTCCACAGAAAAAAAAATCAAGTCACTCCGTAATTCCGTTTCCACGTGAAAGATGAACAAACAAACACACTTTCATATTTATAATATTAGTGTGGAAGTATGGATATGGACACTTATCTTTGAAATCTTTTTAGTATTTCTGTTTATTTTTTTATAGATGAAAATCATTTGACTAAAATATATATACTATATATATATATATATATATATATATATATATATTATATATATATATATATATATATATATATATATATATATAAACTTTTTATTAGATATATGAAGTATTTAATCTCAAGGGTAACAAAATATTTAAAAAAAGAACAATATTGTCATAATAGCATGTCGTGTGCCGATCCTGAGTATTTTAATAAAAATGTTTCCTCGCATCCACCTTGTTAGCAGTTTTAACGTACGTCAAACAAAAATTTGTAAACTGGAATTATTATAGCGGATACGGTAATTTATAAAGTTAAAGAGTTGTTTTATTAAACTTCCGTTTAGTGCTCGGTTGTAGTACGGTTGAAAAAAATTAACTCGATTGTAAAACGATTTTAAGTTATGTTTATTATTTAGTAAAGGCACAATCATTGTTCCCTATCCCACTTCCCGTCCATGTTTGACACTTGAGGTAGCACAACGCTGCCTCGTGTTTTCACTCAATTCCATATGAACCTTCATGTCGAAAATAATAAATATTTGCTTATTCGGACCCAAATATTCCTTAAAAGAAAAGAAACCAGAAAGTGGCTATTTTGTACAAACGAATATTAATCACTTTTGCAAGACTTATTATGTATATGTGTTTTATATGAAATTTTTGATTTGACATAGTAATAAAGCTATTGTTATTTAGATTTGTGATATTTACTAGGGTGTATTCGTTTTTTGTAGTCTGTTATTTTTTGTGTCGAGGAACTGCCTCGGCGGTGTAGTGACTAGCATGTACGGCTGCACACCCGGAGGTCCTGGGTTCGAGTCCCGGGTCGGGCCAAGTTTAGTTACTGAGTCTTTCTGTATAGTAAGCCTCAGTAACAGCCCGGAGTTTGTTGGCGGTGTTTCACCCCCGTGCCTCGGAGAGCACGTAAAGCCGTCGGTCCTGTACTTTATCTCTCACCGGTCGTGTCGAGTAGTCGTCCCACCGGAGTATAAGAGTGACAGGAATAGAGAGTGCACCTGTGGCTCACAGTTGGCTCGTCCCAATGAGATTGGCCGCCGTGGCTGGAATCGTTCAGGAGAACATCATCATTATCATATTTGGGTATTATAACCCCGTATCTTTGCCATTTGTGAGCTGATTGTAATGATATTTTAATGAATACATATGGACATATATTTTTATAACTCGAATATATCTACATATTCAAAGATTTTGATGACAGTATTCCTTTTAAGTTAATAATTAAGTTAAAATGACAGAACTTAAAATGTAAACTTGTTGAAAGTTTAGTTTTACACGGAAATTTATTGTCCACTGGAAATTAGGTGACGATGTCGTTCAAACACAGATTTCACATACAGAATATTTTAAACATTTTTTTGAAAAATACCTCGTAATGCAATTTATAACTTATTGTATCTATGAAAACGTATTATCTAAGCGGAACTGATACTATATCGAGTTTACAGACCTTCGTAGCTACAGGTGGTGTAGTCAAATTAGGCCCAGATCTTTAATCCAATAATAGT
Organism: Brenthis hecate; assembly: GCA_951806755.1. Lineage (NCBI taxonomy): Eukaryota > Metazoa > Arthropoda > Insecta > Lepidoptera > Nymphalidae > Brenthis > Brenthis hecate. Next base: position 10,265,374 of record OX638251.1, read on the forward strand.
TTAGTCTTCATAAACAAAGCTCAATGGAGTATAGGCTTTATACAGGTCTAGGCTAATCTAGGTTAGCTTGGATTTAAAGCCGTTAATATTATGCCGTGCTATTATACTAAACCAAGGGATTTGTGGCTTATATAACGGTCCAATTGTTAATGAAACTATTTTTAGTTCATCTAATGCATCAATGAAAATTGTTTTGAAGATTCTTAAGAATGTCTTGTAAAGCCATGTGTGTCACAATGCTAACTATTAATTAGAGATATTTTATATAGTGAACTAATACTAACTAATACGCTTTCTAGTAACAAATGGATTTGAAGGCAAATAAAAACTTATCTATAGGCACAGATCATATAATGCTATAGGTATATACGAGTATAATAAAATTCTTAGTGAGTCAAATCTGTACATTAAATATTTTTATTGCAAAATTTTATTAAAATAGTCATTACTATCGATGCAAAGGCCGAATCTATAGTTTTTAGAATTTGTAAATGAATGCATCACTAGAGAACCACTGGACAGATTTGGATGAAATTCAGTATGATAATAGCTGGTTATCCGGGTCAACATATGAGATACATTTTACTGCGGAAAAATATCTCATCTCTGAGAAATCTAGACTAAGCATTAAAACGTAACTAGGGACGAACCCAAGCGGAGCGAGGGTGAGTCGCTAGTTCGTAATAAAGAAATGGTGATTGTTTAAGTACTTTAACTTTACTACCCGAATATAGTGCGAGGTTTGTCCTACTTCTGATAGCTTGTAGTTTATATACTATTACTTTCTTAATATGAGTTTATAAAGTTAAGGCAGTAGTTTTATTCTCCCATTTTAAGAAATTACAAAGTTGTATTACAAATAAAAATATATATATTTATTTTACAAATATATTTCATCGCCGTTTTATATTGGTAATTTAACACAACGCAAACGTTATTTAATCATAATATGTAGGTACATAGATATGTAAATCTCTTCGAACCGCTCCAGGCTGAGTTCCCACTTACCGAGCCCATATGGCACCACGAATTTAGGAAAAAAAGATAAAAAAATTACTTATGTTGAGTACAATTTTTTTTTATTAGAATAATATTAAACAGTTAGGTAAATATATATCACAAAGCTCTGTTTTTTTATATTTTTCATCCAAATTTGTAAGAATAAAAATTAAATTTCACTTAAATTGCCACTAAGTGGTCAAAGGCCAGAAGAAGATAACATAGATAAATAATAAGCAATGGGCGCTACATATTTAGCTCTTTCAGCATTAAAAACAAAAGACCCTATTAATATTGCACACCAATTTATTAATGATTAAGTGATTCGCGCAATTATTATATTTTAAATTTTTGATTAAAAACATGGAGATGGACCTGGACGGTGATATAAAATTTGCCTGAGGGCATCCGGTTGTTCATAACATCGTTCGACATGGTATAATTTCAATTAATATATTATCTGCACATATTTCTTGTAATAATTATTGTCATAATAATGACAAGTAAAATGGCATAATTAAATTATACCTAATTAAAAATAGCATAATGGTTAATTATATGAAAAGTTTTATAATAATAAAGAAGAAGCTACGTAATATTTTCGATGCAGTTTATGTGGTATGCTAAAACGTCACTTACAGACCACCTCGTACAAACATCTATATGCCTCGAAGCGAGCCGACGTTTCCGAAAATCAGTTATGGTGAGGTCGCAAAATGATGAATCAACAATTTTGACTTGACTGCCTTGTGGGAGGGGGAGGAGGGGAGCAGCGGAGGGGGTGGGGGGCAGATCGATCCTACCTATTCCGTGGTAATTAGAATCGCGCCGCTAAATACGATTTTACTGTTCAATTTTCATATTTCGCACTTCTTTTTCTTGGACTGGAAATGATATAACGTTTGTTTTGTTCGCTACTAATTACGTCTAGTGGTTTTATAAAATTGTTAAAAGCCATTAGAATGTATCCTATAGTAAAAATCACATTATGTAAATGCAAAATATACTTTATTTACCTAAAAGGCTTGTTTTTCATTTACTGAGATAATGCTACAATACTATGAGAAGTGTACAATTTTCTTAGAGTTGTAATAGACTAAGTTGCATATAGTGAATTACTAATACTTTTTTTCTGTTTTAATAATTATTATAATGTCATATTAAAAATATCTTGGATGATTTAAAAAATAATAATTAAGGAAATTTATATTTTATAGAAAACCTTACACCATAAAGACATCGGAAAGGCGTGAAAGTTATAAATGGCCTTGATATAATCATCAAAGAGTTTATACCGCGTGAAGCGGAAACTCCATAGGAGCCTGATAAAAGACACCGACGATAGTATACGTATACATATATATATATATATATATATATATATATATATATATATATATATATATATATATATATATATATATATATATATATAGTGCGATTACGATATATACGTAATATACTTCAGTGTGTTCCAATCATTATACTAAAAATAAAAATGTATTTTGATCCTTATTAATTTTGTAAGTAGGTTCGTACCTACTTACAAAATTAATGAGTACTACTAGACTTCGTAGTCTATCGTGCTATATTATGATTAGATAAACTTTATAATTTTGTTTGTTTGTGTCTCTCTTACAAGAAAATCTTTATATTTCATTTATTAACTTTAAAAATTCGTGCACGCATATAAAGACATGTGTGAGTAGTATATATTTAGCGACGTTACACGTACATATGTATGTATATAGGCCCAGAGCGGAGAATTCAGTAATAAATGAAGGTAATAATATGAAACATGAGAATAATGTAATAAGAATTGGATTATATTTTATTGTATGACGTCACAATTATGTCATGTCGCGGTCCGTTCGTCCTCTATAAGTATACGATATTACATAAGTGCAGTCGCGTGCAGATAGCACTAATTTAGTATTTGAATTTGTAAGAGCATTGAGGATGCGGCCAGCCATTTATTTCCAACTATATAATGACTATAATCTGATTTAAAAACGATATTTGAAAATATTATATTGATGACGAGCGTAATAAAATCACATTACTCCACTACACCGACGTTGCATGACATGAATTTCGCATAATTGCAGTATAATTCCGTTTTACGATCATTACTAGATACAATATATTTCTTCCGCGGTTTTATTTGAATTCTATAATCGCGTGTTAATGTAACATTTTGTTATAAAAAATAGGTTATAACGGTTTCATGATTATTTGACGGAACGAGAGAATCAAAGAAGCGGAGTATAAATAATTAATATTAATACTGGGCGACCGTTCACAAAAAACACAATCTGTCTTATTTTATTTCGACTCCGCGGTACTTTCGACTGTAATAAATTATTTATAATTAGAAACAAAGAGTAAAAACGAAATTACTTAGTGATCAAATATAAATTAGCATCAATATAGTATTTTTAAATAAAAAATATTGGTCATGCAACGTATTAGTTAAGTATAAAACGCAATCAATATGGTAATTGACCGGTGAATTTATTATCAGACATGAAATATTAATTATGATTCTGTGAAATCTATACTTATGTAGTCAAGTTGACATTTAACTAGAAGTGTCCCCGCGAAGCTGTTTGAACAGCAGGTGGCAGCAGACAGTAGAAGGTAGAGTAAAGGAAAAGCAATAGCTGGTAAATCTGAAAGTTCGTGGCAATTTTGCCCGGTAGAGTCGCCGCTACAAAGAGCCATGCGTACAAATCCCGGGCAAGACATTTTCCGTACTACGGCCACCAGTCTCTTTGTACGAGCGCAATCAGCCGCCGGCGTACCCAGCAATTATTCAAAATACATCAGGCAATATTAGATAGGTGGGCTGGCCGATGCGTTTTGCATTGCGAATCAGTCGGACTTTGTGGAACTGCGAGTGCAACTGGGGAGTACTAGTGTTTATACGCCGTCACCGACAGATTGTGGGGCCAGCCTTTTGCTAAATTGTCAGCACACTTGGGGATTGTCGATGGCGGGACCACGGCTAAAACGTTAATGGCCCCCGTTATCACAAAATTACGTCAAGGCAACGTTCGCGTGAGTCGGCAGCCAAATGCAATCGTCGGTTCGACTCCACGCCGATCCATCTACCAGATATCACCTGCGCTGTTATCTTTATGTTATAGTTAATGCTTGTTTTCATGTTTTTTCTTTTTTACATTTAATTCATACTGTGTTTTTATAATTATGTATAATAATGTAAAAATTATAACAATGTAATAGCTTATTCAAGTTTAAAAACAATAGATGAAATTTTATATTTTAAGATTATAATTTTATCCCGATAAAGTAATCTCTGAAATAAATAGATTCCAAAGGAATGTAGAAAGATAATAAATATAATTTAAAGCTTCCCATATAGTTTCAAACTGAAACGATTTTCTAAGGCAATAAGCGTAAAATGCGATCGAGACCTTTAATGTGACGGAGGTTTCTCGTCCAGATGAAGCAAAGACGGCAGTGGTGGTTCGTCGATGTAGTAATCAATGTCTAACGACGCTCAAAATGCCCCTTGAATTTCGGGGCGTAAATAAAGGCCATTACAATACAAATGATCATTGGCGAAATGTTTAACTTGAGGCCTGTGTTCGCTCGCATTAGTATTCCCTTTGCGCAGTTTGTAGCCGTGCCGTACATTATTTGTATACACTAAGCATGAAATGTTGCCAAGCAAACGTGTACTATTTGCGTGGAGGTTTAGAAAGCAGACGCGGGGGAGAAGGGTGGCGACGGTGGCTGCCGGGCCCCCTTTGTACTCCTCTCCTGTGCTGCGCGCCCTCCCCCATGCGTGCACGGATGAGGAACACTCACCCACTCTGAGGTTTCAACATTCCATACCGAAATGCATTCAATTGCAATATTTTTAGACAAATGGAAAAGGAACGGTGTCCCCGCGCACCCTTTGATAAAAACTTAAACGGACCGATTTATTTCATATTTTCTTTTGTGGTTGCTAACTTACCGACAAGACGCGAGTGGACTGAATCCAATTTTTATTAAGCTTTCGTATAATATTGGCCGGAAGATCTCAGTCAAATGTATTGACTCATAGACAATTTATATAACTATTTTGCCTTTGTATTGTGTACTATTATTATTGTCATAAGATATTGGAATTGACATCTTTGAAATTCTTTTTAAAAATAAAAATAAATGGTTAAATGTGTTGCTAAGCGCAAAACTCGAGAACGGCTGGACCAATTCGGCTAATTTTTTTTTTTCAAATATTAATTTAAATCCGAGGAAGGGTCTTATGAAGAGAAAACTTGGAAAAATTTCACGGAAAGACATAAAAAATCAATATTTTCATCTTTCCTTACTACTACTTTATAATAATTATGAACGCACCCTTAAAATTAATATAAACTACATATTTCAATGTATCTGTAAATTAGACGCTTTCTCTTTCTACGATATACCTACAGTTTGACTTTGTTTGTTAGTCCCTTTTTCGCGTGGAAACAGTGTTTGGAGTCATTTTTTGTGTGGAGATAGTTGGAGGGCTGGAGAATGACATAGGCAAATTACCGCGAGAGATTATCCTATTCCACGGAAAACATGTTATTTTTATATGCTATTCCATACTAACCGTTAAAACGTACCTAGGAATGAACCCGAGCGAAGCAAGGGTGAGTTGCTAGAATTGAAATAAAAATAAGGTGAAGGATTTTTGAAATTGTTATTTCAGTTGAGAGTATTATATTTTGTTAAATTTATATTTAAGGTATTGCTGAACATTAATATCTGTATAGACATTTCAGTAATATCTAAAATATCGAAAATAATTTAAATCAATATCCTATATCACAAGAATCAGTCTATTGTCAACAATGCGAGACACGGTGAAATCTAATTATCCATTAGCCCTCGGTTTCCTATCGAGTGCACACGGTTCCTGACCTATCGCGAATGTAATCTAACAAACATATACATAGTTACTTATGTACGTACGAGTTACGGCAAAATTTAAAGTTTCCATTGATCAATTAATATCTATAGTTAGTTACACGTGTTAACGTATTGAGTTTTTAAGTGAGTTTTTTCGTATTTATGTGACCAAGAAAGTATTGTTAATAATAACGTTAGATTGAATAAAATTTGTAAATGCTTTTTATTCGTAATAAATAAACATTATTATTGAATGTAAAGTAATATTACTATATTAATTATTCATTTTATGTTAGTAATAAAAAAATACATTGAGACTGCATTTATGTCCCTTCACTAAGTTTTGTATGAAGTCATATACGATATTCATTAAATTATGAAACATCCAATAAAGCAAGTATAACGGTGATAGCGTTATATATCAAACCGCAATAATCACTTTAACGTCAACCAAAGAGCCATGGTGGTAGGCGCGCACAACACTATTTCTGTGACAAAATCTAATCTTCTATGTATTAGCCCTCACAATTCTGTCGTGTACACGAGTTTTAGTAATTCACGTATTTGAAACGTTTATGCAAATTGGTTATGTAAAAGCAATCTATACGTATAATAAAACTGTAGAGGTCGAATGTCTGTACATAGAAAAAAAATACCAAAATCCGAGGAAGGGTGATGTAATAAGAAAAATAGAACAAATCCAATGTTTTTTTTTCAAATTTTTTGTTTCTCTGTCTGTCTATTTGTACGGGCTAATCTCCGAAACTGTTGGATCGATTTAAATGAAATGTTGTATGATGGTATCTTATATTCCCGGTCACCATTTTAGATACTTTTCATCCCGGAAAATTAAAGAGTTCGAGTGGGATAGATGAAAACTATAGTAACTTATACAGCTTAGTACATAAATACTACTGATTAGATTTAAATGAAGCTTTACAATAATATAGTTCATACATAAGAATAATAAATACTATGCTAGGCTACTTTTTATCCCGAATAAATTTACGATTCCTGTGGGATAGATTTATTTTTGTTTGTCCAGAGGCGAACCCAAGCGAAGCCAGGGTGAGCCGCTAGTCTATAACAAAATAGTAATTTAGAAAAATCTGTACATGAAATATTTTTAACGTTTTTCGTGTCACGCAAAAAGTACAGAACCGATTTTGACTAAATTTTGTGTAGTGATAACTTATTATTCGAGTCAACATTAAGGAAACCTTTTACTACAGGAAAATGTTTCATTCTCACAGGAAAACACAATAAGTGGTTACGGGTACGAGAAAATTCTTGTTAGAGGTCTTAAAAAAGCCTACAGAAAAATCTGGAATATGTCTATCTCCTAAGGTGCACTTGCAATAACTATTTTTATCCAAACAATATTATAAAGCGAAAAAAAAAATAGTTTTGTTTGTAATGGATAAACTAAAAATCTGTTAGACCAATTTAGATGAAATTTGGTATGAACATAGTTTGAGATCCTGGGAAGGACAAAGGATCGTTTTTATTCTAGAAAGCATCCCATGAGGGAGTGAAAACGGGTTGAATTTTTGTATGTATGGGGAATCAATCATTTTTCAAGTTATTGATATAAAACTCATCATACCTATGTATATAAATATACTAATATATAGTCTATCTAATCTATTCCATACTAACTGTTAAAACGTCCTTGGGGACGAACCCGAGCGAAGCGAGGGTGAGTCGCTAGTTTTTAAATATAACAATCAAGTATGGATGACGGCTGTACTTACAACATTTTTATAAACATCAAAACTATGCCTAATTTCTATCTCTTGTTTAATTTTACAGCGACTTAATTGTTCTATGAGACCAAAGCCTTTAAATAGTCAGTCATAAAATGTTTTACTTAAAATAAAAATTAATGCATTAAAAAAGTCAGATTTTTTCTTAGTAAGAAATCGTAATCATAAGAAAATGAAGCTTAAATAATATTTTTTTAGGTGTTTATCTATTCACAGCGCGTAATAATAACACTACTCTTACATATATGGACATTGGACATATCTTAGCGTTTCTGTAAACATAATTATAATGATCATTATATGTATGTATTCTTGTAATTATAGCTGTAATTGTCAATATTTATTATGCACGGGGTACATTTTATCACATTAATTTAATAAAATAGTATAATGAATGCAGTTACTTTAGCAAGTGCAACAATGTTTATATGTAAATATAAAACTCAAGAGTAGATATATAAAAAAATTACATTATAATAATACACTAGCTAAGCCCGGCCATGCTTCGCTGTGGCTTTGTCTAATATTAATCATTATTAGGGCAATAAATAACAGATTGTTGCGATGATATGATGCAACTTTGAACAAACGAACATAAAATTTTTATATCCTTTTATTTTTTGAAAACCGATAAAATAATCAATTTTAAGATATGTTAAATAATTATAAATAATATATAATATTACACTTAAATCAACTTGACATAGTGACTCTTTATATTAGTAATCTGTAATTGTATATATTTCGTCTTATTGGAAACAAATTAGTAAAAATTATGAATCAATTTAAAATATTTCCCATTTCCGTGGGAACTTCGGGATACAAAGTATGTATAAACGAAAATTAAATTTTTATACAACATACATATAGATTATGCACAGAAACCGCAAGAATCAATGTATTGTCATCAACGCGCCAGGATTGAGCGGATAGAGCAATATTTCTATAGTGAAATCTAATCAGCTATTAGCCCTCGGTTTCCTGTCGACTGCACATGGGGTTGTCTATGTATATCTAATTCTAGGTTATATTATTACTATTTATGCACTCGCTTATGAATATTTAGTTTTTCCAATAATATTCGTATTTGAAATATTTGTAGTTCATTATGTTTCAAAAAGTTTCACGAAGCACCTTAACCATGGTAGATAATAATAAGTCTTGTCAAAATTGCAAGTTTAAAGATTAAATGCAATAAATGCAATTAAAAAATATGTTCCATACATTATACTCTATCTATTTGCATTCTTGTCATCACCTCCGCAAAACAAATAGACCGAAAAACAATCTACGCTTTTTATCGAACAGCATTATGATGTTAAAGTCTATTAGTTGTAGACGTTATACATACTTTTATGTCAATAAAATGTTTTTCAAATAAAAAAAAATAAAAATGCTTACACAGTCGTGTCGCAAAAACTTAGGTCACTGTACGACACCCGTGAACTTGTAAACATCAATTACATACATCATTGAATGTTGATGTCTACTCGTTTTAATGAAATTATGTGTTCTAACTTCCAAGTTATTTTTATGCAATTAGTATAATGCACTATCGACATACCTCGACTTCGCTCGAGTGCTTTCGGGACATCCTTTTTGTATTTATATATTATATACTAGCAGCTAACCCTCGCTTTGCTCGGGTTCGCCATTAGGTAAACAATAAACAAATCTATCCCTCAGGAACTGCATATTTTTCCGGGATAAAAAGTAGCCTATGTGTTATTTCAGACTATAATCTATCTCTATGCCTAATTTCATCCAGATCCGTTAAGCCGTATACTCACAAACTTTCACGTTTATAATATTTATACAGACAGGAAATTGTGTTATATAGTAATAGAATATAAATAAACTTCACCCAAGTCCATCCAGCTGTTTCAATATTATGAAGAAGTAAAAAGCATACACGCACGTACAAACAATCACGTGTAGAAAGATAAACTAATACCTAGGTATTTTCCATTTAATATTTTATGAAAAGCTACTTGAAAATGTTAATATCTGAAGTGCTTTATTAATAAATTAAATGCGGAACGATTTTCAATAATGCACATTTCATTTATGACATTTTAAGTCAATCAAAAGTCAAATTGAAATTAAAACTCTTTGTGGAGTAAAATAAAATAAAATTTCTATCTCAACGCCGGCAAGCTGAATACGTCGAAAAAATAATTATTAAAATATTATATTAAATGAAAGGCTAGGAAGGATTACCTCTTCAAACTTAATAAGTAGTATGAATAGAACAGGGTTAGATATTATTACATTTATAAAATGGGCTGGAGCAAGACGGCATTTTATTATCCCTTATTATCCTCAAAGGCGAGAAAATGTAAGTTAATATTACACTTTGACATTTTCTGGTTGATTCCTATAAATATCTATTTTTATAACGTAGCGTTCTCCTAATGTCTACTACTAATTTGAATAACTATATACTCGTATGCTTGGACATTTTGTAAATAAAGCTTCATTTACATTAAAGATGCGTTAAAATACTTATATTGTATTCAGCATTAATGTCCCACTGCTGGGGACGGGTCTCCCTTCAATACTAGGGAATCAGACCATAGTCCACCACACTGGCCAAGTGCGGGTTGGCAGACTTCACATGTCTTTCGAAAACTTGCTACGTTTTCTCAGCTATGCAGGTTTCCTCACGTCATTTCCTTCATCGTAAAACAAGTCGTAATCATGTTAGAAAAAAATCGCACAAGAAAATATCAGAGGTGCGAGATCCAGGATTTGAGCCCGCTTCACTGTTTCCCAAGCGAGCGCGTTACCATTGGGCTATCGCTGTCTACATTACTATATAATACTTATATTACGAGTATTTAATTAGAAAAATACCCATTATCTCTATTTTTTTAAATAATTTTTGTTTAGTAAATAACTTTGATATTATTACTGTATCTACGGACTACGAGTATATTAAAATTAAATGCTTATTATGATTAGATAAAAAATATTCACATGTTTTAATACATATCTATATTATAATATTAACCAAAACTAATTTTGGTTTCATAAAAAGACAAAATTAAATTAAAAGTAAATACAAAGTAAATTTCTCAGAATTAAAAGAAATAATTTATAAGTTCACTGGGTGTGACTACAGCTACACCAATCCCCCTCCCAAAAGATCCTAAGTTAAAAAAAAAAGAATTGCATATATAAGGATAATAATATCATAGTTTATAGAAAAATCGTAAATTAAAATCGTCAAAATATTAAATCAGATCCTAGGTTCATGTTATTCAGTACCTAGGTACTCACCTAATATGTATATTATTTTTCGGCTTCTACGGTTAAGTTAATGAAAAGTTACATAAATAATTTATAGATTCATCGACGCTGATGCTTTATACGGCTTTGGGCTACATTTTTCAACCGACTTCAAAAAGGAGGAGGTTCTCAATTCGACTGTATTTTTCTTTTATGTTTGTTACCTCAGAACTCCGTCATTTATTAACCGATTTGGACAATTTTGGTGTTGTTTGAAAGTGTATACTTCCAGATTGGTCCCATTTAAATTTCAAAAAAAATACCACCCCTAAGGGTGGAAAAATAGCTAATGATGAATTTAACCTACTTCTAATTGTCATATTAACTTTAAATTTGCAAGTGTTTTTATTTCCGTTGATAGTACAGTGGTTCGGTATTATTGACCTGATCTGATGGTAAGGCCAGAAGGTGGATAGGTGGGACGACGACTCTTCGACGGCTAATAGTAGATACTTTGAGTTTGGGCTTATTTTGTTTGATTTGACAAGCCTAACACGTTGGAATTCTTACTTTGCTACTACTGTCTACACTAAAAAGGGAAAAATAAAAACTTTTTAATAAAAAAATAAAAACCGACTTCAAACAAAAGCACTAAAAAGTGAAAAATAACTGATTGGTAGTTTTCATTTACTATACATACCTAATCAAATATTTTCGAAGTCGGTGTGCTTTGGCTAAGTAATTAAAGCCTACCTATTAAATACATACCTAATCAAATATTTTTGAAATTGGTCCCAGCCCATACAAAGCAAAGCACACCGACTTCGAAAATATCTGATTAGGTATGTATAGTAAATGAAAACTACCAATCAGTTATTTTTCACTTTTTAGTGCTTTTGTTTGAAGTCGGTTTTTATTTTTTTGTTATTTTAGATTAAGGTAATAATTTTTAATGTATATACTAAAGTAGGCCTTAAATCGGGCAAAGTCAGTTGCCTAACTGTAATTTGAGTGTAATCGGAGCTGCATATTGGGCGCAATATTTAAGCGAATCGGGCGATAAATTTCGTTCGCGCACTCGCCTTGATGATTCACGAGCGGTTTGCCCTACGAAATAGATATCGTTGTTTTGTTTACGTTGTTTACATATGTTATAATGTGTAAATAAAGTACCTATTGCGTTGGAGTTAGATGGACATTGAAATGTGAGGAAGGATCTGTTATTTTAGATCGATTTTAGATACGTAGTTTGAATTAGATTTTTGATAAAAGTTGGGACATAATAATATCATGTTTTTTATACACTCACGCCTCATCAAGTCTAAATATTATAACGAGAGAAGGATTTTACACAGGTATATAGACATGCATATATAACTTACTATCGAATGGTTTATTTATATATCTAAATCATATAGTATAGTACAAAGAAGTAGCGCAAACAGCGAGATAGGGAATAAAAAAAGAGTTACAATTTCATTACGTTGCATTTTAAAGTAATATCTTGCCGTAAGCGAATTATTGCTGAATATTCAACGAGTAAACGGTCGCGGATAAGCGTGTATGCATCAAATATTGTATTATTAACGTCTCTATTTAAATAGCAATACGGTTTGTTCTCGCCGGAAACTGCCTCGTAAAGTATGAAACGCTTCTGTTAAACGATTCAGCCTATAAAACGTATAGCGCACGTTTAAACTACAGATACTCAAAATTAAAACTGTTATAACACAGTAAAAATTTAAATGAAAAGACTTGCATAAGTTCATATTTAAGGACCGGCAAACGCGCTCTAACTTGCATCGCGGACATCGCGATCATTTTAATACACGCTTTGGATATAAACTTAGCTGTTTTCAAAAAAGAGACACTTGGTATTTCACATGCTCCGGCCGTTTGGCATATGCTAACAAATCTACCTTAGATTGTAATATTACTCGAATGTGAGGCAGCCATTTATTTATACGTAATATACAAAAGTATTTAAAAATAATAGAGATGTTTAAAAAAATTGTACTTTCAAAGGTCTCTAGTAACTTTGACTTGCGCTCTTAGGCCTTGTATAAAATTTCGGAAAACTTTCAATAAAAAAGCTTTACGTTGTTGTAATGTTGACATTTCAAGAGCTTTTTGCAAAGTTGCGCTCAATCTAATTATGTGATTGTTTGTGTGAAGCGGTAGATATGTCCATTTAAGTTAGTAGTAAAAGGTAATTTGTATGAATGGATGTTAATACCAAGATTCTTTAAAACCTAGTATGTTTAATGTAGTAAAAAACTTTTTATGAATCAATATCTATGTACATCCTCTTTTCTAGAAAGAAGGTGTTGTATATCATTTTTCACAAGTCCTCTATAAGCCCCTGGATGGTTAACTAGACAAATATGCAGAAATTTAGATAAATTTAATACATCTAGGCCTTCAAAAATACAACAATAAACAACCTATGAGCTTAATAAAAGGGCTGTTGAAAAATACTTGTATTAGTTTGAGCTTTGTGACAGGCACTCATTATAAAAGCGGATCTAGAAAATGAAGAGTTTCCTCAAACGTCACATGTCCGGTCGTCGACATCTAATATTTATAACGAAACAAAGGCCACAAACAATGGCTGTAGGTATAAACGGAGTCGCATAGCACCACCAAGCTTACGTTTGATTGAACGCATAAGAATGTGGGGTTTGCCGCGGGTCCGACAGAGAGGCGCGCGCGAGCGAGACGCGAGCCTCGCAATTACCTCGTGAGATTGTTGAATAAATTTACATTCAGTTGATTGAAATAATAATGAAATTGCTAGGGCACACTCCGCAACTCCGTACGCGATATTTAAATTAATAATAAAATCGTAATGTTACACAAATCGCGCATGTGATACGCGCGCCATCTCTATGATAATTAGGTTCTTTCTCGTCTTTCGTCTTTTGTTTTGAATAATTCAAATTTCATTCAAATTTTTCATGTGTATGTATTTTATTCGTCTTGGATTACATTGAAAATGAGATGTATTGGAAGAAGTTTAATTAAAAGTGAATATGTATATTTTTCCATAATGGAAAATTTGTAATTTCAAAGGCTATCTTTTAACTGAATATAAGATATAAGCTTAGCTTTTTTTTATTTGGAATATTCTCGAAGAAAAGCATAAAAAGTATTTAAATAATATATTTTAAATAGGCTTCCATTTATTTGTAATATCATGTTTCGACGCACCGTCTCTACTTAATTATTACTTGCAGGGAGACTGAAAGGGACTGAAACAAGTTTAAATATGAATTGACGCAAATGCAAGCGTAAATTGTATAGCAGTAATATATTATTTGTAAGGTTTTCAAACAATTCTTGTAGCTTAGAAGTTAAATTTGTTCACTATGAGCTGATTATAGCTTAAGTATAAAGCAAAAAGGAAACAAGCAAGCATTTTTTTCCAGAAACTGAATTTTTTATTAAAAAGAAAATTAAACGGGCACTTAACTACACTTACTACTTAGTACAATTATTATAGGCCAATGAAAAGAAATGAATAAATTTAAAAGTTTTTATTTACTAAAAATCTAATGTTATTGTTTTTGATTTTGTAAACAGGCAAAAGTGTTTTATCCAAAGTATCAAGAAGTGCCATCCTTGACCTGACTCAAGGGTCAACAGAATGGACTTATCGGTAACCATTCGAACGGAAAAATCAGGCGACCGCGTGACTGGAATCGGCCGAAAATGGTTGGTCTACGACTGCGAGTCTCAGTTTGTTATTGAGAGGTCTAGTTAGAGTGGTGCGACCCTGACCTAGCGCAAGTGCTGGGCGGGCCACGCGGGTGGGAGGGTGACTCGGGCATTCACCTTGAGACGTACGATACAGTGATCGCGAAGGGGATACCTATACCCATCCCGTCTCCCTTGCTTTGTTTTTACATACGTTTTTACTCTATACAAAATAGTCATTATAATAACCTCGCTTGTTAATTATTTTTTCTCAAAAGTTTTATTGACTGTAAAATAAAGGTATGCTTAATGCACCACACGTATGTAAAGGATGCAAGTGCAATTAAAAATGAAATAATTTATGTAGAAATTTGTTTTAACTCAGATATAGAAACTCTTGATAAAAATTATACAAACCTGTTGTGAGAACTGGTACTGTGATGCAACAAGTCATTATTTCTATTATTTGTAATTGAGATAGAAATTTTAAATAAGTTAATTTAATTTTATTCTGTTCACGTGTCTTTCGTTTAGTTACTTAGTATTTTACATATTTTAATACAGATATCTATATAGCTATTAGCAATATTTTTTATTTCAAGATGGTCTTTCCAAATACGCTCCTACCATTCGTAGACTAGAAAGAAAAAAAAAGAAAAGAGCTTTACAAGTCAAATGAACCTCTATTTTAATGTCATCTAGTTAGTTTTTGTCATTATGCAATATCACAAAAGACCTTTCAAGCGTTCACAGTTGATAGTCGACTACGCGATAAGGAAATTGAATAGATATCCTTCAAAGTTCAAACTAACTAGGTACACTGGAAAAATTTGGACAATGGACGTCGGAAATTCATTTTATCAATTAATCTGTGTATAGCAGATGGCGATTTCGAAAGTCTTTAAAATTCGAGGGAAGGATAATGACTTATTTTCACATAATTTTCATTATCTAAGAAGTTTCTAATACATATGTGTGATGAAACAAATACATGTATAAATACTTACTATGTACGAAAATGTTTCATCAAATTTTATATATTAATTAAATAAAACATATTGAGCACGTATAATCCTAATTAGTAATTCAATCGCATCGGCTCAAGTGCAGGAACTAGTGCGAAGTCCACTAAACGCAACGACCTACAATCTAGTAAATATTTAGCGAGAACATTTTGCTCAATGAGTAAGGCAGGTGTAGGTGTAAAATTGCCATTTCCACGTTCGGAAACGTCGGCATCACAGATGTTGCACGATTAGTTCTGAGGAAATGGACAAGTAGGACGTGCAAAGTGACCGGGATCCGCATCCGTCCAGCTAAACTGGCTAACAACTGAATTAGCCTTATTCTATGTTCCCGTCTTATATTTTTTGCGTTTGTTCGCGGTTTACTTTTGATTGATGCCATTGTACTTTGTAATTTATTGCTTGTTACGTTAGTTTATATTTTAAAATATCCTTTAATAGATAATTCTAGTGCTCAACACTTATACTTTGATCCCATATCATAAGTTCGTGTAATTAGAAAACATGTTTGGAAAAACGTAAGCAGCCAAGAAAAATAAATCAAGGTAGGATATGCACATCTACATAATATTTTTGATAATGATAATGTATCAACACTTATATACAAATTCATACTAGTATTTCCAGTAATATATGTATAGACAGGTCGTCCAGTTTTTTTAACAATGTTATTTGTAACTTTAATTCAGTGTTGAAAATAATGTTCTCGGCGTCGGAAGCGGCTTCATGCAGCTGCAAAACTGGCCATAATATATAGTATGTTTTTATTGTATTCATATTAAAATTTACAAATAAGGCTCCATTATTGATAATTTTATATGATTATAATGCAATATTTTTGATAGCGTTCCAAGTCGGGTTATTGTAAAACAATATTCTACTTTTTAGTGACCTTTGCAGAGGAATTTCGCAAAACTATAGGTACATATTAAGTTCTCCATGTCTTAAAGTGCTATAATTATTAGCTCATATACACGTTACAATATATCTAATACTATATAAATAAATTTATCATAATATATTATGTAATAATAATTGAAGTGAAAACTTCTTTAGCCACGTTGAGCGATTTTTGGTAGGGCCAAAACTTATGTGTGACATGTGACGTGTCGACGGAGCTTGGCGCAGACTAGCGACGCGCAGCGTCATAATATTAATTTTTTATTGATAAATAAATTACATCAAAATGTAAATAATTATTGCTCGGAGTGTCAATGGATTTGAAAACCAGACTAATAGTTTCAATTTACAAATTATAAAATTTAAATGATCCTTATTACTCTAGTGAATTAAAAAAATAAAATTAAACACGGTTATTCCAAAGTTATATTTGGACATTGTCGGCAGTCCCCGTGACTGCCTATTTTTTATTGTGTATAATTTGAATGTTTGAAATTATTATTTTGTCTGTCTAGATAGTTAAAAGTCCAAATATAATAATTACAGCATCATACAAATGCAGGTCAAGAACAATAACATTCCAAGAACATTTATTTCAATCGATATTCGAGTACGAGTAAATGACATCAGTATTTGTAAAATAAAACTTAACATTTATCTATTTTTTGAAACATATATCTATACATATAATAAAATTGTAACTAAGCCAAATCTGTACATTAAATATTTTTTGGAAAATCTTATTGTAATAAACATTATTATCGATACCTAGGCCGAATCTATACTTTTAAGAATTTTTGTCTATCTGTCTGTGTGTTTGTTTGTTACCGCATCACAGAAAAACCACTGGAGGGATTTTGATAAAATTTGGTATGGTGATAGCTGGTTATCCGGGTCAACATATATGATACTTTTTACTGCGGGAAAATATCTCATTTCTGAGAAAAAATACAAAAACTGTAATGTAAAAGTAGTAAACGCGGGGGGAGCCGCGGGCAATGCTAGTTAATATATACATTCTAAGAAATATTTCCACTAAAATGGTATCGCTTATTGATTTTGATAATACAATTTACAGGCTATTTCGCTTTCAAGCTATTGATTGAATGAAAAGCTTTATCTGACCGGAAATTTTATATCCCTTTTCAACCTAAGGCTTACTTTCATAGTTGATAGTGTTTTGTTCCATAGTTTCTTCTGTCAATAAATAATTATGTTAAATATGGTCTAACTTTACTTATACAAGGCCGATTAGTATATAGAATAGTACATAGTATAAGCATGTAAAAAGTGTACATGTTATATGTTTAAATTGTAAGAAATATTACGAAAACGTACGACCCCGACGTATTTTTTAAAATATTTATAAAAAATCATACATTTATATAAAAGATAAAAGATTTTAGGTACATTTTGTAATAGATTTAAATATAATTAGTAAACTTATTTCATTACTGAAACGCGCTCTTGTAATTATCTTATTATAGAGTCTAAGTACAATATCATTTCATGAAAGCTACACGGAGTGGAGACCAGGTTAAACAATTAATCTAAATTGCAGCTACTAGAGACATGATCGCTCACCGTTTAATGCCTATCAGTTATATCTATAGCTACTTTACAGGCGGGAATAACTGGTTCCTCTACATTGTAATGAAATATGCCTACTGCATTTAAGTATAAGCTATAGTAAAGAAAAAGCGTTAAGTTATTAGACACATTTCTCAAGTGAAGTGGAAACTGTTATTGATTATAATTAAGAAAATCATTAGAAAACAATATAAAACAAAAATTAACATAAAATTGTGAAGAAATCCGGAACGAGGCGCGGAGGCTGCGAAAAAACTCATCCGCGGTCTGTTACCCATTTTAATGAAACTATAAATAAAACTATAACTATATCGGTATCCGGTATATCGCCCGAATAATCATTCAATCAATATGTCCCTCTCACACGTATTTAGAGTGATAGAGATGTCTAATTATAGTAGTTCGGGCACCCATCTAGAAGCGTGACGTGATTTTCACACCCGCAATATGAGTGCATCATCAATTCTCTCACTTAGCCTCTCGTCGCGATACTGTACTGTATAACGATTACATAAAGCTTATATTTGTATGAGGCAACGCAGATACTAGAACGTTGTGTTTTTTTGTTTTAAATAATTAATCGATGTTTTTCCTCTCATAATGCTATGGTACAAACTTGAATGCTTGAACCAATTACAATTTTCTACAAATATCTATATAATATATGTAAATACGAGTGTGATCTCGATACTTAGGCTGTTTAATATTATTAGGTATACACGATTGCTTCTATATTTTGGTGTAGTCAACGTTCACGTAGGAATAACTGGAAACTTAATCTCATCACTTACGGGTTACGTCACACCTAACCCTCCGCCCACAGTAACGGTGTTTACTTCGTGTTCCTCTCCAATTTCGATTGTGTTCGTGCATTTTTATGCAGGTACGACTTTTTACCTTTGTTTTATCATTTCCACTCTTCTAGATTCTCAACACAATTAATCTATTGTAGGAATTCGTTAATAAAAAAATAAGTCCCTAAAATACGCATATACTTACAAATTGAAACAACTGTTATAGTTACTTAGCAAAAATGATTTTTCTATATCAGAAAAAATCAAAGTCCTTTATTTATTTACTACATTTAAAATTATTAAACTAACTAAAAGACAGCCTATAAACTTTATAATCAGACTCTGATACGAATAGACTATGAGAACAAAATAAAATGAAAAGCTATATTTAAATATTATCAAGTAATCATTTATTTGATCCAGCAATTAGCAGGATACTTATATTCAGGAACACGTGCGTCTAATTCGGAATATAGAATAAGATTAGCCTCTGCCATCTCAATTGCGTTAAACGTTGCTCTCAAAGCTAATTCTCGTTGCTACGTCGTTGACGCTTTTCGTCACCCACCCAATGCACTTTAGGAGCGTAAAGCCTGCAGAGGGTGGGAGGGGGGGGGGGGGCACCACCCTTCGAAAAAAGGCGATGCACTTCGAATTGTTCCTTTTATGTCCGCAATCGATCGTTTCGGTAAAGGAGCGCGTTTTATCTGTCCGGCCTGGCCTTACTTCACACGTGGTATCCTAATTGGCGCCTAATATTTTGTTGCTCAGTAACATTGTGGCGAAATTAATTACATATTCATTACTATTGCAACAAGAGTTAATTGCTATTAATGGATGGAATTTTATAATATATATAATTTACCATATAATAATTGTTCTGGGTCCAGCACTGCGGTTCATTTATCATACTTACCTTTAATATTTTATTTCGATAGCGTCAGTAGTGCTTTCAGTTATAGGACTCGACTTACCTGTAATAAAAACATTAAAATGATTAGATTCTATACCAATACTTGTTACAATGTATCACTTATTATTCACTAAGGACATACATACATACATACATATGTATGTACAAATTTTCACGATAATTCCCTTGTGGGGCGGACAGAGAGAATAGAGTGCCAAGCACTACGATCTCTGCATACCTTTTTCGCTTCTCCCATTATTATTGTCCACCTCACACACTCATCGCAATCCCTACGTAAAGTTATTAAAAAGTAGCTGTTATTATTGTATATTCAGGTGTATAATAATATATTATAACTACAGCAATTACTTTATTAATTGTAAATTCTAACCTAACATCAAGTGGTTAGTGTTGGTAAAGCCTATTTGCGTGTAAAAGTTACTTCGATTATTTTATAACTACCATTAGTAGCACGCCTCGAATGACGTTGTAATATCTGATCCATTCACGCTCCAGTGTAGCGAGAAAGAAGGACAGACCAATACTCTTGCATTTGTATTATAATATATCTTTGCACGCTGCTCTTCGCCTATCATGCAAGCGAGAATAAAAGGTAGCCTATGGGGGTCAGACTCCATGGTGCAATGTACCTATAGTTCTTGCCTTTAATCGAAATCTGTTTAGATATTTAAAACTTTTACAAACAGACAAACACAGTTTCTTATTTACAATATTACTTTGGACAATAAGAACTGGAGAATTTCAGAAATAATATTCTCAATAACACTAGCTCAAAAAAGTGTCCTTATGCATTGCTCTCTAGAATTATTCTATGTAGATAAAGACAATTCATATTTATTTTATACACGAGTATCGCCCGTCTAAATCATGGATAAATTTTATATATGTATTTGGACAGTTTTAAGAATGGATTAATAATGTATGAGCAATATTTGGCGCGACGACCTCGGAATTTAAAGTCTATTATTGTAAAATATGATTGTCTTCGTAAAATATTAATCAACTAGTAGTGTGCTATAAAACAACTTGTCTTTAAAATATATAGTTTTAGTTGTTTATGGTATACTGAGAAATCTCAATTTGATATAATTTTAATCACTAAATTAAAAATAAATAAAATAATTCACTTCACCCACACACTTAGAACTCAAAAAATGTTAATAATTATTGGCACTTAAAGTAACTTTACACAAATATTAAATATGACTCAACGCATCCAGTGGTTCCAGTTGCGTATCTACTTACTCATTTTAAAAATGTACGATGGCTGAAGTAACCGAGGACTCAACATGTAATAAAACAGTGTTGTCAGAATAATATATCGATATCGATTAATTAAGCATGTATTTTTGCTGAGCACTTTAAGCTGCTGTTATCTCCCTTGGCCCCGCAATAGTTCGCGAAGTTTTTACAACAGTCTACTAATCTATACAGAGTACAGACGTCGAAAGGCTCTAGACTGGGAAATCGTGCGGGCCGTGAGGGGGGAGACACAAATGAGGCGTTACCGACTGTCATACTTAATTTTAAATGACAGTCGAGAAACGGATTAATAGTAAACTTATCACGAGAAGGCAACAATAATAAGTCATTTAATGCGAATTTCGGGTGCATTATGAGGAAGCAATAGAGTGCTTTATCTTAAAGCGTTCGTCATAAAAATTGGTATTTTTGACAAGTTTTGTAAATCCGGTGTTTTTACTTTATAGTAACGATGTCCATAGATTGTTTAACAATCAGTAAAAAGTAAAGATTACCTGTGAAGCGAAACGAATCTTAGGTTCAATGTTTAATTCAATATAAGCTGTCAAGCGTGACTTCGATGTACGCAGTGCACGTGTGGATTCTGGTGTTTTTTTAGAAAAACATGCAACGTTTGTTACCTATACTAAACTAACTTCTCACACACTATTAGAGCTTAGAAATGTTTATATTATTGAACAATGAAAGCTTTTGTGATTAAAAATGCTAATGATTTTTAAGTTTCATCAGTTTCGGAGTTATAAGTTATACATATATTATTTCCAATAAAACGACATCTATACAGGGTTTAAATACAGCATATATACAGATGAGACGTGATGCGTTATTACCATGAATAATCTCAAAATTATATGGTAGAAGCTAGACTGTAGACGTCAACAGGCTTGGCAACGGCGACAGATTTCGATGCATGAATAATATATTTTACCTATATATAGAAAAAACATAACTATTAGCAATTAAATGTTATAAAATATTTAGTAAACTTGCTTCTGAGGAAAGTCAAAGTAGTACTAATGCGATAAAGTTTTGTATAATATTTATCTTAACGAAATTAAAAAAAATTACGAGGTCTTATGTAGACATTAAATAAACCTCGTTATTTACATAATACAATTATACACAATTAATCTATCTATTACTGAAGAAATAAACTTATCAACACTTGCTTAATAATCAATGCAAAAATATAGCATTAATTGTACAAAAACATCGATCTTACACGTTGAAACAAAACAAAGCATCGATATAACTGCTACAAGAACATTATAAGGGGGCCGTTAATTAGCAACTCTGTTGCTTCCTCCGTACGGTTAATTAACACACGGCTGCATTATTTTACTTTTATATAGTAATTGTTATAAAATATAAATACCATTGCACTGCATTATTGTGCCCGATATTTATGAGAGCAACAGAAGCATATTGAGAATATATTTTGCTACCGGGTCGTGGTCGTGTAATAAAATGGTTACAAATTATACTTTTCTAATTCATATTTACATTCTAACTTTTGATAAGTTTGGTAATATTATAGGTCCAGATAGTACTTCTCATAAGAAGATTCGCTCTAGTAAGATTGCAAGTTACATCGCACAAATATAAAATATATTATCTACATATACTAATATTATAAAGAGGTAAATTTTGTGAGTTTGTAAGTACATATGTGACGTTGTAGGGGGTAATCTCTGGATCTACTAAGCCGATTTAGATGAAATTTAGTAAAAAGATAGTTTAAGACCCTGAGGGAAGGACATAGGATACTTTTTATCCCGGAATTCATCCCTTAAGTGGGTGAAAATGAAGATGAAAGTTTGTATGGGGAATCAACCTAGGGACGAACCCGAGCGAAGCGAGGGTGAGTTGCTAGTTTTTATTATAAATCTCGTATTATAGTCACGTCGGGTATGTATAAGCTTTTAGGCAATCGCTGTCTTTTATATTACTATTTCTCATTTCGATTGAAACCACAGCAAAACGTTAGTATAAGTATTATATTAATTATAATTTTCAATTTACTTGTAAATCATTAAAACTTGCTTACTTTTACACAAATAGTTTCTATTGGATATTCTGGCACATATTTGAGTAGTAGTAATGTTTCATAGACGGAATTATAGTGTATTGAGGAATAACATTGACAATAATAGTACGAGTATTTGCTTTCCAGGAGTTATTTTGTTATGAATCTCGAACTGTACATGAAAGTATAAATAATTAAAGTAAAGTGGACATTAAAGACCTAATGATAGTGTATATTGCGATGTTGCTCTTGTAAATCAATCGTTAACTGAGCTCGTTTTAGAATTGAAATACATCATTCAATAATGTTGAACGTACACCTTTAGCGTATAGGTATTTATTTTATGCTCTGCAAATTACACGTACATTAATAATAATAAGTGACGCATCGATAACTTTATATATTACTTCAAATGTTTAAAATTAGTACATATAGAAGAGATAGTTTGTTTTTTAATTCCCTGTTTTGTTAGTTTGAAGGTGCTTATTTATAGAACTATGCATTAGGCTTAAGATTTTCTTGTATTTCATTACCTTGCATTTCATTTATTGAGGACGAAAAGACAATAATATTCTAGTGGTAACTTGTTCGCTAGGACAGCTAAGTGATGCGAGTTTGAATCTCGGGTCTCGCACGTCTGATTCTCATGTGCAATTCCTTTTCAAATTGATTACTACTTGCCTTACGATGAAGGAAAATATTTTGAGGAAACCAGTATCTTTGAAATAACGTATTAGTAAGTTTTCGAAAGACATAATATGAAGTCCACCAAAGGATAGTGGTGGTCTATGGTCTTGTATTGCTGTAACATAGAGTGAGGCCCCTGCCTAGCTGCTGTGCAATAAAAAATATTTTATAAAAATAAAAAAAAACCTGACTACATAATAGTTATACTTAGCAATTCGTTATCCTAAATTACTTTGCAACATATAAGTTGTATATATTTTTGTGATCGCCTCTTAAAAACCTTTAATTTTGATACCTCAAACAAAAGATACAAAAATTGGCGTCTAATATCAGCCATTTTGATTTTAATTATTTTTATATAGCGTATGACATTGACGTTTTCAAGACGAATCTAACGACGTAAGAATCATCAAAATCGACTCACACGTTTGGTCTCTAGAACACGAAATAAGAACAAACATACATACATAGACTGATAAACACATTACCCTCCTTTGCGTCACACAGTCAGGTAAAAAGGACTGCATACATACATTATGATTAGTTAAAGGTTTTTTAACATTACGCTATGACCTTAACTCATTGAGAAGCCAAGCAATCAGAGACACGGGTAAATTTAACTATCCGTAAATTTAAATTTATCTGTATTCAAGGTTATAAATACATACTAGGTGCTTGTAAAATTTTTGCAAAGTTTTTCTACGCACTATTATACTATTGCACTAAATGAACAGTACTGCTCATTCAAAACGGTTTTTAACACACAGAGGAAGTATCGAAATTTTTCAAATGTATAAAAAAATATTTTTTAAATTTTGATGTACGTGTTAGGTTACAAGTGGATCAAGGCCTTACACTGTTTGTTGTCGATTCGAGATTGAATATTAAGTATTTAGTGGCAGAATGTTGTGATCTCTTTATCAAGCTAAACTTGTATGATTTGTGATGTAACTTATTTAGATCAGATGTCGGTACGATAAATTAGGGATATCTCATAACTCAGTATTCAATTTAGGCTTAGACCTTTTTTACTTTAAGGATGTAATAGTGAAAAAAACTTTTTTTTTATTTAAATTAGATCTGGTACTATATTTTTTTGGCTACATCGTTTATCTATGAGCCTATAATTTCACTTAACTTATAAAATTATCAATAATACCTACATACATTAGTTTACAACAACATGAACACATGACTTTTTTCAAAAAAATATGATCGCCTGAGTGTTCGTTTGAGTGAGAGTGAGTAATTAAAACCACTGGCTATACCAGGCGCTCAATTTGATAATTCTTTGTTTTCTTTTCCCTGATATACGAATTATTACATTAAGAATATTAAGTTACTTTTGTGTAGCACAAAAGGCAGGGCGTATTGTGTTATGTTTGAAAACCAACATCACAGATCAGGTAATAATACCTAGTTAGTAAAATCTTCCATCCATTATTGTTTTAGACTAAAATATTTCTTTTTACAATATAATTTAACTTTATTACATGGCATTCGTTTTGTGTTAGAATAATTGTTTAGTCTTTGGTAGAAATAATTGCTAATAGTAATGTTTATATAAAAATTGATTGTGACTTTTTGGTTTATTAGGATCTCGTGATCCATAGCACTCTAAGGACATCGGGGTGATATTAGTAGTGGTGCGAGCGACCCTAATAACGCCCCGTTAAGATGAGAAGTATTCTGATTCAGTCCACTGAGTCCCACTAAACAAATAACGACAATAGCGAATATAAGTGTCTTTTTTTGTTTTTTTTATACATCGTTATAGGATTGGAAAAAAAATATCCAGCTTCAAAAAACTGAAGTTTTAATATAAAAAATGTATTAGTATAAAATGTTTTAACTATAAAAAAAAATTATTAAAGAGTGCCTGTATGAATGTGTACACGCGCAAGAAGTAAAACTTCTGTAGGTTATCGGTACTCTTTATGAAATTCAATTTAGGTTTTAAATAATTAGGATAGATGAGATACTAAAAATAATGCATATTAGGTATATTACAATTATATATTTATAGAATATCATTCAAGGAAAGAATTATTACCTATATATCATTTGTCAGATAATAACAACGGTTACCATGGCAACAAACGTACGTACATATTTTCGTAACGCAGTGAGCTTACCCCCCAAAGCAAGCGTGCGTAAAGAAGTTTTACTTCAATAATTTAAAAATATCATACAGATACGGACACTTTAAGCGCCAACCATTTTGGCGCGCTTGGCGTGAAGTCATCGTCCATGACAACATTGCAATCAACGAATGAACAGGTCTAGATTGTTAGTACCAATCGCAAACACCAAACAATAGCGCTCTATTATAATAGACCTAGACGTCAAATTCGGTTAGACCGAATGACGTTGTGTTTCAACTATTTTGAATTTCCCACCTGTATTTGCACTTTCTAATAATTATTTTCTTAATGAAAAAAAAAACAAATACATTATAAAATATTGATATAGGCTTAATTTAGAAGCAATAAAGATTATATAAAATATATTTAGATAATCTTATTTGGATTTTTTTTAGTTCTAACCTTAGCTTTGAAAAAAAATCGATATTTTGTCTGTTAATATTTCTCTCATATCGTTCTTTACCATTCGAAACACGTGATATAATCAATGTAGTCAAATATACATACATACATACATATATATATATATATATATATATATATATATATATATATATATATATATATATATATATATATATTTTCTGGTAAAATTATCATTCTCCTCATGCGTGCTCGTCAACCATGACCAATTGAACTGTATTATAATATAGTTTATTATTACAATATTATATAAAATTATTTACTTTGTTTAATGTATATTAACTTATATATGCATACATTAGCAATTTATTCGTCGCATAATTTTCTATTTATATGTACATAAGTGGTTTTAAATTATTATATATTACGCATAATATTTGTTTCTCATTTATAACATTACATTTATTTAAAGTTACTAAGTATGGTAATCTGTATACGTGCTGCGTCACGCTACTCATGTTGGATATAGGGGGAAGATGCTATATTGATTTATTTATCATATTTTCAGACGATTTTTGCTGCAATTAATGACGAGTGGGGGTGTATAATACTTAACTTTATTCTATAAGCCTTGATATTATGTATATTAGACTCTTGGCTTAATATAACACTAAAATCTAACAGAAACTTCTTTTAATAGTATATTTTATCAATTATTATTTCATTCTATGACAATTTTTGTGTAACATATAACTTACTAGCGATTTGCCCTCGCTTCACTCAAGTTCGTCCCTAGGTACGTTTTGACGCTTATTATGGAATAGTTTTTTTTTTGCGAATTTTTTCGATGTTGTAATAGTTATTCTGCTATTCGGGGTGAAGACATATCCAACAAAATAAAGATCATAAAAATCTTATAGCAGTTCTCGAGTTATAAGTGTTGTAACAAACCCGAATTTGTTTTACGTATATAGATTTATGAACCCCTATAATTATGAAAGAATAACTCATCATTGAAACGAAATGAGTGTTAAATTTAACAAATATGCCATCTAATTATATATATATAATAGTAAGTAAGCAAGTACAATACAGTCAGCATCTCACCCGGGCTTATTGATATTTGATACATATTTAGTAAAAAAAATACATAATAATTAAAAAAAAGTATTAATAGTATAAAATTTACAAAACAAATATAAATTCCGGAGCTTATTCAACTCGGCAATAGATACTGACGTAGTTATAGGCTCGATTCGTTCGATTACACTTACGCTCTATAGCGAAATTGTTAAGCAAAACAAACAATCTAATTGTATTCTATTCAATTTCTATTGTAATTTCGCATTATTCATGCAGCGATGCCCCACTTCAGTGCGTAATTTAAAATTTAATAACAGCAAAGTGCGCTCGCCAACACAGCGAAAGATAACTTATTGCATTTCATTTTTATACCCTCCCCCGGGCCTACCTTTTAATACTTGACTCTTGCTAAATCATGGAAAATGAGGAAACTGTGCGTATAAAACAATAATATTTATTATTTAACCATGATATCTAAATGTAAAGCTCGTACGCGACGGCTAAGTTAGATGTTCTTTATCTTTTCTCTACATGTACGTCGTTAGGAAACTCAGGACCCGGGATCATATTTTCGGGATCAGATTGTTTAAATATAATGATTTTATAAAGAATTCAAAACATTTACGATTTACACTAGTTGAGATGTTTGTCTATATACTAATATTATAAAGAGAAAAAAATGTATATTTGTTTGTAATGGATAGATAAACTAAAAATCCGCTAAGCCGATTTAGATAAAATTTGATATGAAAATAGGGACCCTTGGAGGGATATAGCTAACCTATGGTTTTTTATATTTTTTAACCTGCAAGTCAACCCCTAAGGGGGTGAAAAGAGGGATGAAAGTTTGTATGCCGAATTAATCTGTTCTCAAGTAAGGGATATACAACTCATCATAATTATTTTTATATACTACTAGCAGAACTCGCGGCTTTGCCTGCGTTCAAAGTAAAATACTACTAAAGTACTAAGCTCTTCTTTCCCTTCCCTTTATATTTTATTATGATGTATGGAAGTCTGCCCAAATTGTTGACATTTCTGGTTACTGCTACGTTCATTTGGCATGCATGCCTACACGCATGCGTGATGATAAATAGCCTATATAGCCTTCCTCAACTAACGGACTAATGGAAAAATAATATTTCAAGTTCAGTGTTCAGTTCAGTGTTTCTTTATAATATTAGTATAGATGTAGTCTACTATACTTATTTGTAGTCTTAACTATTCCATCATAACCACTACAACGTACCTAAGGACGAACCCGAGTGAAGCGAGGGTGAGTCGCTACCGCCAGTATACGATAAAACATATTACAGCAGAATTTCATTTGTAGACCAATAGGAATCAGTATATTTTTAAGAGAAAAAAAATATATTGAAAACCTGAAGTTTTATGATTTTAAAATGTTAGCAGGTATATAAGGAATAGGAATTCGTAAAATTGTTCATTTTTTACATTTTTTTATAATTTTTTAACAAAACTATGACTAAATTTTATAAATATCAACTTTAGTTTTTTAAATTATATTTTTAACTAATGAATAAACAAGATTAGACTATGAAATAATTTTTTTTTTCTATAATTACTTTAAAATCAATTTTTTCAGAAAAAATCAATAAATTCATTTCTAAAATCGATAAATAAAACTAATAAACCATCGATAAATTCGAAAAAATACAAAAGCAATGGTATACTTTAGGTGAATTCCAACTTTTATTATTTTTTCACGACTCGTCAAATTGCAAAGTTGGAATGTTTACGGCGACATTGTATAAACAAGAAGCCTCAAATTAAAAACTTCAGGATACCATTTTTATAGTTTTTTCCCGAAAAATAAATTTGTGTTATCAGTTTATAAAGTTTTGGTCAATAAAGTACATTTATTCAATGATAATTGAAAAAATTGTAGTTTACAAACTAAAAATTATCGATTTCTCCATTTTTTTTAATTTTTAAAGGTGTTTTTACACGACGACAAATTTTTTTTAAATGTAAACGTCCACTTGAAGTTGGGTGGGTGGGTTTGGTGATTTTCAGCCTTTTGAGACCGTAAAACATACTTTTTTCTGAAATGGATGGCATTTCAGTTTCATTTCTCTTTTATCTCGAAAACTTTGAGGTTATTGTAAAAAGTGTTATTTACAAAAGTCGTAGATTCTTACTAGACCTACAACTTTTGTAGAAAACATTTTTCGATAGAACGTCGCAGTAAGCCGGAAATTGAAAAAACCTATTTTTCAAAGCTTTGCGCCCGTCCCCCCATTTCTCAGGGGTAGCTGGACAGAGGGGGCATTTTACGAATTTCTATTTCTTATATACCTGCTAACATTTTACAATCATAACACTTCATGTTTTCAATATTTTGTTCCAAAACCGGATTACGATTGAACTATTGGGTTAAATAAACTTTTTAGCTGTCATTTTTAGATTAAAGTTATAAAAAATTATCCAACTATCGATGCGTAGGTAAAGAATTAGATGAAAATATCTTTATATCCTAAACAAGGACCATGTTAAATAAGGCTTTGCTCACTGTTCGTGTACTCTTTACTCACATGAAAAGAGGCCCATCGATAAAAGAAAAAGGTTATTCAAGGAAAAGGAATTCGTATATATTATCATGTATTACATATTTTTGGAAAAATAAAAATTGCTAAACGAATATTTCGTACGATGAATATCGAAAAGTCTAATTTTAGGTCAAGATTTTTAATATAACTCGGTTTTTTTATATAACGGTCACTGTCTGTCCGTACGTCTAGTGGAGACATACTCTATGTTACGATATGCAAAGTGATTACGCAAAAGAAAACTTCTACAATATACCATCCATTGTAACGCCCTATATTCTCGGGTATTTGGAAATATATGAATAACACATGAAATGTTAATGTGTATTTGCTATCTTTTCTTCGCGAGGAACTAGGTCGACGCCCTGTCATTCTTACCAATATTAATAACAAGGAACTGTGGGGGCGCCCACTTCGCTAGGGCTTAATGATTATTATTAAAGATATTTTCGTTTTTGGTATTTAATATAATAATTATATTATATTTTAATGATACGAGCTTAGTAGAATCATCAACGTTTAAAAATCAAATGTCCTTTATAATGTAGAAAGGTACAATAGCTCGTGTTGTGAAAAGCACAATTTATTAGTAGGTACTTGGTAAAAAATGTTTAGTTTAGATAGTATTTTATAACTACGTTGTATTCGACGTCGATTATTGAGAGAAGAGCATACATATAAAGAAGATGCGATCGCAATGCTTTGTATGTTTGTATATGAAGAACTCCCGAATAAACATTTTTTTTTGAAATGACTGAGCGTTATCTCATAGAATTAATATGTAATTCCCATGCATTTTTTTAGATTTTTATCACTTTGTAGTGCTTTGTACTTGCTGTACCACCGGTTGCGGGTTCGAGTCCCGCTGGAAGCATTTATTTATGTGATGAGCGAATGTTTGTACTCCAGTCATGGCTATTTATATTTATAATATGTACCTATGTATTGAAAGT
Organism: Brenthis hecate; assembly: GCA_951806755.1. NCBI lineage: Eukaryota > Metazoa > Arthropoda > Insecta > Lepidoptera > Nymphalidae > Brenthis > Brenthis hecate. The sequence continues at coordinate 10,296,309 of OX638251.1, forward strand.
TATATATGCGTAGTGTATCAACTAGCTGGTATCCATAACACAAACCTCGTAGCTTACCATGGAACTAGATGGTGCTGTGTGTTAATGTCCCAACATATTTATTTATATTTTATGTTTCATAATTATATTTTTATGTAAATAAAATCTGAAATGATAAAAATTGCAGTTCTATTTGATGATGTGAATGGAAATGGATAAGTGACGTAGCAGTTCCTCGAGGGAGATTAATGCCTTTCTAGGCTACCCATAGGAATCACAGAATCGCTTTGACTATAAATAAAACTATTGACTTATTTTCTTTACTCAAATATTTTATTAATGAATTATTTTTATTTTATTTTTTCCTGTACTGAGTGACCCTTGCAAACCACAAATTTGCAACTGTTAGGAATTAATTCATTCCATTTAATATACTAGACGTCAGCTCTTCTCTAATAGTTGAGGCGACATCTTTCCCATCCCTATTTTAATTATATTAAGACTTACAACTTCCGTTTAATATTGCATTTCTTTAAGTAAATTAAAATAGAATATTGATTTCCTTTATTGCAGATTGATTTCTTATATTGCTTCTTTCAATTATCAGGCACGTTTAAAATATTGATTATAATAAAAAAATAGCTTACGTCAGTAATTTGAAGAAGTCCTATTGGCATCATTTACTTTATTCATTCTTATATAAAATTACAACAAAAAATAAATGCACACTTAAATCAAGAGATGATTTGGACTCTTACTGTACTCTATTCAACAGTCTTGTTTCTTATAGAGATTCATTGGATAAATACAACTAGTTATCATTGTACCTATGGAAAACGTGTTTGTGCAATAATAACATATAATAAAAAACTTATATATTAAACACTGAAAACATTAAGATCGTACAATAATTATTTATATTATATTACTAACATAAAAACTATCCAACCAAGCGTACAAAGAGCAAGAGAGGGATTAAATGAACACGACGTATATCCATATCTTCATATGTAATTAAGTAACATTTAAATCAACTGGAGTCTCTATAGTTGCAATTTAATTCATTGTTCGTCGAACCTTCGCGTCTGTTACGTTTTACACCAAGTGACATTAATGATAAGAACTATATTTGTATAAATATTTAAAAAAAATAATCGCGCAAAAAGTTAGAATGCATTCGCACTTAATCACATTAAATCTTTGGCGTCTCTCACTAGTATTTTTCGGAATGAGCCGCCATTCCCCGCGGACGAAAAACTCAACATTGTAATACATTTCCGACAACCATTGTTTATCACTGAGACTTTTATCTAATTACTGTAATTTGCTTATCTGTATACTTTGATCATAATGTTTTTACTATTTTAATGCGAGGATGTAATTGTTAAATGGCCAATGTCAGATCTCTAGATAGTCAAAATATAATATATATGAAACGTTTATTAGTTATATGTAGTTACATCATTCCAGTAATAATTTAAAGTTCTATATTTAAAATGATTTCGAGCTTTACTTGTAGCTCATTAGTCGATTTCAATATACGAGTATAATGTATACCTACTTCAAATTGGGATATCGATTTATAACTTAATAAATATATGAAACAACATAATAATTTATTATTATCGAGTTAATCTGATATTTACTCCGTCAGGTGATAAATAAGGTTTTAATGACTTCTCATAAAATATTCGAATTTGTGCTAATTTACTTCGTTTTGACGATTCCCATACATTTATTTATTTTTTGAAACTACATTTATTAGGTTACGTCACTCTTAGACAAAGCGAAACGGTATACATATGTATGCATAGTGTCTACTAATTATTATTAGAGGCTCTACGTCCCTCGCTAATTGCCAAAACAATTAAACCGTTTATCATCAATACGAATTTTAAGCATCGGATTTCAGGGGCACACCCCTAATTATTTTACGTGAAACACAATTTTCCATTTGCTCCCGTTTTCTAATAACGTTATCAATTGCTTATTATTGATAAGGCATTAGTCAGTGCAGTGGTAAAAAAATCGATTAATATAATCGTCTAAATTAAAAACAATTAATACATATTTCGACGAATGCTATCAAGAAAACTTCTCTATATTTATCAAAAATTTGAACATTCTCAGTACACAATAAAACAGCGTACGACTTTAATGGAAAAAAATCCAAACATTTCCAGTGCAAAACGCTTTTGAAAGTGAGGAACTGTAAGTAACGCTATCAGCATCAAATCGGTTGGATCACGTGGTTTTTGCAAACCGACACCTATCAGGTATCGAGTTTGTGGTAAAAACTAACTCGGTTGAAGCGAGTCCCCGTGATACGCCGCTAATTAGCCGAGCCAATTATTGTGCCACCAGGCTCGACCTCCACTGACGCGTATCCCCAAACTTGTTATACATATTATGCCACGCATCGATACTTTACTCGAGCGTTTCAATGGCTTACTTATACATTAAAGAATAGTATAATATGACTATTCATGAATGATATTCTTACAATGTAACGTACTGTAGTTACTAGCTTATTGCTCGATTTTCGGATAGATTATAGAAAATAAAATTGGGAAGACGTTGAAATCAATAGATTTGTTCATACACATTATTTAGAGAACGTAATTATTTTTTTAATCTGCTTCAAAAGTAGAATAAATTCAGAAATCATTTATCATATTCTCTTTGCTTTATAACAATCGAACTTTCTAGCGTTAACCGCTTGGCTGGATATAGGCTTTTGAGTGCGTCCTTTTTAGTCGCACTAAAATCTGTCCAATGTTTATCCTTCGACCTATCTATCCCGTTATTAAAACGAAACGTTGCACGTTCACGCGCACTCGCCACATTCGAAAATATTGGATTCTGAATAGTAAAAAAAGCTTGTTGCAAGGAAACGCAGTAAACGCTCGGGTATATTGCGTTTCGACTGTGCTCTTAGATTGGAAAAAGCGTAGAATCATAATAGTATATGTTTTGGATATAATATTTTATTTTTTTGTTAAAGAATAACAAATATCATTAAAAATTCTATTGCCACCTACATTCTTAATTCTTATCATAATCACATCACTTAAATATATGACATATGAACATAAAATATATTCTGGCAATAATATTTACTTTTGAAGTCAAACATGTACATATATATCGTATAACATAAGTTGTAAGGAAACTTAATAATAAAAATATATAGATATACGACTGGCTGAGCGTTTATTTCCTTTGCAGTAATAAAATGGCGACCATAAATATGTTTAACCCATATATTTGATACTTCCATTAGAGATAGAAATAAAAGTTAAGTAGGCATCATAAATAAAATATAAATAAAATAATGATATTTAAGTGCCTAGAGAATTTTCTATTAAGAGATAATACTTTGATGTATACCGTATGGAGTAAAATAATACTGATCATCTTCAACTGAGTTCACCCGATTATTGTTTTTTGAAAAAATATTTCATACAACTGGCCGATCCTATTCAAAAGTAGACAAAAAAACACCCTTGGCGATAATTTTTATTATTTAATAGAAAAGGACTGAATGGAATGTCAAAAATTCATCCAGAGGTTTTGGTTTGTTCGATCAAAAATTAGTCAATATTATTGCTATCAGTTTTATCTAATTATATAGATTATTGAAATATAATGAAACAGATATATCAACAGTATCTTTTCACCTTCTTTAAATTTAAATATTTCTAACTAAGAACGTGTTTTTACTTATGTAAAAAGCTCTAAATTACAATGATATCTTAGAATGTCAATATGATATGCCGAAATATTAAGTTTTAAAGATATCCATCACATCTTAGTATAGAGATATATTCATAATAAATTTAACACAACAGAATCAACAAGTATAAACATCTGTTTTCAAACATAATCGTTCAGATGTCTCTTCAATATTTAACAGCAACGAGATATCGGAATCTCTCCGGATGACTGCCCAGCTTTATCTCGCTTTGTTAACACTTTCGATTGTTTTATTACGGTCATTAATAACCCCATTTAAAGTATCATTCGTAATATATATAAATTATAAATGTAACATTATTTACATGTAATGGATACAATATTATGCTATCCATACGTAAATAATCGTACCTATCCTGCTGCTGAAATATTAAATGAAAGTGAAGGAAAATCAATTTAAAAACAACACGTTTTTTTATTTCAATCAAACTCTGAGTTCTGTTTCTTCTGTGTTGTGTGTTGGGCACGATTGAGAAGTGAGTATTTTTTTGACAATGGGGAAATGTAAGTAGGAATATGAGTCAATGCTACACAAGAAAATTAATGTTCGACATAAAACATTTACGTATCATATTAATACACGTAATTCAGCCATATATGGGGACGTATATTTATTAAAAGTATGCGATAAATTAGCCTTGATTGAGCTGGTATAAAGATTGAAGACGTTTGGACATCACTTCAATATTTAACATTCGTCAAATGTATGAATAATTTATTGAATTTTTAATGACTTGATGAAGCAAGAAGAATTTCCTTATGAATAATTTTTAAATTATACTTTTTGAAATGAAAAAAACACAGGCAGACAACGCCTGGATATTATCTAGTGTTGCCAGTAATCGTTTTGTTAATACAACATTCAACATTTAAATGATATAATAAATTCGCATTATCGTCGCCGTCCGGCAAAATTGTTTTCAGCCTCGTGTGGCGTAATTCATTAACCCATATATTATCAATGGCTCCCGTCGAAATTTTTATATTAAAAACAAATTTGAATTAAGACTGGCCTAACTAGAGAGTTGAGCACGTAAATATGTATATACGGTGTTTAAATAAATAACTCATGAATTTTCAAAGTTCAGTCGCAATAGTTTAAAAATCACTCAAATGTTATAAGTTTAACGTTATTTGTTAAAGAGATTTTTCCAATTTCCTAAAACATTAGAATTTGAAATTTATGAAATGCAATTGTAAATAATGATTGGTATCATGTTACAAACATGTTCGCGTTCGTCGAAAGGAGAAAAGAATACACGAGTATCATAAACAAAAATTAAAACAAATGAATTAGCTAACCATAGCCGGAAAATTAATGGTAAATAATGCGAAAACGAATTCACCTTGTTGGTTCATATTTGATCCATTTCACTTTATAATCCGAATGAATACGCAATTTTTTTTTGTAGATCTATGAAAACTAGATCAGCTTTATATTGGACGGTGATATGCAATGTATGCATGAAAAATGTTTACGTTTTACCCATCTGCTATACTTAAGTATCAATTGAAAATTATAGTCCAGTTAGAAAGGTCCAAATAAAATTAAATCGTATGTTTGTCCTCTATGCGTTTCTTAAACATTCAAGCTTAGAAACGCACCCGAGCCAAGCGACCATAAGTCATTAATAAGATATAAATTTCAACAGTCTTTATGTATGTGGGTAATAACGTCGAATAAAACAAATATTTCATTCAACATTTAATTATTTAACGAAAAAAGGTGTTAAAACTATCACAATACATCGCTGGACCGCATTTAACGAAGCGCGAAATAAAATGAAATCTATCCGAGCGATGTACAGCGGGCTGCGACAATTGATTAACAAATCCATAGTACCAGAACGGGTTAACGAATAAAATGTGACGTTCAACAGTGTTTGCAACCCTCGCTCTGTTCATCACCTCCTGTGGCTGACTGTACATGAGGGTGCATCTTTTTGATTGTAGCCATATTTCACACGCAAGCTTGCTGCTATATTGCAACATCACTTTATAGGCAATGTGACTGTAGGCCCGTCACTGGACGATAAATATTTTTCATCACTGCCTTTTTATCTTTATTTATTCATTTTTTTAATCACGCCGTTAAGTGAACAAGAACATTGGAAGTATAGTTTCGAAACGCATTTAATGGCAAATAGATGATATTAATAATAATATTTTTATATTTATTTATACCTATTGCGTATGTAATTATGAAGGTAACGGCCTTTTTGGTGAAACTTAATGTTATAACAGTTTTACCTATACTGATATTATAAAGATGAATTTGTTGAATCTTTATTTCTTTATACTAGTCTGAACTTAAAAACTGTTTTTTTCACTTAAAAACCCGTTTCTGTTTTAAGTTTACAAAATATTTAACATCACGCTACAACCCTTAGGAGCGGAGCAATATAAATAAATACGAGTGGAGACATATATTTTTACCCTATCACATTAATAGGTTCCTGGATGTCGCGTTTTCTTACCAACGGGGAGGACCCATTAGTAATAATAATCGTAATATTTTATACGTATATATTTTGAAAATATGTGTAATAAATTATATAAGCAACTTGCCCTAGCTTTTCTAGGCAGCTGTTTTGTTCTTACTGAAAAGTTTTATTTTCCACATAAACCTAACTTAACCTATTATATATTAAAATATATTAAATTATTAGTCATTATTAGTCATACTTTCTTTAATATAAGAATACGTTTTCAAAATATCCCTTAGTAAGTAATACGCGTAGGCAGTAGTAGGTTTGGTCTGGTTGATGGATCAGTTCGGAATTGGGATTTATATATAAGTAGATAAAGAAACAAATAGATCACTCACAAATATTCTGCATTGCCGCCGTTAAATCACATCTCTAGTCTAGAGTCCTTCAATAGTTACAACAACCAAAATAACAAACACAAGTCACTGTCATAGCCATAGCTTATTGAGGATGAAATCAAATTTCAACAATACTAAAATTCAAAAGTGGCGCACTCGCTAGCATTGTACGGATCAAATATTGACTTGCGTTCAACACGTAAAATTTGCCCGCGAAAAACATTCACAAACAATATAATTACGAGGCGACCAAACGGGGACCGAAAGTGGACGGTGTAGTTCACAAATTAGTTTGGCAGCGAAAAATTTAATTGAATGGACGATTTCGATGGCCACATACGGTGATGTATTAACATTTATTGGTTTACAAATTAAAGATAACTCGGGCATCGCCCGCCGCGAAATTCGCACCGCGAATTTTTTAAATCGATGAAAATATGCGCTGTATTAAATCGCTCGCTAATCGGTAGCACGAAACATTTATTAATGGACGAGCCCTTTTTTAATCTGTAATAAAAACGTTCCGAGCTGCGTTTGCGACCGATTCGGGTTTGATCGATATGAAATTATTCTCGATAAATTATGCAGAGTCAAGGCTCGAATTTATCGTACTTTATTTACAACGTTTATTTGTTTCAATAATATAAACTGAAAACGGGTGAAGATTAACGGCTTTTGCGTTTCGCGAAATACGATACGTACAATATGTGTAAGTCGCATTAACGTTAAAAATTGTTAACTTCGTTTAACGATTGCTATAATAGATTTTCTTTAATTAATCCACGACTTTGACATTAAGCGTTTTCGTAATTATTTGCTATGAAATAATTTTAAATAAGCTTGGTGTGTACTAGTATTGGAATGGTTAAAAAGTATAAGTCTCAATTACATACTTTATTATTATTCGTCGGTTCTTCTCAGCAGAACTGCTTTTCGAGCCGGTGGTAGCTTGTTCACGGACTGACTACACTGACGCTTTCATTAAATTGACGATTCAAAAGTATTTGTAATGTCTAATTGAATAAAGTTTATTTCATTTCATTTCATTATTAAGAATCTCTACAATATAACTAAATTAATGATAAATTTGTAAAAAAAGAAATCAGTTTATTCCAAGTTATACCTACTTTAAATATCACATATAAAAAAGTCCTGTAAATCGGTCGTAATTTGGTAAACCTTCAAGTAGGCACTCCCATTTTTGAATCAATTATTATCAAAACACAAACAAATCGTTTATTTGTATTTATTTCTAAGTAAAATACGCTCCCTCCTATTTTTATTATCCTTATCCTCCTATCCATCTTCTGGCTTTACCATCAGGTCGATGATACCGAATCACTGCATCATCAACGACAATAAAAACACATGCAAAGTTTCAAGTCAATATGACAATTAGAAGTAGGTTATATTTATCATTAGCTATTCTTCCAACCTTAGGGCGATATTTTGTTTTTGGAAATTTAAAAAAGGCCAATTTGGAAGTATATACTTTCAAACAAAACAAAAATTGTCCAAATCGGTTAATAAATGACGGCGTTCTAACATAGATAAGAAACTAATTGAAAACCTCCTTTTTGAAGAAGTCTGTTAAAAAGATAATAATATGATAACTAGCTTAAATTCTATTTAAATAATACATTAATAATACCTATACTACCTCTTATAATTACGAGTCCAAGTAATTTAAAACATATAGTTAAAAATATTTTGGAATTAAATTATCTATATAATATTGTCTATATAATTTCTTACTCGTATTTAACTGAGAACTAAAAGTAACATAAAGCTTGCATTGTATTGTGAGACATATCTTTCAACACTTCAACGAGTCAATAAAACTATGTACACACTAGAAATTTATGCCAAGAAGTACCATAAACTGCGACAACTTGCTTATATTTTCTTAAATAATATGTTATTCCGCTGTTTGCGATGTAAGCCAAGTGGAAGTGTACATTCAGAGGCGTCGACGTGAACTCACCTGCGTTGCTTCTGACGCGATACTACTTTGAAATAACATAAAGAAATCTTTTGACGTTAGGTATAGACTAATGTTAAGGCACTATATTTCTTAAAAGAAATATAAAAGTATAATTTATTACTATTTAATTTTTTTTTAATGTATACCTAGGCTTTGTTTATGACTGAATGTTATAAGTTTCAAATTGAATTTATAGTCTCCCTTTGATAACTTTAATATTAAGGCTATGATAAAAGCGATAGGTACCTACAAGTAAATGAACTTCACAAGTATGAGTGATCGTACAATGAATTCGTCTATTGACTGCAAAACTCCCATCACAGTAACGACTCTAGCTTACAAATCGCCGAATGACATCTCAATCTACTGCGACAGTAGCCACCTAAATTTATGTACATCAAGTGCACCAAACCCGGCTAGTTTTGCGCCCCAGCTCGTGTATTTTTTACGTTTGCACAAACGTAACTTTGCGTCGAACGACTTTTGCATATTTCACCGTTTTGTTTTGTCGTGTCAAATAATTTATTTCAACCCGCACTGTATTCTAGTCGGGACGTGGTTTAGGACGTCGCTGCGATTGTTACGTTGCGTGCGAATAAAGCCGCTTCGTGTTTTTGAAGTCGTTTAGTCATCTCCTGCGAATAAAATTGCTGAGAAACGTGACAATTAGCAATTAATAGAAATTCTCAACATTTCAATTAACTCCCAATTTTTCATTAACAAATCATTTATTTATAAAAATAAGTAATAGTAAATTTATCATTCAGTTCACTAATTGGTGATCTGCTTAATATAATACTTTCATAGATTTACGCGAACATTTGACATTTCAAATAACACTATCTTATTTTGACTAGTGGTCTGCTTATAATTATTATTTTGTACTAAAGGATATACAAATTAAATGTAAATACTACCAATAAATGTAAGATTAAGTTCTTTGAAGTGTAGAAGTAAAAAAAGATTCCGACGAATTGAGAACCTCCTACTTTTCGGAAGTCGGTTGAAAAGTTTATAAACCAACAAAGCACATAAAGTAACTTAATACGGAAATCGCAACAAGCAATGAGTGTTTAAACTAAAAAATAGAAAGCTATCGGCATGCAAACTGATATCTCGGCATTAAAAAAAGTAATTTATTAAGCTTTGCATATATCTGTTTCAAAAGGCAATACAAAAAAGGAATAGGATTTCACTGATAAATCTCGTATCCAAGTAGACACGTCACTTGTAATAACGAATTTGAAATCCAATACACGCGTTTTTTTCATCGGTTTCCTTTCATACTGAAAGAAGAAATAATCTGGTTGAGCTGACCAATAGAAGCTAAAGGAATAATCTATGTATGACATTGGATTGCCAATCACTATCGAGAATAGTAAACTCGATTTCATAAGTTAAGCTGAGATGATTGTAGTCAACATTCTATGCTTTTTTAGAAAAAAATATATATTGACTATCGGCTTTCCTCGGTTCGCTCGGGTTTGCCTGTAGAAAAACAAAAACGAATCTATCCCACGGGAACCGTACGGTTTCAAAATGAAAAAAGTACATTTTTCAGGAATAAAAAGTAGCCTATGTATTATACTGATAGGTATATGAGCTATATTATTGTATAGTTTCATTAGAATCCTTTTAGGAGTTTTTGCGTGAAAGAGTAACAATCATCCATATACGAGTATCTACATATATCTATATATATATACATCCACACGTCCATACATCCTCACAAACTTTCGCATTTATAATATTAGTAGGATACTATAACTACAAAATTTTAATCTTTCATTTATTACGTAACTTGTCTTTAATATATTCATAATACGAGTACCTAGAGAACAAAAACTCTACACAACATTTCTGAAGTTGTAAACACTAGTTAGTAAAATCATATAGTTCTCCATGGATAATTTGGGAAAATTAATTGTGTATAGAAACGTGAGACTACATATTTTGGAAGCAATAGCGTAATTTAGCGTTCAAATATTTTGGTCAAATACAACCAATAGGACTTTCATAGAAATGCATATGCGCATTTTCGTTTGTTATTAAACGCATATTTGTACCTAGATTTGCAAAGGAAACATTTCCCATAGCGTTAGAGAATTGACGGTATGTAGCGTTCAATTAATCGGATTTAATTTCAGTCAATAGAATCCCAACGCTGCGGTGACATAATGCAGTCAGCTTTATCTAGTCCTCTCTGAAAGATAGCGATGTGTATATATTCATAATAGTTTACAGTAAATGGGAGTAGAAGCGACGTGGGTGCGGAGGTGACACAATCGAGCCTCCAGAACGAATAGAAAACGGCGGAGATCAATTAAAAGCGGCCAGGACGGGACGGGCATGGAATTAAAAGCTAAACTTCGTTACCATCGTGTTATCATCAGAATTGAAAGAAACTTGTTACTCTATGTCGCTATGATTCCAATTTCAAAGCGGATCCAACGCCTTGATTGGTTCCGGCTTGTGTACAAAGATTGATCGAGGTATACGTGTTCTTGCATATTATGTCCCAGCCTCTGTTTGCACGCAAAATTGTTAGTCGTTTCTTTTTATTATGAACGCCGTCTCAAACTGTGCGGAATCGCCCTGTCTGGAACGTATCGTCTGCCTTCGGTAACTCGCGTTTCATTCATCATATCATTCGTCATTTATCATATTAATCAAGCGGAGATGATTTGTTAGATTCTTACGATTTTACTTTAAACTTTTTAATTATTATTTAACTTTGATATTATACTAGTGACTCGCCCTTGCTCTGCTCAGATTCGTTTCGTTCGTTCCTAGGTACGTTTTAACGTTTAGTATATATTTCTCAGAGACGAGGAATTTTTCCGCAGTAACAAGTATCCTAAATGTTGACCCGGATAACTAGCTATCCATCATAGCAAATTTCATCAAAATCTGTCCAGTGGGTTTCTCACGGTGCGTTCTCAGGCAGACAGACATACAGACAAAAAATCTAAAAACTATAGATTCGGCCTCTGTACCTATCGATAATAATGACTATTTCAATAAGATTTTTCAAAAAATATTTTAATGCGCAGATTCGACTCTGTTAGAATTTTATTATATGTAGAAACATGCGGAAATCTGTATGATAATCTGTCAGTCTATTCTTTCGCGTATCGACGAAGAACCGTTTTATGATAATATAAAATTAGTACTTAAAATATTACATATATTTTATTAGTTTTAAACAAAACTTATTGTACATCTTGTAGTATATTTTTTATGTCCTATAACAATTTTTACTCATGCTGTTTATCTTATACTTCGGTTTAAATAAAGATAATGACAAAAAAATTTAATTCATTACATTGCACAAGATGACATTGTCATAATATTATACGCTTGAAAATTCAAAAAATCGCACTTGCTAATGATTGTATAATAGAAATATCAGATAATTTTTGAAGATTCATACGACAGTCCATGAATAAAAAGTAATCCTTAAGAATAGTGCTATTATAATCCATATTACGTAATTATTATGGGAAGAGTGTTGTACTAATATGCATTTGCTGAACTTTTTTTAACTGAGTATACAAACGCCTCAGACTATTATCCGAGCCTTTATATGAGGTTTTATTTTATTTTTAGTGACTTGTTTTAAAAATTAAGATTATACTCTCGCCTTGGAGAATAAATAATTTTTATGAAGTTTTAGAATTCAGGTCTTCTGGAGGACTGTTTAAAAGACATTGCGTTTACAAAACAACAATTAGAGCTTTTCTCACAGATTTTTCTACTTTATCAAATTTGAGACATTGTAGGTAATTAGATTTTTGAATTTAAAAAAAAACTCGAATTTCCGGACTTTTCGGAACAAAGTTTAACAGGTGAACTGAAATTCTCTGTAACCTTACATAATTATGTACACAATAGTAACTTAATTAGAATTTATAAGAAAAATACCTATAGTTTTTCATTGAAAACAATTACAAATGAAATACCTCTTTAAGACTATAATAAGAACGAAAACACTTCTGCACAAACAAAAACACTAAGTTTCCTACTTTCTTTCAACGCGTAAATAATTAAAAATCAAACAAAAAGGTAATTAAAACGTGCCTTTGAAAGCGGTAAACAATTATGTCCCAGTCGTGTTGTCGCAATCTTAAATAGCAATACAATTATAGTGTACTTCCAACTAAAATGTGCATTTAAAATCTAAACATCAAGGTTTTGGAAGAAAATAGATACTGTACGCGACTTGAACCAAAGAAACTTCTATATATGTATAGGATTAGCTTAAAATATTGTAGCACACTTAATATTCTTCCGAGTATTTTCACGCACTGAAACTCTCCTCCTCGAGTAAAGAGGACCTCATTACATACATAACTGGCCTCCACGTTTTAATAAAACTACAAGAATTTTATTTCTAAAACTCTTTTTATCTGTAAGCACAGATTATATATTGAGTACTATTATTATACGTATATAGTATACTAGCGACTCACCCTCGCTTCGCTCGGGTTCGTCCCTAGCTTGCTTCCCAATACAAACTTTCACCCCCATTTTTACTCATTTAAGGGATTATTTCCGGCATAAAAACCAGTGTCTCCAACTATCCTCCTACCAAATTTCATCTAAATCGGTTTAGTAGATCCAGAGGTTACCTCCTAGAATCTCACAAACTTTACCTCTTATATAGTAAATAACAATTAATATAAATAAATAAATAAATAATATAAGGCAAGTTAATGGGCAGTAGTACTAACGAAGAGCGTTGGGTGGCGCTAGAGTCGAATCAGACAATTTGAGTTTTAGGTGCATGCATGCGCTTAAATGGCATAGCCACAGCTATAATTTTCTTTAAATAAAAATTGTGTTTATATAATATATTAATGTAAAATAAATGGCTCACATGAAAAGAAGTTCAAAAGTTATTGTAGCACTATGATCAAATATAAATCTTAAAAAAACTACCTTACTTAACTAACTTACTTAAATATTTACTTAGGTTTTAATTTTTCAAAACGGTCGCAAGTGACCACTTGCAACAGCTACAATAAAAGATGTTACTGTAAATCGTTAACGTATTTTCATATTAAACAAAAGAGAAGACTTAATGCGTAAAAAAACACAAAATGAAAAGTCAAATATTGAGTGGACAAATAGGTCCGCAACATTAAAATTTATCGCGCTGGGTACACGGGCTACACAAATAGTGGCGAAACCGTATAAAGTTTGTAAAGCAAGTATACGGTTTATTAAATAAAACATTCGGCCGTACTTAGTGTCGACCGCTGAAGGTGCCTAACTTACTCAAAACTAATGCATAATTTAGTGAAACGCGCCATGTCTAATGGTTTATTCAAACTCACATTTCCCAGTCTCGGCTAGCGATATTGACTATACATAATGCATATAAAGAAGCTAGTCATACATTGAAAATATCTTATAAAATAAAATGAGAACATAAAAATATAGTGTACTAATGGAGTCAGAAAATTGTTCCTGCTTCTCCATGATATAGTGGAAAATTATAATATTAATTTGCTTTATTGCTTCGTATAAGTTATAACTTTAGATGCGTTTGTAAAAATTTTCTTTTCTTTTGTCTACTTGCACTCTATTTGTGAATTATGTGTAGCTGTGATTTCGACATCGTGATTGCAAACAAGTTTTAAAACTGTAAAATCAGTGAATTGCGAGTTTAATGAAAGTATAAACTACTCTTTACAAATTGTAAATTTAGGTATTTGTGCATCATTGAAGCAAAGGAAAATTACTTCAAAAGTTTTTACAAGGTTGAAGAAGTTAGAATTTTTTTACAATAGTTTTAGCCTTTAAGATCTTTGTGAAATCGCACGTCACAGGATTAATCATACCTACGGCCTTCATTTTAAATTGGATAAAAGTTGATGAAGAGATTTATCGGTGCAAGGGATGGAAATATCTTGAAAATTATTGCCAAGGCACACGTACAATATGTCTTGGAAATAATTTTCAAGATCGGTATACGAATAGTAAAAAATAAAATTCTCTACATAAACTGAGATTATTTCACATTCATTTTAATGTCTATAACAAAGTTATGCACTGTTTTATATCTTAACCTCGAGTTCTAAATAAAGTTCCCACAAATACTCTTGACGCACAGTGTTACTTTTCTTTAAAACTGCACTTAACGGCACCTAGCGTCGCTATAAAGCAACATTGAAATACTACGATACTCTTGTGTATTTTCACTTTGTAAAATTATATCAAAGATCAGATCTTACATACGAGTATATACGAATGTTTAGGCATCGTATCTAATTTGTTAATAACATGATGCAAACAAAAAATTCCGATAGCGTTGTACACAGCAAATTGCATATATATATATATATATATATATATATATATATATATATATATATATATATATATATATATATATATATATATATATATATCGGATGTAGGTATATCGGAACGAAATTCGTACGATAGATAATATGAGTGACCATCAATATGGGCCGATTAGGACAAGGGAAGGACACGCGGGAGGGGAATATTATCTTGAGCGGGAAGGAGCGTTAGTCGCGTTGGCGTGCATTTTGCATGAGCCGGCGCCGGCGTGCGAGCGAGAGGGCTGCGAGAGGGACGCTCTGGATCTACATTTAAAGCGCATTGTAAGCAAACGCATTATTAATGTATCTGTTTTAGTTGTTGGGGAGTACCGGAGTACCGGCGCGCCCGGCTGCCAAGAGCGGCCCGAGTTATTCATGCTTCATGCATACACCATTCATATTTGATTCCTTTTAATTCCCAGCGTCTTTCGTCTACGTTCGTTGGTGACGTTTCATTTAGTGAGCTAGTTGCACGTGTACGTTACGCCGCCGCTCCTATGAATACGTTAATGTATATAAGGACGCGTTTCATCACTTGGTATTATATTATATTTTTTATTATATTTTTTCTATATAATGTATTTCATTAGAATTTAATTAATGTAAATAATCTTGATGTAACTATATAATATATACGAATTTACAATATATACACACTGCAATATTATATTTACTGTCCAGTGTTCACATATTTAGTATTCTGACTCGTGTTATAATTAAATGAAATCAATAATTAATAAAGATACCTTATTTACGTTATTGTTTATTCAAATAATAATTAATTTAGCCTCAATTGTAGGTACACATCGAAAATTCTACCATAAAATTTTATTATTTAAAGGAACTTTAATAAAAGTGGACGAGGTCAGTGTGTCATGTCAAGATTAAATGCAATTGCATATCAAATAATATTTGACAACAATATATTTTGACATATAAAAGATTATGCGTTGTTCATGATACTTTTAGTAAATAGTAAACTTTCGCACACGATATACACAGCGGTAGCAAATAATAGCGAAAAATGTTTTGTTTTTGTTAACTTTTGGCGAGCGCGACATTGCATGAAGGATACACGATGCACTTGATTTGGATATGCATTCACTCAATTGTAAGAAATATATTTAAAAGTGCTATAACTATGACTTTGTCATAGTGCTAGTATCTAATTATATATGTTTACTTTAATATGCAATCGGTATTTAGGTAAAATAATTATATACCTTATTATCAAAACAGGTACCTAGGTATTATTTAGACTGATAATCTCAAATTCTCTAAAGTCTGAACAAAAAGATTTTATACGTAACAGTTTATTTAAAAAAAAAACATTAAACCTATTTTAACTTAATTACATCAAAGAATTTTAAAATTTACTGATACGGAAACCTAAACAAAATTCTTTTTTAAATAAGAAAAAGTAAACAACACGACTAAGTAAAGCAAACCATCACTAACATATACTATGTACGATTTTCCCGCAGGGGTCTATTTCAGATTGCTTTCGTCAATCGTCACAAATAAAATAATCGGTATCGAAATCGATTCGGATGTGACGTGCATAGACACGAGAGGGTTAAAAGAAAAACATTTTGAAACAAACCCGCGACTCAAGGCGGCAAAGCCCGCGTTCACAAAGAGTCACTCCACAATTTTCTCAAAAAAAACCGCGCGCGAGCGCAAACGGCACCCGGAGTGCAATTCAAATGGCTCGACCCGCACGTACGTACATAAGTTATTAAAAAAAGTGTGCCTTTGGCGTAGGTTTTAATAAAAATAGTCGTCTCGCGCAACCCTTTGTCAGAACATCAGAGGAGCTTGTGCCATACCTCTATTAATGTGGGGGCTGCCTCGAAGACGCACAGGGCCGCACTCATACGATGTATTAATTAGCAACTGCGTAAATGGTCGCCTTTTTGATGACCCGAACTTTTAATTATATCAAGTTATTCAATCATAATAGGTACTAGTTTATAATTAAGTAAGTGAAAGGTATAACGTTAAAAAACTGCACTAATAATCACTTTTCTGAACAAAGGAGCTCAAAGAAGTTCAAACAAGAAACTGAAGGAAAGACTGTTTGAAATTGCAACTGCGTTTTCCCATCTACTACTCAATGGAAAATTCAATTAAAAGAAAAAACATTCTTAAATTTAAATTACAGAATCGAATTTATTTCTGTTGCTCATACTTTTTCATATTTGGAGAAGTGGGTTAGGGGTAAATAAATTGAAACTTTGCCAGCTGCCATACTGTAGCTTATGTAAACAGGATTGGAAGCTTAATTACGACATTTATTAAGTGTAACTAAAAACAAGCCGTTTGCCAAAACTTTTATGTTAATTTATCAAATTTTGCAATAATTGCAACCATTTCTGTGAAACTTATACTCGTACTGCTATAAAAATATAAAGAAATTTACAGTACTGTATCGTTGGTTTTTGAATCAAATAGAGAAATAAATTAAGCTTCTATTTTAGTACAATTTTATTTTTACTTTAAAATGTAGAAGTTTTTTAAGTAAAGGAATAAAACCAAACGACTTAAACGCGTTATATGACGATCAAATCAATTAAACACTTAATTAATAATACTTTAAATAATTAAATAAAAGTTGATAAAATTAATTTACGTAGGATCCAGGGATAACAATAAAAGCATTATTGACACACTAACTATTTATTCTGTATAAATTACAATACAACGTTCACGCGTATCGTTATGTCGCCATTATGACAAAACATCCTTTTTTTCTTTTATTCACCTTTCATTCCAGTCCATTCTTAAAATCATATCATACGTCTCTTTTACTCTTTAAATATCATTTCATGTATACTCATCTTACAAATCCTACATTTATAATATCAATAAAATTATATTTTTATTATAATAAATATGAAACAGACATCGAGGTCGGCCCTGTGCTGTCGCGCGTCGTCATGCTCCGCGCGAATGAATGGGACAAACACGGGATCCTTTTTCGTGAAAGACCATCGCATCGTAACATTCGCTCATAATATTCCACAAACACGGTCTGAATGAGCTTTAACCTCTCCGAGTAGCGCGTTTAAATATAGTAATAGACGTTTCTACTAATATACGATATAGGCATGAACTTTTTGTTTCAATTTATATAATGAAATTCGTCATAACGTATTTGCTTGTATTATAAGTATGCATTTATAGGGTTGTGTAACTAAAAATCTTCTTATATAGAAATATATTAAACAAATTGTAAGAAACTTTTATGTTTTTAAATTTAAGTTTACTAAAATATAGTAATTTATGTAATTTAATATATGAAGAAGCTTAAAAGCTACACAAATATTTAAATTACATAATGCGTACCTCAGGATTACGTGATAATAACTCGATATTGTCTACAAAGAAATAGAATTGTAAGATTTCTTTTCAATTATTTGTTAAGTTTTTCTGCGCAGTTTCTAAAGCTATATTGAAACCGCAAAGTAGTAGGAAAAAAACAATAAAAGTAAATTGACCAATCATGAATAATGGTTTTTGATTCAAAAACTTCATTATTATTTAAATACATAATAATATTTTTGTATTATAAGTAATGGTTTATGACATGTATGTATTTATCCTTTTTGGACGTCCCACTGTTGGGTGCGGGTCACCCATCAATGCAAAGGATTAGGTCACATCATCCACCATGCTGGCCAAATGCGGGTTGGCCGACTTACCATGTCTTTCGAAAATTTCCTAGGTTCTTTCGGACAAGCAGGTTTCTTCACGATTTTTTCCTTCACCGTAAGACAGTGGTAATCGTGTTGAAAATTATTTGCACATGGAAATATCAGAGTTGCGAGATCCGGAATTTCAACTCGCTTAACTCACTCGGATTCCCAAGCAAGCGTGTTACCACTAGGCTATCACTGTCTTAATGATGTGATATAGAGAAACACAAATAGAGACACTATACAGTGATATACAAGTTTACCACAGAAGAACTAAGCACCCTCTCCAGATTAACATGCAAAACGATATCACAATGGATGTGCCAGTAATGATAATGTTTTTTCATGGAGGGGTCATACGATTTGCAGCATTTTTCATCCAACATAATCTAAACGCGTGCTTTGTATAATCGGAGACTCGTATAGCAATCGTTGATACTCAATCTAACTTTCAAATTCATAAAGTTTAAAGTCGAATGGCACTAACTACACACATCACTTAAGATATTAATGAGTGCATCCGTAATAGACGAAACATACACATGAAATTCAAATTTGTACCGCGGGTTGGGAGCGAGCTCTTCTACATATTTTAGTAGGCAACACAGTGTGAATTAGAATCTTTTGTTAGCATTTAGAGCATCAGTTAGTAGTGGCATAGTAGCGGGGCACTTTCTATTCGCTAAGCACGACGCACCCAGGCCATCGCCGTAGACAAACGTAGCCCTACGACGTAGCGGTTGTTCTATACTGATTGCTTATTTTGCGTATAATGCAAGGCGTTGCTGCCCGTAGCGATAACGTGATCAGACACCGGTTACATATTGCGAGAGCCAGATTCATGCATACATATTATGTCACCATTCAATTTTGAAGGAAACCTTCGTGAATTGACGTCCACATCGTTTAAGGCAGCTCTGAAATAACTTACATTTATGTTAAGATATTAGATGAAATCGGAATTTTATTTATTCTATTGAAATACTTATTTTTAATATTTGTTCAGATATTTGAGGATCAATTGCAGTAAAAGTTAAAGCTATACTGCAAAGCTAAATGTTACTTTGAATAGAGTGAGCAGACAGTCGCTGAGAGTTTACAATAGCGCACAGTGCAGGTACAAAGAAATTCGATTAGGGGAGCGACAAAAGATTTATAGTTTCTATAGAAAAAGTAATTAGCGAAAACGAAAGAAAGCCGGGCGTTGGTAAAGTCATTGGACATAATTCATAACAAACAGAAATAACGGGAAGTTCGTTCGGCGCGGGTAGGCAATGAATAATTCCCTAACTGCGAACACCCTTCCCCCCTCCCCTATACGCGCCAGTAGGGGCACCGCGAAAAAAGTACACGACCCGGTCGAGTTTTATAGTCCAGGGAAAAATAGGAGGTAGCCAAAATATCTATATACGGCGTATGCAAAAAGTAGAAAAAACTACAATCCCGCTGGCATGAATAAGTGAGTGGACCTTCATATAGAAAAAGTAAGCCAACAAAAATAGAAAAAAGTATGCGATGCGCCGCAAGGGGACGGAAAGAGGGCTGCACCTCGCGGACGCCGAATCCTGATACAGGTCTATTAACTAGCAGAATTAACACTTCGACGGCGTTTTTCGTTTGGGAGCAACAGCGTCCAACCGCGTGAAGGGGCATGCGAATCTAATCGAACTAATGAAGGGTATATTATAACTTCCGTCTCTCACGATCGTTCGCCGAATGCTCAATGAAATAATTCAAAGTGTAATATTTAAAGTGATAGAACAATATGTAAAATTTATAAAAAAATAAAGTCAGTTAAATTTTATATAATATGCTGTGACGTAAGTTGAATATCTAATTTGAAGAAAAAGAAACTTTTGTCACTTGGCCAGCGATTGGTAAATGACGTCTGCTGAGAAAAAATACAATCCGCAACGATCGTTTTTCAACGTCCAGCTGGGCATAAATCAAATACGGCCAATACAAGTGGAACAACGTAAACGTAAACACTAAATTGCATGTATTTTTCCATATGCAAGCTTTGTCCTATACAACTGTTAATGCATTGTTAACGATTTCAACAAATTACTTTTATTATCAGTAAAATCTGACAGTCACTCCGATGCCTGTGTATAATATAAATAACTAGATTTTTTGTAATGCAACGCGTATATCAGTCATTTGGCTTACGAAAGCTCAGTAGTTTAAATAGGTAGTGTTAAAGAAAATTAGCATTTTTTTTTTTGTAAACAGTCAAAAGTATATTGTGCATAAGCATGGACTCGTGACTTTGTTAAACGTCATGTAAATACACACCACACACAAGTACCTACACTCGAACCCATACACACACAAATAAAAAGGGGCTAACGGACACGCAAACAAACAGACACGGGCACACACATAAACATTATAAATTTTTATTAAAAACATAAAACCTATTCATCTGCCTACTCGTCAGTAGGATCCCGTCGGATATGAGTTTTTGAAATTTCTTTTTTTTACGAGAATAAACCGTTATTTTTGCCTATTTCCAATATGTAAGCTAAGAGGTAAGTGCTATTGCAATATTAACAAATCTTTTACATGTTTCTCTGAACAGCGAATAATATATCTGATGGACTGGGAAATACTCTTGCGAAATTCAATCACAATGCTGTCATAATAGAAAAACTTTATAGAAAAGTCAGTAAACACGGCGTAATACCGCTAAAATCAAGTTTCATCAAAGGACATTGCATTTCTAATATTCGTAACGAGAATGTGCGCATTGGATTGCAGACGAAATAAAAGCTGTATTTTTTAACACCAATATCCTTTACGTGATTATTCTTTGAGTGGAACATCCATAACTAAAAATTTGTTGTTAATAATAAAATACATTGATTAAAATGTTTTTGGGCATTCAATAGAAGCGCAGATATAAAAATACTATCCCAACAAAATAAATAATTCCAAAATGTGACAGCTATTCCTTTGTACTTCTCATTTCAAATATGGAAAATGTCACCTTTGAAATTATTTATGAACAAAGTAAATGCCAACGTTGATACAGTGTAATAGGTAGGTATCAAACGATTTTGGTTTAATGTAGGCTTTAGTTGATCTTTGAATCGAGTAGGGTGAACCTAAATATTTGTCACCCCTTCCGTATCGAAATCCGATAAACTGCTTTCCGTTAAGATATCTCATCATTACGATCTTCACACGTCAACTAACTAGTCATTCAGACTTTAATGCCGTCTAAGTAATATAGTATATTACATTTATTTATTCTAATATCGGCATGTTTTCTAATACGTCCTTATTTTATTAGCCACGATTAACCCTTTACCGAATGTCTCTCACATTCCTTTACTACTATATTTCATTAATAATTTTATAAATACAAAGTATTAAGAGCTATATAAAATAAAAAAACCTGCGGAAAAAAATATCGGTAATACTACACAACGAGTACTTCTCATAATTGTTAAAGGTTTCCCAAGATTTCATGGTACATATTATTATGTTGTGTATTGCTTGAACTTATAGAACGTACCTTGACCGAACTTTTAATAAATTCTTTTGATCTTTTAACTCGAAAACGAATTTATATGTTCAGAAATATGATTTAAACAATGTAATCAATACAAGGGATCAATTTTGTAATTTTTTTGTGCTTGTTGACTATGTATTTCAAAATTCATTGCGAGTCGATCTAATAAGATTTTTTTTAGTAAATCTGTTTCATTTGTTAAAAGTATTCAATAGGCGATCGTCTGAGATTGAGAAGAGTTAAAATAATAGTGATAATACGGTTTGAACTACCAACTAAATGTCGACTGAATAGATTGATTAGAGTGAACAGTATAAATAAACAGTGGGCAATATACGAATGCATATCGCACAGTGTACCTAAATATATTCCGTGTGGATACGAAGAAAGAAATCGATCTTGACGCGCTTTAAGCTTCATTTTAGATCAATTTATAACAAAAGTTTTAATTAAGCATTGTACTGTAAGAATCAATGTATACAATTTCAGAAGAACTTCTGGACGGTTTTATTCGATATGTTACCCATTGTTTCAGAGGCAATGGTCAGGTTTATGCTTTTATTAAAGTGATTAAATATCACGGCGTAAATGGCGGCGCGAGTTAATTTCAGCCGATCGAGTTGCTTTTTTGTATCCCATAAGTTAATTTGTGTTGGTTCGACGACTTGTTGCTACTCGAATTAGTATGTGGGCAAGTAAAAAATAATGAACATAATAATATTAACTAACGATTTCCTTTTAACAAAATATATTATTGTAAATAAACAGTATCTATTACAAGCTATAAGTTATATTTATAGCTTTTTGCGTGTTTTAAGTCGGAAGTGTGGAACAAAACCGCCAGCCTTTTGAATATTGCATTGTCAGACCTTGATTGGTTGTATCATCAACACTGACAACCAACAATTTAGTCATAAACTTTCATTTCATTTTATGCGTCATCGAAACCAATAAAGTAAAACAGTAAATCATATAAATATAGTTGATTTGAAATTAATGGGGTCACGTGTAGAACTATTAAGTATAAAATGAAAGATTACAGCGTTATTGCCATGATATTACTTTCTTTAGGCCAAAACAACACAACGAATAAAACTTTAATCAAACGTCACCCGTCCACGTCGTTCTGGCAGTAATTACACCAAAATTCATGTGGCGTAGATTAAACAAGGATTAAAAGTCCGGACGTCGGTGCACTTATTAATAAAAAAGCATCCACAAAGTGTTAAATAAAAAAATGCGATTCAGTCTCCAATACGCCATACCATTGTTCGAATAAAAGTGGGCCACGAAACAGGCGGCGAAGAGAATCGGCAAGCCAACCACCCACGTCATTAAACCTGCCGCGACAGGCAGACACCTCTGAAGAATGTGCTCTTAATAAGTCATCAGCTAAGTAAAGCTCCCGCTATGGCGAGGGGGAGGGCGTAGGGTGGCGCGGCGTTCGCACAAAAAATGACACAAAGTATAAAATCTGCATACAGTAATGGGAGTAGTAGCCTCTGAGAGGTTGCGGCGTGAGGGATCAAAGGTGAACGGGCCTAGCAGGCCTCTGCGGCGCGTGACATCTGCAATGTTAGGCTTTATTAAAACTTTGTATCGATCTTGTAGACTGCACTTTCACAACGCTGTTTTGTGAATAAAACAACGAAAGTTAGTCTATAATGTGTTTACAGGTTTCATGTTTTACTCTACCACGTTAGGAAATATCTTATTGAGATATATTTTACGCTTCTATTTTCGATACTGATAGTCAACTGAACAAAGGTAGTTAATTACGTACAAGTTTAGAACAAAAACGGTACTGAAAAAGTTGCGAACGTATAGCAATTTAGTTGTGAATTTGAATTTAGATCATGCCCAATTGTACTATTGATAGTTGAAAGAATACAAAAAAGCGACCGTTGATTTTGACGAGCTATTTTGTTATGCAAAGTTTTAATATGGGCGGCAGTCGGTAAAGGAACAATACGGCACTACGGTACTCAGTGGTTCAGAATTTAGTCTTTGGTGACGTCGCGTCGAGTAATATAACTCTTTCTGGTTGTGATAACACATTGTTCTCGAGGGAATTACTTTGTCCCCTCTGCACCACAAGTGTTCCCGCCACTTGAAAGCGACACGAAGGCAGAACGTCCTATGTCCGGCCTACTGAAAATGACGCCTGTTAGATAATCTAATTGTAACTAAACCGAATCTGCACATTAAATATTTTTTGGAAAATCTTATTGAAATATGCATTATTGTCTATACAGAAGCGGAATCTATAGTTTTTAGAATTTTTGTCCGTCTGTCTGTCTGTCTGTTACCGCATCACGGAAAAACCACTGCAGGGATTTTGATAAAACTTGGTATGATGATAGCTGGTTATCCAAGTCAACATATAGGATACTTGTTACTTCGGGAAAATATCTCATTTCTGAGAGAAAATACAAAAACTGCAATGTAACAGTATACTAATATGTAAAACCTAAAAATTTGGTTTTTGGTCATCTGAACGCGGGCGGAGCCGCGGGAAATGCTAGTTCAAGATATATTATATAATAAAGTTTTTTATGTTTATAAACAAATTGTAGAAACGGATTCAGTAGTTAGAATTATTATCCAATTAACAAATTACTTTCTGTAACACTGTCATCTTTTTATTTCTAGACGAAATATAGGTACAGACATACATACATATAGTGAACGGCACTCTGAGGGGAGGAAAATTTGAACAGGCACTATAAATACATCGCCATGTAATTAGTCAAAGAAAGCGCTGTTTTAATTAACAGCATAGTATTAATAATCTATTTGACACGTTGAGCTCTTATATGATAGTACTTCACGCTTATAAAAGAAGAACGAGCCAAGGTAATTGCAATTTGAAACCTAACTTATGGTTCAAACGGAACTTTCAAAGATAGTTAAAATATGTATACTATTGAGACGGAGAGTTTCAATGGTAGGTCGCAAAAGTAATTGGTGGCAGACGCTTTAAAAGCAAATAATTAATTGGCTAAGCCGCCGTATGACGGCTCTTTGATAGCAATTGATTACCAATTCAAAACGAGAGGAGCCGATTGGGTCGAGATTCATTAGGAGATCCTCCATTCACTCTTACTTCGCTGCAGACATATAAGAGACGTGTAAGAGTCAACGTAATAATTAATTTGAAAATGATACTAGTACTTTTGAAAAATGTAATTTGTGTCATATTTTAATTGAAAAGAACTATACATATTTCAATATTTTTTTAAGCTGAAGCACATAATTCGTTTTCAAATGCATAATATGCAATACGCGTTACTGTTCTTTAAACCTGAATTATTGTTTGCGAAAAAACCTTCAGAACCAAATAAATGTATAAACATCGATTAAGCGAATGAAAACTCGGAAAACCACATCTGTAGCATACATTTTGGGACTTTAAAACTAAATATTAGCTTTCGCAGTAACGAAAATCTTGTGGAAATAGCGGCGCAACCACGTGCGATTACTAGTTCAGTAATTCAAAAGCATCTCACGTTAATCGGACTAACGGCGTTTTTTAATTGTCACGTTCAAGTATCGATTTTGTGAATACTCCCCTCGGAAGCTCGCCCTGGCCGGCCATAAAAAAATAAACGGCATTATATTTTGGACGTTCGGCTCCGAAACGATTGTCGCTCCCTCTCGCCTCGCTTTCTTCGTCCTTTTCTTTTTAATTCGCCGTATTTTTATTTGCTATGATAAATTGTAGCGGCGGGTGGGGTCCCCCTTTTGTTTCGGTAATTTTTTATGTCTGGTGTTTCGCTTAATTGCGTGGTGGTTTACGGAAACCCATTGTGGCTATGTGGGTCAGATTCCCAGACGACAGCCTGACCTGTTTACCTTGCAACCTTCTCATGGACGAACAGACAGCTACAATTAATGAATGTGGAAATAACGACCCACTTTTTTAAATGGAGTTAGAACAATGAAAAATTAATTGTGATAACTATATAACGGTGTATGCACGGCTTTAGCCCGGCACACATTTCTTTATTAGACTACGGGAGTATTTTTCTATTAACGCGAAAGATGATGGTGTACTTTTTCATCAAGGATATTACAAAATGTTGCTTTTATGAGTTCACTGATATTAGACTATCATTACAGGATTATTTATCATTTCTACACGCATGCTTCTATCTATATAACACAGTATATATTTACAAGAAACGAACTTTTCGAATGCTATTATTATGAAATACATAGTTGAACCTTAACAGAAACAATCATTTCTGCGAACATTGGAATTACCTCCAATGACAAGCGGAAGAATAGAATACGGCCATTATATTGTGTTTGAATCTAAAAGTAAACATAATATAATCACAGGATATTGTGCTCGGGTATCAAAACTATTAGCGAATGATATGTGGTACACGACACCGGCACGAATACATTGATTGGAACGATATTGTCTTATGGGTGTGTTATGACGAACTTATGTATTTCGTATCTGATTACTTAAAATTTTTACGCCAAATCGTTTACTGTAATTTAACGTAAAAGTATTGAACATTGCATTTGGTTATTGGCAAATAATAATCTTGTTGTATGATATCAGAAGTTGTTTTAACAATGTAGTAATTCGGTGGAACAGAAAAAAAGAAAAGTATTAACCATAGATATGCTTAAAATTATACAGTATTATACATTATAATACTTCAATTTCAAATAGCATTATATGAAAATGATCGCGCCAAAATCAAAATATCTGAGTCCAATGCGTCCCCTAAAAATACAGTCGTTTTGAGCCATTAGTGCACCGCTTTATTTCCGTTTTAGCATAAATCTAAAAGAAACTGCATTTCTGAAAACGTCCCGTGCCTAGCTGTGGTAGTTGGATTTTTCCAATAAAATCTCGTGTAAGCATCAAAATCAATTTTAACTCGAAACGACGTTCTAGTTTGAAGGTAAAAAATTCTTTTGTTCACAAAGTAGATCGAAAAATTTGCTTTGACACTTGCCTTCTGGCCTTGTATCCTTGTACTGTAGACCGAAGCTGGGGACCTATAAACTGAACACGAATGAAATTTTTTAACGATCTAGCATGAGCTAATAATTACGGCGTTCTACAGTCGCCTGTAACTGTTACATCCCTCTTGTGTCAACAATGCCATCCCCCCGTCGCTAGATATACATTTTAAGCGCTCATCGTGATATAATAAAAAGCACCCTTTTCATTTTTATAACTTGTATTTTACTCGTAGGCAATGCGTAGGACGCGCAATAAAACTAATTGCTATGCACTACGTTTCTTGTAGTAAGAATACTGTAAGTTGTCTGTTGAATTTTTAAGGTATGTAAAGAATATTGATGAATTAGTTTCGTACAGAAATAGTGAATTTTAAACTTGAACTATGGTTATTATTTGTCATAGAAGTGATTCTTTTTTAATTAAGTACTATTAAAATAATTACCAAACTGTATCAATTAAATACAAATCGACCATCAGAAGTAGCGAAGTGTCAATTATTACCGGCACGTATATACATGTTCAGTTACTGCCCAGAATATTATTACCATTCCTAATATAAATGTTTAGCCCTGTGTATAGTTTTGTAGAAAATACAGTCAACTATCATTAACATCTCTAAATTTAATGAAATTTAGAGAGCGGATCAGTGAATACGAGGGCATGTTAAGCTTGCCCGCAGAGAATCGATTTTGCATACGATTTTGGATGATTCTAATTATCTCTTAGAAGCTTAGTATTTTGTACAATCTGTGATTAAAATCTCGGCTTACAAAGGTGGTTAACCAATACACACAGCTAATAGAGGCTACATGTGATGGCATTGAAAGTAGAGTTTGTGTTTTGCGAGGCTCACGTCGGGTCTGATCGCCGATGTGCATAATTTGAAACGTTAATGGATCTTGGCACTATACTGCCATAATAATAATTATTATTTACATTCATATTTATAAGTACTTTTTAACATTTGATCACGTAAAATAAAGTTAAATATTTAGTTTGATCATATAGCTTAACCTAACTTTTCTTACCTATGAAAGTGGTATACATATAAACCACTGTCATAAAGTAATTCAAATATAAAAAAAAAGTAGATGTACGAGTATGTACTATGCAATACAATCGTACAATTGTATTATACAAAATTTGCTTTATTTAGTCTTGATAGTGTTAAAGAAGATGCGGCTTAGTATCGGTCGGTATCTAGAATTGGTGATTGAATCAGATATAATCATCTACAAGGCAGTGGTAGCCCAGTGGTATCGCACTCGCTTGGGAAACCGAGTAAAGTGGGTTCAAATCCCGGGTCTCGCACCTCGGATATTTTCATGTGCGAATCATTTCTAACATGATTACCAACTTGTCTTACGGTGAAGGAAAACACCATGAGGAAACCTGCATGTCTGAGGGAAGTTTTCGAAAGACATGTAAAGTCCGCCAACCCGCACTTGGCCAGCGTGGTGGACCATGGCCTAATTCCCCTCGTATTGAAGGGAGGCCCATGCCCAGCAGTGGAGCGTTAAAAAGGGCTGAATACAATCATCTACATTTATGTTTTATTAAATTTAAATAAATATGATGAAAATTTTAAGCACCTTAACTGAGAATGTCGTCTTAGGGATATTCACAAACGATACTTAATTGGAAGACGCGCTGGCGCGACTTCTATATATATATATTGGTGTATAATATGCACATCTTATTAATTATATGTGGCAAATTTTGACCGATAGAGTATACCTACCACTTGCAACAATGAATGACAAACGGTGCGAGTCGTAGCCCCATCAAGCTTAAATTAATCACTGTAATCGTGTTCATATTTTTCAATGGATATATATTCAGTTGTGATTGTTTTTAAGATTTTGCCTTTAGGACCGTGTAACATTTAAACTTTCATTTACTTAGTTGCTAGGGCTTATCATAGCTTTCTTCGGGTACATCGCTAAATACCTAAAACTAGTCTATGTATTACTCCAAATCATAGTCTTTCTATGCACTAAATTTCATTAAAATACGGCCAGCCATTGCAGCGTGAATGAGTTATAAGCATACATACACAAACTTTCGCATTTATAAGTAGTTTGATATTATAACAATGATTATGGTACATTCTGTGATTTCCTTAGGAACCATTATAAACCAAAATAAAATTGTTTTGGCGTTTTAAAATAAAAAAAATATCTAAGATAGATATTTAACTGTATTATTAAAATTGGTGTTAAATGTGTTGCACATTATGTTGAATTTAAATATTTACTTTTATTTATTGACCATGTTTGATAATACTTTTTCGATTGCGGTGTGGAATTGCAATCGTGAGGGCATACACAGGGAAATAAAGAAGTTTGATTAAAAAAGTTGAGCGGAGCGGAAAGTCAGGCCTCAAGCCTGATTTCAATTTCAAGTTGAAAGTGTTTAGAAATTAAAATGTGAAAAACCTGTCCCTAAAATCATAAAGTGTTCCTCGTTCGATTCAAAAGACCTTTATTTGATTATGCTCTTTTTACGGTGCCATTTAAGAACTTGACCTAGTTGAAGAAGTCGTCGAAGTGCATTCGGAATTCGTAAACGTATCATTTTCATTGGGATGCTTACGTTTTAGTAGAAGAGCTGGCTGGCATTTTACAGCAGGTATCCTAGGCAAATTTTTTTTTTCAATATGCCTAAAAAACTTTATTTTGGAAAAAAAAATGAATACTTTGAAAATTTAAGAGTGGCAAGGCAACCGCTACCCCCCAGCCAGACTTGCATTTTTATACCTGTCTATGATTAAAAAAGTGTTGTTAAAATTCTCATCGTGCCTAAAATACCTGCCCTAAAATGTCAGCCAGCTCTCGGACTATTTGAGTAATGCGTGCTTTAGGTTTTTATATATGTATTACGAAAGTAGATAAGATAATAAATCAGTAAATACATTTAAGATAAGGTATAGGGGATGGTGATTTCTTATAGCCGGGATAGTCAGTGTTTACGCGCGCTTTGGCATTTGACAGTGACGGCGGTGGCAGCGAGAGCGGACAAGGCAGCGAGCGAGCCAGCGGACACGACGTAGCCCCATTAAAACTGCTTCGAGCCCCGCTCGCTTCGCCACCGCCGTCCCTTCTCATAAAATATTAAAAATTCAATTGCGCTTCTCTTTATTTTAACTCCCTCGCCTCCTCCGCGACACCCGCCTTCGCGTACAATATAAAATGAAAAATGTATTCGAAAAATAACGTTCGCCTATTATTTATAATTTGTGCTATACTCCCTGAACGCCCCACCCCACGAGTCAAAGTTTATAAAATACACTTTTAAAACATTCAGGCACCGTTCAGTACTAGAAAAGTCGACAAGCTGGCGTGAAATTTAATAAGTAAAGCTGTTTTAACTGTCATTAAGGATTTTAAATTGAAAAATTGTAAAAGATATTCCGAGTGTCGGAGATTCACAGGACGTGGCTATAGCGTAGTATCGTAATAGCGGTTAGTGAATATTGTCACGAGAGATTTCTGAATGTTCAAAATTATTCGCAGCAATTAATACAATATTGTAAATTATTGTCACGGCATCCACAAACAACAAAATGTAGAGGCACAATGGTATGAATTATTTAATTAAATTCATGTCTCGTTTAGAATAAACCTACACTGTCTATGTAAATAATTCTCACTATTTAGGGTTGGTTAAACGGATATTCAGCTGTACTATTAATACGAATGATATCTCAGTTTTATTTATATTACCTTTAAAAATGAGAAAATACTGGAACTGTATGCTTTAAAATATAGATCGATTTGTTATTGTTATACCTAGATAGAGTTGATTGATTCTCTAAGGGGTGCTATTACAGAAACGAAAGTGCTTTTAAGCTTTTTTGAACTCTAACTTTGATATTTTTTCTAAGTAAATTTTATTAACCATACACTTTTTTCTGGGAAAATAAATAAAATGCCCCCGAAAATAAAATGAAAAGAAGTCATAACGAAATTAAACGACCACAAATGACTAAATTCGTATATTAATAATTTACAAGCCGCAAAATTTTATAAAAAATAATTATTAAATGCTTTAATAATGTACTAAGTAATATTATTCAGCCAATAAAAACGTTGAATAAACACATTGTTTTGTTACATTCAGAGTTAAAAATGAAAGGTAAAATTTTTCCCCGTACAGACGGTGACACTCGGCGCGAAGTGCAAGCGACAAAGGTTTGCCTGCCCTGTCTACACCTTCCCTCAAAACACTCGAGCTCTTTTGTTTCGAATGTCCATTACGCAGCTAACAGAAATGCCACCGAATTCGCGCAATTGCAATAACTGGTTCCTTTGCGAATGTTTTTCTCTCACTTTATACGATAAAATTCGAATCAACGGTAATTAAATAAACTACAAATGGAATATTAATGGTAAGTAAATTGTGCAATCAATAGGTAACCCCCATAAAATGAGCGGCGTCATATGTCGAGATCGGAATTGAATATTTTACACCTTTTAAATAAGTTTTAAATTATTTGGTCATTCATTTTTCAACACTATTTACTGTTTTAATGTATTGTAAAGTATGAATATCTATGACATTGTAATATTGTTTAAAATTAATTCACGAAATATATTTAAGTTAATAATACCTTTATGTACTTAAGCATCGCCGTCATTGCTATGACATATATGAATGCTGCTATCGCACTTACCTGAAATGAAGGAAAAATATAATTAACAACTACAATTAGGCAAAATAAATTATTAGAGACATAAAATCCGTGAAAATTATAAATTCGCAAGCATTTATAATAGAAAAAAAAATCAAAAATATCGATCAGACGACGTACCAATGCAACGGAAACCGTTACCTAAATACCACATCGCATATTCTAGTGCTCGTGACCTGCGGCAAGTTGGTGAATTTTCCAGATTTTCAGCCCTCAACCCCGAGGCCATGTTAAGAATCCCACTGGTCCGCGTTTGAATTTCTAGGCTTGTTCAGATATGCGAACGGTTATTTCTAAATACATTACCAATGGTTCTAGACATGGTTACATTTTGGGCGCGCTTTCATTTAACGTTATCTTCTAATTGATTGATCTAGTCAATGTATTATGGGATATTATATCGATACCGATATTATGTGAACATTATATCGATTTTTATCGTTAACACAATATCTACTTCACTCAGTTTCATCGACCATGTATAAACCGCTTTCCCACACATTTTAATTCAAAAATTACCTCTCTAACATATATCGTTCTAATATAAGTAAATGTTCTTGTAAAATGTTACTACTCATTTAAAAAGGCTTAGAAATGTTTTCTAAAGTTAATAGGAGCTTGCTTTTCCAAATTAAATACGCGTAGCACTAATAACACGGGCATGATGAGGCTGAAAGCGTTCTTTGTTTGCCCACGCTACCCTGAAAATATATGACTGTGACGTAAAACCGGAACATTGGATATGTAAAACGTTATCAAAAATCTCACAATTGTGAAAATCGTGACATCTTCCGTTGTATACAAAAGAGTGTTAGCTTTTATATTTGGACAATAGTATGCAGCTAGTGTTAGACCAATGCTTGCGGAAATGACGTGTCGATCACGATCTTTAGTGAAGAGAAAAGCTTAAGGGAAACAGTTGGAATGGCTAAACCCGTTGAAATGCACAAATTATTTCACTATTATTTATTTTTTCAACCAAATCGTTAATACAAAAACTTTACCAAGTACATACGTATTTATAAATCTATAATAATGCAAAGGTAAGTCATTTAATGTTACTCGTAGTATTTATCGATCATAAAAGTGATTATCTTTCAACTTTTATTGCGCATTAAAATATTTTTATTAAACGGTTTTATTTTAATAGCGCATTTCAGTAAATTCGAACAGTTCTATAATAAATGTTAATACAATATTGTATAGCAACATATCATTCTTACTATACATATTATTCTTTTTTAACAAGGCTCAATTAAGTTGCGTTGAAAGTCTAAAAAAGGAACGTAATATTTGAAGTATAATAAGCAGCTTACTACCCACCATCTTTCAGATCTTCTTGCTATTGTGCACATTATTCAAATATAAACGAATGTATTTTATCACAAAAATATTTAGCGTATATCCTAAGTTAAACTCTAATAAATATAAGCAACGAGGGCCGCGCGATATGACAATGCATTATTTTGCAATATGTGATACTAAAATTGTCTAAGCACTACACCCCTGCCTAAACTAACGCACACAAAAGCGAGCGAAACACACACCATTGCGTAGCTCTTGCACCCCACAACGCCACTAGAATATAGGGTGTTCGAGCAATTATTAATCAGATTGAATATTTTATTTTATTAATATTACAATTTTTAAATGTCATCGTTTTACATAATATGATAAAATTAAACCCGCGTCATCCATTAGTAAAATAATTAGTTACACATCAAATATACATATATTTACAACATATCTTACTAAAATGTTGATGTACTAATCATTTGCTTTATGCGGCAAATGCATTAAATTATTTATTAAAAAAGAACAATACAAACAAATTGACATACCAGCTAGCAGCTAGCTTCCACGTATATTATTTGAAATTCCAGACAATGTATAGTGTACTTTAAACAGTTTCCACTAATATTTCGTCCACCTAATTACTCCTAGAGCGGCTGTATACCGTGTAGGCGCGGCGTCTATTTGTTTTGCCATAGCTTTGTCGGCCTAGGGACATGCAGGTCATTAATTGTTGTAAACGCCAGCTCCTAATCGATAGCGCGCGTTCGATTCCAGTTTATATTAATGCTATTTGCGCTAACCGTGCCCACTATCACTCTAACTACCGCTTTGACACCGCCATTGCTTTTTGTTCGTACGCTCGCCACCTTAATGTATTTATGCGCATTAATACAATAGACTTATAAATAAATATATTTATTTGTGTGATTATTTTGCCTTTTTTCAGCTCCTTGTTATTATCCAAAATGTATCTTAATGTATTGTATTAAGATATGAAATTGTTTGTATTGATTTTATTTTATTTAATAACATATAATTAAATATAATTATTATGTAGCGTTTGTTTTTAATAATTAATTACAATTTATAGCGGTTAATTGTGTTGCTTGAATGCGAATCGCATTATTAAAGCTTAAAAATTATTCATAGTAATCATTGTTTTACGAGGATAAAACAATTGTTTTATAGTAAAATCTATACTAATATTATAAATGTGAAAATAATTCTGTCTGCTACTTTTTCAAGCTGAACTGGTTTCAATTGAAATTTAGCTAGGATATAAATTGCATCCTGGGACGGATAATTTCCAATAATTTTATTTTCTCGTTAATCCCTGCCCACTTACCACGCAAGCGAAGACGCAAGTAAAACTAGTATTACATTATTATAGACACCTCAATGTAAAATGTACCTGATATAGGTACCTATTACGGCACTTTTCAACCGACTTCAAAAAGGAGGAGGTTCTCAATTCGACTGTATTTTTTTTTATGTTTGTTACCTCAGAACTCCGTCATTTATTAACCGATTTGGACAATTTTTATGTTGTTCGAAAGTGTATACTTCCAGATTAGTCCCATTTAAATTTCAAAAAAAATTACCACCCCTAAGGGTGGAAAAATAGCTAATGAATTTAACCTACTTCTAATTGTCATATTGACTTGAAATTTTGCAAGTGTTTCTATTTCCGTTGATAGTATAGTGGTTCGGTATTGTTGATCTGATCTGATGGTAAGGCCAGAAGGTTGATAGGTGGAACTCTTCAACGGCTAATAGTAGATACTTTGAGTTTGGGGTTATTTTGTTTGATTTGACAAGCCTAACACGTTGGAATTCTTACTTTGCTACTACTGTCTACACTAAAAAGGGAAAAATAAAAACTTTTCAACAAAAAAAATAAAAACCGACTTCAAACAAAAGCACTAAAAAGTAAAAAATAACTAATTGGTAGTTTTCATTTACTATACATACCTAATCAAATATTTTTGAAGTCGGTGTGCTTTGGCTAAGTAATTAAAGCCTACCTATTAAATACATACCTAATTAAATATTTTCGAAATCGGTGCCAGCCCATACAAATCAAAGCACACCGATTTCGAAAATATTTGATTAGGTATGTATAGTAAATAAAAACTACCAATCAGTTATTTTTTACTTTTTAGTGCTTTTGTTTGAAGTCGGTTTTATTTTTTTTGTTAAAAAGTTTTTATTATGTAATTATTAAGTAACTTATGTACCACATATTATTATTCCACTTCGTGCATTATTAATATTATTATTTTGCAGTTTTGTTAGAATATATGAAGGAATGGTAAATACTATCAAATCATTATAAAATGTTTATATTTTGGCACCTTTAAAAATAAAATACAGATTTGCCCGCGGCTCCGCCCGTGTAGTCTACTCGTGTTTAATATATTTAATTTCATCGATTCTCAAAGGTGATTCTTGTTATGATTCTAGATAGATAACCTTTAAAAAGCAAAAAACATTTTCTAAAAAATATTATACTATAATCTAATATATCACTGAAACTACGGTCTAGTTCGAATTTCTACACAATTAAAGTGTAAGAAGGATGCGAGACGCCTGAGAATGTTAGCAAAGTCATGAATAAGATATCAGGATTAAATGAAATTACTTAACGAGATTAGCAAAGCTTACGTTAGTGGAAACAAACTGCAGATAAAATAGCCTATAAGATTTCAGTAATCTGCTAAATGTTGATAAGATTCTATATTATATCGAAAATAATTAATTAGTAGAATTACCAATCCAATATTTAGAAAGCGAACAGTGTATTTCAATTTGTCTTTAATTTATTTTAACATTTAATACATTCTTAAAACGCAAATATTTGACATCTATACGAGTACATACGAGTATACCTAATACAATTGTAATTGAGCCGAATCTGTACATTAAATATTTTTTGGAAAATCTTTTTAAAATAGTAATTATTATCGATATAGAAGCCGAATATGAAGTTTTTAGAACTTTTGTCTATCTATCTGTCTGTTTGTCTGGATCACAAAACTACTGGATGGATTTTGATGACATTTGGAACAGAGTTATAAGAGTCAACATAACGGATACTTTTTACTTAAAAATACTTAAAAATATCCTCATCTCTGAGAAAAAATAAAAAAATGGGCAGACTAAAACCACGCTGAAACTATAAACACTTTAGCAAGGTAACTTACAAAATAGGTAAAAAATAATTATGAATAGCTTCTCTTGAAAAAAAAACTATATCCATAACGGTCTTTTATACAAAAAAATAACTCTACAAATATTTAGTTAGGTGTAATTTAGAAATTTATCACCACATGTCGCCATGTATTTATAAAATACGTCACTTTAATTTAAAAAAATGTAATGTACAGATATGACCTTCCTATGATTTTATTAGAAATACTAGAATTATACGCGGTACGGCCGAAGGTGAGGGGTTCTATTTCTACTTTGTATTTGCACGCACCATAAAGGCGATTGTAATTCAAGCTCTTTTTTAAAAAGTGGTATAAAGCAGTAACCATGTTCTCAGCATTTGTGTAAAGAGAACAACGGTGTAACTTGTCATGTGTTTATATTATTTTCATGCTTTCAGAACAATAACATTTATATGTAAGATAATTAGCATCTACCTAATTTTCTGCCAAATGTGGAATATTACTTATTTTTATCTGATTGTATTAAAAACAAATTTCGAGATAATATAAAAAAGTTTAATAAAGAAATCTTTGAAATCTCTTAAACTGAAATAATAAGACGCAGACATCATCGCATAGTGATGTACCTATCTATAAAATGTTGTCGTACACCAATTCAGTTATTTAGAAAACTTAAAACAAATTGTTGCTAAAACATGCAAAAAAAACAAAGCTTTGTATACGCGGTGACATTTTCTGATAAAACCTATAAACATTCTTTGTTCTCGAGTGTTTATTGTACGAACACAATAGTTTACAACGCCTCCTTCGAGGTAACGCTAGTAGATTACTTAACGCAACCAAAGCGAGAATTCATTTCGAAATGTAAACAATTAACTTGTCTGCTAAACATGTAGTAATAGAGAA
Organism: Brenthis hecate; assembly: GCA_951806755.1. Lineage (NCBI taxonomy): Eukaryota > Metazoa > Arthropoda > Insecta > Lepidoptera > Nymphalidae > Brenthis > Brenthis hecate. The sequence continues at coordinate 10,333,481 of OX638251.1, forward strand.
ACTAATTACAATTTTATGTAAAACTACATTGTTTCGACATTCAAATTAAATTACCTTAAAGAATTAAAGGGAAGTGGACAACCAGACAAGCGTGGAGGGCTTATTATATTGTTTACTCATTTCGCTTTTTCGGTGATACAAAAAAAAATTATACCTCTGTCACAAAATACTATAAAAAGTAAAAAATATTAATTATAATGATTAAATTAATTATTATCGATTCTAGATTGAATCAACATTCATTGCAGTTTTTTAATGATTTTCGGCTAGTCTTTGAAAACCCATAACACCTCCAGGTAAATTTCTAAGAAATTAATTAAATTTCTAAGAAATCTATTGTTAACTGACACGCCGGCGTGTCCGCGGTTGTGGAGGGATTAAGATAAGAATTTGTAATTCTTTAGAGCAAAAATGGAATGTGTGTGTGTGTGTGTGTGTGTGTGAAATTTAAAGTTTAACATAAATCTATACATATAATAAAATTGTAACTAAGTCGAATCTGTACATTAAATATTTTTTTAACATCTAATTGAAATAGACATTATTATCGATACAGAGGCCGAATCTATAGTTTTTAGAATTTTTGTCTGTCTGTCTGTCTGTCTGTCTGTCTGCCTGTTACCGCATCACGAGAAAACCACTGGACAGATTTTGATGAAATTTGGTATGATGATAGCTGGTTATCCGGGTCAACATATACGATACTTTTTACTGCGGGAAAATATCTCATTTCTGAGAAAAAATACAAAAACTGCATTGTAAGAGTGTACTAATATGTAAACCTAAGAATTTCGTTTTTGGTCACCTGAACGCGGGCGGAGCCGCGGGCAATGCTAGTATTCCATAAGGGTGTACGGATTACTAGAAACTTGGATCCTTAGAGTGAAAAATAATATAAATTTGTTGTATGAAATTTATTTGTCAGAAGTTCATCTAATGTTAACTTCGATTCATCGATGCAATAGTTTGTTATGCATGCAATAGATATTTTTGGCAAAAACAGTCTTTCTTCTTTCCTAAAATTAATGTGATACCTTTGACGACGAGATTATTCATTTAAATATAAATATTAAAATCTGAGTGTCGTAGAAACAAACATGGCCGGGGAAAATTTCACGTAATAAACACAAAAAAGAACAAACCTACACTCCAAATAAATCGTAAGTACTTCTTTTATTGACTTCCGTTAAAAAATAAATATAAAACAACCGTGTGAGTACAGGAAATGCAAATCGTATCTTGCATTGTAAAGTACCTAATTATAATGCATTTTATAACAGTATTTTTATATATTAATCATAAACACAACGAGCTTGATTGTAGCCTTCTAACATACAACTCAATGAGCTACTATGTAATTTTATTGAGAGTTAGTGACACGCCTTTGCTTCGCTCAGTCGCGACCATAGATGCTTTTTGCAACCCACTAATAAACGTCCCACGGGAACTTTTATATAGGTACAATATACATATAAAATAAGTCTATATTTATATTCTATATCTTCTTTTATTATCTATGCAAATATTGCTACGTTATATGAGTATATCTCTATATACTATATGTATGTAAATAGGCAAAGACAAATTTGGAAACAATTTTTATATAGTAAATCAGACGACACGTTTGGCTCAGTTTGTAGTGACCCTACTTGCTGTGCCAGCGGTCGCGGGTTCGAGTCCCGCTGGGGGCATTCATTTGTGTGATCACGAATGTTAGTACTCCAGTCTTGAGTGTTTATATTTATAATATGTATGTATTTAAAGTTATATATGTGCAGTGTAACAACCATCTGGTATCCATAACACAAGCCTCGTAGCTTACCTTGGAACTATGTAGATGGTGATGTGTATTAATGTCCCAACATATTTATTTATTTATAAAATTAGTCATATATGTTTTCCTCAAATTTTCAATAAATTATAGTCAAATTTTGACCACTGAACGAATACTAGTATTAATAATATATTTATCACAAATTAAATTTTTTGTCCTTCTATGATATACGAGTAAATAGGGAGATAAGTTAATACCTTGGCTTTGATCGATTGTTATGTAGAATAAGAGCATAAAATGCGCAATATTAGCATCAATCCTTGCAATAATAGCTAGCAATAAATGGAGCAAAATACTTATATTAAAAATTAAAATGTTTACTTCTTTATTAAGTGATAGTTTTCTTTGTAACTGTAGATTCAATATGAATTAATAAAATTAAAAAAGACTGATGTTTTTCTATTATATAAAATAGGCGTGTATCTTAACAAATAGAGCTTTAAGCACATAAATTCAATACCCCTTAACCTGTATCAGTAATAAATAAATAAAATGTTGGGAAATATATTTAAGTATACCATCTGTATACATACAAGTGGTTATGTGGGACTCACACAACAAAACCTCCCTCTTCTTAATAGAGCGTCGCAGGATCGCTTATGCACACAACCACGTCGCCCGAACTAGGTCTGCCGAAGTAGACCACATAAATCATAGGATTGCTCCACGGTCCACTCTGCTATCAGAAAAGTACCAGGAGCAACCCGCATAGCACACCGCCCACATAGGTGGACCGCCACCTAGTGTGTTTCTTGGTTTCGCACCTGGCCTTATTGCCGGACGCTAATGAGAACCACGACACGGGCCACGTTGGGAGGGAACGAGCGATTCCCTAGATAAGTGCACGTAAGGCGGGATTTATTTCATTTTTTTTCATTATCTCCTAAGCTATGTAAGCAAATGACAAACTTTTTCAAATATGTATATAAGCTTTACTTAGTCAATAAAATACAAAAGTTCTAGAATTTAAAATGAACATAAATAGTATCACAGAATTCTTGTACTACTTTTAGAGGTCTACATAATATTTTCAATACATTGTTTTCATTTATTCATAACAGTTCATGAAGAGTATTCATTCCATACAGCAACCAAACTGCGCTTTATCTGCCTTCTCGGGTCCTTAATACCGTTAATGCAACTCCTATAGGTGCTAGGACCATTTTTAATATATTAAACTTTTTGAGATTAAAGTAGTTCATAACAGCAAAAGTATTATATAATATACATTTATATTAATAATATATAATTAATATTCTAATATTAATATAATATATAAAAACTTTTTAACAAAAGAATAAAAACCGACTTCAAACAAAAGCACTAAAAAGTAAAAAATAACTGATTGGTAGTTTTCGATTACTATACATACCTAATCAAATATTTTCGAAGTCGGTGTGCTTTGCTTTGTATGGGCTGGCACTGATTTCGAAAATATTTGATTAGGTATGTATTTAATAGGTAGGCTTTAATTACTTAGCCAAACGCCTACGCATTTCGACACCCGCCCGTTCGACTTTCACGTCCTACATCGATTCAATTTTCGTGCCGACCGCTATCTGACGGAAATTGTTGAGAGCCCGTGCCACCGCAACAAGAGTTGTCCTTTGAACAATGTTGTGACGGCTAGTTTATATAAGCCCTTATCTTCGAACAGCCATAGTTATATACATTAAAACATAATCCCCAGTATTGTTAAAAATGTGTACAACTCTCACTGAATTGTATCGGATTTTTCTATAGAAGTGTTTGCAAATAGGAAATCAGGATTTTTCTTCTCAATATCAAAAGAAATACTTTGAATTGATATTATTATAATAGGTATAACAAAAAAAATATACAATAACAAAGACTAAGAGTTTAATGACGAACACTTAATTGTTCCGACATTGATGAACAACTATACAATTAAGTTATAGGTTCCTGGTTATAAATGGGAAAACACCCATGTGTAATTATGACGTAGACTATAACATAGGTATTTTAAGAATTAGTCACACTAAATTAAGAATTAATATGTAAACTAATATGTAAACTTATATGTAAATTAATATGTAAACTTCGACGGAACCTTATCCCGTGTTTGTACGTCACGCTCTTCCCATTAATTAATTATTTAATATCGCGTGATATGCACAAATTGAACTTATTAATTGACATTTCTTACAAGACGATTGATATTGTATTTATAATTATTGTTAATTGCCACGATTATAGGATGTTCAAAGATTAATTAATATTTATATATTTCTTAAGAACGATAACATTGTCACAAAACAACGCAAATAGTAACTTCATACATTAAAACATGCCATTTAAACCAATGTATTATTTATTTTCATGTAAATTATGTATAGAATAATTAGCTGTTGAATTATTTAACTTTCGTAAACTTATTTGCAATAGTAAATGTAATAATAATAATTGAACTATATTCTAACTACATTATATAACAAAATAAAATATAGCCTATTACTCTCAGACTCATAAAGTTTTATGTAAAAACTACATATTATACAAATCAACAGACAGATTTAATTATAAAATTAGTAAGATTTAACAAACAGCCACACAAAGAATAAGAAACTTTGTTAATTAGAAATAAATAAGTAGCGTTATTCTATATAATAAATATTTTATATAATAATAAATAGCTTATTAAGAAATCGAACTTTAAAGAGTCTATTATGTATTCTTGAACACATAATGTGTCTCAATATACTGTAGGCACGTGTGTTGCCTGCGTCCGGAACGATATGACAGATAACAACTTTACAGTCGAGTTTAATAAGATAATTTCTAGCTGACAGCGCGTTCACTGCGAAAGGTACAATGTCCCGACGTTTTGGATATGATTGCGATTTTCTAAAGACGTTGCCGCTAAAAACTAACTAGGTTTAATTGGGAAAAGAAGTAACGCATCCCTGTAACCCTTCACCATTAAATTAATTATTATATTTGCTGCTGCGATAAGTTTCAAACCATATAGCAACTATCTACCTAATAAGCTGAGTGTACGTTATGTGAAATTAATAATAATAATTAATCGGCATTGGAGACTAAGTGGCAATTGAGTGTTTGACAGAATAGAATTCCTTTCGGCGTACGATCTAACTACTTATACGTCCACATTATAATTTGAATCCTATTACTTTCGACTGGCTCAGGAATCTATAATATCACTCGTGCATTCCGAATTCATAAGCAATTGAAAGGCAATTCGTTGATAAATACTATTGCCTGGCATGCCGGATGCTCTCCAATTGGACGGGATATTATCCATCTATTGCAATTCGGAGCTGCTCTATTACCTTGCTCCTACGTCAGGCGGCGACACTTCTAATCAATCTATACTAATATTAAATATGAAAGTTTAAATGTTTGAATGTTTGGATGGATGTTTGTTACTCAATCATGCCAGAATCGCTGAACGGATCTGGATGAAATTTGGCACATAGATTCATTATAGCGAAGAAATAGCACGTAGGTTACTTTTTATTCTAGAAAAATATACGGTTCCCGTGGGATAGATTTGTTTTTGTTTTTCTAGCCAGCTAGCCTTTGTTTTCGAGCTGCTTATTATATTGTATGTATTGTAATGTAGTTTATTTTTAAAATAATGTTTATTATTTTATTTTTGTTAGATGACAGTTTTTATTTAAATGTTTTTCTTTTAGTTTCATCGAAAAGTAAATATTTGTGATTTTTTTCTTCAGTTTAATTCAATTTTCTGGTTAATTGGCTTCAAAGCTTGCCAGTTGAGCACAGATTATTTCTCCAATGTCACGTAGAAAGGAGAAGACACGAAGGATATTAGTCGGTAAAATATGATAATACCTATTATTTTCTTAAAAACTACAAATAATGAACTGTCATAATGAAATCTTCGATAACATGTTCGACTTTGGGCATTTACAGATAATCAAAGATGCCCGTATTTCTAAGTTTAAGAAGTTATAAGAAAACTGGATATTAAAAATGATTTAAAAAATAAATTAGTAAGTATTTCTGCATAGATTAAGAATGCCCTATTAAAAATCAAGTACCAGCCCACTCTCTGCTCGTTACGAAGAAATTGGTACAGTAATAACTTCAATATTATAAATAAGAAGCTTATTCATTACAATTCAAGTACTTTTTTTATACTTAATGAAAATACACTAATTATTTTTCAAGAGGCTACATTTTTTTTAATATTACGTGAGTATTATAATTTTTCCATATGTAAATTGAACTCGTGACCTATTCTTATTTTGAGTTGTTTGTTCTTAGTTTAAGTGGTTATTATGATTGAAAACATCTTTCAAGAGTGAAGATTACCTACTCCATTTATATACAATAAATTTTAACGTCTCACTAGCTAGGCACGGGACTCCCGTCAATACGAAGGAGATCTGGCCATAGCCCACCACGCTGGTCTAGTGCGGATTGGCGGACGGCACATAACTTTCGAAAACTTTTAAGATTCTCTCAGTCATGTAGCTTTCCTCACGATGTTTTCCTTCACCGTACAACAAGTGATAGTCATGTTGTAAATGATTTGCACATAAAAATGTCCAGTGGTACGAGACCCGAGATTGAACCCGCTTCACTCGGAGCGAGCACGTTACCACTAAATTACCACTTTCTTCTTCCTTCCTTTTATTATAATGATATAATACATTTTTTTGTCCTTGAATAATGAAATCTCAGTATCTTCACGTAATAATATGATAATATTAATTGGCCTACAGGTGAAAAAGGAAACATTCAAGTCTCTACAGAGCCATTTTAGCTTAAATTGTTCTTTCATAATACAAAAAACTTCTTCACTTTAACTTAGTAATTTTATAAGCATTAACTCCGCCTCGCTATGTAGCGTTATCTAACACATTTTATATCCGCTTCATAACTTACTGTTATATTGAACTGATGTTAGTCGGTATTTATTTCAGAAAAGAATTGTTATTAGAAAAAACAGAAATAATTTAATTTAAGTCCATGATTAAAAAAACATTTAAAATAACAGAAACAAATGTTAAATAAAATAATTGATATACTTTTTAAAATTTAACCTATACCTTAGTCACGCTTAGTGTTCAGGTACAAAGGTTTATTTTCGTAGAAGTGTGCTACGCGAAAACGCGTTATGATAAATATTATAAAAAGAATTTTATTTTTGACTTTTCATTTAGCGCCTTTTCATCACATTCAAACTCATCGATCTAAATATTTACGTATGTTATAAAGTTTATAGATCCTCTACACTGAAATGTACAGTAGAAATAAAAATAGTAAATTCAGAATATGAAGCGAGAATTTTATTAGAATTTAGGTTTAAAAATGTTTGTATTTGAGGCTTTTTGTTAAAAAATGTGGGTTAGCTTGAAAATTGCATTTTGCATACAAGAAGTTTAGTTAGTTGAGGTCTTCCTTTGCTCTTGTTATCTTACCCACTAGCGATATAATTAATGATCTAAATATTTTTTAGACAAATTACAATTCACTTCATATTACATTTCCTTTCCAATTGTGAAATATTAAATTTTAGTCTATACCAATAATTATACATATACATACATATAATATTTGCTTAATCTATTTTATTTACTAATATCATTTATTTGTGATTGTTGGTTTGTTACTTTCACATAAAACGCTGCCACGGATCCATTTTTTTTTGTATAGATAATATTTTAAGTATATGATAGTATATAATGTTTTAAGGATATGTGAGCCGAAGAGGCTAGAAAGCGAGTTTTTGCTTGGTTTTCAAGAGAGTGTTTTAAAATCTATATTGAAATACTTAGTAAATTATTTTATAAATCATGTTCATTTATGTATATTTATTAAGTATGCCGCTCCTACAAAGGATATTTTTTAATCTCAAATCGCTAAAACCAAAGAAGCTTTATAATAGTAGTTTATAGAACAAAATGATGCACCAGACATTATTTTACAAAATTACCTAGTGAAGTACAGGTGACTATCTAAGCAAACACTTATGGATTATCGACGCATGGAATGGATGCCCGCATGTACTGATTGGGCATTGTATTGGCATTACTAAAACTGAATTAGGATCTGGGCAGGTACACGGACTTGACATCGAAAACAATAGATGCCGCTATAACATTATCGATATTTTGTTTATAGTTTAATTTAGCTCATCACAAAAGTAGCCTTAATTTAAGTAATAAGTGCTATAGGACACTTAATATTTTTTTATTTACGAGTATATAGTATATGTATATATATTTATTATATTAACAACATTTTTTTAATATATGTCATTTTGAGATAACGGTCTCATTAGTTATCATCTCTATTAGTTGTACAGTTTGTACCAAAACAAAATTGTATTTGAAGCTATGAATAAATTGTTGAAATTTAATTTTTCATAATATTTATTAAAAGTGTTGAACCTAAAAATAGAAGTAAAATATGCTAACAAGAAGTTAACGCCGATCGAAACGGAGAGGAGGCTTGGGACAAAGTGGGACTAATCAGGCACATTTGTCGAGCGCCACCCGCGCCTCCCCTGTGGCATATAATTAACCAAACCTGTAAACTTCACTGTTAAAGTGATTTCGAATTTTTTATCTAAGACTAGTATTTTTAAGGTAATTGAAACAAGAATTAGTTACATACGATTACTACTACGATTTTTGTGAATGGTTTATTAAGTTTATTTATATTACAAGGGATATAGTACAGGGATATACTCTTAATACAAAAATTATTGCAAATTATTTGCAATATACCTTCATTCCCAATCTAAAATGCCAAAAGTATAGTCAAAAAGTCTTAGAAATCAAAAGTGTTATTTACTTAGAAAAGCGCACCAAACATAAAATTCGAATTAATAATTCAACAGCACCATTACGTTCCAAGCTCCGGAGACGCTGAATCGACCTGAGAAACTACGCCTTTAAATATTTGATCACAGGCGTTATATGTATTGCAATTTTCATTAATGATTGATAAGGATTTGAGTTGGGGAAGGAAGGCCGGCCAACGCCCATACATAAGTTATGTCAACTGTGTTGTGCTGCTAATCTGAAAGGGCCAATATTGGGCGATGGCGAACGTATACTATATTTATTGCCCTATTATGTTAACCTGGTCTCCTGTTTCAACGTTTTACAATGCAACTGGAAGTAATTAATAACGCAATTATGAATAACTTGCTTAGCTGTAGCCTGGTAGAATCACCTGTGATTCTCTTACACTTTACACTTTCACGCGCACAATGCCAAAGATAGGTTTATTCGAATGCAATTCTTCCAATACAAAAAGATACTGAAAATTATCATCAATTGAAAAATCAGTATCAAACATCATTATCCATACAAAGGATGCACTGGCTGTTTGGTAGAGTAAGCAAGTGTTTTTACAATGGCCGCGTCAACGTGAATCGTATTGTAGTCGCGAGCGAAGTTTGCTATTGTTAATTGTAAAGTTGGAGGTATCGAGGCGAGATAGTGACGCGTTTGTTCAAAGGACCTCTGATGCCTAGTGAATTAATCGACGCTTGTCCACGCGTCAAAATGATCGCCCCCTAGATAGCTCTACGCCGCGCGTACTCGTGTACCTTAGTAGAGGAACGCAAATTATTTCACAATTTTGATTGATTCTGTTATGAAGTAAAAGGTACACGAAGTAATATCACGATAAATTTCACTCGTACACCAACTCTATGTTATTATAATGAACTGTTTACAATAAATTATTAAAAGAACAGTTTTAATATTTTTCAAGTTGGTAACGCCAAACATGCTAAAATCGATGAAAAAATAGTACACAGAAGATTTTTTCTACGAATGGCAAGTAATAAAACGTTAACGTTTCAAACGAACTTGCCCTATTTTAAAGCAAAATTCCACCAATATATGTAGTTATGCAAGAACAATAGTAGATAACGAAGAGCGTGTTTGTTGTTCGAATCTACGTAAAAACAGTCGTTCATAGCTGCCAAAACCCGTATATTCCCATGTTGGCAGAACACATGTAGATGCCAAACAAATAATTTTCCAATAACACAGCCAATGAGCCGATACTAATTTATATTCCGACACTTGTACTAATCACGACTGGTATTCTCTTCACAATAAGCTATAGGAGGCATCTATTGCGTGGATCCGTTTCGGCTATGCTAGTATGAATACATCATAACATCATTAAGCTTGGAATTGATATTCTTGGAATGAGTTTAATTGCAATAAAGCATTGGGCTGTAGTGGATGTGAGCATGTCAGAAAAAGGAAGAACAGAAAAATTTATGCAGTAACTATCATTAGAAAACAATAAAAAATATTTTCAAAGGAATATAGAGATTTATTTAGAATGTAAGACGAGATTAGCACTAGGTGAAGGGTAGTGTTCAAATATTCTGCTGATATTGGTGAAAGACATTGATATGCACGAGAAAGCTGGAAGTGCGAATTATCTACGTAATCGGCTTTGTGAAGTGGACCAAACGTTTTGCGATTTAATAGATTCCTCCATCCATTCATGCTATGTGTTGCAACCTACTAATTCCAAATTAAAGCTTCAATCGCCCTAAGCACATGCAAATGTAGAACGAACTGCGTTTACACTTATACCGTACGAAATCCCGAACCGAAATTATTGTGTACTTTCCTCGGGCCCGGATATCTAATCTGCAAGCGTTTACTCGATTGGAAACAATGTGTGCGAAGCTTTATGTGTTTCACAGAAGAGTTAGGTACAGTTGCAATAAACGGTCTATATTCGGCGAATATTTACCGCATTCGTGATCATATACTGTAACTTAAATATTCAATAGCTACAACTCAACAATTCTTGTTAGACAACCAGATAATTTGTTCTAATCATTTCCATTACTCATTATATCACAATTAAATGCCAATTTCCAAACAAAAAGATCATAAATTACTTAAGTAATATTAAACCATTGCCTTGGCTCTATGAATTTTGTATATGAATTACCCACGCTAGTTGCATTAGGTCGGCAGTCTGACAGGCTATATTTCTATACCGAATTTGTGTAACGCCGATAGCGCGCGATAGTCACCCCGTTCTAAACAATCGTGTAGGAAGTATCATACAGACGCGTAAACAACGGGCACGTTTTGCAATTCTGATGCATTATGTGTCGTACTCGCACCACGTAGTTGACAAACGCGTCTTCGTTTGGATTCAAATATGCACCAGTTTGACTTTAATGGTATATCACTGAAATATAAATAGCTTTGTTTCAAAATATCGCTATTTGATAGATTACCTACGGATGTTATTTTCCTATACTTTCGCAGACAGGTATTTTGTCATAGAAAAATGAATTTCCTTCGAATTTTATAGACTGAATATCTCAAACAAAACTGCCTTTATTGGAAAATCTGGTCTAAATTTCAAAATGGGTTATTAAATAACAAAAAATATTGAAAATATTAGAGTTTGTCAGAATAAAAGGAACGAACACCTGATAAATTCCTTTGATGCGCGAGAGAGAATGACTAAATTCTGACAGATTTGAATGGCGCGGCTTATGCAATGGCCGGCGGACCCAGCCTTTTATTTGAATCATAGTGATTCAATCAGCCCTTTTATTAAAGTTTGTTATAAATTCGAAATCTCGAAGGTATACTTGTTACCTTATGCTTATTCAAAATTAATAATTAGCTGAACGCCTTATATCTGATTGAAAATAAAAAACTAAATGAATGCCCACAAACATTATACCGTTCAAATTTATATATATATATATATATATATATATATATATATATATATATATATATATATATATATATATATATATATATATATATATATATATATATATATATATATATATATATTCTCGAATACATACAAAAATCCTGTAGATAGACCAATTCTAAGTTTTCTCCGAATTTTGCAATTTTCTAGGCACATTTTTCCGATTTCTTTCCTTAAAATTTTTTATTCTAACTCTTTTGAGCATTTATATGAAGAAAAAAAGCGTTTACCAGCAAACAGCATTTGATTTATTTTTATTTTATAAACAATTTAACCTATTTTTAAGTAGGTCCAAAATTAAAATAAAATTTAAGTTCAGTATTATGAGAAAAACAGGTCCACATTGATAATAGCAATAATCAAATAACGCAAGCATTTCACTCCGCATGTGTTTCGGACCTGAGGGTTCTCTTTACTGAAAGTTTAGTTTTTTAAAAAAGGCGATTTTTTTATCTTATTACTTTTCTCCAAAGAATGGTTGGCTATTCTATGTATTGTTTTTATATCAGACTAGCAGAACCCTCGGCTTCGCTCGCGCTAAAACTACAAAAAAAGACTCGAAAAGGTAGGCTTCATACAAACTTTTAACCCCTATTTTACCCCCTTATAGGATGAATTTCGAAAAATTCTAAAACACGTATTTCTTTAATTGTATTGAAGAGCATTTATAGCAAGTTTCAGCTGATTCTATCCTATAATAAACATTTGTTTGATTGTATTATAAAATGTTTTCTCGTGCGAGTGAGATAATTTCCGGCGATAAAAAGCCTAAGTCACTCTCCAGTCCTCCATCTATCTACACACAAAAAATCACTTCAATCCATCAACAAACAAACAAAGAAACGCACTTTCACATTTAGAATATTAGTATGGATGATAGATGCTGGATCTAAGCAACTGAATAGCAGCAGCTTAATTTTATTATTTATATTGTCACTTGACAGGTAGCTAGCACAAGATTTGCGACTCAAATGTTATATTTTAATATTTTTAAAATAACTAAACTTCTTGTGTAAAAAAAGAAAAAACATTGTAATAATTTCAATAAACTTATTATAATTTCATGTAATATCATTATATTTGAATTTTTACATAGTTAGAAATATAAACAAAAAAACTAGCTATAATATTCTAGGAGTTGTAAATATTCTTCTTCTATTTCTTTTTTGTTATTTTCTTCAAAGCTTAAAAGATACTAGTTAATAAAGAATTAAACGAACTCTTTAAAAGTTCAAGTTAACAACTTTATCAATTACTAAGTTACAGGGTTATCAGCAAAATGCGCTTCATAATGCTATATAATGGGACGTTAATAATTCGATATTATAGGTTTGGACTGATTAAACTCAGACGTTATCTAATATGCGCTCTCGGGCATATTTCATAATTAGCACTAAACTATCAGATATAATTCCTGCACGAATTTCATCTATATAATATATTAACTATTCCTGTTTCACTTTACTTCCGATCAACCTCGCGTAGTAATAAACTCGTAATCTGTAATATACTTTTTACATAAGAAATAATTAATGAAATATATAGATAGGTATCGCTAAAAGTAATTTTCTACTCTCATGTTGTATTCCACTGAAAATCTAAATATAAATAAAAAACCTTTACACTTACATATGTTACATTGAAACTTGTTATCCTAACACCATCAGTTACAGAAGTACTTTAAAGGAAGCTTATAATACAACTCTTGCATTTCATGTCATTTCACACATCCTAAAACTCCTCACAGTCCAATATTCTAATTAACCTTATCTATAGGTGTCGGGGTCAAAAGCCGAATTGTGAGGAAAACATGACATAAACGTATTCGACGTCTAATGAAGGCTCATTCGAATTGATGTATCGATTGTTTCATTTCTAGTTGAGGCAGGTCGGGCTCTACACTAAGTGGCTGTCGAAATTTTCGTTTCTGTACCATAGCAATAAGATCGCAAATTCTGCTTAGCTCATTTGTCCACTGTATTTCATACGAATTGCCGATAGAAACAGGTAATACGTATAATGGTTTTGAGTAAAGAGGAAAGTGCGTTTACAGGATCCTGCAAAAATGGAGAAGGCATTTTTTTTATTTACAGAATTCATAACATTTGTCTATCGTGATCATAATTTATTTCGTTACACAATGTGAATAAAATTAATTATGTAATTAAAACTAAGTTAATTTATAACAGTTATTTAAATTTTTCAAACTAAAGGTAAAATTTATAAACTATTTTTTTTTATTATTAACTAAAATTCATGTATTGATTTATTTATCTTATAATCGATATACATTATTCGCTACAAAATAAATAGAAGTTTAGCTTGCTTAATAGACGCACGGCGGAACAAAATTGCCGAGATCGATTTTCACATACCTTCCAGCGTTAATTCACCGAGATTTCGGCTACACTAGAAAATAGATTATTCGTATCTACCGTATATCAGAGCAAAACCGCTGCAAATCCAAAATGGGCCGTACTAATTCGTAGCTCCAGCCGGCCTTAGCGTAGAGGCTGCGTGGGCAAATCAAGTTTGCTATGGTGCATCCCTTGATAATTTGTTCTAATTGAAATTCAAGTCATTGACATGGTCAACCGACTTAATCGAATATCCCAGAGTAGGCTCGTATGTCTGGCTCAACGTGCTTGGGTGCTTGGCTAGTGTAGGAGGGAAAAATCGAATCAGAGTTATGTATTACTAATATCAACGAATTATTTGTATATTTAAAATTTTATCGTTTTATTTTAGCAAGAAACAACATCTTATTTTAGACAAATTTAAGCAAGACAGGGATATAAACACCTTTTTGTTATTTTTTTATGTAAGTTATATAATATCAACTTAATATATTTATATATACATAAGGCAGTGGTAGCCTAGTGGTAACGCGCTCGCTTGGGAAGCCGAGTGAAGCGGGTTCAAATCCCGGGTCTCGCACTTCTGATATTTTCATGTGCGAATCATTTCTAACACGATTACCACTTGCCTTGCGCTGAAGGAAAACATCGTGAGGAAACTTGCGTGTCTGAGAGAACCTTGCAAGTTTTCGAAAGACATGTGAAGTCCGCCAACCCGCACTTGGCCAGCGTGGTGGTTGTGGCCTGATCCCCCTCATATTGAAGGGAGGCCCGTGCCCAGCAGTGGGAGGTTAAAAAAATTGCTGAATAAAAAAAATACATATATAAATCTACTGAATTTAAATATTATTACAAAGCGTGCCTTGGTAAGAATATTTGTTCAAAGTCAAAAATATATAATATCATCACCATTAAAAAGCTGCCAAGACAAAATTGACCGATTAAGTGTTTTTGTTGTTATGATTTATGTGTTGCTTCCGAGAGGCAAGCTGATTACCGATAAGTGTCATCAAAAAGTTGCAGAGGAAAGATTTAATATTAATGATGTCCACTTTTCACCGCGACGCGGCCACACTCCACAGCGTCTTTGCAACTTATTTTAAATGTCAAAAGAGAATAATAGCATATTTTCAGAAAGCGATGAAAAAATATAACTCGCACCGAAATAACCCACGATCCGCGGAAAGCGAAACCCTACTCGAACACATGTTAACAATTCAGAGGTGAATAGAGTGGAGTAATGTTTGTCGGTAAAAGTTGTGGGAGCCGTCCCGTCACGCCGGCCTAACAGGTTGCCAAATTTGCCACTATTTTTACGTGTCCCGCTCAGTGATGTGACGGCACACCTGTTGTTTGCTGAATTAAACAAAAACGCTGCGCTGTCAATGCCGGATAAAACCTATTTACAACTCGATGTTGTTCAATCTCGATAGATTCGGACTCGACTTCGCATTTTATTGGATGGTCGAATTTTAGGTTGACAGCAAATTTAAGCCTAGATGTATCTCATATGACACATTTAAGAATTATTCTCTAGAAAATAAACGAGTTTGAAATATATTTCACATTTACCCGACTTTATACTATTGCTCAACGAACGACTTAGACTTAACTAGTACGTCCCTAGATAAATTTAGCCTAACTAGCAATAGCTTATGTGTTGCTTCAAGTTACTAAATTATGCATTTTTTTACTAAATCCGTCCAGTCGTTTCAGTGTGAAATAGACACATACATACGTACATACATATTTTTGCGTTTAAAATAGTGTGATTTTTCACATATTGGAGTAGGTACACGTCAAGGCTATCCTCTTAAAGTTTTTACAAATATAAAAATCACAAAAGATATATATTATTTTTAAAACAAACAATGCCCTTTAGTATAAAAAGCATAAAATAAAGGTTTATTTCACATAATTTAAAATTGTAAAACATTCTCTCACAAACAAATTCATGAATAATTTAATTATATCAGTGAAATTTAAAGTCGTCCCATCACTACTATGGCACGGTTGATCCAGGCGGACCAATTAAATGGTTTTTACGCGGCCACATATTTGCCCCGATAATGCTGTACGTGTCCCGATGCCGGCATTTTTAGACCACTAGTTGCGTTTTAATGAATGGACTTAATATATGTACACATATGTACGTTGATCGAAATATCACAACACGTGTTACTATTTTGTGTTTATTGTTTTGCTGTCGTGTTTTACATAGTTATTGTAGTAGTTATTTATTATATATATACGATTATTGGCCTTTATATAATTATAACTAGCGTTTTCTAACGGCTGCGTTCGCGTCTTTATTCAATAAATAGGCTATAAGCGCAAAAAGATTTTTTGAAATTCTCTTCATCTTATATTAATATAGATTTCTTATGCTCCTTCTGAAAGTTTAGACTACTCAGAATAAATTTTTATAGTAAATCAGTGTTATTATATATTTTTACAGATGAATATAGTGTTATAAATATTTTAAAACTTTTATTATAGAATATAGATATTTCTTTAAGCTTTTCAGCGTATTTAGTAGAGAAAATATAATTTAAATTAGTTAACTTAAAAGCTCTACTTACTAGGGTATTATCGCAAATATATTTTACTCATGTTTTTTTTCTTGCAAAAAATATTTTACAAATATATGGTCAATGTTTAGAATCTTTAAAAGTAGTTAAATTTACCATTTTTATGTGTTAACCGCGTACATAGAATTTCGCTCATTATAATCGCGCATCACTCGGAAGCAGCTGCACTGATCCTAAAGAGGTTTTTGTACAGATAAAAATCTCAAATAATAATACAACTAAATCGGTTTTTCAAACGATAAAGCGCGGATGTGCAACGTGGGGTGAAGGCAGTGGCTAGTGGCTGCGGTATAATTTGAAACATATAAAGTTATCATAATAAAAGAATCTATTAAAATAAATATTGCATCCCACTAACATAATATTAACATTTGTAAAATGGAAAAAATAAAGCCAGTTTTACTGAAAAGCACTTTCAAATAACAATAAAGGAGTTTCATGTTAATAATTTCATCATTTTTAAGATTTCAATATAGCAGGTGGTGCGACAAAGGCTACTTGGAAGAAATGCATAAAGTGGAAAACAAGTATTTCCTTTACCCTTTTAGATCTTCCCACAAAGACTGAGGGTTTTAAGAGAGAGAGAGGTACGGAAAATGTACAGAGTAATGATAGCCCGAGATGTGCAGATGCACTTCGTGAAAAATTAAATTGCTTTGTAAATCAGCGAATGAAGAAATATATGTAATAACAAACAACATAGAGCGTTTAGAATTGTAAGCTATGGTGAATAGCCAAACCGAAAAATATTAAAAAAAAACAATTTAGTGTTTCAATAAAAATTATAATAATATAAAGTCACAAGCAAAAAAGAAATTCCTTATTTATATCAAGTTAGTTATTTAAAAATTCTGTGAAGAATACTTCTTTATAAGTATTTCTTTGTATTAGAGGAAAATTCGTAATTTATAAGAAAATACTAATAATTTAAGAGAAAATAATAATAATTTGAGAAATGACGCTTTATTTTCCATTTAATATCCATACTTTTTATATTTGTTTGTTTGCTTATCCTTCTTTCACATCGCAACGGAGTTAAAAATTGGGGTAATTTTTTTGTGTGAAGATAGTTAGAGGGCTGGAGAGTGACATGGGCTACTTTTTACCGCGCGATATTATGTAATTCCCACGGAAAAACACGTTATAATACAACCCACAACAACTTATCATAATTATGAACGTACGTAGGGACGAACCTGAGCGAAGCGAGGCTGAGTCTTTAGTTTGATATAATTTTGACAATTTAAATGTTTTATTTCAAAGTACCTACTTGTATATTAAATATCAAAATATTCCACGATAAGCTTTTAAATTTTTACTTTCTCATACATATTTTTCTAATACCTCCCTTCATATTAAACAATCCTATTTGAAAATAACCACTTTCCAATATTAACATTTTCAAATTCGACTCCCTATATGAAAGTGTAAAGTATTTTTCTCATAATTATAATCCGGAATAGGATGAGCTTTGAAATCGCATGAAAAGAAAAATTCAATGCATTCGCAATCAAAGTCAATTGGTAAAACCATGAGAGGAGACCCGAAAGACAGTTACTGAATGATCGGCTTCACAATACTGCGCGCTGTGTCGCACCCTCGCAATCGGAATTTCATTAATCTAGAGATCATCTTCAACTGACTGACGATTCCACGTCGGATGTCATACGCAGCACAAAAATGTCCATCGCCCACCAAGAACGACCGCCACCGAAGGATAGTGTACTCTATATCATTTTATTAAATTGTAAAATCCAATAATACACGTCGCATACGCGGTGATTTTTTAATTGAATATTCGTAAACAATTTAAAGGCAATCAGAGTGGAGACCACTGTATAAAGCTGCAAACATGCCAATTTAAATGTTAACGTCACAGGTCTATCAACGTGTCAGTTAAATCAGTAAAATGATGAATTAAATTCCGTGTAAAACTCGATACCAGCGTCAAATGGACTGAACCAATTATAACATCAAAGTTTGCGATTGGTCGCACGGACCGCGCGCTGAATGCTGTAGCCTCGACACGTGTTTAACGTTAAATCTAACAATTTCTATAGTTTTGTGCATTGAAAATTGAATTTTCTTTTTAGACTTTCTATATGCTCCAGTAGCAGATTCATCAACTTTTAATAATAATTTCCTTTGTTTGCAATGCTTTTAGATGCAAATTTTTAGTTTACAATTTATACCCCTTACTGTTAAGCGATCATTTAAAATTGACGGGCTTTCGTGAGCAAAAATTTCAATTTATTTTGGTAACCTTTCCAGTCACTAACAGCACTGCATCTGACGCGTTTCACCGCTCAAATGTTACAGACCGCGATCAACCTCGCGAGTTACTATGTACCTAAATATTTACAGAGAAATACCATTCAAAATAAAAAGTATGTAAGCTATAGCTGCCCGTAATTAATTACACGCAATGCCAATAGAAGGGCCATGGAGCGTTATACATACGCGTAATTCCAAAAATAATCGATCCTCACCCCAATGCATTAACAGAGTCTGGTTCGATGGGGAGTCATCGGCCAAATTTTTATTATGCATATTTTTTAATTTTATTTTTTTCACCCCCACGCCGTTGGGTGACTGCATGTGCCAGTATTAAATCAATACCGTCCGAGCCGGCTTATTCTTTTTGCCAGAACGGGGCGAACGTTTGGGTTCACCTTCTGAGCGCGTGTGACTCTAATGGAAGGTCGACGTTATGAAATCCACTCACTACACTCGAAACATAGACTCATATATTTTGCATCCATTTTTAGCGGCCTCTGCGTCCTAAAGCTTAGGCCGGAGGGCATATGTTTGAGAGATGAAAATTGGCCTCATGCACCGGGACCTTCGACCCGCGCCGTTAGTTTCTAGTTTCATAAAAATGCTACAGTTGCATTATTCATATTAGTCCACCGAACGTCAAAGGAATTCCATGTCTTCAAAAAAAGTTCTAAGCTTGCATTCACCCTAGCATATACTCGTACTACTCGTATGATACATATACTATTAAAATTTCGCATATCGCTAACGATATTTTTCGTTTCATTCGGCTGCACCATATATAATGTTGCAAATAATTGTATTATATTGCATTTTTATTCGATTATTATACGTAAATTTAACTACCTCCAACAATACTTGTCAAAGAATTTAACAATATTTTATCAAAATAATGTGAACGGTTATAATAAAAGGATACATGTAGCTTTTGTCGTGAATGCGAACATCCATCTGAACGCGTAAATTGACCCTTGAACGCACCGCGTGCATGAGACAATTCGTCATTGAAACTACGAATTCGTAAAACGATGATCGGTTTCAAGTTAATGGAAACGCCACATTTAAATACAACTTGGATGAATCAAGTTCTCTACTATATCGTTTAAGTGATGATGTAAATAAGTAATCACAGCAAAAGTTTAGTTTCTCCGTAAGTCAAACAAAAAGTTAACTAATATTTGGCAAAAAGGTAACTGACCTACGCAGCGTATCGTGGTCTTTCTTATAAGTAATTTTATTTTCCAATATTACACTAATGTATACAGGAAAGCAAAAAATGTCACAGTTATAGACATCAATTTTGGCGGCAAGCAAATGTCACGTAGCTATTACGCGAGGGCTGAGGTGCATAAATTATTCGGCAGAGCAACGATCGAGATTCATTTCTTTAATACCTAAAAAATGGTTACTAAAACCAATCTAGATATGTTTTATCCCTACAACTAAGACAAATTTATCGATTTCAAATAAGCTTTTGGCTTTGTTTAGCTTAAACTTTTCATAATATATACTATTTTACTACCAAATTATATTACTTCGGAAGCCGTTAATATCGGCTTGTAAATATTTAAAAAGATTGATTAAAGTTAGCGTTTAGTTCTTAGCTTTCGTATTTTTCAAAATATAATTTAGATACATCCTCTGACATAAAACAAATAATATTTATAGGAAGTATAATATTGGAAAAAAAAGTTTTTTAGAAATGTTTTTTTTTCTATCGATACCGACAGCACTCCTCCTCACGTCGTTTTACCCTAACTAGAAAAGGTATTAAAGGTTTTTCGATAATGATAACCGTATACTGTCTTGTCAAGTACAGTATAGTAAGTAGTAGTAAAAACACAGCTCTCAGATATAAGATGCGATATTTGTAAACATATATATGGTTTTCACAATAAAAAACGTGCTCAAAATTTCAAATGAGCGCTCATTCGGTGTGGACATTTTTTTGTCGCTGATGGTATTTTAAACTAAAATCCATATATGTATGTATTGCTTAGTTTATAATATTATGAGAATATTTGGTTTATTCGTACAAAAATTTACTTAAAATGTGTACATTATAAAATCATGTTGTAGTCCATAGTGGACTGGAAAAGAAACTAATCATATTTTGTACCATATCCATATCTTGAATATAAAAAAAGCAGAATCAACATCATCTTTTACAGAGATAAATAAAATACAAAAAGATATAATTTTAAGTAATACTTAGTTACTTTTAAATCTGTACATAAAATAAAATCCTATCTGAGTAGAATCTGTAATTAAATATTTTTTTGGAAAATCTTATTGAAATAGTAATTATTACAAAATCTATAGTGTTTAGAATTTTTGTTTGTATATATGTCTGAGAACCCATAACGAGAAAACCACTGGACAGATTTTGATGAAATTGGGTATGATGACAACTAACTGGTTATCCGGGTCAACATATAGGATACTTGTTACTACGGGAAAATATCTCATCATCGAAAATCTATAGTAAATGTGTATATTACAAATAATTTTTGCCCGCTCCACTCATATAATAAGCAAGAAGGAGATAAAAAGCCTATGATCGTTGCCATGATACAATCCATGTCCTTGCGAAATTTCATCGAAACTGCTCAACGGTTTAAGCTTGAAAAGGTAAGAAACTAACGAATTTACTCAAAGATTTATTATATTATAATATTAATAGTAGATTACAAAAACGAAATAATCTTATACAAGGTTGAAGTATCAGGAAAGATTAGTGGAAATATATGGTATTGTACCTACTGCATACAAAGCTGTGTAGTTTAATTCTTAGCAAAAGTATATATAGTAAATTAGAATGGTTTTAAAAGGGGACAGGCTGTCTGGGTCATGGGATGTAAAATAAAAGCTCGAAGGAGGCAGTACGACGAGCCAAAAATTTCTGAACAGCGTAGAGTTACATGGACGCAAATACTGAAATATGGTTTCCTTTTAGCCTTTTACAGTGGGTTAAAATTGGGAATGAGTTATTTCGCCTCTATATGACTTTTGTTGCTTTTACATTAGAAACTATCATCAAATGAATAAATGCATAACACAAACTGATAACTTTATATATAGCTGATAGCTAATGAGACTTGAGATTTTTAAAGTTAGGCAAATCGATAAAAAAACACACACAATGCTAAACACAAAACCATTAGGTTCAGGTTTGAATACACAAATGGATTCGGTAATATAAAACGTAACTGAATTCAAAACCTAGCATAAAAGAAGCTATACATTATATTAGCAATGAAGAAAAATATAAGGCTTTCATTATTACAAGTAACAAAAGTTAAATCATAATACGAGTATATTAGAAGCTTTTTACATAAACTAGCGAACTCTAAACGTTCCTTTAATTTAAACAACAATGAGATTATAAATAAGTTCCACCACTTTGGGGAAACCTGCTATCATACAATTTATTGTGAAATATGCATAAGCAATTATTGTATGTTATTGTGTCCAAGTGATTATGGCATTTTTTATTCAACGAAGAAAATCAAATCAATTTGTATCGCGCAATAATGGAATGAATTGACGACTTGGACATGTGTAAGTAAATTAAAAAAATGGAAAATATATTACGATGCCGCTTTAAAATATTAATTATTAATTTTCGTTTATAATTATATTATACTGTTATGTTTTAACTTCGTACCGAGGAATTTCTTCGGTATCCTGCGTAATACATTATGCATGAGATAATTTCCACCATGGTACCAGCGGGCATACAATATCACCCCATAGTTCCGTTAAGCGAGAACAAACTCCATAACAGAAGTAATTATAAATTCATAAAAAAGTTTTATAAATGGCTACATCGGAATCGATAGCGCGACCCTTAGCTCTGAGGTCGACTCCGCAGCTCATTTCGCTCGACGTGTGCGCAGAGGAGCAAAAGCAGCATTCTGCGCATACACTTTACGTCACCCCACGAGTTATATTTCACATTAAATTCTCCCCCCATTGTTCATTCGCACCCATTATAATTATTCTGAGCGGGATATAAAACAAGCAATCTATACAGACCCATCTAAATACAGTGAAGGGGTAACACTAACAGATTAGGAAAATAAAAAATAAATGGCTTAAAAATTTCGTATCACAGCTGCCAATAAATCATTTACGTAAAATAAATTTCACGCAGCTTAAAATTCTTATTCGATATCCTTTAGTCTAAAACATTTTTATCACAATAACAAAATACCTAGTTTAAAAGCGCTCGTGGACTCGACATAAATAATTATAACTAGCGATGTCCTAGCTTAGTTCTAGTTTACATATACAATGTATGTACACAGTCGTATACTTAAATTATTTACTGGCAATATCTGATGTATTAATAAATCTCAAAGTATTGGTTACGATCGCGTGCCACATGCAGTAAGTCGATGGTACTGTCAGAAACCTACATACGCGGACGTTTGCACAACAACTTATCAAAATTTCATATCAATCCGATGGCTAGTTTAGGAACTTAAAACACAAATGTTACGAATCTATACTAATATAAAGAGGTAAAGTTTGTGAGCTTGTGACGTTGTAGGGGGTAATCTCTTGATCTACTGCGCCGATTTAGAGGAAAGGTAAAAAGATAGTTTGAGAGCCTGGGAAGGACATAGGATACTTTTTACCCCGGAATTCATCACTTATGGGGGTGAAAATGGGGATAAAAGTTTGTATGGCGAATCAACCTAGGGACTAACCGAACGAGTCGCTAGTAGATTATAACTATATACTTCATTTTTATATATAAGTAAAAAGATGATTGTAAACACAATGAAGTAATTGCAACAGTATAATTTGACTATAATTACCTACTTATTATAAGAAAGTGAGAAAAAACAACATGTCTTCCGTTCATAAAATATAATATTTTATCGATTCACAGTAATGCTACGCACAATTGGGCACCTGTTATAATTACAGCTATAATATAATCCGGGAGTTCATTTCTGTAGGTATCTGATGTTTATTAAGTTTGATTTAAATGAATTATTAATGATAATATTATTATACAAACATACATTCTTGGAATGAAAATAATGTATAGAATACAAAATTAATTGATCAGGTACGAATGGAACTATTTACCTACCGTATTACACTCGTATATTAGTGTTTCATTTTCATTAATTAATGAACAGAAATTATCTAATATATTTAAACGAGCAATCCTTGTATGTATGTATATATATATATATATATATATATATATATATATATATATATATATATATATATATATATATATATATATATATATATGTATTTCGGAAAGGGTTGCAACGATTTTCATGAAATTTTGTATACAGGTGGTTTCGGGGGCGATAAATCGATCTAGATTAGTTTTATGTCTAGGAAAACGCGTATTTTCGAGTTTTCATGCGGTTTTGTTTCGCATTATTCCACGCAAAATATGGTCGCTCATTCGCACGCTAGGATATAAGCATCGTGGTCAAGCGGCCGAGGCGCTAGTTTAACAACCACAGGTATCTGGGTTCGTACCCCGGTCGGATACAAAGGTTTTACTTTTGTTTTTTTTTTTGTATTTATGCAAAAAAAATTATGTTTTTTTTGGCCAAAAACTCCGAGCGAAGCTCGGTCGCCCAGGTACATAGATATATAAAATAGCACATTACATGTGATGGTCGTTAGTATTTATTACAGTAATATGAAAAAAACAAAACAATAAAAAAACTTTGTTATAGGACGGAAACATTTCTTCTATGGAAATATTTAAATTTTTGCGTATTTATACTTTGTTATGGTATCAGTAATTTTATTATATTCTGTAAAAAGTTCTACCGTTTCATAATTACGGTCAAAAATCATCCCAATTAAGGTAGGGTAGTGTTATGCTTTGCCGTCGGGAAAATATAGTTCCCACGGGATAAGGGATGAAAATTCTATTATTATGTGGATATTAAGGTAAAATTTTGATTATTTACAAATGACATTTAATGTTTAGTTGTAGGATAGAAATTTAGAGAGAATTGATAAAGTTTGCAAAATCTTCTACATGGGTTATTTATGAAGAGGTAGGTCGAGGTCGAGCTCTTTAGGAGATTAGCCGGAACAACAGACACACAAACAAACACATAAAAACTTTTAAAATTTGTTTTTTTATTATAATTACCGTATATACTTTCATATGTATATATTAAAAAGCTGTTATTTTGACATTAAAAATAGACACTTCAATTTTGTTTATCTGTATAGATTAAGACTTCTTTAATTAAATAATTTAAATAAATAATATATTTTATATTAAATAAATAATACAAATATGTATGCATACTTCAAGTAATTTAATTATTTCTCTTATTTAATAATTTACAGAAATATAGAAACAGAATAAATATAATTAGTTATACAAACTTCAATGACGGGTTACAAAGTTACGAAACTTTCATAGTATTATTTAAATTTAATTTCAATTTTACAACTTCCTTACAAATTATCTATAAGCCTAAACTAGCCACGGACATAGCAGTAAAAGGTCTATAATAAAATTATAAATACTTGCCCACTGTTTTTTTTATATGGAAAATCTATTAATGTCATTAAAATAACTTAAAAATAATTTCATTGATATATCAATATATTATGTGACATACTGGTACTAAAATATAAATAATTTTCTTGAAAATTGAAAACAAATTGATGTACATATGAAGAAACCAATTTGCTATAAAGTAAAAATTCTTTTTGTTGTAAGTTTCCATCTCAATCGTAGAATTGGGAAAATATATTCGTGCCATCCTACAAGGACGAACTTACCAGCGTACAAGGTTTCTAAACGCTTTCCTTTGCCGCAGAATTTACATGCTAAATCCGATTTGCATCGGACATACACTTAGGTACGGCTCCACTCTCAAAGAGAACTTTTATTATTTATTGAGCATAAAATGTTTATATTTAAATCTTATATTAGGCGATCGTCTCGATACTTTGTATTTTGGCGCACCAATAGAATACAAAAAAATAAAGTATAAAACATAGTTTCTGTTATATTTAGGTATTACAATTTCGCAGAAAGAATGTAAATAGCTTAGTCGTCATTATTCTCAGTAGAACTGGATAAAATAATGGCATCATAAACATAAGCGAGCAGCGCCAACAAATCGCATAATAAGCATTAAAAAAGGTCCTGTTAAAATCATCAAAACGTGCCACCTAAATACGTCCATAGTGAACGTTGAAGTAAAATTAGCTGCATAAAAAATACTACTTTTATTGCCCCGTAGAAGGCATTCAGGCAGTGTTTCGCTAATTCACAGAAGGGCTGAGAGCGCGAGTTTCACACTTACGTGAATCAGTGCGTGAGCTAAGTAAATTCATAGTGCTCCAACCGCCGGACTAATTTAATGAGAGGGCCTTTTCAGCGGGCCGCGCCCCGAGAGCGTCATACATCGCATTAAAATGAGATTTAACACTGAAATGTCATAATTAAGGCACTACAGCAGCGATCCGCCCGCGCCCGCCCGCGCCCCGCCCGCCCGGCTCCACGCCGATGGAAACGTTTGAGAACAGCTACTTAATTATTGTGACTCTTTGCCTATAAGAAATGTTGATTTGGGACCCGGGCATGCGCGACTTTTTAATAGCTATTCGTATATTTTTGTTTTTCACACGTTTCGCTATCGTTTTGTAGTTATGATGATAAGCAAACTAACAAGCCGAAAGTCCACGTGTCCTATACAATATACATACTCGTATACTTCGCTACATAACTTTAAAAAACTTCTGACCGAGTTATGCTAAAAAATGTGTGTTTCAATTTGTAATCTCGCTCGGAGCGCTGGCGGCGGCGCCGTGTTTACACGTGCGTTACGGTACATCGAAATAAATTAAACTTTACGATTTGTGTAAGAACTTAAATAAAATTAAACGCTGCTTGCGATTCTTTTGATAGAGGAACCGACGTAACACATTATTGCCGGCTTTATAACGACCGCGTACAAATTATCTCGACTACAAACGGTACGACGACACGCGAATCGCAAACATTTTTAGAGCTATTATCTGGCGCGAAAAACTCCGCGACGCAAAGCTTTGCCGCTCTCAATGATCCACTAACGTGCGACTGACGTTGGAATATAGTGAAACCACAAATTAAGAGACAATTCACACCACTAGGTGAGCGTGTAATTTTTGAGCTCGCGGCGACAGAGTACATTGTCGCGGCGATGAAAGGGTGCAGTCGGCGCTATTAAAACTTACAGCGATACGCGTGAATATAAAAAAAGTATCGTAGACGGTGCGGATAAAATAAAAGCGTTGGCACACGAAGAAAATGAAAGGGGTAATTGCGGCTACGGCCACAAAAAAGCTAGAGTACTAAACTAAAAGAAGCTGTTAGCGTTTAAGTCGTGTAACAATCTGAAAGGCGCAACATATACTCTGTCTGGTGTATTTATTCAGGGGCTCGTTTACCGCTAAAAGCCTTACCTATGTTTGATATTTTTAAAGACGGGAAATGTACAACTTAATGCCAAGTTCTCTTTGACAGGTGTTTATAGAGCGTAATATTTAAGTCGATGTCATATCTCTTAGACATATCTTATATGGATATTTTAATATCGCAAATTTTATACTTACCTCACTTACGGTTTTATTGAATTGATTTGAAACTTACCTGGAAAAAAAATCAATCATTAAAAATGTTTATAAAACACAAATAAAAAGTTTTTTTTGTATTTTCAAAAACATGGCTAATTTGTACAAAATATTTATGTCTATGTAATATTCTGTCCTATTACTTACGATATTCGTTATACATACGTATATATTAAAGATAAATTAATAAACAATGAAAGTTTTAATTTTACAAGTATACATGAAAAACAAACAAGGAAAATGCACGTAAAAGTAGAGTTAAGTGAAACCAACAAACCAAATTAGGTAAACTAAGCAGAATAAACAAGATAGATATTGAAGCAGTGTGCAATTTTAACACACAGTGACATGAAGCGCACTTGTGCGAAACTCAGACAATTATTTTCGAACAAAAATAATACCTTTATTATACATTGTTGCTGAATATGATGATTAATACATCTACTATTTCTATTATATGTTACTTTTACAGCAATTTTTCATACATGAAGCTAAAAATAACAATAGAATGTAATAACTTGAATTTAGAATGATCTCTTATTATATGATAATCTCTTAAGAACTAGTTTACAGGTTATAAGAAACGTATAACATGTTTGTTATGTATTTATTTTTCACATTTTTAACACACGTGCACTTTAGCATACTGTGTCCCACCTAATTAATAAACCTAAGTATAAGGTAATGCAATTTTTTTTTAGAAAACACGTGATAAATAAAAGGTTTATCAAGTGTTGAAAGACTTATTAAATTTAACAAACACTGGAGATAGATAATGACTCATACATGATAGTATAACTAAAATACTACCTTAGGAATAAAATTCATAATTCAGTCCGTATCAATACTAATTTATTTATAATAATTAACTTGCAACTTTGTTGTGATAAAAATAAAATTCTCATATAATTACGCTACAAAGACAAAAAAGGTCTTGGAGACGTTCCGTACAAGAGTGGAAAAAGGTACAACATATTATGCTATTTAAACATGAGTTAGGTTGTTACACTTGAACAAATGCCAACGTGGATCCGAGCGGGTTACTAATTTTAAGATATTTAAAAATGAATCCATCCTTTGATATTCCGTCGATGTCCATCAACTCACAAAAAGATCCGGTCTCTCCAAACACTCAAACTGCTTGAATTGTTTCAAAAAAACTTTATAATGGAATCGTAAATCATGATTTCTGCGCCTAATTAGTACCCGTATTTAAATGTGCAAAACTTTATTACCTACTATGTTTTTCGTTTTAAATACTTCAATAGTATTGGAGAAATTTAAAAAGGACGGAGTACGAGCGGAACGCGATATGGAGGCTGTCAATTTGATATCTAATTCGAGTTATTCGCAACTAAGACGTCTAAATTTTAGAATCATATTTGTAGAATATTCCTTTAGCATACTCAAAGAATCGCCTACTAGCTGGAAGATGGGCCGGACTCTATATAATTAGACCAATTTAAATCTTAATTAATATTAATTGTCCGACGTCGGAACGAATCTGTCGTAAAGGACCGTCATGAAAAAAAGTCTTAAGAGAGTAGCAGCGTTTTATTACATTATCAGAATAAAATGTCGCGGAAAATTGAAGTATGGGTAAATTCGACCAGCCGATGAGAGGAGGCAGGCGGTGCGACGAGGCGCCGTGTCTGTCCGACTTTGACGCGCACTTGAGTGCACACATTACGTCCGATGGAGGAGATTTTGTCCTTAGACTTTTTTACGCGAGTGTACAGTAAAATAATACTTGCTTCTACACGAGCCGGACCCATTGTTGTCGCTTAAATATAAAATGATGCTCCGTAAGTTCTCTTAACGCGGATGTTATCATTTATTATTCTATTACATTACTCAGTCATTTCGAAGTTATATGTTGTTCCCGTGTTTGTTACGATCGGGCGGCGCGGCGGGCCGCTTCGGAGCGGGCGACGCGCGCTATTACGTATGCACGTAGGCATTAATACGTCAAAGGCAGCTCGCGACGTTTGTTGCTACTGCTAGTATACGCTTAACTGGGCCAATTCCTAATGATGGGAGCAAGCGGATTTTGATAATTTTAAAACCGCTTTTGAGAATTTAAACGACCGCTTTAAGAAATTGTCATCACTCATGGCATGTTTTGCTAATTTCGCACTTGTACGCCTAAACGCACTAGCGTGTTTGTTTAACTCTAGATAGAAAAACTAAATCTCACAAGTTCATTACCCCCGTTCTCTTAATCATATTAATGCACGGGGCACCTGCACAACGCTTAGGTGCCTATTATTCTCACAACAGAAAAATGAAAGGGGTTTCTGGGTACGTAACGAAAAAATGCATGAATTTACGTAAGTCAACTTAGCGACAACAAGCGAGGTAACAAAGCGAGCGATCGTGAACCTTACCACTCAGGCAATAAGAATGTCCATCAACCTGGACAGGTAAAGGCCTGCGTCGACGACCGTACGCGAGGATAATTTATTTTTATTTCGTCATAAATATTAATGAGATTATCCCGCATAATGTAAATGTCCGCGATGTTGGCAAACGAATATTATTTATTGTAAAGTTTTCAATATTAATTTTTTCAACGTACTTATATAGACTTAGCGCCCGACGATGCGTGACAGCGGGGCATCAAATAATAAATTCAGCATATTCATATGGACATTGATACAAATGAACTATAGACGACGTCGACAGAGATTCTTATGAGTCAGACCGTCAGTGAGTAATTAGCTTGAGACTTGAAAGTTTTAATCATAATTCTAATTACCATGAAATTATAACTGACATGAATTAATTATGCAAGTACAAATTAGAGCGGTAATAAAATACTAAGAGGTTTTTTTGGAAAATCCTAAAAAGTTTGAAGTATTTTAATGATTACAATTAAAAAAAAATTCAAGACCACATAAATCCGCCATAAAAGATTTTGGCTACCTTGTAATTGAATACCTACTGTTTTCGTTAATTATATATTATTAAAAATAAAAAAAAGTGGCATGAGCACATTTTGTGTTAAAATAAGCATAAATATAACATCTGAAATTGCAATAAAGGTAAACAGATATGAAAATTTATTGGATTCTCGAAACGTAATTGAGTTTTATTGTAGTAAAAATATAAATACGAGTATAATATGCAATTACGTGCAATAAAATATTGGTTATAATACGTAGGTATTTTTCCGTTTACAACATTCTTTGTAGGGCATCGAGCAAATAAATATACAGGCTTCGGTGCCTGCGACTCTTAGAGCGCTGCACATAGCGATCAAAATCCAACGTTGAACGGTTCATAGTCTTACAATTTATTGGAATTACATTTAAAAATCTGCAAAAAATATAATTGTCTCTTAAAATGTAAAAGGAAAGGTTAGAAGTTCTTATATATAAATATGTAGTTTCGTTTTTTGTTTCGGAAAGTAGAGCTATCTAGCAGTCTTAAGAGTCACCAGGGTTGAACGGTGAATAAATTACAGGTAATATAAATGGAGATGATGAGATGATTGAGTTCACCTATTTTTTTTTTTTATAATTCTACCAACCTATTTTAGTTAGAGAGTTATAAATGGCATACGATGTCAATGGTTGTCCAAAGTATGGCATGGCCACTTAACGTTACTTCTTACAAAGGAATTATCTTTCTATTTTGACAGAAAAGTAAATAACTTTGTTTATTTTAAATTTGATCAAGTGTTACCCGAGTTTTTAAACCAAACCTACAAAATTAATTAATCTCTGCATCGCTTCAGACATACCTACTAGCGATTTTATTATACTATTCTAGTATTATTAGAAAAAGTATAATAATACTTAAATATAATACTAGCCATGTATTTACACAGCGTTAAAAAATATAGTTTTTTTATCCCGCTGGAACACTTTGATATAATAATTTATAAACCATGTTAGATTATTAATTAATACTCCTGCAATTTTAAATGAAATTTTAATCTGTAATATTTGCGACATTTATGGATATACATATAGATAGCACACACACACACATACACACACACACACACACACACACACACACACACACACACACACACACACACACACACACACACACACACACACACATATATATATATATATATATATATATATATATATATATATATATATATATATATATATATTAATTTCTAACGCTACTATAAAATTTTGAATAAATAAAGACTTCACGTGGAGCGTAACGTCAACTATGAAACCTTCCCTTTGAAGGAAATTCATTTAATAGCACATCATGTACACACTAGTGCTTAATATGTATTTATTTGTCATGTTTATAACTGTTATTGCACAATTTCCGGGCACAATAATATGTAATTTGGATTCAGTCTTATTATTTATAATGAATGCCTAATGTCGCTACCCAGATGCACTTTTAGTCGCAATGCTATCACCTGAGAATTGTTTCAATTATGTATATTATATTTACATTGTATGGGTAATTTATATTATTTTATAATATAACCTATAAATATTTAAGTCTCTTGCATTGCAAATAAAGTGCCTCTGATTTACTATGTAATGATTGATATAAACAGCAAAGAATATAGATATAAGTTTCCATTACAACAGGACACAAGTTCTATACTTTTGTAGGAAAATATGTTTCTTAGAGTGTAATATTACTCAAAAACGATATCCTTCAATGAGTGGTGTTCATATTTAATACATAAACCTATATTTTAAAATACAAATGTCAAACTTTGCATAATAATGTTCATTTTATTACGCATATTAAATTTGTTCATTTAAGTTATTTGTTAATATTAAATATTCATTTTTTTTATTAACTATGAAAATGGCTTACAATTCCATTTTTGTTTTATACACTACATTTTATTTTTTTGGAAACAAAACTTGTACTTTTTATATGTATATTACGTAAGTTTTAGCACAAAAATGTTTAAAAAGGCAGAACTATATTATCATAATAATGTGATCACAAGTTCAAAAAGACTAAATAAGTACCACAGGGATAGACAGGTGTAGTTTGTATAGCGGATGCCGGAAACGGGCGCCATTACTGAGGTAAGACAATATAGCAAGGTCAGTTGCAAATAATATAATAAATGTTGCACGTAGTCTGAACGCGCAATAGAAGCAGAGCGTCAGCAATACTTAAAATTAAAAGTATTCGTAGACATTATGCTCTAAAATATTAGACCATATTAATAAACATACACAAATGATAAAATAGTCAAGCTTGAGTCGGATTTGCATGAAAAAAATAGATTGACCTCTAAAATTTCTACTCTTCCCACCTTTTCCGCTTTTAAACAGTTTGAAGAAATTAAGATATGACAGATAAACAAAATATGTCAGAGTGATTTTATAAATATTTCTTCTTTTCCCTTTATTATGGAAACAGAAATAATAAAACAAGTTTCAATGTTCAATTTGACTTTTTATTTGATTTGATATATTTCGACTCATTGATTTAGTTGATTTATTTGACATGTACGTACTGTTAAGTTATTATTTGGTCAATTTTTAATTTGAAATATATTGAGTCTTTTTAACATTATTTAAGTTAATTATTATAGCTTACAGTCGTTGACATATTTTTATTGTATTTGAATTATATTGATGAATTATAGGTATTTTAGAGATTTATTACAATTTAATATGTACCTACTTTTGATTAAGTAATTACTCGTATAGTGAATATTATGTACACTTGTAAAGATATACGTGCCTGATTAATTATTATTGTCTTCTAAATGTATATGAATGTTTTAATATGTGTGTTGTTAGTGTACTGTTCTAAATAAATAAATTAATAAGTTTATTTTTGCATGTTAGCGCAACTAAGTGATTTTAAATACTAGTTTTAACATTGTCTTTGTAATACTTAAGCACCTTGGCAGGTATAATTTTATTTCAATAATCTATTAAAATAAGCGTCTATTTAAAAAAAAGACCCCTATGATCACGTTTAAGTATATCAGTATTCCAACAAGCTCTTATGCTGTGAAGTATATTATAGCTTAGCACCGTATATCATACAGACTTAATGTCCGTATTCGCATGACAACATCGCTGTGAAAGCTATAATTATAACAATTAAGAAAAGTAGTCGGGAATAAAATGTTGCAATTAAATACGAAGCGGCTGTAGTGGCAGAAGTGGCACAAGTTTGATACGAAACAATAGACTGAACTAAAGTCGGTCGGGAAAAAGCGATAAAATTAGCAAGATCGTATTTTGAAAAGGTATATTTAAAAT
The DNA here is from genome assembly GCA_951806755.1 of Brenthis hecate. NCBI lineage: Eukaryota > Metazoa > Arthropoda > Insecta > Lepidoptera > Nymphalidae > Brenthis > Brenthis hecate. The sequence continues at coordinate 10,367,145 of OX638251.1, forward strand.
ATTATTATTGATTGATATTATTTATTTGGTTAAGTTATTTATATCTACTTGGTTTGCTTAGAGTATATGTATATAATAGGAGCTAAAAATATATGAGGTAGAAATTGCTTGAAAAGGTTAAGCTCAGCAGCGAAATATGTATAGATGTATAAGCTATAAACAATACTTATTAGGAACGCTTTATTAACCTTCCTTATTTACCATACTACTTGTTACTGGAAAAAATATTACGACGCATTATTACTATAAAGATTCAGATAAAAAAGAAAGTTACGTACAAATATGGTTATGATATCGTGTGTGTTGGTTAGGCTACTGTACCGGACGGAACACAGCTGGCTCTAAGGCAGCTTCTGAACTTTGATTGACTAATAAATGTCTGTACTTTTAATAACACTATGGATATATTAAATCGCATCAAAATTTTCTTAATTGTAATATGTATATTGTATATAATATTTCTTAAAAAGAAATAAGTTTCATCGTTACTAATTTTTGGTGTACTCTACTCTAATTATTATTTTAAATTATTAAAAAGAATTTAAACGACGCTTAGTTTGACTCAGTTTGCAGTGACCTTACTCGCTGTGCCAGCGGTCGCGGATTCAAGTCCCGCTGCGGGCATTCATTTGTGTGATGAGCACAATTGTTTTCTACTCCAGTCATGGGTGTTTAGATTTATAATATGTATTTAAAGTTATATTATATATGCAGTGTATCAACTGTCTGGTATCCATAAAACAAGCCTCGTTGCGGACCAAAGTAGTATGCGTACCAAAATAGATGGAGCTGTGTGTTAGTGTCCCAACTATTATTTCTTTATAATTTACAAAGAATGTTTAATAATATCTATTAAATTCTTAAAATATTTCTCAGTCTATTTCCTTATTTGTAAGTGACAGACAGACAATTGGTTAATTTATATCGTATAGCTCTCATCTCAAGAGCCCTTGAAGCAGTAACCGCGCGTGCGCAGGATCCACTTTATTAACAAATAATGTGTCGACACTCGCCAGCCGAGCCTCACCTTAAGATCATTTAATATCATTTCAACAATTTAAATCATATTAAGTCTCCAGGAGCCTAAATTTTGTAGGTACATTAATAAATTTGTTTTGTACAATATTTTACAGGGATATATGGAGTTTTTTAAATAAAATTTTATAATATTACCTATATTTAAAGCTATTTTATATCAATGAGTGATCGTAGTCGATAGTGTGCGCACAGCCTACAAGTTTATTAAGGAGTAGAGTACCATGCGACGCGCCCTACTCGTCTCGTCGTACCATATCCGATCTCAATATAAAAAAAAACTCCATTTAATCCTTTAATTTCATAACATGCTTAATTGACTAAATTATGAATGCAATGTGCGTTGCGATTTTTTACTTTATTTCAATATTCAAGTTTGTCATTTCAAGGAAGATGTTAATTAATAAAAAATACGTATTATGTAGATATTGCGTATCGCGTTGTAGTGTATAGTAAACGTTTAATTGGCTTACTTATTACGTTACATTTAACGGGTTTGATTTCTGCTCACGGTTAATGCCTATGTATTATTTTTAGAGAGATATTTGTTGATTTAGCCTTCTGTTAGACTGACCCCCGTCTGAATACCAATCACTTGTATCTAACACATTGACTCAAAAGAAACATACCATAGGGCAAATACGCAAACTGTTTCTGCTTAATCTTCAAAAGAATGTGAGCCGGCGAAAGTTCTGTAGAAACCGGATAACTAGCAAATACATTTTTAGTTTACTTACTGCGTTGTAGGACACTAGAACACAGAAATCAATTATTTTAAATTATGATTTAATATACATAATACTTTATTGCAAGTATTATATTATAATGGAAATTACCTTACATAGTGTACAAGTACTAAAAACAATTATTTATATATTGTGTAGCGTATAAGTTAACATTAGTATTCAAAAGACAGAAGCAGTAAACACGACTACAAGTTGGCCCTGGGAGGTATTATAATAATAGCATTTTTAGATATTTCAATCTGTATTACGATATAATAGAAAGGATACCGTTAAGCTACTCTTATCCATATAAAATTACAATAATCTTATAAGACCATAAACATAACTCCGATCCCATACAAGAAAAGTTTGCCTAGACCAAGAGAGCGAGACGGCTCGTAACATTCACGTCGAAACAATAAAAATATAAAGATAAATAATTATAATAACACGCTAGATTAGATACAATGTTAATTAGCCCATTGTTCAACAAAGTGAATAGATATCGAGTTTTATTATAAAGAAACAGCGTTGAATAAACCTATCACAAAAAGTGTACCCATAGCAGACGCACACACTACACGGGGGAAATCGTCTTACACCGCACACAGCGGTAACAACAATGTAGTCGGGAAGGTCGTAGCGCTATTAATAAATGGAATAAAAATAAAATATAATTATAATTATTTGCCCGCATTCGTGAGCGCGGGTGTCGATAGCCCAGTGAGGGGAACAATAAAATATACTTTAATTAGACGCGAGGCAAGTCGTTGTGGTGTTGGTTGGAGGTCGATGAACCACTGTGTATACATTGGGACACTAGCCGCCATCGATCATTTTTCGCGTAAGTTAACGATACGATCGCGTCACTGTGGGAAATAGATTGGCTACGAATTAGCACGTTGAGGGACAGTTGCGAGGATATCGCATACTAAAATATATACCTATAATAAAAACTAAACGTTGTTTGTTCATTCATATTAAGCATTGAAATGATAGGTATAGAATTATCTAGCAGTAATTTAAATAGGAGAAATAATTCTTATCAATGTTGAACTAGTCAATTGGCCGTACTGCGTGTTAGTAAAATCTTCAAGTGGGATATAATATGCGCATTTGCATAATTTACTATGAGTCCATTGTATAAATACACTTACTTACATATTTGTTTTTGTAGAACAGATTTCGATAAAAAATATGTAAATATTTATCTCAAACATGATAACCAATTAGATATCTTTAAATGACGCACGATCTGGCCGAAGAAAACTAGTCCGTTGCTCTTTTTATAAGCTTTTATTTAACTTAATTCTTTTGTATGTCTGTCTTTTCAATTCTATGTTAGTAACGAATAATAAATACTTGCTAGCAATAGATTGAGTTGCAATTAAGCATATCTATTTATTAATTAACTTAAATAACAGTACATGTAATATGGCACCATGTCTGTCCGTATAATATAAACCTGTCTGATGATGGAGACGGCAGACCATCAGGACTCTTCAACTTCACTTTATTAAATTATACTTTGTAAAAGTATTGTTTAACTTAATTGAATGGTAAAAAATATAATGCACATCACTACATTATAATATACATATATAAATATATAGTAACTGTAATAAGGTACATTTTTTATAATTAAACAAGCTCTCTACAAAGTTATTCAATACGCAGCAACCTGTTCCGCAAGGGTCAACAGCTATACCAATAATAATTCAATAGAGTTATTAAATATACTTCATTTTTTATTTAAAGCCACCTCAAAAACTTTAATATTGCAGCTCTATAATTATGGATTGTAATTCTTCCTTTTATTAATTTAATACAGTACGTATTCGTCGTACCTTACGCTCTTATATTATTGTTGAATAAAATATCATTTTTGATTACCACACCTGTCAATGCTGGCATTTTCGACGTTTTAAGTAATAATTATGTCCTTGTAATTAACTGAATGTCGTCTCGGCATCTAAACTATAAAATATCCCGACTTTGTACTTAGTTTGGACTAAATCGATAAAAATAAATGATAACAATATAAGTACTTGCTCTAACAACGTGTACCTTTTATGTTATCATAACAAAACATTTTAAGTATTTGTTCACATTAAAAAGTGTTATTGAAAAACTAATAAAACTCATTTTCAATCACTCATAATAATCGGAAAGAATTTATAATTAAAATTGCAGAGCGGAATAGGAACTTCGATATTATTACAAAGTGGAGCGCACGAACTCTGTACGAAGAGAACATTCAAAACAATTCGCCGTTTTTAAATTATGCTTCGTCAAGGAGTAACTATGCAAATTAAGAATTTTTAAAAGTATTTGACGATGTACGCGCACATTAACAGTTCCCAGTCAAGTGACATTCAATTATACTAGTAAATTAAGGGCTTGAATTATTTTCATATGTACTGGTAAATTGAATTGATCGCTGGAAATATTTTCATATATAATTAATGATTAAATAATTATAATAGTTTATCTAGCTGTTTGTTCATTTATTAATCTAAAGAACGTCCAACATTTTGTAAACGTAGCACCAAACAATAGCTAATAAGTGTGGTGATACTTACCCACCGATACATTTTATGTTAACAACTACAGTAAAATTTTATTTGTAGCCAGTTGTTGTAATTTGCAACTTATAGTCTAAGATCCCGATCTATGTGGTGGACCCTTCATTCTTTTTTCAGACGAAATATATTTTTTTAACCATAAAACAAACACTAGAGGGGACATCACCAAAAATTTGCTTCAGACTATTTTTTACTAAAAAATCTCAAGTTAAGAGATGTTTTGGTTTCTCATCCATACATCATTAAATTTTTTATAAAATCATCTACATGGAGATATTTGGTTCGTTCCAGAAAACTATACGAGCAATTAACTACATGATAAAGGCCGATGATGGCATTTTCTTTAAGTCTTTTACTTTCGATTGATACTAATTTGTTACAGGAAAAAGATTTCTTGTACTACTTAATTTTTTTTATTAAAAATAGCCTAGGACAAATTTTTGGTGACAACCCCTCTGGGTCGTGTTAATATATTTTATGCTTTAAAAAAATCATCTGAAAAAAGAACGATGGGTCCACCACATAGATCGGGATCTTCTACTATTACAACTTGACTTTTAGTTGACAAATCTGCTACTTGTGTGCTAAATATGTATTTCATGTAATTGCTTTAAATGTCTTCAACAATAATACCTATCGATTTATTTAATATGTGACGTCACGCATGTTGCTTTTGCCATGAAAGCTTTAAAAGTATTTCTAATAATTATTTACTTTTTAATTACGAGTATATAAGTATTATATCTATGATTTCTAATTTTCATATTGTGAATTCAGATAGGTAATATGTAGAAAGTGATAAAAAGATAGATAAAATAAACACCCAAAGGATCTTTCAACAGCTTAATTTTCCCATCCACGGAACACGGAACCATGAGAAAACCCTTCAAAGGAACAACATTCTAACCACATACTGCAGTATTTACTTCGTTAGAAACAAAATTAACTTACTGTCTAATAGAATGAAGCACAATATTGATGTACGTTAAACAAGTAAACTGTTAGACGTCCTACCAATTTATAACAGGACCTACACTAATAACTGGCAGCGTGGCGGCGTTTCATACAGGACGAGTTCGACATCGCCAGTCGAGAGGTAACTAGAGAAAATATTACTAATAGAGCAATCCGATTTTCTGCACAGAATAATGTAATATTGACGACACACTAGCTATATTAGTCGACACTAATTTTATCATACCGTGTAGACCGGTGCACTGATGGAAGTCAGTTAAACGACATGGGCCCCTCTCGATAAAAAACACTATGCCTTTTGTGGTATACCATGATTTAGTTAGTGAAATTCAATAACTGTAGCTAAAATATCGATCCACTGCATCATATAGACCTTCAACGCTAAAAGCTTCAAGTGGAAAAGTTTTTCTATAGCTCAGTCATATTGAAAAGTTGTGAAAAGCTTCAAAAAATATTAAAAGCGTTATTTTTAATACACTGTAGTATATGTTTAAGGTAAGATGTAGATATTATTTACAGTTTTAGCTTATAACATGAATATGTGTAAAATATTTTATTGTTATGAAAGTAGTAGCAAAAAAATTAGCTAGGTTAATAAAAACATATTTGATATTATACGCTTAGTATAAAAATTAATATTCACTTACATTGTAATAGAGCTTAATGTGCATCATTGTCAATTTCGCTGATCGGAAATTCGATTACCAGATGCAAATATATATATTTTTTTAGATCATATTCAAGTTTCCCAAGGAGAGCTATACTTGTGGTACTTACCGGAAAGTGCCAAATGGAATTAGCACTTTTAATCGATAACGTCAAAGTATATTATGTCGTTATATTAACCCAAAAAAATGCATAATAATCATTGTTATAGGGCTTTTGTATATCAACGGTAATCATTTAATTATTTTTTTATTATTGCAATTACTTGTCACTTCTTCTATGGAAATTTAGCAAGACCAAATACGTCATCTGTAGCCTTGGACTATAGAGTTGACATGCAAATACCAAGTTTTAATTACGCAAAGCTTATACAATTAAAGTATTCGAATTCATAATAACATTGTCCCAAAATATTCTAAATCATGTCATAGGTACCTACTTGCTTTTTGCAATAAAACATTACAAATTTTATGTGCATGAATTAATTTGATATGCACGTCTAAGAAAAGTACTGGATCAATTAAAATACTATTTAATACTACTTTTATTAACGATTTATGGGAAGAATCTGAAGTCCGATTATTGTATACGGGAACGAGGGCTATTTTAATGTAAAAACTTTCTTCTTAGAAATTAAATCAACCAACTTAAATGCAATTTTACGAAATATAAATCTAAGTCAACAAGCACCATCCGAGGATATCACGCTTGAAGGACTAGAAAATTTCTGTTATTATATTTTCTTCACTTTTCCGTCGATACCAGTACTTAAAATACCATCCGTATTTTTATATGATAGATTTTTTTTGTAGTCTTATATACAAATTATAAATGACGTTATTTATAATATATTAGATTATTGAAATAAATTTATAGACAGAAAATGTTAGATATACACTTGTAGGTACAGTACCTAACTGCAAAAAGCTTGAAATATATCTATAATCACTACACATTTGTTATTCGTTTTATATTTCTCCATAAAAGTTTTTATAATTATTTCAGTACTTTTACTTGTCATGGTTTTTACTTTCATGCTTAACTTTATGGGCCAAATTTATGCAATGGGGTTATGCGTTTATTATAATTATATATACATTATGATAAAGGAAACTAACTTTATTGAATGGATCATCCCCGTTGTATTCTCTTTTCTCATTCAGTTCCGAATCGATTCTCAAGTTTGTGAAGCCAGTACAAGCTTAATAGATTGCATTGAGTTGGACATAACCCTATATTAAAGAGTTTCCGTAGACCCGACTCTAATAAATGACAGTCGCGATTTATTCCCAAAGGGTCTCTAGCTACAGAATTGAACTCTATGTTAACAAGATAAGATCGATTTTTAATCAACAGATGCTGTTAATTCGCGATCTTACAATGATACCGGCAATCCTCGACGTATTCAAAAGTTTTGAACTCAATTGTTGTCAGACAAACAATAATATACTTTATTACAAAGTGTTTAGGCTTGTAATAATATATTTATAATTTAATACATGTCACTTTACTCTCTGCTGTGAGCACTGTTCCTAAGGACGTCCATTACAGTCGACTCACACTACATTTATTGTGCGGAAAAATTTCTTTTATTGAGATAATATAATTACAAGTACACGAGTGACAAAACTTGAGCTTTAACTAGCTAGCTAGCTTAGCTAGCTTAAATTTTATTAAAATAAGGTGATTTATAAAATAAGGTGATCTGTAAACAGTCTCACCAGATGACTAATCTAAATAAAAAAGACACAATCAGTAAATAATTTAGGTAACTAATACATATGTGTCCCATTTCTGGACAAAGCTTAATTAGTATTCGTTACATAGCTGTAACAAAGCTGTTTAGAGTATTGTCTGTTTTTTTTATTGAAATAGTATTTTGATCTTCAAATATTTTCTATTTTGGTTAAAATAATCTAAAGCAATCTAATAGAAATTTGAAATACATATTATAGATACTGAATATTCGTTCATATTCTATTGTTTGACCAGTGCAAGTTCAATTAAATAAATGTTGCATTTTTTTTAAAGTGGATACTTACATAAATTATTTAAAAATATACAAAACCGGATGCAACTAAGACATTGAAAATAATAATAATAACGTATCGACAGAAAGATAATAAAACTTTAGTTTAACAGAACAAAAATTAACCGTCGACAAAACCGGCCGTGTGGAACGGCCTCACTCCCACATACCTCATTTGTTATAAGCCACATTATAATCACACATTGTATCGGATAATAAATAGAAAAAGCGACAATAGCAATAACGAGTCACAAATAGATGTCTAATAATAAAATTGTACGTGTATAAATACAGGTTGGTGCGCCGGTCTGTCGGTCAGTTTAATAGTCGCTTTGGGTAATTTAATAAGGTCGCTTCCGTGTAGTGATCACATATTGTCGCTACAAGGTACATCTGGCCATATTGGAATTTCATCAACGCGTGCTTAGAAGATACGACGATGCCTGCTTATAAGTTTTGGTTAAAATTCCTACGTCTCGACGGACTTATTCCTCGTTATTCACGTTAATGCCTAAACATACCAGTGTTATACGAGCAAATTTTCTTACGTGAACTAGACTGAAGATTTTACATTGTAAAGTTTAGTTTGAACGATCCATTCTGCATCTAAGCTAAATTAAAAATAGTCTTCTAATAGATGTTCAGGTTATCAAACATTTTTAATTTTTGAACGCTGTATACGTAGTTTTATACATAGTAGGTATATGCTACCATTAATTAGTTAAATATGCAGTTTTGTGAATACAGAAACTACTTTATCATACATTTAATGAATATAGTAACTAGTCCATAAAACTCTATTTATATTTATTTATAAGTTTTCTGGTAAGGCAGTAGGTAGATATTATGCCTAAAACAAATCACGCTTTTACATTTACTACTCAAGCGATCAGTAAAGCATTGAGTACATTACTGGCAGAAGCGATCAAATAATAAATATGTACACTACTTATGAAATGAGCATTTACATTTTTTTAGTAGTTAACTTTAAGGTACCTACCTTATAATAGGTACAATAGTACATATAGGTACAAACGTAGTAAGTAATCTCGTGCATAATAAGGCAGATACAGTGATAATTGAGGCCGAGTAGAAAGATGTTGATCTCTAAAGTAACAAAACACAAAAAATATAGGAAGGAACTTGAAATAACCTGAGAATATGAGAATATACTATAATACACAGACTCGTCTCGATGTGCATAAGCGGTGTATCGCCTTCTTTCCATAATAAAAAATATCGTATGTACATAAACGATGTAACATAGTCTGCGCTGTCCTTAAATAGCTATTGCATAGTCATTTCCCACTTTTTCTTAAGCAGCCTCGTTATAAGTCCGTCATATTGAAAACAAGCTAGATATTTGTATTTAATGCGGCGAGTGAATATTATTTTAACATTCGCTTTTAATTAGCCCCTTTTCACGTATAAGGTGTTATTACTTGACACTAGTCGCAGTCCCACAAATCCGGACGGCTATTGGAGTCCTTAGCCGTTTGCAATAAGAGCCATACTTAAGTGTACACAAAATATTTACTATTTATACGCAAATATTAATAAAAATATTCAAATTACATACTATATTAGGCCAAAGTCGTAAATATGCATAATATAAATAAATTGTTAGGTAGATACACATTTAATATGAATGCAAAATATATAAAAAATACCTACCTATGACAAATTTCTGAAATATGTTTGAAGGTAATTAATAACCTTTCTTTATTGACACTTAAAATTGTCATTCGTTTTATTGCTTGAGAACATTTCTAAGATACCTAAGTATCGACTATCGATATCTACTCTGTTTAGTTGGGCTTCTATTAAAACATCTTTAGAATACATATATATGAGAAAATCAAAATTCCTTTTAAAAGTTATCCATTTTTGAATACCAAATAGATAGGCATGTTAGTATTTCCAATAAAAACACAAGGAAACTCAAATAAATTAATTAGATGTGTAGTACTAAACATTAGAAGCACGCCGCTCATAAGAAATATAAATAAACAAAGTGTCTAAATTATTACAAGCAAAAATAAACAATGCCAACATCAAAAGATCTTACAACATTTCACATATTTTAAACCCCGATTATTTATTTACGAACAATGTAGAGAATTATTATACTGTAAAAAGTGCCACCGAATTCTGCGGATCAATAGTTTGAGCACAAACAAAGTTGGTTTCCATGCAGACGGTGCAGAAAGTCGGTGGGCTCTTGTATTTTTAATATACCCCTCCCCCCTCGAGCCTTCGCCTCGGGCCCCCATTTTAACATAATATAAAATTATAAGCGACATGAATCACGATAATGCGGCACGGCCCTGTGTGCGCGGCCAATTCACAACTTCGCTACCCTACCCGCCCGTGCCACCCCGTCACAGACTACGCTATTCGGGAATTGCCAAATATTTTTTTAACGCCTTTAGAAGGTTATGGTCAAAATCAATATTATATTAACTATAAAAATCTCTTATTCTCATAATATATACTAGAGAAGAGCGGGAATGAATTATAGATTAGCTGTTAGGTACGCTAAAATAATTTATTATGTTAATTGAAGCGCTAAACGCAACAACTTTCTCGTTATAGGTTAGCTAAAAAACAAAAAGTACAATGTTATGTTCAATGGTAATTAAATTAAAATTAACGATTGCGAAAAATCAATATATCACACATGTACGTACCTTCCTACCTCTTACTTACAGTTTTTGTAAGCTCGTGTTTTACAATAAATTAAAATGTCTGACATTTTATAACTAACGTATAGATATAAAAGTAGTTGTACAATGTTAATAAATGAAGATCATTGAAACACTTATGTATAGGTATAGTGTAGATAAATAGAAATAGAAATATTAAATGTAAAAGCTCTATAAAATTACGTTTGCCTACACTGTGGACACAGCCCCGCGCAGCGCGGGCAAAAAGAAAAGTTTTATTTTTATAAGACAAGAAATTTATTATAGCTGATGGTCGTGTCGGTTTCGCGTTCCTTCGGAAATAGAACGTAAACGCGCCTCGCATCGACCCGTGACGGCGAACTTGCCTGTGACCCAAAGTGCGGTCATCTCGGGTATTAAGGCGTTCAACACTTAACTCGGCAATTATGTAGCATCCCTGAAAGTCGACGTATTATTTAAAGTATAACTTATTTAATTTTATTAACTAACCTTCACGTCGGAAATTATAGAATTTTTAATAACGCAATAAAATTCGCCTAATCTTGCTAATAAAAATCTTTTATATCCCTAGTAAGATAAATTAACCTACAAGGACACTTACTTTAGTCGTTTATTACATTAATATGAAGCTATTATAACATTAAGTATTATAATTGCACGCATGTTCAAGCATAATTCATCTTTTTCCTCTATCAATTTATAACAACAACTGACAAGTCTGTTAATATGAGAGATATTTTATTTTTAATATACCATTTGTTCGTATTTAAATTGAATTACTATAATTTTCTGTATCAGATTGCTACGAGTACGTACCTAAATATTTGAGTCAGGATATTTTGTTATTGACTTATGAAATTAATACGGATGAACCAGATATGTTTAAATGTAATGCGAGTTGGATATACATACTTCCTTATTTTACTGTACGATATGAACTACTTTTTATGATTGCTTTATAGGTCTAGCTTCTGCTAGCCCACCACAACGTCGAGTATTACAGAAATGAAACAAATGCTTATATCTAAACTCAATATTAATATCAGTTGTATTTCAGACTAGCAACTTAACCTTAGGTGCCTAATAGTATCCTATAACTAGATGAGTCTATCTGTATCCCAAATTTTATCCAAATCGCTACAGCCGTTTAAGCGTAAAATAATAACAAGTATACAAATACATACATAATACACACACATAAACATTTACATATTTATTAGTAGTCTGATATGACCAGTAGGTAGTTTTGCTGCATACGCGAAGGTTTTCAGCTGATTTTCTTAGAAATATTTCGCCCTTTTATTTCCATCCACTCTGTCGTAGGCATCGATCAATTATACGTCAGGCCAGAAAATAGTGACGTAAAAGAAAAGTTGATATACTGTGTTTGACAATTTTGTAACGAAAATATTTAAACTTAATTTTTTTTCCTATGCATAAATGATTATTTATTTTAACAACTGATGTATGTCTTGCTCAGAATTCGATTGCAATTTATTAAAGAATATCTATTTAAAAACTTTTATAATTTATTCAGCTATAGTGCGGGAAGTAAATAAATAAAATGAACAAAATAAAAATATAACATAATCGGCCAAAAATTGGAATTGTTTCAGGCATTGAGGAGCAACAATATTGGGGATGTTGTTTAATGAATTGGCGATTATATATCCTGATTATAAGCTTTCTTATAATACATACAATATAAATAAAGATTTTCTTTTTTTTTATATTATTTTCGAAACGTAGTATTAACTTAAATTTTATTATAATAAATCCAAATCAAACTTGCTTATAATGGATAATTGCTCAAAATAACGCAATGTTTACGTATTTTAACAGTTTTTAAAACCGTTGCAAAAATTTATAACATCAGAGAATAGAAAAGATAAAATATTAAAAACTAGCGACTCGCTCTCGCTTCGCTCGCGTTCTGAGTGATTCTTTAAATTGACATTATAACTTTTTTATTTATGACCTGAAAACTAAAATGACATAGAACAAATAATAAATTTTAAGTGGTTAACACTTACATGTACACTATCGAAAACAACATCTAAGCGCACAGACAAATCGACAAATAGACAAAAATTCTAAAAATCATTGTTTTGGGCTCTATTGCATTAATAAAGACCACCAATAATAGTTTTTTGCAAATATCTTCTATGTACACAGATCATCATAGTGATCAATTACACTTTAATTATACGTGTAGATAATACTCACTAAGTAAACTGAACAGAAAAATATGTCCAGTAGGTACTGTTCAAATAATAACATTCCCTTGGTTATGAATTGAAAACGCCTCAGATATTAGATTAAATGCCCGCTGCGGATAGTTCTAGCGCTATTCGTTCGGCTTTTTCCTAGGAAATTTGTCGATTACTTTACAAATACCTCACTGACAACTATTAAATTCCATGTTTCAATTGTCAGTGATACCTGTTGTGGGTTGGCTGTTGAAAAACATTCGGGTAGAGTATTTGTATGATATTTTATGTAGATTGAAAATATAATTTACTAGTGGTTTTTTCTCGCTTCGCTCGAATGCGTTCATGGCTGCCTCTTATGACTTTCTTTATAATATATGTATAAATTGTATATATATTCGGCTACAATAAGCGCCACCTTTCGGCAATTTTTATTACTGACAATAACCTATGTGTTACTCGAGGTATATTAATCTAATTACTAAATTTCATCCAAATCAGTTCAGCTTAGCAGTAGGTAAACATACGCGCACACACACATACAAACTTTCGCATTTATAATACATAATATGTATGTAGTAGTGTGATCACTCATTTTCATGATTATGAACAATCAAATGTACGAGCCAACTAATCCTAATATTATAAATGTGAAAGTAAATTTATTTGTTTGTTCCACTTTCATGCTTCAATCGTGCAACAAATCGCTATGGCATTACGCCTACACAAGAACACACACTATGCAAAATATATGATTCTTTCTAGTGATTAATTAGGCTCTCTTATGATTTGATTTACATTAGCTAGATAAAAAATGATATTTGAATGTTTAAATAAAAGTAAATTTATTTGTAAAAGTGTGTTTGTGGTTTATTTTTCAAACTGGAAGTGGCGTCGTAGTATTGTGATGGGTTTGGACTGGAGAGTCCATAGACTACACATTATTCCAGTACACCACTGTCACTCTGGAATATTGGCCAAAAAAAGCGAAGCTAACTCAAGGCAAGTCACTAATATATCTCATTTCAAGCATGTCTTCTTTACATTTACATTTTTCTTCTTTCGTCTTTATGTCTTCTTCTTTCTTCTTCAATAATAAAGTTAATTCTAATTCTTAATTATTTTATAAATGTTTCAGGTGTAGGTGTCTAATATTTCAAATTTAATTGCTTTTGAGAAAGAAGTTCATTTGATAATTATTGAAAGAATGGTTAAATTTCTTGCAATTTCTTTTTTTCCCAACAGTGCAAACACAAATAATCACTTTATAGATTTCAATGATCAATATATCAACTTTAAAATATATAAAAACTAAAAAAAAACGACCTCCAGGCACAATTTTTTTTTTCTAAAATAATAAAATAAAAATATATAATAAAAAATAAAATTCTAATTAAAATTTTTCAAAATCAAGGTTTTCATTTAGAATAGATACCTAATCAAATATTTTCGAAGTCGGTGCGAAATGAAAACCCCGTTTAGTTATTTTTTACATTTAAGTGTCTGGAAGTCGGTTTTTTTTTAAGTTTTTTTTCTTCATTTTTAGTGTAGACGTAATATGCAGGTAATTTGTAAGAAGAAAGTTTTTTAATAACATATTCGATTAAACAATTTATTTAAAAAAATAATTTATTGTTGATTTTTTTTAAAAACCGATCTACCGATTTTGATAAAATTTATATGGGACCTGGAAAGTATACCCTGCGAAACAAAAAAAAATCCAAATCGGTTCAGTCATCTTCGAGTAATCCGTGAACATACAAAGAAAAATGATTCCGACGAATTGAGAACCTCCCCCTCTTTGGAAGTCGGTTAAAAAGAGAAGAACATTTGTTATGAGAACGGTTTTTATTAGAGAGCTATTTGCAAAATGTATTATTTCATTCATTCCGTCGTGCATAGTACTATTATAATGTCTTTGAATATTTACGACAAAAAAATGATATAATACTTCCAACGTAATAATTTAATAAGAAACTGACGTATCAAAAAAAAAATTAATTGTACACATTGCAGCTGCGTTTAAAACCTGAAGTTCGCTAAAATTAACCCCCCAACAAGTCCTAATTGCCATCGAAAATGATTAAAAAATTCCAATTATTCTTAGCGACGCAAAGTCACGAAAATAAGAGACGGGTCTGAGCGGAGCGGAGTCCTGGACATTGTTAGTAATTATGTACTATAATCGCATTTAATTGTAGTACAATTCAAAACTGTAACCGTTTAGTATTATTTATATTAATTTGCAAGGAGAACTTGTACCGAAGGATCAGACTCGCAGCAAAAACCTTAAATGGCTTGCGTCTTACTTTGTGAAATGATTTAATATTGTTAGCATATTACTTTTTTGTTAATTTTTGTACTTAATATCCTCTCTCCCAACTCCCACGCCAATATAATTAATTACGATAGCTCTACTGATTTTCATAGATTTGAAAAAAAGTTTTGATAGATTCTGCATGAGCATTACAATATTTTACTATCTATACCTTTAAATAAAATTGAAACGTTTTCTGTGATTTCAAAATAACTATGTTTTTTATATGATACCAGTGTAGAAACAGCCCTATTTAAAAATCTTTTCTTTCTTTCTTTGTCCGGCGTAATCTTTAGAATGGTCTAACCGATTGTAATGGTACTTTCACTAAAAGATAGAGAAGTTAGTAGAGCTACATAAAGGTACACATATTTTATAATTGAAATATTTAGGGTACCAGCGCGTTAATCGAAAAGTCTTAAAAATTACGCAAAATTAGAATTTGTGATTTCATAACGTGATAACATGATCCTAACGTGCATTTGCTATAACTATTTTTATCTAGTGAAAACGTGCCTAGAGACGACGCTCCCGATCGAAGCGAAGCAAGTTGCTTGTAAGTAAGATATAACAATGTATATAAAATCACTTTGCATAGTAATATTTAGCTAAATGATTCAATATGTAAATATAAACCTCAATAGAGTATCTACTCGAATTAAGAAGGAAAGTTATACAAAAATTTATGCAGAACAATATCTCCTTAGAATTTTTAACATGTTTTAAATTATTGTAGGCAATACGAGAACAGACACGCACGCCTATTACATTGCTTTCAGTTTATTAGATGTACCTACTAGACATGTGGCAATGCTTTTTTAAATATTTACTTAGACTCAGAAACTCTAAATAGTCTCAGAAACTATAGTGTCTATATCTATATGGCTATATTCCTATAAATAAATCACAATTTTGTTGTTTACCATCGCTTCAAAACACAAGATAACTTCTGTAACGGAGAACATGATTAATTACACGTACGAAACATAAACCAAGCGGCCCAAGAACAAACATAAATATAAAATAACACAATCGCATAAAAGAAAAACAAATTTTTTTAGCGGGCGCATAAAAAAATATGTTCACTAAATAAAAAAATTCATACGGCAAATTTTTATTATTACAACATTTTATTTATCATCTAAATCGACGTTTACGATGAACAATGCCGCACCGAACTGAACAAAAGTGGGGCGCAAATAAAGAAAACAATAAAATTAGAATACATAAACACATAAAACGGTATCCAGAACATTCGTGGCGACGCATGCGTCCCGGACCACCGCACATAGCACATTACCTTCGAATAAATTATACATTATACTCGTTACTTACATTTTACAGTAAGTAACAAGTAAATGTCATCTTTCAAATTTAATGTTTCATCAGATATTTGCAAAATTTTCACTTCAAAAACCCATCTTAACCTGGACTTGGTCAGCGTGGTGGTCTATGGCCTAATCCCCCTCGCATTGAAAGGTGCCCGTCCGTACGTGTGGGACATTAATGGAATACAAATGTTTTATAATATTATGGCGGTTTATTTTTATCTTTCACGCAATTAGGGAACTAATAGATGTATATTTCCACACGCAGATATATGATGGGCAACTGCCTGTATCAAAGAGAATATGTGTTTATTGATTCCTGTGTGAAGTTTGTGAGTGCTGAGATGATGGTTGGTAAAGGGAAATCCCAAAAGGAAATATACCTATTGTGCCAAGCTCCACGAAGCGAAGATAAGGAAAAAGAAGAGAAAAAGAAAGATATTTTATAGGATAGAAGATTCCTACTTCCTAATAACTAATTTGTTGGAAACCAATAGCATCAAATTTTCAAAGATTCTATCACTTATCTACCTAAATGTTATATGATTGTAACTATTGTATTGTGGGAATTAAAAATCTAGTTACAACACTTTTTCCGTTCTTACTACCCCATCCCAGTCAGGTAACATACAGGGCACTTGTAACAAGTGGTCTTGGTGATGTTGCAAGCGGATAGAAACTCCAACTACTATTTACTATCGGGCTGGCTGCATTTACCAATTTCGTGGCTTAAATTAAATACACTCTGAAATAAAATATTAAATAACAAATGAAATCGACACAGTAAAGTCACAGCTACGAGTACATTCCATGTAAATCTTCATAGCTTCGCATCGCGTTACATCGCGCTATATCACACTATATTGCCTTTAACCCATTGCGTGAATACTTCTAAGCTGTAAGATCTTGAGAATTATGGATATATTATATATATTATATATATATATATAATGCATGATAAACGATTTTGAATCTTACCCTGAAAACTTACAGTACAAATCAGCTTCTTCTCGCGACCGCGCTTGAGAACTTACATCGTCTGTGCCGGTACCGTCGTGTGGAAAAGGATAAATAAGTAATAAGACGACGTATTGTTTTGATTTACATAATAAAATGTACGTACCATAAGCCTTTTTCATACTAACACATTAATATCCTCTATAACTAACTGTTTGAAAAACAGATGCAAAACCCGGATTTACTGTCGCCTATAAAGTTGTGTTAAACTATTGCGGTTATCAGCGAAAGCATGTTTTTTCGTGAACTCAAATCCATACATTTTTTGTATGGATTTATTTGAGTTCACAAAAATAAGTTACGAAAAAAGTCACGAAAAAAGATGTTTTACATTATGGGCACATTATGTCGGTTAACTTCAGTAATTAAAATTATTGTATTTTTGTTAAAGATGGTATAAAATTATGCAAGTTTTTGCCATTAAAGTTGCTCAGTACCGCAAATAGTAGCTAACAGTATAATTTCATATACATTTTATTAAAAAAAATTCATTGAATACAACATAATATTGTGAAAGTTGCGTCAAATTATTCTCGCAAAAACACATTAAGAGTGCGAGTGTACGTTCACATAGTAATACATATACACTTGTATCAGATAAAATTATTCAAATGATACGATCTATTGTTTCAGAAACAATGATAAATAATATTATAATTTCATATGTACGGTTAATATTTATGTAAGTGGGGTTGCACTGGGATATCGGCCGGTTATGTGTTATTTTCAATTATACTTTATTTCGAGCCGATATGGCCTCGTTGGCTATAATCGTGGATCTCACAATACTCTTTGTGGGTTTATCGCAAGATGGACTGCGTATTAATATTTCAGTGTTAATATATTTATGATTCATTACGGCCCTGGCCCGAATGGCCCTGATCAAAATTCAGACGCAGACGCGTCCTTCAATTCAAATAAGCCAGTTTTTAAGCCGATAAGTATAGATATCTACCTATCGGAGTTTATAAAAAAGCAGTATAGTCATGTAAGTACGTTAATAATCTTTTTTCAGTAAATGTAATTAAAACCATATAATAAATTATTTAAAGACATAGCTTTTCAAAACAGCTTGGTTACAAAAATCTTAAATAGGTACTTTCGATAATAATTATTAAAGTCGTAAAAGAAATCAAACAATATTATTTTATACAATAAAGTATATATTTAAGAGTGTAACTTATAATAGTATCGTATATTTGCTATCGATAGATATCAAAAGTTTGCTAAAAGTTGAAAACAACTTGTCGTCGAATTCTGATTAAAGTTCGGTGACAGGCGGTCAAGGTCTACGCGTGGACTGAAATGAGGTCGAACCATTTGTTGGAGCGTTGTTAGTTTGTATACACTGCGTTACATGTTGTTTTCCCTCGTTGAAGGAAGATGTAAATTGGTATAGTATTTTATCTTATTACTAGTATTGCCCGCGGCTCCACCCGCGTTCAGATGACCAAAAACCAAAATCTTAGGTTTTACAGTTATTATACTCTTATATTGCAGTTTTTTGCATTTTTTTCCTCAGAAATGCGATATTTTCCCGCGGTAAAAAGTATCCTATATGTTGACCCGGATAACCAGCTATCATCATATCAAATTTCATCAAAATCCCTCCAGTGATTTTTCTGTGATGCGATAACAGACATACAGACGGACAGACAGATAGACAGATAGACAGACAAAAATTCTAAAAACTATAGATTCGGCCTCTGTATCGATAATAATGTTTATTTCAACAAGATTTTCCAAAAAATATTTAATGTACAGATTCGGCTTAGTTACTATTTTATTATATTTTCTTATTATTATTATTTTTCGCATCTTAATATATACTATTATAGTTTTCGAGCTCTGCTCTGCTTGCGTAATTTATTTATTTATCCCACTACATAAAATAGTTACATACTAAGTTCAACCACCTCCCCTTTTCTCCATTTGTGAAGGAAAAATGTGAAACACGTGTCTCATTATTTTTAATAAGCAATATTTGTATCGACACAACTTCACAGTCGTATTTCTTTCCATAGAAAAAGTTTAAACAAAGTTTAAATAAAGCCAGAAATATCAAGTAGGTATATAAAACGCATAATAAATATATACTACTAGAAACTTATCCTTACTTTGCTCGGGTACGTCTCTAGATGCCTAAACTAGTACCCTAAGTGTTACTTGAAATCGTACTCTATTTGTGTACTAAACTTCATCCAAATCCGCATATACGAGTACCTAAACGTTTCAGCGTGAAGCATAAACAAGCATACAAAATTTCGAATCTATAACAGTAGTTGTTTTGATATATGTATATCTATACTTCTTGTGATTAAATTTCACATGTAAACCATATTTAATAAAGCTAGTCAAAAATAACACACAGCGTCTCCGTTTTCAATGTTATATGAATTGAAATTGATTTCGAGTGTTTGCATACACTATTTTCTATTGGTTTTTTAATTGCAAAAGTTTACATTCGCTTTTCATTCTTTACTGATATTCTCTGCACCTACATGTCCAAAAAGCTAAAATAAAAATATGTTTATAAATATTTATAAATTGGAGCTATTATAGTAAACGGCAATTAAAATACTTATTCTATTAATAAATTAAATGCTTAAATGGTTAAATAACTAATAAATAAAGAGAAAATGAAGGATTTTATTATGTTATAGAAATTATATCTATTGCAAAGGGTACGCAAATGATTAACTGTCTTCAATTCATGAGGGCTACCGTTTCTGGTGGCACCAGTTGATGCCACTGGCAAGTTAGGTCCTATCGCTCTCGTTAAAAAGTATTTATTAGTGCGGAAAGAGCATAAGTTTAATATAATAATAAAATAATAATATTTGTTAGTGCAGCACCAGTTTATCAAGATTTTGTTTTAAATTATAATTAATCAAAAATGTCAAATAGTTAATTAATTATATATATATTTGTATCTGTATCTAATATATATATTTAATATTGAATATTTCTTAGCTCTTTTTTTAAAACAATTACATTTGTTGAGCCGTGCCGTGTCTGCCATAATTAATCAGGAATGGCACAATCTTTACAATAATCATGAATAATTAATAAAATCCACGATGAAAAGCTCACAAACAGTAAGCATTTAGTGCCATTTGAATTATAGAAACCTCACTATACACTAGCGCCTCTCGAATTTAAGCGCGGTAGCCCTCGTTGTCTTACTATTACTGGCATCAGAGCGTGCCAGATGAGTATATATCCCTGCGCCAATGACATGTAGAATGGAGAAGATACGAAGGATTGGTCAGGTATTAACTTCTTTGTTATAATTCAAAAATGTAAACGTCATCTTTCTGACTTAAAACCCAATTAGAATATATGTATATTACATATTATAAATTAATAAGACAGACGATAGAGTAACAATTTCACTTCACGCTCGATCACTCTATATTTTCTCTATAATTATTCACAGCTATAAATTTCAAGGGGCAGTTAGAAATCTAGTATGAAAAAAGGGAAAATATTTTAAAATGCTAATGAATAACAGATTTAGTCTAGTGGCTAACCTATTCATCTGCAGATCCTGAGTTTGTGGAGTTATCATGGGACAGTCCTAGTATAGAAATTGGTGCTTTATACAAAAAAAATCAGTAGTACCTACCCTAGAATGATAATGTTACGCCACGTAGATACCTCGAGTCTCGAGATCACATAAAATCGTCGTTTCTAAACCTGGTCTCTTACCAGTCTTGTCGAATAGTCGTCCAGAAATATGATAGTTACAGAAAAAGAGGGTGCACTTGTACATTGGCATAATCAATAACACAGCCTTAATGAGATGGCCGCCACGACCGAAATCATCCTTCATCTATTATTATAATATACTAGCATTGCCCACAACTCCACCCGCGTTAAGATGACCAAAAACCTAATTCTTAGGTTTAACATATTAGTACACTCTTACAATGCAGTTTTTGTATTTTTCCTCAGAAATGTGATATTTTCCCGCAGTAAAAAGTATCTTATATGTTGACCCAGATAACCAGCTATAATCTTACCAAATTTCATCAAAATCTATCCAGTGGGTTTCCCGTGATGCGGTAACAGATAGACAGACAAAAATTCTAAAAACTATATATTCGGCCTCTGTATCGATAATAATGTTTAATGTACAGATTCGGCTTGGTTACAATTTTATTATATGTATAGATTTATAGTAATTTTCTTATAATATAATACTATAATCTATAATCTACTTATGTAGATGCTCAAATTAATATATTTAAAATTATTCCGTAAGCTCCACCCAACACTGATATAGCGCTAAGTTATGTAGCTATGTATAATGTATATATAAACATTATTAAATAAGTAGAGAATTTCTTTTCTCTATACTTATAAAGAAGCGTTGTAAACGTGTATTTCTTTCTTATTAATAGGAATACAATGTATAATTGTATAATTTAAATTTTAAACAAATGAAAATTACAGCAATTATATTCTTCACAATGTATTAACGTCGGCTTTAAAAAAACAGATACATAAAATGTTCAGTCAAACGGAAAATAATTACACTTATTGTAAGTAAATAATGAACCGTTGGCTTATTAAGTAGGTAGTTACTAGCTACTAGGCTTTCACTCTGGCATCACTTTGATGAAAATATTTTAGATGTACATTGTACATAGAACGTGTGAAAATTCTTCAATTCTAGCATATTGCCGATGTGCGATCCCTACTTCTCCGATCGTCATTTCTGTACTACATTCATTACCTCTATGCAAAAAATAGCATTGATATTCGTCAACAAAAGACAGCGCAATAAATATATTCAAAAAAGCTTAATTAGAAAGAAGTGGTTAGGAAATTCTAGTTATTTCACAAAAAATGTTAGTTTATAATTTAACTTCATCAAACTTAAAATATTTACATAAAAATTTACACAGAGGGCTAGACACAAATATTAATAAACAATTAATATTAATGGGATGGCGGACTTTTAGTGGAATTTTAGTGAATAGGATGATGGAGTCTAGGACAGCCAAAACGAATATAAGTACCTTCTTCAAGGCCACATTCACACAGGAAATGGTCTCTGACCCTAATCTTCGCTAGGTGAGCAGGTGTTAATGCATGTCTAAGACGCAGATGACAAATAATAGATATGACCCAACGTTTTGCTAGTTTTAGATGATGAAACCAAGGGTGCCTTGGGATCTCTGCCTGAAGGGCTGCATAATGCTTGGTTAATTTTAAAAAATGTAATAGATTCTAGTTATTATTTCAAGCTTTCTCTAAGCGTTACTTAACAAGGTAACATATCATGAGCCAAGTTGTAAAAGTGCTCAAGAGTTCCACAGTGAACATCAGATTTTGCGCAGGATTGCATAGTTTCGTTACCCGTAATACCATAACGATTTGGGATCCAAACAAAAGAGACCGACAAGCCCTTTTGACGGCATGTGTGCAAAACTTCGCAAATCCTTAAAATAACAAGAGATCTTAATTTGCCACGAAACGGATTCTCCTTAAATTGTCATCAAATATCTGAGAGAATCTGTCAGTACGACTGTCTGTTTGAAGTCGTAGGATAGGACGAACAGGATTGCTTCCAGCAGAGCAATAGCCTCGCCTGTAAACACCGATGTCTCTGAAGGACATTTAAACTATAAATTAATTTTGAATTTAGGGACCCAGCATGGTGCACCAACACAGCTTTCAGGTGATAGCTTAGATGAATCAGTAAAAATGAGGAGATGGTTCAACTAATTTTAATGACCTAATTTATGAAATTTTGTCATGATTATGGATCCTCCTCCATAAAGTCAAAGTCCGAAAATCACAGCCATGTAAGGAGTGTAAAAAAGAGGTTTAGAAGGAAAGCGAGATAAAGGATAAAGCAGTTTGGTAAAGTTAAAACAACTTTCTAAAAACTATAGTACAGAATAGATTCCTTCTAGTCGGTGAGCTATCATTGAGGAAACAGAGACTAGTATCATCATGTCTACTAACTGAGGAGAGAATTTATCACAAAAATAACATCTCCACATTGTGCTATGGATGTTAAAATTTCCCATAATCAAGACAGGGCCAGGAAACGAAGCTCAGGAAATATCAAGTAAGAAGGATGAGGAATATAAACAGAAAGAAATGATATATTAAAGGCAACAACAGCAATAGCATTAATCTGTTGGTTGTAGGATGGGAGCAAAAACCATAGTTGTTGGTCTGCTTCGGCGGACCTACCGTCGGGGCATCTTTGATATAACACTTAATTACTAAGATTACAACTATTACACTAAATAAGAATTGAGTACACTATATAAGAATTGAGTAGAAAAACTACACCGATCACACTAACACGTGTGCAAACCAAAACATACGCGAGCGAAGTCCGTTTTATTTAGAATTTTAGTACTTTATAAATAAAATCTCAAGTATTCACGTAAATCTAAGAAACTATTACATTTTCACATTTATAATTTTACTAGCTACTCACCTTCCATTCACTCGGGTTCGTCCCTAGGTACATTTTAATTTTTTTGAGCGGAACCCTAATACTTTTACTGAAGTAAAAGTTGCCTAGTTACTCCTTATAACATCAACTACCTGCCAGTGAAAGTCCCGTCAAAATCGGCCCAGACGTTTTGAAGATTAGCCGGAACAAACAGACAGACAAAAATTTAAAAAATATGTTTTTCGTATAAACTAGAGTTCGCCGAGTGGTCAAACTTCGACCATGATTATTATCGATTTTTTTATTTATAAAACTAAAGCTAAAACAAAAAATAAACAGATCGTTTCACAAACAAAATGTATATTTTAATTAATTTCATGTATTTCTAATGTATTTTATATACAAATATTTGCTTTCTATTCTCAATTTGACCACAGACATTAACAATATACAAAAGTGTATATTTGCGTGTTTGTGTCAAATACGTGGTAGTGTGTGTAATATTTTTTTTATTGATTTAATGATTTTTTTATGCATAATGTTAAAAAAATATTAGCATTCCGCACTCCTTCTCTATATAAACTATAAGTGTGGGAAACATGCTCTTCCATCCGCTCAATTTTCGTAAAAAGAGGTACAAAGTTTGCACACTCGGAGGTCCTGGGTTCGTGTCCCGGGTCGGGCCAAGTTAAGTTATTGAGTCCTTCTGTATAGTAAGTCTCAGTAACAGCCCGGAGTTGGGAAAGCTGTCGGTCCTGCGCCTTAACTCTCACTGGTCGTGTCGAGCAGTCGTCCCACCGGAGTATGAGAGTGACAGGAATAGAGAGTGCACTTGTGTCTGCGCGTACACTTGTGCACTATAATATCTCCTGCGCAGTTGGCTAGTCTCAATGAGATTGGCCGCCGTGGCCGGAATCGGTCAGGAGAACATCAATTCCATATACATTTAGTAAAAAGCTGTTATTTTGACATTACAGACAGACACTTCAATTTTATTTATCTGTATAGATTAGTTGATTGCTATTGTTATTCATTATACTATTTGTCTTCGTACTACAGGGACTAAACAAAACGGTTTTAGGAAATGGAGAAATCACTTGTATACCTATATTTAATTTAATATAGAGGCTCTAATCAAACATAACGTTATGAGTTATGACATATGCGAGCATACAAAATGTCAGTCGTAATAAAAAAATATTATTAGTAAGAGATACAAACAACTAATACAAATGATTTTTGCATTAAATTAAATATGAATAATAAATATAATCTATCGATATCTTAATATTACAACACTATTAAAATATATAACAAATATAATACATTTACAAACAAACATCCAGACATGATAACGTATGATAAAAGAATATCAACATGCCGTATAGTTAAAATTCTAAGAAATATGGTAATAACATAATAGCTAGTACCTATGAGACTTTTTTGTATGTATTCTCAGTATCTCATATACTATTATGCAATATACCTAATATCTATAGAACAAATGATATTATGGAAAAAATATTTCAATTCATTACATACCTATACACCTTCGTATTTATGTAATCATCGTTAAATTTGGCACTTAGCGATACACGGATATGTTTTATAACTCGGCAAAAAAGCAATCTCTTTTTTTATTTTTTTCCTTTCGAGCCTATTATATAAACTAGTATGTAATAAATTGCTAAAGTTAGTTCATAATAGTAATAATCTAAGTAGGTACACGATATCTCAGATCTTCCATACTTCCAACTTATTCAATAAAATATATAATACGGCACTTTAAAAAAAAATATCATCTGTTCACACGGCTCGATTTTAGTTGATGAATTCACAAATTGGATCGGAACGAGAGCGTCAGACATTCTTTTTTAATTAGTCCGTATCGAAATCACGCCCTTTTGCTGAAAAATGTTGGGAATAATGATAAATGACAGGTGTTAACTTGCTTAAATAGCGCCGAGTCATATACATCGCATTATATCTATGTATTATAATAATTTTAATGACAAAATAGATATAAATAAAAAGTACCTTTCATCAGATATATATATTTTCAATAATATTGTAAAAAAATAACGAAAAACTCCACTTTACATTAATCCAGGAAAATAAATGGCATCGCAAAACTTTTAAGAGATAATTGTACAGCATCATAGCGATTAAAAACGAAAAAAAAATATCTTCCTCATTATACCCACTTGAAGAAGTACCGTTTTTATTGATAGAAACTTAAGTAAAACTTTATTCTACTTTCCTTTCCCTGGACGTATTCTAATTGAGATGTAGAGTTTAACCACTCCCGATTAATTTACATTCCCATTTCACTGCAATATTGAGCTTATTGAAAACATTTAATAAATACAATTTACGAATTGGAATTATCACGAACAACGTAGAACGATAAGGAGCAATCCAATAGAAGCACTTCAATAAGGCATGGTCAGCAAAAAAAAAAACTTAAGTATAAAACATTTAATAAAGCGAAGTGCAACAGATGAGTGCAAATAGATTTTAATATGTATGAGTGCATTGACACTTGTAGGTAATATTATTGCCAGGGGAATTACACCTTTGACTTTGTACAAATAAAGTACACTTTCGCTCTGAACACACGTAATAAGTATTGACAAAGGTAATTTTGTTCAATCAACACTAGTGACATATATATAATCATGATTTATAATTTTTTAAAATGATTATCTGTATTGGATGTATTACTATTTAATAAAGGAAATGCGACCTTATTAATGTGAGATGGAAAATTGTAGTGGCATCTATACTATTAGGCACTGTACTAAATTATACCATATTAGAACATGTAGGTATTCCAAATTCGATTTAGAATTTACTAGCGACTTATCCTCGTTTGTCGAATTCGTTCTGGACTCTTGTGAATCGCTAAGCTTGAATGGTTTAGGAACGCATATATAAGACAAACGTCCAAAAAAAATTGGATTTTTATCTCAAAAAAATACTCCATCGACCTTCGCGCGTGTATGTACACAGTATGACCCACTAGAACTTCATCACGATCGGACCAATGGCTTAGGAACGCATCGAGGACAATCATCCGAGCATTCATTTTTATTTATATAGATATCTATCTTTACTAATAAAGAAATGCGAAAGTGTAATTGTTTTATTTTGGCTCTAACGCAGAAATGAAGCAAATAATAATTTATCTACGTTATTATAGAGAGTTTTGAAGTGGGGAGATGTTACATTTTTATTCTGGCAAATTAAATGTTTTTTCGTGACAAAATAAAAAAAACACATGACCGAAAACACGTGTGGTCCTAGAATATCTATATCTATACATACAATAAAATTGTAACTAAGCCAAATCTGTAAATTAAATATTTTTTGGAAAACCTTATTGAAATAGATATTATTATCGATACAGAGGCCGAATCTATAGTTTTTAGAATTTTTGTCTGTCTGTCTGTCTGTCTGTTATCGCATCATGGAAAAACCACTGGAGGGATTCTGATGAAATTTAGTATGAAGATAGCTGGTTATCCGGGTCAACATATATGATACTTTTTACTGAGAGAAAATATCTTATCTCTGAGTTTATACTAAACATTAAAACGTAAGCAGGGACGAACCCGAGCGGAGCGAGGGTGAGTCGCTAGTAAATTATAAATCAGAAAAAACGCCCTTTAATGTCGACGCGTTTCGCTAATCGAATATATTAATAGTAATTAATATGAATGTTTCAATTGTTAATACTTACAAAAAATATATTCACTTTCACTAAAATATCCATGTAGTACTTCAATTATCTCTATATCTCTATTAATGTAGAAAGAGTCGGGTGATAACTAGTTTTAACATATAAATACTTTTTCCTAGTATATAATTTTAATGTTCTTTTTTTTTCAATTATTGCAAATTATTTATTAACTATAGCGTTATAAACATTAAATACATACATTAATATATTAAATACATTATAAACTTATTATTTCCATCATTTAATATAATTGGTAAAAAATATATTAACATGTACACGCTTTTACATAAGAACTGACTCTCAATATTAACTTCCTACACGCGTGTGCTAGAGTCGCTGCATACTGTAGACTTTTTATCGGCCGATATAACAAACCTAGAGCTTATAACATTATAAACTCATAGATAATATATTATGATATAATATATAATAATAATAATAATAATAAGTATTTATTTCAGATCAATATATAATCCATAGTAATTAGATGTTAATATTATAATTCTTTATTATTATACAAATTGGCGTGTTAGGTCACTTGTGGCTTCCCTTTTTCTTTTAAAATCAATAAAACGACGACAGGCAATTCCTTCAGGCCAAAATTCATCTTGCATAAACAAGTCTAGTTTGTGTTTTGGAACTAAAATTTTGAATGATATATAATCTTTTAAAGACGTTGAATTTATTTGATCAATAGGAACACACATATTAGCCTTTGCCCTTATCTCTACTATAACTATTGATATCATTAACAGATACACCTTTTGCAACGTTATAAATAAATATTGGAATATTCACTTCCACCGCTTTAAAATGATCATTTTATTCCATAACCGCAGTCCCTCTCTTCCCAATAAATCGATTTCTTAATTTTCTTTTTTGTACAATTTTCCATTCTTCACTCTCAGTTTGAGGTTTCAAATTTCCTTCCCGAACAATGTCAGCTAATGTCATTTCCTTCTACAACATAGGATTTTTATTAGCGTGACCATTTGAGGTGTTTGTATTCGACTTATTACTAATTGTTGCGTCTTTAGCCTGCACTGTATTTGAATTAATTGCCATATTACTTTGCAAACCACTCTTCTGGTCTGTCCGAATTTTGTCATTATTTATAGTTGGTTCTTTTATAAAGTTCATTTTGTTTTGAACAGACTCATAAGGCACATCGAAAGCTTGCTCTATGTCTTGAATATTCGAATATGTTATATCATTTGTAGAATAATCTTTGGGTGTATTCAAATTTTTATCAAGAACAGTTTTAACGCTGTTGGTCTCTGACTCACCATCATCAATTAGAAAAAACTGTGACTTGAAAATATCTAACTGCTCACTAGTAACATATTCCTCCCGTATTTTTTTAATATCTTGTTGCATTTTCAACAAATCTTTTAAAATTTTAGTTACGTCGACGTGATCAAACAAAATGGGTGGTAACTTATGCAGATCACGTGCAGCAAATATTGGCATGTCGTCTGGATCTGTGCTCTTTAGCACGCCCATAATGTCATCGATATCCCGACGAGCTTTACCATCTCCTTTACGTACTTTCTTTTTGCCTGCCTTTGTTAATGACTCGTATAATAAATTTTTCGCATTTGCGATTTCACTTTCGGAAAAAGAAGTAACACAAATCTGTCCTAAGCTTACTTCATCCATAATATCAATTTTATTACTAACGTATGCAAGTAACTCGTTTATAATAATATTACAACTTGAACATTTCATTAAATTAGTTGCCATTTTCAATTACATATGCCCAAAAGTTATTAAATATAATATTATAATAAATAATAATTATTGGACTGACATATTTTCTTCTTGACGTTCTTGACGTTATGAAGAGCGTTATATAGCCCCATTACGATGGGGTAGGCTTTGTTTGGTTTTAGTGGGTAGTACCTTCTGGCTTTTCTAGCCGGTGAGTCCCATATAACCTGTGTGACTACAGGTGGTACGAGTAATTAATGCATTTCCAAACATTATTAAAAAAAGGATTTCATAGTTCAAAGGGCAGAATTAAAGGTGTCTTCCACGGTAAAAAGTAGTCTATGTCACTCTCCAGCCCTCCATCTATCTCCATACAAAAAATCACGCCAATCCGTCAGACTCTGTTTCGACGTGAAAGAAGGACAAACAAACATACTTTCACATGTATAATATTAGTATGAATTTTATATTATATTTACAGATTATCTAATAAAACTCGCGCGTATTATATCATGCGCTGATGTAAAAGCCTTGCGGGCGAAAACTCATCAAAGTTTTATCATAATCGCACCATTGAAAATCATTCGAATCGGTAAGGAAAAGCATTCGATGCAACCAGAAAAATACATAAAATAATATATTCATTTAGATCACTTGGCGGTAAAAAACGAATATTTTCAGTCTCACACGTGGAAGAAATTTACTGAATTATATTTGAATTGTTTTCAATTTAGATGGTTCGATTTACGTCACATTTATATTCAAGGCTTCGGGAACCTAACATGTTCAATTATTCAAGTCTACATATTAAAAGTGAGAGTCAGTGAGTTTCCGACTTATTAGTCAGATTTTTCTTTCAAAATATATGATGGATTTTAGTACCGATTATATAATAGGATGATAAATATTTTATTTTCCTTGATTCAAAAATATCTTTTAACTTTTTAAATATACATTTTAGATCTACTTGTGTAGGTTATAAACAAATTATTCACAGATCTTCGTTTGTGGATAAATTATTTATTTATTTATTTATTTTATACTTTGATGTACATATAAACAAAAGTTTGGCGGTGGACTGAATGCTAAATTATTACAAACTGACCTTCTATAACGTATTAATGAAATTCAGTAAAGCTATAGGTTTCTATACGCATATTATATGCTTATATATTTGTAGCGATGCTCTATTGAACTAAACTGCTGTTTACCAACTTAGCGTACAGTTTTTCTAAATTGCCCGTTTATACGATGATAACTTCAATTTTTCAAGACATGATATCTCGATTATTTCACAATTTTCATATGATTATTTTCTTAGAAATATTGACTATTTCAAAATTAACCCACCTACAACACACGATGCTTATTATATTACCTTTTTTTAGTAATCGCATTGAAAATATAGAAATGGCTTTACATACAATGCATAATTCATATACCGCTGAAACAAAGTTTAAAGTAACTAGTATAGGTAAATAAGTTCTCTTTCATTTAACGACGTATTTCCCTTCAAACTGATATAAAAAAGTATTCTATCAAAAAATGTATAAAAATAAATTTGTGCATATAAAGAAAACAGGGTTGAAACAAAAGATACTACTCGCGTCCTTAATTCACGCGATAAATAATACAGAGCCACTCTTCACTGCAACTTGAATATAAATTGGATAATTAAAGTTAAGCGGCGTACGTATATAAACCAAATGCAGAGCCGCAACATTGTTTAAACATGGCTGGATAGAGTGATGTGGTCATTTCTTACATTGACTATCAACATGTACATATAACTAGCGACTCACCCTCGCTTCGCTCGGGTTCGTCCCTTGTTTCCCAACGCAAACTTTCATCGCAATTTTCACCCCCTTAAGAGATGATTTCCGGGATAAAAAGTACTCTTGGTATTTACTAAATGTCCTTCCCAGGGTCTCAAACTATCTTCTTACTAAATTTCATCTAAATCGGTTCAGTAGATCCAGAGACACGTAACTACAACGTCACAAGCTCACAAACCTCTTTTATAATATTAATATAGAAGTATAGATAATAAAAATTTCATAAAGTCAATGTGCCTATTGTAAAATCAATGCCATCGCAATGGGAATCTAAATAATATAGAAATAATTAGGACATGGATTATCACGATTTTGATGCTATTTTTAATTGTGCCGCTTATATTTTGAAATAAAAATATAACATTTTTGGTCCTCATAATAAGAGGTCGGACTAAATAAAAGCTCACATGTACAATGACACAGGCAAAACTTAGTTATATGTAACGTAATAATTAAAGGCTGGTAGTACACATTCATAAGCCACATATGAGGTCCTGGCGTACCTAATAAATTATTCTTTCCTTCGTTATATTTAGGCGGCCAATAATATGTCGAATAATTTTGTACACTGGCACTGGTTATTCTGTGAGGACATATTTCATATATATTTTTTTGTTTATAATATATTTTCAATTTTAACAAGAAGTGCGCTCTTACTTTGCTATTGCATATAATATGTAAAATTTTATAATAGTCTAATGTATGTAAAAAAAATCTGTCCAAAAAAACTAAAGATACATAAAAATACATTGATTTAAAACTTTGTGCGAAAAAAGATAAAGGAAGTAGTAAGAAATTTCTTTTTCAGGGAATATATTGGTCATGGGAACATCAGTTACAATTCACAACACTAAAATGCCAAATAAACGAGTAAAAACAATAAAAATGGTATACCTAGTATTTTTCGAGATTTCTATTCTATGTATATTAAAAATATTACAAAAATAAGTTAATTTATTACAATGTTCATTAACAATTAGTTTTCCTTTTTTTTGTCACGTACTTATGTACAGAAATATATAAGAGAAAACTAGTGATTTATCACTTAACTAGTGACTCAACCTCGCTTCGCTCGGGTTCGTCCCTAAGCGCATTTTAACGATTAGTGTTGAATAGATAAGACTATATATACTCGTAATATATATTATGTAGGTATGTGTAGCCGATGTCCTTCTCCAGCGCTCCAACTCTCTCCACACAAAAACAAACAAATAAACAAACATACTTTCACATTTACTTATAATATTAGTATGGATTTTAAGATTGAGAATCGACCTGTAGTCCCCTCCTATTCACATCATGCGCCATCATGGCCCTCAATGCATATTGACATATTTCACCATAAACTTCTTAGTTTAGTTTTATATTGCGCATTTACTACCCATTTAAATTTACAAAGCGATAAGTTTAACAAATGATTATCGCACGCTCCATTATATTGTATATCGCACGTTCAATCCTTACTATTATTATATATGCGTAAGTGAATCAGTCAGTCTGATTAGATTATGTTTTCATATTGCAATAACTAACATGCCAATGTTTTTGAAATGTCACATTTACGAAAATTTTATATTATTTTCATTCTCATCAAAGGTTGCATAGTAATAGTCTTGTACAGAACCCTAGAAATAAAAAGCGCATAAATGTTGACTAGAGTTAATTATGTAAACTGTACATATTTTTTCTTTTTACGGTTTATATTTTATACTGGTAAATTTAATAATAAAAAATTAAAGGCTTCCATGCATTATAATTTAAGATCTTTGATAGCTTTATTTTAAATATAAAATAATAGAGCAGAAATTTTGCCAGTCAATATAAGTATATTTAAAGGGCGCCAGCTATGGAAAACTACTTGTAAGTACATATAATTTGATGTAAGGTTGTAAACCGCTATTTTCTATACGTTTCCATGAGTTCGAAACGTTAATTTGTTGCGAAGCATTTGCATGCGATACAAGTACGATGTACGATGCGGGACGACAGCTGTTACTTAATTTATCGTAAACTATCGTAACGTTCAAATTATTTTTTATGTTCTTATTAAAACAATAGTAATATTTCCCTTTAAAAAATATTAGAATCTAAATAGTGATGATGTGTTGTTAATGTTGTTGATATGCTTTATATAAGCAAGGAGTGGGCAAATTATGTGTGTATTTAATGCGATATTTTCGCCTATTCTGAACCGATTTTAATAATTCTTTTTTAATGAATTGTAATAACTATACTTCAATGGTAGTTCTATCTGAATTTCAAGAATATATACTTCTTTTTAGTGAAAACGTACTTTAAAAGTCATTTTAGAGTTAATTAGTTTGAGTAACGAATAAATAACAGGACTCTTCATATGTTTATTAACTATTCCAACTGATTTCGATTCATTTAAAGGCAATGCATACTTTTATTAAAAAATACATTCAAACATCATTTCAGTTCATAGAAATCAAGCGTGAACTTCATTTAGACCAAAGATCAATTTTTAATCTTGTTATAAACCTTCATTACCTACTCGCGGTCGTCGAGCGACCAACTAAACCAACGGTTTAACCACTTTGTCAGTAACACAATGTGAAATCCGCTTTATTTGTCCGCCGACTGACACAATGCTCCCAATGAGTCACAATAGCGAATTAAGTATTATTTTAAATTGACGTAATTGAAAAATATGCAGTCGCTCGCGCGCACTGCTCGAATAAATTGATTCATGTATAATATTGCCAAAGATTAAACGGCGCGACAGGTGGACCAATGTTTTTGTCATTTCACTTTGGAACTTCCTTTTAAAAACAATACCAGTTTTTGTTAAAAATTCATGGTTTATCAAAGAGTTTTAGTTTAAAATAATTTGTTAAGGTAAACCTGCGATTTTCTATTAGCAAAATAAATAATTACAGTGATTTGAATTCTATGACATTCTAATGAAAAAGAATGTTGAATGTCTGTAATTTATACCAAATAACATTAGAAGACCTGTACATTGTATTATTCCATTATTATGATTTATTGATAACGAAAATAACTAATGATATAAGAATGGGAGAAAATATTTCAAATCATAAATGATGCTATAAGTAAGTGCCTACTTACACAGCTACAGGATTCTTGTTCTTTGCGCGATCGAGGGCCAACGTACCGACTGACGGCCACAAGGCAAATAAAATGTTATTAATATCACAATGTTGCAAATACTCATTGCTGACTGGATTTTTTATTTATTTTATTTAACATAATATTAATGATACATACTATTTAAGTGAATAGTGCCTTATGACGAGTTATTTTAAAGGACTTTTATTACTTATTATATTTTTTATTATGTTCAAACAAGGAATGCTTAAAATATTTTTATGAATATAACTTCCTTAATAATTTTAAAAACCCTGCCACTAGTACATCTGCTTTGAGTTAAAGAAGTAGGTAATTGCAAATCCCGTGAAACATAGTCTACACAGATAAATAAAATTGAAGTATCTGTTTGTAATGTCAAAAAACAGCTTATTACTAAATGCATATGGAATTATATAGGTACGGTATTTATAAGAAAAACACAATTTTTAAAATTTTTATCTGTCTGTTTGTTCCGGGTAATCTCCGAAATGGCTGGACCGATTTTGACGGGACTTTCACTGGCAGGTAGTTGAGGTTATAAGGAGTAACTTAGGCTACTTTTGTTTCCGTAAAAGAATTAGGGTTCCGCTCAAAAAATTTCAAATGTATCTAGGGATGAAACCGAGCGAAGCCTGGGTCAGTTGCTAGTATTGTATAAAGGTCGTACATAATATTATATAAAAAACAACTTATTATTAACATCGAATCTTACGCAGTTTATTCAGTAACTCATAAGCTATCTTAGTTACAAATTATGCCATACATATGAAATTTATTTCAAATATTAATCTAGTCGTCTTATCAAGCCATTTTAGAAGATAGTATAAAGTACAAGCCTTTTAGCAATGCCTAGGCAGGTATACTTTCTATAAGTACCTACCGTAGTAGTTCTATTACCCAACATTATGAAAAACAACTTCGCCAGAGCTGCTTATTTATTTTAAATTTATGAATTTAAAATATCCTCTTATACTTTTATATATACTGGTTCTGATATCTAAGATTCCTCGATAAATGCTACAAAACAAATTAGAGTTATAAAACATAAGTAAAAATTAAAAATTTACCCTTGCCGATATCGAACCCCGAAACCGTCGGAGCGAAGACAAAATACTGTAATTACGGACGTTATAAGCCTTTCGGTGGGTTATTAGCATTTTTTGGGCACAAAAAATATAATAAACATAATAATAATGTGAATGTATTATTGTCGACGTGACTAGTCGCTAGTAAAAAGCAAGATGCTCCAATATCTTCTACATATTTAGAGTAGGTAAAAAAAAATAGATAGATAGAAAAAAAATTAAATCATTAATCAATCTACAATTTATAGAAGTCCTAGAAATTTTCATCGTTTTTCCACCTTCATATTTACTAAACATAAATATTCATAGTTAAAAGTCATAAATTAAAGAAAACGCGATAAAAATCGGACACGTAATAAAAAAACTACTTTTTATCCGAATACCCAAAAAGTAAAATCGCCGGATAAACATTGTATATTTATTTATAAGTTTAATAACATGATGACTAGCGTCCAACGCGCATTAGGGTATATTATTTTAACTTATAATACTCACGCAAGCAATTATTGTCCATTCCAAATGATAGCACAAGAATACTTATTACGACTGTTATAATTTATAGTATAACAAAAACAATATATTATTTATACAATACTAGCAGAACCCGCGGCTTCGCTCGCGCTAAAACTACAAAAAAAAGCTCTAAGAAGGTAGTTTCATACAAAATTTTATTCTATATTTTACTCCCATATGGGACAAATTTCGTAAAATG
Source organism: Brenthis hecate (assembly GCA_951806755.1). NCBI lineage: Eukaryota > Metazoa > Arthropoda > Insecta > Lepidoptera > Nymphalidae > Brenthis > Brenthis hecate. The sequence continues at coordinate 10,403,341 of OX638251.1, forward strand.
CTAAAACATGTCTTTATTTAATTTTATTGAAGAGCATTAATACCAAGTTTCAAGGAATTCTGATCAAAAATATTTTTTTGGTTTGTATTATAAAATGTTTTCCCGTGTATAAGTATTATTAAAAGTTTTTAAAATTCACTACAGTATTATTACTTAGTTAACAAAGTGTAGTTTTTTTTTTCTCTTTTTCCGACAATTTCTTATTTTTAGAAAAGGAGTTATTTGAAAGCCCAAAACAATAACTGTTATATTATATAAATCGTATATCCTTATATTCTAAGTTTTCCAAATTTTAAAATCTGTATTACAAGGAGAAATAAATTGGGTACTCATAAAAGAAAGCTCAGTGTTGGAAAAAAATAACAATAACTTTAAATAGTTGAAAGTAATGGAAACAAAGTAAATAGTTTTTTGTAAAATTCGTAAATCCTTACTAAATCCTACTTAATATTATAAATGTGAAAGTGTGTTCGTTTGTTTGTTTTTCTGTATGTCGAAACGGAGTGACGGATTGGCGTGATTTTTTGTGTGGAGATAGTTGGAGGGCTGGAGAGTGACATAGGCTTTTTATCGCCGGAGATTACCTCATTCCCACGGTAAAACACATTATATAATATAATATAGTCTATCCATTCCATACTAACCGTTAAAACGTTACCTGCGGACGAACCCGAGCGAAGCGAGGGTGTGCCGCTAGTTAACTATAATTTAGGTTTTAAAAGCGCAATATTATATCTATGTAATTTTTTAATATAATTTACACAAATAAAATTTACAACAATACGTTTCAATAAATACAGCTAATATTTACTAAATCAATCTTGTATATAATAAGATTTCGATGTTTTGATTTTTTTCTAAAAGATCAGTACTGAATAAAATAGTACATTAGTACAATTTATTTTCTTTGGCGAGGTCGACCTATTTGGTAGAACACTATAATTTGCTAGAGCTCAGCATGACAGATACATCGTGCCTCACATGAAAGTGAAAATCTAATATGATTATATCAACAACCAAGAAAGTAGTAAAAAACCAACAAAAGCACGATACGGAACATCTCATCCGCGGCTCTTAGGCGAACATAAAGACAAACGTACTTTTTATATGTTTAGGCATGTCAAAGACATTTTATATGGATGGCTGTACCTATGTGTAAATTTAGCTGAGACATTTTGTTGGTAGATTTTTTAGTTTCCAACTAAATAAACAGACGGACAGTTCAAACATGCGATGTTATTGTGAACAGATTTTTCATTTCGTCCTCTTTTCTATTGTTCGGCGCGCGCGCAACCGCTCGTGCGAGCTAATGGCGCCGCTATTGCTTACTATTTAGCTATCACTTTGCCGTGATCTCGGGTATGTGACATTGAAACTGAAATACGGTGCCATTTAAATTCAAATATAATAAAAGTATAATGGCCGCTAAACAAAAAGTGATTTTATTGCTGCTCTCATATTTTATTATTTTCATCTCCGTTTCGTCCGACCTAAATTAGTTGTTCGGCAACGGCGAAAAATTTAATTTTGCATACAATACCGCTGTACAGATTGTATGCAAACATCTTCTACTTATGTCTAATGAACTGGGATAAGACATTTTATAAAAAAAAGCTCAGCGAAATGTGATTATTACGAGAACTCGAGAGTGCATAGAAGTTTTGTTTACAGTTTACACCAATCGATAAAATATACATTAACTTTTTAACAGAGTGACAAAATATACTCGTAGTATAGCAATACTTTATTATTATTATTTTAGCTGGTTGCGGGCGATTTATTTGTGTAAGATGCGTCCATCTTGTGTCTAATCAGGGTTGGGCATGCACTATTCCAGTTTGATTTTAGGAATAATGCGTTTCCACAATACGTAATAATTTATCAAATGCATCACTAATTTTATTTTAAGAGTCCCTGATTTTTAATAATGTTATCATAAATACAAGGATAAGTAAGTAAATGATAAACTTACTAGGAACTTTATATAATATGCGTAATATAGGTATGTATGTAATATACATACATATCATAGTATAAACAATAGTATACCATACCAATTTACTACATGCAAAATATGACAGCAGCACTAGTCTCTACGAAACGATATTACGTTCATACGTTAAAAAATCGATTATTAAAGCCCAATTTTTGTTTTAGTCTCAACCCTGAGGCAAAGTGTGGGATACTAACCGTTATCGTATTTATAAAGGACAGTTTGGGGCTCGGTGAGCGCCCTACCACATTGTTCGTTCGACCAAACCGGGCGCACTCTACAAGTGCATCTACGAGTAACACATGTCATATTTATTGTTTCTCTGACAACATATGTTACGCGGTTAAGTTAATTAAAATATGAATTCACATTATTATATAAATTAAAGAAACTTGTATTGCAGTCTTGAATTACGTCGTAGGACGGTCTATTTGATTGAATTTAAATGGCAATTGGATAATGGTGGCAATTTATTGGTACATTGTTGCGGTGTGATTATGATGCAGACAGTGGGTGAGGCGCAGTTCTGGGCTACATAAGAGACAATTTATGATTGAGATGCTATGGAAGACCAAAGGCAGCCGCTCGACCCGCGGCTTGCACTCTCCACCCCATCACAATAATCTGTAGGAACGAGATAGCAACATTAGAAACGAACGGTTGCCTTTACGTCGAATAAAAAGAAAAGTTATTATATTTTTTATTGGGGAGGGCCGCCACCCTCGCCGCCAAGAGGGTTATTTTTATTTTATTCGAAAAGTTTATTTTCCGTTTGTTTTTAACTTCTATTTTCGCGACGCGAGAGCTGAAAGTGGCGCGGCAGGCACGCACGCACTCAATGACTCACTAATGCGTGCCGCATCATTATATTTTTATATTTAAACTTTGCCAGGGAACAACATTAAAATGAGAAAAGTTGGCCCCGTATTATTATACCGGCGGCGAGGCGCGGGTGCGGCGTAGCGCCACCGGCTTCCGATCTCGGTTTAATATCGCTCCACAGCTTAATACATTCGCTTTGTTTCAATTTTGTTTACTGCTAACTGAGTATTATTCGACGAAATGAGCTAGTAAATGCTAAAATAAATTCCTCGACGTGTTAAACCTTAACTGTTACCACATTTCCGCAATAAACAACATAAAAGTTCATCGATTATAATCTAAATTTGTAAATGTATTGTGCGCATGGGATATATATATTTATTTGAAGAGCTCTTTCTAGTGTTGCATTCATTAGTTAGTAAGAAAAGCAATTATTGAAACCTAAATCAATAATAACAACAAACATTAGTAAGAGAAACGACAAATACCCAGTCCGTATTAGAAGCCGAGTCGATCCCAGATAATCTGTTCCGCTAAGGCGATACTCACAGATTCACGCTCTGTGTACAAGCAAAGCGCTTAATATCCGATCAGCGTCTGGCAAACAGTGAAGGTGTCAAGTGTGCGACCACCGAGGCGAGCGGTGGCGGGCACCCACCGACCGCGATGTTAGCCTTTCCTCTTACAACCTGTGGTAGCTTATTTACCCCCCAAAAATAAAGTAGTTCATTATTTTTAACAAGCAAACCCCAAAAATCAGACAAAGCAACAAACGCTGTTGACTTACTATCAATACTAGTCTAAGCGTAGCTACAATAAGAGCGGGTAAAACGCATCTAATTGCTGTTAAAACATTCGAGTCTCGAACACAGTACGATTTAAAAGTGATATTCTCAAACCATAAAGCAGTTTCACATGGGCATGTGAAATATTTATCTTAATATTATAAGTAAACTTAAAGGTTGCCCGGCTCCTCCGCGCTACACCGCGTGGGAGGTCTTGATACTTTCCTTTTAGATTATTATATTTTTTAATACAATATACAACATATTTATAAAATATAGCAACATATAGAGAAGGAATTGTGAGTTAAAATGTTAACGATTAATCTAAATTAGTACATTTAATTTAAAAATAGGATAATAAATGCTTTGCACAAAAAAACTGACAACGAACAAACATTGAGCATATTATGTAGTAGAGACGTCGCAATTAGTGTTAACTGCATACAACAGCATGTTCAGATAATAACAATGTGATTTATTGGATTATACTACTGTACAAAGGTTTAAACTATTATTATATTCAAAATCTTAGTACAGTTTTATCACAAAACATAAAGTTAGACTATTAAAATTTCATTTAAGATGATATTAGTAAATAAAGTAAAAAAAAATATTATTATTAATATCAATCAAGTATCAAAAACGTCAATCGTAGTAAAAAAATTCAATTAGGTACATAGTAGAGGAGGCAGGCTCCCTTCGGCCCTTGCCTTTTGTTTGTGAATACATTTAAATACTACGATGCGTCCGGTTTTAGAGAATAAACACACAACACCAATATTTGGACACCTATAATTTATGAACGCTGTCCTTTTTCCATGTTACCAGTTGCCACCCTGAATTGATGTTTTGAGGAACAAAAAATGGAATAATTAAACTTTACAATAAAGTGAGCTAAAGTCGAAATTAGTTAGAACGTTCATAAATTTCATAAAACTTATTAAGCAGATATAATAATATTAGTTAAAAACAAATTTTGTTAATTGTTTGACTTCATTTGTATATCCATTATTCTTCCAGTATTCTTTGACCGTGACGGGGCAAATACGAACAGATAGACAGTCACTTCCGTATTCCTATAATGTTACATACATATGCTATAATGTTAATTACCTTATAATATTCTCATATACAATATTATTTAATTTTTTTAATTGTTGTAACTTAATTATTTATATTTTTTATAAAGCTTAGCTAATAGCTACGTTCAATTTGTTTTATATAAAAAATAACTTTGACTCATAATAACATCGCTTTGAATAAACACAATATATTTTTTTTAACTATTTTAATTTAAACAACATTATTTCATATAATTCCTCAAATATCTAAAAAATAATTGTATAAAAATATACAAAATAAACGTAGGCACATAACTACATCGCTATATGCTAGGGGAAGATATAGTGTCGGTTTCTGAATAAATACTACCTAAGATAGGACGTATCGAAGTTAACATTGTATATGAAACATTCGAATCAACGAACTTCTTAGTACAAATGAATGCTGCTATTAACAAGTAGAACATAACAAATACTAAAATGATTATAATATATTTATTTATTCCCGCCAGATTCACGCCCGCTATCGAATATACCCGCATCGACTAATTTGTAATTTGAAAACCGGTACTTGTTAGCGCAACAGCGGCAGACAATTAGAGATGAACACTTTCTGAAGAAAATAAAAACTCGGATAGATGCCAGCGGATTTATGATTGATATCTCCAATTCTTATATTTTATTCAAAAGAAACAAAGTAACGGTAGGAAATTTGTTTATTTTTTGTCCCAATTTGTTAGCGAATTTTTAAAGTTGGTATAGAAAAAAAGTGGTAAAAACGATAAAGTTTTGTTTAAATACGCGATATATAATTAATTGATAATAAAATAGTGGTGAATTACGACATTTCCAAACAATAGTTGTACTTTTATTATATGCACGCTGCCCATGTATTACCTCTGCTAAGCAAGTTTTTTAGGTAAGTCTAGCCCTCAAGCTGACATGACGTTGTTTAATCTCGCATAGGTAGAAGGTAGAGGCTTGGCGACTTGAATTTCAACCGAGTCGATGATCATTTGTACATCACAGAGTATTTCACTTATTCGACTGTCTCGTTCGGTTCAAAATCGATATTTATTATTTGCGACATAAAAATCTTACGATTACCGTAAAAAGTTGAAGGACATCGAAGCAAGACTATGAATGCGACTTTAGCATACGAAAACGCGGCCGCGTAATATAACATGTAAGTATAATATTATATTAGAACACTCAAAACAGCACTTGAATCTAATTTCAAGCCGGATGTAAAAGAAGATAAAAAATGTTTACAAATTACAACAAAATAATTAAACGTACGTAATTGCATTTTTTTTAATGAAATATACGGTTATAATTCTTATGTATAAAATATATTATCAGCTCATGCCGTCGTATATACTTATAAGGAGACCCGGAAGTTGTTATGAAAGAGATAAAAAGCTTACTACTCAATGAAGCGTTAACAAAATATCATTTTCATCGAACTACTATTATGGCATAGTTGCGAAAGCTTCACGTTAAAAGGACTGGACTGATTTGAATAAAATTTAGTCCGGAGGACCTGGTGTAACAGGCAGGCAGGTAGGCACCTTAGAATTTTTAAATGATAAATGAAACAAGTATATTATACTTATTTTACAATATACATGTTTATTAAAATTAATTCTATAAATAATAAGAATAATAATGCCCCAACATTTTTATTTCTTATTTATGTTCTATGTACATACATAGATCTTTATACTTGAGAAATTTATCTACCACGCTTTCTCCGCAATCATTAATCACTTCTCCAAAAGTTTAGCACTGATTCTACGATAGTACTTAAACCAATTAAATAAAATAACACAACTATTTTTTCCTAAAACCTGTATGTTATTTTTGAGTGTTACCTTAACACAAATTGTTGTTAAAGAACAAACTGTTTAAACAACATCCTAAGCATTCAATATACAAAAATCTGAATACAATAACACCACATCTTTTCTAATGATAATAGTAAAAGTATTTTATTTAAGCAAATTCCTTTGCTATTCTTACATAGAATATTTTATTTTTTGTGTTTCAACATTACGATATAAGCATCGTTAAATGACAGGATCCAGGTATACCTCCTAAATTCATAGTTCAGTCATTAGTTCTGCGTTTTAAAGTACAAAGAGCCTTTACATAGTTTTAATTTTATCCTACGTAAGATTAAGCTAATAATCTTAATAATATTCGAAAATGTCTATAAGAAAATAATATCTATGAAAAATATTTACTAAGCCATTTGAATCTTTATAAACAATTTTAAGTTCATATTGGGTTTGTTTGTCCTCCTATTAAACAGTATCGGAACAACAGATCGACGTAATTTTTTACATAGAGATACATACATTATTAGAAGCAGAGTGATATAGAATGTTTTTAATTCCGTCACACTTATTTTCATAGAATATTACTTAGGAAAGCGACGATGTATGTTATAATACTAGGCATATTTGGTATGATATCTTAATGTGAAGTACAAAAGAAACCGTTTCTAGTAATATGTAAGTACTAACTAATAGTAATACTCGCATACATTAAACAAGTCTAGAATACCCAAGACTTTTATTGCTAACTCAGTCCATATCCAACTGATTTAATAAATCACATCAAGAAATTCATAATTTATCTGTCGGGAGTCTAAAATAGTTTTCATTTAATAAAAGAATCTGGACAATTGTTTGATGAATTATAATGTGGTACGAAGGCCAGCCGCGGCACATTGTGCCAAAATCTTTGAAACTAATAACTTCGGCAAAAAATACAATGCCACACTAATACAGTCCTAAATTAATGGTGATAAACCTCAAATTGGAAGGTTTATTATTTTAGGAATTTTCTAGAAAGACACGTCATTGTAAAAATAAATTAACTAACAGTATTAATAAACAAAAACGTATACGTTACACGCGTATATATTATATACTGATTCGCTTCGTAATGTTTGATTTTATACCTTATTGGTAATGTAATAAATACTAAATTAGGTTAGTAAATGAAGGTTCATCTTAACTATTTTATCCAGTGTACACTTGAGTCAATTCTAAGAAATGTAAATTAAAGTACATATTCATCTATATTAATTGTTATAAGTAAGAAATGCGTAATATAAATAAGTAGCATGAAATAGCATAGGTATATTAGGATTATATTAGCTCTACATGTATTTTAACCCTATATTTTTTATTTCATTTATATGAGCTCTACATTTACTTTTATTATTAATATGACTATAATTTCTTATACTACTAGAACTATGGTTTTAATTTTTCATATAAATCATAAGTTTCTAACAACAATAGATTTATGGTATGAGATTTAACATAAGTATACTTAAAATATTTTAATATTGTATGAAAATACAATATTTTATGAATACTATTAAGCTATACATTTAATTTGTTAATAAAATGAAAATAAGTATGAAACAAGGCGAGCGTATAAATGCTTAATCTTACTAAAAGCCTCTCATAAGTCCGTTATCATCAACACGGCAACTTACGGTTAAACGGCATAAAATAACAACTTAATATTGCTATTCTTAACATATTATTATATTAAAGCCCATTGCATAAATAATGTCACTGAGTTTTTGTTCATATTGTAATATGTAATCTAATATAATTATTTATACTTTAAGTCTCGGCGTACCAAAGCACCGTCTGCGGCTTACTTCTAATTAGTTAGCTCCCCAAATGACACGCTTGTATAGTCTGAGCATGAACGAATAAGTCACTGGACCAGACATATAAGCGGACGTACCTTTATCTGTCTTATTAGTAGCCAGGAAATTTCAGCCTTTGTCGTTTGTTTTTTGCGTCAGTCTCAAGCATTTACTTGTCAACAAACAATCTGCCAAAAATGACTAAATGTTCTGTTAAATGGTGTAAAAACTATAGCGGCGGAAGCAGCATTGTTTCTTTTCACTTGTAAATACATTATTTTATTACATTTATTGTTATTTATCACACAATTTAACAAAATTGTAAAATAAAATGTCATATTATCCAACTATGTTAAATATAGTCGATATTTCTATGTATTGTTGACATCTGACAACCATCATAAAATCCCTGGATTATACCATTCAGAACAAATGACTAAACTGTCGAGTGAGTCCATTTGACATCGACTAGTGCTCGACAATGTCGAAAAATATATCGATATTTGACGAAATGTCTGAACGAATGATGTTATTTGTATAGTACAATAACATAAAATACTTTTACACAGTATCCTACAATCTGATGACAATAAATTTATAAAAATATTTTCTAAATCAAATAAAAATATAAATGCATAAATTATAATTAGTATGTGTACTTACTTAATTTTTTATTTTATTTTATACCACAATTATATACTTTGGAATATTATTCCATTCTAATAATAATAAAGATTATTTTATTTCAACACATAAATTACACAAAATTTTAGATTTCCTAGGGACCCTTCTCGAAAGAGAAAGTGGGTAGAAGCTTACCTCACCTTCATTCTCCCTTTATTTCCTTTGTCTCACAGCTTATTTATGATACGCCTTTTCTTTCCCATTCGAAGGTTCTGGATTTGATTGTCGGCGCAAAATCAAACAATAATGTGCTAGCAATAAACTTCTGGGTTTAAGCGATTTGTAATAAAACACTTTACCACTTGCACTAATTATTTAACGTTCACCATCCAACACTCACTTTTTCACAATTTGAAATCACTTTTTCTTTTTCCTAATTTCACAAATGTAGATTAAGAACTGAGCAATATTAGGACAGTGTCACAATTTTATAAACTACCCGAGACAATCAATTAACTAACATAGTTAAATAACAGAATCAACAAAAACACTTTATTTAATTAAATTAGCTTAATATTTTTTTAAATAAGTTTATAATTATTATCTATACAAAATAATATTTATTATATATTAATGGAATATACACCCGATATTCATTCGTTCATTAACATTATTATAGGCCAACAGAATGTTGCCATCAATGCCATCGTATTTATATAAACCAAATTAATAAATAATTATTATTTAACACATTATTACTGCCTCTTTAATTCATTTATATTAATTTATTATAATAAAAACAGATATTTTAAATTAAAAGATGTAAAATTATGATGACTATGCTAACCAATGTCTAAAATGTCATTCATTCGTTCATCGATATATGTATTTTATCGATTACGTTCAAGCACTAGAAATATTGTATTGTGTACCTGTGTGTATAATAATGTAATAAAATCTTTGTGTGCGTTATGCGTCTTTTGGTTGAACGAGTTTTCATACATTTGTATTTTATGTCTCGTCCAGTGGTTTATTCGTTCATGAGTCTGAGACTTGTTCATAATGCGTAAAGCATTTCAATATAATATGTATATTTATCTATTAAAATAATAATAATGATGATTTGATAAATAATTTTATGTGCAATTCTGATTTTAAAAACTGTAAAGGTTAATTTAATTTACCATTATCAACTACCTACAATTAATATAACTTGTGCGAAAGTTTATATATATATATATATATATATATATATATATATATATATATATATATATATATATATATACATATACGGTATGATTGTTACTTTACACGCTTTATGTGAAATTTAGAATACGGCTATTAAATGGCGTTTAGTAATCAAAAACTACTATTAGTACAAAAATCGTTAACATGTCGCGCTGTCTGTTTATAATATTCTAAGCAGAAAAGGACGCACTTGAGCGAAGCGAGGGTAAGTCACTAGTTTGTTAAGTTAGTTTGTTCTAAACCTACATATATTACGTTAGGAGGGCGTATGGAGAGAATATTCTTCATTTTGTGTTTGGTGGTTTAATATATAGACGGATCTTAACACGTGTCAGTGGTATAATAGCATTTTTATGAGTGTATTTGCACTAACTGCATTCCTCTTAATATATTTCAATTACATGCGATCCAGCTCTAAGTTACAAATATAAAAAATGCATATAAATAAAGGGCATGTTGTAAAGGTGGTGAATAGTACGGTGCGAGGTTTTAAACTTTATTGCACAATAAAGAGCACATTTTTAAATCAACAATAGGTGTTGCCAGTTCGACATATTTCTATGAATATTTAAACAAAACATAAAGTTTTTCAAGTTAAAATTTCCAGAATACAGCGACTGTGTTACAATTTTCTAGAATGTAGAGCTATAATAAATGACTAGAAGAGCTTTCATAAACATTCCTAACATATAAAAACATCTACAAATATATAAGGATAAAATAACTTGGCTTATTAAATAACATAACAAGCCAGTTACATATTTAAACTTGGATTTACAATAATTACAAATAGAACAAGTTCGCGAAGCAAGCAAGTACTTAATTTATAATTCTTAATGACTACAAGAGATATTTAGTATTAACATCCCATATTATTACTGTACAGCAAGCTCATAGAAAGTATCAATTTCTAAAAGCGTTATTTGAATAAGCTTTATTACATACAAAAATACGGTGTATATTGGGATAAATAATAAAAATTTCGCCGACAAATGCCATCTATATGCGATCTAATGTATTATTATTTAAGAATCAGAGCGTTCCATATTTCTACGGACTCATTTAACTGTTATAATGAATTCTGCCGGTAATAAAGAAGCGAATTTAATATATTCGTATAGACGGCTGTTAAGTTTTATGTTCTTTGCGAGGCGCTGACAAAACAATGGGACCTCGTACTCTTGTTCGCCAAGGAGCTACCTTCCAATGGATGTGTCATCGATGTCATAGTGTAATATACGTGTTAATTTTTTATATATTTTTTTTTATTATCATTACATAATTGCATAGTTTTGTTTTTATTAAAAATGCTTTCTTTATTTTATCCACATTACTTTTATATAAATACTATATTATTACTTACATACAGTACCTATTAAATAAAAATATTAAATATATGAATCAATTATTAACAAATTAATACGCATTAACTATAATATATTTCAATTTGAAAATAAAACGTTAAATATAAAATATATCTCAATGTCGTATCCATTTTTATAGATCCGTGCTATACCGCTTTGTAAATAACTTTGATCCGACAGTAGATAACGTCCATTACAAGGTAACTGGTGTATTTTATCATATATGAATAATAAAGAATTGCACTTTTTTCTAAACTATTTTTTAAATAACAGTAATAATGAGAAGACTCGTACATATTTTTGGGGAAAACCTGAATATTTTATTGCCCGGTCACTGTGGCTCTATAAGAGATGTAATTAAAAATAAAAATATTTTATATTTTACTTGATAAAATTTATGTGTGACGTGATTACACTTAACTACGATGAAGTGAATTCGCTAATCTTTATTGTTATAACTAAACGATGGGTGGTCGAGAAAAAACTTTTCTTGGTTAAGTATTCATAATATATCGTATATTATAAAGTTACCAACTTATACAATTTTCTTTCTAAAGAAGATCTTTGAGATAGCACTTATAAAATATAAAAACGTGCTTTACATTCTTAGATTTATAGACACAATGTGTAAGAATAAATGTTCGAAAATAAAACAATGATAGATAGATCTCTTAAAAGATTTTGTATATATTACAGAGTGGTAATTACCGCATAACTAGGGTCAAACCATTTTATATTTGGACCACGTCGTCATACAGTTGACCCCGTGTTACTTTGTTTAACTTTAATATGAACTACAGGAGTCCATTGAATTTAGTTTATAATCGTAGAAAGCTATTTTAGTGTAGATTAATTTTTTTTGATAACTCTCATGATTTCTATACAATGATCATTTACATCATGATAAATATTATGAATTCGGGTTCAAACGTTACGTAGTGTTTGAATTGATTTATTTTTGAAGGATTTAATATCTAAGACTAGTGACTCAATCTCGCTTCGCTCGGGTTTGTCCCTAGATGATCATTTAAATTGACATAACTTTTTATTTTTCAACCAATTTAAATAAAACTAATACTAAATGTTAAGGGAAGCTTACCACAATACATTAGTAAAAACCGCACACATATGAGTTAAGCCGTTTCTGAGATTAGCGCTCACAAACGCACAGACAAACTGACTATTGTGCTAATAAAGAACCCCAATAAGATTTTCTTAAATATCTTCCATGTACAGACAGCGATCAGTTACACTTTATTATATGTATATATGATGATTCCCTAGGAAGAATATATAATTATTGTAATGGTTTTCGTTGTCAGTGTAGGTACTTTTGCTTAGTTGAAAAGTTATTAGTCTAAAAGATTTTGGAAAAAATGAAGAGTTACAAGAATTTCAACGACGAATGTATACTCTCAGGTTTTAAACCTCTTTAAAAAATATAAACTTAATATTTTTTGTAAAAAAAACGATCCCTCGTACTAGATAGTATGTAGTTAATAAGGGATGTAAAGGTTAAATATGACAATAATTCTAGTGCTGATGATGTCGAATGATATGCTTGAAATATTATTTTATAAGTGTTGAAAAGAAATAAAAGTATGAGCAAAGCATTTTAGCTTGAAAAATTCGTTCGTTATCATTAATGCTAATTATAACATTAATTAAATAGTTAAACTGCGTTAAACAAAAAGCGTAATAACTACTAATAGCATGTGTAAAAAATATTCCGTTCTTAGTAGCATTATTAAATATTTTTGGTACAAATAAGTACATCACCTGAGATATGATTGATTTCAATTATTTTAATTATATTTTTTATAGGTGCATTCCTTTAACCATATATGGGCATTATAATCGTTTAAAAATAAATAAAATGAATTGATGTAAGTGACATTGTCGACAAGTGCAATGGCAGTGTTAAATACAAAACTTACGACTATGAAAATTATTTTTTTATTTATCGATTGTAGATTATCGACTACGAAAGTTTACTTTTAAGAATATGAGTGTTCCAAAATTTCTTTAAAAAAAACGATATTTGTGATGCAAACCACGCCCACTTGAAAGGTCTCCTCACACTATACATTCTGAACTAACATTTGTAATAGCCATACTGATATTTCTGTCAGTTTCAATGTCACGTTGAACGGAAAATAAAGCCACTACGTCTGCAACAGTTGGTTGGTTTTCCTACAATTTTATCACCTTTATAGGATTAATTATGACAATAGAGTTCTGCCGCGACTTCTCTCGTGTGCGATTTTTTAATTTCATACTTATTACCAAAAATATTTTTAAGTTAATGGTTAAGGAATGTTTAAAAGTTTAAATAATATTTTCTCATCCTAAGATAAGGGACAAATTCCAAAAAATCCTTTGAGGTCATTCGTAGCAATATAATAGCAATTATAATAATACATTGCCAAAATTTTAGCTGCTTGGGCCTAAACTTGTTTGGTCAGAGCTTCGAATAATGATGAATATTTAAGTGGGACACAACACTATATATATATATATATATATATATATATATATATATATATATATATATATATATATATATATATATATATATATATATATATATATATATATATATATATATATATATATTTATATAGTGTTCAAATTGATGTTTGAAATAAAATACCTTTTTATTTGCTATTATAAACTCTCACCCCAAGTCGCGTTGCCCACAACCCGGAGCGGACCGTTTAATTAAGTGTATTGCATTTACTAACTTGCAATATAAATAAAAACTTTTCATAAACTGTTGGATTCAGTATACGTGATGATCTATACTTTATTTCAGGGATATAAAAAAAAGCATATCCTAACAATACCTCTTATGTAACGGTTAAAATCGGAGATATTAAAAACAGAACAATTAAATTTAACAAGTATGGTTCAAATAAAGATAACTCGAAGAGAAAAGGGCTTTCGATTATATAAGTTTAGCTTCGATAAACAATACTACTAGATAAGGTGTCTCATATAAAATCAAAGCTAAATTCTGTCCGCGCGCTATAGCACTAATACAGCTTCATTTGTATACATACTAACGAACCAAGACAAAGTTTTATAATAGTTTTATTTTCAACTTAATCAACACCATAGTATCTTGTAATAAGGTCACAAATCTTCAAATTATCATCATACACTTACGATCATTTGGTAAGTTGTATAATCTTTATTGTAAAATCAACTTTATCTTTAAAACTATAAAGCACTTTTTCTCGTTGTTGCTTTGTGAGTTAAATCGTTATGTTTTGTTTCTGCTTGCTTCTTTGAATTTGCGCATGTATTGGCCAACATGGGCCAACGTTCTTAGCGGATTTAAAATTGTTCAAAATTTTATTTTTATATTATTTCGTAGGTTAAATCTTAAAATATTGACTTAATCTACATGTATTTACTGAAAATAAGACACTCCGTCTGAAAAATTTCTTCTTCGCGCATTATTTTTGCAACTTTAAATACATTACATTTAAATACATACATTGCGGCATTGTGAACGTGCTTACGTAGGCAGTGTTTAAATAGAACTAATCGAAATATACGCTTACTTTACAAGTGAGCTTATATTTACCGAGACGCATTTCTTACGCCGACTCGATATCTAGTAGTATTGTTGATCGAAGAAGTTTTGACAGCGTATACCTAGACACACACACACATAAGTGTAATATGTAAGTCTTTTTGCTAAAAGTACGTCACTTGAAAATGGCTTAGTTTATTATGATAGAGTTTCTGTATTTTGAGTGGTTCCAAAATACCATTATAATACTTAGAACCCTCGTTCTAAGCGCTCTCATGTAAAGTTGGGGTAAAGAATTGCAGTTGACTGAATAGAAAAAGGAACCAAGTGAAATCGAGGCAGTAACTAGTATAATATAACTTAGGTATCACTTACCTGAATGATTTATGTCGAATAAAACATTGGAAACGTACATACCTGGAAAAAGTTAAATAATATAAATAAAAATTGTTCAAAATGGATAGTACACAATTTTTTACAGCAATATCTATGATGTTTTACTAGAGGACTTTGTGATATGTATTAGACTAGCGCTGTCTAATATTCTAGAGGTGTCAGGATCGATTCCCGTGCAGAGTAATTATTGTTTTTTTTTTTACATTTTTCTGACTTTTCTTTCCTTTACTTTATATATAAAATTTTCTATTACTGATATGTAATAACAACAAGGTACCTGTTACCCGGTATCTTCTTCAGTACGCTAAATATATTCATAACGTGGTAGAAAGGCGATAAGAGCATAGCGTATAGGTAACACTTCTAGATAAATACATGCCTAACAAAAAGGGGCTCATTAAAGTAAGATTATTATTATTATTTTTAGTGTCCATCTATGCATATTTATAATAAACAAAGTCGAATCTGTACATTAAATATTTTTTGGAAAATCTTATTGAAATAGTCATTATTATCAATACAGAGCCCAAATCCATAGTTTTTCGAAATTTTTGTCTGCCTGTATGTCTGTCTGTCTGTGACCGTATCACGAGAAAACCACAGGACAGATTTCGATAAAATTTAATATGATGATAGCTGGTTATCCGGGTATAGAATATTTTTTACTGCTTTAAAATATCTTATCTCTGAGAACTGTATACTAAACGTTAAAACGTAACTAGGGACGAGCCCGAGGAGTAAGGGTGAGTCGCTAGTAACTTTTAAATTATACCATTCTCTTAATTTACTAAAATAATTATATTACAGAAATGTAAACGCTTTTAGAAACGTGCATGAACACAATACGTAATAAACAAAATAACGTTTCGTAAAATCTAGCAAACAAAGAATGAATACTGTTTTTAGATCAAATTAACGCATATTATGAGCGTTTGCGCAGCATCCAAAGTGACTCACTGAGACCAGTCCATGAGACTAGAAGAATATATAACGGTTAAAACTTAGCTAGTAGTTTTATTTTAATGGTCTTTAATAATAATTTTTCATGTATTACGTGCTTAAGACTTACGTGCTAAAGAGACAAATAGTGAGGCCTTTCGTGTTTTTCAGTTTGGCAACTATGCAAATTATGTAGATTTAGAAAACCGTCCTTTTTGCAGGTAGTCTCATCTGACCACAAGATATAATCTAAAGGTCCTCGCTATTCTTCCTTAACATTTGTTTACAAAATTCTTCTCTGCGTGCGTATTGATGAAACTGATTTCTTTTTAAAATCCTTTATGTTTTCTTTTTGTTACACCTGTATTTTCTGCAATCTTTCTTAGGGAAGTTTCAGGGTTTTGAATAACTTGATCCAAAACAACGCCATCACTAATTGCACGTGGTCTCCCTTCGTTTCTTGGAGCGCTAAGCAGTTGACCTTCCGAATACAATGGGTGAACATTTAAAGACACTCTGTAGTCTAGATAACGCTCGGAATTTGAGTAGGTATACCTCAAGACATAACCTAGCGGCAGCATTAGTATTACATCTACACTGTCCAGAACCAGGTTAGTACACTCTTCTACAGAGTAAGTATTCGGCATAGTACTCACGGATTTGCACAACAGAAAATCGAAGTCCAAGAGAAAGCCAAGTCAAATCCCTAAATACACCAAATCAATCCAAAACAAGCCTGGCTAATTCAAAATGAAGTTCAGAATAACAAAATACGAATAGATGCGCAGTAAACGAAGTAACATGACGTACTGACAAATAATAAAAAAGTGAACTACGTATTGTTAATAACAAAATAGCGGCATCATAGACTATCTATCTATCGTTATCTATTTCTTTCTAATTGCAAAAGTACCATTACTGTATCTTTCTAACGATGAAAAGACGCTACAACTTATTTTACTCAAACGATTGCATTTGTTTCTTATACCTTTATTTGGATTTTGGACGACACAATTTATGAAATGGGTCATCTGTCGGAAAAAAAATATTATTTTATTACAGAAGATGTACATTTAGCATTTTAGAATCTTGATGAAATCGACCATCTTTGATTAAACTTGCCTCACCTTAGTGTCTTATTTTTTTAGTACGCGTAGTCAAAGTTAAGTGATAGTAAATTTAAAGTACATTTAACGATATCATCGTTAAAATTTACTTATTTTTCATTAAAAAAACATTTGTTTCCGATTTTTTTAATTTCCCAACAACTAGTTTTGCTTTTTGCAAGGCCACAACAGCTTTAAAACCTACAAACAATTCAAAACTCTAGTCACAATGCCGAAAAATTCCACTCCGGGTAGTATATTTTTAATTTTTCAATAAATTGGTTGGTACTTGAGTACTACTGCGTGTAGAACGCATATTTTTATTACTGGCTCATCATAAGAGGACCTTTCTCCCCACGCCAGGTTATCGTTACATTCTGGGGCAACCTGTATAAGTATACAAAGGACGCGTGGCCTTCAACCATATGATGTAAAGCAAACTACTTACGATATTTAACATCATAATACAATAACAATGAATAGTTTATTGTATATATATTTTTTCTATAATTCTATCTATTATATCATATTAATTACAGTAACATATAAAGTGTTTGTAATTTTATTCCACTTTCACGCCACAAAGGAGCAACTGATCGTCGCCATTTTTTCATAAAGTTTATGTAAAGGGATGACATAGAGATATTATATAAATATTTATTCAATACATTCTAATCAGGTACACTAGAAAGGAATATTTTTTTGAATATATTAGTACGCATAGATATCAGATACATATAATAATAGGACCGGTGGACAATGATTTTTTGTATATATATGTATTAATTAAATAAACGTACATTGTCAGAAGTTTAGAGCATAAGTAACAACTGAGTTGTCAGTGAGATATTCATCTACTTTGGGATCTGATCAATAAATCAGAAACAACTCATATGAGTCTACATTGTATGAACAAAAGTATGAAATCTGAATAAATTTAAATACTAACAATGTTATTTTTACATTATAATAGCAGAAAAGTTATATTTACGTAATCAGATGTGGAAAAGAAACACTGCTTATCGCTTCGTCTACACAACAAGCGCGCAAAACTTATGCGTCATATCTATCTCATGTTTTCCGATCATGGTACATAAATGTTATTTTATATTATTATGAAATATAATTTGTTTTTTCGTATGTTGAAAATACTCTCTAGTGTTAGTACCAGAGAGTAATTTTTACTACTACTTATAAAACTAAATTTATAACAAACATAATAAGCCTTCATTAATAGAAAGCTGTATTATTCCTTAGTAATATAAATTAATTAATACATCAGTAGGTAAGGTATACTTGAATAAAATAAGCTATTTTTCACCTGGTGCGTTATTATATTTATAATAAAAACTCAACCAAAAGCCGTTTTAAGAGAATCGCCTCTTAACAGGTAAAAATAGACTCACGTCCATATTTTCTTTATAAGTTAAAAAACCTCTTTATTTTAAGTATCCCGTGGATATGCTAAATAACCTGAACGTCCTCTATACTTGGCTAAAGGATAGTCGTCATGATAGCCGACGCACTGTTATTTTAATATATAAATAATAAACAAATTGCATCTGTTTCCTTCAATTATACCAACCGCGAATTAAGCCGGCCGGGGCGGGAAGCAATCTTTAATGTTGCAAACTTGCACGGCCATTAATCTAGTTTTATCCGGTTATACTGTTATTTATTCGAACTTATTATAAGGTATAAAGCCAGCAGTTGAGTGTGTTATACATAATTATAATTATAAAATAAATATAAAGAAAATATTTTAACTTTATGTATAATAAAGTATTTATATATAGATATTGTCTTTACTTCGCTTAAGATAAGACTCCAAGGCTGGGTATTGTAAGACCACCAACGGTACTACTACAAAGACCTGAGAGTCAAACCTAAAACTGCACTCTAAACCCTATCACTAGACTTGCGAATATGCATTAAGGCCACATGTTAATTGGAGCTTATAAAGCTAAACATTAAATATACATTAAAAAACTGGATTAATAATAATTTAAAAAAATATATACGTATGATATAACTATACTTATATCATCGTTTTCACCGGCGGCTCCGATCGCGTGTTACATTTAAAATTATCCTATAATGTATTAATACAAGATATATGCTGTCTCCATTCAAATTTCACTAAAAATCCTTTAGCCGTTACAGCGTGAACATTTACCAAACACACAGACACACAATTACTATCACATTCATGATATTAATGAGATACAAAGAAGTTAAATCGAAATAGCTTTGAAATGCAGTTATTTAATTAATTAAATGCCTGATAAAGCTACAGCCCGTTGTAATATATTATAATACATATATAACTTTTGCAGTTAACCGATACTTCGTGAATTATAGAACAAAAACCTTTCGATTCCAATTTTCTCATACGGTCGTGTTAATGTGTCGTAAAACTCCATTATAAGTATTTATAAGGAGCTATAATAGGACCCTTAATTACAGAGTCAATAGTTGAGCGACTGTGGCGAGTTTAAAGAAAAATATTAAGTAGTCATAATCATAACAACAAAGTGTTATTAATGTCATTAAACGCAACAAAATTATACACTAGACAATTTTATCCGAACGGAAACGAATGTATGGAAGAAATATTTTTTTCGTGGTCACAAATTGCACTTTATTGTGATACGTTACAAGTATGTGGGATAGCATTTTAAAAATAACATTTAAAACAACCTTACTTAATGCCACTTTTCGTCTGAGACTCGATTTACGGAAGCGATGTATTACATGAGAAGTACTAGGTATTACTTATATTTATTACTAGCGACTTAGACGTATAATAATATCCTATTTATTAGTCTGGCCCATACTCTATCTGTGTACTCAACTTCATCCAAATCCGTCCAGCCATTTCAGCGTGGACGAGTTACAACCATACATAATAAACACATAATCTTTCACATTTTTTAAGATTAGTGCGATATTGCCCATAGTCTATCTGCCAGTGTGTAAACAAACATATAGTCAAAGATCCTTTAATGGTTAGAAAAACTTTGTACAATACGGATAGTTGTATAATTAAATATGGAGCATATAGTTATATTAAAATTTCAGTAAGATTATGTATAAATAATTTCAATGTTTTATGTCTAAATTTCATTAAACATAAATTGATCAATAAAAGTAATATATGCCTTTATTAATCTAATAACATCCTACTCACGATTCATTTAAAAATAAATGTATTTTATATGATATTTCAAAGTTTATTGAGCGTACGTAGAAATAAATAAAAACGGTTTCATTTTATTTCTACACTTTCTACCCTTTATGGTTATCGCGTGAAGATAAGTACCAGTAGTAAGTAGTTTTTTTTATAAATAATTATGTGAAATTTTACATAAACATGTAATTATATATAATATTAATGATGTTGAGGTTTTTGTGAAAATTATAATATTTATTGTTGTAATCTGTGGTAAATTTTATAATCTTTTTATTCTATATATAGCGCCATCTATTTCCTCACCCCTACTGTTATATATAATTACTTTTACCTGTCATGGCGTTGCACATAAGTTTTTCTGTTTTCGAAAGTTATAAAATAAATAGAATAAAATAGTACTGGTCTGTTTTGATTTAATATCTACATGATACATTACTTCAACATGGTAGCAGAGCGTAGTTTGTTAATAATTGAAATACAGTGAGATTAAAACAGACCACGTGAAAAGTAGTTCACGCCTCGTGTAGAATTGTGAAGAATAGACGCTTTACACGCGTCGGCATATTATCAGCAAAATGGCCAAGCAAGCAAGGATTGAAGATATAACGATACCCATTTTTGATGGTGTAAATTATTCAAGTTGGAAGTTAAGGTTAGTAACTTTATTAGAATATAAAGAATGCAACGAGCCCGCCATTTGCATGATGCCTGCTAAATATGAAAATCGAGAGGCGGAATGGAAGAAAATGGATTTAAAAGCAAGAACTATAATAATGAGCACAATTTCAGATAAACAATTAGAATATGTTAGCGAATGTACAACAGCTCAAGAAATGATAAAAAAGTTTGACAAGATGTATTTAACAAAATCTACTGCTATGCAAATAATATGTAGGGGAAAAATTGAAGAGATTAAATTAAACAATTACAATACAATAGAAGATTTTTTTGTTGATTTTGAGAAAACAACGAACGATTTCAAAGCGGCTGGTGGAAATATAGATGAATCCGAGAAGATGAGATACTTGCTCAGAGCTTTACCTCCAAGTTACAGTTACATTGGAGATTTTATTGATGTTATTCCAGAAGAACAGAGAACAGTAGATTATATAAAGTCTAAAATAAAAGAGAAAAATATGACTACTGGTGATACAGACAAGAAAAGTGATATGAGTACCTTTACAATAAAAACTAAAGCACAATGTTATATCTGTGGAAAGACAGGCCATCTCAGGAAGGACTGTTGGCACGGTCAGAAAAGACAAGGACATCAAAACTACCAAGGAAGACAACCACATAGAAATTACAACAAAGGTTACAACAGAGGTGGATTTTACCGAGGTCGTGGCAGAGGCAGAGGTCAAGGTCATCCCAGAGGTGAGTCTTCGAACACTCAGCAAGATTTTTTTTCAGCCGAGACATGGATAGCTCAAGTTTGTAATCCAGAAATAAATCAGGTAATGGGTAGTGAAGTGGAATGTGATAAAAATAGTGAAATTAATTGGTTGTTAGATAGTGGGTGTACAGACCACATTATAAATAATGAGACATATTTTTATAATTATATAGATTTAAAAGATCCCATAGATGTGAAACTGCCAGACGGTAAAATGTTAAAAGCGACCAAAGTAGGTACTGTCAAAATCTATTTCAAAAATTATAATGAAAAACATGTTGATTTAAAAAATGTTTATTTTGTAAAAGGTATTAAGCAAAATTTGTTAAGTTTCTCAAAAATAACCAAAAATTGCACAATAGTAGCAAGAAATGAAAATGCAAAAATTTATAATCAGTCAAGAGAGTTAATAGTTGTTGCTAATAAAATAGACAATTTGTATTGTATAAAAAGTTTTGTTTTAAACATTGATAATAATGATATGTATGTAAATACAATAAAATTAACTAATAAAGAGAAATGGCATAGGGCACTTGGTCATGTAAATTTTCAATATTTAAACAAATTAATAAATAATAAATTAGTAGAAGGTCTGCCAGATAAAATTGAAAGCACAGAAATGAAATGTTCAAACTGTATTGAAAGTAAAATGGCAAATGTACCTTTTGAAAATAATAGAACCAAGACTACTGAAATTTTAGAATTGATTCATACTGATTTAAACGGCCCACATAGCACAACTGGTTATGGCGGTGAAAAATATTTTTTGACATTTATCGATGATTATAGTAAATGTACAAGAATTTTTTGTATTAAAAGTAAAGCAGAAACTGCAAATTGTTTTATAGAGTTTGTTAACTTAGTAGAAAATAAATTTAATAAAAAAGTAAAGAAAATACAGTGCGATAATGGCAAAGAATATTTAAATCGAGATATTTATAATTTTATTAGACATAAGGGAATAGAGTTATTACCATGTCCACCGTACGTTCATGAATTAAATGGAGTAGCAGAAAGATATAATAGATCTGCTATGGATATAGGTAGATGCTTAATGAAAGAAGCTAAAATTCACAAAAGATATTGGCCTGAAGTTATAAAAACAGCAGCATACTTAAAAAATCGTACAATTGCTAATACAGTAGAGAATAAAACCCCATATGAAATATTTTTTGGTATTAAACCAAATGTAGAGCATTTAAAGATTTATGGAAGTAGAGTTTATGTTAGGGTTCCAGAAGTTTTAAGAAAAAGTAAATGGGATGATAAAGCCCAACTAGGAGTGTTAGTAGGTTATAATGAAAATAGTTATAGAGTTTTATTAAATAATAGAATAATTAACGCCAGACATGTACAGGTAATCGAAGAAAATACTCAATTAATTTGTTTAGAAAAACTCGATGATGAAAAGGATAGGGATTTGGAAAATAACAACAAAACTTCAAGTGTAAAAAATGAAATATTTGAAACTGACAGTAATGAAGGCTATGTAGGTTCTAATGAAACTAGCTCTAACAATGCTGTGAAAGATCTTGTTAGTGATGATAATTTAAGTAGCAATAGGGACAAGTTTTTAATAAACAATAGGTTAAAAAGAACGGTAACTCCAATTTCTAGATATGGTAATCCAGTATCACATTTTATTTATGTAAATTACATTGATGCTAATGTACCTAATACATTTGAGGAGGCGATGAACTCCCATGATTACAAACAATGGCAAATCGCGATGGACACTGAAATAAATAGCTTAAACAAAAATAACACATGGCAAATTGTTGAACAGCCAAAAGATAAAAAGGTACTTGATGTCAAGTGGGTCTTTAAAAAGAAAAGTAATAATGTTTATAAAGCTAGGTTGGTTGTACGAGGATTCCAGCAAGAGGAATATATTGAAAATGTTTATTCACCAGTAGGAAAAATGCAAACATTGAAAATTTTATTATCATACAGTTGTAAAAATAATTTATTCATAGAACAAATGGATGTTGAGACAGCATTTTTAAATAGTTATGTAAAGTCAGAAGTATTTATAAATCAACCGAAAGGTTATGAAACTGGGTATAATAAAGTTTACAAATTGCAAAAGGCACTATATGGTCTAAGAGAAAGCCCTAGAGTATGGTATGATTGTTTCAACACATGTATTGAAAAATTGAATTTTGTTAGAAGTAACTATGATTTCTGTTTATATGTAAATAATACAAGCAAAGATCCAATATATATACTAATATTTGTTGATGATCTCTTAATTTGTTGTAAAGATAAAGATAAAATAAAAGAGGTAAAAAGTAGTTTAATGGAGAGATTCGAAATGAAAGACCTAGGCAAAATTAAAAGTTATATTGGCATAGATATTGATTATAGTGATAATAGAAAAAGAATGACATTAAGTCAAACAAAATATATTGAATCTTTGGCTATAAAATATAATCTGGAGAATACTAGGTTATATGATACTCCTATGGAAACAAACTTAAAATTAGAACAAGCTAGAGAAGTAGATGATAGTATAAAGTATAGAAATATAATAGGTGAATTATTGTATATTAGTACAGGCACTAGGCCAGATATAGCGTACAGTGTAAACTACTTAAGTCGATATCAAAGTTGTTATGATCGTACACATTATAAATATGCAATGAGAATCTTAAAATATTTATATAAGACTAAAGACTTAAAGTTAACGTACTATGATAATATAAATACTGAAATATTAGATTGTATGGTAGACTCTGACTATGCAGGAGATAATATAGATAGAAAGTCTACAACAGGTTTTATAATTAGATTATATGATAACTTAATTTTTTGGAAAACACATAAACAGAGTACAGTAACTAAGTGTTCAACTTTTGCAGAATATATTGCTTTGTCAGAAGCTGTGACAGAAGTACTTTTTATTAGAAACCTGTTAAGTGAATCATTCAATGTAAAATTTGATAAACCAATAAAATTATATGAAGATAATTCAGGTGCAATGTCGATTGCTAAATATGGCAATTTTACAAAGAATTCAAAGCACATCGAAGTGCAGTATCATTATGTAAATGAAAACTATGAAAAAGGTATAATTAATATTGTAAAAATTGATTCAAAATTTAATTTAGCAGATATGTTAACTAAAAGCTTAAATAAAACTACATTTTTTAGAAATAGATTAGGATTAAGATTAATTTAGTATACACAGGATATGTTTATATGAGTTTGATAAGTAAAATATGTTTATAACATTTTGGTAATTGGTATGTATTGTATAAGTAAAGTTCAAGATTATAAATTTAAGGAGGCGTGTTGTAATCTGTGGTAAATTTTATAATCTTTTTATTCTATATATAGCGCCATCTATTTCCTCACCCCTACTGTTATATATAATTACCTTTACCTGTCATGGCGTTGCACATAAGTTTTTCTGTTTTCGAAAGTTATAAAATAAATAGAATAAAATAGTACTGGTCTGTTTTGATTTAATATCTACATGATACATTACTTCAACATTTATATTACATTATTCTTATCAGGAACCAACCATCTTAGCATTTTTAACACTTTTATTAGCTTTACCTAACTAACTAGGTATCAAGTTGGAAGTCGTTTACAACCTAATAAGATGTTTTATATAGCTTTTAGACCTATAGTTGACTGACTATTATGAATTGATTGACTTCAAGGGAGAAAGATTAAGAGAATTCGACTTTTCTGTGTATTTCACGCAATATGTTTACGTACTTAATGTGTTGATATTCATATTTCTTTAATGAATAGGTTATATGAATATATCTCATGGGACCACCCACATAATTTAAAAAAAATCCCTCTCTAGGTTGAATAATTTTCTTTCATTTTTAAGTGCTGAAAATTGAAGTCAGTAGGTACCTATATCATTACAAATTGAAACATGTATAATGCTTGAAGTAGAAAAACAATATTTTATTTCAAACCCAAACTCTAAATATAGTTTATTCAAAAATACTATTTATACTTTAACAAGCACTTTTAACGTCAACCTAAGTGTTAAGAAACGACCGTAGAAATACTTGAAGCGAAGGTATATCAAGGAATAATTATGTTAAGATACTTAATTTTATATTATTTAGTTTCTTTTCAAGTAAAGTATAGACGTGGGACTCGCGCGGATGCACCAACTAATACGTAGGTACAATAGTGCACAATTAGCATACTAATTATGTCATTGGCCACTCATGCGCCTATAAAAATCCACTATTATAATGATAGTTAACAATTATATACAAAAATTACTGGCAATATTAAATGACAATATGAATAAGTGCTCACAATAATTGTACTACTAAGTTTTGTTTTTAAATTCAATAGTAAAATTTAATTCTAAACAAATATTTTCCGATAACTTATATAAACAATATTCATACTATGATCCCAATCATATTCCTATTATATATTTGTTTAACGATAACACATAACTGATTTAATATATACAATATCTGAGTCTATGTCCTGGGGTTCGAATCCCGCGTCGGGCCAAGTATCTACTTCAATAGGGTTTTTCTGTCAAGAAATTCTGTGATAGTTCGAAGCTTGCAAGTTGGCAATGTCCCCGTGCCTCGGCGATCATAAAAAGCTGTCGGTCCTACGTTTATTCTCTCATTAGAGGGCGCGGGTTCGAGCCTATGGTTAATATTTTTAGCGCAATAATGATTCACGCACTTCCTTACTACGAACTAACGATCAAAGATTAAATTAAAATTGCCAAAACATTTTGTCAGATTGCTAAAATTTTTAAGCTTTCATTTTTCCAAGCTATTGCCTACATTATGTATTTCATATATGCCACATTATGTATAACAGCATGCAAAATGAAGAACTGAAAATGTGTCTTTGAATCTAAACGAGCGATTAATCAAAAATGAATTGTGGTTTAACTATTAAACTAAAAATTGATTATTGGTTTATTTAGCCCTTTTGTAAAGCTAAAAATAATTCATTTTAATTCACCCTCAATAACTTGAGACAAAAAAGTCAAATATTCTAAAACTATTAGATATAAAAAGCACCATGTTTCAATCACGATCTATAACTCCATTACTACTCCATTATATCTTGTAAGCAACAGAATATAAATGGATGAAACTAAGGCGTATTTTTAAGTATTCTCGTTATATTTTCCAACTTGACGTGAGTATTACATGGCACACCAGCAAAGACAATATAAACGAAATTACACCGTCTCAAAGTATCCACTCAATATTCAAAACCATTTTTACTGGCGATTTAATAAACAGTAATTGTTTAGAAAAATGTGGTGCCTTCGTACTTAAATGATACGTTACATCAGTAGTCAGTCAATGGAAAATTTAAGAGACATAAGTTAATTAAAGGTCATTTAAAAAGTCATCGATTAAAAAAAATGGTGGCCTTAATTGCTTAGTTTGTAAATTATGGGTCTACACAAGTAAAAGGTGAGTGCGACACAATGTTTATGCAAAATAATTTTGCTATTTTCTTCATTATATAATATGTAAATTGGAATAAGATATGTGAATATTTAAGTACCTATATAAAGATAATCGATAGTTTAAATTATCGAAAAAAGTTCAAGTCAGCAAGTCTGTTAAAATACTAATAAATAAATAAACGAATAATATTATAGTGTATACATATATATAAATATATATAAATAATTCTTTTTTTTTGTTGGGGTTGTGTCAGGGGTAGTTTAAGTATAAAAACCCAAAAAAAAAACAGATGGAAAAGCGAAAAGTACAAAACCGTTTATTTTGATCTTGTGTATATATAATAGGTATATAGTCTATCTATTCCATACCAATCGTTAAAACGTATCTAGGGATAACCCGAGTGAAGCCAGGGTAAATAGCCAGTAACTACATATCTATACAGATTATGAAGTGTCTGTTTGTAATGTCAAAATAACAGCGTTTTACTAAATGCATATGAAATTATATACTGTACTTATAAGATAAACACATTTTTTTTTATTTCTGTCTGTCTGTTTGTTTCGGATAATCTCTAAAACGGCTGGACTTATTTGGACGGGACTTCCACTGGAAGATAGCTGATGTTATAGGGAGTAACATAGACTATTTTTATTTTAGAAAAAGAATTAGGGTTCTGCTCAAAAAAATTAAAACGTACCTAGGGACGAACCCGAGCGAAGCGAGGGTGAGTATAATAATAAACATCATAATCAAATTAATAACAAAAACAAAACATTTGCAAAAGAATTATATAATATAAAATTATTTTGTTATTCCTAAAGATACCTCCCAGCCGGAACAGCACTAATTCACTTCACAGATATTTAATAAATTAGTCATTTAAATCAGAATCGATTGCCAGTAACATGTTTAAAAAAATGTCACACGAAAAGTATAATAATTAAGCCTTCGAGACTTTATTAAGTTATTAATAAAATATTTCATAACGAAATTGAATAACGTCGAGCTCTATGTTGAAAATGCAATTTTGCTTCCGATCGAATAATTTGCTATTTCATTAGATTTATAGTATTTGAAATGAAAACGTTGTTCGTAATAACAACTCAAGGAAATCATTCTGTAGGATATATATATATATATATATATATATATATATATATATATATATATATATATATATATATATATATATATATATATATATATATATATAGGTAATATATATTTTTTCTTTTTCTCAACGAAATAAAATATATCTAATTAACAATCTATATAAATTAAAAAATGTTTGTATGTTTATATCTTCTATGCGTTTCTAAGCTGATGAAACTTTGATTAGATGTTGTTGCGTACTCCCGTTAGGTTTTTGACCAAAACAAAGATTTTTCTATATATGTATGTCCTCTATACGTTCCTAAGGCTTTCATCCTTAGCGAAGCACTCAAGCAAAGCGAGGGCAAGTCGCTAGTAAGTTATAAAAAAGAAAAACATTATAATGCCAATACTAATAAAAGACCATATATAAACTACTTTTAGCAATTACTACCACTGTTTTTTCTGTTTTCCATTATGTAATTATTCCATCAAGTCTGCAATAGTTGATGAAAAATATTCTAAATAATAGAAATTATACACATATAAAGTCGTTACAAGTACAAAATTTTATTTGCATATCTCAATAGAACAACATGCTATGCGTATATAATATAGGCACTTACTAGAACCCATAGATTAGATATACTCGTACATGGACAACATTGGTTCATGAAAGAACACATAAACACCCTAACACCCATTTCAACACCAACGTCTTTATCTACTTTATATATTTTGTAAATGACTAAAATTACTACTGTTATAACGCACAATATAACTATAAAAATTTTCGCAAAGCTAGTGTAAGAGAAAAAAATCTTTGTTTTTTAATCCGAATGTATTAGACATCAAGAAAGTACCTATTTGTTACATATTTAATTGTTTTTCCTTCATTTAATATTCATTAACCTAACCGACTAATATTCATAAACCTATAAATAATTTGTGCATTCTATATTGACATAAGTATGCAAATATGATTGGCAAACATTATAGATCAAATTATTTTCATTAGAACGCCGGAATTTGTAAACCAGCTCTTCAAGATTTATTGGAAATGTTTGAAGTTGAGCCTTTGTCTTTATTATTCTCAAGACTTGTCTAGGTAAAGGAAATTTTAAACATTTTAGGTCTCAAGAATGCTAACAACGCTACTTTAAAATTATGCAATCAAATAAATGAAAAGTTTGAGAGGATCATAGGTTGAGAATGGCCCTTAGTCTATGACGTTTTTGAAAAAATAGAGAAGGTAAATAATACGTTTATGGTTATCTAAAATTGGTAAATCTATATCCAGAATATTTGATTCTAAGTTTTACTTGCCATGTTAAAGATCTATAGATTACCTACAAGTGCTGTAACGGTAAACAAAGCAAATATTACCTAGTTGACATACAAACTATATGTGAAATATTATTATTATTATAGTGAAAAGTGATTATAATATTAAAAAAATCTAGATTGAAGGTACCTATTATTTTCAAAAATACTATCTCGTATTCTTTATATCAACATCTGTGAATAGGTATTTTAAGCTTATAAAATATTTACTTAGTATAAAACCTCATTCAAAACTACTCTGTAACAAGATATAAAATACGCAAAATTTCTCACGTAAGCTATATAGCCAATGTTTTAAGTAAATTTATGAATTTGTATTCGGATTACTTCTAATTAAAGAAAGTATCACAAGCAAGTCGTGTTAGAATGATAATTTACAAAAACTATAAGCGGAGCTGTTAAGTTATTTGATTATTAATTTCTTCTCCTGAAGGAAGCACTCTGGCAGCTCCTTCGCGTAATTTTTTCCGGGAAAACTTTTACTCTGAAATTTATTTATAATAAAAAATCTTTACCACAGGACCGGACATTGAGTCAGGGGAGTTTCTAAGTCTACGTTAAAAATTTGATTTGCAATCGTCTAATTATTGAAGTGGCTAATTTACTGTAATAAACCAGAAGAAAAAATTGAAAGCTTAGTGCAAATCTTAAAACTTTCTATCTTCGTTGTGTTAGTTGATACTCTCTTTTATTACGCAGTGGCCTTTGGATTTTCGTATATTTTTTTTGTATAAAGATGATAATTGGTTAACAGAAGAATAAAAAGTGCTTCTATATATCCTGTTAGATCATGGGATTCTCACGGGGATATTACTCCATTACAAACAAAATACTAGTAAGCGGCTACTAATTAAAAATAAGCCCATATTATTGTTTCACAATGTATATTGTTATACTACTGAATATATTATTATGTATTATAATACCTACTAAATGTTATTTTCTTATTTTTTCCCTAATTACTTCATGTTCCCACGTTTAAACAGATTTCAAAATTGGTTTGTATAGATCTTTCGTAATAATATTGTCAACAAGACAATCATGCTAGAATTATCTATATTTTAAGTAAATAATAATATCTACGTAATTTATAAAAAAGAGCGCGTTTATCAATGTGAATGTTAATGACATTTAGAAATAGGTAAAATTTTCATTAGCCACTTTTCCACCCTTAGGGTTGGTAGGTATTTTTTCTTAAATTTAAACGGGATCAAATTGGAAGTATAAGTACACTCACTTTTAAACAACAACAAAGATTGACCAAATCGGTTAATACATGACGGATTCTGAGGTAACAAACATAAAAAATACGGCCGAATTGAGAACCTCCTCCTTTTTTGAAGTCGGTTGAAAATGCACAGGTTAAATTACATTAATTTATATATAACTAACTACTTTTTTGCTATGGTTTCGCTTTCATGATATGTAAAAAAGTTAACCTATTTCCGCTCACATGATGCAATCTTTCTTCTTGCCAAATGTCATCAAAATCTGTTCAGCGGCTTAAGCTTACAATGGTGACAAAAAGATGGATATGGAAAATAGCACGAACATGAAACTTAATGGGCCTATGTCAACAAATGAAGTTCAGTGTTCGGTTTAAATTGGAGATCCTTTTGTATTTTCCCGTGATATAACGACCATATTGTTTTCAAACGTGTTTCGTTTTTCGGAAAATACCTATAGCTGTTGATTTCAGAATAAAACGTCCAGAATGGTTTCTGTTTTTATTAAGAAAAAAATACTATCAAACTAAAACATACTCAATAAGATCTAGGTATCTACTTTATTATTATTTTTTAATATATTTTAGCTTGATGTCACCCATTCAGTAATTTCACAGATTATCTAGTATGTACTTACTAATAAACAATTTTTAAGTCTTCCTTACATGGTTAGAAATTAAATAAATTTAAAAAGCATAGATAAAAAGTTTTATAAAAGCTAGTATCTACATAATTTTTAATATTGAACGAAAGGAAAAATTTGTGAGGATGTATGGATATGTGGATATCTGGATTTATAGATGTATAGATGTTTGTTTCTATTTAATGCAAAAACTACGGAATGGATTTAAGTGAAACTTTATTATAATATTGCTCATACATCAGAATAACACATAAGTTACTTTTTATCCCGGAAAAATAAACGATTCTATAGTTTTTAGATTTTTTGTCTGTCTGTCTGGGAGCAGATCATGAGAAAACCGCTGGACAGACTTTTATGAAAAATTTGAATGATGATAACTGGTTATCCGGGTCAACATAGGATACTTTTTACTGCGCGAAAACATCTCTTTTCTAAGAAATCTATACTAACTGTTAAAACGTATCTAGGGACGAATCCGAGCGCAGCGAAGGCAAGTCGCTAGTTTTAAAATAAGTGTGTAGTGAGAGCTCATAAGTGTGAAGCGTTAGTTGTTTGGGAATGCATTTCAAATAATCTTATATGAAAAAAGACACACTGGAAATCTGCGTTTACTAAACAAGTTATAAAAGATGAATTATTTTTCTATTTCATCTCTGCTTAACAATTCAAATTAATCAAATTAAAGAACATTACAAGTGAATATTAATTTATTATTACAATTACATCGAATTAGCCCAAAAATAACTAGGTACATATCTATAAAAATGCGCTGTAATTATATAGCAAGAGCTTCCGCTTAAGTTATCATAGCGGTTATATTCTGTTAAAGTTAAATTCTTAGTCATAATTATTTAATTATGTATGTATGTATATTGTAGGTATGTGTCATAGCAAAAGAATATACCTATAATCTAAAATTTAAATTGTTACAATTTAGAAAATTGATTATTATAGACATTGAATTCAAAAGCATGTCGTCTTCTACGATTTTTTAACTTTTCGCATGATATGCGTGAAAATTAAAAAGAGATTGTTATAACTTTATTTTATAATAAAAATCCATAAAAAAATTATAAGATTAATCAGATGATCTAGTGGTATAGCGTTCTAGATTATGGTTACCTATGATGTTCTTTATCTTAATAAACATAAAATAAACACTTGAGTGATCAATACATCCATATTACCCAGTATAGAAATCGGACCCAAGACCTGTAAAGTAGTAGTTTGTGTCTCCTGACAGCTCGTCCAGGGGTTCTTAGACTTTACAGGTGAATTTTTTTTATTAAATAAAAATGATGTTCTCCTGACCGATTCTGGCCACGCCGGCCAATCTCATTGAGACTGCGCAGGAGATATTATAGTGCACAAGTGTACGCGCAGACACATGTGCACTCTCTATTCCTCACTCTCATACTGTGGTGGTACGACTACTCGACTCGATCGGTGAGAGTTAAGGCGCAGGGCCGACGGCTTTATGTGCTCTCCGAGGTACGGGGGTGAATCACCGCCAACTTCCCAATTCCGGGCTGTTACTGAGGCTTACTATACAAAAAGACTCAATAACTAAACTTGGCCCGACCCGGGACTCGAACCCAGGACCTTCGGGTGTGCAGCCGTACGTGCTAGCCACTATGCCAACAAGGCAGTTAAATAAAAATAACATCCTCAAGACCGAGTTGTATAACGGCTATCTCTCTAAGAGTAGCCTACTGCGCAAGAGATCCACTCTATTCCTTTCACCCTTAAAGTCGGTGCGACGACAACTCTACACAAGCGGTGAGAGGTCAGGTGCAGTACCAACGCTACACGCGCCCTCCGGAGCTCGGGGTGAAACGCTCCCCAACTTTACAATTCCTATCTGCTAGAGATAATTTCTTGACAAAAAGTCCCAATAACTATACTTGACTCGACCCGGAACTTCAATCCAAGGTCACTAACCTTTTTAGTATTAGGTATAACTGAAAGAGCAGGACTGATAGCAGTCAGGACTGTTTGTAGGCCTTCGAATCAAGACGAACTTGGCCCCTTTCTCCCTCTCTTTATTAACCCCATTCATTCTTTTAATTTGCCCAAACTATCTGAACACTTTCTTCTCTATTATAAATATTACGAATTCACTAAGATGAAACTAAGATGATTTTTGTTATATCTCGATCGATAAATGTTTGAATTTCTGCTAATAGCACTATCAAAAATGGTTATTCGTAACGAAGTGCCAATCGGTTGAAAATATTTGCCGCAAAGCATTATAAACAATATATAATTGAACACTTAACATTTAAAAATGCAAATTCGCTTAAAAACACAAGAACGTTTAAACGTACACGTCTTCAACACGGATAACGCTTGAAATATTCATAAGGGATAATTTAATTATAATAACATCTGGATTTAAATTATAATCCGCGACGTATCTCATGCTGCAGTATAGCACGGTATAGCCAGTATACGCGTTATAAATTTCAAAACCGCGCCAACCGTGAATAAATACGCCATAATAGTGTTCCATCTTAATTACTAATTATAATACACTATTTTAGTGTTCACTTTTAATAATTATATTATTCCACGTTTAGGATGTTTAGTGATTATAAATTATTTTGGCTACTTGTTGTCGCTTGCGGTACAGAATTAGTTCTTTTATTTTTTTAAATCAAAACATAATATCAAAGCTTTTTAGTTCTACTGAAGATATAGAACGAAAGCTTATGGGAATGGAGTAATACTTAAATTAAACATTATCAGAATTTTGTAATATTGTTCGATATTAAAATTAAATAAGGTATGTTATATTTAACGTTAAAAAAGTTACAGCGTAGGCGACAGATCGTCTGGTATAGCAGTCTGTAGTACCTAGTGAATACTGTCTGACCGGTTTTTACTGCCACTGTACAAAGTTGTACACCCGGTGAGAGATCAGTATCGACGGTTTAACGCCAGGCTGCTACTGAGAATTTCTTGACAGAAAAGCGTAGTAGTCATTTTTTGGCTCGACCCGGGATTCGAACCTAAAAGGTTCCACAAAGCGAATGGTCAATGAGATTTACTTTCTATAATTCTCACACAATGATTTAAAAAAAGTGTACGTGTGTCAGCTCCGACGCACGATTTCCTTAAGATTGTTTTTGAATATGTAATAGGCAACGAGGGTAAATAAACGTATCTCTTATAATACATTACTTATAGTACATGAATACATTGTTAGGAAGGCTTACTTAACTATTAATATCACTTGGAATATTAATTACATCAATACTCTCATAATTAATTACTGTGACATTTTAAAGTGAAAGGTGAGCAAGGTACGTCGTGCAAAAAAACATATAGCTTTGGAGTTAAAGCTAGTATTAATTCCACTTATAAAATTTCTATACCGGGGGCCTTATATCAAAACCGATTCTTAAGAAGTAAACACCAAAAATAGTGTTCGTTTAAATATTATTCTCTAAACTTTAAAGGAACAACGTTATATTTACAAAATATGTATTTTATGAATCATGAGCCGATAAATTGATATTAAAAGTCCTAGCAATTAAAATTGATTATATATATATATATATATATATATATATATATATATATATATATATATATATATATATATATTTATATATATATATATATATATATATATATATATATTTATATATATATATATATATACACTAAAATGTTTTCGTCCGTTCGCCACATAACCCCGATCGATGGAATCGATTGACACGTGAGTATAATACATACAAACATAAAGTATGATATTGATTATGATAATTAACATTTATTAATCTGAAGCCTGCAATCCAATACTTGTTCATTAAAGTATCGGGTCCACATGTGAATATAGGAAGTCTGAACTGACGATAAGAGTCATAAACACTTGTTACAAAAAACGTTAACTCAAGAACGTTTATTTTAGGCTTATTACAATATAGCATCAATGTCCAAAAATGTATATCTATATAAATAAATTATTTGGCATTAAAGCATGTTTTTTTTTGTTTTTTTAAACTATATATAATTTACTATCCATTTTTTAGTTTGATTTGCTATAAAAACGTGTTTTTGGTTAGAAAAATTATTATTTATAATATTATTATAAATTAAATTATAATTATTTTTTTATAAATTATCTTATTATCATCAGCCCTTGATCGATTTGTTCGTTCCGTTACATAGATAGATAGATAAACACAGTTGAAGCTAATAAAAGCGTATTAATAAAATTGATAGCTTTTGGTACGTTTGTGCTCTATACGTTATAAAGCTATAGTGATAGGCATGCACCCGAGCAAAGAGAGGTTACGTACTAGTATTTAAAAAATATATCTTTACCGAAATAATAAACTTATTTATTGTTTTCGCCTGCGCCTCCACTCACTTGTTCCGATGATAAGTAATAGCCTACATCACTTTCTATACAACCCTTCTTCTATTTTCTATCTCCCGATTGATAACAGACACATTTTTTAACAGTTTCTTTGGCTTTTGATAACATGCAAAAAAATATATATGAACTCTATGTGTAAAAGCCTTTGAAATTATTGACTAATTTACGTATAATTATTCACATGTTTTTTTTTTAATATTTTAAAAAACGCTGATGAAAATATGAAAGCATTTATTCTTATGTATGTCTGTGAAAACCACCCCAAGCTTTAGTGCCTAAGTGTCGTCAAGAGGGACATAAAGATGGTCTATTATTTTAATTGAACAAGTAGTTCTCGAAATAAAGACTTATATAACTTGCTGGAAGCTCATGAAGTCTATTAAGATAAAGATGATGCGTAACACGATAGTGGAAGAGGTACTCAATTTAGGTGCATGGGTGTTATACAACTGAGGTGGTCCCATACAAACATGTCAAAAGACTCGTACAGTGAATAAAATTACTTTTAAATATGTAATTTGGATTTGGGTGTTCTTTTATATTTATTTGTATGATTTATAAATTATATTACATAATATTTACTATATACTGCATAAAAAGTGAACTAAAAGAAGCGAACGAGTTGACGAAGGAACATAGTATTATGGAATCTCAGATATATGTCTCCGACTGCATAAATAATACTATGCTCCTTCGCCAACACGTTATCTTCTTTTTAGTTTACTTTTTACGCAGTTGAGTTTATGGTTTTTGTATTTTTTTATTTAGAGCTTTTTAGTTTTTATCAAATAAACATTTTTATTTTACAATTTCTTATCCTAAATTACCTTAAAGCATATAAATTATATATATTTTTGTAATCACCTATTAAAAACCTGTCTTTTGATAGCCCACTCTATTTTTTCGGATAAAAATTTATTTTCAAGAACAACAAATTGTCGCCACTTAGATTTTTAATGATATCTATATACATTATGACTTTCGTGTTATCAAGACGAATCGAATGACGTATGAATCATCAAAATCGGTTAAGCCATTTAATAGTTACGAGGGAACATACATACGTACTGTCCAACATACATACATACTGGTCAAAAACATAATTCTCCTTTGGGCTTCGCCGCAGTCGGGTAATAACTTGGACAAATGTAGCGCTGGCTTCCGTTCAACAGGTGTCTGGCGACCTCTAGAATTTATGACATCTTAAGACAATATAGAACACTACAAGCGATGACAGTAAAAATGGCATCAGGTATAAATACCTGTCAGGTACTTCGAACAAAGAAGTACAATAAATTTTATTAAATAATAATAAAGAAATACTGAAACTTTCTAAACATATTCTTCTTAGTAGATTTTAATAATGTATACGTGCATAGTTTACTAAAATCCATCTAAGAAATACATACAAATAAACTAGGAGGCTTCTCGTAGGTCTGACCCTTGTATCGTTTAAAATTTATATGATCGATTTAGTCACTGAACTACAATTATAGATACGGTGTTACCAATTTGACAATTTTATACTTGAGATTAAAAGATGGCTAATATAAAAGATACATTCATTTAGTGTCATTTTGGTTATTTATATTACATTAGCGACTTACCCTCGCTTTGCTCGCGCGTTTTAAATAGACAAAAATAGTTATTATGAGGAGTGTACTTTAGGAGATAGACACTAGATGCTATAGCTGACTTTTCTGTAAGATTTTTAAGGCCTAATTTTTCTAGTACAATGTTTTGATGAAATGCTAGCCGTTTCGATGCGAGTGATAAATAATTTTAAATCTGTGATATCTTCTAAAATATTCATTTTAATTATATGAATGCTGTAAAGGAAAATTTTGATACACATGAAATGCACAACGTATCTACATAACACCTTCAGAAAAATTTCTAAGAAATTAATTAAAATTCTAAGAAATATATTGTTAACTGACACGCGATACTACATATTTGTAAATTGTAGATTGACCTGATGAGAGAGTAAAGTCAAAGACATAATTTTTTTATTATTTACGTACCATTGGTTCTATTATCGATAATAATATTGTACGCACATGCCATTTCTACAGCACTATTTTATATTAATTACGTCCCCATAACAATGGCTGTTTCTATTAAATAGAATAGTCAATGAAGGGCTGCATCGTCAATTAAAGCATTTACTTGAAATACCATGTTGCTGTATACGACAAAGTTGCGTGATAATTGTCTTGTTTATGATATTCAAAGCTTATTCAAAAACACTAAAGAATGTATATACGTGAGAAATAAAAACAAAATAATTTATTTTATGAATAAAACATGAATTCAAATGTATAACAACACATAGAGACAGTTTATTTTTATTTTGTCGAGTTAAACTCTCGAATATATTGTAGTTATACGCTGTTCCAGGTGTACTGAAGTGGTACCACTAGTATTATTTGTAAACTATCGCCAACATTTTTTGTACTATTTCGCACTGCCTTTTGAGGTCAAATTGTATATGAAAAGTTTGTTAGGTGTAATGTTTCAGGAAAGCTAAATTTTTGAATATGGATAGACCACTAACTATTTAAAGCAACTACTAGAAAAGTCACAAAAATAATTCACTATTTAAAAATCATAAAAATTTAAGTGTATATCTAGTAATTGTAAATATTACCTACTAAATTATGTGTTTGTTTTATTCCGAAAAAGTAGTGTTTTCGAAGGTGAAAGAGTAAAAAGTACGATTAGTTTATCGTTATCGAAACTAAGACTATGAATGAATGTTGTGTTAAACAAAGTAGTAACTGGAGAACAAGTGCGATAAATAAGATTGTTTTTAAAAAATAACGTAGGAGATTGCAATAAATATTAACTATAATCAAATAGATTCAACAATATTCAACAAAATTCGTCTCCCGGAAAAAAACTTTCCCATGGATCTTTTATCCCATCGTTCGAAATTCCTAATAATGTTATTTCTTTAAAACATCATATTATTGATTACATTTTGTAATAAATTTTAAAATTAATTAATAATAATTAATTGATAATTTGACCTCACAAGTGTACGCGCAGACACAAGTGCACTCTCTATTCCTATCACTCTCATACTCCGGTGGGACGACCACTCGACACGACCGGTGAGAGTTAAGGCGCAGGACCGACGGCTTTACGTGCTCTCCGAGGCACGGGGGTGAAACACCGCCAACTTCCCAACTCCGGGCTGTTACTGAGACTTACTATACAGGAAGACTCAATAACTAAACTTGGCCCGACCCGGGACTCGAACCCAGGACCTCCGGGTGTGCAGCCGTACATGCTAGCCACTACACCACCGAGGCCTTATATACTCCAATGCAATACGTTATAAATAGAGCGACCACATCTCTCACGTGTGATGAATTTAAATGTGGTCGTAAAAATTATTTATATGTTTTATGGGTTCCGCACCTCAAAAAAAATTACATTTACTCCTCATAAGATAACTTTGTTGCCGATTCACCCATGTGTTCGTTTATGAAGTTTTTTACTGGAACGATAGAAGTATATATTTTTTTACTATCAACATTATGTCTATGATCCCTAGTATATGTAAAAAAAATTAATCTCTATCAAAAATAAAGCTCTTTATGTTCCTACTCGCTAGACTGCTAACCAAAATCTATAGGGCAGTCCAAAAAGCGTTAATTTGTACTGGTATCACTGTACTCGTAGTGAAATGGTTATAAGATATAGATGTTAATCAATATATTTATTGCTGCGGGTCATCCTTTTTTTACTGTTTAGTTCAAGGTGAATTTGATCTTTATACACGACGAGTCAAGTATATATATATATATATATATATATATATATATATATATATATATATATATATATATATATATATATATATATATATATATATATATATATATATATATGTTATAGACATATATACTTGTCTCGTATATGTATAAAATATATGTTCTACATATGTATACCTTCCCACTTATTTTTTTTATACATCACATAATATATTGATAAAAGCATATCAATCACACTTTACTCTCGTCAAGTGCAAATCGAACTTTCATCGCGACCTTATTACCTGCAATTTCATAATATTATATTTGTTTAATAGATGTTTGATAGTGATCCCTAAATGTGGCGCAATTCAGATTAACATTGGAAATGGCTTGTTGGTAGATAATTTGCGGCGTTATTATATCGGCTACTAATTACTTTAGCTAAGTGCCCATTGCC
Source organism: Brenthis hecate (assembly GCA_951806755.1). Taxonomy (NCBI): domain Eukaryota; kingdom Metazoa; phylum Arthropoda; class Insecta; order Lepidoptera; family Nymphalidae; genus Brenthis; species Brenthis hecate. The sequence goes on from OX638251.1 coordinate 10,443,836, forward strand.
GCGTCTATGGGATGGGCAACGAAAAGGGGTTAATATCAATCAAGCTGTGCATTTATAAATTACATTTCGCTTTGTACAATTGAATTTTAACAGCGAATAACACTAGTTTTATTGAATATATCATTTTAGTTACATTTTCGCGTTTAAATGATAAAGTTTAAGTAATTTTAGATATATTCGAACTTTATTATATTATTAAGTTTTATTAAACAGTCGGTAGTCAATTGATTGATCAACAACCTCGGGGTTAGAGTAAACAACAGAGTAGATGTGTCTAATTAATGCGTTTAGATCTCATGCGATCAGGTATCTAGGTCATGTCCTTGGTTCCTGGATGGAAGTGTGGTCAAGTGACCCACTAACCTTTCTGTGAGGTTATCCTTATTAAAATTAATATTTTTTATTAGTTTCATAAATAACATAGCTTTTTTATTTATTAATTATACATATTTATTTTAAGCTTGGATATATGAAATGATGATATTAACCAATATCTAGGCCAACGAAGATAGCATACTATAGTAACCTATTAACACTTCATTTTAAAGTAATTGAATTAAATACCTATATAGGCACTTTCGGATTTCCTGATTGTTACCATTTGCTGAGCATTTATCCATTTTTTATCTAAATACTTTTTAAATATGGACTTATACAAACATTCAATATGAAATTAGCCAAATCGATCAAGCCGTTCTCAAGTGATGCCTTACCAATGAAAAGATTTTCATTTTTATGAATATAATTAGATTGCTATATCGATTTGATTAAAGTAACACTAAGTGATAATATTGCTTAGCTTAGTAGGATAATTTAAGTGAAAAAAATTAAATATCCTAGACTAGACTTTCGGATTTTAGTTACTACATTTAAATTTATAGTATTTAACTTATTAAAATATCAGTATAAAGTAATAAATTAGGGTACTTAGTTTATACTAAATAATAATAGGTAACTATGTAGATTAACACTTAGAATACTTGCCAAATATTTTCTAGTAAGAAAGTAGGCTTCCTTTGTTAGTAAAAATGGTAACACGTTCAATGTGTGCATGATTTTTCTTTTATAATTCTATTATAAAACTCAAAGATAACTGTAAAATTATAGGGCGTTGGAAAAAATCCTCATTTCGAAGCGGAGATGCGTTCAAAGGCTGGCCTAGATTATATCAAACACTAAAAAGGGTATTATCTCATTGTTTAACCACTGATAATCCTCGGACTTACAGCCATATTATTCAAATACGCGTATCTATTGTTATTGAGGATCTTAATACAAGATATATTTAATAAAAGCAACTATAGAGCGATCAAATGACGCAGTGGAAGCATGCTTAGTAAAAGTTTTTCTATACCTTCTAATAGAAAAATATTTTAATTATCAAAAACAAAAGTTCTGTCAAAATAAGAAGTCTGCTAAAGACATACCTATAAATTATACTGTAAAAAACGCTACGCGCAAGTCGGACTCGCGTATCAATGATTGCATAGAATCAGTCGTTATATATTTTACTCTTGTTTATGTAGGAAATGGTTATCATCAGTTAAATATAACTCAACTCGACTTAATATAAGTCTAACTCTGAAAACAATATCGCTGTCCACTACAAGAAGCAAGCGTTTCGAGTTCCTACGAAGTTACACTGTTGACACAACCACGGTCACGAATCCATGGAGACGCAAACATTAAAGTCTCTAATTCATGTGAAATGCCACTTCTTATCTTTGTTGTTTTAAATTAAAACTATAAGATAACGTGTTTGCACTAGCTTAATGAGCCTAGAAATGAGAATAGCCGATGTGTGTTTGGACAAATTGTGAAAGAGATAACTAAGCTTTTGTATTGTGTAATATTGACTGTCGGTGTCTGATTCATGTTTTTACATTATTTTATTACATTAACACTTTGGCGGTTACTTGATCTAATTATGTTTTTAGGGTCATATTAGAGTAAACGCAGGCAAATATATCTAGATGTCTAAGTTTTGTAGTCGTTATTCACATAGACGTGCACTCGTTTTCAATATACCTAAATATATGAAATATGTCCAAACGACATAATTATTACATTCAATTGATTTATATGAATTAATAAATGCATTCGTTTTAAAAATACAGTACCTAACAACTTCGTTGCAGACGACAGGCACGGTACAAATGTGGACATTTGCTCGAGCCTCATTTAAATCTAGTTATCACATAGAGTGTTTAATATTTTATGAAGGCAAGTAGCAAGTCTGGTTCGACGACCGCGGATGACACTCATTCGAATTTAAATTTCCGATACCCGCCGAATGGCTACCGGATCACTCATTCATTCATGGAGCAAAAATATCTTCAATACGTTCACTTCTTCCAATTAGCTGACGGCCAATTGATTTTTTACGCACTTTAAAGCATTCTTCATTCAATGCAAATTTCAAATTTTCAAAAGGAATGTTTAGATTATTTCCACTCGCAATACTACATACAGTAAGGGTCTTAATATTTAATAAAAACAGCTAAATTAATGGGTATAAAAATATTTTCACTTTCCGACATTGTAAACTGAAATCATCATATTTTATAATATCGCTCCATTGTTTCGTGTAAAAAATCTATTTCAGATGGAACATCCAAATGTGAACTGCCGTATAAATTGTTAAGTATTGTTTTCCATAACATGAATATGCTCTTTGCACGTCATCCAACGCTCAAAATAATCTTAAAGTCAAAAAATGCGCCTAGGCATTAATTTTTAAAATTTATAATTATTTTACTTTTATCATATAGAAATATAACATTACGAGTAATATAATTAACGGACCATTTAAGACATATTGTGTATTAACTTGCTCACAATCATATTTCATACCTAATAAAAGGCAAATTATATTTATTATTTTTTATATATTGGGACATTAACACACAGCACCATCTAGTTCCGTGGTAAGCTACGAGGCTTGCGTTATGTATACCAGATAGTTAATACACTACACATATATAACCTTTAAATACATACATATTATATATATAAACACCCATGACTGGAGTACAAACATTCGTGCTCATCACACAATGAATGCCCCCAGCGGAACTCGAACCCGCGAACGCTGGCACAGCAAGTAGAGTCACTACACACTGAGCCAAACGTGTCGTCAAATATGTACATATATTGCGAAATGTTAAAAAATGTTAACTTAAATAAGTGCCTTTCATTTTCTAAATTTTTATAGCTAGTCCAGATTAGTACTGGTAGGAGTTATTCCAAGCCCTCTCAATTATTCTGATACGAAGCTTCTAAATGAAAAGGGGTAAATGAAGTTTTCACGTCTTTTTTAACCTTCGCTACGAGGTATGCCGAAAAAATTCAATACAAAGTCTAGATTTATTTTAAAGAACAGCTTGGCGGTAAAAAAGTACATTTAAAAGGTATTTCTTAATTTAAAAATTTTATAATCTTTTGAATATTCACGTTTCATTATAAATAGTTACAATATCGGGCAAAAATAATTAAATTAGCAATATAGTTTCTAAGGAGCCATAAAATTTATATAGGTACGTTACACAAATATTTCTAATTTCACGCCTATATTAATATTAATTGGTAAATAAGAACACAAAACATTACGGTTAATTTTTTTTAATATTACACGAAAATAGGCAAGAATTTGCAGTAAATTTTACTATATTTAAAACTTTGATTGGTGTTATTTTGTCTCAATAGCTTGGAAACTTAGTAGGTATATGGGTATACGAAAAAGTGATATTGCTCTGCGCATATTTAAAACGATACGTACGTCGTCATCTTTCAAATTTTTTTTCTTAAGAACTCATTTATAGAAAGATGTTTAAATATTACTTTAGTAGCATAAAACAAAAGTAGTTCAGTCGAATTGTGCTATATTTTATGTAATGTTCTGTTATAATACAATAATAATTAGATTTAATTTAATTAACCTTGTTTAACAGTATATATTTTTAATGTAAATACTTAGTTCTGTTCATATGCATTATGATGTTCACATCTTAGAAGATCTCATTTGTCGGATTTTATACTTTAGAATAATTATAATTAAGCTTGTTTATTTCATCTGTATGTCGGTTTTGTGAACTTATAAATAAATTATTAATGTTTGCCCGTCGAATTTATTTTAAAAATATAAAATAAGTATGTAAACATTATTCCCAATTTATTTTTTATTATTTATCCAACGAAATTATCTTACAATGAAAATCAGTCAAACGTGAATCTGACTCGCACAACGAAGGTTCCATAGCATAGGGCTATATAATATTTAAATTCAAAATAAAAGTTAATAATAATATGACCATTTATTTTTTACTTTTTGTTTTTTTTTTAAGTTTATATTAACGTATTTTCAATTAAATTATTATGTGAAACATTTACTCGACTACTTTTTACAATTCCAAATCCCTTTAGAGAAAGACCGACATTCAGACACACTATTAGAAATACGGTTCCACCTGAACAAATCTTGTTTTAATTAGACTTTTAAATAAACTCTTTTTAATTTACTAAGTTATACCACAAGGAGGTACACATATCTACGAGAGTAGGTACATAGCATTAAACGTTCATAACTCCAGTCGACCAAAGGAATATTCTGTTTTAAATCAAATAATGAAATTGAAAATTAAATCTTTTGCATTGATTTGGTTAACGTTCGCAGTGACAATAATATCATTGGCAATAATATCATGAAATTATCTCTGCGAACTCAGTCTCATAATGATCATTATTAAATACTTGTTTGTTCATTACGATATAAAATTTTACTTCAATTAACAAATAACAAGGTACAATATCACATTCAATGTTTTTACACACGCACCTCTTCATGTAGTATATTTTACAGAAATCACAAAAGATTCGCGATACACTGTTTTTAGGATTCTGTAGTCAACAAGGAACCCTTTTACTTTCGCCATGTCCTTCCGTCTGTCCGCAGCAGAACTCAGTGACTCTTAGCACTACAAAGCCGTAATATGACATGGATATAAGTACATATTAGTCAAGCCGACAAAGTGGTAAAATAAAATGTTGAAAATTTTTTTAGGGTACCTCCTCTACAGTTAATCTGGGGGGGTTTTTTTTATTTTCTCGCCAACCCTTTAGAGTGGTATGTAATTTTATAGGTCTTTAAGTTATATATTGCAGATTTGTAAAAACAAATTTTCGATTAAAGGACCTAATTTTTTATTAAGAAACTTATAAAATGCACTTGTTACTATAAGCCGTCGAAATCGTAAACATTAAATGTTCATAACATGCAACAACAAATAGCCCTCTTTTTAGTCCGAATTATTGTGATGGCGATTGCAATTGTGACAGGTGGCTACGGAACCTTACATCGCGCGTGGCCCGACACGCACTTGATCCTTTTTTCGTTAATACGTTTAAGATTTATATGTTAACTTTGAACTGTTTATATTTATTTAATTTAATGAAGTAGATAAGTTAAATATATTATTTATAAAACTCAATAAGATTTATTTGTATTTGAATTTGTTTGTGAATTAATCTGTCAAGTCTCCTTTCTTTGTTAAATCTTCTTTTTTCTTAGCTATAATTATAGCTGGTGCTGATATTGCTATCCAGATATTTTTTTTATTATCAGACTAATTTTTTTTTCAATATTTTTTTGTTTCTATTTAGCCCATCTATATGGCGGGACGTCTGCTTACCGAGTCCGTCAGTATAAAAAGGCATAAAAATATTCGTAGTATATGACGGTTTATGTTTGAAACTATTAGCTAGGGTGTCCCAGAACGTAACGATAGCCTGGCATCGGAAAAAAGATCCTATGATATGATGAGCCAGTAAAAAAAATCAGCGTTCTACACACAGTAGTACTCGAGTACCAACCATTACAAAGAAAAATTAAAAATATACTACCCGGAGTGAAATTTTTCAGCATTGTAACTAGAGTTTTGAATTGCTTGCAGGTTTTGATGCTTTTGCGGCCTTGCAAGAAGCCAAACTAGATGTTGGAAAATTGTTACGTTCTAGGAACCCCAGTATAAGAAATGAAATGCGAATTGGTCGTTTCTTCAATACTAGAAGGTTGAAGTAATTATATATGGGAGCTAAATATTATTTTATTAATTAAATGATCGGATGTCTTAAAAAGTCGATTTAACCAATATGACGTCATCTCACAATTAGGTCATACCTACTCTTATGGTTATTCAGAATCATCGAGATGTGAATCACGGCGAAACGAAAATAATTATCGCTATCACAACGACCAAGAACAATTGTTTTAGCTTTGTTTAGTATATTATTCAGTCGATAGTAAAACAGGGCACGCGGCTAATCTTAGAAACTAATTAGGTACAGTCATCCGAAATGACCTTTACGGTAGAGGCTGTAAGGTAACATTTACTTAAGACATATAACATGTTTAAGGAAGGAATTCTACTGTTTGTTTTCTCTAATTTACGTATGAAAGCTTCAGTTATAAATTATGTAATTAACGAAAAAAAAAAAACATTTTAACTAGCTTTAAAATGCAATATTTATACCAAATATGGCGACCCGACAAATCGAGACAACGATGGTAACAATAGCGAAGTGTTATTAAGCTTCCTCTCTCTTTCTCTCTCTCTCTCACTTTCCCGCAACAAATTAAACTTTAAGTTTCCATTTTTTAATTTCTTGTGAACCAAATGTATCACACGTGTATGTGTAATCACACGTAAATATTTGTGAATGGCGCCTTATTATTAGCGGAAAAAATGGCGTATCTTAAAACTTTTGTAAAGGAATGTAAATAACAGAATTTTAAATACTATATCACGTGGAAGCATTTTACAATTAGTTTTCAGTGGAGTAAACTAGATACATAGTTTCGACTGATTAATCTGCTGTCAGAAATATTTCAAATACAAGAAGAGAAAATGTTCATTGATTTTTTCTGATTATGTCAAGTTATAGTGTAACTAATAGGTATAGTATGTTACATATTTTAGAATTCGCGCTTACATCATTGTTTTTTTATCTTAACGAGAAGCTCTAAATTCAGTTATCCGTGGTATACCTATAGGAATCATCGCTAGAAATAATATCTAAGTGGTAGAGAAAAAAATAATCTCGCTACAGATTACTTATCTACTAATAGATACAATTGCAAATCTAGAATACTAGTGTTTTGAGAATAGTGTAAACGATGTAGACTTTAAAATACTAGCGACTCACCCTCGATTCACGTCGGGTTCGTCCCTAGACAAAAACAAATCCATCCCACAGGAAGTGTACATTTTTCCGGAATAAAACCTATGTGCTATTCCAGACTATAATCTATATCTGTGCAAATTTCATCCAGATCCGTTCAGCCGTTCTGGCGCTTAAGAGAAACAAACATACATCCATCCTAACAAACTTTCATATTTATGATATTAGTTTATACACATAAGGAGTTTTATTGTCTACATTTTCGAAAGCAGTGAGTTACATAGGCCTCTTACGTAGGTACCGATTTCTAGTGGCAAGCGTTACATCAAATAAGGTCCGCTAATAATCTCGTAAAAACTAAAATAGACTTAAGTTGGATGCAATAAAACTTTTATCAGAGACGTTGAATTAATCGACCGGACTATATATATAGCTTATCAGCCGCGTAAATTATTCATTGGCCTAATACTATATTTTTTCTTACTTTTTTAATTACGCACGTTAATTGAAATACGTGTCGCACATGTTCTTTCACGCTTATAAAGCTCTACTAATGAACTATTGTTTATTTTATTATTTTTATACGTGTGTATATGTTTTATAACGTTTACTACCGCGATGTAGTTGCTATTATTGCGTGCTGTTTAATAATATTAAGTAAAAGGCTTCCAACGAGAATAAGCTTTACAAAAGACTTTGTAGGTATTATTAAATTTGAGTTGCATATAAAATGTTTAAAACATTCATTAAATGCTTTTTAAGACTTTTATTGTTACCAAAAAGATTTTTAGCTGAAAATGCCATGTTCGATTTTAGATATTTCATTTTGTCAACTAATTTTAATCAACTAGTTCCATGGTAAGCTACGAAGCTAGTGTTATGGATACCAGATAGTTGATACACTACATATATATATATATATATATATTATATATATATATATATATATATATATATATATATATATATATATATATATATATATATATATATAACTTTAAATACATACATATTATAAATATAAACATCCATGACTGGAGTACAAACATTCGTGCTCATCCCACAAATGAATGCCCCCAGCGGGATTCGAACCCGCAACCGTTGGCATAGCAAGTAGGGTTACTACACACTGAGCCAAACGTGTCTTCATAAATAAAGTAACTTTATTTATAATACAAATTAAAGTAAACATTATTCAATTATCTCTAAGTAAACACAATCGAAATGAATGTCATATTTCTTAATTACATTTAAGTTGTAACAAGATATCAATTCTATCTAGAGAGGTGAATTGGAAGTATTGTTGACACTGTAAAGCCAAGCCCCTAGGTTACCATTTTAGCCTTTAAACTCCCACCTAAACCGCCCTAAGTTGAAGCTAAATGAGACAAGCGACGAAGTCTGTCGGGACGGGAGCAACATGTTATAGCGTACGCTGTACAATATACAGTGAACTGTATATTTCGATACATTTAAACTCGAAAATGTTTTAGGTACTGTCGAAAATGTTTTAGGTATTGTAACAGTATTTCTTTTTATTTATGTTATATGAGGGAATAAAATAGGTAATTATTACATATACATAGAGAAAATTAAGAAATGAAATCTAAAATAATGTGTATACTAATCTACACATACCAATACCTACCTAATAAAATTCTAACTGAATTCGAATCTGTATATTAATTATTTTTCAGTAAATATTATTGAAATAGTCATTATTATCGATAAAAAGGCCGAATCAATAGTTTTCAGAATTTTTGTCTGCCTGTCTGTCTGGGAACGCATCACGAGAAAACCACTGTACAGATTTTGATGAAATTTGATATGATGATAGCTGGTTATCCGGGTCAACATATAGAATACTTTTTGCGCCGCAAAAATATCTAATCTATGAGAAATCTATAGGTAGGTACTAAATATGAAAACGTAATTAGGGACGAATCCGAGCGGAGCGAGGGTGAGTCGCTAGTCAGTAAATATACTTTAAACATTAAATTAGAATAAGTAATAATGCGTTATAGAAGTAAGAAACGATGTTGCAAAGTTTTTACATTTCTCTTTATCTCTCCAAGAATTTGCAGAAGTCGGCATCGCAAAAAGTGTGCATTGGCAAGGCCTTAGTTCACACTGATACAGAATTCTGATGCTATTAAGGTTATTATTGATATTACTAAGTATTTTAACATTTACGATTTTTCGTTAAAGTTTCCGAAGAATACGTAATAATAGTAAAAATATGAACCTTGGTGTAGGTAATTATGAAACATTGTAACTAAGATTTCGTTCACTTACTACTACTTACGTGTTAAAGCGATAATAATCTTATATCCCTTTTATTTGAATCCTCTTTCCACTGGTAAAAGTTTTATAAAAATCAGTACAGCCGTTTAGGAAATGAAATGATATACCTATGCGGTTATTTTTGTGCTCATTGTTATTGTCTACTTAATCATAGGTATAGGGATTCAATATAGGGTAGTATACTAATTTTAAATCACTCTTGAAATTTACTTCTAAGTAGGTATAATAAAATATAGTAGATAAATAATTTATTGGCGACAAATATCACCTAATGATAAAATAATAATATTTCTTATAAAGAAATACACTTCAACCATATCGAGTGAGGTGATAAAATTTTAAATTTTATAGTGCAACAACTTTTCAACAGTCTTTAAAAGAAAATAAAAAGTTTTTAGCACGTCTTTAATAACATGTTGGTTTTATTAACGGCGAAGAGGAATATGAAGGAAGAGGTTATGAATTGATTAACCAATTACAACGTAACCGGTTGCTTCTGTGTGCCTATATAAAGTAAAACATATGTATGTACGTTTGTTATGTTTGTACTTTATTAATGCTATCAATGTAATGAGAATCGCGCCGTTTTTTACTTATAAATGAACAGATCTAAATTGTAAAATTGTCATATTATATATATATTTATGATGAGTAGGTACAAACAGATATCTCTCATTATAAAAGGTTATTACCATAACTGAGAGATATCTCTCTGAAAAACCATGTGTTAAATTATTAGCTTTACAAATTGTCTAAGATTTTATTTAGAATTTTAAAATAAATACATAACACGTAACTTAATATTTTTAATGTCTTATAAACCCACTAACCATCGCTCCTATCTTCCTTATGAATGAGAACAGTAATACGTTTATCGTTCACTGAGCCGGCGACAGCAGACTCGCAGAGGTTTTTATTCAACACGTACATAGGTACTACTTATAAATGCAAAGTAACTGAAATCTTAATTACAACTCTTTCTAAAGACCATTAGCTATTCTGACTGAAAATAGAATAGAATGTAATTAGGGAAATTGGCTTTATCGTTTTCGAATATAGCATTAAAAAATATTTAGAACTAAATAATTTAAATTAATAATTATCTACAGTTGCTTATTTTTGTCCACCAAATATTTACGTAGGTATAGCTATTTTAATGTTGGAATATAAGAATAAATCATATTTTTATTTCGTTATTAGAAATTAGTATTAGGCACATCACAAGCGAAGTCGCACGCGAGCACTTATACTCGCAATATGTACCTATTGGAATTCAACAATACATTGAGAGTGTAATACAAAGAAAAGCATATAATACAAAAGTTTAAAACAGCGATAATAAGCGATTGTTACTTAAGTATTTTTCGAAATGTTGTTAATTTTAAACTCAATACCACAAACATTCACTTATCTATGCTTATTGCAATGCTAATTGTGGCAGAACAATATCCTTTTGTTACAAGAAAGACCCACTTTTAGTTCGCATATACTAAATTACTCTCACCGACAACATTCAAGAACAATAGGGCGAAAACACTTTAATATAATATGTACACCACAAACATACTGATTTAAATTTTATTATAGAACAATTTATTCTCCAAATTTTCTCAGTTTTATTTAATAGTTTAATATTAACAATATATTTTGTTACAACTCTATTGATTTAATACTTGCTCTACCTATGGCAATGTAGAGTTTTGATCCTTTAATGACCTATGTAATACAGTTTTATATATAGAGGCATAAAAAATGAATGGATAAAGAAAAAAATAAACTACGTCTATGTAAATATTAAAAAAAAGGATTTGAGCCAACAGGTACTTAATAATTATTACCTACCATACGTTTCTAATAATTTTGCAGAATGACTTCCTAAATATTGGCTGTACCTACCTAAGTTAAAAGATTTAAGCACGTAAGATTGTTAAATGGCATAAGCGATAATGCCATGAAGCGGCGTTATGAATTGTTATTGATTAAATAATAAGATCAAAGTTTTTATTATTTTGTTCATTTACTATTCATGTGTTCAAAACATGCGAATTAAATAATATTTGGTTAAACCCATAATATTTAATAATATTTTTTCTTTTTTTTTTATTGTAATACGTGAACGTGAATGCAATGCTCTTAAGGCATTATTTAATAAAAATATTAATATTTATTTGTAAGTAATACTCTATATTATATTTAAGTATATAACTAGTTTATGTAAAGTGAGTAAATAAATTATATAAATTGTAGATATTTTTATAGTATTATGCAATTATTTTTAATTAGGTAGGTATATAAATAAGTAAATAAATAAAATTTAGATAAGCTTATTAAATTACCTGTTATATTAATTTTAAACTACGTTTTCAAAATATTGTTAAATATTTTTTTAGGAACTGATTGAAATAAATCTAATTTTCGTTTATAACTTAACTTTTATATCACATTTAAAAATAAAATTTTCAACTAAAAAGTAACTCGATCTAAACTTTTTAATATATTAAATATAATATCTATATAATACCATATCCAAGTTCAGAAAAATTTATGGATCTTTGGCATCTCATGAGGGGCGAAACAATGTTATATCGTATCTCCGAACAGCTGAGCTCCTTAGCTACTTAACCGGGGCATTTAGAACCTTGTGCTGCTACAATTAGAGTCGAAAATTCTATGTTTATACTCGTCAATAAATACAGAACCTTCAATAGTTATCTTAAGTATTTAAATTGACTCCCGATCTTCTTATTATTTACACCTAAAACAAATTATTGCCTCTTAACGCACGTTCTACTAAGAATATAAAATATATTTTTTTTATAGAAATTGTCTAACTACTTGGTTTCCATATACCTACCTACCTACCTACTAGTTAGATGAAAAAAATAAATGTAATATGACGATAATAAGCAAGTAGAGAATAATTGCACTAATTGACTAAACAATAATATAATTGCTGCTAAAGTAACAAGCAAAACGGAGTGGAAAGTTTACGAAAAGTGTGTGTGGGAGTAAAGGGGGCGGCAGAAGTTTGTCGAAGAAGAGGAAAGTGGAGAAGCATTAGTAAGTTGGGGTGTATAGATCAGGCTAATGTATATTGGCTTAGCTGAGGTATTGGCTGCACTCACCCGTTCCTCCTCGCGGATCATTTCAGCAATGCCTGGGCGGATGTCCACGTCGTCCGGGTGCAGGGCCGGCGGCGCGGGCACATCGGGCTGCAGCAGGTCAGCGGGCGGGCCCGCGGGCGACACGCGCTCGCTGCCCGGGCTGCGTTCCGCCGACCGTCGACGCGCCTTAGCCACCGTACCACCTGCTTCGCTCTCACGACTGCCTGGTCTCTTACCAGCCCGAGCCTCCAAACCACCCCCGGCTCTCAACACCGCGTGCTCCCCGCTCACGTCCGTCAACCCTCTGATCTTCAACGTCTCCGCAACCTTAAGCAGCGCCGTGATCTGGTCCTGCGACACATTGATCTCCCCGCGGTACATGAAATCCACTACCGCCTTCAAATCGCAGTACTTTATGTCGCGCATTATTATTATCGGGTGCCGGCAGGGGTTGTCCATGAACAGGGTTTGGAAGTAGGGGCTGCACGCGGACAGCACCACTTTGTGCGCCTTCAGGCTTTGACCCTCGCACGCCAGCGTCACGTCCACGAAAGATTCGGTCTGGAGCAGTTGATCGAAGCAGGTGGCAAGATTGGTCTGGTAGTTGTTCCATCGTAAGCAAAATTGCTGGGGGGAGCCATCGGCAGCGTCCCGGCTGTCCATGGCCGCGGGTTCCTCCTCGGCCGGCATCGCTCTAGCGGCGGCGCGCTCGCATCTGCAACGTAGCGCGAGAGGAATGAAGCGCACAACACATGCACCGCGGGCGACGACTCGCGAAGCACTGAGCGGCATCGTCGGGCGCGGGGCGGCGCGGGGCGCGGTGGGGCGCGGGGGGCGGGGCAGAGGGCGGTGCGAGGTGCAAGCGAATGGCCGCCGCGCGCCGCCCCTCGCCACGCCCCGTCCCCCGCGCTTCGCCCCGCATCGACCGCGGCGCCCGCGCACGCCCGCGCTCAGTACGCCTACTACAATACTATGTCCAACTTGCTAGCTTTTCTATATAGTATATTATGCCTTTTTTACTATTGCTTTTATTTTACACATTTTTTTATTTACGAAAATTGCAATGATGGCACAAAATGTATACATAGCAGAATAGAATTTCTACAGTCTGAGAAGCACGGCGTGAAATTCTTATTACTTATACCTTGATTTTTCAATAACAATTAAAAATCACAATAACATGATACACTATTATAATATTTACTTTGCAATGTTTTAACAAAATACTCTTTGGACATTAAGGAACTGTCAAAAAGAAGGAACTTTATCTCTTTAACTGTTAGGCTATCGAGAATTGTTGTTTTACGTTGACAAATAGGTACATACCTACCTATGTACCTATAAATATTCTGTTAACATTAAAAATTATGTTAAATCATAAATTAACCAAATAATAATCGTCTTCAAATTGAAACTTTTTAGAAAAAAAAATACTAATGAAATTAATCAAATAGCATATAAATAAGAAAAATAAAAACGAAACTTGTTTCAACATTCTACTACAAAACTGATATGGTAACGTGTAGGTAGGTACTTATTACGTTGCCTTAGATACACCATACGTAAACCTGTTCTATAACCAACAGTTATAATTGAGACTTCGAAACTCATCATCATATTTTTTATATAGGTATCTACCTTTTTAATTAATCTATCATACCAATACGGAACGTATAGTACACATACGTAGGTATATTTTTATTTTTAATGCGAAAGTGTGCTTGTTAATTGTTTCCATAAAGTTAGTTTATGGCACTGACAGTGTTGGCAGTAGTTTATGGTCATCTGTGTTGTATATAGGTATTTATTATATACTTCAAGTGGCTTTCATGATATTGCATACTCCAATAGTAATTGCAACAATAGGTAAATAAATATTATTAAAGAAATGAAAGATCTGAAGCGCAACTAATAGGTACCTATAGGTTGAGCAGAGCAAAAGAAGTTAGAAGGTTATAACCTTCTATAATAATTCTCAAAATATATCTAGGTACCTATAGCTATAGGTAGGTAAATAGGCAAAGATAAAATAGTTCAGTACCTTTTCTCCTCTATTTGATCACCGATTTTCTTTTTTTTGTTTAGTAGCTTATACTTACTTATTGACGAACTTTAGTGTTATCAAAAAAAAATTTTTTTTTTTATAGATAGGTAGATAAATTGATATTATCAATTTATATAATTTTTTTTTTAAATTAGTTTGTTTTTAAATTCTGTCTATAGATAGGTAGGTACATATAATTAATTGTAACTAAGCCGAATCTGTACATTAAATATTTTTTGGAAAATCTTATTGAAATAAACACTGTTATCGATACAGGGGCCGAATCTATAGTTTTTAGAATTCTTGTCTGTTGGTCTATCTGTTTGTCTGTTACCGCATCACAGAAAAACCACTGGAGGGATTTTGATTTTGATGAAATTTGGTATGGTGATAGCTGATTATACGGGTCAACATATAGGATTATTTTTACCGAGGGAAAATGTATCATTTCTGATTAAAAAATATAAAAACTTCAGTGTAAGAGTATACTAATATGTAAAACCCAAGAATTTGGTTTTTGGTCATATGAACGCGGGCGGAGCCGCGGGTAATGCTAGTTCATATATATTTCCCTAAATTTTCATTTATAATTATGACACATTAAAAACCTATACCTACGTAAAATGAAATAATTGTCTTGTATTCAGAATTTAAAATTTAATTTTCTTTCACTAACATAGATCTACTTCACCCCTGATTGCTAGAGGCCATTTTTATTCAAATAAAGATGAGTTTTCAGTGAGAAATCAGAAGCATAATATATTTAATTGAAGTCGTTAGAGCCTAAATAAAGTAAAGGCGTACCTTTATTCGTAAGTAGGTATACCAAACATGCAGATGACTCTACAATAATACAAATTAATAAAGAAGTTAACTTTGCGACTCGAAATGAAATTTCATTAGGTAAGTAGGTATACCTAGTGTATTCGACTAAATACATGTAACACAACCTACCTATTTATAGGTATTTCTCATAAAAAAGATTTTAGTATATATTTTGAAAGATGAATATACCTATATAGTTACGTTTTATACAAAAGCTTTTTTATAATACCTCATTTAGATATTGCTCAAAATCTTACACTAAAAAAAAATTCGCGTTCATGGCACCTTTCCCATACCCATATTAAATTCGATGAATGATTACGAATGATTAAAAAATGTTCCTAGGATTTTTATTTGTTTATTTTTATTATTTGTTGTTATTTCGCCAATAGAAATACATACATACTCTGTGGAAATTTCAACTCTCTACCTATTATGCTTCATAAGATACAGCCCTCTAACAGACAGACGGACAGTCAACGGAGGCTTAATAATAGGATTCCGTTGGCACCTGTCGGGTACGGAACCCTAAAAGGTTTCTCAAACCTATAAGTTAACTATTATAATCCTTACAATTAAAGCTGACACTGAAATAAATGAGTAATACCTACCTACTATAATACAAGCGGAGCGAGGGAGAGACGCTAATTTTAAGAGAGAGACTCAGTAGCTGTAAACCATTTGAAATGTAGGCAACCAAAAATAAAAATAAATCCGCGAAAATATCCGAAAAGATACTTTTATTTATTAATAATTTAAAAATACCTCAAAAGTTATATTTAATCAAGTTTTTACATAGTTTTATTAAAAAATGACAGTACCTATTCGCCAAATGCACTACATTGGTTTCTTAATGGTTAGTAAAAAAATATAAATGTAGAGTCTGTTAATACAACTGTCCTCCTAAAATCTTCGAATACATTTTTAATGCCTAACTAGTTCACTAGTTATTTAATCATAAATATTTATTGCACTTTCTACTTCATAATAAACATAGTAAAAGCTCTACCGATGTCTATATCCTTTTATAATAACATGAAAGCCACAGCTAAACAAATATATAGCTTTTTTGTAGATAATTCAAATCATTGAACCCATTAAGGCTTTATAAAGACGTTGATTAACCTACCTGCATCTACGATCAAGCTTTGATCGGCGTTCCTTGAAGTTATAAAAATTGCGTTATTTTCAAAAAAAGACTTACCTACTTACTACCTATATGTATGCTACCTTACCTATATAATATATACTACCTTATCTAAATACAACATTTAATCCAAATCGTTAGAGCCGTTACTGAGTTAGCTACATGAAATAAATTTATATATACAACAAAAGCTCATTTAATATTATAAGATACAATCGGTTGCAAATTGATTGGATGCAATAAGGATTAATAGAAATTTAAGTTATAGCTTTCCACAAAATCAATTATTTAGTTCAGTTAGATACAAGTATTTACCTACTTCAACTACAATGGATGGAAAAGATTTTCATTCCACGAAAAAGTTTTCGAAGTAAAATTTTCCTAAATTAGGCGCAGAAATATGAAAAGAAACAAACTGTTTGATATAAAAGTGAGCGATGAAACGCGTTTGAATATCTAACGAGGTAATGCACAATTTTTACAATAGTTAATACATATATGTATGAAATGTACCTATTCCCTTCCATATTAGCATTTAGAAAAGCTTACGTATCGAGAGAGGAACGATTTTGTTATGTAATATTTGCAAATTTAATATAAATTTCTATTGCATTAATAAAATACGATATTATAAAGTTTCTAAGTTTTGTTTTGATTTCGACGCGTAAGTTGAGAAAGAGTCTTGGAAATGTAAATATCGGAAATAACTCTTGAATCCACTTTGCCAGCTTTTCTATAAAAAGCTGAGAAAAATTACACTTCATTTTTAAACTTTCATTTTATTAATATGTACCTACATAAAATCTTATTTTCATTCTATTATATTTATTTTAAGACAAGCGACTCACCCTCGCTTCGCTCGGGTTCGTCCCTACCTTGATTCCCCATGCAAACTTTCATCCCCATTTTCACCTCTTTAAGGGATGATTTCCAGGATAAAAAGTATCCTATATCCTTCCCAGGGTCTCAAACAATCTTCTCGTCAAATTTCATCTAAATCGGTTCAGTAGATCCAGAGATTACCCACTACAACGTTACAAACTCACAATCTCAAAAACTCACAAACTTACCTCTTTATAATATTAGTATAGATAAAACATGTTATAAATTCTAATTACCTATATACCTATTCAAAGCTAGACTGGATTACTGACTAAGCATTTTCTAATAGTGTAATGATAATATGCCAGACCAACAGTATATGAGATTTGCAGAATTAATTTAATAATTATAATATTTATATTAATTTAATAATTATATCTATCTATCTTAATATAGGTATATAATTCTTCTGTACGTGCTACGGCTAGACCAATTTGGATACAATTCTGTGTGTATATTTCAATGGGCTCCTGGATGATTTGGAAACACCTTTGAACCCCGTAGGTGGCGCTGCAGTCGTTGTGCCACTGATCATCTCCTAAACGGCAGGGACGATTTTAGTGATATTTTTTGTGTATGTTCGAGTGGGTCCCTGCAAGGTTTGAATTCACAAATGGACGTGGTAGGTACCGCCGCAGTCAGTGTGTCACTAAATTTTCATAAAAGACTCCGATTTTCCGAACAATAAACAAGTTCAAATTATTGATTAAATAAAATAAAAATCGATGTGTGTATGTATGTTTCCTATGGACTCCAAAACAGCTGGGGTGATTTTGAAGAAACTTTCAGATAATCCTTAGATTAACCCAGCGGATGATCCTGTGACTTTTGTTAGCGATCGGAAGTTTGGACGCGGGCGAAGCCGCGGGTACTACTAGTCTTCTACATAAATAAAAATCAATTGTCAAATGTATGTAAGCGCATAGTTTGTAATTGTTAGGACAAGGTCTATATGAAGTATTTTTTTAAAACGTTTGGAAAAATCAATTTGGGTTAAAAAATCTCCACAAAAAAGTATTGACAGACTGACGTTCACTTGTACAGCTTCTTACATTTTTTTATCTATTATATCCGAAAAAAAATTATTGTTTCGGTTGTTTTGTGAAAAAAGTAGTAGGTACCTGAGTAAAAAAGTTGGAGAAAGTTATATTATACCTGCTATTTTTAAAAATACCAACAACTCCAACTATTAAACTTGCAGTCCAACTATTAAATGATAAGCTGTTATTTTGTGAAAACAATATTAACAATATTTAATAAATAAATTGTCAATTTTGCCAAATGAAAATGATTTTATTTACTATATAATATTGATATTGATTTTTATTGATTACGTTTTAACGTTTAGTCTAGATTTCTCAGAGATGAGATATTTTCCTGCAGTAAAAAGTATCCTATATGTTGATCCTGATAACCAGCTATCATCATACCAAATTTCATCAAAATCTGTCCAGTAGTTTTCTCGTGATGTGGTCACAGGCAGACAGACAGACAGACAGACAAAAATTCTAAAAACTATAGATTCGGCCTCTGTATCTATAATAATGTCTATTTCAATAAGATTTTCTAAAAAATATTTAATGTACAGATTTGACTTAGTTAGAATTTTATTATATGTATAGATAAATTTAAATGCAAATATTGAAAAATCGGAAGAAAAAAACCTTATTGTTTTAAAATATAAATTGTACACGAAAAAGGATGTTTACTATTCCTTAATAGTGTGTTTGTCTTAAGTAATGACTTATTTAGGCATGGATCATGGTCAGGGACAATTCACAGTGTGAATGTGGCCTTGACGAAAGTACATACTCCCTCTCATATTTTTTAGGTGCCATAGACATTTTTTTACACATCGGGTCTTTAAAAATAACATAAATGTTAGTCTGTTAGTCTGATAGCTAAGAAGCCCATATTAGCGGAGTTACATGATTCAAAAGTCGTAAATATTGTATGCGAGTAATATCATTGTACTCTTTTCTTCTAAGATTGGAAAGAATAGAAAATATGCAAAAATTGAAATAGTGGACCTGGCTAAACATACTTTAAACAAAAATCAATTTACAAAATATACGTTTAACATTTGAAACACTGGATAATTTGAGTTACTATATTTATAAGAAATAATGATACGAACTTATTTTTGAAAATAATAAAGCACCTACGTATTTCGAAAACGTAAAGAAATAATTTAATGTGTAAATATTTTGTTAGTAATAACAACGTAATATTCAATGCTAAAGTCGAATCTTACATTTGAAAATCATTACGGCCATTAAATTTTATTAGTTATAACATAAAGCCAAGAAGTTTTTTTTTTGTAGCTAGCTCGCCCAACGCTCGTTTTCAAAAGCTACTATAAAGACCCATTTCCACGTACGGAAATTTTTATCGGAATAAAGTCACTTAATACTAAATAAACATACAATAGTCGGTACAATCTCGTTTGTTTTGAAACAAACGTCAAAAATATATTGCCAGAAGGGCAGACAAAGCTGTAGTGAAGGAGCGTGGTTGTAACATAAAATAGTTCTGCGAAACCAGTTGTTGGCACAGCGCGTATAAAATATACAGAGTGGCCCTCGGCGCGCAGTAAACAAATACCTAGTAACAGTAGCCTACGAGCCGATAGATATGCCAAACATTTATGACGATTGATGTCGACGTCCCTTGATCGTTTCAAATCATTGCAATGGACTTATTTGTTATTCCGCACTATTATCCCTCATATAAGCGGGGCTTAAAAATTAAATTTCAGTTAAATTCATTAATAAGAACTTTTATATATCTATGTTAAATAGAATAGGTACAGAATAATTTATAAATAAGTTATCTTCCTTATATTTTACCTAAACGTTTGGTCATTTTTTGTTTACAACGAGGAAGAAACATGTAGTTAATACTTAATATATTGATCGGTACATTAATATAACACTAGCCAATCTCAACTATTATAATATTTGAATTCTATCACGATAATCATCGGATACCCATTAGATATGAACTACTGTATAAATATAATTATTAAGTGAATATATACAAAAATATATAAATAAAACATCTGTAATATAACAATAAATTTAAAAAAAAAACAATTCAATTTTATTTTTTGTAGATTTATGGTATGGATAGATCTTGAATTCATTCTTGACAACTTGTATTAGGGGTTGTCTTAGGACTGTTGTTTTGACATTATTGATAATTTTCCTTAATATTTTTGATTTCTAAGAGGGCGGTAGCCCCCGGACTTTTACGAACGAAATATATTTTATTTATATGCAAAAATTCAAACGCGCGTGTAGAAGTCTATATGAATAAAATATAACAAGATTTAAGAATACAGTATCCACTGTAAGAAACTATGTGAAATATTCAATTAATATTTTATTTTATTTTAAACAATTGAGCAGGACATTTATGAAAAAGTTTTTGCATCGTAGATGACTATAGTTTTTCATCCTGTCTATTTATTGCTAGGTCTGAAGTCATAGGATTAGAAAAATTTACTTTATAAGTACAAGCGTTATAACAGTATTAAGTTAAACAAATATTTGGTATAATCAAACTCTAGAATAGACCACCAGCTGCGGTTGTTATAAGGTAACATAGCGGTCACATTTTAAAGATGTTTTAAGCTACGAATTATAAATTAAAAACAGATTTATGATACCTATAACATAAAAATATCTACCTATATAAAATTGAGTTGCTAATATGAAATTTTGAACAATTCTATTAAATAATGAACAAACAAACATACAGAAACAAGAATGTAATGGTAATACTTACTATTTGTATATTTTATGTACAATGTACATTGTACGTACATGCCTTCCTCAGTCTAATAAGGCACGAACTATCTGATATGACTAGCGCGCCTTAATTGTGCGTTAATAGAACGTTCTACTTACATCAGAAACTCTAGCAGAATGTGACAATATTTTGACAATAATATTATTTACAAGACAAGTAAAAATACATTAAAAGTAACAAATATACGTAACTAACAGAACCCGCGTTTTCGCTCTCGCTAAAACTACAATAAAATCTCTAAAAAGGTAGTTCCATACAAACTTTCATCCCCTATTTTACTCTCTTATAGGATGAATTTCGAAAAATGCTAGAAAAAGTATTTATTTAATTTTATTGAAGAGAATTAATACCAAGTTTCAAGTAAATTTGATAATTAATATTTTTTTAATTGTATTATAACGTGTTTTTCCGTGGGAATTAGGAAACCTCCCGCGGTAAAAAGTAGTCTATATTACTTCTCCAGCCCTCCAACTATCTCCACACAAAAAATCACGCCAATCCGTCACTCCGTTTCGACGTGAAAGAAGGACAAATAAACAAATACACTTTCAAATTTATAATATTAAGTATGGATTATATACCTACATAATAAATGTACACTTTATTATTACTGTACTATTAATGATGTCCGCGTGGAATTTTGGCAAGAATGCTGCATTCACCAGTAAAGGCGAAAAAACGAGTTGTTATGTCTTTTAGGAAGTGATAAACACTTTGACTCTAAGAGCCAAATGAAATATTTTTTAAAAACAATGACTGAACGTATTATGTACACAATATAGACCCCAAAACAATAGTTATTAAAAAAAATTGTCTGTTAGTCTGTTTGTCTTTTTATCTATTTCTCTGTTAGTCTGTGTGTCTGTTTGTGTGTGGGCGTCCCACGCAATAAGTAATGAACCGATTTCAACGAAATTTAGTGAAGTGATAACTTATTACTCGAGTCAACATCTAGGATACCTTTTACTTCAAAAAAATCTTTCTTTCCCACGGATATACACAAAAACTGGTTTTATCGAGCCTCCTTAGAAACCCTCCGCTGCCTAAACCTTAAGAATGCCTAAACCATCAAAACAACGGACTAAATAATTGTAGGTCTTGAAAAAGCTTACAGAAAAATCTGCAATAGTATACATATGTCTATCTCCTAAGGTACACTCGTAATACCTATTCTTATCTATACCTACTACCTAAAATAAAACAAATTTAGTCAAATCAATGTGCGCATTTCATGCAAAAAGTACAGAAACGATTTTAACTAAATTTTGTGTATTGTGACTTATTACTCGGGTCAACATTTAGGATACCTTTTACTACGGGCAAATTTTTCATTTTCACGGGAAAACGCAATAACTGGTTCTAACAAATCATCCTTAGAAATTTATATGGCTAACGCTGGCTAAACCTTAAAAGATACATCAAAACAATGTGCTAGAAAATTGTAGGCCTTAAAAAGGTCTATAGAAAAGTCCGCAATAGTACTATATGTCTATCTCCTTAAGTACACTCGCTATAACTATTTTTTATACATATAATACATTCAAACTAAGCCGAATCTGTAAATTAAATATTTTTTGGAAAATCTTATTGAAATAGACATTATTATCCATACAGAGGCCGAATCTATAGTTTTTAGAATTTTTGTCTGTCTGTCCGTCTGTTACCGCATCACGGAAAAACCACTGGACGGATTTTGATGAAATTTGGTATGGTGATAGCTGGTTATCCGGGTCAACATATAGGATACTTTTTACCGCAGGAAAATATCTCATTTCAGAGAAAAAACACAAAAACTGCAATGTAAGAGTATACTAATCTGAACGCGGGCGGGGCCGCGGGCAATGCTAGTTATTATATAATATTTCTGTTTTGTTATACTTTGTCTATCTATACTAATATTATAAAGAGGTAAAGTTTGTGAGGTTTTAGAAAGCGAGTGCGAGTCGCTAGTTAATTATTAAATGTACATTTGTTTGTTAGAAAATTTAAATATTTCTTGCCACTATTCTACGCGGACATGACTTGTACATACAGTAATAATTAAGTGCACAGTCATTTTGTATAGTATACAATTAAGCATATTTGTAATTTACTTTATTGTAAATATTCTTTTAATAAATATGTATATAATTTAAAAAGAAATAAGTACATATATAGTTTCACCATTGTAAATATTATGCTCTCGTAAATAAATGTTTCTACATGGCATGTACGAGTTCATTATACTCGTACATATATGAGATATTTGTTCATACTGAGTTCGCGGCTTATAAGTTCTACGAGGCCGCACGCAACTATTTATTAAAAGCAGTACTTATTTAAGAAACTTTTAATCTTTATGTATAACGACGTTTTTTTTTAAAGAATGCATTAGCAAAACATGCACAACTCATGTGGTAATTTGCAGAAATAAGACGAAAATGTCTGTCCATTTTTTAATTTTAATTTTTTTTTAATATTTTTCACTCACATGGTTAGATCTAATCGCCATCTCCATATCCAGTAGCCATTTCGAAAGTAAAGAGTAATGAAATGAATGAAGTTACAAAACGGTATCAAAACCAATAAACCCTCCTATTTGTAAAGGTTAATATAAACCAAGACAACATGTCTATATTAATATATATATATATATATATATATATATATATATATATATATATATATATATATATATATATATATATATATATATATATATAAAAGTTCTCATTCCTTCAAGAATCGAATCGGGCGCCTCTGACATAACAAACTGTTCTATGTCGACGTCGTTATGTGAAGGTAGGTCGTCTCAGCCCAAACACGTCCACTGCTGTACATAGGCCTCCCCTAAAGATTTCCACGACAACCGGTCTTGCGCCATCTGCACCCAGTGGACTCCAGCGACTTTGACCAAGTCGTCGGCCCACCTTGTGGGAGGTCTGCCCACGCTTCGCCTTCCGGTACGTGGTAGGACTACGGAAGGTACATACTAATACGTGAAGCAGAAACTGTTCCCCTTTTTTACGAAAATTACGCGGACGGACTAGTATGAAATTTCCCACACTTATAGTGTATATAGAGAAGGAGTGCAGAATGTTAATATTTTTTTTAAATCAAGAAAAAAAACGTTACACACTCTACCATGTATGTGACACACACACGCATACATATATACTCTTTTGTTTATTGTTAAAGTCTGTACCTAGTCAAATTGAGAATAGATTAATATTATTTATAATTTGTTTCAATATTCTTTTGGATTTTATAGGTAATTTTATATTTATCTATACATATAATAAAATTCTAACTAAGTCAAATCTGTACATTAAATATTTTTTGGGAAATCTAATTGAAATAAACATTATTATCGATACAGAGTCCGAATCTATAGTTTTTACAATATTTGTCTGTCTGTCTGTCTGTCTGTCTGTCTGTCTGTCTGTTACCGCATCACGAGAAAACCACTGGACAGATTTTGATGAAATTTGGTATGATGATAGATGGTTATCCGGGTCAACATATAGGCTACTTTTTACCGCGGGAAAATATCTCATTTCTGAGAAAAAATACAAAAACACAAAGACTGCATTGTAAGAGTATACTAATATGTAAAACCTAAGAATTAGGTTTGTGGTCATCTGAACGCAGGCGGAACCGCGGGCAATGCTAGTTATTTATATAACTTTGAAAAAAAAATCTCAATGTCAATCAAACTTAATGAAATATGGTTGATTTTCAACCACAAGGCAATCACTAATCACTAGTATCTATAGGTAAATGTACAAAATCGCATCCTTAGTAATAAACATAAAAAAAATCTATCTTTCATATAGCAGTGGAATGACTTGACTTTATGCAGTTTTAGTTTATGGGCCGAAGAGTTATATAAGCTACTTATAATCCCCACGTCCTTTTTTATGAGTATTATAGGAAAATATACGAGGCTATTACCTACTACGTGACCTTTACAGGATTTTCTTACATAAACCTATTTCACTTGAAAAGCCAAGCTAGAAACTTAATATTAATTTAAACTTAATCAATAAATGAGTGGAAAACTGAACAGATGAAGCCATTTGTAAAATTGTATACAAATTACATAAAACGACTTTTCTAAATCACTTTTTTACATTCAATATAAACTTCAAGTGAAATTTCAAAGTTAATCAAATAACAAAATACTGTGGCTGGCTTCTTTGGTTTGACTTTGAAAATAAACAACATTTCGTGCATTTGATTGTAGAAAACTGACCAGAACAAGACAAAGGTAAAGTGCACTAATTATTTATGCTGCCATTTTTTGTAAAGAAAATATTATACAATCATCAGTAGGTATTCAGCCTTTTTTGACGTCCCTCTGCTAGGCACGGGCCTCCCTTCAATACGAGGGGGATTAAGTCATAGTCCACCACGCTGGCCAAGTGCGGGTTGGCGGACTACACAAGTCTTTCGAAAGTTTGTTAGGTTATCTCAGACATACATGTTTTCCTTAACTGTAAGACAAGGGTAATCATGTTGAATATGATTCGCACATGAAAATATCTGAGGTGCTAGACCCGGGATTTGAACCCACTTCACGCAGTTACCCAAGCGAGCGCTTCGTCACTCATCAGTGCAGAAAATGTATTACGATCATTATTAATCAAAGAGAACAGTGCCAAGCGTTGCGAACTTTGCATACCTTTTTCGCTACTTCCTTTTACATCATTCTCTTCGGACACTCATTGGGCGGATTGCAGACTTTTTACCTGATCTTCTTTTAGTACAATAGAGATGAAACGAGTGAGTACAATAAAATATTTTACTAAGATTGTTATGAACAGACATTTAAACGTTTAGCATTCTTATATATCACTAGCATTGCCCGCGGCTCCGCTCTCGTTCAGATGACCAAAAACGAAATTGTTAGGTTTTACATATTAGGATACTCTTATATTGCAGTTTTTGTATCTTTTTTCAGAAATGAGACAATTTCCTGCGGTAAAAAGTATCCTATACCTATGTTGACCCGGATGACCAGCTATCACCATACCGAATTTCATCAAAATCCCTCCAGTTGTTTTTCTATGATGCGGTAACAGACAGACAGACAAAAATTCTAAAAACTATAGATTCGGCCTCTGTATCGATGATAATATCTATTTCAATAGGATTTCCCAAAAAATATTTAATGTACAGATTCGGCTTAGTTACAATTTTATTATATGTATAGACTAGTATCTCCAAAGACAGACTCAAATGTTATTACTACTATTTTACAATTACATTCCACATAAAAACGTTGAGGGGAATCATAAACACGGCTGTTCTAAATCTAACACACCGCATAAAATGTCCATCCGGTATTTTTTCATTATTTTACATCTCCCATAAAAGTATGTGGCGACAACTCGGTCACGCGAGGGTCATCAAATTAAATTGTAGCATAAAATGCTCTAAATCGTAACTTGTACTTCGCCACGTTATTAATTAAGTTATAAAAAAGTCATAGGTAAATTAGCATGTTTATGGGCGACGCTTCCGTTTGATTACTTTCTTTCAAGTAGCGCCATCTCTTGTCATAATTTGTGTACTTGGCAAAGTTTAATCAGAATGAGTGCAAGAAGTAAATATAAGTAGTCAGCAGGTTTAGTGAATGTTGATGGTCGTTTCTATGTAGCGTAATTGGTAGTTGCTTCTTCTACATTTACTTAGTATTTTATTGCAAGAAACTACGTCGCGGTGTCAATAAGAACAAATAAATACGTAGAGAATTACTTGTTTAATCTTTTATTCATACTATATATAAAAGTAACAAAGTATTACATATCTCTTTTATGCTAAGCACAACAGGCATTTTGATGGCTTTCTTGACTCTATTATAAAACAAGAGATACAATGCTCTTTGGAAAAGTCTATATATTAACTTAATGACCCGACTAGTAAACATAACAAATATACGGTATTCGCTACGACCCATTAATACCTTATAGGCTTATCGTATTTTTTGTATGATATGCAGATAAAATAAAAATGATGGTGAAAGTTTAGATTGCATGCGATACGTTTTGTAGTATTTGACATCTATGTGTAGGTACATACGAAATAAATATAACGGGGATGAAATAGAAGGATAATTTTCATTTTTTAGAATAATAATTAGTATCCGAAATTAAATTTTTCTTTTATGTTGCCATTTGTGAACACTGAACATATCTTTATTATCATCAGTACGTTTTACCAAGGGATTATAATCATCCATGTTTTGAAGAAAACTAAGATGATAATTTAAGTGAAGTTATTTTTATCTTGGTTGTTTTAGTCAAACAGGCATGCTGAATTTATTGAAACGAAACAAAGCTGAATTTATTTATCTTTACTATAAAAACCTTAAGCTTGCTCACTCAGTGTTTTCATACATAACCGAGGTCAAAATTTGATAGTAGTAGAGTTATTAGATATTCATGTGCGGACCATTATGGTCTACCTAAATAAAAATTAAATACTGCTATTTGGTAAGCGTATCATTTGAGAACAGCTCGATCGATTCTGACAGTTACTTTTTAAAACATTGATAATAGTTCAATTAGGTTTTAAGTTGAAAGTAGGGCTTTTCCCTACTTTGCCCCAAAATTGTAAAAATTGAGAAAAATTGTAATTTTTTTCTATTTTAGTATGATTTCAAAGGTCTGTTTGGTGTCTGTCAGGTAGTATTCATTAAAAATTAAAAAAAAGCCGAAAGTTCTCAACATTACACTATTTTGAAACCTACGTAAATCCAAAAGCAGTAATGACAAGTATTATAAAGCTCATGGAACTAATATTTGTCCAGTATATTTATAAAGAGACGTAATTACCCGTCGTCGTGTTTTCCAAGTATCGTTGAACACTTGAAAAGCGCCGCCAGGAAACAAATTCTCTTGTAGAGACTGTTAGGTACATTTGCATAACTTTTATGAAAGGCTTTAATTTTGTGTAAATCCATATTGCCATAATATAATGTCTGAAAGGGATTACTCAATTTATCCCTTAATTACCAATAGCGTAGAGTAATGCAACATGCACATTGAACATAAGCTTTAGTGGGCTTTTAGCATAGCTTTCTTCAATATTACAATTCTGTGTTCTTTTAAAATAGATATACATTGTAGTTTATACAAATAAAATGTATTTTGATATAAAAACCCCATAACGTAAAAATATCTAGTATATTTAAACGAGCAATTCTTGTATAATAATATATATATAATCTGAATTTCGGAAACGGCTCCAACGATTTTCATGGAATTTAGAATACACGGGGTTTCAGGGGCGATAAATCATTCTAAATTAGTTTTATGTCTGGAAAAACGCGTATTTTTGAGTTTTCATGCGGTTTTGTTTCGCAATATTCCACGCAAAATATGGTTGTTAATGCGCACGCTAGGACATAAGCATCGTGGTCAAGCGGCCAAAGCGCAAGTTTTACAACCCGAGTTGTCTGGGTTCGTATCCCGGTCGGATACAAAGTTTTTACTTTTGTTTTTTTTTGTATTTATTCAAATTTTTAGTTTGTTTTTTTAATGTTTTTTGGCCAAAAACTCCGAGTGAAGCTCGGTGGCCCAGATACTAAAAATATTAAAAGGAAATTCATATACATATCCAAATTTTAAAAACGAATGCGATGATACATAGAAAACGATATGCAGAGTTCATTGAAGTGTAGTTCACTTAAGATAGGAAATAATAAAGATTTCTTAAAAATGAACTTTTACGTACAATGTAAAGAAAAGCGCTTTAAAAAAGCAATTCACATTTAGAAAAAGAAGAAAGTAGTTCATTTCATTACATAGTACATGGTTTAATAATATGTAATTAGAGTAAAAGGTAAAAACTAGAAACGTTTAAACATTAAAAAAAATGTTTAAAAAACATTTTAAGTTATATGCTAAATTGGCCATAATTTTCTGTGAACGTGAGTCTGAATGGTGCTACGGTTAAATTCAGGTAGTATCTAAAGGCGAAATATTTTTAAAAATAAAGAGATATATCTCTATTTCTTTAACACCTCGCGATTAAATTCTAAGAAATTAATTGTTAACTGAGCCATCTGTGGCCCCGCGTGCTTTGAAAGGTTAAGACAAGGCCCGGCATACCTAGTATGTAATTTAAATAATCAATGTTCACGGCAAACTAAACACTTTTAATTGACTATGAATTAATTTACAATGTACTTTCTTAATCAGTATAAATATATCCCACCAAAAACATTTTAATGTAAAATATTGCCAAGACGAGACCATATAGCTCGCACTGTCAAAAAGTTATCAGATCTTAGTGTAGTGTAGATGTCAGTGTAGTGGTCTCTGTAGAGCCAAACTTCTAACTCTACACGCCGTAACTGTAGAAGCCCTAACTTCACAAACTCTGCCTTAGTCAAAATATGTGGCTTGGCCGTATTTTGATGAGATTTTACATTCATTCATTCATTTATGGGCTTGGCCTCTGTATCGATAATAATGTATATTTCAACAAGATTTTCCAAAAAATATTTGATATACAGATTCGACTTAGTTAAAATTTTATTATATGTATAGAATATGGATAAATTGTAAGTTTATACATAAATATAAATTGTTTTTACTGGATATTAATAGAGTGATTGTACCTATTTCATAGATCACTAGACTACTAAATTATTTCTACTGGTTACACGTCTAATAGATGATGAGGCATTTTAATTGTTGTCTATCGTAAATATTCTTTTTCAAGGACTTACTTTTCTCTTAATCTTTTCTTTATATATATAATTCTTCTGTGAGTGTGTATGTCACTGAACTTCTCTCAAACGACTGGACCGATTTTGATGAAATTTTTTGTGTGTGTTCAAGGGGATCTGGGAATGGTTTAGATTCATAATTTTGTCCAAAAAGTTTGAAATTTTCAAATTATATATATGTATATAATTCTTCTGTACGTGTGTTTGTTAATCTATTCCTCCTAAAAGACTGGACCAATTTGGATGAAATTTTGTGTGTATATTTCAATGGGCTCCTGGATGGTTTGAAAACACAAATGAACCCGGTAGGTTGTGCTGCAGTCGGTTTGCCACTAATCATCTAAACAGCAGGGGCGATTTTATTATATTTTTTGTGTATGTTCGAGTGGATCCCTGCAAGGTTTGAATACACAAATGGATTCGGTAGGTGGCGCTGCAGTCGGTGTGTCACTAAATTTTCATAAAAGACTCCATTTTCCGAGCAATAACTGAACTTAAATTCTTGATTAAATAAAATAAAAATTGATGTGTGTATGTACGTTTCCTATGGACCACAAAACAGCTGGAGCAATTTATATGAAATTTTCAGGTAATCTTTAGATTAGCCCAGCGCAACGGGTGATCCTGTGAATTTTGTAAGCGATCGGAAGTTTAGACGAGGTACTACTACTAGTAAATATATATAATATAATAATATTCTAATTTTCGACATTGTTAACAAAAAATATATGGGATCATTGCATTAGATTCAAAATGTCTAAAAAACAAACAAACATTACACTAGTACCTTATTGTAAGGAGAATACGTCATTTTCTAATCTTTATAATTACATGTTTTATAACAACGCTCGTGTTACTCGCTAAGTAAGCAAATTAATAGATATTGTTAGTTTTCAAGGCTTACTCTACCTAAATGAAATAGAGCCAACAGTGTTTATAAAAATAGACGAGATCGACTTGCATAAAGCATTTGTTCATTAGAACACAACTCATTTCATCATAGGATGGAAACAATTGTATTTTTAGCCAGATAACAAAAGTTCAGCCTTCAGATTAATATTTCTAAATATAATGCTTAATTAATTTAATATAAAATTGATAAAGGCCATTTCCAGTCTTCCAAAATGGTATCTAACGCTTTAAATTACTAAAATCGACATAGTTTGAAATTAAAAGTTAGTAGTTCTATTTGTTTAGTTTTAGGTTGTAATTTTATTACAGTATTGCCATAATCGTAATAACTCTTGCAATTGTCGTAGATAAGAAAGATTTGTATGAGACCAACTCTTTGTCGATCCCAGTAAGTAACACCTACATTAATTTAATCGGAGCATTTTTGTTTTTTAAATGACTTTTTACTATGATATTTAACCTTCAATGTTATAAAATGTACTGACTGTTTTACGATAAAATTCTTCACATCAAACGCGAGATTGAATTCTTTACTTTAATACTGGACACTGAGATAGGGTGGGGTGGAAGTGTTGGCGTATATTTAGTACCATAAAAGTGATAAATAAATAAATATGTTGGGACATTAACACACAGCACCATCTAGTTCCATGGTAAGCTACGAGGATTACGTCATAGGTATCAGATAGTAGATATAATACATATATATAACTTTAAATACATACATATTACAAATATAAACACCCATGACTGGAGTACAACATTCGTGCTCATCACAGAAATGAATGCCCCCAGCGGGACTCAAACCTGCGACCGCTGGCACAGCAAGTAGGATCACTACAAACTGCACCAAAAGTGTCGTCAAAAAAAACTATTTATATATGAAATTGAATTATAATATAAAATTTGTAAAATTTTGATAGCATATTCCTATATAATACATAAATGTAATAGTTATGCTAAGAAAGGTTTTTTTTTTAAATTTAACCAGCCAGAGAGATGAAAAGAGTAGAATTTGTATGAGAAAATATATTTCGGGTGCCATATTTAAAGAGTCAACACAGCGAAGCCTGAATGGCATTCTTAAAAAGTAAAACTTTTTTAAATTATTTTATATCTATACTAGCGGCTCACCCTCGCTTCACTCGGGTTTGTCACTAGGTACGGTTTAAATAGATATAAATAGTTATTAGCCAGCGTTAGCCATATATTTTTTTTTGTTAATAATATTAACAAACATTGACATTAATATTTATACGATTCTAACTTTACTCAATTGCCATCAATTTTTTGCCTTCCCGGAACCTCTCCACTAACACTTAAACTTGATATCATGGTATTAAAGTTCAAATTGACTTTTAAGTACTATTATGAATCTTTTGTATGGGAGTATAGAAAAGTGTTGCTTTTAGACTTTTTCAGGCAATTTTTTAAATTTTTCTCTCCGTAAGAACCATCCTCGTACTTCAAGGAATATTCTAAAAAAAGAATTAGCGAAATCGGTTCAGCTGCTCTCGAGATTAGCGCTTACCAACACATTCAGCGATTCATTTTTATATTATAAAAGATTAATATTATAAAGAGGTAAAGTTTGTGAGATTGTGAGTTTGTGAGGTTGTGAGTTTGTGACGTTGTAGGGGGTAATCTCTGGATCTACTGAACCAATTTAGATGAAATTTGGCCAGAAGATAGTTTAAGGTTTTGGGAAGGACATGGCATACTTTTTATTCTGAAAATCAGGCCTTAAAGGGGTGAAAATGGGGGTGAAAATTTGTATGGGGAATCAAGCTAGGGACGAACTCGAGTAAAGCGAGGGTGAGTCGCTAGTTATAAATACCAGCTCAAATTAAAAAGTACAAGTAAGTATTTTCTTTTAAATAATAAATATAATTATAAATTATAGAAAAATATTTTTTTTATATTTTTTTAATGATACATATTTTCTTATTATTAGAAATTTGAACCAAAAGTAAGTGTAACTACAGTAACAGTGCATAGAGCAGCAGTTCACTTTAGCTCGTCTACCAACGTTCAGTACGTTCTAATATATTTCCTCTGCAAGTCGGGCCACAAGCTAACCAGTCGCCCCACCTAGACTTTAACATTTCATTCCATAAAGCATTTTAATGGAAAATCGATGATATAATTCAATTACTGAGCGGCACGGGAGCCACAAATCCGTTTCTTTTCCTTTTAAAGACAAAACAATGTCGTTTTCTTGTCGGAAAATAAAAGGCAAACCGTAATCATATTTCAACGACTCATTTGCTAAATGGGTTAAGTGACTGTTTGCAAAGAGCTATACAGTAATGACAATTCGCAGTGCTTAAACAAATAGGTATTAAAAGTTTAACTTAGGTTTACATATAAATCAGAATAATCAAAATATGGCATAACTAGGTAATACTCTAACTATATATTCTCATTTTCAACCAAAACTCATTATTAATATTTAGGGAAGCTAATATGATGAGAGTAAAATATAGAGAAAAAATGGTTAATCTATATAAGTAATAACAAAATATCGGTCTACTACTAATATAATATAAAAAATCTATATAAAAGTAAAGTAACTTAGTAAATAAATGAAGATACCATATTTAAAGTTCAGTTCATTTCATAAAGGAAATTTAAAATTCATATGTATGTAAAATTGCTCTACTAAAGAATTTTTCTTGAGCACTTGTTTCAAAATTAATAATTGCGAGGAACACTTAACCGTTAAGGCCCGTTAGATTAACTGGCCCGCGCGAAGGGCGGAAAGCGCCATGCTTATACAACCACAGACGGTGTACGTTTCTCTTAAATTTCTGGCAATTTTATTATAGTGACATAATATTGTTTTTCTTTTGATTCCGTACCCGAAGTGTGCCAGCGTAACCCTATTACTAAACCTTCGCTGTCCGTCCGTCTGTCTGTCTGTCAGAGGGCTGTATCTTATGCATCATAAAAGCTAGTGTTAAAATTTTCATAGAGTATGTATTTCTATTACCACTGTAACAACAAATTCCTAATAAAAATAAAAAAAATGAATTTGTAACGTTCGTAATCGATCACCGAAGTTAATATACTACATGCATAGAGTAAAAGTCATCTTAATAAAAAGCGCATGTATAGGGAACCCTTAGTGTGCGAATTCAACTCACATTCGACCGATTTTTTTTATAATCAAATAGTGTTAAAATTAAATTATTATCCTAACTTAAAATGTTTCGATACTACGATGAAGGGAATAGAACAGAGTGATATTGAGTAATAATAACCTTACACTTTATTTTACATTCTGTAAGTCTTTATTATATTTTACTAAAAAAAAACATTTATTCCTACTCCACCATTCTTAATACATTTATTGATATACTAGCGACTCACCCTCGCTTCACTCGGATTCGTCCCTGGGTTGATCCCCCATACAAACGTTCATCAAATTTTCACCCGCTTAAGGAATGATTCCAGGAAAAAATTATCCTATATCTTTTCCTGATTCTCAAGCTATCTTCTTACAAAATTTTATCTAAATCGGTTCTGTAGATCCTGAAATTACCCCCTACAACATTACAAACTCAGAAACTTTACTTCTTTATAATATTAGTATAGATGAAATTTCAAGACAGTAAAAACTGTTTAAAAAAAATAAAAAACGACTTCCAGGCACTAAAATGTAAAACATAACTAAACTTGGGATTTCATTTAGAATAGATACCTAATCACATATTTTCGAAGTCGGTGCCAGCCGATGCAAAGCAAATCTAATATATTTCGATACGTAAAACACATATTTACCTATTAGATATCATATCTTAAAATATTGTCGGGTGATGAAATTTGGTATGATAGCTGGTCATCCGGGTCATATAGGTTCCTTTTTTACATTACTCTGAGAAATCTATGATAAGCGTTAAAACGTAACTAGAGACAAATCCGTGCGGAGAGAGGGTGAGTCGCCAGTTACTTTATAGAAATGTAAAATGGTAATTTTTTTTAGTTATGTCTCCAAGTTAAATAGTCCGCAGTTGGGCCACACCAGTAATTTCACTTTGCAGTGTGATGCAACGACAACACTGAACACGTTAATTAAAATCGGACTGCTATTAATATTAATAAATAATATTGGCACAAGTTTATATGTACCTATGTGTGCTTATGTGTTAGAATTTAGACCACGACGCTAAACGGCTGGACGGATTTCGATGGAATTTAGTATTTAGTACTACTACAGACTATAACCTGTAGTACTGTTCATGGTATAGGTATCGCTGGTGCTATGATAAGAGTCTATACAAATTGTCCACAATGTTACATAAAACCCTGTATTTTGAAGAATTTAATTATATTATTATTACATTTTTAAATTATCATAAATATTTACTGAATATGTGTTATTAAAGAGTATCTAAATAAATAATAAAAAGTAAAAAAGGGGATCCCAAGCAATTCGTTTCCAAACTTATTTTTGTTTTTGCTTTGTCTCTAAAACGCTATATCATACAAGGGTACCTAAACCTTATAAAGTGAGCTGTAAAGTATTATTTCTAGTACAAGTTAGACTTGCGATAAACATTTTTAGACAATTCAATATCAAGTCGTACCTATTCTATCAACCGGTTATAACAATTAACAAGTGAGTCCTAATAGCTTAATGCTATTAGGACCCACTTAATAAATGTAATTACCGAGAAGAAAGAAGGAATTTATACACAAGATAGTATAAAACGGTTACCTAGTTAATCTAATGGCTAGCCGCTAGCATGTAGGACTGCAGATCTAGATATACAACATTCTAATCCTGTTTCGGGTCTTTAAGGAAATTATTTGTAACAGCCTGGAGTTAAAGTTGCCGATATACCTACCTACCCCCATGTTTTAGAAAGCACGTAAAGCCGATGTCTGATATGTCACCGTGAGTTGACTTGTTGTCCCATCGGACATTTAGAGTGAAAGGAATAGAGACTTGTTTACCATATCTCCTGAGTAGCTAGTCTCAGTGAGATTGGCCGCTGTAGGCAAAATCTGTCCGGAGGACTTTATTATTGTGGAATGGACTGCTTTATTTTTTGCCTTTTACATACATAAACAATTTTAAAGAGCAAACAAAATTTACATCAAGCAACCACCAAGCGTTCTTATTTAATGCAATATTTTATCACTTATTGCATAACAGTAAGTATGAATTTTCCATGCTCGGGCATCTGATGATAAGCTTAACATGAGTGTTAATACCTATTGCAACCGAAATGTTTCAGCGGAACTTCGTCCGAATTATTTTACGTGAAAGCATTAAACGTTAAATGAAAAATGACATTTAAAAAAATAAAGTTCATTGTCATATTCCATAAACCAAAAACTGCAGTCTGCATTACTGTATAATAGTAATAGAAAAAAAGCGTCTAAAACCTAGTAAAACTATACTAGTTTTTAATCATTATTAATAGTGTAAGACTAATTTAATAATATTGTCTACCTAGGTTCCACTATTAATATTAAGCTTAACATAAATTTGCAAAAAAAATAACTATCATGTTCGCAGCATCAAGTCCAAAGTGCAAATGAAGTATAAAATATAAAAAATAACTGAATATTATACTTCTGATAAATAGGATTGGTATAATCATAATAATTGAATTAACTTTAGAATAACTTAAATTATTATAAAAGCTTATTATTTTAATTGCCCACTCTAAAGCTTTTCACACACCCACTCTACGTGCACTCTACTTTTGTTCTCTTTGTGACGGTTCGCGTTATTATTAAAAACAATAAATCGCTGAGCACCTACCAGTATTGCTTCGCTTTCACTTGCACCCCCTCTGCGTCGAAACTAATATTACTATAAAGCTATAGTATTTTAAGCAAGTGATGTTATAATAAAATTAATGAAAATATACAATTTTCATTAATGTAATTTTAAAATCACATATATATATATATATATATATATATATATATATATATATGTTTTGTCTAATTCTTGTTTATGTTTTAGTAATTTATCCTTAATAGCCAAATAATCAAAACTGTCAATTTCTTATTAATTTCTTATATATATATATATATATATATATATATATATATATATATATATATATATATTCACATTCTAGTGTACATACTATGAATAGCTAATAGTTACAGTCTTACCATAACTAAAGACAGAGCATGACCTTAAAGCTCAATATAGGTTAGCTATTTAAAAACTACAGATAGGCTATAAATAGGTAAAGTAGCAAAACAAAACAGTTCAGTACCTTTTTATTCTTTGTAAATCGATTTTAATTTTTTTTTTTGTTTGGTAGTTATTGACGAGCTTTAGTGTTATCAATATATGATTAAATATATTATTATAATCGAATTTCAATGATTGGGCAACTAGGATGTGTTAATATAGATATTAAACTGATATTAGTAACTGGAAACTAGGTATTTCTAATTAAGGCTGACTATAACTAATGACTCATAAGCATATAGAAAACCGATGGCTTATAGTAATTAATTCAAAATTATATTCTTATAATTATCTCTTAATCGTTGGTAGTTATGGCTCCATGAGATGCATGAAATTAAGATTTTAATGTAGAATTTTATATCCTAATTCGAAACGCTTCAACGTCAAGCAGAAAATACGTTATAATAATATTATTGACAGTTACATATAAATGAAATATTTGTTTATTTCTTTTTATAATAAAAAGATCTACAATTTTATTTATAATTTTATAATAAAAAGAGCAAATTTGATCCAATTGATTGAATAAAAAAAATTAAAGTGTATTAGACGAACAAATCGTTACATGTCTAAAAATACAGTAAAATTCAAATCGAAACTTCTTCCTTTTTTTCGAAATCGGTTAAAAAAGGAATTATATCAGGATTCCCCATTAGAAGTCAGATTATCCATTAGAAGTGTTTAAATTAAATACATAATTTAATATTAAATTTGATAAATAATTAAATATATTTCTTAGAAATCTTAATATTTTTTTAAATCTTTTTTCATATTGAAATTGTTAGTGCAATTATCTATCAATTACGGGAACTGATAATATTTCAGCAAAATTTACTTAAAACTTGACACGAATAATCTTGACAATTTCTTGTTAACCTATTCGAATATTAATTTAATAAGAAGTAAAGAGAAATAAAAAAATGGGTGCTTCATTAAGCACAATACAGCTGTGTGAAACCGCAAGCACAATTTACAAAAATATATTCATAAATTAAATTTAAAGCTATTTTTCTGAAGTCCTCTTCAAAACCAAAAGCAAATTATTTGTTTAAATTCCATATTTTAAAATAAACTGTAATTTATAAACTACAATTAAAATAAACTATAAAGCAATACTAAAATAATCAATATTAAAGTCATAAATGAACTAACAAATGTATCATTTTGTATCCAAATGTTGCTTACGAAGGCTTAGAAATAGATATTGATATATAACAAGTACTCTAAAGCATAGCAAAGTTTACGCTCACATTTAAAAGAGATTAAATCTATTGAGGGAAAGTTTCCTGTAACAAACGAAATATATAGTACAACTAGCAGTGCCCGTGACTCCGCCCGCGTTCAGATGACCAAAAAGCAAATTCTTAGGCTTTACATATTAGTAAACTCTTACAGGCAGTGGTAGCCCAGTGGTAACGCGCTCGCTTGGGACAACGAGTGAAGCGGGTTCAAATCCCGGGTCTCGCACCTCTGATATTTTCATGTGCGAATCATTTCTAACATGATTACCACTTGCCTTACGGTGAAGGAAAACATCGTGAGGAAACCTGCATGTGAAGTCCGCCAACCCGCACTTGGCCAGCGTGGTGGACTATGGCCTGAACCCCCTCGTATTGAAGGGAGGCCCGTGCCCAGCAGTGGGACGTTAAAAAGGGCTGAATACAAACTCTTACAATGCAGTTTTTGTATTTTTTCTCAGAAATGAGATATTTTACCATTGTAAAAAGTACTCTATATGTTGACCCGGATAACCAGCTACCATCATACCAAATTTCATCAAAATCCCTCCAGTGGTTTTTTCGTGATGCGGTAACAGACAGACAGACCAAACAGACAGACCAGACAGACAAAAATTCTAAAAACTATAGATTCGGCCTCTGCATCGATAATAATGCCTATTTCAATAAGATTTTCCAAAAAATATTTAATGTACAGATTCGGCTTAGTTACAATTTTATTTTTTGTATAGAAGGCATTAATACAACGATATATCAGTTACTACATGTGTGTTTATGAATTAATGGCACATCCTCTTGCTTTACTCGGGTTCCCTAGACGCCTAATAATATCCTGTGTTATTGAAGGTACATAGTGTACCCGAGTCCTTAATTTCATCCAAAACTGTACAGCCGATTTAGCGTGAAAGTGTTACAAACATACACATATATAAACTAAAATTATTAATGATGGAAGGAATAAAAGGGATTGTACCTATAGCTTGACTATAAAGTCCGGCCAGGATAAGGTATGAAGCGTGTATAAGCACGCTATATTCAGATATATATAATATTATACATATACTTATGTATCTATAACATTTAGTTAAAATAAAAAACAAAGTGGTGCGTACCAAACATTCGTGACACTTACAATTATCTTATTACAACTAATAAATCGCTATAAAGGACATTTCCTCATTCGACTTACAAGCATATACGTGCCGACGGACGTCATGTCGTGAGAATAAAATTAAAA
The DNA here is from genome assembly GCA_951806755.1 of Brenthis hecate. Taxonomy (NCBI): domain Eukaryota; kingdom Metazoa; phylum Arthropoda; class Insecta; order Lepidoptera; family Nymphalidae; genus Brenthis; species Brenthis hecate. Next base: position 10,483,460 of record OX638251.1, read on the forward strand.
AGTATTTATCGAGTATATTTAGTGGTCGCCCACGACTCTTCCCGTGAATATTCTTAGCAGTCTACAGCTTAAATCTATTGTGTAATGAATCTACACAGATAAATAAAATTAAAATGTCTGTTTGTAATGTTAAAATAACAGCTTTTTACTAAATGCATATAAAATTACGTACTTATAAAAAATACAATTTTTAAAATTTTTGCCTTTTTATTTGTCAGTTCGCGCTAATCTCCGAAACGGCTGGACTGATTTTTATGTAACTTCCACTGGCAGCCAGCTGATGTTATAAGAAATAGCTTAGGCTACTTTTATTTTAGAAAAATAATTAGGGTCACGTTCAAAAAAATTAAAACGAACCTAGGGATGACCCCGAGCGAATCGAAGGTAGGTGGTACCTTATATCCCTCGTCAATATTTTAGATACTTTTCATCCCGGAAAATTCCCGTGGGATAGTTAAAAAGCTATAGTAACTTATACAGTTTAGTACACAACAGCTTTTGCACCTAACGTAGTAAAATTTGGCATGGTGATACCTTATACAACCGGTCAAACAACAGGTTACTTTTCATCCCGGAAAAATGAACGGTTCCCGTCGGATAGATCCGTTTGTGCTTATCTAAAGGCGAACGTGAGTGAAGCGAGGGTGAGCCGCTAGGAAAGTTATATAGACTATCATGACCTACACATATCCTACTATTAGTAATAAAATTTACCAGAAGATGGCGCTACTTGTACGTAGGTACTATTATCTATCTAATATATTTAAACGAGTGATCTTGTATATTTATTTATTTATACCAGCGTTCTCGGAAACGGTTTTAACGATTTCGCTGAAATTTGGTACGTGGGCGTTTTCGAGGGCAAAAACTCGATCTAGATTAGTGTTTTGTCAGGAAAAACGTATGTTTTCGAGTTTTCATGCTGTTTTCTTTCGCATTACTCAACGCAAAATTTAGTAGCTAATTTCGCACGCTCGGGCATAAGCATCGTGGTCAAGCGGCCAAGACGCAAGATCAACAATCACGGTTTACATTTCTTTTTTTTATTTATTCAAGTTTTTAGTTTTAAGTTATATAGATTATCATCTAAAAAATACGATATAACAAAAAAGAACTCCGAGCGAAGCTCGGTCGCCCAGGTGCTAAGGCATAAGGACGAATTTCACTCTTTAAAATTAATTTTAAAATTATGTTAAGATATTCAAGAACTTAGCATCAGATCTCGCGACTTGTTTATGCAAAGAAACAAAAATTTAGACCTTTAAAATAATAATATGTTACTGCATTATAACTTGCTAAAGTAGATTTATATGTGCGTCTGGTTTTATCATCTGACAATTTGGTAGAAATGTAGTTTACTTAAATTCTAAGAAAATAATTACTTTTTTAAATAAATTAATCGTTAAAGAGGTGAATCAATGTAGTGAAAAGATTTGTATAGGAAAGATGTATTTTTTAGAAGTAACTATGAGATTTGGTAAAAATTAGTTTAGATTTCAAAATACACACAAATAGTGGATCTCTCAGACAGAGTCACGTTTGGCTCAGTTTGTAGTGATCCTACTTGCTGTGACAGCAGTCGCGGGCTCGAGTCCCGCTGGGGGCTTCATTTATGTGGTGAGCATGAATGTATGTACTGCAGTCATGGGTGTTTATATTTATTATATGTATTTATTTAAAGTTATATATCTTAGTGTATCAACTACCTGGTATCCATAACACAAGCCTCGTAGCTTACCATGGAACTAGATGGTGCTGTGCGTTAATGTCCCAACATATTTATTTATTTATTAAAGGTAGTTATATATTGAAAAATGACCTGGTAAAGTTTGTAATTACAAAGTAGATAGTGTTTAGTTAATTTGTTTATTTAGTAAAAAATACTTTCATTTTCTAGTCCCTACATGGGAATCGACAACTTCGATTTCTTAAATGGACAAATACAAGTTATAAAGACTATACTCGTATATGTGTATGTAGTTATCTTGTTAAATAAGTGCAATATTAAATACCTAACCTAACTCACAATAGATACAAACTAGCAGACAACTGAGTGAGGAGCGCTAATTTACTATCCACCCCACAAGAATACGTGATATGATAAAAAAGCAATTATGAGTGTGTTACGTAGAGCGTGGGGTATTCGTGTAAGGAAAACAATGTCAGCAAAACTGAGACACATTTAAAGAGGGCACTTGTATTACTTTTCCGTATGATGAACTCCAAAGACCATTATTGACAGGCCTTGACAGTTCAGGACAGTTCTATTGTGGGATCACACGTGGTAAGCAGAGCTAGATAATATGAGTTACATTCAAGTGCGAAAGTGCTAAGTATTAAAAATTTTAGTCTTCTTGTACAGTAAGAGCTCTACTCTATTTTTATGATTTTATGAGTTCTTTTGGCAAGGTTAAAAAAGACAAAGACAAAGTGGGCTAATATTCAATAATTAATTATATATCATTATATACGTAAATGAAGTAAAATGGGTGTTTTATGTTTCTAGTATGGAGTAAGATTTTATAGTTTATATTTACTCTGTATTTTGAAGCTTAAAATGTCGAGTTTTGAAAATTATGTTGATCACCTTTCACAATAGTCACCCACTTAGGACAAATAAAACGGGTATCCAATACATAGTCTATGTATGTTTCTGGAATTCCAGATAATATATCCTACGAACATCCTGGTGCAGCGCACAGCTCCTCAGCGCTACAGTACTGTTTTTGTCGCTTTTGCTTGTTTGCCGCACTCCACTACCCTGGTCAAATACTAAATAGATTTCATCTGGTCTATCTGTCGAAAACTAGTTTGGTTTTCTAATACAAAAGTGGCGATTCATTTGGTGTAACGTACATGTAAATATCAGAATTTCGACTCAGGGTGTGAACCCACTTCACTCGTTTTCCGAAGCGAGTACGTTACCACTAAGCTACCAAAGTCAATTTTTTAATTATGATTGAATTGAAGTATCAACCAGAAAATTGCAACAAAGTTCATTCATAATTCATAATAAAAGTAATAATATTTATATACATATTTAAATGTCTTCGCGCCTGTACCGCGCTGCCGTACACACGTACACACGTATTATTAATGATGGCGGTAGTAATTAAAGTTAACTCGTAGTTATGTGATGGCGGACAGTAATTCCTCTTTAGCTGCGTTTACCCCAACAATATCTTAGTGTTCCTCTGCTTTATGGGACATTGATGCGAAAAGGCCATTTGCTCTTAATACGACATACATTTATTAACTGATATTTGCAGTTCAGTTTCGATTTAATTATAATAATATTGTATAATATTTATTTGTGGAAAGTAAACTCCGGAACTATAATTGATTCAGTTATAAGCTTCTTTTTATGTTGTATGGTAATTTTTGCAATTCTTAAGTATATTGCGATATTACTAATAAAGGATGGGTAATGTGTAGTAGTGTAGTAAAGGCTTGAGCGAGGGTTGATCGTTCATTTATTAATGAAATAGTATATATAACAAGACTTCGAAAATATTTGATTAGGTATGTATAGTAAATGAAAACTACCAATCAGTTATTTTTCACTTTTTAGTGCTTTGTTTGAAGTCAGTTTTTATTTTTTTGTTAAAAAGTTTTTATTTGCGTTTCACGCGAAAAGTAATGAATCGATTTCAACGAAATTTGGTGAAGTGATAACTTATTACTCGAGTCAACGTTTAGGATACCTTTTACTTCAAGAAAATCTTTCTTTCTCACGGGAAGATAAAATGACTGGTTTTATCGAGTTCTCCCTAGAAACCTTCCGCTGGCTAAAACTTAAGACATACATACATCAAAACAATATACTAAAAAATTGTAGGTCTTGTAAAGTCCGACAGGAAAGTTCTGAATAGTATGTGTATATCTCCCAAGCAATATCTATGTCTTATCTATACCTATAATAAAACTAACTTAGTCAAATCAATGTGCGCGTTTCACGCAAAAAGTACTGAACCTGAAAATTTTAACTAAATTTTGTATAGTGATAACTTAATATTCGGGTCAACATTTAGGATACCTTTTACGACAGGCAAATTATTCCTTCCTACGGGAAAACACAATAACTGGTTCTGTCGAATTGTCCTTAGAAATTTATGTGGCTAACGCTGGCTCAACCTTAAGAGATAGATCAAAACATTATACAAGAAAATTGTAAGTCTTAAAAAAGTCGATAGAAAAGTTGTCAATAGTATATGTCTATCTCCTAAGGTACACTCGCTCTAACTATTTTCATTATTATATATTACTGTTTTATTATACCTTATTTATTCTATCTATAAATATAATAAGCCTGTAGACGTCGAATGTCTGTCTGTACATAGAAAAAAATGCTAAAAACCGAGTCAGTTATCTTCTTATATCCCGTAAGAAGAAAAATAGCACAAATCCAGATTTTTTCAATTTTTTTGGTTCTCGTTTGTCTGTTTGTATGGGCTAATCTCCGGAACTATTGGACCGATTTAAATGAAATTTTGCATGGTCGTACCGTATATCCCCGGTCGACATGTAAGATACTTTTCATTCCATAAAATTAAAGAGTTCCCGTGGGATAGCCAAAAAACTATAGTAACTTATACAGCTTAGTACACAACAAGTTATGCACCTAATTTAGTAAAATTTAACATTCTGATACTTTATATTGCCGGTCAAACAACAGGTTACTTTTCATCCCGGAAAAATGAATGGTTCCCGTGGGAACTAATAGATCTCTATTAGTGTATTTCTAGAGGTGAACCCGAGCGAAGCGAGGGTGAGCCGCTAGTATTTAATAAAAGTTACCAGCAACATATGCATTCTCACTTTTTATTGAATACCCCTCGTATCACGCTACGACCCCTAGGAAGAGCCAAACACGTTACGTACGAACAATTATGGGGGCGGAGCCGCGTGAAAATGATACTTTTATAAAATTTTTACAAAGTTTATATAAAATTCATTAGGCTTTATAACACGTGTTAAGATATGCTACGAAAGTCTGTATTATGAATTATCATCAAATCAGGCCACTTTGATTAATAAAGACGAGCCCAACTTGTAATTATATTGGCTTAGTCATTCGAGACCCTCCCAGCCTTGGTAAAGAAAATTGTGTAGCTAAAAATTATCCAATTGAAACATAGGTATCTGATTATTTAATTTACGAGTTTTATTTGGAACTAGCGGCTCACCCTCGGTTCGCTCGGGTTCGCCTCTAGAAAAACACTAATAGAGATCTATTAGTTCCCACAGGAACCGTTCATTTTTCCCGGATGAAAACAGGTTACTGTTGTTTGACCGGCAATATAAGGTATCAGAATGTTAAATTTTACTAAATTAGGTGCATAAGTTGTATAAGTTATTATAGTTTTTTAACTATCCCACGGGAACTATTTAATTTTCCGGGATAAAAAGTATCTAAGATGTTGCCCGGGGATATAAGGTACCACCATGCAAAATTTCTTTTAAATCGGTCTAATAGATTCGGAGATTAGCCCGTACAAACAGACAAACAGACAAACAAACAGAGAACGAAAAACTTTGAAAAAAATCTGGATTTGTTCTATTTGACTTCTTACATCCCCCTGACTCGGTTTTTAGCATTTTTTGCTATGTACAGACATTCGACCTCTACTGTTTTATTATAGTATAGATAATCGACCTCAATGATAACCAACTAAGTACATTTGCATAAAACTTCATTCGAATTATCATATTACCTACGATATGATTGCGGAGAACTAGTGTAGTCTACATATTATATGCTACACCAAGATAATTTAGCCCTCAACGATTGAGCTTTCGATTACAGGACAAATATAAATTACACTTAACATTAATAAAACATAAAGGTTCCTGCGAGTCGATGACATCTTTGTCATTTCATATTACATTTGATAACCACTTGTGCTACGTTAACTATGACTTTATTCCTATTTAAAAATTCATAAAACTACGGATGACAAGGTTTCATTCTGATTTTCTAAAGACAATTTTCTGACAGGCCATCGTTTTATAAATTAACAGCAAACGTTGATAGGAAAATTTACTTTTTAATTATCTTGTCAGCATTCGTCAATTTGCGTAGGTACGAGTATGTCGTTCCGTGAATGCTAGCAGTTATTTAGGCATTTTTAATGTAAAGGCTTATAGTGGCTAAACAGTACCTATGCTTAAAATGGTTGTTTGGTTAAAGCTGATGATTATGTACTAAATACTAGTAGTGCATCTGTACAGGAATTTGCTTGTACAGCTATGAACGTGATTAAAGCGCATTTATATGAGACTATGTTTTACATGGATATTTATTTCTTACTTTATGCACACCTTTGCTATAATTTTCAAAAGATATGAAAATTTATTTACTTCGATTTTTCTATTTTATGTAACTTTTCTTTTCTATTTTGTATGTAGCTAAAAAAATATAACAAACAGGCTGTTCTAGTTTATGCAAATAAATATATTTAATTAAAACAAATCACGTAAAAATGTTAAATGCACACTAAATGAAAAAGTACTTGTATGTCAATATTTAATGTTCTCTAAAAAACATAATACCTACAGGTTACAAATATGATTAAAATATATATTATACAAAAGGCAAATTGAAAATTAAATATTGTTAAAGACCTTCAATGTAAATAATATAAGCAATCTGAGATACGGTAAAATCATATACGCATAAAACAAACATTGTAATTAGTCATATTATGTATACCTACTTGAAAGAAAAAATTAAAAAAATATACCTAAATTAGTGTCCTATCTTCTTTCTTTCTGTTTCTCTACAAATTACATGCAAACTACTAAAGTTTATACTTATAATTAATACAATATGGCTTTCATAAATTATAATGTTTATTTAATAAACTAGCATTGCCCGCGGCTCCGCCCGCGTTTATATGACCAAAAACCAAATTCTTAGGTTTTACATATTAGTATACTCGTACATATAATAATTTCATTGCGCATCACATGATTGGTAAATACTGTCAGTGATTGAGATTGCCACAAAGGTTCCTGAAATGAGATATATTCCCGCGATAAAGAGTATCCTGTATGTTGACCCGGATAACCAGCTATTACCATACCAAATTTCTTCAAAATACCTACAGTGATTTTTCTGTGATCCGCTCACAGACAGACAGACAAGCAGACAAAAATTCTAAAAACTATAGGTTTGGCCTCTATTAGCGATAATAATGTGTATTTCAATAACATTCTTGAAAAAATATTTAAAGCACAGATACGGCTTAGTTAAATTTTAATGTATCTATAGATGTAAGTAATTTATAAAGCCAAAAGGTTTGTTTTTTGATAATTTGAACACGGGCGGGGCCGCGGGTAATTTAGTAGTACTAATAAAATCATAGAAAGGTCGAATTTGTACATTCAATGTTTTGGAATTAAAACTACGTATTTTAAAAACACATGGCGACATCCATTGACAAATATCTAAATAATATAAAAATAAATATTCATTAAAATAACTCTTTTAATGAATAAAATAGCGCTATTGATATACTTTTTCAAGATTAGCTATTTTTAATAGTTTTTGTCATATTTAGTAAGTTACCTGGCTAAAATGTACATAATATCATCGTAGTTTTATTTTAACCAGTTTTTGTATTTTTTCTCAAAAATGAGACATTTTTCCGCGTTAAAAAGTAACCTATATGTTGACCCGGATAATCAGATACGACCATACCAAATTTCATCAAAATCCGTCCAGTAGTTTTCCTGTGATGCGGTAACAGTCAGACAGACAGACAGACAAACAAAAATTCTAAAAACTATAGATTCGGCCTCTGTATCGATAATAATGTCTATTTCAATAAGATTTTCCAAAAAATATTTAATGTACAGATTTGACTCTGTTAGAATTTTATTATATGTATAGATATATATTTTAAAACATACATTTTTTACAGGCATCGATAACAAGTTAATAATATGTGCAAATTAAGTAAATTAGAGTGTGGCAGATAATAGGTCCCTAATTATTATAATTGACATATTAATTACATGAATTATTTATTGTAATCAACAGATCATCCTACTTTGATATATCACTTCAATATATATATATATAATACTCATAAGATAACATAAACGCTTCAAGAACTATATCTGTATGTACTTAATATCTACGTATGAAATGTGTTTATTTATATCATCTACTAGCGACTCACCCTCGGAATCGTCCCTTACGTTTCACCGTTTAGATTTCTCAGAGATGAGATATTTTCCCGCAGTAAAATGTATCCTATATGTTGACCCGGATAACCTGTCCAGTGAAAAAATCTGTCCAGTGGCATTCTCGTGATGCGGTCACAGACACGCAGACAGACAGACAAAAATTCTAAAAACTATAGATTCGGCCTCTGTATCGATAATAATGACTATTTCAATAAGATTTGACTTAGACTTGTATTATATGTATAGATTATCGTTTCAATGAGAACTTTGTTTTACTAGAAACTATATTAATACATAACTTATAAAGAACTTAATTATTGTATTGGATTAGTGAACTGTCCATGAAATTTAGAACAAACGATATGACGGCCACTTAATATACCAGAAAAAATTTCAATTTGACCATAAACTAAATACCTACAAATATCTACTCAAATATTCGTGTTAATGAGACGTTCCCTCGCTGCATAAAGGAAGGCTTCGCTAAACACTAAAAATCCAACAATCACACTTTCACATTTATTATATTAGTAAAGATATAGGAAACATCATCACATATCGTACACACGACACGCGACATTTTATCTAGTCTAGAATAAGATTATTAGAATTAGAAGTAAAATATTAAACCTATCTAATAAAAAAACTAACCTGAAAATAAAAGAAACTCCAAATGGTATATGGGTTCGATGCTAATATATTACTCGCCGACACGTAGTCCTGCGAAGACACGATGTCCGATGTAAAGACCCGAAGCTCTGCCTCTCGATCTGCCGCTGCCCGAAGAACTGCCGCTGCTGACCTCCGATGCCTCTGATGTGACGACTCGTGCGCGTAGTAACCTATATAAAATTCATTATTCGAATCAAATTTCAAAATTTTGTATATTATATCTATCATACAATAAAAAAATATCGTTATTCAGTATAATAGCTTCACAGATAATTAATTAACTTAAACACGTATTATATAATAATTATACCTAAATATCGCTATACACTCAAACTGTTCCTATATCTATCTAGCGGAGATCGTGATATAAATACGCACATCGTATTGACTAATAAATAGCCAAAGAGCAAATACATCATTGTATGGTGTATGTAAATATTTTTTCCCTATTAGAATTCAAACCTGTGACCCTTGGCTAGAGTTCGATTAGACTGGTAAAACTTAAAAATTAGTAGGTAAGTTATTTATTAAATCATTAAATTCTAAACGGATATACTACACTAACGAATTATTTAATACCGATATATATATATATATATATATATATATATATATATAATATAAAAGAAAATATGCTTTATTCTCTACCAATTTTACTTAATATGTTTTACCGTCACTTTTACTTCCAAAGAAATTGTTGTACATATATTATTTCACCAAAGGTAGTCTGTAACAAATATCTGAGCTATAGCTCATAGCAATATGACCGCCTTTGCATGCCTTTTTGTATTCTATGTAATTAATTATTTATATATCTTATTTTTATTAATTTACATATTTTACTCTCAACTTTTCATATTAGGTAAATGTAATGTTATAAGTAATGAATATAATATTTAACTTTAACATAACCATTACATAACAATATCCCCATGCACTAAGCCATAAATAAAAAAAGCTAAATAAATTTAACTACGAGTAGTTGATGGTAACTGAAATCTATTTCTCAAACGTCTTTGTCTAGCTTAGTTTCTACGTACTAAGATCTGGTACATAATAACTAATCTAAGTTGATCATCACATGTCCCTGGCAGTACAGTGTACGGAGATTTGTCCGTGGTCAGTTCGAATTGACTGAGAGGACGGCGGCTCAATTATTCTGCTAATCGAGTTTCCTTGTCGAAGTAAAGACGTTGGTGCTGGCGCTTTAGACCAACTGCCAATCAGGTTATGGGCAGTTGTATTGCTATTACATCAAAACTATTGTCTTTACTCTATAAAACACACCTAAGTTAGTGCCTAAAATATTAAAATAAATTATATATAAATAATAAAATGAGTTTTGAATTGGCAAAAATTGATTGATTTTATTCTAAATTTTTGTTATATTTGTATACGATATTATAAAATATCTCAATATATAAATATCTCAAAATAAATATAAAACAAAAAGTATCTTTCATTTACATTTGAAAACATCTGGTATAATCTTATTGAAGTTGAGACAAATGAAGCGTTCTATAAAGATAAAATCTATTCACTATTGAACGTCAAAGGCATCGTTTTTATGAAAGTCGTCAAAGCGAATCGTTTCATTCGCCTCTCACCGCCGCACTATAGATATGTCGTGTTGCGTATAGTATAGCATAATCTGCATTATGCCCCCACAGGCCCACAGTGCCCTACTTAGTAGGGGAGAGCCCATCGATACAGCTTGCCGGCCACAATCATTGCATGTTGCAGACGAAACGCAATTCAAGCGCTTTTATTAGTTGACTAGGTGTATTAGATATAAATAATTGTAATATTTATTTCAAAAAATAATCATAAATAAGGGTCGATTATAGTAAATATCAATTTTAAGATATTAAACTATTTATATACATTATAGGAAAATTTGCACTCTCACTGCCACAGCTTAGATCAAAACATCTTTATAACTGAGGGGAATTACCTCGCAATATTTTCATTACCAATGTTTGATATTAAATGTAATATAAACAACATAAACTAAGTTTGTTGGCCATTTATCAATAATTTCACTCTCTCTAGTACTTTCTAAAAAACTTGGTTTCATAATTTGACAGTAACATAGCTGACGTAGAAAATAATTTCCATTGATAGTTTATTACATGCTACGCCATTGGCAAATATTGAAACAACGGAGTTAGCGGGAAGAAAATAGTAGAAGAAAAAATTCAATAGTGCGGTATTGAGGGCGGCCTGGACGCTAGGAATTGCATTTATTTTGCCATTAACTTCTATTGTTAGCCTTATAGAAAGCCAGCGTTTATTTGAAAAGATCACAGTGTATGTACATTGAAGACTTTTGTTAGTGTGGTTAATGCGCTGTAATTAAATTATTTTATAAAGCTAGACATTTTGTTTAGTGCTAGTTTATGCTCTGACTTTCTTTATATGTATAGGTATAAAATGATATAGATATACATATGAGTATCCAAATACAAAAAAGTATGAATTATCCTTAACGTATATTGATTGTACTATATCAAAAAGAAATTCATCATAGTAAACAAACAGATAAGTAGACTTTCAATTTTATACATATATAAATTGTAACAATGCTCATATCACATGTTTACAGATCGCTTAGAGAAAGTAAGGCCCAACTATTTTATCAATTAGTATATGCAGCCTTTAGAATATGTCTGCTAAGTTTCGAATCCCAACATCTCGCATTACATAACCTGATAAAACAAACATTCGTCTCGAGCAGAAATCCAATCCGCCACGTTATTTGTCTCATTTTTTTTACTAATCAAGATTCCATAACCAAAGGATCGAAATGGGACGCTATTACTTCGCATTTGCTATTTACCCGATTTTCATGTTATATTTAATTGATCTTTTAAACGGTAGGAGGAATAAATAGGCGCTGAAAGCATTTCAAATCTCACAAATACATACTCTGATCTTTATTATATTAGTATATTTAATACAAGTATTATTTATTTTGCATGATATCACAATATTTAATGTAATAAAATACCTGATAATGGAAAATGATGAACATGTTAAAAAATTTCGTAAAAATGTTTCATTCTACCGAACCCTCGGCTGCAAATCAGACTTGTACTCTCCCCATTTTTATTTATTAATATTAGCTATACATTTAGATATGTATATTAAGACTAGCAGAACCCGCGGTTTCGCTAAAACTAAAAAAAATATCTAAAAAGGTAGTTTCATACAAACTTTCATGTCCTATTGTAACCCCTTATAGAATAAATTTCGAAAAATGCTTCAACATATTTATTTAATTTTATTGAAGAGCATTAATACCAAGTTTCAAGTCATTCTGATCATAAATATTTTTTTGTATTGTCTTATAACGTGTTTCCCCGTGCGAATTAGGTAATCTGCCGGGGTAAAAAGTAGCCTATGTCATTCTCCAGCCCTCCACCTATCTCCACACAAAGAAACACGCCAATCCGTCTCTCCATTTCGACGTGAAACAAAGACAAACAAACACCCTTTCACATTTATAATATTCGAATATGAAAGTATGGATATGGATATATTAGCTTGACTAAAATTAGCATAGTGTAATTTTGAATATTTGTCGATATTCATTTGACCATATATGAATATGTCCGATGAGTGAGTGTATCTCTTGTCCATTGTCACCCTGATGTAACGCGGTACGTGAGACCACGACCCCAGCGCGTGAGTCCCGCCGCGACCGACATGTACGCGTACGTGAACCACCTCGTTACATTCTAATGTGTATAGCTAGCATAAATTTAAAAATGTTAACAAAAACATTTTAGAAGCTTAGAAAATCCTTAAAAATAAAAATGCCACGTAGTACGATATCAAAAACAAAATAAGAATGGGAATAAATAATAATGTCCTATTTGTTTATTTTAAAAGCGAAATTGAGTATTCCACCACTGCCTCTCAGTAGTCTGCTACACTCTATGAGTCTGGCGGTTTCCCCGTACACTGTGTTTCTTTTACCGACCGATCGTTTAGCCGGGTTAGTAATCAGTATGAAGTATCGTGTATTTATCAACTAATAAAAAATAATTTACATTGATTGAGAATCTTAATTCTTTTCGGAAAGAAAATCTACAGTGTACGTATCTCTAATATTCTGTATATTACGTCTCTAATATAATTTTCTTTATACCTAATAATATATCACCCTTGTACTGAAGGGAGGCCCGTGCCCAGTGCCAGTGGGATGTTAAAAAGGGCTGAACATATATATATACACACATATATATATATATATATATATATGAAAAAGAGATATGATAAATAGATATAAATGATAAAGTGGCTATTGAAAACTTTTTGTAAAGATCTTTGTATATATTATGTTTATTTCTTTGTATATATTCTAATATTCATATATTATGTCAGTTTAATATGCATATTAGATGACAACGCTGGATTACCGGAAATATAATCATGCTTTCTATAGATGAAGCTTTGTTGTCGTAATAATATCGATAACGATGTACCAGAATGAAGATTAAATGAGAAATTAGAGTATGTACCTAACATACTCGTATGAGTATTATCAGTTACAAGAAATTCAAATACGTCAACTCCATATTAAAATAATAAGGTGAATGGAAAACCTAAATAAAATCTGAAACTTACATTAAAACGTGACCGGTGATAAAAGGGCTGACTCGTTTTTCACCGAAAAAAAAAACAAATTAATAACAACTGTACCTACAATACAAACATAAAGTTTCTGTACCTACATACATTTTGTATATTATTATTATTATTTGTGTTGGGTGTGGTGCCGAGGTCGGCCCTAGCTACGTCGACCAGTTTTGGTCCATTGTAGCTCCCTTTATAGTGAGTTCAAAGTTCTCCGCTTAGTCCTGTTGACTCCAGGAACTTCCAGATTTTCTGAGCGGGGAGCATCTGTATCTCTTCCGGTTGCATAATATGCTGCCCTAGATAGATACTTCTGCGGTGCATGAGTGGACCACACGAGCAGAGGATGTGCATAGCAGTTTCCTCTGTCTCATGGCATAGTCTGCACATTGCGGTCCGACTGAGGTACATTTTGTATAAATGTACCTCAGTCGGACATTACATTACATTTTGTATAAATTTAACCTTTAAATATTTTTTTCTCATGAATAAAGACTTTGAATGTGATTTATAATAGTTATAGTGCTTTTCTATTTTATCTGAGTTAGGTTAAAAAAATGTTGCAATAAAATCAATTCAACATAGACATACTGATTTATTCAAGAAAAAACAAAAAGTTTTTTAAAATAGTTTTTATTTACAAACTACGTTGAAGAGTTCTTAGAGATTATCATCAAAATAGGTCAAGCTTGTCATGACGTTTTAGTGTCTCTGAAATTACATAAATAAAAATGGAACTAATAGGATTTTATCTTGTGTATAAATCGTAAGATTACATTTTGAACTGGAAAAACTGACACAGGAAGGAAGTGAAATATAAAAAAAAACTTTAAGCGCATTTGCATGTAAATAAGGCTCGCATAAAATATATAGTAATAGTTCATATATAATGGAAAAGCAAGCAGTTCACAGCTAAGTTCATACTTCATAGGGAGGCAACTGTTACCTCCGCACAACGTACATTATTCATGTCTTAGGACGTAACGACCAACTTGACCTTTGTTTACTCATGCATGAAGTCGAAATTACTATGCTATCACGTTAAATAATATTAATAAATAAAAAATTATGAGTTCCAAGAATAATACTTTGTACGCAGAATGAAATTGTATTTTTATGTAATAAGAAAAACAAAATACCGAATAAATTTTGAATCATGTAATCTACCTATCTACTCGTATACATAATATAATAAAATTGTAACTAAGCCGAATCTGTACATTAGATATTTTTTGGAAAATCTTATTGAAATAAACATTATTGTCGATACAGAGGCCGAATCTATACTTTTTAGAATTTTTGTGTCTGTCTGCCTGTCTGTCTGTTACTGCATCACAGAAAACCCACTGGAGGGATTTTGATGAAATTTGGTATGATGATAGCTGGTTATCCGGGTCAACATATAGGATACTTTTTACCGCGGGAAAATATCTCATTTCTGAGAAAAAATACAAAAACTGCAATGTAAGAGTATACCTACTAATATGTATGCTAGTGCATAAATAAAATGCTAATATGCAATGCTAGTGTATAAATAAAATTGAAGTGCTCGTCCGTGATTACATTAAAGCCACCCTAAGACTGGTTTCCGGATATAATAACCGTTTTGTCTGTTTTTGTTATACAATATTGTCAGTATGTCCGTACAGACATCACAAGGAATTAATGTGAGTCAAACAAAGACTACTTCGTGTCCCGGGAATAAAAGATAGAAGATATAAGAAGGACGCCTTAACAATTTTGTCATGACTCTTGCTGACAAATAAAGGATTTGAGTGGCAGGCTACAAAACTCGTCCTCCAAAATATACAAAAAAAAATGACATAGTCCAACATAGCTCTTACGAAGTCAATAAATTAGTAATGAAGTTACATAATATGTTCTTTCTATCGTCCTCAAGTTTGCAAGCTTTTAACAATTTTATAAATGTTCATTATAAAATAAATCAAATCGTGAAAACTTTTTTACTTCCCTCAATTTTACTATTTTGTTCTCTCTCTGTGATTCTCAATACTAGTTAAGATAAATATTTGTTATACTCGTAATATAGGTACTATCAGAATTAATTGTTTGAGCAAAGAACCCATCGATATCGATGTTTGAAAACTATGAGGTCCATTTCAAGTCCAAATGTTTGCTTGGTCGAGTATCACACAAGAACCTCTATTCTAGTACAATAAAATTGGATAGCACTAAGAATGACATCTTGTCTAAGTCTACATGGTTTTATACTCAATACAATCAAAGATTATAGAAAATAAGTATATAGTTGGAAGGATTATTTTTAGTATAATTATTACCTATAATAATTACGACCAGTAATACACACAGTGTATAAAAACAGACTATATTAAGTCATATCTAGAAGTCTTACATTATCAATAACTAAATAATTTACAAAATGACATAAAATGAGTAATTTGTACCATAAATTTGGAAGTGTGCTAAATGTTATCGAGGACAAACACAAATGTATATATTTATATATTTTTTCTTACAATCTACCGTACGCAGTTTCACCTGTATATATTTAACCTGCAACCATCGATCATGATCCCCAGAGTACATACTTATATTTGATCGAGTTATTAGGACGGCTCAAGTTTTATCTTATAACCATCCTCTTATATTACACCCCTAACTTCACATAAACAGTGTTTCGAAAATGCTTAGTACGAACGGTAACTTATTCACAACTTCAAAGAATGTGTTCCTTTGTCTTGCATAGACATGACTAGAGGATTTACAAGCCTAGTGACATAATAAATAAAATAAAAATTTAAAAGCCTTTTTCATACCATATCTCTGACCAGTAAAATTTCCTAGTGACTAATAAATTACTTAATACTTTATCGATGGTCAGGTCGTCTTTCGACGTAGCCCTTTTCTAACTCACCCCCTTGACATGATCTAGGGAATATCTGTGCAAGGTCGTCTTCCCATCTCGTCGCCTGCCTTCCTCTGCGCCTCTTTCCGTTCCTTGGATACCATACAGTTGTTTCTTTAGTCCATTTACCTCTCTGGGATTTTATCATGTGTTCTGTCTAGCGCCACTTTAGTCTTCTTATTCTAGTTGCAACATCTGTTACTTTCGTTTTTGCTCGGATTTTTGAGAGCCTCTATTTATTTTGCAGCTTAATGTTAAGTATACTCTCCATCGTATGTTAACAAAATTTAAGCTTTTGGATGTTAAGTTTTGCCCAAATTTTGCATCCATACGTTAACACCCGTACGATGCACGTATTGGAAATTTTCCGTTTTCCTGAGATTGTTATGGATGGGCTCTGCAGTATTTCTTTTAAAGACCGATAACGTGACCAGCCGTTGGATATTCTTCGGTTCAGTTCTTTGGCCATTTGTTGTTTTGGTGCTATTAGTTGTCCTAAGTATACGTATTCTTCTACATGCTCTATTTTTAGGCAGTCCATGTATAAATTTTCAACCGACTTCAAAAAGGAGGAGGTTCTCAATTCGACTGTATGTTTTTTTTTTTTTATGTTTGTTACCTCAGAACTCCTTCATTTATTAACCGATTTGGACAATTTTTGTTTTGTTCGAAAGGGTATACTTCCAGATTGGTCCCATTTAAATTTCAAAAAAAAATACCACCCCTAAGGGTGGAAAAATAGCTAATGATGAATTTAACCTACTTCTAATTGTCATATTAACTTTAAATTTGCAAGTGTTTTTATTTCCGTTGATAGTACAGTGGTTCGGTATTGTTGACCTGATCTGATGGTAAGGCCAGAAGGTGATTAGGTGGAACTCTTCAACGGCTAATAGTAGATACTTTGAGTTTGGGCTTATATTGTTTGATTTGACAAGCCTAACACGTTGGAATTCTTACTTTGCTACTACTGTCTACACTAAAAAGGGAAAAATAAAAACTTTTTAACAAAAAAATATAAACCGACTTCAAACAAAAGCACTAAAAAGTGAAATATAACTGATTGGTAGTTTTCATTTACTATACATACCTAATCAAATATTTTCGAAGTCGGTGTGCTTTGCTTTGTATGGGCTGGCACTGATTTCAAAAATATTTGATTAGGTATGTATTTAATAGGTAGGCTTTAATTACTTAGCCAAAGCACACCGACTTCGAAAATATTTGATTAGGTATGTATAGTAAATGAAAACTACCAATCAGTTATTTTTCACTTTTTAGTGCTTTTGTTTGAAGTCGGTTTATATTTTTTTGTTAAAAAGTTTTTATCTTTATTTCCCTTCGTCACTAACTTTATATATCACAGGTTCATTGAAAACCCAACTTTTTCACTTTCATCTTTTAGTTGTTCTATCATGTCCTGAAGTGTTTCAGAATCTTCCGCAAAAAGTGAAATAACTTACATTCAAATAGTGATGTAACTTAGATTCAAATATAATTCAAAAGTGCTTGTAATAAGTCTCATTGAATAAAGTTTATTTCATTTCATCTCGGTATATCAGGTGTTTCCCGTGGGTTATCCTACTCGTATCTCAATAAGTGACTTAAATCACTACATTTAAATATAGAAAAATTGCCAAGTTTCATCCAATTTAGAGTGTCATATAATATTAATTATTAAGTTAGTCTAAATAACCCTTAACATAAACAAGTAACCCTTAACCAAAATTGTAGTAAGATGTGCATTGTTCCCAGATTGCAATCGAAACACAACAAATATCGCACCACAACAATTACCTTTACTACAATAGAATTGAACTACACTTGCTTCTTAATTTTAAATGCCATTTCAGCAACCGTTGATTTCAGACTATCCCCTACTAAGAAAACGTAGCAGCGTTATAACGATACCTTGTGAGTTAATTTTTCTACATAGTATTTAATCAATATATCAAATAAAAATCGACACGACTAATGAATGTGTATTTTAAACTTTGAGGTAACAAAAGAAAATTAATATACCAGTTTGATTAGGTGTCACATAAGTTGTAATTCTATATATAATAAACTAGCGACTTACCCTCGCTTCGCTCGCGTCCCTAGGTATGTTTTAATTTTTTGAGCAGACCTTAATTTTTTTTCTAAAATAAAAGTAGCTTTAGTTACTCCTTATAACAAAAGCTATCTGCCATCGGAAGTCCCGTCAAAGTCAGTCTAGCTGTTTCGGAGATTAGTCGGGACAAACAGACACAAATTTAAAAAATTGTGTTATAGTATAAATACTGAATATAAATACCCTATATAATTTCAGATACATTTAGTAAAAAGCTGTTATTTTGACATCACAGACACTTTAATTTTATTTATCTGTTTAGATAAGTTATCATATCTATATATATTTGGCATGATATATTTCACAATCCTGTTCAGAGCAGCGTCACAGGTGTAATCATTAAAGATGAAACACCGCTAGGTTGAGGAGCTGTGAATAATGCAGCCCGGCGTCCATACCCTTAAGTGATCGAGGCTTTGTGCGCTACTTGTTAGAACACACTTCATAGACGAAACTGCAGGTAAACAGTATAGCTATGAAACGGGTTTTATTACAACTACTTAGATACTTACTAATCGATTAAATATTTACTTACTTGAACTCGATTATTATCAATATTTTAACCGACGAAAAAAATAAGGAAGTTTTCAATTGGACGCGTATATTTTTTTATGTTTGACCACGCAAAACTTTTTACAGTCTAGTCAGAGAATCAGAATCTAAAAAGTAAAAATAAAAAATTATTGATTGGTAGTTTTCATTTCCTATATATAACCTACCTAAACAGATATGTTCAAGAAACATATGAGATAGGTACCTATAAGAGATACAAAACAAAGCACACCGACTTCGAAAATGAAAACTACCAATCAATTATATATCTTTACTTTTTAGTGTTTTTTAAGTCGGTTTTTATTTAAAGTTTTTATTTAAATTTTATTGTACAGTCTAGGGTTTATTTATTATTTTCACTTAATTTTTATGCTAAATGTTCCTACTAACTACAGACGAAAGTTCATGAATAACTATCAAGATGCCGTGACTTTAAAAAGCGAAACGAAAATCGATATTCTTATATAGAACTAGCGACTCACACTCGCTTCGCTCGGGTTCATCAATAGCTTGCTTCCCAATACAAACTTTCATCCCAATTTTCACTCCCTTAGGTATGACTTCCGGGATAAAACATATTCTATGTCCTTGCCAGGGCCTCAAACTAACCAAATTTCATCTAAATCGGTTCAGTAGAGCCAGGGGTTACGCCCTACAACATCACAAACTCAAATCTCACAAACTCACAAACTTTACCTCTTTATAATATTAGTATAGATAACCAATCAAGGTATCGCCGTGGATATTAAAGTACTTTCTCATAATACCTTCTATACAAACAAAAAGCTTTATCGCTTGCTATGACGCTATAACCAATCATGCTTAAAAATACGAATAAGAGATATTGATTATTGCGTATAAAATAAGTACGAGTATTTTATCTAAAATATTCCAATAGTAGCAAGTACCTATTATTGTAATAAACACTATGTTAAATAACAGCGAGGTAAAAAGTACTCATGGGTAAATAAGGTACAGTTAGGGTCCAAAGGTTAGGACTAGTAATAAAGTGACAATATACCTAGGTACATATGAAGAGAACGTATTTGTGACGCCTTGTATATATATGGTAGGCAAAGTGTTTGTGGAAATTGTTTACTTTTTAAGAAGTAAAAAAAAAGTATCAAATACAAAATATATAAAACCTTTAAAGTATCATAGTTAGTCGAGACGAGTTCATAACAGCTATAAGACAGCACTTTGATGAACTTACTGACAACTTCTATGTATTTAAGTATCAAAAAGGTTTTCATTCACAATCTCTCATACTCTACTCAAAAAACTCTATATACCTACTCACAAAATCTGGTCCCGATAAAAGGGATATTAATAAATCATATATTACATAAAGAAGAGAACAAAATAAATTCACTTGTTTTAAGGCAGTTAAAATTTTAATATACCTGTTGTAAACATATATTATGAATCAATATCCCGAAAGACAAATATATGGGGGCGCGCCTATGACGCACGGACGGACAAACACACAGCTATAAGGTATTACTTTATTGTGGCCCGCCTTCTACAATCATTAGCTATGACAAATATTGGCCACGGAATTTACGATTGTGTACTCGTCACATTTATAATGCTTTCCATGGATCCAGTAGCTTTTAAATTTATTATTATTTTTAAAGAAAACGCTAGTTTTTTTTGCATTTTTACGAGTTTTCTTTACAGGCGTGGTAATATTCAATTGGTTTCATAACGTAGACGATTATATAATACCCATACATAATTAATCATTTATTATAATAAATATCCTTTTAAACTAAAAAAAGTGACTCGACACTCCACTCTACTTTTCACTTCACTTTCTATTGAATCTAAAGAAGCTTAAAACTAATTAATTACTTATTTAACATAAAAACACCATAAAAAATACTTCAACCATGTCATCATTATTTTACTTTAAATAAAATAAACCGACGCGTTTTATAAAGCAATATCTATCTATTCATCCGACCGCAACGACGAGAAACGTATTGAAAGCTCTTGAAACGCAAGCTTAAGTCGAGTACTCTAGACAATATTTTATTATTCAATATTCGCTAATCAAGTACTTACTTCTACAAGGCAACAATTTAATACAATGTAAAGCTTTAAACTATATCGCATGCAAAATATATAAAACGTCATTTGAAGAGAACCAATCTCCTTTGAAAATGAGTGTCGTCGACGTTTTAAGTACACACATACAGCATTTCTCTCTCTTTATTATTATGTAAGAAAGAGAACACTGATTCCCTTACCGGAAGTGGGAACGGCAGGTCGATATTATAAGAGAAATTTACCGGAAATCGAAATCCCCTCTGTAACGATCTCAAAACTTTTGTATAGGATATATTTATACTGTACTATATATACATTAAAAAGGGACATTTCATGTGCATACAATACCTAATATATATTGTATTTGTACTTTATATTATATATTTAAAATGTAAAATTAGCAATAATTAGTTAATGAACTCATACATACCTATATTTTCTATCTATTTCTTATAAGTTAATGAGTTAAACTTAGTATTTTATAAGACAATATAGTCGTATAACATCTTAGATCAAAATTGTATTTGTTATACACTTATAAACGTGATAAATAAGTTAAATTTTAAATTAAGTAAATATTAAATCGACTATAGAAGAATCATGTGAGTGTTCTTAATATAATGTAATGTACTATATTTTCCTTAACGGCACATCGCTTAGAAATAACATACCTTACTTTCATTTTATCTGATAAATAATAAATAATATAACATATCTTTCGACGTTCGCGTAATAGCTAGTAGTTTTTAGTTAAAACAAAGTATTTCTCTATACCAAACATTGCCTAATTACGTAAACATTTCCTATGATATTACATCCAGACCATACAAAGCGACCGAAAAGCTTTAAGATCCAATACAAATTCATTTAAATCATAACAGAATCACGTGTTTATTATTCAGTTACTTCTAAATCATTAATTTGCAAGGCTCAATACTTTTATAAAGAAATGAAAACAAAAATTCCATTCTCTACTAATATTACAAAGTTGTAGTGTTTTTTTTTTGTTTGTTTGAACTAGTAATCCGATTTGAAAATGAAACACTTTATATGGGCGTATATACGGAATATTCTGAATATTAATAGGTTTTGAAAGTAAAACCTTAAAACCAATACGCAGGTAAATTCTGAAATTGCTCTACAAAGGAACATTTCGAAAATTCTGCTGAAATCTACAGTAGATATTGTTTGTACATAGAAATTGGCTAGAGCTTGGTTTAGGGTAATGCTGCTACTATTGGACCACGAGTGTAAAACGTAAAGTAATCAATGGAGAAACTTTGAATGAACTGCGTCGATCTTATATAGAAATTAGAAAACTTAAACATTTCCTTTTGTTTTATATTTAATCTATAAGTAAGGTTCAATTTTTTTATTTAAAATCATAGTAATTTAAAAACAATAAAAAGAGCAGTTGTATTTCACAGAATGAATTAAAAAACCTATTTTTAAAATTTCCTCTCTCCTATCTATCTACATTTATTTTATTTTATATATAAATAAAAATGAATGTTACTAAACGCAAATCTCGAGAACGGCTCGACCAATTAGATAATTTTCTTTCGTATGTTCCTTAAGGTACACGGAAAGTTTTAATAAAGAGAAAAAATATAGAATAAGGTAAATAAATATTTATATAAAACAAAGTCGTGTGAGTTACCTACACCATTTAAAACTCAAGAACCGCTGGACCAATTTTTATGATATTAGATTTTTTGGATTTCTCTTAGTCTGAAATAGGATAATAAGTATCAAAACATAAGAAAAATTAACGAAAATAAATTACAATTTATATGGCTAAAGCTGGCTAATAACTATTTATATCTATTTAAAACGTACCGATGTAGCGACAAACCCGAGCGAAGCGAGGGTGAGCCGCTAGTTTTTAATAATTATTAATATTTTCAATTAACTAATTATATACATATTTGTTCGTTAATTGTTTCCATCCAGTCCCTTTAAAATATGTGACTTCTTACTCACTAGTAAGAAACAGACACACGACTATCCTATCCGCATTTAATTTTTTTCATATACCTAATGTACGAAATCTGATATGCGAATAAATAGCTCTTTATTCATCATCATCAAATATTGATTACAGTAAAAGATATTAAATGATACCTAAGTATTTATAACTTAGTATTAAATACATCTAGTATTACTCGTAGGGATTAAAAAAATTATTTTAAAATATATCCGAAAACAACATTAAAATTCAAGTAACAGTATAAAAATGTTTCAAAAGACAAAAAAATCGAAAGTGCATACTATAAGACTTCCGTGATACCATCCAGACAAAGACAATAGCATTCCCAAGGAGTGTTGACGTCAGGTAGGCGGCCGGTCGTAAAACTTTTGCCAAATCCTATCAGCAGTACAGAAGATGTACTGCGCCGACCCCAAGTGATTGGGAAATGGACAGGGAGAAGAAGATTACTCGTAGGTATATACAATTGTTGGTACATATATTTTTATTATTATAAAATATTTTATTATTATAAATTTCATCAAAATCTGTCTGTGGTTTTGTCGTGATGCGTTTCCAGACACAACAAATCTAAAAACTAAAGATTAGACCTCTGTATTGATAATAATGACTATTTCAATAAGATTTTCCAAAGAAATATTTAATGTACAGATTCGACCCAGAATTTTATAATATGTATAGATTCCTCGCAAAAAATTATCTCTTAATAATTTCCCACATATTTCTAACTTACAACACTCCTCTTTTTGTTTGCAATAAAGAATGATCACACTTTTCTTGTATGAATAAAAACTAATAAATATTATAATAATCATTACTGCATTAATATTTTATATGAGTAGGTTTAGATACACGTTGATATTAAATATTGTAGCTAATTTAGTTAGCTGAGTCATTACTCAATTAATTAATTAATCAATCAATCAAATTAATCAAATCAATATTTAATACTATAATTAATTGATGTCCATAAAAGAAACTTACAAAAACTTTCGTAACTACCGAGTAGCAGCAATTTACAAAATAATTTTGAAGGCATGTTGCAAAAACATTGATAGGTGCTCCCTGGATTTCACTTTAATGCTAAAATCAACACATGTAGCTGCTACGCTCAAAATCGAGATAGAATTCCAAAACACGCAATCATAATACATAGGCTACTCCATAATCCTAAAGTGCTGGCCGGTCAAAAGTTGTCTATTCTCGCTAATGGTTTGATTTGCCTTAAGGCAACAGCACGTCAATGTCGCTTACGAAGTTTAATATATGAAATTCTAATTCACAGAAGTGATTGGTGGCGATGGCGGGAGTGCTTTTCTCTGCATCCTCATTGGCCGACGATAACCTGATATAATTCAAATATTGTCAACCTCGAAGACTTCCACCTTATAGCAATTTGATTCCTTGGGGAGCGTTATTAAATTTTGTCGCTGAGATTAATAAATATATCAACGAAACGATAGGTAAAAGTAGTAGAGTAAAGAACTAGACATGTAATGATTTGAAAGTAGTACACAGTTTACAGTAAAGCGTATTTTTAAAGCATACATTTTCATGTGCCCCCCAATATTCAAAATAATATGTAAATTAAATAATATTAGTATACAAATATTATAAGTTAAAGTTGTCACGTAAATAGTTTAGTAAACCCAACAAAAAAAAACATATTTTAAATAAAACTATCTTTACGCATTATTTCGCGGATTTATTTTGATTTTTAGTTCCCGACGTTTTGAATGCTTTACAGCAATCATGGTCATGGGAGAGACACGTTTTAAACGTCTCGAAGGCGTTATATACTTGTTACAGACAGTGCTTACCGACTATTTTACGTATATGATTTCAAAAATTCAAAAAATGGCACCAAAGTACCATAGCATATTTATTGATTTTAATCCTAAACATTTTTTTTCTTAATAATTTCAAAATTGATTTTACTAAAAATGATAATATATATTTAAATTTAAAAAATATAATTAAAATACTAATACTTTTCTAAAAAATATTTAGGTATAAGCATACATTTACTTACCTTTATTAGCATAATTTATAATTTTAAATGAGTATAATACTCACTTTACATTAACTGTTAATGCAAAAAGATAATATCAATAAATATGCAAAAATAAAAACAGCTGTTAAATAGGCGTTTTCAGTAATAGCAATTAAGAAGCCGCCCAGACTTTAGAAACGAATAATGCGACAGTGATGATCAATGTCGTGAAACGTTTAAAAACGTTTGTTAGTCAGTTAGTGTTAATTTTTTTAAGTTGATAGCTTCACATAACTAGTATTTCCTGTATGGGACGGAAAAGGTTGTCGAAGATATCATTATATGGATTCGCATATCATACTCCTTTTTACCATTGCGGTGTATTAAATTTTGTAATAAAAATGTATGTACGTTTTGTACAAAGATCGGTTCGGTATGTTCAACTACAATAGATAATTCTCGTTCTAAAAACACAATGTATGCCATTTACAGAGACGAATCTAGAAAAAAAACACACACGTTAAAAAAATACTAAAATTTAACGGCTTGTATACGAAATGTGATGTAATCTGTATTTATGCCAATTAAGATATAATTATTAATAGATAATGTTACAATCAATATCACAGCAATTAAGTTATGCCTAAGTCTGCGCTTCACTGAAGTAAAAGCGGTCTGCTCGGTTTCCGTGCGGAAATTATAACGATTAGGTAGGACATAGGCGACGCTATATTATCTTAAATAGCCATGTATAATGTCACCTTATGTCAGAAAAAATTGATAAGTTAATTTTATGTAATTTATACTAGCGATTCACCCTCGCTTCGCTCGGATTCGTCCCTAGGTATGTTTTAACGGTAAAAATAGAATAGATTATATTATATAATGTATTCTACATATATATATCCATGCTAATATAATAAATGTGAAAGTGTGTTTGTTTGTCCTTCTTTCACGTCAAAACAGAGTGACGGATTGTGTAATTTTTAATGTGGAGATAGTTGGAGGGCTGGAGAATGACATAGGCTACATTTAACTGCGGGAGATTATCTCATTCCCACGGGAAACACGTTATAATACAACCGAAAAAATATTTATGATCAGAATTACTTGAAACTTGGTATTAATACTCTTCAATACTATTAAATAAAGGATGTAAATAGGGGATGAAAGTTTGTATGAATGTTTGTATTCAGAGGTTTTTAGTAATTTTAGCGCAAGCGAAGCCGCGGAGCGCGTTTGTTATTAATAAAATATATTTGAAAATAATATCGTATAAGACTGGTCTACATTTTTAAAATTTAAATAGTCCATAACTTGTTATTTCAAATTATCATAAAACATTGCGTGTAACAGATTTAATTGTACAATGTTTCCCTTTGAACTTCCTTCACAGTGAATAAACGGCGCATATTTGTGGATAGTAAGCCATGATAATATATGTGGATTTGTCGAGCAACGAATCCAGCGACCGCTCGTGCAGGACTTCTCTAAACAATAATTGCAAGGCAGAAATAATAAAGTCGGCGCAACGCGGTCCGTATCCGCTTGCAATAAAAATGTAAAACGCTACCGATAAGCGGCAACGCTAAAGGCTCGAATGTGAAATTGAAGGGCTGGAATGAATGTATTTATCGATAAATATTTATTCTAAAAATGCCCTTTGCACAATATTAACCAATATGTTTCTGAATACTTCTCTATTAGTTATGGCGAAAACTGTAAGAGTTTTTTCTTAATGGACACGTGGAGCACGCATAGAGGTTTTTGTTATATTAATAAATTATCTTGTTAAAATGGTTGTATTGATATACCCAGAATAACTTATTTTCTAATAATCTGACTTGAAGAAAAGAAAATAACAATTGGCTTATTATACGTATATTTCTTATATTTCTCTCTCCTCAAAGAAATGGAAAACACATCTCGGAGAAACACAGAAAAAACATTAAGCATATTTCTGAATTATTAATATTGAAATTTTTGACAGTCAAGTTTCTTTTTGAAACTCTAGTACTGAATGAAGGATTTGAATTTACGAGACTACGCGTAAATACGAAAATATTATAAATGTTCAAGTTTGTATGTAATTATGTAGATATACAATTTAGTACACTTAATGTCCACAATTAACACATAGGCCACAGTTTCCGAGTTTTTTTTTTTCAAAAGCTAACGCTGGTCGTTTCCCAAAAGATGAATACATGTATATTGTATTATAAATATAAAGAAAAACCGATTTTTTTTTATCAAGTTACCCGAAGTTATAGTAGCTATTAGTATTTAAATAAAAGTATTTCAAGTACCATTTATCGATATAACCACGCACTTCACCACTACGGCTAGGCTGCTTCAGTTTTTGCGTCCGGATCAAACCGCCGGGTATTTTGTCACACAAAATATAAATGTAGCTGACTTCCTTCCTTCATTGGCGCTGTTTATCTAAGTGATTAATTGCACCTTGTACCGCTTTCAGCGGCTAAATGGAATTTATGTTTTATTAGATACACCTACGTGTCACGAGTTAACTTTATATCTTTATTCATGTTTTGGACTATGAAAATGTATGTGCTGTAATATATGTATATATGGTTAGTATTATGTTAGTATACCGTGTGATGTGATTGAGTCTAGGAGAAAGGCCAGACCTACTTGAGTAACCTTTACTAAGTGCATGATTGCGAGTTCAAGTTGTTTGCATAAAACATGAGTTTGTTGAGTTTGACCATTGTAGAGCAGTGGTGGTATAACAGATACTCGTCACTTTGCCGCGCCGATTCAATACCCTTATAATTGCTATTTTTTTATCCCAGCCTGGTTAAGAAAAATGGCGGCATTAGGTATTATGACCAAAAACCAAATTGAAAAGTCACGTATACGACAAACGTAAGCGACGTAACATTGAATATTAAGCGTCAATATTGTTTATAATACCAATTATAAATTCTATTAAATATTCATAGGCAGTGGTAGCCCAGTGGTAGCGCGCTCGCTTGAGAAACCGAGTGAAGTGAGATCAAATCCCGGGTCTCGCACCTTTGATATTTTCACGTGAATCATTTCCAACATGATTACCACTTGTCTTAACGGTGAAGGAAAGCATCTTGAGGAAACCTGAATGTCTGAGAGAACCTAGCAAGTTTTCAAAAGACATGTGAAGTTCGCCAATCCGCACTTGGCCAGCGTGGTGGACTATAGCCTGATCCCCTCGTACTGAAGGGAGGCCCGTGCCCAACAATGGGACCTTAAAAAGGGCTGAATACATTGTTTATAATACCAATTATAAAGTCATTTTGCACTTATATTAATATCATTAAAAGCCTAACAAACTAATATAATGCAAATAATTTACATAATATATATACTAATAAATAAAACAAAAAAGTATAAATGAAAAAATTTAGTATAGTAATTCGAGCTTCTGAATCATAAGCTTAAATATAATTAAAACATTTACTAAATTTGTAATGTCGTTCTAATCATAGTGAAGGCATACCACCTAGTCGCTACATTTTTATCATTGAAAATTCAAAGAAAGTTGCTAGTATTGCATAAACGTAGGGCCGGTATTGTTCAAGAGACCACGCAGATCAACAAACAGCCTTAGTATACGTTTCCATACGTCACAGTTCAACAACACACTAGACGCCGGATCCCGCCTACTTCGGATTTTATTTATTCGCGACTAAAATGTAAAGTAGAATCTATCGGCGATCGTGAGAAAGTAATGATAAATACATCAATTTTAACAACGATTCGCTTTCTCGTGATGCTGAACTGTTTATTAGATGGGATATAAAGGATCGGGTAACCGTAGCCCAGAGCGAGGCCATACTTATTGAAATTACTTCTGATTGTAAGCGTAATAGGCGCTTGGAAGCCGGTAGCCTACTAAAATTAAGGTTTTTGTTTGAAACGCACGAATTAGGCGTTTTATATGTAGACGATTGGCATGGTTATTTGGGTAGATACAATGTTTTGCGATTCGATTGAGGGGTCGTAATTGCTTGCACCTGTCAATGGTATTAATAGATCTAGCAATGTTCTTAAAGGGAACAGTTAATTTGCATCTTCAAAGGTCATCTGAATTAGTAGAGTCAATGGCGGCAATGTTCTGACGTTACTTATCCGTTGAAGAAGTAAAATAAATTTAAAAAAACGCTGTTTTTGGATTTCTCTTCTATATGTAGGTATGGCCCATCGAGTTATCTCAAAACTCTATCTACTATTTTTACAAACAATAAGTCTCTATAAGTATCTAAAACACCACTATAGAATAAACAATATTAAAATTTGAAATAATATCACTCAATGTAATGATTTTGTTCTTATTTTAGTAATAGTCACATATAATTACGGCAGATACGTCAGACCCATCTGATATACTTTTTTCTTACCTCAAAACGTACTGATCAACCATAATAATTATAGTAGCAATAATAATATAGTATTGTTGTAAATATAATTTGATGCAAATTGCGTACAATGTAATAAGTATGAAATGATAATATATATGATACTTATATGACATTCATATAATTTCTGTAAAATAAGGTAAAATTACTTCTCCAAATCCAATAGCTTTAAGTGTTTTTTTTTATTGCGTGTTGTTATAATCTTTATCTAAGAAATAATTTTCAAAATGTTATATACTTTATTTATGTAAATATAAAATTAGAAAATAGAATACAAATCAGAATTACTAATATTTAATATGCGGTGCATCTCTAGGTATGTTTTAAATAGGTAAAAACAGTTACTGTGAGCGTAGGAGGAGGAAATAGCCATATGAAGATTTTCCTGTGACAAAACGTATCCCAAATGTTGACTCGAGTAATAAATTATCACTTCACAAAATTTACCTAAAATCGGTTCAGCACATTTTGCGTTAAATACACATGCATACAGACTAACAGACATACAAATAAAATTTTCAATAAATATTTTTTATTATTTCAGGGTCTATATTTTGTACACAATATGTTACGGTCATTGCGTTTAAAAAATATTTAATGTTTACAATTCTCTTCTAGATTTTACTACGCAGATCATTTACTTTCTTTAAATAATAAGGGATTTTTTATATACGTATACCTATATTAGTTAAATTAGTAAAGGTACAATTTTTAAGAATAAATAATGAATAATAAAATAACACTATATTATTTTATATATTTAATTATTAGTTCTCTTCCCCTTAAAAGAGAGATAGCGACATATTAGATTTTTTTAGTTTATTATAATAAAATCCTGGTTTATTATAATAAAAAAACTTTTTTTTATTTTTTTAACATTTATTTACTTATCGCTTAGTATACAAATTGTCATTTGTATACGAATACTATTTTAAATCATTATTGTTTGGCTTCATGTTTAGTTGAAACTTCGCTATATCATTCCTTAGTCTGAGTATATGTTTAATATATACATTGTACATCATTATAAAAGTATTCCATATTGACTTCGTAACTCAAAAGTGTCTTACACTGTAAGAACCTAAATCTACGCAACTCTATATCTGTCTCAATAAGCCTCTTATTTGTCCCGCAAAGTAAAAATATGAATGCTCCAGTGTAGACGTGGTGAAGTATTGTTAGAGCTTATTATAAAATTGTATCATAAAGTAATAATTTTACATAACACCATATCAGCTTTCTAGAGACTTTAGGCTTGACCTTTTTTAAATAAGTGTAATAAATACTTGGTCTTCAAAAGTCATTCGAGATCTCCCTTTTCTTTGCCTAGCAATTAACCATTAACAGTGTATCTTTTTGACCGTTCGTTCGCCTTTTTTTCTATGCCAAAACTATCTTTGCACGTGCACACCTGTACGAGCACTAGCACGTGTTTCTTTATTTAAACTTCAAATGGTTCATTGCAAGAATTGGCACTGCGTAAACAACGGGCATCAAGTTGAGGGAAAAGTTGATATTCTTCTAAAATTAACTAGGAAACCTGTTGGTTGTTATTATTTTAACATATCATTTAGTTACATGTTGTGTTGTTTATTTATCTTGGTTTAAAGTAACAAATACCTTTCTAAGAATTTGATAGAACAATATAAAATTAAGTTTCTCATGATAACTTTTTGCTCAGCGCCTAATTTTAGCTACAGTACAACAAATTTATAATACATACAAAACCTAAGTACCCAGCTATTGTCAGGAATTTCAATAGAAATAGAATTTGATAGATAAATAGTTGCTCTGGGTTAGTAACATTCTGATACTTGTTCCCACGGTATCGGTGTGAAAGAGGCAAATTGGAAACCAGTGACAAATTGTATCGTTCTCGTAAGAATTAAGTGTCAAAATAAATCGTATTTTGATTGTATCTATTTCAACCAGATCGGTTCATAATATATGTAAACATACATTTTGTACAGTAAAATAATAAAATATATGTAAAAATGATATTGTTTATAGTTTTTAAAATGGGATAAAATGTAATATAAGATGCACACTTGAATATTTTTTTTAATTTTTATAACAGCGATTGCGTATACGCACATAATTGGTTGGTATTTATATTAAGATGTGGGAATGCACGTTGCGAATCGAGTCCGGACCGTATAATTCTAACTCATAAATTTCCAACAAATAATACATATTCCAATGCAATCTTGTCTGATTGATGTCAAGTCGTAATATTAACTCACGACTACCCGCTTCACGGAGTTTCTTTTTGAAAATAAAATAAAATAACTGCTAGCAACACTTCTGTATGCTTAAAAATATAATATGACTTACTATTTATTTTTTACATTATTAAGAAGTGTTCTACTTAGTAGTGGAAGTAATTTTAAAATCTTAAAAGTAAAGTTTATACTATATAAAAATATTATTGGAAATACATTAGTTCGGCGACTAAGTTGTTCCGTTTCGGCGATAAATCTTTCTATGGGTATGTTAAAATTCTAACTGATTCAAATCTGTACATAATTTTTTTTTTTGAAATTCTTATTGAAATAGTCATTACTATCGATGCAGAGGGCAAATCTATAGATTTTAGATTTTTCGTCTGTCTGTCTATCTCTCTGGGCATGCATCACGAGAAAACCACTTGACAGATTTTTATGAAATTTTTTATGATGATAGCTGGTTATCCGGGTCAATATATAGGATAATTTTTACTGCGGGAATATATCTCATCTCTAAGAAATCTATATTAAACGTTACAACGTAACGAAGACGAAGCCGAGCGGAGCGAGGGTGAATCGCTAGTAAATACATATGTTTTCCATAAGTTGTTTAAACATAAAAAATAAGTATTGGCGAACTATTTGGCTCTCTCTAGACTTAATTAAAAAACTCATTGAACTGCTTATACAACTAATTAAAAAACTAATAAATTTACGTCTACCTATTGACCCATTGTTTCATGAAAGAATAATAAATTAACCAAACCAACAAACCCCCTATTATATAATAATAGTAAAGATTAACGAAAGACGAGAGTTTATACATTTATTATAAGAGAAGCAAAAGTAACTTTTACAACCGTCTGTTACTTAGGCATTAAGTTCTAGTGACGATTTCAAGCCAAGCTCTAAGAAGCAGTACAAACGTAGTCGCATCTTTGGTCGCTTTTGTACGTCTGCCAGCCTCTACAATTATTAATGAAACGCTCTAACGCTTGGTCTTCACGTGTGTTGATAAAAGTCTTATTTTATCTTGAGCCGCATATACTTCAGTTCCTCAGTCGGTCTATGAAATATATTTACACACTAGCGACTCACCCTCGCTCCGCTCGAGTTCGTCTTCGTTACGTTTTAACGTTTAATATAGATTTCTCAGAGATGAGATAATTTCCCGCAGTAAAAAGTATCCTATATGTTGACCCGGACTACCAACTATCATAATACCAAATTTCACCAAAATCTGTCCAGTGGTTTTCTCGTCCTGCATTCCCAGACAGACAGACAAAATATGTAAAAACTATTGATTCGGCCTCTGTATCGATAATAATGACTATTTCAATAAAATTTCCAAATTATACCTACCACAAGATAACCAGACTTTTCGAAATAATTTATAACACATTTTACAATCAAATCACGACAAACTGTGTGAAAAAGGGACAAATGAACGCATTATTTATTATTTATATTATTTATTATTTATATTAATTTTAATTATAATAAGGATCTAAAAGACAGCCACATAATAATACTTATTAATCACTCTTATCATTGTCATTTTGTGTATTAACACCAACTGACGCTTAGATTTTAACCTATAATTCCTCGTATAAACAAAATCATATCATACAAACTATGACAATTATAAACATAATAAATACTTAGATAATACCTACGAATAAATAATAAGTATTTATTCGTAGGATAATACAGCATTATTGAATAAAAAAAATTGTAGTTTTGTAATGTTATTCAACTTTTATAAAAGAAAGCGTTGGAATCTAACCGTTGAAAACTTTTATAAAAACGCATTACAATCAATCTGCGTCGGCGGTACAAGTTTTATAAAATTCACTTTCACATCTGCTAATGATTTAAACTCACTTAGGTTCGCAATGCATGTATTTTATTAATCAAACCCTTTTCTTCACCTATTTATTTGTAATACCATTATTACTATCGCAAGTGAAGACCAAGTGTAACGCATCGTCCATGTCCACCGTGAGCCACTAATCTAACAGCCCTCTTAGTAAAACGTCAGACATCGTATCAGTGGATTTCTAACTTGTGTAGGTAGAAAGGAGTGGTCCTAAATAATACAAGTAAGATGTTTTTTTTAATATAAATACTACTTTTTTATACAGTTAGAGTGCCTTTTTTAAGGTATATTACGGGTTTATATAGTATACTAGCAACACACCCTTGCTCCGCTCGGGTTCGTCTATAGGTACGTTTTAACGTTTAGTATAGATTTTTCAGAGATGAGATAATTTCCCGCAATAAAAAGTATCCTTTATGTTAACTCGGATAACCAGCTATCATTATACCAAATTTTATCAAAATCTGTTCAGTAGTTATCTCGTGATGCATTCACATACAGACACAAAAAATCTAAAAGCTATAAATTCAGCCTCTGTACCGATAATATTGACTAGTTCAATAAGATTTTTCAAGAAATATTTAATGTACAGATTCGACTCACCCACGCCGTCTGTCGAATTCATCCCTGGGTGCGTTTTAACGGTTAGTACGAAACAGTTAGACTATATATTAGTATATTATATCTATTACTTGAGAAATGATTGAATGCTCATACAAACTTTCATCCCCTTTTTCACCCCCTCAAAGATAATTTTCGGGATAAAAACCATCCTATGTCGTTCCCAAGGTCTCAAACTATCTTCATACCAAATTTCATCAAAATCGGTTCACCGAATGTTTAGTTTATCCATTACAAAGAAACATACAAATATACCAAATCAAAAAAAAACTCTTTTTAATAGTAATAATATGGATATTGTTTTTCTTAATATATCATGGACGGTTCCATTAGAATATCAAGAATTAAATCTGAAAAAAGTGTTACTTGTGGATAATGTAACTTTCCTACGGTGAGCAATTATTTAAATCAGTTCAGTACAAGGTTTATCGATAACAAACAAATCTTTTCTCTATAGTGCATTAGTATACTCGTAGATGACAATTTTTAATAATACTTAATTATCATTTGCACATTCTTATCTTCATTCTCGCGGTCGCTCAACAAAACATTTAAACTAAAATCCACGAAGTATCATTATACGGTTATTTGAGCACAATTTTCGTGAATCAGCCCTATAAGCGCACTCGTTCGTTCAAACCACCGACAACTCACAGTTTATCCCTGTTAGGGCTCGTCACACTGTCGGCGACGACGACGTTACACTTCGATTCGATTTCTGTAATTTTTTTACTTAACTAAATATTCTTATTTTAGCCTCGATTCGTTAAAGCAATTTTATTTTATCTTCGTCTAAATGAAAAGTATTATTTAAAAATACCGAAATCACTTGTAAATTTTAGATGCAATCTGTTTTTTTTTTGAATCACTAAATCCCAAATTATTCGAAACAACCCATATACATTGTGGTAGGTACCTATTATGCCCGAAACCTTCGCAGTCGTGCGTATAACACATAACATTAAAATATAAAAACTTAATCACAAATATAAGAACTCATAACACACAAACACAACACACACACAACACAAATATACACAAATCTGCAGTTTTTCTACATTACGATTTTAGCGCAGTAGTTACGTGTGACAACTCCTTAATATTTAAATACGCAAGACACCCCGTGAAGTCGCGGCAGAATTGAACAGTTGCTATCGACTAGACCCTCCCGCAGACCACAGGGCGTACTCGCGGCCCCCGTTCTCAAAACATTTAGTGTAAAATAATTAGGGAACGCCCGCGGAGACTATATTGAACTGTGTTTGCGTAAAATTAGTAGACATCTTCGCTCCCTCGTTCCTGATTGGAAATAACACATTCTAACTTGATTCTACAAACGACATTATAGGGTAACTCTCCATCACTCATAATTCGAATCTCACTATATATTTTGAAAATCCCATTCCGTTATTTTATTCGTTTACACCGTGAATATATTAATTCGGGCTCTTCCACATTGAGCTAGTAAGATTTTTAAAAGTAATCACTAAAAACACTTGTCTATCCGTCTGATTGGACCTTATAATCTCAGGAACGTCTCAATTTATTTTAGCTTTTGCTTCAGAATATACAATAAAGCACAAGCTTGTCGTTATTCCAAAAAAATGGTGAACGGATGTTTAATTTATTAAATTTACTATAGCCTAGTATGAATACATAGGCTGCTAGGTACCTGGGGTCGCAAGGACCCGAGCGAAGCATTGGTAAGTCGCTAGTAATATAGCATTGTCATTTATTTTAACTTTTTATTTACGATATAGATAATAGAAATTAATTTGTTTAAGTGGGCATGATAATAGCTGTAGAAGAAATTCTTCAAAAATGCCCACAAATTCTTCAAAAATGTGCAAGACGCTGTGATCGCTACTTGTCTCGATGTGAAGATGTGAAGATTTTTGCTACTACTACAACCAACTTGCCAATACAACAGATATAGGTTTAAAATTTAAGTTTACTTAATAAAACTCAAACTGACAGACTGACAATAAAGCACATGCTAGACAGCTTGGTCTAGAAGCATCTCCCAATCCCCTAAAGAAACTAGATATGGTATGAAAGTTTGTACGGAAGTTCGTCATTTTTGAATTTATAAATATGGAAATTGATGTTTAAGCTTCGGTTTATAATGCCGAAGGAAATCCCATCGGGCTCACTGTGGACCCTAAATTTGTGCAGATTGACGGGACACCCAGGCTATGTATAAGCACATGAGTATACCTCTCCTATATTCTAATCTGCGAGAAGAGAACTTAACGGAATCGTGTGTCGATCTTCTATTTGGTTTATCACGAAACTTACTAATTATTATTATTAATTAAATAATTTATAAGAGACGTACTTGCCCGCAATAAGTAAGGTTGTAGATGGTATTTAATATGAGAACCTCAAACGTCCGAATATATAAATAACTAGCGACTCACCCTCGATCCGTTCGGTTTCGTCCTTATTTACGTACAACGTTTAGTATAGATTTATCAGAGATGAGATATTTTCCCGCAGTAAAAAGTATCCTATATGTTGACCCGGATAATCAGCAATCATCGTACCAAATTTTATAAAAATCCCTCCAGTGGTTTTTCTGTGATGCGGTCACAGACAGACAGACAAAAATTCTAAAAACTATGATCCGGCCTTTGTATCGATGATAATTAATAATTTGTATTTTAATAAGATTTTCCAAAAAATATTTAATGTACAGAGTCGGCTTGGTTAAAATTTTATTATATGTATAGATATATAAAACTAATGTATAGACGATAATCAGTCTGTTCGTATTCAGTCCAATTAATTAAAAAACCTGCAATTTTCTTCTTCAACAAGCATCAATATCTTCCCTACAAACTCGGCTTTATACCCTGTTATTATATATTAGTATTTATAAACATAAAATATAATTTCGACGTCAAAAGGAATTTATTTATCGCATGGAGCGACCGACAACATGTAATTTTTATCGTATTAAGAGAGCATATCAGTAAACATTTAATATATTGTTGCGAACTATACTATATGAAACTAACACTTGTACTTTGCTCTTGGTTCCAGCGTGGCTGCCAGTATTTACCTAGGTAATGTAGTATCAAATATCTAATCTTCGAGAGAGCTTCATCACTTCATAAGTGTAATTATTTAATTAAAGTCTCAGTGTTACATTTTGGTGCAGTTATCTATATTCAATCTATACATATAATAAAATTGTAACTAAGCTGAACCTGAACATTAAATATTTTTTGGAAAATCTTATTGAAATAGACATTATTATCGACACAGAAGCCGAATCTATAGTTTTTAAAATTGTCGCCTGTCTGTTACCGCATCACGGAAAATTCACTGGAGGGAATTTAATGAAATTTGGTATGATGATAGCTGGTTATCCAGATCATCATGTAGGATACTTTTCACTATGGGAATATATCTATATCCCTGAGAAATAGGGACGAAGTGAATCGCTAGTCTATATATAATGCTCACAATTAGTAGAGCACTTAAAAACGAAATTATAATTTCTCGAGTGGCTTATGCCTATTCGATGGAAATGTAATTTTCTATTAGCGAATAAAAAATTCAAAAAAATTCAGTAGTTCTATAAATTAAGTATACCATAGATACATAAAAAATATATAAATGGAGCAATTAAATTTGATCTTTGACGTTAGATACACTGTTCCAAGTTTGGATAAACATTTTTTATTACTCATCGCATTGCATTTCTATGAAATAATGTCTTGCTAATGTACTTATTGACAGGCAGTCATTGACTATACATTTACGTACAATGTACATATGAAAGCATCCATACATACTAATATTATAAATGCGAAAGTAACTCTGCTTGTTTGTTTGTCACCTTTTCACGACTAAACGGCTGAACTGATTTTGATGAAAATTAGAGATAATTTGAAATACTGGGAAGGACATAGGATAGTTTTCATTCAAAATATCATCTCTTAATGATGTGAAAAGGAGGGATGGAAGTTTGTATGGCGAATCAAAAATTTCTGAAGTAAAGGGTATAAAACTCGTCATAC
Source organism: Brenthis hecate (assembly GCA_951806755.1). NCBI lineage: Eukaryota > Metazoa > Arthropoda > Insecta > Lepidoptera > Nymphalidae > Brenthis > Brenthis hecate. The sequence goes on from OX638251.1 coordinate 10,521,721, forward strand.
CTATGTATACGCGTATATCAACAATATACATAAAAACGCACCTTGGGACGAATCCGAGCGAAGCGAGACTGAGCTCGCTAGTTTTAATATAATATACTAGTGACACACCCTCGCTTCGCTCGGGCGCGTCCCCGGGCACGTACCTGGGCATATATTGTTGCTACAGTTTAATAGATACTTTTAAGAGGAATACTTCCGTAATACATTGTGTTTATATAATTCTATTGGTTAAAGCAGTTTAATCCAGTTAAGTTCACATTCAGCATGATTTTTTCGGATATCTTCAATAATCATCGTCATAATTAAGTCAATTTACACAAAACCCTAATGAATCATACACCTAAACCTTCCTCATGAATCACTCCGTCCATTGGTGAAAACGTTATAAAAATCCAGACATTTCATCAAATTCAGACAGACAGACGCGGCAGGAACTTTGTTTTATAATACATAGTGATCTAACTGAGCAGTAATAACTAATAATATAGCACCTAATTCTTATCCGTCAGAGCCGGCTGGCTGGCTGCGTTTATATTTTTTTAATCCATATAATATTGACTAATTAATAATACATTACTAGCGGCTCACCCTCGCTTCGCTCGGGTTTGTCGCTAGGTACGTTTTAAATAGATATAAATAGTTATTACCCAGCGTTAGCCATATAAACTTTAATTTTTTTTTGTTAATAATATTGACAAATATTAACATTAATATTTATACGATACTAACGTCACTCAATTGTTTGCCTTCTCGGAACCTGTCTAACACTTAAACTTTATGGTACGGTATTAAAGTTCAAATTGACTTTTAAGTATTATTACGAATCTTTTGTATGGGAGTATAGAAAAGTGTTGTTTTTAGGCTTTTTTAGGCAATTTTTTAAATTTTTCTCTCCGTAAGAACCATCCTCGTACTTCAAGGAATATTCTAAAAAAAGAATTAGAGAAATCGGTTCAGCTGCTCTCGAGATTTGCGATTACCAACACATTCAGCGATTCATTTTTATATTATAGATAGAAGAACATACATAACAACTACGTAAAAACAATGTTTTTATTATTTATTGTTAAAAATTAAACTTAGGTTCATTGTATTCAGTCCTTTTAACGTTCCACTGCTGGGCACGGGCTTCCTTTCAGTACGAGGGGAATCACGCCATAGTCCACCACGCTGGCCAAGTGCGGGTTGGCGGACTTCACATGTCTTTTTGAAAACTTGCTAAGTTCTTTCAGACATGCAAGTTTTCTCCCGATATTTTCCTTCGCCGTTAAGACAAGTGGTAATCATGTTGGAGATGATTTGCATATGAAAATATCAGAGGTTCTAGACCTGGGATTTGAACTCGCTTCACTCGGTTTCCCAAGAGATAGCTTTACCACTGGGCTACCACTGTTTTATTTAGGTTTCTATGGCATTAAATTTAGTTTTAATTTTTTTGTGTAATAAGGGCAAGAGAAACTGACATTTTATATATGAACATCAATAAACAATGTAAGCATGCACCAGACGAGAACTGCTCCTTTAATTATAACAAAAAATATAAGAAAATATGAATAAACTGTAAAACAAAGTTCGACTGATGCCCTTGACATTTTATAGAACAATAATTTAGCTATACATTTATATGGTATAGTCGCATTAAACAGAACATGTTTCTTCTTATATTAATTCTTTAACTATTATTGGAAACAAAAAATATTATAAAACATTAACTTTATGCAAATGCATACATATATATGAATTGTCTCGTTTGTATAAATATTCACGTTTGTCGCCATCTATTGAAAACTACTAAGACTACCTCATAAATGCCCTCTAGCGGTTGTACAGTACAACACATGCTATTCCTGGAACAGAAAATAACTTGGCCTGCGGGTCTTGTATCTTAAAATGATTAATAAAATACACCAAATCTACACGAACATAATATTATATCTTGAACTAGCGGTTCACCCTCGATTCGCTCGGGTTCATCCCTAGGTTTGTTTTAACGATTAGAATAGAATAGATAGATGATATTATATATTATATTACTGCTCCGCTCCCTTGGGTAGAAGCATTATTATATATAGCTTATAGCCCTCCTCAATTAACAGGCTATCATCTAATGCAAAAAGAATTTATCAAATCGGATTAGTAGTTCCTGAGATAACCACTAACCAAACAAAAAAACAAACAAACAAGCAAACAAACAAACAAACAAACAAACAAACAAACAAACAAACAAACAAACAAACAAACAAACAAACAAACAAACAAACAAGCAAGCAAGCAAACAAACAAACGATCAAACAAACAAAGTCTGCCTCTTTATATTATTACTATATATTAAAATATTTTTAAGGCACTTTTATATTATTATTTAGTTGTGTGTAGAAGTTAATTGGTTAATTTTTATGATTGGATATAGGTAATTATTTAATTTTTATTGTTAGTGAAACTAAAACAAATATTGTGCCTCATAAAATTATCTTTTTTTTTAAAGTTGAAAGTAGTAAAAAGTATTACGCACTACAAATATTAGCATTAAAATTAGTACATGCGCTTATAAAGTGTAAATAAGAATTATCGTTTTGTCTAAAAAAATTGAAGTCATAATGATTACCAACAACTTTTATCCAATGAGCATCTGTTTAACCCTAGTACTCCCTTTATTATTCATGTATGGTAGTCCCTTCTAGTAAATTTAGGTAGGTACGTTAAAATTCAAGTAGCACAGACTATAAATAGCTAGCACAGATTATAAATTGACGCTCCCTGTGTACAACAAAAAACGTACTTATGTTATATGAGACGACATTTTTATAAAAAAATTAAACTTTCAATATTCACATAAATAAAAATTAATGTTAGTAGGTATGTTTGTTCTCTACGTATTTCTAAAACCATTGATCCGATTGTGATGAAACTCTTGTAGCTAGGTAATTCTGTATACGCTTGCGAGGGTTCCTGACGCAAAAAAAACTATGTTTATTTTTCATGTGTTTCCAAATCATTTAAGATCAAGTGCGAAACAAGGGTAAGTTGCTAATTTGAATTCGGACTTATCTCTAGAAGAGATCTCTTCCAGCCAACCTATGGAAGTGAGAAATAGTGTTATATGACGGGACTAAAAGAGTGCAATTGATTTAGGATAAAATTATAAATAACCTACCTAAAAAAATTATTTTATTTTAATAAAAAAAAACTTTTTTCATAAATGAGAGAATAGACATTAGACATTATACAAGCGCTCTTATCTGGTGCTAATCTAATCTCTTGCAGAATAAATAAAGTAAGCCACAGAGAATATCGGAAAACTGGTTTTGCCAAAGCAATCGTATCGAGAGTGAAGGGTGAAAGACGAGTGAGTCCCGAACTATGTATGTATGTACGTAGACCATTTTTCTGCTACCACCGGCATCCATGGAAGCAATAATGTATGACACATTGACCTTGTTTCATTGACCAATACTGGCTTCTATACAACCAGATTGTCGGCTGCCGGGCTGGTGCCTTCGCTAGTACGGTGTGGCACTAACTTAGTGTAGAAATTTTTGAAAGATACATTGCATTTACGTACCTACTCATTTTCTACACAAGAAACAAATTTTTTTCGTCCACGTTTGGGGTAGATTAACATGATGTCATTATGCTACAAACACATAATATTTTTTATACCTTTCGGCGAAATTGGTGAGAATCAAATTATTTTAACCTACATGGGATGAAGAACCTTTTTTTTGCAATTGTTTTTTAATATCTTGTACACCTATATACCTGTACATGTTTTATATACTTATCCACCGTAGTCTATTAATTTTTAAATAAAAAGGAGGTACATATGACATCTTATAGCTTATTTTCTTCAGTACCTATTAACATAATATGTTAAAAGTAAACCTTTACGAAATCAATTAGATTTCTCTCAAATAGGAGTACATTTTTTATCATTAATTTAAAACGGTACGCGCCAGCCCTAATAATTTTGTCCCGAACAGCAAACAACAGCGAAACCGAAACAAAAATACATATTATATTGAGTACAAAGAAAATCTTTATAAAAAATTGTTATCAGACCATGACATGAATTTCTTAAAAAGGAAGCATTTTTAAAACCTCTTTATCTTTATATATATAATTCTTCTGTGAGTGTGTATGTCACTGAACTTCTCTCAAACGACTGGACCGATTTTGATGAAATTTTTTGTGTGTGTTCAAGGGGATCTGGGAATGGTTTAGATTCACAATTTTGTTCAAAAAGTTTGAAATTTTCAAATTAAAGACGTGTAGACAGGACAACGTCTGTCGGGTCCGCTAGTGTTATTTATATTTCTTAGTTATTTAAATTTCTATGAAGTAATCATTCGCACGCATATTAACGCCTTACAAAAGCTTAACATTCATTTTTAAACATTTCCTCTTTAGTCTAATACATTATCTATTCACAAATGTAGGTATCGTTCATTATTTATAAAAACATTAAGCTGGTAAATAATTAATTTGTAACAAAAAGCAACTAAAAATTATTCCATTGAAATTAATAATAATATATCGCAATTTGCATAATATATCGTAGAAAGTATCAACTATGGCAGTAAAATAGAAATATATTATTTAATATCAAATTCAGTTATATTTGCGATTTCAATCTCGACCCGAAGCGTATCAAAGAATAAAAAATATTTTTTCACATAAATACCTTTAAGCATAATCTATACTAATATCTCGTCCCACCGGAGTATGAGAGTGACAGGAATAGAGAATGCACTTGTGTCTGCGCGTACACTTGTGCACTATAATATCAGTTCCTGCGAAGTTGGCTAGTCTCAATGAGATTGGCCGCCGTGGCCGGAATCGGCTAGGAGAACATCATACTAATATTATAGAGAACTCTCAGGAACTACTAATCCGATTTGAAAAATTCTTTTTGCATTAGATATCCCGTTTATTGAGGAAGGATAGTCATACATAATATTATAAATGTCATAGACTGGCGGATTAGCGTATTTTTGTGTGGAGACAGTTGAAGGGTTGGAGAGTGACATAGGCTACTTTTTACCGCGGTAAATTATATCTTTCAAACTGGAAAACACGTTATAATACAACCCAAAAAAATATTTATGATCAGAATTACTTGAGGCTTGGTATTAATGCAATTAAAGAAACACGTGTTTTGTCATTTTTTGAAATTCATCACATATGGAGGTAAAATAGAACCCCTATTTTACCTTTACTTTTTTTTACTTTTTTCTACTTATGAAAGTTTGTATGAGACCTACCTCCGATTTATTTTCTTGTATTTTTAGCGCGAGCTAAGCCGCGGATTCTGCTAATAGGCTATATAATATATATCTTATAGTATATAGTCTACCCTATTCCATACTAACCGTTAGAACGTAGGTACATAGGGACGAACTCGAACAAAGCGAGGGTGAGCCGCTAGTATCATATAAAATAATGAATAAAAAAATACGGACGAGTGCGAGTCGGACTCGGCCATTGAGGGTTCCCTACTATGTAGGAAATCTGTTTAACTTTAATTTTCAACTTTTTTTATTTTTTGGAATTTTTCCTTATTTATGCTGTAAGACCTAACTTTTTGCCAAATTTCGTGATTCTAGGTCAACGGGAACTACCATATAGGTTTTTGACTCAAAACATATAGGGTACTTCCGGTTGACCTAGAATTGTCAATTTTGGTTAAAAGCAAGCTCTTACAACACAAGTAAAGGGAAAGTTCCTGAAAATAAAAAAAGTTGAAAATTAAGGTAAATTTAGGTACTACAAGTTTTCGCGTAAATCTAAATTTGCCCATATCTTTTTATCGTGTTGACTCAGGATCTTGATTTTTATACACCTAATAGGCACTATAGACCTCAGTATTTGGTAAAAATTTGAAATTGCTAGGTCTACCCGTTCCTGAGAAAATTGGTGACATACGGACAGACAGACAGACAGACGGACAAGAGAGTGATCTTATAAGGGTTCCTTTTTACCTTTTGAGGTACGGAACCGTAATTAAAAAATATAAACGAAAAAGAAAAAGGAAACCGAATACAATACTCAAAAAGAAAAAAAAACACTTAAATTAAAAAGAGGATAAAATGTATCAAAGATAAAAAAGTACGAATCAACGACACTATATTTTTAATTTCTGACAATTTAGCTTAGCGAACATGAGGTAAATATGATATCCCGTAATGATATGAAAAAAATTGTCCAAAATATAATATTATATACTCACGTATTTTAAAATATAGTGAATTTCAATAAGACAATAAATAATTGCATAAAAATATGAAACTGATATACGAGAGTAGCATGGGCTATCTGCACGATAGTCTTTGAGACGACGAGCGCAGGCGCAGGCTCACCTACCTGGGAAGGCGGCGCGGCGGCGGCGCCTGCGTCCCTTTCGCTCAAGGCTACGCACGCGTACGCAATTATAACCCTTAACTTAAACGCGTGTCAAACTCGCCATGCGGAATTTCGTCTGCACGTTGCTAGACTTTTTTCAATCGTGCCGGACAATCGAGTCTTGAACCAAACGAAAGAAATAGCCGTTTCGTTCGTATTACAATTAAAGGCCCTTTTTAATGTAGAATATTATGAAGTATATCGTTATTACTACCTTAAACATTCAAAAACTTAACTGAAAAAAGTTCGCAATGCAACATATATCATGATAATGAAACATAAACAAACCAATTGTCACTGTCAAAGCATGATGATTAGCGCCGGCGGCAAAAGAATAGAGAGTGCATTTTTAAATATTATCTGTTAGCTCACCTGTATAATATTTTGAAGGCTGTGAGGTGTTTTTGGAAACGGTACGATAGAGGTTTCTTTTCTGCCGAAGAGATCACGAAGGACGAATATGTATGCGTCGGTTACTGGGTGTAGTATAACGGGCCGGCGTCGGCGCAGGTGACAGAGCGACGCGAGCGCCGCGGCGCGCGACGGCGACCCTGCGTAACTTGACGCCTCCCCCTCCCTCTCCCAGACCTCAAACCTGCCATCTCCATCGCCCGCACCCTTGCGAGTTGCGACTTGCGAGTACATCCTTGCGCCTCGATCACGGCATCTTCATTCATTTTATAATTAATAACACTCTCTAATTATTAAAAGAAAAATAATATGTAACTTTATTAGCATTAGAATTTAAAATTAATTAAAAAAACCATTTTGAAGTTTAATCATTTTTCAATAAATAAAAATCACCTGGAAACTTTAATTAAATGTTTAGATAGTAGATATTACTACTCAGATAGAGGGTGCATTTAAAATACCTATGTTCGTAAATTAATAACGTATTTCCAGAATTACGATTGGTCAAAATATATTTTTGATTTGCGTCTTCCAATATTATTTTTTATTTCTAAGTTTTATAAGCCAAAAGCTAAATTGCCGTTGTATTTTATTTATTCAGGTGACGATGGGACTGACATTTCCGCCTAGTGCTTAAAAAATCTCTAAATAAAAACAGATTAAAAAAATAAGCCAAAAACTACATATATATCGTACCTATATGTAGGTAGTATGTACCTACTTATCTATGTACTTTCACGTACGACATTATTAATCAATTGCATTTTGTGATACGAACGAGAAACCTTAAAAATATTTTAAGCTTGAGCGTCTACGATTATAAATTTACATTTTATATATTTTCACATTTGGCGCTATAAGAACAAACGCATGATGCAAAAATACAAATAATATATTTTTTAAAGTAATTCTGTATTCTAATAAACCATATATAAATACGAAAATGTATGCATACGAATAAAACATCTAAGTAATAAGTATTTAATTAGTAAACTTTAAAGAGCTAGACCATGCTCGTCATACGTAACGAAAATCTTCTCGATAGCAGTGATGTATGCGGCCGTTCGCAAATCTAAGCCCAGATTGTGTTGCATTGCACTTCGTTTTACATTCTGAAATGATAACCATAAATTAATATGGCGTGGTTTTAAAGTGTTCTACATACTGTATAGTCAAAAATGCACTATTTTCATATAAACTATTGTCACCATGCCGTAAAAAAAAACGCAATTCAAATAAATCTAAGGCTACGACTTCTAAAGAAGTTTCATAGGTTAGTTAGTACCTATAATAGTCTTCAATTATGAATTTAAAATTAAACTATAAATATCTTACTTAACATTTAATTCTAAACTAAATAACATGTAACTTGACAAGTTTTCTTACACTAAGACCTAAGTGAATAAGCGTCGCTATTCAAATCCATGTTTACAAATAAATAAAATTCAGTGTATGTCTGTGATTTCAAATGTGATATGCTGTATCAATCTCTTTCTGCTTGTATGATACCAAAACGTCCGAACTGGTTTAACAGGGTTCTCACAAGTGTTATTTAGGTTTCAGTTTATTGTAAAAAATGAAAGATAGATTATATAATAGTACCTATCCATCGTCGCTCGGCAGATATCACGTTTATAAGTATATAAAGTATGAAACAATTCGAAAAGTAGGTATGTACTACTAAACGTAATCATTACACCCAGCTCTGTATATTGTATGACACAAAATTGCGACGTAACGGTTATAATAAATACTAATTACACGCTTCTTCTTCTATTTTTAATTAATAGACATTCACGAAGGAAGTATGACTTCAATTAGTGCTCACGATTACATGCATCGAAATTTATACACAACGTGACAATTAAATTATATGAGAGGCTGCGGTTATGAAAAACAAAAGAAACGTAAAATTAATATGCTAATGTAATACGTTGTAAGGGCAGGTTCATATCTACCTACACATTTATATTTACAACTATACTAATATTATAAAGAGGCAGTGTTTGTTTGTTTGAACGCGCTAATCTCAGGAACTACTAATCCAATTTGAAAAATTCTTTTTGCATTAGATAGCCCGTTTATTGAGGAAGGCTATAGGCTTTATATCACATAAATTACTCGTATTATTTGTTATTATTTGATTGGCAGTGAAGAATTTTCCCATGGAAAGAGTGCGTGCTTCTATTGATAACTGACCTCAAGGTTTATGGGACTGTATTGCAGCCAATGGAGACCACTTCGAATAAGCTTTATATATTTTTAATGGTTTTATATTAATGTATTAAACTAACACACTGTAATAGTAATAAATGTTACGTGCAATAGAAAAAATGATTTTTTCTTTGTAACGATATTTATGGCAAGACTATGCATATACCGCTAGTAATTCATACTAATATTATGAATGTGAAAGTGTGTTTGTTTGTTTGTCCTTCTTTTACATTGAAACGGAGAGACGCATTGACGTGATTTTTTGTGTGGAGGTAGTTGGAGGAGGGTCGGAGGAGAGTCCCCCCCAACGTGCGTTCACCTTGTCGTGGTGGGGGGGCTCAGTAGTGCCCGACAATACAGCCGGGCGCAAAGCCAAGAAACGCACAGGGAGGTGGCTCACTTCGGTGAGCGGTGGGAGGCGGCCTCTTCGGAGGGCGATGTACTATGCGGGTTGCTCCTGGTACTTCTCTGATAGCAGAGTGGCCCTTGGAGCAACCCCGTGGTTGTTGTGGTCTGCTTCAGCAGACCTGCCGTCGGGGCGTCGTAGTTGAATGCGTAATCGATCCTGCGATGCCCCATTAAGACGGAGGAAGGTTTTGTTGGGTTTTAGGGGGTAGTACTGGCTTCGCCGGTGAGTCCCACACTTCGTGCGTAAGTGCATTTCCCAACTTTAAAAAAAAAAAGGGTTGGAGGAGAGTGGTATGGGTTACTTTTTACCGCGGGAGATTTTCTAATTCCCACAGGAAAACACGTTATAATACAATTAAAAAAAAAATATTTATGGTCAGAATTACCTACTAAAAATCTGGTATTAATGTTCTTCAATTAAAGTAAATAAATATGTATATTTTAGCATTTTACTAAATTTATTCAATAAGGCAGTAAAATTGAGGATGAAAGTTTGTATGAAACTACTTTATTAGTTTTGTTTTTGTAGTTTTAGCGCGAGCAAAGCCGCGAGTTCTGCTAGTATTCTACATATAAAAGTAAAAGGGTTAAAGGTACTTAATATGCATACTAATTTAGTAAAATTTCTTTGATTTACATCATTTTCTGCTCTTTTCTGTGGCATTCAGCGCGTCAATCATGAACTGGGAAATGGATTTCAATGAAACTAATTTTATTGTGATGTTAATAAGTATACATTTAAAACTATATTTAACAAACGTGTTTCATATTTTGCTCTTCTCTTAGTAATTAGAATTAGATAGAAATACGGTGGCAGTTATTAACACCGCCAAATAACGGAAAATAAATTCTAATTTGACTCGAAGGAAATATGATAGATAGTATTTTCAAATCAAAGAACTTTGCACATAATCCGTCTTACTACAAAAGATATGTTTAAGTTGTTGTGACCTGCCAAGGTAGAAAAAGTATAACTTTATATAATAAATACCTAACTAGAATCTACTAATGTTATAATGAGATATAGTTTGTTAGTTTGTAAGTCTGTGAGTTTGTGACATTGTAAGGGATAATCTCTGGATCTACTGAACCGATTTAGATGAAATTTGTTAATAAGATATTTTGAGACCGTGATAACGACATAGGATACTTTTTATCCCGGAAATCATCCCTTAAGGGGGTGAAAATACGAAAGTTTGTATGCGGAATCTAGACACGAAGCCGAGAGAAGCGAGGTGAGTCGCTAGTACATATATATGTAGGTTCCGGGAATGCAAATAAAAGCACTTGATAACACTTCGACTATTTATTCTATTAAAATTACAGAAGACAAGAGAGTTTACGCATAACGTCGTGCCGCCTTATGAAAAATCATCTTCATCATCATCTTTCATTCCAAGCTATTTATAAAATACGTTACCATAGGTTCTATACGTCTCTTTTTACTCTAAAAATATCATTTCACGTATAATCACAATCTAGCAATTCCCACATGTACCTATAGGTATAGGTATAACTATAACACAGAAACAGTTCCAACATTGTGCATACGCCTTTACCATTATTATTTTTAAGTATCTACCATTGTCTAGTAATTATTCATTATTGTCAAACATATTACTCCTAGTTGGCAAAGTATGAAAGTTCATAGATTAGTGACTGCTGATTTGTTTAACTATTTAAAAATTATGAATTTTAAGTCAATTTTTAAGCTTAAGTTTATCACCAGACCCGGCACGTATCGTTCATTATGAAGTGGAAACCTGTATATACCTAATCTCAATAGTACTACCTATAAAGATAAATAAAATTGAAGGGCCTGCTTGTAATGTCAAAATAATAGTTTTTTTACTAAATGCATATGAAATTATATACGGTACTTATAAGAAAGACACTACTCAACGGATTTTAATGCAGTTTTCAGCAATAGATAGAGTGATTCAAGAGAAAAGTTTATATGTATAATACATGCATATTATAGTAAAGACAAGCCGAGAAATTCAATGATTTGTATTTCATACTAATCGTTAAAACGTACCTAAGGGCTAACATGAGCGAAGCGAGTGTGAGTCGCTAGTATACCTAATAATAAAGTATCAAAAATAGCTCACTCGTTATTACGTTTTAAATAGAAAACGAAATAATCATCTTGAATAAAAGAATTCAATATGAATTATACTTACATATATTCAAAAGAGATATACCTACCTATCCAGCTTTTTGATCTAAGAAAGACATAGGTTACACTTTATCGACACTTAAATAAAACTATTATTATTAACTAGTGTATTTTGTATTTACAATAATATGTAGTACACGTATCTACATCTTATAGCAAATTTTATTATTAACTATTTTACTGTTACTCCTATTTGATAACTTTAGTTTATATGACACGAAAGGTCTGTACTAAATTTCATCCAAATCCCTCCAGCCACTTCAGCATTTTCATCGAAGTAATAATAAACATACACACAGACGCAAACTTTCTGATTTATATATCAATATCAATGTATAGCACCTGACTCACGTCATATATTATTGTACTGTTGCAAAAAGCTTAAATCTGATTACCTACTAGAGTAAAACTATCAGTATTTTTATATTTTATCACCTCATCAACTTACTCTGCATGAATTTTCCATTGTAAACTCCAAGCCCGAGTTGACAATGAGCTCTTCAGAGGCGCCCGACATCAGCGACTGGAATATCGGCGTTGGCGAGATCTTGGCACAAATATTCGCCTTCTTCAATGACTGTTCCACTGAATCTTATTATAATAAAAAATACTTTAAATGCTGTGCAGCCACGGAACTATAAACAGAGAACTATCTAACTTTAACCAAGCATTTATGCATTATTTAAGTAATGGCAACTGGTTAATAATCTTCTCATGGATGCAGTTAAGGAATGTCTAACAATACAGCAGAAAAGAAATAAATTAAAATTGTTTTGGTTAAATAAAGTTAAAATGCTTGTGCGACGAATTACAGTGCATTTTCGAAACTTCCACAGACACGTACCTATTTAAAAAGTTGAAATAGATTGCTTTTGTATGTATTTATCTACTAATAACTTTGCAGTATTTGCTTTAATTATTTAAAACATTTTAATTTCATCGTCTCATTACCTAGTAAGGCCGTATTAGAGTCTCTCCAGAACTTGATATTTAACTTCCCAAAGCTTACATGGTTGAGGTTCTTAAGGAACTCGAAGTAAGAAACCGTGACGCCGCCAGCATTGACTAATAAATCTGGTAGGACTAGAACTTTCTTCTTCCTTAGTATAACGTCAGCGGCAGGGGTAGTAGGTCCATTGGCGCCTTCCGCAATGATCTATATAATTTTTAATATCTTTTCAACTATACTCAACTGTGGGGTATCCAATTCAATAATAGACTGGCTATGTACAATATAGGATGGGCGTTCAATAATAAACAACTCTTATTGTTGCATAAACTATATGGACGCTTTTGAATAAAAGATTTTAATGTCCCGTTTTAATAATAATAATAAAAACTTCGATTTGCTAATGTAGTTTCAAAATAAAATTCTTTTAAGCACGTTTGCGTAATATTTGATAGTGAACACCCAAAATGCAGGACCTAACCGACACTATAATACGTAAATGTTTAAAATTCTTTCTTAGTAATGTCCTCCTGACTAATTCTGATCACGTTGGGTAAACTTAATGAGACTAACCAACTACTCTGAAACAAATATCGTGTATAAGTAATGATGATGCGCAAGAGCATTATTTATTCCTCTTATATCCATCGTTCCTATAAATATTCGACAACCGCTGAAAGAACTAATCACGATCTGTAGCCATAGGTTCATGCCAACCACTAATCAGGAAGGTATTCACATTTTTAACGCTAATAAATTACCTACGTATGCTTAACTAAATTAATTTCATTTCAGACCTTACAATTCAGTTTCTCAGCGTTATCTTGCGTTAAAGTCTTTTCCATAGCAGCCACAACAAGGATATCGTGCTTTTCAAACATAATCTCTGGGCCAGTTTCTGAAGCGCCAGAAAACCCCTTCGCACTGCCCTTATTCTTTGTTTTATACTGAAGGAGATCCTATATAATATAGATAACAACTTTAAACTGCAATATAATAACAACAATCATATCCGTACTTAGTTACTATTTGAGCTAGAAATCCACATAGGATTAAGACTTAAGCGATTAAGAAAGTAGTTTATCTATACATACGAGTATAATAAAATTCTAACTGAGTCAAATCTGTACATTAATTATTTTTTGGAAAATCTTATTGAAATAGACATTATTAGTGATACAGAGGCCGAATCTATAGTTTTAAGAATTTTTGTCTGTCTGTCTGTTACCGCATCACAGAAAAACTACTATACGGATTTTGATAAAATTTGGTATGTTCATAGCTGATTATCCGGGTCAACATAGAGGATACTTTTTACCGCGGAAAAAATATCTCATTTCTGAGAAAAAATACAAAAACTGTAATGTAAGAGCATACTAATATGTAAAACCTAAGAATTTGGTTTTTGGTCATCTGAACGCAGGCGGAGCCGCGGGCAATGCTAGTCGTAAATAAAACCTGTGTGTATACTTATGTACGCATGTAAGAAGTTATACTTCTTTGGCGTAACAAAACAAAAATAGCTAAAGATTTCACGCGTATGTCACAACTCTCTCTTTGTAAAAGGAATGCAGCTAACTTCATCATGTGCGCGCGCATCGTAAAAATTTTACTCTGATAATTTTTTCCAAACGTGCCAAAAGAAGTACCTATAACTTCAATAAATTGCTACCTTTGTGTTAATTCCGTCGGGATTTTTTAGATTACAGTCAGTCTCAAGGACGCCAATGACCTTCACTCCGTGCTCCTCGAGATATATTGCTGTATAACTGCCCACATTGCCAAAACCCTGGATAATTGCAGTTTTATCCTAAGCATGACAAGAAAAATTGAAAAATATTTCATTATTTATTTAATTTATTAAACTTTTTGTGGGTAAAATCATTAGGTAATTAAAATAACTTTAAAAGTTCAGATCTGGAATACGGTATACCGAACTTGACCTTTTGATAACTTAAAGAACTTTTTCTTCGGATAAATTTATTTTTCTAACCTTAAAGCCCGGCTGTAAATCAATAAGTTTCATCCAGTACTCATCATGTATAAACGTCGATATCGTGAGGAAGACACCTCGTCCCGTTGCCTCTACACGGCCGTGGATACCACCACCATTAATCGGTTTACCAGTAACGCAGGCTGCTGCGTTTATATCGTGATATCCTGCGACGTAATAGTATAGGTACTAATATTTCAATTGTTAATTTGGTCCAACGGAAAAACAATAAACAGTTAGGTAAATTTTATACTTTTTACTTTTTATAGAGGAGGTATTATAATCGTAATTACCTCAATAAAATTCAAACTTTATCATCAATAACATTTTAATGATTTCCCTATTTTAAACATATAAGTACTTACTAGGTAGGTACATATGTTCTAAATAAAAAATATATATATTGTGAAACTGATATGAAAATAATAATCGTATACTTTACGTCTAAAAATTTTATTAAAGTTATACCTAGAGTTTTTATATAAGTATCTACAATCCAGGACATTTCTCGACCCGATGTATTAAGGTCTGGAGCCGGCACATCTATCCCTGCTCCTATAAGAGATCATTTTAAAATATAAACAAAAAAGGAGATTTGCAAATAGATATTTTAATAATTTTGAAGAGTAGACGCTTTCAATGACGCAAACGTGCAAAAATTAACGTCACTAGTAATAATTAACAGTGGTAAGAAATTGTTTACTTTGTTTATAATAATTATTTAAATAACTTTACCAAATTACATAAACAAAATATTTGCTGACCGATATAATTCTTTTTGGCGAGCTCCAGGGTATACCGACGCGTGATTCTCTGCAGCTCGGCCACCGTAAACTTTCGTGGGTTTATTGCCACTCCTTTACCAAAAAAAAAAAACATTTAAATTATAATATTAAATAAACGATTTATTTCACACTTTATTTAATTACAACGTGGAGGAGAAAAAGGATACTCGCATTATTGTCAATTCCTTTACTATAGCAAAGGTCACAAAGCATAGATGTGTAAAGCTAACCGCTGCCATTTTCTTAAGTGTCATATTCCCGAGATATTAGAAAGCAAAAAAATATGAAATCGATAGCAATCATGAATTTAACATATGGATTATAATATAATATTATAAATATTTGCGAAAGTTAATGAAATATAACCTTTCTTACCTCCTTTGGCTCCACCAAATGGTATATTACAACAAGCACATTTATATGTCATCAATGCAGCTAAAGCTTTCACTTCCTCTAAGTTAACTTGCTCCGAAAATCGGATTCCTATATTTAATATGGTCTAAGTTTAACAAGTTATATAATATAATTTAAATTTCTGCTACCTACTTGTGAAACAAAGTAAATTTAGCCAAGTGTGTTTAAATCTTTGCTTTAGTTTGTATATTAATTTGTTAAAGATTAGGTACCTACGTAGCTACTACATGAAGTAATCGTGAATGTATATTGCTAATATACATTATTTTTATATAAATCGTACAAGTACCTCCTTTACATGGCAAGCGATGTACGCTATGTTGTGATCGGTACCCATGGATAATCTCGTAATCGCCATTTTTGCGTTGCAATGGAAACTCAAACTGCAAGGAACTGTTACAAGAGCCCATGACCTACGAAGTATCGTATTTAAAAGCCATTAAATTTTGAAAGGAGAACATGGGTACCTACATCTCTGTTTCGACATTTACCTATTTATTCTCATCAAAAGTACCTACCTAAAAAGTAAAAACCGTTATATTTTTGTATATACACACATATAATTTTTTTACGAGAGCCTTATGCTTAGAATATATTTATGTATCAAGTAGGCAATGAGGAGTCTACATATCTTCTTCTTTTTCTTCTCTCTGCCCATTTCCCAATCAGTTGGGGTAGGTACAGTACATCTTCTGTACTGCTGATAGGATTTGGCAAAAGTTTTACGACCGGCCGCCAGCCTGAAGTCAATCCTCCTTGGGAATCTACATATACACCTATAAAAATTATTTTGAGAAAATGAAAGCTAAGTTTCCTCCTCTATTCAGAAATAAAACACACTCTTTCGTGGCTTACGTCCCTTAAACTATACAGTAGCCACATATCACAAGAGAAAAATTCTAAAACCTCTATACAACATTTGATAAGTACCTTCAAAATTCCAGCAACTCTTTGTTTCCTTTTCTTTTCAGAAAAATGTGCGTGTTTCTTTAAATATTCAAATAGTGTGGGCTCAACCACTTTAACGGCGAAATGGTAAAAGTATTCAATCATTTGATAAAAGCTAGGGTCGGGATCATCCATCACTTTCTGCAAATGACAAGGTATTTCATAATTTCTGACATTAACCTTTATCGTCCCAACACTCTTTCTATTTGAAGGTATGAACCGTCCACATGTAATTCTTAGCATTGTTTAAATTAATTTCTTTAATAACGCCGTAGCGACAGTAAATAAAGAAAACGTCAATTGGAAACGTGTAAAAGTTAGCATAGAGGGCGCTCCTAATTTGAGTCCGTCAAGGTCAGTCAAAATATAATATTTCTACCGGGTACACAATATTTCCAGTTGGTACACAATTTTCCTTCTTTACACTAGAATGGAGTGGAAGCGAATAATCGAGCGCGTTACAACATCTAAATGATGACCACGACCAGTCTGTCAAGACTGTAACGACTACCAAGATATTAATATTACGTCCTAGCACTGTATATGAACATTATTAATGTAAACGGTTCCATAAACTAATCGTTAATTTGAATGTTTACAAACCGCCGAGCCGAGCTTTTTTAACCGCCGACGCTAAAAGAGGGGTGATATGAGTTTAACGTACATATGTATCTGTACCTGTCTTTGGCATCGTAGCGCCCAAGTGAATGAACCGATATTAATTTAGTTTTTTTTTGTCTGAAAGGTGACTTAATCAAGTGTTCTTAGCTATTATATATATACTCAAATTAAGAAAATCCGTTCAACCGTTTGCAAGCCATCAGCTCTTTTCTAGACGATAAAAGGATAATGGCAACTTCCACAAGAAACTACTTTTTACTCTCTCTAAAATACTAGAGTACTCTTTACTAAAATACTAGAGATATCGTGCTTAGGCTCATTGAAATGATCTCAATGAATAGGTTATTGCGTTGGCTTTTTTATATTAACTTTTATTTTAATTAATTCTCTGAAATATTCACAGTCTTTATTAGAAACCGTGTAAGAAAACTAACGGCAGTTGTAGAACTTACTTACGACAGATAAATTCATTATTTTATTTGTGGATAATGCTTTTAATGAGATTATGCAGAACCAAATATAAAAGAATAAGAGCAATCGGGAAGAATTTTGCCATTTCTTCCGCCAGATGTCGCGACCACTATGATCCGCAGTGTATTGTAAAGTTCTATAACGTGGATGGATTTTTCCTCATTTAAAATTTAATTAAAATAACGAGTTGTGCAGTACGAAGTAGTGAAGAGAATATAAGCTAAAGCAATACGACGACCAAAATTGGCGAAATTTCAATCTTATATTTAAGGCTATGTGGACACCATTTTACAGAAAGCGATTTTAACACTGTGAAATCATGTACAGGTGTTTGTTTCTTTTTTAGGTCTTTACTATTAACCTACAATTTAAACAAAATGTTTTTATATTATGTATCTTTAAAAGTTCCAAACTTTTACAGATACATAATATATAAACATTTTGTTTAAATTGTAGGTTTTAATTTACAACGTCGAAAGTTAAAAGGAGAATGCGGTACCGTCTGTTTTCCCTTGGTCCAAGGTTTTAGCCGTTTTACCACCTTATGCAGCTGCTAGGAAAGAAAGACTACGAAATAGAAATCTGAAAAAGGAGCTATTCCCACAATAATTTTCAGATTGTAGTAATAATGATACTGAAGTTCCAAAGAGTGACCTATTTATTATTGATATCCTGAATTTGAATATCACTATATCTTGAAGATTGTCGTTTATTAATGTCCAAGAGTTCACTACACTGAGGATCATAGTGATCGTGACATCTAGCGGGAGAAAATGACTAAAGTCTTCCCTATTAAGGAGTGGAGATCCTAAATAATATTGCCAAGGAATTAAACTTTATTTTTCATTTATTTTTTTGTTTATGGATATCCAAAAACGTTAAAGTTGTCTGTCTTCACTTAGTTTCTAACACTATCACTAGGAATCTGTTCTCTTCTCCTTCACGGTATCCACTTACTCAAGTAACTTAGTATGAAATAGTATAACTAGATAATAATATCCAGATTTATCCATTTTTATGAATGACATCTGTTATTTATGATCGATTTTTCGCAAGCAATAACAACTGTATTTCCCCATATCTTTTCAATCAATATCAGAATTTTTATTTCTATTATTCATTCCCTTTCTTATAATTTATCTAAAATATTATTTTTCATTAATCAAACATGTAGCGTTAAGCATTTAAGTAGAAAGCAAAACCTATTGGGTTACAGAAAACCCATAAACCCACTAAAACTCCCAACACACCAAAACTTCGCTAAACAAAACCGCCCAAAAAATAAAAACAACAATTTATGAAAAAATATTTTATTACAACACATATTGCTTAGAAAATGGAGTATGGTATGTAGCTTACAATAATTAACGCCATTAATACAAGTTCTTCCTAAATTAATTATCAAATTACATCTAAAACTTTACATAGCAATGCGACGCCTTCGCTGGCAATGGTAACCATACGTACTCACATAAATAACACGCCGTCTTGAATGAAACACCTAATCATCGATAATTTAAAAGCGTCAATGACGCGCATTGCTTTTAAAAACTTATAACTATTATTATTATTATATTAAATAATTACTCCAAACCTCCATTTCCCATCTATATCTAAGGTCACGGCGTCTGTCCAATAACCTAAGTAAGTCAGTCATTTTTGACATAAAATTAATCTATTATATTGGTTCTACCCACATATTTAAGTACAGGGTAATATTTCATTTAAATATGCAGCTTAGTGAGACAATACCCTTTATCAAAATTTGGGGGTAAAATACCTATCCGTATACGTGGATATATCTATAAATGGTCTCTGCCAACACTGTCGACTCATTGCAAAAGGATCGAAATAAAGTGTTCTCTTGTATTGTAAACAAATAAGGCTGTATAAGCTTAGCTTTAGACTGAACTTCACAATTTGTTATACAATTTAATTATTTTAAGCATCCGCAATGTAATTTTTACTAAATTAATAATGTCACAATAATAATTTTTTAATAGATTTTTTTTAAATATTTAATAAATTATTTATTGAAATTTAATGCTTCCATATTATTTAATAGCTTTAATTTATGTGTATTTTTTTTTCAAATTTCGATTATTTTTTCAAATTTCGAATTTTAAAATTGTGAATTAAATTAATGAATGTTGTATACATTTTAAAAGCATTCATGCATTGCATTTTAAAAGCATTCATGCATTGCATTTTAAAAGCATTCATGCATTATTTCCAAATAAATTAAAAAAAAATCACAATATATATTCATATACGGATACGTTCTCTACCTGTAGATTCGACACCGTGCCAGTGAACATTAGAGACACTTATAGCTGCAAGGAAGGCAAACCTCAAAGGCAGAGCTAGTAAAAAATATTAATAAGCAATTTCAACTTTAATTAATCGTAATTCTTTCTTTCCGCCATACCGTAACATCTAGAGATGAACTACTATATCACAAATATATCTATCTAATCCGCAGTGCGCGCCCAACCAAACGGATCAACGTCGCTTACAATATAAGTCAAGCACATTTCACATACATATTATCCATTATTACAAACAAATACATTAATTTACAAATATTAATCAAACAACAAAGTACTGTTTTATTACACGTCGGAGATAGACTAATTTACAATTTCCACACCAAATTACGTCATATAAATTACACTATGTTTCATCATATCAAGAATTATTATCAGTACCCGAAAAAATGTTAAAATGTATTTTGTACAATATTTGTTTAATGCTCTAATAAAAAGAAACTAATAAAAAGAATTACTGTCATCATATTTTTGAACGAAATCTTTAATTAATTATAACATCATATGCTCGTAATGATTTCAATTTTTTAACTAACAACCAAATCCTAAAAACGGTCAGAGCATATTAGGGAGAGCTTCAAGGTTTCAGAAATACCGCTTAAAGTTCTTACTTGAGACTGTTGATTCCAGACTGAGATAGTATGGTCACGTACTTCATGAAAAATTGCCTTTCCATGGCTAAAAAGAAGAAGAGAAGAAAAAGACCTCAAATCACATGGATGACGAAGGTCCAAAAGGATATGAGTGGGATGAGACATAAATGGCGTCGCATGATTGGGACAGCCAACCCCGCGTATAGGGAAAAGGCGAGGAAAAAGAATAAGATATCAAAACAGTATGTATTAGTATAAAAAATCTAAATCCCATATTAATAATATGTTATATTTATATATATATATATATATATATATATATATATATATATATATATATATATATATATAAGAATTTGTAGTGGGTACCTAATTTTTTTTTTAAATTTATAACATAGTGTGCAATTAATGTAATGACGACATTTATATAATTATTTATGATTTTAGTGATTATTGACATGTGAATGTAGAATATCTCTATATAATGATGATAGCTAATTTTAATAATGGATCTATTACACATAATATTTTACATGTATTTTCTATTCTTTAGATCTCTACGGGTATCAGAAGGGCATAAAAATACAACATTTAATTGGGGCTAATTTAAGTACACATAATATTCCAAGTTAAATAATATACATAATAATATAAATACACAAATTTTATAGAAACATATTTTATAATGACAACATACATAGATAAAAATATACACAGGTAATAATATTAATATGTCAGAAATGTATTACATATGAAAATACATTTCTTCCAATTTCAGTTAAAAAACGTCGCCAAAGTTGAAATACTATTATTATAAATGTCATAAATATAAGTATTATAATAAAATGTCGTTTTAAGAATACAGGAACACCATTTAAAATTGCTAACACACGTTACTATCAACACATTGTCGTTAATACTATTGATAAAAATATTTACAAAATGATTAATCTTTAAATTGAATAAATATAAATGTCTGATAATGGAAAATTTCGTTTTATACAATGTCTTGGCTTATTGTAATATTAATAGTTATGTCAACCGTAGATCGGAATACATTTATAAAAAACATTCAGAATATTAATAAAATAGACAAATTTCACATCGGAGAATAATAATATAATATCTAAATAGCCTGTTATAATCATAATAATATAATAATATATATAATAATATCTAAATAGTCTGTTTTCAAATATTTCAAAATGGTTGAGTTTATTGGTTAGTTTGAGCATTTTGTTGAATTAATCAATGTCACTGTCACTGTCACTTTTACCGCCGTGAACGTCTTTGTCGTGGGGTGCGAGTGCTTACTTCTTGAACAGCTTATTCCACTGCAGGACCTGCTTGACGGGTTGCGACGTTGATGGTTGTGGTTGTGGCGCTCCTCCATGCTGCGCCTCCTGGAAGCCTGCGACAATCATACTCCATAGTTAAAATCAGCAACTACTCACTAGTGATTAGTGAACATCCCTAGATGCAGAAAGGACGATTGTTTTCGTATGAATCACAAAACATCATCATACCGATAGCTTATTTTCGCAGTATGTTTGTAAATTATAGCCTATAACCTTTGTAGAGAAGCCCTCTTCCTATTAGTGAAAAACATATTAAAATCCGTTCAGTACTTTCTGAGATTAGCCTGAACAAACATAAGCTCCACTTGATTTTGCTTTTATGAAATCTTTAAATGATTTTACCCAGATGTTTGCGTGATACTTCAGGCACTTTTATATAAATCGAGAACTGCAGTAATATATAATATTCTCTTATTTACATACAAGTGGTATGTATACCTTCGCAAAAATATAAGAAACATTTAAGAGCTTCGGACAAATGCATATATTACATTTTATTTAATATTGTTTAGTCCATAACTATTCTACGGCGCTCCCATAAAAAGAGGAATGTTCTGTTGAGTTTAGTGGGTATACTACCTTTACTAGCCGGTGAGTCATATAACCACTTGTTTTACACGTAAATAATGCGTTGCCCAATTTAAATAAAAAACTATTATATATATTTAGTATGAGCAGTACCCGTAGCATCCTGCGTTCAAACTTTCGATCACCACCAAACTCCACAGAACACCCACTGGGCTAATCTTCATTGCTTGAAAATTTTATCAAAATCGCTCCAGCCGTTTTGTAGTCCATAGGAATACATACATAATATACATATCGATTTTTATATATATATATATTTACCTCTCTCGCCAAAGCAATCAAATATTTGCTTTTGCCGGACAGACTCCCATAGGGCGCGACGCTACTCGGTCAACTCGCGGTCGGCCCCTCCCGCCTTATCCGCGATGCACGAGCGCGCCACGGACGCGAACAACCTGCGAAAATCATTTATGTAGCATAAAATTGTTGTAATAACGTGATAAATTTATTAAATAGAGTTAATATAAGTAAGAGAAGTGTGTTACTCAACTTTTCATAATATACACTGTACAAAGTTGACTCGTACAACATCTGTTGGACATCCAAAACCATTTAATGCCACACAACACCAATCAAAAGGACCAACTTACTTTTCGATCTCCGGAGCGCAGTGTACAAATTCATGAGTCCAGAACTTATATATTGGGTTTTTGATGAGTTCGATGAAGGTGATCAGGAGACCCCATGGGTGTGGTCGGTTTACGATCAACCTTTCTAGAAGCATCCGTGTGATTTGCTCTTGTACCGCTTCAGAATTGGCCTCAGCGAATAAGTACAGGAGACAACAGCTAAAGTAGTGCGTGTGACTGTTTGGATAACGTAGTTGATTTGCGATCGCATTCAGGAACAGATACCTAAAAAATTTCATAGTTATAATATACCATACAACGTGACGAACACACACACAAACACAAACATGCACAATATATTAATCTAACAGAATAGATAATACGTATATGGCATTGGGCGCAAATATGGTTCCACATCTACCAATATTATATTTTGTGGAATTAAGAACCATTTTTGCGCTCAGAGTTTTACGTACCGTCCTTCATAGTCAAAATCAACGGTGAAGTTTTGGAATATGTCCATGTGGGCGGAGTGGGCTATTGTGGACATATTTGGTGTTTGTCCCTTCGCTCGTATGTGGGCTATGGCCTGAGTCCCCACGTACAGTACTACCGCGTTCATTAGCTGACTGTTGTATCTACGGCCCGGCTCGTTGACAATCTGTAGTCATTTACATCGCATTAGATATATCTAGATAGTTTTATATCAACAGTCACATTCTAAGCGTGTACTTTTATTAAATTGAATATTTCAACAAAAGATAATTCATGAAGCAAAAGGCTATACTAAAAATAAATAACGAAATAAATATCAAATATATTTAACAGCATATTCCATGCCGTTCTAAAACTAACCTACAAGACATGCGAATTGGGAATCAGCAATTCATTTTATAAAGGAAGCGTCAAAGTTTGCTTGCACAATGTACAGGCATTTACCTTAACCACTGGACCTAGGGGTTTGTAAGACGGACCTGTTGTCACATATTTTACCTGCATATTGCTACGTAGCTCCGATAGGAACGTGACTGGAGCACGTGCTTTTATATAAGCGTCCAAATCCTTCTTGAACTGCGTTGCAGGGATGATAGTAGCGTAGTTGATTACCGCGCGAGGAGGTAGTGTTATCTCCGCCAGCAAATCCACCTTCAAGTTGGGAGTGAAGGGGTCTGGCAGACGCATGTTCCTCGGGAACGCTGATAATATCAGATTCCTCATCTGAATGCAATTTGGGGGTATCTCATCGCAGAAACCGTAGTGGTAGTCACATAAAAACTCTGGGAAGTCGTGGAGCAATACTAGCAACACTTTCAACGTCCCTTTGTACAGCATCATGACGGGTGTCGCCAGTTCCGTGTTACGTAAGAACGGATCGAGGAACTTGAAAAGGTCGATTAGCAGCGTCGAATACATTCCCCAACCCTGGCAACATTCAACATTTAGTAACAAGCGGTATACAGTTCGAGATATATCAACAAAGCGATGATCAAGCAATGATATCAGAAGCTAGTATTTAACTGTAAACACATACGAGCATAAAATTAAAATATTCAATACCAAGACTTCCGTGATAGACTTGAACAAAAGAAAACAAATCCATAAGATATGCAATCAAACATAAATAATGCACATGTATTTACAGATATATCTTCATATCTTTTCACACACACGCGGCCCGTTGGAGTATACAATGATATATGGCATAGAATCGGGGCTACCTTGTATGTAATACACTAGCTTTGTAACTTCATTTTGCCCAATTTACTGAGAAAATATATTTTTAATTATATAATATTTCAAAATAATAAACATTACCTATACCATTTGGCCAAAATAAAGTTTTACAAAATACATAATTTTTGTAGCGATCTAAGAGACATAGGGAAGCAAGACCCGGCAACCGTTCTAGTATTTTTATATGAAATATTATCAAAATGTAATAATTTCAGTAATTGTGTTATCGACGCCACCAATCAATTGAAATACTTTTATGAGCTGCCAAAACGCGATACCCGCATACATTTTATATGAAAATAACAAACCGTGACGTCAATGGTTTACCAACTCAATTGACCGTGACGTCAATTGTTTACCAACTCAATTGGCTATCTATCAATAATTTGATGTCATAGCCACTAAAAATCTAATTTTACGGGTTTTAGAGCTAAAGTGTTTGTTTAGAGAAGTTGTATCTTGGAGTTGTTATTTAGTGCTGACAATACACAATTACCTAACAATAATGATGAAAAATGTATGTAAAGCTCTAAGAGAGCCCTACATAGAGCGGTGGCCGAGCCTCGATAAACGCTGTGTGTGAAAAGACACTCGCATATTGCTGGTTCCAAAGCTGAGGATTAGTGTTTTTTTACGATGATGTGCTAGACCTTGATAATTTACGACCTGACTTTTTATTATAATCACGTAGATTCTCATAAGCTCTTATTAAGAAAAGCGAAAAGGCATAAACTTTAAAAGAAAACAAATCAAGAGAATGATGATACATTTGGTCATTAGCTAACTTTAGGTAAGCAGATGTTATATTATGTTAAACACTACAATTCCGTTCTAAAACGGATCATATTATAGAGTAATACTTCGGGGGCATATAAAGTATATGAGAAGTAACTAAGTATTTACTTGTTAATTAAATTTGATTTGAATAAATCAGAATAAAAAAATCAGGTCTCATCTCTATGAGAACTAATTAGACATAATCTGGCATAGATATAGGATGTTAATTTTTATTTAATTTAATATTTTATTCAATAAACAAATTTCATTTTAATAGTTCATTGTTTTCACTAATTATAAAGAAATATCTACATACATTTATCTCTATAATAATATTATATTGTTGTAATATACAGGAATTTAATCAATTACACATTTTTAATAATAATAAGGGCCATTTAAATTAAATACATCTCAAAATTTTGAAAGGCTCTGATCAGAAATTCTGACACATACATATTACAGGAAAAAAATTGAAATAGCTTTCATACAAACATTACTTAATTAAAAAAAAAACAATGTTCCTTAATACATGTTACGATCAAAGCCTTTATACCAGATTGTATCAAACGAGTTCAAGGCCTTGCGAGTGTCAGTCAAGATTTCAAAAATTAACAAACCCTTATACAATAAACAACGAATGAAAATTAGAAACAACCTCTACATTTATAATACATATTTTAGCCACAGTAATCTTTAACCTAAAAAAATCTTGACCAACACTACCAAATGGACATACAGAACACGATAAGAAATACCAATGTTTATAACAAAACATTATAAATGTATATTTATATATAGCTACATACCTTCTGTTGCGGCGTGACTGCGAGCACGCGGTTGACGAAGGCCCGGTGCGCGACGATCTCGAGCCACGCGTAGCAGAAGCCGGGCGCCACGCTGGGGCGCACTATGCGAAGTGTGTGGCAGAATGCTGTTAGAACCTGATGGAGAATCATAATGAAAATAAATTGTATTTTGCCCTTTTTAAAGTCCCACTGCTGGGCACGAGCCTCCCTTCAGTACGAGGGGGATTAAACCATAGTCCACCACGCTGGCCAAGTGCGCGTTGGCGGACTTCCACATGAATGCCCCCAGTTAGACTCGAACCCGCTACCGCTGGCACAGCAAGTAGGGTCATTACAAACCGAGCCAAACGTCTCGTTTTATTATTACTAATTCACTTATTAGCAAGCAATTATACTGCTTTACGTAGTCATGGTTATGTCAATGGTAAACCAGTGGTAACGCGCTTGTTGGGAAAACACGTGAAGCAGCTTGAAATCCCGAGTGTCGCAGCTGTGATCTTGTCATATCTCAATCTATTTGATAT
This sequence comes from Brenthis hecate, assembly GCA_951806755.1. Classification (NCBI taxonomy): domain Eukaryota; kingdom Metazoa; phylum Arthropoda; class Insecta; order Lepidoptera; family Nymphalidae; genus Brenthis; species Brenthis hecate. The sequence continues at coordinate 10,548,792 of OX638251.1, forward strand.
TACTCACCTGATAATTCATAGATTCTAAAACAGGCTCAGCCATGTTCATGTCGAGAAAGAGAATCAGCAGAAGACGATGGTAGGGAAGCTGTTGGAAGTTGGCACCGTGCTCCTCGTGATCTTGGAGTAGGCAGCCCGCTATGATGCCTAAGATCTGGTACAACATATTTATATCATAAATACAATGTTTATATATAATTGAATACTTTTAGCCTTTCCCTGCTCGCGCAGTTTATTCATCTATAATTGCCCTACTCCTAAGTCCTAATACACATCCCCATAAAATGTACTCAGAAGATACCAAATTTTGGTCCCTGTAACTTTAAAATAACAGATTTGCATACAAAACGCACCTGGGCGCAGTGAAGGTTAGTATCTAGTTAACTACATAACTTAAGAACACAAACTATATTTTAGCATAAACAGAAATTTAAATATGTATCTAACATGTTTAAATAAGTTTCGTTTTCGGTTTGGGCCGAAAGTAAATTCGACGCCGAAGTTTCGGTGTCTGCTACAAATCCTGTTTCGGTCGGGCATTATTGATTTTACACGATTAAGAGCTGTTTATCGATGATAACATATCACTACAACATACATTTATAATATTTGTATTTTAAATATAATCTACGGAAATATTCATATACAAATAAATAAAAAAAAACGTGCGTGTATACTTATGTACGCACGTAAGAAGTTTTACTTCTTTGGCGTAACAAAACAAAAACCGCTAAAGATTTCATTTCGTATGTCACGATTCTGTTTGTAAAAGGAATGCAACTAACTTCATCATGTTCGCTTTTTGGCTGTCGGTGTGCGCGCGTATCGTAAAAATTTTACTCTCATAATTTTTTACAAACGTGCTAAAAGAAGTATAACTTGTTATTATAGTTGTTATTGCCTTATGAGGGTTATAATCAGAGTTAATACGAGTCCAAGCAATGACTTATCATTGAAATCTTATTCACTTCCATCAACAAAGCAGCTGTCAAACGAGCTTTGATCTACGATAAAGTATAGAAAAGTAAATTATTTATTTATCTATTAATCTTTATTGCACACACGATATGAGGACAAAAAGTACAAGTGCTTTTTGATATAGAGCACTAGGCATGCGAGGGCGGTTTTATTGTTGAAAGCAATCTCTACCAGACAACTTTTGGTGAGAGGTTAAAAAGACGGAACCGTGTGGTGCTATCAAAACATAAATAAGTAAAGAAATAATTAAAAAAATATACATATATAAATAGCACAATATAAAACTAAAGTCGCTTTCTGCGTATGTCTGTTTCTCCGCTTACTTCTTCTAAACTACACGACGAATTTTGACACTTTTTTCACTATACGTAAAGAGCGATTGACGCGGAAGGTTTATGTTTATAAATATATTGTACAAAATGGCTGTGTTCAGGCAATAATATGGCTAACGCTGGCTAAACATTTAGAAATACATGAAAACAATGTCCTAAAAAATTATAGGTCTTAAAAACCCTACATAAACTACTACCTACCTCATCAGGTACGCTCACAATAACTATATAAAACGCGCCTACTCACCCGAGCGAAGCGAGGTTAAATCGTCAGTATATTATAATACACAAATAACTTGTCATTACATGTACCGATAAATACGCATATTATAATAATGTAAACTGATAAAGAAAACGTTAAATAAACATGACCATAAAAAAACTAAAAAACATACATACAATATGTGTTATATAAACAGATGGTAATAATAAATAATGCAGTGCGATCTGTTGCCATTACAAGTGCGAATAAACACGTAATACAGACAAAAATTTTACATATTATTGTTATTAGACGACTGGAATGCTCTTAAATATATTTTCAATATCGTATGACGTCTATAAATATGTCACTGTTCTAAGCACGTTACGGTGTTGATGTTATACTTTTTAATAACACGCCTTTACGGCTAAATATCATATTTAGGTATATATTGCAAGTCCATTTCAACGTACTTATAACTGTCGTATCGATTTGTAAATTTGATAAAATGGAGTTGTTCTGATGGAGCCAGGAAGCTTCCAGTAAAAAAACTTCGAAGAACTCCGTACATGATAGTTGATCAAGCGGGTTTTATGTTTTTAAAACTTTAATAATTCAACATTTTCTTGGATATATACGAATATTTAAGATTTTATATTATACAATTTTTCGCCGTTTTAATTAGAAATCTTAACACCAAAATGATCTCGGGAGAGACTAACGTCTTAGTCGTCTTAAAACTTATAGTTATCACAGATGGTGCCACAAGAATTATACAAAATGCTACAACTCTAACATTTGAAATTATTTAATTTGGATTGCCATTATTTTAAACTTTACAATTTTGAATATTTAAAACAAAAACAATGAATAATAGAATCTTTGTCACTTACCTTGTTCAACAAATTAAGTTTCGGCGTGGGATTGCCGCCGTCCGCCGTATTCTTTATAAGGAGAGACACCAATTTGATGAAAGAATCACACATCGCATAATACTTCTCTCGTTTCGGCGGAACTGGGGGAGGGTTCATCCTGTCCTCGTTTAGTAATTGGTAGACATTTTCTATACACATTTGCGTTGCAATCCTGAAGAAACGTGTGATCATATCATCAGATTTCAGTATGCCGTTCATATTCATTCGGTGCACGTAGATATTGAAGTTTTGTCCAATCTCAATCTCCGTGAGAGGACTGAGAAGGACGTTCCTCCACTCGCGGAGAAGGTTCTCGGTTTTTTCCTGGAGACCGGGTGGATCATCGTACTCTCGAGCCTGACAGGGAATTTGATATATTACACATTTAAATATCGTAATTTATTTGGGGCTACTAATGTATAATCGACATTATGTTGTACTTGTGTATATTTGTTACTAGCGATTCAGACTTACCCTTGCTCCGCGGTTCACTAGGGTTCGTCCATACTTACGTTTTAACGTTTGGTATGGATTTCTCAGAAATGAGATATTTTCCCGCAGTAAAAAGTATCCTCTATGTTGACCCGGATAACCAGCTATCATAACAAATTTCATCAAAATCCCTCCAGTGGGTTTTTCACGATGCGGTAACAGACAGGCAGACAGACAGACAAAAATTCTAAAAATTATAGATTCGGCCTCTGTATCGATAATAATGTCCATTTCAATAAGATTACCCAAAAAATATTTAATGTACAGATTCGGCTTGGTTACAATTTATTATATGCACAGGACTTCTTCACTCTGAACTGGCTGGCTGGACGGATTCGGATAAAATTAAACATTGTTATTTGGACAAAAAACATAGATTATTGTTAGGCACAGCTAGGATAAGTCAGTCGCTATCCAACAGATATTAAAATAAAATATACACAATAATCTATACATATAATAAAATTGTAACTAAGCCGAATCTGTACATTAAATATTTTTTGGAAAATCTTATTGAAATAAACATTATTATCTATACAGAGGCCGAATCTATAGTTTTTAGAATTTTTGTCTGTCTGTCCGTTACCGCATCACGGAAAAACCACTGAAGGGATTTTGATGAAATTTGGTATGATGATAGCTGGTTATCCGGGTCAACATATAGGATACTTTTTACCGCGGGAAAATATCTCATTTCTGAGAAAAAAATGCAAAAACTGCAATGTAAGAGTAAACTAATATGTAAAACCTAAAAATTTGGTTTTTGGTCATCTGAACGCGGGCTGAGCCGCGGGCAAAGCTAATTTACAATATAACATATAGCCATTAACTATGAGATGAAGAGACTCGTCTAACTCACAATGTATTTCGAGATCGAGTCTTGCCTAAAATACACGCATTATCGTAAAAGTATTTTTTGACTTTTGACTGTACTGTTTAAAGTACTAACTCTATGAGGGTCACAAGTTTGATTCTTATCAGGACTAACACTTGTAGGTCATATCATATTTTTCGCAGTCTGATTGTATGTAAAGTTTGCAACTCTAATGACCGATTTCACCAACGTCACCTAAGTTTAAGGGATCCCCAAAGCATGGTTAGGGGACTGTTAGGAGACAGTTTCTGTTTCACCGACAGTTAGGGGTCACCTAAATGTTAAAATCCACCTAAATATAAGCACTAGAAATACGGGCTCTGACGATGGTAAAACAAAATTTAATTTAGGGGCTAGTTTAGGGGAACTTTTAAGCTAGGGATCCCATACGTAGGTGGAAGCTTAAGTGATGTTGGTGAAATCGGGCATAAGACATAAACGCCTCCTTATATTTGACAAATAAGTCCCTATGAAATATTGAGACTCCAGTTTATCTATTTATTTATAATGTATGTCTAAATAGAAATATGGGTGACTTTTGCCCGATTTCACCAACGTCACCTAAGTTTGAGGGATCCCCTAAGCATGGATAGGGGCCTGTTAGGGGACAGTTTCCGTTTCACTGAGTTAGGGGTCACCTAAATATTAAAAGGCCCCCTAAATTTAGGTGCTCGAAATATGGGCTTAAAGTCGATCGTAAAACGAAATTTAATTTAGGGACTAGTTTAGGGGACTTTTAAGCTAGGGATCCCATACGTAGGTTATGGGTTGTTGGTGAAATCGGGCATTGATGATGTAAGGTAGTAACGTGACGTTGTCTGTAACCTACCTTGACAAATACGGTACAAATGCAAAAGAACTTTTCAAATGTGGAATAAAAATTAAACACACATCTGCTTTACATATACCTAATTATAGATTACATAAAAATACTTACTCGCACTTGCACAATGCCGTTATGGATATGCGCAGTGGGCCCCAAGGGTGACCTTTCACCCAAATACGTGCTAGGATCTTGATTTATACGTATTGTTTCTATCAACGTAGCCAATCCTTCTGGTGGGGGCTGTCTCGAGTGGGACATGAGTCTTACTAATGTCTCTGTCGTGTGATATAAGTCGGATTCAGTTGCGTACATACTGTTCCTGTCGTCTACTAGGTACAGTTGTACAAGTTGCATCGCAAAAGCTACAGCCACGTAGTTGTTTCCGTTGTCAAGGAGATGCGCAAGCGCGAGATCGTACTGAAAATAGGTGTTAATGTTGCATTTTTGCTATCTACTGATATTTAAACTTTTGGTTTATATTTATGAATAATTTATATAGATTTCTTTAATGACCAATTTGCTATTGTTATTTATTTCAATAGTGAATCCGTTGTATAAAAACACTTTGAAAAGTTATCAGACAATGTGAGACGATGATTTTCGTACTATAATTGCCAAGTCATGGGTATAAAGGTAAATACCTTTTCAATTCGACTTCATAATATCTTTCCTCTAAATTACCATTAACTCAATAGGTAAATAAATATGAGTCACATATTAAATATCTTAAAATATTGTCACATCCATATTAAGAAAACTAATTCGACAAACAAGAAACTCGTCATTAGTCCAATCTAAAAGAATAATAATGGTCGCTACTAAAATAGAACATAATTGAGTGAATTGCGCTCTAATAGGTGCATTAGAGCGCAATTCACTAACAACTCAACATATTATTATCTTACTACAGTAAGTACCGGTATTTACGTAGTCTCCAAAAAAAACGTAGTTCGTACTAAAATAAACTGAATCTCTATGAGATAGGAGTATATTTTAGCTGGGAAATATTTTACGAATCCTTAAATCAAGTTTTTGTTTTATATTTATTGCTGACAAATTATATATCAGTTGCCAAAAGCATAAAGCAATTATCTTGAATTAAAACAATAAAAAGAAAATGAATACTAAAAAATATTTAATCAATGTCACAGAGATCAATATCTCTGATATCAAAAGCCGTAAATTATAATTTCATTAGTTACATTATAAACATAGTCTCCTGTACAATATTATTAGTCTATTGAAAATAAATACTTAGAGGAACGTGTCTCATCTGTTCTAAAATAAGAACACAATTTTTTGAACAAAAATACATTTTGTGAAACATACCTGTGGCATATTAACAAGATGGTTTCTCACGAGGCAGTCAATGGCTTCCAAATTGTATTTCAATTCATCTCTGGACTCGGTGATACAGTATGTTATCTGCTTGGTAGTCCACGCGTGTCCGTACACTCTAGCATCTTCTAGAAGTTTCAGGACCCGAAGGTGGATGTCACGGTAGCGGGTCATTATCTCTACGTGTTCTGAACTCGCCCCTGGTTGGACTATGTGTCCATCGAGTAGACCTTCGACGGCCTATAAGGTGTTAAACGACTAGCATTATCTACACTAACTACACTACTAATATAAAGAAGAAAGATTTGTACTTTTGTATGTTTGTAACGAAAAAACTCCAAAAACTAGTGGACCGATTTAGATAGAATTTGATAAGATAGTTTCAGACCTTGGGCAAGACATATGATAGTTTTTTTATTTCGGAAATTATCCCTTAAGGGGGTGAAAATGGGGATGAAAGTTTGTATGTGGAATTAATCCAGGGACAAACCCGAGCGAAGCGAGGGTGAGTCGCTAGTTTTTTATTTCTATAAACAACTCGAGATTTCGTTGTTTCGTGGCTATACATATATACATTATATATATATATATATATATATATATATATATATATATATATATATATATATATATACTATTGCTTTATTTCAAACGTCAAAATACAAACAGTTTTTTACCGTCCTAAATTATGTTATACAGACAGTAAAAACATTTTCATTGGAGTTAAAAATAACCTTATACCACTCGCCGTTAATGTAACTTCCTATAAGGTAATGAACAAATTTTTGGAATCGGATGATTATTAGAGATTACTCCCTACATTATAACTTACAAATATGATTTTTTATATAATTTTAATATAGATAAGTACCTCATTGAATAACGTATCAACCAATTACACTAATGTATAAAACAACAAATAAAAGATTATCGTGGAAAGTAATAAAAAATATTCTATTAAGTTTCAGAATAATTACGAAAAAATACATGTTAAATGACAAAAAACTGTGGAATGTTGATCAAACGTACCCTTTGAAGCAGTGTATATCCAATTACGATATCCCTATTGCGTCTCGCCATCATGATACATTCGAGGAGGGTGTGCATGTTGGTGGCTTGCACTGCAAACGCCGGGAGGTTTACAGCGTTTGAGAGGAACAGTTCCGCTGCTGTTATGAGAGTGCCCATCTCATCAGTGCCGTACACCTGCGTGGTTTATACGAGGGAATTTTAAAAATTGACCATTATTGATTATGAAAAACTAATGAACATTTATTGATATCTTATTCTTATGAACAGACAAATACATATAAATAATTAATAAACGTCATTAATTTTCCATATATAAAACGCAACGAAAAATAAAATGAAATGAAAATAATACTCCCCCAAAGTTAAAGCTGGAGAACCTAATAAATGTGTTTGATTTACCTGAGTGGGGTTCATAACTTGACTAAATGTCATTTGTGGTATTTGTTCTTGAGCCGAGGGTTTCGGGATGAACATGCCCGGATCACGCACCGGCATGAAGCCAGGGATGTTGCAGGCGAACTCCTCATACACAGCTATCTGTATCTCCGTGGGCCCTCCTACACGGAGGCGGACTCTCTCGTGGATCCTCTCCGTCTGGTAGGTCAGCACTATCGGGTCATAGTACCTCCTGCCCTCCTGACGTGCGATCTTCCTCATCTCGTAATCGTTCATCAGCCTCTTGTCGAGCTCAGGTAATGCCTTTTCCACGGCCGTCTTCTGTATGAAGGCGCAGGCCAACTCCATATTCTCTGTCGCTAAAACAGCTGCTGCACTTTCTATAATATCCTTCTGCAAAGCGTTCAACTATTAGGACAAAGGAAAAACAAAAGGTAATATACAAGAAGGGAGTAAAATTATGTTCTCTCACTGAATAGGGATCTTACCTGTTGTGGTGTTGACGGTATCAGTGCGGTGATGAAAGCGGCCTTCAGGTTGGTGCTGATGGTACTGATGATCTGCTCCCGGCAGGTGATCATCGCCATGCCAGCTGTCAAATTCCTCATCATGTGGTGGGCGCAGGTGCGCATACGTCCCTCATCAGGATCGAAAGCGAAGTCCTTTCTGATGATCTGTTCACATGTCGTCAACGCGTATTTAATCGATCGGTCAACGACTGGATGGATCCATTCCTGTATGGACCTCTCGATCGCCGGTTTGACGAACTGCTTTAGGTGAGGATAATTTTGAAAGAGAATGATGTGCGGGTTGAAGCATATCTTCTGACCGAAGGCTGACGTCGACGAGACGTTCACGTCGAGATAATTGAATCTCGGTTCGGGCAGTCCTAAAACGCCCATTAAATTCGGATCGTTCGCTACCAGACCGCTAGTGGGCGTGGGCGCTGCAGCAGACAAGTCTTCGGTTGGAATCATTGGCTGTGGTGGAGGAGGCATCATTTGTATCTGCGGTGCTTGCACAATGGCCTGGTTTACTGGAATAACATTAGCCGGAGCTTCTTTGTTCTGTTTCGGTTGCGATAGTTGAAATTCGATGGTTCTCAATTTGTCCGGATCCTTTAGGTACAGAGATGGTTTCAGGTCTGTAATGTCCAAGCTTAAGTTTTTACAAAGCACTTCTATTTCAAACTTCAAATTCAGTTTTAGGTCTGGTTCTTGGTGTAGCTCGGCCAATACGTTCATCAGAGCCATGGTCCATGGGTTCGGTGGTTTGAATACGATGCTCTTGGCGCAGGATTCCAAGACCTTCGCAACAAAAGGAACCACGTAAAGGAGCTCCTGCTGGCCTTTGTGATAAGCTTCAAGTAAAAGTGCTTTGAGGTCAAGGTCCACATAAAGGATTGGTTGATTTCGAGCCAAGGTGAGCATGCCTAACCAATGACCTAGATTTTTCAACAGCGATCGGTCGGAGAAATTAGCGATACCTTTATCAGATCGCAGCAACACTCTAATGTTACGATACGTTTCTTTTGTCACCATTTTGTTTATTTCACGAATTTTAAGAACATCAAGGAAATTAGAATACAGAGCGTGGAAATTGAGCTCAATGGAAGCTCGTTTCATAACGAGGTATTGAGACAACCACTGATGATAGTCATCAGTTATGATTTCCTTTAGCTCTTCGCATTTTGTTTGTAGATTGAGTTGACTGAGGTTGTTGAAAATGAATGCAGTCTTGTCTTGAATGGCTTCTGGAGGAGCATTGATCTTTTCATCCCTATCGGTTGCAGTCAGTAAAGTATCGATGTTGGTCGCGTTGGCAATGGATGGCCGACTGCCAATGCCGCCAGCAGCGCAGTTTGTAACTTTTGATATAACAGAGATAGGATTGTGGGCGCATACCACGGCCCTGTAAACAAGAAATAATGAATAATATAACAAATCAATACCGATGTGATATAAATAAAAATAGATAAGATAATATTAATAGAAGTATTGATCCATAGATATGATAAGTACTTGCCTGTACGGTGCTGAAACAGTTACAACGGCGCTTTGGTTCAACATGGCGGCCAGACTCGTTGGTAGAACAGCCCCTTGCGGCTTAGTCGGCGGCTCTTGGCTCTGCAGTCCGTACTCAATATACTCGATTAGATGCGGCGGGAATTCACTAAAATGTGGTATAGCTTTTACATGCTCACAGTACTTGTGGTAATCCTTCAATCGTGACTTAAATCTGTCCAACGCCGCTATACCAAAGTAATACATTTTAGAGCCTTCCGGTTTACGTAAAGCGTCTAAGACAAATCTTAAAGCCAGTCCCAATGAAACGTAGCTAGGGACTAGACCTTTCTCTATTATTCCACCAAATAACTGTGCAGTTATGTGAAGCTCTTTGTCTGGGTATTGTGGAAAGAATTTATATTCTTCAAAGAGATTTCGAAGCATACAAGAGAACACTTCCCGTTCTCTCTTATTTGGCGAGTCCTGGAACTTCTTTAGCATTTCTAACACCTCATCTATCGACAGAGTTGGATGCGGAGGATGATTGTAAATCCTTTGAAAGTAGCTGTTAGCTTCGTCTTCGATTTCTTTTGAGACATTATGCATAATTTCCGGGAAATGTATGGGATCGGGTATACGAGGTTTGTCCATAGCTGGAGCTGGTGGCATACGAGCTAGAGCAGACATATTCAGGTTAACGTTGTGCTGTATGGGCATCATTGCGAATGGACTGTTAGGACCAGCTCCCATCAATCTAGACGGAGATCCCGGAGTAGTAACTAAGGGGCCCAAAGTGCCCGGCATCGCAAAGGCTGTATTTGCTGGAGCTCCCAAAGTCATATTAGCGACATTCGGTGTCAAATTCGCAATAGAATCAACGTGAGGCGTAAATAATTGAGCACCTAACCCAGCTGGATTGAACGGCGTTTCTAGCACTCTAGTATGTGGTCGGGCTATCCCTGCTATGCCAGGTCGAGCTTTACTCAATATCAACGTCTGGCAATTAGCCATCAAATTGTAAATCGCCTCTTGCAGCTCTTGCTGTACATTCGGTATGCACAGTTGCAGGCAAGTCAACATCGTAGCTATAGTCTCTGGGGGTAGTTGAGCTGCTTTAGGCAACTGTTCTTCTGGTACTTTGCCCAATACTTGTGGGCATCTGCGCTGAAGGAATTTTACCATTGCCGATACGAAAGTCTCTCCGTGGTCTCGTATTTTATCTGTGAGCCATTTATCCAATTTCAGATATTCCCTCCTAGAAGCGAGACACGCCAGGTCGATGACGAATGGGAATGATTGAACGTTTAACAATAAGGACAATGCCTTAAGGTCCTGCGCCACGTCCAATATTCTGGAAAGCTTGGATTGATCGCTTTCACCCCGTATGTACCAATCGGCCATAGCGTGCATGATTATAGATTTTATGTTTGGGTTTTGTGAATGCCACGCGTGCTGCAACATTATACCCGAATTAGGATGGTTGCCAAGAAAAATTGGAATCAATGTCGTCAACAGCTCTTGTCTAAATACTGTCACGGGTGGGTTTATTTGTAGTAAGGCGAGCAGTAAGATATCTGGGCAATGTTGTAATGGAAACTTGAATAACTCGTGAACTTGCATGTAATATCCCCTTTCTGACGCATACAGCAACAGCTCAACTAAGTAGAGACAACGCCAAGTCGCAATTTCTTTATTGTCTGTTTCAGGAGGAGATTTGAGCAGGTCAATCGATACCGGATGGAATGGATGGTCTGCGAAACTGAATATATCTGGATGCTTGAGGATATTTGAAATCAAACTCATTTGTCCTTCTAGATTAGTCCATCGCCGACAGAGATATTCAATTGGAAATATGTTTGCTGGATAGCCAGCACTCTGGAGACCCAAACGTAAAATCGCGAACAGCAGACTTAATCCTTGTCTGTCTGGTACTATAAATTCTGGATGATCGAGCTGTAGAATAACTTCCTTCCAATTCAAATTCGATGCTAGCTCTTTGAGCGTTTGAACGAACACTTCAGCATTCCATGTCTCTGGTCCGTGTGCTATAGCGTCTTTTTTAGCTTCGTGATTCATCCAGAAGTTTCCAGGTGTTTGTATCTGTGGTCCTTCTTGTAAGGTCGCATGGTATCTGACCATCATTGAAATGATTCTTGCTATATCGATAGCAGTGGGCTCGCGTGCACCAAAATTAATCATGTTGTTTTTGCAATCTTCTACAGTCGACGTGAAATTGTAGCCAATGTCTCGGATGATTTCGGCAAGAGAGTTATCCATCATGGCCGCTGTCATGTCGTCAGATGTTGTCATCTCCTCAAGAGGCGTTTTAGTGTCGTCCGGGTACAGCAGTGGCGCTAAGATGATAGGCACTACTTCCCGGGGAAAATCGATTCGTAACCGTTTCAAAAACAGGTCCTTCGTCACGGCAGCTAGCCGAAAGTTCTCAAACGCGAGACTAGTTAGCAGAGTTTGCAAAACTTCAGGGCTGCATTCCTGAAGACCTGCACGCTCGACTTGATGTCCGCGTTCTGGGTAAAAAAGTTTAATTATTAAAATTCATGCACTATTCACAATGTTTCAAATGAAAAAAAAAAATTTACATATTTGATTATAGATCTTACAATTTTAATTGTATTTATAATCACTGTTACAACAAAACAGCTCTAACAGTTGAACTAATAAAATCTTTTATACAAAAATCATATTACTTTCTATCTAAAGGACACTTAAAACATGTTTTGTAAACATGTTAACAAGAATAATCATCACATATGGATACAATTTCATGCAAAATGACTAAGACCTGTTTAAGACTTTAAACATTGAGTTTTCATTTTTATTTTATACACACTAACACCACCATCACGTTATATACCTGCATCAAGATAACACTGTACAAAGTCCAAAAATCGTTTCTTTAAATGTTGTTTAGTCAGAGAAACAATCTCAGGCTTTGATGAATATCTTCTCAGAACCAAGGAAAAGGCAACATCTTGGGCCGTTGTCAATTTCAGCAATCTTGCAAGTCGACTGAGTAAAGTATTGGAGGGTTTTAAGACCTAAAAAATAAAAGATTATAATAAATATTCCAAAACTAAAGATAAAAAAATATAAAAATAAAAAAAACATCTTATAAAATTATTAATTAATCTATACTAATATTATAGAGGTAAAGTTTGTGAGTTTGTGATGTTGTAGGTGGTAATCTCTGGATCTACTAAACCGATTTAAATGAAATTTGGTAAGAAGATAATTTGAGACCCTGGGAAGGACATAGGATACTTTTTATCACGGAAATCATCCCTTAAGGGGGTGAAAATGAATATGAAAGTTTGTATGGGGAATCAACCTAGGGTTGAACCAGAGGGAAGCAAAGTGAGTCGCTAGTACAAAATAAAATAAAATATCAATATAAAGGAGGAAAAATTAAATAGTAATAAAGTAGAAGCTGTTAATCTTTCATTCAACTTTAAGATGGTTGAATACAAAACAAAGACGTTGAGGAAAATTTTGTGACATTGTGCAAAGTAAAACCTTGAGTAATTATATTTAACTATGGTGAACTTTAGAATTGATGTGAGTAATGTTTATTAATGAATTATGATGGATTGATAAAAATGTTTATAAAAGAACATGATATGAATTAGGTTAACTAACAAGATTTTTTTTGCACTATGTGCTTATTTCTTCTGTAAGTTGGGAAAATTATTAAGTTGATGTACACATTGAGCCAGATCGAGTAATCACTGGAACACACAGACGAATGAAATTGTTGAGTTATATATTTTAACACAGCTTATTTAAGATAAAAACTTAAAAAAAAAACAGACAAAAAACCATTAAAAAGTAAAAAATAACTGATTGGTAGTTTTCATTCAATTATAGATACCTAATCAGATATTTTCGAAATCGGTGCTTTGATTTGTGTCGGTCTTACTTTCTAAACTGCGCCACAGATTTTCATACGGTTTTCACTAATAAAAAGAGCGATAAACGAGAAAGGTTTATGTATATAACTTGTAAATTTGTTTCATAAAATTATTTTTGTACGACATGGCTAACGCTGGTTAAACTTTTCAAGATAAAATAGTAGCTCTTAAAAAGGCCTGCAGAAAAGTAAAGCGATAGCATATATCTATCTCCTAAGATAACGCTCACAATAACTATTTTTATCTATATAAAACGGAGCGAGCAAAGCGGTAAATTGCTAGTCTATGAATAAAAAGCTTATAAAGAAACAAAAATGTTTATCTATATGGTGCAAAGTGTCACGTTACTGAGATATTTTGAGGTACAAATTACTTATATGACAACTATGAAGGCTAATAAATCTAATAGCATATATTAGTATGTATGTACTTTATTATTCATCTTTGTAATTATTTCCGTATGGTAATTTTTACCTTCAATAATTCGTCAGCGTGACATTTTAGGGCACTAATGCTGATATTTTTTATTATTTTTTTATTATTTAAGTGCGCCGCATGGTTAAATAAAAAATAAAATAGGCGAGAGGTTGTCAATGCCACCAATGTGGGATTGCAAAGTGCTTGGCAGCAACGAAATTTACATTTAAAATTAACAAAGAAAAGACAATACACCGTGTTTCAATAAGGCTGTGAAGCAAATAGAAAGCATATACAATTTTCATTAGAACATAAAGAACTTAAGACAAAGTAAGGATAAGAAATTACTTATCATAAAAAAAGCGGATAAGGCTTGAAGAGTCAAGATATCTAAAATAATAAAATCAGATAGATTTTTGTGAAAGTTAAATGGAAGAGTGACTATGAAATGAATATGTCAATAAAATGAGAAAAAACATATTCTAGAATCTAACCATAGTTATAATAATATTGTCTTATATAATGAAGACATCTACCTTTCCTCAAACATTCAATATTATAATTAATTAATAGCCTTAGATGGAAAATATTATTGTTCAACCATCTTGTCTATACTAATATTATAAAGAGATAAAGTTTGTGAGATTGTGAGTTTGTGAAGTTGTAGGGGTAATCTCTGGATTTACCAGGGTTCGAAACGATAATTATCATGATGATTATCATGATAAATATGGGTTGATAATTATCTTTGATAAATATAATTGAAAATATTTAATTTGCAACTCTTCAAATTGTCGATCGGCTAACTGAACTCTCTCAATCAACTCAAAAAACTCAATCAGCAAACTGAGTTAATGCAGTTGAGGAGGATGAGGATGATATTCCACTCATTAAGGAGTCTGCTCACTACACCGTCTGATACCATGACCGTGCTGTGAACGTATCAAGTACAGAAACAAGCGACACGGACTACTATGCCCAGTAGAACGCATCATTCGCGTGTCATATTCGTATGGTTCCCGTTTTCTCAGTTGTAGTAGTTCACCGGTGTTTTCGCGTGAGGCAGCCACGTCAGGAAGAGCGAGCGAATATTTTTGTTACGAAAATTATTTCCTATACCTATACGATGGCTATTAGAAACTTGTCCGAAAAAAAATTAACAATGATAGACATTGTTTTTGACAAGAAAAAAAGAGAATAACATCAGTCGATCACGACGTTACTAGGTTCACACCGTTTTAAAAAAAATATAATTTAAAAGAAAATATTATCACTAGAACACAAGCGACAACATGTTTATAACGGGCTTAGAACGGTCATCATACGCGGTTATAACCCGTGGGTGATCGTTTCGCCGTCCGTGCGCACCGGTTCGGCAACGGCAAAATATTCTTGCCGACATTCCATGCACGGCACGCAACGGTGTTGGTTGGTGACGGAAAGGTCTTGGTCGGTGATGGAACGGTCTAGTGGGCATAGTCTCATACTTTTCAATACAAAGAATATTTTTTTGCCTGACACGGTCCTGTTATGGTCCTAGCACAGTCATGGTATGAGACGGTATAGTGGGAGAGACCTTTAATTTAACTAAATAGTGTCTATATTGTTGTATTTCATACCTAGTTTGTATATATCAAAATAATGAAAAAATAATAATACTATAAGATTACCTTGATTGTTAAAAGTGTGTAATTTATTCCAACATAAATGATGATAGGCAAGTAGTCAAATACCAAAACCTACACAAGGATTGCTAAGTTTATATCTGTTTGATAATTATCTGATAATTATCTTGATAATTATCGCGATAATTATCAGAAGATATATTTATCTTGATAATTTCATACCCTGGGATCTACTCAACCGATTTAGATGAAGTTTGGTAAGAAGATAGTTTGAGACCCTGAGAAGGACATGGGATACATTTTATCCTGGAAATCATCCCTTAAGGGGGTGAAAATAGGGATGTAAAATTGTTTGGGGCTAGGGACGAACCCGAGCGAAGCGAGGGTGAGTTGCTAGTAAGTAACAAAGTCAGGACTTTCATACAAGACTTGAGAAAAATTATTTGTTACATTTTACCTTCTGCAAAGACTTAGTAGGCTGGTCCACAGACCGGCAGACAACAGTGGACTTGGCCGGATGGTTCAGTAGGGCTGCGAGATGCTGCGCGAGGAGGGATGCGTGGACACTGTAAGTAGTGCCCTGTCGGTCGTTGTCCCACAAGGTCTTCGCGGCTTCAGTGAGCAGACACCTCAGCAGTTGATTCTCTGCTTCCAAGCCATAGAGACTGACAATCTGAACCCAATATTGTAACACATTTAAGAAAACAAATCAAATAACAAATTTCAAACAGAAGCAAACATACAGCCTCAAAATAAACAATGCCCTCTAATAACTATGAACTGTGACAACATATATGTGCATCTATTTCACCAAATTATAAGAAGAATACTTCACAATATTATAAAAACATTAAACTTTTTTAGGCTCATAACTTACAGCTAAGTAAAAAAAAACATTCGCCAAGATAATGCAACAAATAGAATGAGTAGATTTATATTGTATAATTATAATAGTATTAAAAAAAAAATTATTTATAGATAGATACTTTTAAAATATAAGAACTGACCTATCAATTAAGATTTCAATAGCATATCTCTTATAATAATCAAAGTATCAGAAATAATAATTACCTAGTAATATTTTGTTCTCAATAATTTTACATTATACTCAATAAAATTCGCTGTTAACCTATGCAAATTATGCAGATTGAATACAAATGAATTCATTTGGACAAGAAATGTAAAACATAAAAAAAGAATTTAAATATTTAGAATTTACTTTATTATCCACTCTAATATTATAAATTCGAAAATAACTTTTTTTACCTTTAATGCTTAAACTGCTAAACCAATTTTGATTTAAAAAAATCAGCTATCACATGTGCAAACCCATGGACAAGACCTAGTTATTATGTTTTTTTAAAAACACATAATATGTGTAAGGAACTTAGTCATTGTTAAAGTGATAAGTATTTCTAGAAACTGAATGATAAAATATTGAATTTTCCTTATCACTTATGAAATGACCTGTGTTCTTGTATAATATCTCCATTATTTTTATATATAATAATGAAAATTATTAAAATGATGCAAGAAATGAAATTTATCAGTACCTAAGGTTGCACAATATCTTGTTATATATGGCAAAACAAGAATTGAAATATAACTATTTCGCTATGCTAAATAAATTGTCAAAAGCAGCACAAAATCCCTTACATAATAAATAATCGCTTAGCATATTTGTTACAAATAAGTTATACTCACACAACAATAATATGCAATGTTTAATGTTTTTATAACAATGGCTTATTCTGAATAATAAAGCAATTTAATGCTAAAAAAACTGGAAGTAAAAGATCATGAGTAATATTTTATTAAGGCCAATATATGTCAAGGTCCAAATTATTGATGACCACTAACAAGCTGTGTTGTGCACATATGAATGGTGCATTTATTGTACAATTGCTATCAATTCATATACTATAGGCAGTCCTTGAAGTGATTGTCGCAATCATGTAATAACTTGAGACTTTTATTGCAATTGTCAAATGTATATGTAAAAATATCAGTGTAAGCATATCTTTTGAAGTAGAAAATTTTTCATATTAATCCTAATTATTTTTGTAGCTTCAAATTTTATTTTAATATCAATCCCGCACTAATATAATTTATAAATAATTCAATGACTGACTATATTATACAATGAAATTCAATAAAGTGAATAGATCAATATTATAAGGAAACAAAACATATAATTAAAGTACTATAGTAAAATAGAAATGAAAATACAATACTATACAAATTATAATAACCAAATGACATAAGCTATTGAAAACAAATACACTTACTAAAGACACACAATCTACTTATTCATTTAAAAAAATACTGTATGCATAAAATGGTTCAACTAATTTGCACACAAATATAATGTAAAACTCACATTTAGGCTTCTTTTTGTGAATCATGACAGACATATAAAAATAAAGTTTTTAAAACAATTTCTCAAATACACATTTGGAATTATTTCATCAAAAAATAATAATATAAAAGGATTGTTTTATAAACTATTTCAATTACAGTTTACAAACACTAAAAGAGTCCACTGCAATACAATGTATGTTTAACTATTTTTAAATCTTTTGAATAATATAAATTAGACAGTTTATTCTCATTTAATCCACTTACATGGGATGTCACAGCTAAAAAAATAATTTATCTCAGTATGATTACAATATGCCATGCTTAGATATTTTACATAGATGTACTTTTGCAATAGTTCAATCAAAATAGCAATAATCACTTAAAGTATTGTCAGTAATATGCACATAAAATGAAGCTTTATATTTTACAAAAAACAACATTGGTGTCTTCATCTTTATTTTATATAGTGTCAAAAAAAGTATTATCTCATTAAAAAGAAAGGTTCTCACAAAAAAATAAATGTAACATTTAATCCTATTCATTTCATAACGATTCAAATTCAAATATTTGGTAGGTAAAAAAGTACTACCTAAAAATAGTGATTCATGTAGGTAGTTCAAGTTATTTAAAAATGGACAGTTTCAGCTGTGGTGAATTGCCAAATTAGAATATTTTTGAAAACACACTAGTTTTAACAATCATATGTAAAGTATAACATAGCAATGACGACAAAACATTTTTCGTTGAAAAAACTGACATTTTGCATATTGAGCAAAGAGCATTAGTCACGCAAATTAATATTGAACCACTTTATACTGCTCTCCAATAACTGCACTTTGCAATTCTTTATCTACCTACTTAATATTTTGGCAATAGAGCACAGTGCGATAATGCATACATATAAGCAATCCTAACTTTTACAAAAATACAAGTCCAATTACCAATTCAGCTCGTGGCTCTAACCGTCCACAATATGGCGACAATTGAAAACAAAGACCAACTGTAAAGTGTAATATCTTACCTGGGACAACTCTTGATTAGTCTGCTTGAAGTTCTTCTTATTCAAATTTGTAACGAGATAATTGATTTGTGATAAGCTAAACGTTAAAGGGTCCAGGTTCATAGTTCCATTAATGCGAAACCGAAAGCTTCAAACACGTTTGAAGCTTTCTCGATTTTTGACGAATGACTACTGTAAACGTATGTTCTTTTACAGTTTTTTTGCGAAATAACAACAAGCCTAAGGTCAACATCACCAATACTATTTTTCACTTCAAATTTAACATAATTTTAACACCCACTGCGAGAGTTCATTACTCAAAAAAATATGTTCAAGATGACGAAAGTACTAGCCAATGTGCTCGTTCGGCCTCGCTCCTCTTCGTACATTTGTGATTTGTCTCGCGTACGCAATGCTACCAACATTAAATAGTAATGCTGCCATTTAAAAAAATAATAAATGCATTGATTCTGAAATCACTACATTTCACTACATAATAAAAAACAAAGTCACGTTTCGTCCTTGCCGCGAGATGTATATACTCATATGTATGGCTCCGACTGCATAATACTATATTCCTTCGTGAACTTGTTTACATCTTTTTAGTTAGCTTTTATGCATTCAAGTTTTTTATTTTTATAATATATATATTTATTTACAGCTTTTTGTTTTTTAAGTAAAAAAAATAGCATTGAATAGGTATTTAAAATGATTTTTAAATACCTATTCAACAATATCCCACTTGACATAGTTCATCGATCGTTTCATTTTTTTCTTTTTCACATTATGAAATCTAGCAGCCCGCATATTTTTTTATGTCACCTATCTAAGAATACCTGGACTAATGAGAAAAATCCAACGATACCTTAATTAAAGAAAACCATCAAGTGATTTGAAAGGTATGGGGGAATAAAGATTATTACATACATACAAAGATAGGCGCGAAAAATATAACCCTTTCCTTGCAGTCGGGTAATGATGTAACGAGTATTCGCATCCGCATGTCTCTTGACATTCGTATTTGCCACCGCATTCGCGAACTTCATGCGTGTATTTCGCGAATATGAATATCAAAAAAAAGTATGAATAATATTAGATACCTAAATAAAACAAAAAATATTAGTTTGTTATAATTTTTATTGAAAAACAACATCATCCGTGTATATATGTTCAGATTCAGAAAACAAAGTTTAATGTATTGACTAAATATTATGATTTCTCATGGCCGTTGTAGTTCTTTTTTTCTCGAATATTTCTTGTTATTCAACCTGCATCTAGCTCGTTCAGCATCGCAAAGTGTAAAACAAGATCATATTTCAATAGAATTTCATTTGTTCATTTCAACAAACTTTATCACCGACACACTCTAAAGTCTAAACTCAAAATTCACTTGCTTCAACACTTGTTTGTCACCAAGCAACCACTCGGATATCTTCGGATTACAACGGCAATTTCTGGACTAAGATGCAATGGCGTGCTCAAAGTTTAGCCATAGACAAATGGTGCCAGATATAAACACTGAATATTCCCATTCGCGAATATCGGCGGCGGATATTCGCGGTTGCGAGTGCTTAAAAATTGATATTCGTTACATCAGTATTTCGATACATCAATGTTTTGGTCGCAACCTTAAATCTTAATATGAGTAATATTACTGTTATTACCGTTACGATGTGTTAACTAAAATTGAAGAGATCAAATCTGTACTTATAACAAAATAATAGCTTTGCGAAACCTGTACATGATTTTTTTTAACAATGAGTGTAACGTATTTTGTACAGAATATAGACCCAAAACAGTAGTTATTAAAGTTTTTATATGTTTCTGCTCATGTATGCGCGTTTCACGCACTATTAAACTGATTTTAATTCAGTTTTGTGTAGTAATAACCTATTACTCGGGTCAACATTTAAGATACCTTTTACCACAGATTTTTTTGGTATTCTCTTTTAATGTCTTCTAGACAAAAACTTCATAAATTGATCATATTTCGCAGGACATAGAGTTTATTGAATTGTAAAACAAACAAAAATTGGAAAAAAAAGAAATATATAATAAAAAATATTGTGTAATAATATTGTTTTATTATTGACTTAATCCGATCCATTTATTGCATAACATTGTCCATGCCGCTATGAATCAGTTGTCAGAGCAGACATTGCAAACCAAATCCCGCATTTGGTCGGAATTTAAACCAATCACCAAGCTTGTTTGTTTGTAAACTCAGAAGTAATTCGTATTTTAATCATATGTCGTTTTGGTTTGAAGTAGGGCCACTTTTTGTGTGGATTTTGTTCTGAAGTAGACTTCCTGACTTATTATTTACTAGCAAAACCCGCGGTTCGCTCGCGCTAAAACTACAAAAAAATCTCTAAAAAGGTTTTATACAAACTTTCATCCCGTCTTTAACCCCCTTGTAGAATGAATTTCGAAAAATGCTAAAATATGTATTTACTTCATTTTATTGATCATCATTAATCCCAAGTTTGAAGAAATTCTGATGATAAATATTTTTCTAGATTGTATTATAACGTGTTTTCCAGTGGGTATTAGACAATCTCCAACTATAAAAAGTAGCCTATGTCACTCTCCAGCCCTTAGCCTATGTCACTCTCCAGCCCTCGAACTATCTTTACACAAAAAAATCACGCCAAACTGTCACTCAGTTTCAACATGAAAGAAGGACAAACAAACACACTTTCACATTAATTATAATATTAGTATGGATTCATAGGATAAACCGGATATTTTGAGGTTTATTGGTAGGGTATATCCAAGGATTTTATATATTCCATAAACGTTTATGGAACATATATAAAATCCTTGGGTAAATCAATGACTGCTTATGTGGCAGCCCTGATAAATTGGCAAATGGCAATACCTAGCTATTAAAATTATTTTTGTCATTGTCTGTGGTTGTGAATTGTGATGTAAAATTTGAAGACAACATTTCTATTTATATAGGTTAGTTTCTGATTTTTATTTCTGGATTTCCAAAAAAATATTCACAATTTTTGTAAAAATAAATTGGCTACTTCAAATAAATAAATTTATAGTTTTAAGCGATTGTTAATATCTCTATATTATCAAAGATAATTGACACCACTATGTTTTGAATAGTTGAAAAAATGTAATTTATAAGCAAAATTGATCTTGTCATACATTTATCTTCTTAACATAAATGTTATACAACAGGTCGTTCACCATTCTTATTGTATTTAAAGATTATTAGATAAGAATATCTTTTCTTTAATTGTGTAGTTACATTGGGTTATATAACAGTTACCTTGCAAAAATCAATTTTGGTACACAAAAATAATTTACAATTAATGTTTTAAGTTATGTGCAAATTAACTTACAAACCATAGATTATTAAACTTAGTTTGATAAATGTAATATGACATTTTAATTTCAAAGTATACTCAATTTATTCCTATATAAATAATATTATATGTACATAATTGCATAACAGAATAAAGGAATGGACTGGATAGCCTAAATATGAATTTGGATGACCAAAGTCAAATAAAACTGTGAAATCTTATAATCTTGCAAGCTAAACTGATGTTATTGGGAACTTTACCTTCTCTTATGTGTTTTAAAAGGCCCATCTCTTATTAAGAGATTGAAATACCATAATACGCTGCCTAACTACACAATTAATGACATGAAGTTAAAAGATTTATATATTATTTATTTGGTTTCAGTTTATATGGCGATTGGTCAGTTCCTTCGGAGGAACTTAGTCAGCATAACCTTCCCAACATTGGCAATCACATCTATATTCCTTGACTGGAATCACACTAGAAAGTGGAAAGCTCTACAGAAGAAGTAAAAATGGCTATATTTGGAATTACTACACGCTTTGTTTGGTTCGGTGTCCCCATGACAGGATTTTTCATTGGAAAGTACCTTGATGATCAGGAGACCTTGAGAATGACAAATTTCAGGGATAAATCTATGCTATATGGAGGAAGAGTAAAAGAAGGTGATCCTCCATCCTGGCCTTAAATTGGTGGTAGATGTAATTACAATGTATGAAATTTGTTTTTAGTAAATTTAGTTAAAACACATCATTTGTTTTATTTGTATAAAGTGGCACTTTTAATCTTACTAAGTTATGGTAAGGCCTATCGCCTATTTTGGCAGGCTGCCAGGAGAGGCATGAGCCCTCTATAATTCTAAATCGAAAGTCTATTAATTGCTTCATTTATTATGATAATACACAAATATATTGTGCACAAAGTGTGACATTGTGTGACAAGGGGCAGGGGGGAATCATAAGCTTTGTGACGTTAGATTTCAACATCTAAAGTATTAAAATACTGAATACAAAACATTAAGTGTAAATGACAAATTAAAATAAATGTTCTGACTTCTGTCTTTATGCTATATAAGGTTTAATTTGTTTTATTGGAGAGTTCTCGCTGGCAGCAAGTGGCCTGGTGTACCACTCTGTCGATGTTGATATTATTAAAAAAACAATTTTGCGACTGTTTTTATGTTATTCAGTTCTGGGTGTAAATTGTAAACTATGTGACTTGACACAAGTTGGCTAATGTGACCACATGTGAAAAGGAGAGGGGGAGGGTTCAAAAAATCATTAAATCCGTGTGACGTAAATTATGGATGGCCCCTAGTATGAATTTAATTTGTATAAATATTCATTTTAGTTTTTCCTTTTTAGCAGGTAGAAGTATTTCTTTTAAGATTTACATTTCAAAAAATTATTTCCTTAGGAGTGGTCACATAGGTCCAGCAGCTTGGTCTGGGGACTGGGTGATGATCAATCACTCGGAATGCAATTTTATGTAAGTAGATATATTAGTGGAAATAAGTTCTTTGAATATGAATTCAAGTCTGGAATCTGTCCATCACTCTGATCAACAATACTACTAGTAATATTGTTGATCGAAGGTTCACCTCCAATGAGCAGATAATAATTAATTATATTATACAATTATTTACTGCAAATAAAAATAGTATAGTAGGTGCAGTAAAGGTGATTAAAAAACCAATTTAACTTAAGATTTACCTAATTTTCAACCGACTTCTTCAAAAAGGAGGAGGTTCTCAATTCGGCTGTATGTTTTTTTGTTAGTTATCTCAGAACTTCGTCATTTATTAACCGATTTGGACAGTTTTTGTTTTGTTTGAAAGAGTACATTTTCAAATTGGTCCATTTTAAAAAATAATAATGAAAAATGGCTAATGATAATTTTACCTACCTACTACTAATTGTCATATTGACTTGAAACTTTGCAGGTGTTTCTATTTCCGTTGATATTGCACTGGTTTGGTATTGTTGACCTGATTTGATGGTAAGGCCAGAAGGTGAATAGGTGGAACTCTTCAACGGCTAATAGTAGATACTTTGGTTTGGACTTATTTTATTTGATTTGACAAGCCCAATACATCAGAATTTGGTTTTAGAGCCAGAATTTTTAGTGTGACTAAAAAAAGCGAATTTTAGTTTGGCAGTCTTAATATAAAAATTGGCATCAAACTAACTTATATAGCATACTTAAGCGACTTTTTCTTACTTTGCCACTACTATGTCTACACTAAAAAGGGAAAAATAAAAAATTATAACTAAACAATGACTTCAAATTAAGTTTTTCGGTGTAAGTAATATGTTATTGACTTAGATTATTAAATAATCTAAGGTTATTAATATAGCCTGTTATTGATAAGTATTTTAAATTTCAACAAGCTCTATTGGATTTACAAAGATTTCATTAGAACTTTGAAGTAATTTCTTTTTGGGTTATATAATCCTAAAAGAACCCAATATGTAAAGTGACTTCTGACTATATAGTCAGAAGTCACTTTACATATTGGAAAATGTGCAGTAGGTACCTACCTGAATAATATGTACTTACATCGATCTGAATGCAAGTAATTATCTGAAATTATTTACATATTATAAGTATTTAATTGCGAAAGTTTGTATGTGTGTGTATGCATTTAAATACATAAATAGACTACCTATAACTTGGAGATTGGAGAAACAGGTAGGCTACTGTTAGTGTTAAGCACATAGAGACACCTGAGTAAAGCGAAAATAATTCGCGGATAGAAGTCATCACCTATCGGTTATAGAAATATTAAAATAAATTGTGAAAAAATATATAGGTATTTATACTTGGGTAGTATATAAAAAATGTTTTATCTATATTCTCAGTAAAAAAGTACTTTTTTATTGGTCTGAGTCTATATTAATATTATAAAATAAATGTGAAAATTCGTGAGTATGTATGGATGTTAGTTACTTTTTATGATAGAAAAATACTTAAACGGTCCCCAAGGGATAGATTTGTTTTTGTTTTTCTAATAATATAAATAATATAATAATAATTTACAATTTATATATAAATTTTAAATAAAAAATTTTTAGATATGTGAATTCCTCAACAATTTCTCTCTCAATATTATAAGCGCAATAGTTAGTAATGATTTTATGTGCACTCCAAATGGTAAAGATGTATTCATATACTTACATATGTATGTTACTCTTCGCAGAAACTACTAAACAGATTTTTTCGAAAATTTACAGTCATCTCATACATCGGAGTAACACATAAGCTACAATTTATAAATATACAGTAAAAAAAATAATTGAAATACGTGGACAGCGCTGCGGGGCCATTTGCTACTAAGATAAAAAATCTGATAGACCTATTTCCGTATGAATTCAGCAGTAGTGTGTGTTCACCTTGTCATGGTGGGAGAGGCTTATTAGCGTCCGGCAATCCAGCCGGGCCCTAAGCCAATAGACATAGAGGTGGCCCACTTCAGTGGGTGGTGTACCATACGGGTTGCTCTTGGTACTTCTTTGACAGCAGAGTGGACCGTGGGAGCCACCCCTTGGTCGTCGGGGCGTCGTGGTTGAGGGCGTAAGCGAACCTGCGTCGCCCCATTAAGACGAGAATGGTTCTATTGGGTTTTAATGGGTAGTACTGGCTTTTCTAGCCAGTGAGTTTCACATAATCAGCTGTATGTATACAGGTGATATGTGTAAATGCATTTACATTTTACCAACAAAAAAGAAGGAGGTAGAACCTCCTACTTGGAAATTGTTCGTCTGTATGTATTTTTTTGTGTATGTTCATCGATTACTCGAACACGAATGAACCGATTTGGAAAATTCTTTTTTTGTTTCAAGAGGTATACATCCCAGGTGGTTCCATTTAAATTTTATCGAAATCGGTCGAGCAGGGCGGTTTTTAAAAAAATCTAAAATAAATTATTTTTAAATAAATGGCTTAATCGAATGTTATTAAAATAACTAAACGGGGGGTTAATTTAAAATAGATACCTAATCAGATATTTTCGAAGTCGGTGTACTTTTGATTTGTATCGGCTGGAACCAACAACGATCTATACTAAATGAAAACAGCCGCTTAGTTATTTTTTATTTTTTTAGTGCCTGGGAGTCGGTTACTATTTTTTTAAGGGTTTTCCAATTCATATAACCTCATAAAGTTAAAGTTTATTTTTATCCTAAATTCGCTCAAATAATCTCATATAAGGTGTTAAGGGTTTCTGTGGAATATTCAATATACTTTTAATATCTGTAGTTAAGAAAAATCTGTCTCAATTTTTACTCTGTAATAATGTGTCAACTGTCAATTTCCAAATAATGTCACATTTATATTTTATTTTCAATTTTTATTACATGTCGAAGATGTGAAGATATCTATTACAACATATTTCAAAACATATTTAAAAGGAATTTAAGTGTTACCAACAATATATATACATAAAACACTATTTTTCAATGTTATCATTAAAAAGGTTGCCGACGTTGTCGGCCTCAAAAATCCAATCAAAAGTATACTTTCATTTAAGAAATGGGGGTGTCGAGAAGCAGATTAGTAAATATTGTCACTATAATTTATTTAATATTTGTCGATCAATGTCTGTACTTCATAGCTTGACTAATAAGTCCAGGAATCCCGTAAGTAAATAATATATAAATAAGTAATATTAATAATAAGTCATATTAATCATCCTGCAAGTAATTATTAAAATTGTGCAATTTTATTATTTTTTTTTTCATTTCATATTGTTCATAAAATTAGTTATAGCATTACAAAAGTACACAAATTATATAAAAAACATTTTCAATTACGAAAGAATTCTCAATTTTTTGTTATTGCACTTATTGATAGTACTGATTACATACTTCTATTTTTATTATTTTCTATTTTTACAGCAATTACGACATTTTAATGCTGAATACAAAGCAGTTTCCACTCTCTTGAAGAGGTCTGATTTGCCAGGATTAAATTCACTTTGTAGCACAAGTTTTAACAATATACACACAAGCTCAACTAATAATAAAGAGGAAAGTGATAAAGATAAGGTAAAGAAAGGTCTTAGCTTACATTTACACACGTTATTACTTATACATATTATGAGTTATCCAATTGTATTTTCCTTATCATTATTTTGAGGCACATTTTAGAAAGACCCTTCCTTACCCTTGCCCTTTAAATAAATGTTTGTTATACATAAGTCTTTAAAAATTGAATTATACAGTAGGTATGTAATGCACTCTATTTTATTTCAGGACAAAAAAAAAAAGGAAAATGATGAACCAAATATACCATCTTTGCTGATAAAGGCAGCATTTTGGATGTTGACAACCTTTACTTTAATAATTCTTAGTTCCTTTTTAGTTCCTGGAGATAACACACAGAATGAAGTAAGATTTTGTAATTTTTATATTATTTTATTATTAAACAGAATATTTTTAATGCACTTATCTTACTATTTTTAATATAATACTATTTTGAATTTAAATTATTGATTACTTGCTGCTTGTATTGTAAATTAAAAATCAAAATAAATATATAATGAGTTAGTGTTTTAAAATTTGAAGTAGTAAAATTTAATACTCATGTATTACATAATCTTATAATAATTCATTATTTATATCATCTTATAATTTGATAGATTTCATTAAATATTATATCTATAATTTTCTTTCACTTTTTGGTAATAAAGTGAAGTAAACAGTAGAATCAGAATTAACCATTTTTTTTTGTCTCTTAATTGAATAACTTTTATATAATACTTTCTTAGATTTATGTAAATATGTATTTGATATTAAAAAAAAACTATCCTGTGGCCATGATTGTTGTAAAGCATTCAAAACATCGGGAACAAAAATCAAAATAAATGCACAAAAAAATGTGAAAAAATAGTCTTATTTAAAATGAATTTTATACTTCAAGTCTTTTAACCTACCCATATTCTGTTATTGTAGCTTATCCGATATGTCTCCTGGAATGAATTTGTTTACTCAATGCTCTCAAAAGGGGAAGTGGAAGAGATCATTGTGCGACCTGATTTAGAAATTGTTACCATTATCTTATATGAAGGAGCTATCATTAAAGGCAAAAGGGTAAGTTGTATCTTAATTAATCTCTTAGCGCAAGCTCCAGCCCTTATATCATTAATTATCCTATATATATGGATATTTATTAATTATTGTTTTCAAATTTACTTATTTTATATTGTCACTACACTCAATAGTTATGGTAATATGTAGAACTGATTGAAGCTTGATTCTCTATAATCTTATCCTACCAACTATATTTGGCTATTTTATGCATGATTTAGAAAAAACTAAGTAAGATTTTGTAATTTCTATATTATTTCATCCCCAGGAATGATATCATAAATAAAACTACCCTATGTTCTTCCCTGGGTTTCAAACTATCTTCATACCAAATTTCATCTAAAAGCCATCCCCCAAGCCAAGCTAGAGTACATAACTGCTGTGATGCTATGCTTGATCAATCATCAGTCATTTCAAATAGTTTTACCACAGTGTTTTAAAAGGAGAGAGATTAGAGACTGCACTTATGTTGGTGCAGACAAGTCAATATATAAATATTTTCCACACTATGACTATTGCTAGTTTTTAAGACCACTCTAACCTAAATCAGTCAAGAGACTATTATTTCTTGTCTATACATACATATAATAAAATTCTAACTGATTCGAATCTGTACATTAAATATTTTTTGAAAAATCTTGTTTGAAAGACTCATTATTATCAATACAGAGGCTGAATCTATAATTTTTAGAATTTTTGTCTTTCTGTCTCTGACGGCATCACGAAAAAAAGACTGGACAGATTTTGATGAAATTTGGTATGATGATAACTAGTTATCCGAGTCAATATATAGGATATTTTTTACTGCGGGAAAATATTTCATCTCTAAGAAATCTATACTAAACGTTAAAACATAACTATAGACAAACCCGAGCGAATTAATAATATGAGTATGTTGTCCCTATTTCACTAACGTATACTCATTATATTCTTAGTTACGATTCTGTTGGCATAAACCTGTCGTTAAATATATGGAGAAGACAAGAAGATAAAATTATGTAAATTAGAAATTTATTTATTTAAAATAGGTGTAATAATAATACTGTTAGTGTTGAAATGCTATGCTAGTTGAAATTTAATGATATGATGAATCTTTTAGACACCACACCGTGTGTACCATATGAATGTTGGCAACATTCACCGCTTCGAAGAGAAGCTCCGTGAAACAGAGAAAAGTTTAGGAGTTAAAGAAGGTATTATTGTAATTATTATATTTAAATTGATAATGCTTAATAACAAACAACCTTTCAATTAAAAAAGAAACAATTGTATACTACATTTAGTATATAACTATGATACTTGTAATATATGTAGAAACTTATAGAAATGAGAGTACTAGTTGGATTTTGACTTATTGACGAGAAATTAGTATCTTAAATGAAATGACTTTGCCTTATGGCATACCAAATATATTTTTAGAATATATAGTAATATATTTAAACTATGATTCTATTACAATTTTATTATATGTATAAATATATAAATATATGAATATATGAATGCTTTGTTTGTACAGGTGTTAGAGTAATATACGACAGAAATGGAAGCGTTGCTGGCAAAATCTTCACAACATTGCTCATCGCTGCTGTTATAGTTTCTTTCCTGTATTCAACGAAATCTATGAAAATGAACATCAATTTGGGCGGTTTTGTAAGTAAACTATGGATTTCTATAAGGGCGTGTTAGCATTTAGCATTTATCAATAATACCGTAATACATTATTTTCATATAACTATTGGTTTACGCTCATAAGCTAAGTAAGTAACCTAAGTAAAGCTCCCAGTCGGCATGAATTTTTTGACATCTTTAACAATCATTATCATATTTTAGCCAATGTACTCATAACTTTAATGAATTATACACGTAAACTTTTCTCATAAATCACTGCGTAAATTAATGAGAATAGTATGAAAATTCGTTTGGTAATTTTTGAGTTTATCGCATTCAGACAGACAGACGCGGCTGGTGTACTTTGTTTATAATACTCGTATGTATTTACTTACATATCACTATAACGTTTATATTGTATACATATGTCGCATGGAGACTGTAAAAATCATTAAATTATAATTTCACTAGTGAAATTATTATAATTGTTAGATATTATCTTAGATGATTCTTATTTTATATCTTAGGTAGTGGAATCCATACATTCATACTTAATATTCTATATTCACATTTACTACATATTCCCTCCACGACCGCGGACACGCCGGCGTGTCAGTTAACAATATATTTCTTAGAATTTTAATTAATTTCTTAGAAATTTACCTGGAAGTGTTAATAAAAAAACAAACACATTTTCACAAGTGTGTTTGTTTTTTTTTGATTGTCTGTTTGTCTTTCTTTCACGTCGAAAGGGAGTGATGGATTGGAGTGATTTTTTTGTGTGCAGATTGTTGGAGGGCTGGAGAATGACATAAGCTACTTTTTAACGCGGGAGATTATCTACTTCCCACGTCAAAATCGTTATAATACAATCCGAAAAAATATTTATAATCGGTATTACTTGTAACTTGGATTACTTGGAACTTGATATCAATGGTCTTCAATAAAATTAAATAAATAAGTGTTTTGGCATTTTTCGAAATTCATCCTATAAGGCGATAAAACAGTGGATGAAAGTTTGTATAAAACTACCTTTTTAGGTATTTTTTTGTGGTTTTAGCGCGAGCGAAACTGCTGATTCTGTTAGTTAATGATAAAGAATCATATTTCAGAGCCAGTTAAGGCGAGCAAAATTCACACTCGTTGACTCAATGACTGGACAAGGAAAGGGCGTGAAGTTTGAAGACGTCGCCGGCCTTAAGGAAGCTAAAATCGAAATTATGGAATTTGTGGACTATCTGAAGCGACCGGAGCACTATAAGAGCTTGGGGGCCAAGGTACTTCGTTTGAATTAAAGTAAGGGTTAAAATAGGGGATGAAAGTTTGTATGAAACTACCTTTTTAGAGATTTTTTGTAGTTTAAGAGCAAGCGAAGCCGCGGGTTCAGCTAGTATATTATAAATGTATAATATATGTATAATGTATAACAAATAATAATAATATAGATGTAATTTTTTTAATTTATATTAACGTACACATTGTAGGTCCCCAAAGGAGCTCTGTTACTAGGTCCTCCTGGCTGTGGTAAGACCTTATTGGCTAAGGCGGTGGCCACTGAGGCCAATGTGCCATTCCTGTCCATGAATGGTTCGGAGTTCATTGAAATGATTGGTGGTTTAGGAGCGGCCAGAGTAAGGTGTGTATTATATTATTTTATACTGTTTATTTTTTAATATTTTATTTTGTTTCGTTGTTGGATAATATTATTTGTGTGTATGTATGTACCTTTAAGCAACGTTTGTTATGCTATATAGTGTAAAATTATAAAAATGTTGTATTTGGGTTACCTATGAAAAAAAATCAAGAGTGATCACGGTTGCAGGCACAGAAAGAATGAAAATCTGAGTGATTTTTGTTTTCTGGCTGGCATTTATTAAATTTAAACTTTATTGGTATAGTCATTGTTTTAAAATATCATATTTTTTGTGAATGGACTGGGAAATAGCTCATATTCTATACCGGAACATAGGCTAGGTTTTATTGACGCATTTACTATACACCAATTTAGCGAAATCGTGGAGAAGAACCAATATTAATTATATTATTAATATATGCATTGAAAATTTTCTGATAGCAACATCTAAAATATCGTGTACCTGCAAAATACTGCGCTCAAACTTATCGAGAGTATTAAGTTCATAGACAGTGTATAGGTAAAAGACGGTACTATCGACGAAGAGACGTATCGCAAAAGATATAGATTGCTTAAGCTAAGAGAGCTAATAGGAATGCTTTGCGATCCAAAAACAAACCTGTCAAAAACAAAGTGCTAGTGCTAAAGTGGCTACATAAACCGTAATAAGAGACCCGCAGTAACGTATGGAGAGGGGTTCTGGTCTCAAAAAAAATCCGACAAGCTACGTGCCGTCGAAATGAGAATGCTCAAGTGGTCTGCAAGAGTCACGTTTTAGACAAAATGCCATTTTTATTTTTTACATCAGAGGAGCTTTCAAAGTACTTCCGATACAGCATAAGTAAGCGGAAACCTGATTGTGATGGTACTGCCATGTATGACGAGACCGGTAGATGATCAAGAACGTGCTTAGCCATAAGTTAGGGCCAAAACAGACAAAAAATAAAGATATTGACCTAATGACGACTCACGAAAGAGCTCTGGAGAAGAACGATTTAGAAGAGCTGACACCAAATAAAGATGGAATAAGAACAAAAGAAGGAGAAGAACATTATAAACACACTAGGGGCTTATTCTCGTATCGCTCAAGTGCTCAGATATCTATAGCTATAGAATATAGATAAATGGTAAGCAATTCGTATTCGAGCGTGTACAACAGGAGGACAACTTTGTTTGTCCTTAAATTATTTTCAGTGGAGGAGAAACCTTTCACGGGCGTATGCAGAACAACTCATCCAATTTTCATTAGGAATTTTGATCGGTTTTTAATGAGTCCCAAACATTTTAATTCGTCAAAAGCGTGTTTTTTTTTAAATCTATATTTATATAGGTAATAATTTACATTCCAGGGATCTCTTCAAGGAAGCATCAACCCGCATACCCTGTATAATTTACATAGACGAATTGGACGCCATAGGCAGGGCACGATCCACGGCCAGGGGTCCGGGGGGTGGTGAGAGTGAGCAGACCCTCAATCAGCTGCTGGTAGAGATGGACGGCATGAGCAGTCGCGACGGTGTGGTTGTCCTGGCCTCCACCAACCGAGCTGATGTCCTCGATAAGGTATCATGGTTATCATTGGTTACTTTAAAAAAGTAAACTCTGTAACTGGAAAACTGCCTCGGTAGTTTTGTGGCTAGCGTGTGCGGCGAGGTCTTGGGTAGTTATTGGGTTATAGGCCAAGTATAGTTATTGGTTTGTTCTGTTAATTGTTAAAAGAATTCTAAATAAAAGTCTGGCGTTGCGAATTCATCGCTTTTCCCCCCCGTACCTGTCTCTCCCGTGACCATGATTACTGTAAAGCATTCGAAACGTCTGGAATTAAAAATCAAAATAAATCCGCGGAAAAGTCTTAAAAGATAGTTTTATTTGACATGTCAAATATTCCCGTAAATCAAAGAAAGTATTGATGGTAACGTCTTTAAATTACTCGGTCTTTTTTACAATTATTTAATCAATTCACACGTGTGTGCGTGTGTACATATATGTACACATACACGTGTAATATAAAATTGTTATTTTTTATATGTTGTATGTCTATACTAATATTATAAAGAGGTAAAGTTTGTGAGTTTGTGATCTTGTGAAGTTGTAGGGGGTAATCTCTGGATCTACTGAACCGATTTAGATAAAATTTGGTAAGAAGATAGTTTGAGACCCTGGGGTGAACATAGGATACTTTTTATTCCGGAAATCATCCCTTAAGGGGGCGAAAATGGGGACGAACCCGAAGCGAAGCGAGGTTGAGTCGCTAGTTATATATATATATATATATATATATATATATATATATATATATATATATATATATATATATATATAATTGTTTTAATTATTATTTATTTAATGCCACTAGGCTTTGCTGAGACCGGGTCGCTTCGACAGGCATATCCTTATAGACCTGCCCACGTTGAAGGAACGCGAGGAGATATTCGAGAGGCACCTGAAGAACATTGTGCTGGAGAAATTACCCGACTATTATGTTAAACGGTGAGATTTGCTTTGTTAACAGGTTATTTTTGGTTCAACTCTCTTTATCTAATAAGAAGTGTTTGTAAGTGCTCGAATTTCGATCATAA
This sequence comes from Brenthis hecate, assembly GCA_951806755.1. Taxonomy (NCBI): domain Eukaryota; kingdom Metazoa; phylum Arthropoda; class Insecta; order Lepidoptera; family Nymphalidae; genus Brenthis; species Brenthis hecate. The sequence goes on from OX638251.1 coordinate 10,582,743, forward strand.
TTATTTTTGAATTTATACTCCTTTTGGCACGTTTGGAAAATATTATGAAAGTCAAATTTTTACGATACGCGCGCACACCGACAGCCAAAAAGCGACATGATGAAGTGAGTTAAAAGTTAAAGCTGCAGTCCTTTTACAAACAGAGTCGTGACAGACGGGATGAAATCTTTAGCTATTTTTGTTTTGTTACGCCAAAGAAGTACGAGTATAATTTCTTACGTGCGTACATAAGTACAGACAAACGTTTTTTCGTAGATTGAACGCGGGCGTAGCCGCTTGTTCTGCTAGTTAACCGACTTCAAAAAGGCGAGGAGATTCTCAATTCGATTGGTATTTTTTATAATATATATTTCTCTTTATCCATAGGCTAGCATATCTAACACCTGGCTTCAGTGGTGCGGACATAGCGAATGTTTGCAACGAGGCAGCTCTGCACGCGGCCAGACACAAGCAGTCCATAGTTAAAGCAACGGACTTAGAATACGCTGTTGAAAGGGTCGTCGGTTAGTATGATACCTGATATATTTTGATATTGGCGACATGTACTTGCTTCGCTCGGGTGTCACCGTATGTATATAATCAGTATGTATTTTTTTTTAAATAAAACTATGTTTTCGGATTTTTTTTGCGGATTTATTTTGGTTTTTAGTTCCCGACGTTAAAAATGCTTTACAGCAATCATGGTCACGGGAGAGACTAAGGATTTAGATGTCACAAAGGCACATTATGTATAGTTATTACAGACAGCCTACCCACACAATGACAAAATAAATTCAAAACAAATTAAAAATGGCACCAAAGTACCTTACAATATTTGTTGAAATGTAATAATTATAATAATAACAATTAATGCGTTTCTGTAATAATAAAAGATTTATTTCACCATTAGAATTTAAATACAAAAAAACATTTTAAAAATTACACTTATAATAAAATATTATCTCACCTGTAATAATAAAAGAAACTACATTTAAAGCCTCTATTTCAATCTAAATAACAATAAACTAATAAATAAACTCTTCTTGAGGAATATTTATAATTACATACTATATCAATTATTTTATTAAATGTCAAAATTAAAAATTAAAAAAATAAAGTAAATTTGGAATCAATTAAAAAGTATTTATGTAATCAAAATAAACTTAAAAAAAGCACTCGCATATGAAGTGGTTTTCTTTATATATATATATATATATATATATATATATATATATATTATATATATATATATATATATATATATATATATATATATATATATATATATATATATATATAATATTCTTATTCATCTCACAGGTGGTACAGAAAAACGTAGTCATGCAATGTCGCCCGCCGAGAAGAAGATAGTTGCATACCACGAGTCCGGCCACGCGCTAGTGGGCTGGCTGTTGGAACACACAGACGCCTTGCTCAAAGTTACTATAGTGCCTAGAACTAACATGGCATTAGGTTTTGCTCAGTATACTACGTCTGATCAGAAGTTGTATTCTAAGGAAGAGGTGAGGTGTATTTTTAAATGTCTTTGGGTATTCTGTTTGGGAATTTTAAATAAAACTATTTTTTAAGGATTATTTTGGCGGATTTATTTTGAGTTTTGGTTTCCGACGTTTTATATAAAACCTTAATCTCTCCCGTGACCGTCATAACTGTAAAGCATTTGAAACGTTGAGAACCAAAAATTATAATTTATTTTCAAAAAATCCGAAAAGATAGTTTTATTTCAAATGTCAAATATTCGCGTAAATCTAAGGAAGTATTATTGTTTGGTTCGGAATTTTATTGTTAGGGACTGTATTAGCTCTTAAAATGTCCTATTATCGCTTTCTTTATTTATATTCTAATAATAATTAGCACTCTGACTCGATACATAGAAAAGCTATGCTAAAGGAGATTATATTCTTATAAGAATTTTATAATTATTACGGTAACGTTGAATCAATACGAACCTGGATAAAACTTCGTCCCTTTTTGGTCGGGCTAGAATCTAGATGTTCTAACAACACCTAATATGTCAGTCCTTTTTTTTTTAATTTTAGGGAGTGTATTTTTTTGTGAACTCATTAGGCAAAATGTCAAATACTCACAAAACATGTTTTTCAATATTTAAAAAATAAATAAATATAATAATAAGAAATAAATAGTTGGGACATTAACGCCCAGCACCATATTGTTCCATGGTAGACTACGAGGAATGTGTTATGGATACCAGATAGTTGATACACTACATATATAATATAACTTTAAATACATACAAATTATAAATATAAACACCCATGACTGGAGTACGAACATTCGTGCTCATCACTCAAATGAAAGCCCCCAGTGGTACTCAAACCTGTGACCGCGAGCACAGCGAATAGGTTCACTACAAACTGAGCCAAACGTGTCGTCAAAATTGAATTTGAGCATTTTGGTCACTAATTTGCTCAAGATTTGGCCATCAGATATCTAATGTATGTAATAAAGTATGAATAGATAGATTTGACTTTTGATGCTTACAACAAAGTACTTATTCCCATCACACATTACAATTAATATTAAGCTATGGGAGGTCAGCTCACAATATAAAACTTATTTTATAAGTTCCTCTATATATTTTAGATCATAAGCACTAACAATATATAAATGGAAATGATATATAACTACTTATATACATATGTATGTATTTACAATAGTTGTTCGATCGTATGTGCATGGCGTTGGGCGGTCGCGCTGCAGAGGCAGTTACATTCAATTCCATAACGAGCGGTGCTCAGAATGATCTAGAAAAAGTCACCAAAATAGCCTACTCACAGGTAAATTATTGTCATATACAATGTTATTTAGTAATAATGTACTCTGAATGTGTTGAAATTTTCAAAATTATAGTTGATAGCTATTAAAGTCATAATTAAAGTAAATTTGCCATTTTAGTTATTAGTCTATTTTCGCAAATGAGAAAATACTCAACTTGGCTAATTCGTTTCTCATGTTTCTTCATTTATTATTTTTTTCATATTTCTTGTATTGTCTGGTGTTCTCAAATAAATTTGAAGATAAAATCCGTTCATAATGCCCTAATTATATTTGAAATTATCTTCGATTTGGTGTACTTTTTGAATCAAACCGTCGAAATCGATTCCATTGAAATCGATTCAATTCATATTTTCTAAAATGACAGGTGCGAGTATTCGGAATGTCACCAACCGTAGGGCTCGTGTCGTTCCCGGATATAAAGGATAGAGAGAAGAGCCCTTTCAGTAAAGCTTTAAAGAACCTAATAGATATGGAAGCAAAACAACTGATAGCGAAAGCGTACTATCACACTGAGGACCTCTTGAGGAAAAACCAGGACAAACTGAAAGCTGTGAGTAGAGTTATATTGAGGGTATTTTTACCTAAAGTATTTATATCTATACAGATAAATAAAATCGAAGTGTCTGTTTGTAATGTCAAAATAAGAGCGTTTTACTAAATAATGATATTATATACGGTACTTATAGGAAAAATCAATTTTTAAATTTTTTGTCGTCGGTTTATCTTTTCCGGCTGATATTATAAGAAGTAACTTAGGCTACTTATTTAGAAAAATAATTAGAATTCAACTCAAAAAAAATAACATACAAATGTACGTTACTTAGGGACGCACCCGAGTGAAGCGAGGAGCAGTCGCCGTTAGAAAATAAATGCGAAAGTATAAAATAGTGTGATTTGTTTGATTCTAGATTTGGCCATTAAAGAGCAAAGAAAATGTTATATATCTATTCAAAAATATGATGAACAAAGAATATTATAATCTTTTGTATTTTTTAACCATTAGTTCTCTTCTTCCTTTATAGAGAGACAGCGTAATATTAGTTTTTTTTTTATTATAATAATATTCGCTAGATATTTTTATTTATTAACATTTATTTACTTGTACCTGTATACAAATTCTCATTTGTATTATGTAAGCTATTTTAAATTATTTACATTATTGTTTGGATTCATGTTTAATTTTATAACACCTGTCTACATAATTTCTTAGTCATAGGTACAAAAGTCTATGTTTATACCCGTTTATGTATAGATATAAATGATAAAGGTTTTAGTTCTTTACGATACTTTGATTTAAATTTTTATAAAACACTAGTGGCTCACCTTTGCTTCGCTCGGCTTCGCCTGTAGGAAAACAAAAACAAACCTATCTCACGAGGAACATTGAAGTTTACATAATCAATAGAAAGATCGACATATTAAAACTAAATATTTAAGAATAATGATGTCTAAGAATTTCCAAAATATTTAACTTATTATTTCATTACAGTTAGCTGAGGCGTTAATCAAAAACGAAACCCTTAATTACAAGGATGTAGAAGCCATTTTAGGTCCACCACCTTTTCCGGGAAAGAAATTAATTGATCCCGTGGAGTTTGAGAGTAATTTGAAAAATATGGAAAATGCTGCAAACCCAGACGATATGAATCCCGTGGGAGCGCCTTCTGCCAAGCCAGAACCCGGCGTGTGAAACTAGTGTTTGTAAGAATAGTAGACCGAATAAAAATATAGAATCAGTTGACTTTCTATGGTTTTATTAACTCCTTGATTAACTACTTGTCGCCTTAGAGATTATTTGTTCAAACCACCAGTAGTACCGCAAGTACTAGTACTTGCGGTACTTTACCGTTCAGAGTTTTTTCCTCTATCTTAAAGGCAACGCTTTATTTCCAAGATTTATATACGTTTATAGATAAAATACATTTTTTTGCCTTTATTAAAGAAATATGTATTTCTTTTTAATACCAATAGAAATGAAATATTTAAAAATCAATAATTCTGTACTAAAGACTTCTTCAGTTAATTGGTCGTTTTGACTTGACATTTTGACTTAATACCTTATTCAAATAGACTTATTACAAGCACTTTTGAATCGTCAATTTAAAGATTCAAAAGTGCTTGTAATAAGTCTATTTTGGAACGTTTGGAAAAAAATATGAGAGTAAAATTTTTACGATGCGTGCACACCGACAGCCAAAATGCGACATGATGAAGTTAGCTGAAAGCGACATGATGAAGTTAGTTGCATTCCTTTTACAAACCGAGAGTCGTCACAGACGGGATGAAATCTTTAGCTATTTTTGTTCTGTTACGCCAAACAAACATGTATAACTTCTTACACACGCGTTTTTTATCATGTTTTCTTGATTTTAGTTACATTACTTTTAAATGCTTATGATTTATCCTATCCAATAAATTAACTACTCTGCTCTACCATACCATGTTTAGTGTGAAGAGTACTTCTTTATATTTTAAAGATTATTTTAATCTTGATTGCGTTGTAAAACTTTTTACTATTTTAAAAGTTTTATTTAAATTTGATACGTTTTTTTTCGGTTTTGTACAATTTCATTTTAAAACTTTAATTCTGATTTATAAGAACAATAATCTATACAAATCATTAATTTTTATATTTTATTGTAAATTAGTTAAACTGAACGAAAAAGCTTCCTTTAGATCAATTTCAATTACATGAGTTCTTAAGAAAGCCTTAACCAGTCGAGAAAACATCATATATAAAACAATATTATGCGTTCTCATTCATATTTTCTAGGAATACCTACAATTAGGCAAAATATCAACAATTTTAGAAACTCGAAGTTTAAACCTTTACCTGAAATGTTAGTACATACATATTTAAGAACAGATGATTAGAAAAAAATAAAAGTCCAATGATAGGGGGAAACAACTTTATTCACAATTAAGAGGATAGGACACGGAGTAAACACCGATTGTCGAAAATTTCATATAAGTGGGTATATCAAGAAAGTACACAATAACATTACACTAAAGACTACACAAACGTGTACAATTGATAAAGTAGAACATTCCTAACGCGGGGCTATTCTGAATAGTACGTATCAAACAAATAGCAGTCTTCAATTGTAAAACGTCACGAGTCGATACTTATGCATCGATCCAATGATCATATTTATATTAGGTAAAATTCTGTTAGTAAAATTTAAATTCGAAAGAGTATATACTCGTAACATTCTGGACATCTGTCCTTACATCAAACTTGCGAAGTTATAATACTGATATCATCTATAGTAATAAAACAAAATAATGAAGACAAGGCTGTTTTGCTTAATAAATTAATAAAAAAGAAATAAAATGAAAATAAAACATTTATTTTATAAATAATCGTAAGTACGACGTCAACAAGTGCTTATCTTAGTTTCCCCGAAAGATTATGAGCCCTTTGCTTATTTTCGACGATTGTACTTTCAGGGTTTCCACCTTCCTTACACTATTTACTTCATACACTTAAATAATACTGCAGACCGTATTTCTTACGATTGATTCACACAACAATGCACCCGTAGCTTCACTATTTTTTTAAATAGAAGCGTAAGATCTGGTTTAATTTAACAGGTTGTTACAACAGCTTTAATAAAAATAGTTTAAAATACAGGGTGAAGTGTCGTGTAAACCGGCTTCCTCTCTAGAATAAAGGACCGCACGTAACATGTTTATACTTTATAGCGCGTTCCATTCAGCGTTCATTCATTTTCAACTAAAAATTCTTCATATGACGTCGAAATAACAACTGTTATATTTTTCATGTTGTTTCAAAAATATACTTGCTGAATAGAGAAGTTGTAGCCGATACATTAAAGCGCAAATAAAAAAAAAATTTTTCACATTGCGAGTCCAAATCCAAAAAAAAAAATATTCCAAGACATTTCGACGTACGTTTTTCACAAAGCAATTTTATAAGAAACTTATTTTATTTATAAATAAAGACATAAAAATAAAATTCCTTTCAATAAAAATCCGTAGGCTTTCATAGATTTATAAAAGTTTATTGAAGCGACTACTCGTATAGAAGTAATCGAGATCGTTCAATGGAACGCACTCATGAATATAGAAAGAGATATTATACAATTTGCTGCCAGCTATCAGCATGGACTTGTATAATCCTCACCAAACTTTTTGGCCGCCCTAAAGTTGGCGATAGCAAGACCTTGTGCAGATACATTCGAGTGAACAACAGATAAAGCATTTATAAATATATGTTAATAAAATAACTTACATTTTCATATATAAGGATTTATTTTATTTAGTTTTAATAAATATAATTATAATACTGATAAATAAAATCAATTAATAGGATCGGGAAATTAAATACATATTTTCATCATAAAAGACATTTTAAAGGTCAAATTGACTTTTCGAGGATATTTTCTATATTGTTAGATATAATCATTTGTAGTTCATACACCGAAGTGTCACGTATACTACGCTGGACGAACTCTCGGGCGCCGCGAGTGAGACAAAGAGCCGATACCTCAATGTTTCGTTCTGCGCAGCGGCTCGCGCCAATTCCGGGGGCCAAAATTTTTGAGCAAGATTATACTTGAGAAAAATCTTAAAATACCTTAAAACAATATACCAAAGAATTGCCTCTCAAATATTTGTGCTGTCGAATAGAAACACAAAAAAAAACATTTAAATTATTGTGCCTTTAAGTTTTACATAGTGCAAAACTGTGTAGTGTGCACGAAAGCTTCATTGATATGCGAAACTTGTCAAAACAAAATAACAAAACATATAATTCCTCAATACTCCATCTGTATCATATCTTTCAATGATAAGAATTACAAACGTTTAGAGAAAAAAAGGATACCTATCTACTTTTAAAACTTCGTTTTAAAGATACATAATAATTAATAGTGTCATGGAATATTATGTTATAGTCCTATTGCCATAGAAAATCAAATCAATCGTATTGAATTGTTAAGAGAATAAATAAAATGCTTCTCAAAATATTTTACTCTGTAAGAGTTATTTCTCATATTGTTGATCTGTTTCTGCGATAATAGGACTACATAGAAATATTATAATGAATTCGAAGCGAAGGAGCCATATTATCATTTCATCAATGTCAAATTATATAAATGTTTCTCTTCGAATTATGATAGTATTTCAGTTTATAATTTCCAAATAGGTATATACTTTTCAATACATTTTGTTTCAGGGATTTATTATATGTACAATATAAACGTTAAAGTGCAATCTTGTAATTCGGTCCTTATCACTGTATATGTGGGGATTGTAGAGCAAAAAATATGACTAAGCCTAAGAAGGATTAAGCGACACAATAACATACATTAGGTGACATTTAAAATAGAGTAAAACAGTTATAAAGATTGTAAATCCATTTAAGAATATTTCATTTCTCTGACATCTATAGGTAATCTATATTGAAATTGTTGCAGTTGGACCCGATTTTAGAATACGCAGTATCAGAAACAAACCGTTTCAAAATAGTTTAAGTGTTAGAAATAGAAAGAATCCAAAATCGGGCGCATTATTAATTATTATACGAGTGGATATAAATACGTTATGACACGACCTACCACAACATCAATTCGGGATTTCTTTTTATTATTTGGGGTCATAAGGGTCTGACACGTATAGATACATCCATGTTCAACTACTTATGTTTAATATGTAAATGTAAGCAACATCGATTAGTGCCAGAGTCTAAGATATTTATAAAGTACGATTTGTACGCAAGATACTTTGAGCGTGGACAGTTCAGATTACATTTTCGAAATACAAGGAGTAATAGATATCAATAAGGGAAGGATTATATAAGAAGAAATATATTAGAAAAAAATATTATTAAAACTATTTCTTACAGAGAATATCCATTAAGTGTAAAACAAAGCAAATGCGGTATTTGTCAATCACGTAGGTGATTTTAATGTGACTTGAACAAAAGTTGACTTAAAACTAAAAATTTAAACAATACACAGTTTATGTAGGTTCCTTATGATATATAAATAAATATAATAACATAGAACATTGAGCATTTTGTATTCCTTATGTCTAATTAAATGTATTTACAAGATAGAAAGTCAGAAAGGTAGGGGCGTCGGGCGTACACCGTGCGATGAAGTGAAGGCTTCAAAGCTATTATACGTTAAGTTCATGCACCTTAATATCCTATATAGACTTTGTGTCTTATTTCAGTGCGACTCGCCACTATATTACGACTAAAATTCGGTCAAGTCATATTTATCTAACAATCATGTGCTGATGCCTCTTAGACCATCGAGTTAGGGCTGGTAGGAATACCTATATGATTAAAAGTGACTGATCGATTAGTTTACTTTCTAAGAAAATAAAATTCATAGCTTTCTTTATTTAGTGACGTAGGGATTGATGTAGGACTATCGCCTCTTGCTATTAGAGTGAAATTGCTTAAATGAAAATTCGCAAAAGGATACGACGTTAGACTAGTTAAACATACATTACCGATAACATTTACATTATTTCTTCTTCTAATTGATACTACTTTTAAAATATGATTTATAAGTACCGGTAAATATCTATTGCAAAACACTGATAAAATCCTAAGGACTTCTTTATTATATAATACGCATAATTATACGTTAACGAGTAAATAGACGACGATGAACATAAATGTTTTTTTTTTGGCTTTGTATGTTGAAATTTGAATAAGGAATCATTTAACTACATTTTAACATTTCCACTGAGCAAGGCAGGCAGTCCATACTCTCTCCCCATTTCACTTCCGGGCTAAAGCGTCGGATTTCAGACTCACTTTCAGTCCATAACAACTCCGTCAAGGAAAAAATATAATACTTTACCCTAAATCAAGCTCGATCCTTCATATTTCCTTCTAACAAAATGCTCTACTCAGGGGAAATTTGTCTCTAAATACGTAATATGTATCAATTTCATACTAAAATCACTCTTGTGACTTTCTATCTAATATTAAAATATTACAATAACCATATAGATAATATAATTAATTAGTTTACCGACAAATCCACAATATACATGTATTGGCTCGCTAACTAAATGTTATAAGAATATAGATTTTTATTTGGTTTTTAAATATGACCCCAATTGAGAAAAATTGGTCTGTATTTTTTGATGTTTAATTTACATATATCATGTAGATAGTTCAATACGAATAGTACCGTAGATAGAATATTTTTTTGTATTTTTAAAATAATAATCATTATTTAAAGCCGATTAAATTAATATGAATAGCATCATATAATATTTCACAAATTGGTTAAAACAACTTTCATATATAGATATTTAAATATTTCAAATACGTAATACTGAATTAATCGTGGCTATTATATCTAACACCTCATAAATTTTTGCCAAAAGGGCGTTTCAATAAGATCTTACATCGAAGTCCTTACAGCTATGACTATATAACTTTTGAAATACTAAAAGTTATTGATTATGAGACTTTACTCCACTAACAAATAATTTGGCATGTCGCCTTTTATTCACTAAACTACTTTGAGACTTAGCAACTCAAACTGCAAAAAAGTAGATAACCTATGAGACGTAAGTTAAGAAGTAGATGCTTAATAAACCTTAATAAAAACAATAACACAAAGTTAAATTGAAAGTTTTAAATATAAATAATTTGTACTAAATTGTTGAAATGAACTTCGTTGTCATTACGTGTGGCACTGTCGGCCGAGACCGGCTCATACTGTAATTAATTATCGTCATACAGAATACTTTTGTAGTTTGGTACGGAAAATTTCTTACGTCTTGCTAATCCTATAGTCTTATCAGTAAGAAAGAATAAAATAGTCAAATAAATATCAACAGATGGTGTAATATGGCGTGGATTTGTCTTTCGTAATGGTGTTTATTTAACGAGAACACAAATAGATGATAAAAAGCAATAGAAAATGAAATAATGGATTCTCAAATCAGATTCTATAATTTTATACTTCTACTTAATTTTTTTTAAGGAATGACAAAGCTGCTGTAAAGTAATAATATGTTTATACTGTGCGTTCAGAGATTGCGCTGTTTGTGATATATGAGATGTTTGTTCCAGTTATAAACAGCTATATCAACTGAAATCAAAGTTTTTAAGTTAGCTGTTTATAGTTGAGGTAAGCGCCATCTTTCGTCTAGCGGCAAAACAAAGTGGTGCGAAGAATAGTTAAAGTTAGGGCCGTCCAATTTCTATGAATGGGGATGAGTTATATGTTTGAGTACATAATGTCATCTATGTTAGATACGATACTACTACTACATCGGCTTCTCTGTTTAATAGGGTTGCCAATTGTAGTTCGCTCGTAATGCACGTTAGCATGATACTCAAGCGTCGTGTAGCCGAAGGTTATTGATAATCCTACCGCCTCAGAAGAGATAAGACCTATTTGATTGAAAGAGAAATAACTGTGTAGATGAATACATAACAACACGCTTAATGCTACGCTGAATTGCACTTTATTGCGTTAAAACAAGATCAGTAATTGATTTAAATGTCTGCGGAGTGAGTCCTTCGTACCAAACTATTAAGTATTTTATGCTGCAACCGACAGATTGTAGCACTGGCGCAAATTAGTTAATAAGCCAAACCATAAACAAGTATATCCTAGTGAGCCGCATTAGCGTAAAATGTGCGCTAGGTGGCAGCCCTATACATAAATAACAGACATTCTTAGTAATATTCAAATATTAGGTTAATAATTTATTACATAAAAGTATTTTAATACATCAAGAAAAGTTTGGCGTATTTTGCCGAAAATCCAAAGTAGATTTGTTTTAAATGTGCCGGTGGCTTGGTTTAAACAAATAAGCATACATGCTTACATGTTTTCAGTAGTTTTATCCATGTCGTTAATAAGACGAAATACCTGAAAGAGTACAAAATATTTTTTGTTTATGTCGTTGCTATAATAATATGTAAATAGGTACAAATTTACAAAGTCATAATGATTGAGCCGTGTCGCCCAAGACGATGAGGCTACAAAGTTACTCAGACAACACCTGTTACGTCCTTAAAAGGGTTTTAAATTTTCATGACTAAAATCTTATCATGCCTTAGACACCAAAGCGGAATATTGTTACTATAGAAAAAAGAATTTAGAAATATTTTGAAAAAAATTTAATTTGAGTTCTAGTTAGTTTTACCACCCATGCATTAAGAAGAGAAAATTGAAAAGGTTAGATATAAACATGTATCACACCATTTAAGGCTAAAATTTTTAAATAAATATTAAAAACAAATAAAAACATCGACTTAGCACCTGTAATCACCTCAACGGGGAGAGAACTTCTGCGGTGAAGTTGTTGAGAGCGTTCTTGAGCACCGTACGTCTTTGCGAACCATTGTTGGCAGGAGACGATGGGGCCTTGCTTCCTTCGGCCACCATTGACGCTGTGGCGTAGGGTTCCGAGGGAAGTGAGGCTCCTCAGGTCGTTAGAAGCAACCGGCGCGGGGGCAGAGCCTCTTCGCCGCGTCCAAGACTCTTTACCAGAAAGTGTACAGCGCAATAATTGCGGTATCGTAAGTGATACTTCGCGCATCTTCATCTCTTTTGGTGCTGTTGATAAAAATTGCATTGTTAGTTTGAAATACTACGTAATCGATTTGGACATATCAAATGTAGCGTTATGTTAACTTACTGAAAACCAATGTCTCAGTCGGCACGGATTTCCTGCGACGTAAGAATTGATCAGCGGATTTGAGTTGCACTGCAGACAGGTTGTCGCGTAGTTGACTGCCTACTATGGTAGCATCTCGCCTAGCATCAGACTTCGGCATCTTAAAATTGTCAATATTCAAAAAGGCAAAATCTTCTACATCTAATTCAGAAGCGTCATCAATTTCAGTCTTTTCGGTCTCATCTCTTTTGAATAGATTGGATATTGCCCTTTCAGTTTCATAAGTCAACGCCAAGCCCCTTTGGCAGCGAGCAGTGTATATGGTGTCCTCATTGCTAGTGCATTTAGTGCGACAGAGTAGAGCGTGTGTATGTGCGATAGATTCCAACGGTGGGAAAGTTTGCTGGCGAATTAATTTCCAGGTACCGCCTTGTTTGATAACAGTATTGAGGCGCGTGGCCTGTACAGGTGTGGTGATTGAAGCTATTGAGGTGTCCGGTAGGAGCTTTTCAGTGCTGAGTACTTTCTCTGCATCATCATCAGACTCACATTGACCTCCAAGCTGGGAGTGAATGGAGTGTCCGCTGCTGATTAAACTAGCGATCCCTTTAATACGTAACTCAGTCGACAGAGAACCGCGACCTTTTTCTTTGTATTTGAACTTAGTGTCTTGGAATACATTAAGGGGTACAGAGAACCTGCGCAATTGTTCCTTAAAATCGATCGGTCTTGCAGGATTCAGAGAACTCCTTCGTAGAGGCAATAATAATTCAGAACTATCCGAAATATTTGTGCCAGAGCAGGTTTCGAGTTCATCGTCAACCAAGTCTGCATCAGATATCTCAGTTTTCGCTTCCTCAGCTAGCTCTTGAGCGACTAGCATCTCCCATTTACTCTGATTATAGAGCAAGTTCTCAAGCATTTGTGCAGAAAGATCATTCTGTAGGAAACGATGCCATTCAGAGATGAGAGGCGTCACCACGAACTTCAAAAAGCCTGTAAATGATGATTCGTCAATATAATATTAATGTAAAAATATGATTTTCAATAACACCCAACAAATGAGTATTTACGGCAGTTAAATACAATTATTATGTAGAAATAAAAAGATAATAAGCAATGAAATACGACGGTATCGATACACTAATGACACGACAGCACAGTAATTATAAAAAGGAAGTTGTATTTTGCCGTTACATTTAGTAGTTATTGAGTTAATGGATAAAATGTTAATGGCAGTCATCATTCATATTTTAATTAATGTTTGAAGGCATATTTAAATAAATTATTTTCTTAATTATACTCGTACAACTCCATTCAATGTGAGCAAGCATATACATATGTAATACAGCAAATGTTAGTATGACCTGTTTGTATTTTTGGTATAGATGTGGTATGCCGGTCACATAGCGCAGTGACTGGGAGATTGAGTTTCCGCTCGTAGTCGCCTTGGCGGAAGAACTCCTCGCACACCTTTAGGCTCCACTTCCTACTTATTTCCCAGGGCCGGCACGGGTTGGATATATCGGCGCATTTCAAAGCGATCTGTAGCACTAGGTGGCGGTGATCACTTTTCGTCATGTCCAGTGTGTTGGTATCCAGATATGTCTGTCGAAAATGTATTTTTATTAGATAACTAGCCATTTTTATTTTTTTAAAAAACCTCTGCTTGTTATGTATCTAGTATACAGTATTTTTTAAAAGATTTTCCTGTAAAAGTCGTGATTTAAACTTAAATAAAACGAATATGCGATACCGATGTTTGTCGGCAGTAATTAGGTCAGAACTAAAAGTATATTATTTAACGTTACAATATAAGCCCATATATGTTTAGGCATGTTCTTGATTAATATGAGTAATCATTAGTTAATCGCGATCTAAACTAGAATCTGTCGGAATTATTCCTATTTAACATTAATTGTAGTGTAAGCTGAAAGTGGAGACATGAAATAATAGAATAGACTAATAGACTAGCATTGCCTGCGGCTCCGCCCGCGTTCAGATGACCAAAAGCCAAATTCTTAGATTTTACATATTAGTATACTCTTACATTGCAGTTTTTGTATTTTTTCTCAGAAATTAGATATTTTCCCGCGGTTAAAAGTATCATATATGTTGATCCGGATAATCAGCTATCACCGTACCAAATTCCATCAAAATAACTCCAGTGGTTTTTCTGTGATCCGGTAACAGGCAGACACACAGACAAACCGACAAAATTTCTAAAAAGTATAGGTTCGGCCTCTGTATCGATAATAATGTTTATTTCAATAAGATTTTCCAAAAAATGATTAATGTACAGATTCGGCTTAGTTACAATTTTATTATATGTATAGATAGTATTACATGATGTGTATGAGCGTCTTTAGTTCAACGTAACAATTTAGTCGAGCGCAATTCACTAATTTTAGCGATCTCGGGAAGCTGGTACTACAGGTAAATAAATACCTATGTATGTACATATGTTGATTCATTAGTCTGATGTTTAGTTATATTTAGCTTATTAACTATTAGGTAAATTGTTGTGCATTACATTATAAATAGCTTACTTCGTTTAAAGACGTTGTTATTTTGTTATTGTTACGATTGGGATAGAAAGAAATCGCTTTGTACGAATTATACGTCGACGAATTAGTAATGAAGGTTTATTACATTTTTAAGGATCTCAAACGTGCGATCATTAATCAAGATCACAATACACATGTGTTTTTACAATGCGTCAAGGTGTTAGTGCGCTTATGGCTAGGATTTAGACTAGGAAATTAGAGTAAAGTAGACGAAGTAGACAACAACGACTTTGGCCGTGTTTATTTTGTATACATAACCCACTTTCTCAATTTAGAATAACTCCGAGTGTGCGTAATGATTGATAAACATCTCACATACAATTTTTAGGTTGCGCCTTCTTATCTGATAAATGCTTATGTATCAAATGAGCGAAGAAATTATTATTATCTATATAAATTTATAATTATTAGTAAAATTATATCATACGACTTTTTGATTGATAGCACGAGTTTTTTATATAACTAGCGAATCACCCTCGCTTCGCTCGGGTTCGTCCCTAAATAGGTACGTTTTCACGGTAAGTATAGAATAGACTACCTTAGGAGATAGACTTATAGTATTGCAGACTTTTCTGTATGTCTTTTTAAGACCTACAATTTTTTAGTAAATTTAACCAGCGGAAGGTTTCTGAAGACGACTCTATAAAATCAGTTATTGTTTTCCCGTGGGAAATAAAGATTTTCCTGAAGTAAAAGGTATCCTAAATGTTGACCCGAGTACCTAATAAGTTATCACTTAATAAGTTATCACAAACATTTTAATAACTATTGTTTTGGGGTCTATAATGTACACACAATACGTTACAGTCATTGTTTTAAAAAATATTTCATGTACAGATACTACGCTAAGTTACTGCTTTATAGATTGGACAAGTACTTATAATTAATTCTAGCTTTTATTACGTTTTACCTTCGCTGTGAAGTCGAAGTCAAAAGACATGAATTAAAATAATTTTATTTTTCATTTCCTTCCTTTGCTTCCTTTCCTTTGCTAGACTTAGAAAAAATCTTATTAGTCCAATCAATGAGGAAAGTTATCTGTATTTTTGGTAAAAGCGAATTGGAAGCGCGTTAAAACGCGTCGGAACTTTGTCAAACGCTCCGCGAAGCCTAAAATTTCGAATCTTTTTGGTTCATTATAGGTATATCTTGTGCCATTGCGATGTCTATCTAAATAACTACGAGGGGGATTGAATTGAGGCACGTGGAAAAATATAGAATATATTTTTGTAAAACTGTTATGTTGTAAAATTAGTTATAAACACTTTTCTGTGGCCTAATCAAGTTGAAAGCATTGTTATATGTTAAGATAATTTTGATATGTTTTGAAGTACCTATCTAAAATAAAAACTAGGTATTTGAAAATTTTTTGGTTTATTTAAAAAAACCCAAGAACTTTGGAACCATCGATAGGTACAGAGGTCCTCGACCCCCCTGCCTGATTTGATCCATCAGTCATGCCACACACTAGATAGCTGTTGAAGGGCGAGAATTGCCGCTATGAAATTTCACTTGAATTTTTTTGGTTGTGAAATTTTAGGAACCACGAATTTTGAAATTGCATTAAATTTATATTTTACTAGCGACTCGCCCTTGCTCCGCTCGGGTTCGTCCCTACTTATCGTTTTAACTTTAATATACATAGATTTCTCAGAGATGAGATATTTTCCCGCAGTAAAAAGTATTCTATATGTTGACTTTGATAACCAGTTATCATCATACATAATTTTATTAAAATCCATTCAGTGGTTTTTACGTGACAGACAGATAGACAGATAAAAATTTTAAAAACTATAGATTCGGCCTCTATATTAATAATATCTATTTCAATAAGATCAGTTACAATTTTATTATATGTGCATATGTATTTATTTTACTTAAACACTTATTTAATATTTATACTTGTAAAAAATGATCATATCACTCATTTATTACTTTAGTAAAAATTGATTTCAATTTAGATATTTATAAACCAAATGTAATTAAATAATATGTAAAACCTATTATGTAGGTATATACAATCTAAGACAAACAAAGAGGAATACTATATAATAGAAAAACAAAGGATAGATATTGATCACATTTTATATTTTTACACTTGAAATGCTTTCGCATCTACATTGTTTATTCTGCTTGCATGTGAATAATTACACTGTCATCAGTGAATTTTGAGTGATTTTGCCCTCATAGATTTAAGTTAAAATTATTAAGCTATAGGTTTGGAATTTCTATTGCGGTAGTTGGAAGGAGTATTATTATTAATACCTATAATGATTGATGACATTCACATAAAATTAATTGTACTGTAACAATGCCCTATAGAAAGAATAGCAGATTGTATGTACCTGTATTTGTATGTATGTATATACATACATACATATATATATATATATATATATATATATATATATATATATATATATATATATATATTGAAAAATATTACAATAATCTATAATATTATAGAGGCAGAGTTTGTTTGATCGCGATAATATAAATACATAATTTGAGAAAAAATTTGCATTAAATAGGCCGTTTTGAGGGATTATATAGGCTATATCTCATGTAATATTATATAGTCTTTATATTCCATACTAACCTTTAAAATGTACCTAGGGACGAATCCGAGCGAAGCGAGGGTGAGTCGCTATTATAATTTACATATGAATCGGTCATTTCAAAAACCCCATAAGTCATTCAATTAGGCCCTGTCCGCACTGCGATATATCACCGCGCGATTTTTATTCTCGCGTATTATATTCCGTGATCGAAATTGTATTTATTACGCACTGCGAATAAAATTTCGTACGATTTTTGTCAGTTTGATGCAGTTCCCGACTGAGACAAACGTCTAAAATGATACATCTACTATATCTACTGAGACATTTTAGTAATCTAAAATGATGTTTTTCTACATTTAATATCAAGAGCTGCAAAAATACAGTAAAAAGTTTTTCGGATATTACAGAATGACTACAAAATCCTTCGATAAACCAATAGCGTCGGTGCACGACTGAGCGAAACGCGCGAATTTTATTTCGCAGTGCGGCCATAGCCATACTTCTATACAGTGTACAAAACATTCGCGCGAAATATATCCGCGCCGCATCGCGTTCAATTTGCATCAAATCACAGATTTTTTTTCCGCGTGAATTTTAAACCGCCAGTGCGGATACTCCTATAAGATTCAATGTGTTACAGAATTGCGAGAATAAAAACGTGCGGTGAAATATCGCAGTGCGGACAGGCCGTTAGAGTTTTTCAGGAATCAATAAAAACTGTGACATGCACAAACGAGTTTTAAAGGACTTTTTTTATGCTTAATTTAGTATGTGAGTGGTAAATATATATATATATATATATATATATATATATATATATATATATATATATATATATATATATATATACACACGCCAGAACGGCTGAACGGATCTGGATGAAATTTGGCACAGAAATGGATTATAGTCTGGAATAACACATAGGCTACTTTTGTCCCGGAAGAATATAAGGCTCCCGAGGAATAGATTTGTTTTTGTTTTTCAGTTTATAATATTTATACAGATGATTGTTTAATCAATCCATCAATATATTCCTCAGTTATAATAGTACCTTATATTGTTGAACTAATCAGAAAAAAGCAAATTTAAACGTCAAACTCAGTCATAAAACTACTCCCGTTATCTATTAGTGCATGCAAGAACCACTTAAGTCACTGAATAATGTTGTTTATGCAATGAATGTCTTTCACACGATTTTATTTGAATAAGAAGGAATGTATTGACTTATTCATCCAGAATACGCATCTCTCTTTAAGGAACCATTTTCAGCAAAAAAGGCAACTATATTATTTTTCAACTATATTATAAAATATATTGGATAAAGGACAAGAAATATCATTCAGATATATATATTCAGTTATAAATGATTTAAGTACTATTTAGAATTATAATAAGAAATATTGTGAAAATTGTACAAACAAGAGACGTGATAATATCTCACATAAATAAAATTGAAGTGTCTGTTTGTTGAAATTATTTACGGTACTTATAAGAAAAACACTTTTTTTAAATTTTTATCTGTCTGTCAGTTTCTTCCGGCTAAGCTACGAAACGGCTGGACTGACTTTCACTGGCAAATAGCTGATATTATAAGGAGTAACTTTGACTAAAAAAAATTAAAATGTACCTAGGGACGCACCCGAGCGAAGCGAGGGTAAGTCTCTAGTAGATATATAAAAATTGCCAAAAAGTATATAAGGTCTGTCAATGCCATCGTATATGCTGATATGCAATAGCATTGGAAGACATTTAAATAATGCCATAAATAGCATTCTGTCAACGTTTCAATCTTACCCTTTTTGTTTGTCCGTACATAACTCATCAAGACTTGTCGCGCTGCACGCGTATTGTTAAACTATAAAGCGCGTACTTACATTGAATTCCATTGGCAATCATTCAATTTATGCATTGGCCATTCTGTGAAAGTAGTTACGGCTTACGTATTAAGATCGACGCTCTATGTTACACCATGGCGCAAGTTCTCTGCTTAGCGATCATAATAAGTATATGGCCATACAAAATACATATGTCTAGAAATTTTTAATTTTAGATTTAGAAATTTAAATTATCGTTGGTATTTAGGAATATTTTGCGAATTTTTATAAGTGTTACCTGGATAACAGATATCTTACACTTATATCATAAATGTGAAAGTTTGTTTAATCATTTTTCAGGCTGAATGGGCTCTACGACTTAAAGAGTGAATGGAATTGATGTAGCATATTTCATATTGATTTAACATACCATACTTTCGTGCATTAAAAACTCGAAAAAAAACTATGTAGTACGAAAGTTTGCCGGTTTGCCTTTTACACAGCATCGGGGCAACGGATTCATGTATGTACTTTTTTTCTTTTACCTATTAACCGACTTCCAAAAAGGATTTTTTTTTGTTTTTTTTTTTGTGTATGTTTATCGATATTTTCGCCAATTGTGAACCGATTTAAAAAAATATTTTTTTGTTCAAAAGAGTACAATCTCGAGGTAGTCCCATTATTATCAAGTCAGGATCTGATGATGGAATCTCAAGGAATCGAGGAAAAACTAACAAAATAATAATCTTAGAAGTCAATTTTGACCTACTTCCCGGTTTCCGATTGAGCTGAAATTTTGCACACTTATGTAAGTTTAGTAACAATGCAATAATCTGGTACTATTGAGATGATCTGATGATGGAGTCAGGAGGTGGATAGTCAAACTCCTCAACGGCGAACAACAAATTCACGAAATTTCGTAAATGAATTTAACTATAATAAAGCCTGTTCTAAACCCGTCATGATATGGCTGGTTGACTTCCGGCGAGAACTCCTCAACGGTGAATAGGACAGAGATGATTTTTTTGTACATGCATTTATATCAAAATACTTTATTCTTACTTTGCTACTACTATGTCTACACTAAAAAAAACTTAAAAAGAATATATAATAAAAACAGACTTCAAAAAAAGCACCAAAAAGTAAAAAAATACTGATTGGTAATTTTCATTTACTATACATACCTAATCAAATATTTTCGAAGTCGGTGCCAGCCGATACAAATCAAAGCAGATTTTTTTTTATAATAGTTTATGACGTATAGCGCGACTATAGAAAATGATTCTTTTCATCTCGATACCGTGATTAAAATTTTATAATCATGCATTAATTAGTTCATTAGATACATATTACTACACTATAATATGTAATTTTAGAAATAAGAAACTAGCTGTGACTGCGTTATAAATATATAGCAATAGCTCACGGGTGGACGATTGGCCGGGCGGCGGCGGTGGTAGGGCGACATGCGTTCGAGTTGCGAAACTCGTTGCGAAACGCACGTTATCTATAGACCACATCCTAAACGAGCATGTGTGAATGAACTACTCACGATCTGACATACACTGCCGTCGATAAGATCGTGTACACATTGATCAAGGTTTATAATGTAATTATTTCTTTAATAGTAGGACGGATGATTTAATCGGAATAAAATCTAGGTTAGTCTATTAGTTAAATTTAAAATTATTTACTTCTAATCTCTTTATCCGCTTAACCGTCGAAAGTAATTTTTGTGGTGTCTTTGTATTTATGGAATTTCTAACGTGCTAGTATTTTTATTTAGGTTCACATTTACACATGTTCAAACGTTGGCAAAGAGCTCATAGGTAAAGCATATCTTTGTGTATAAGATTCATTCAGTAAAGTTTTTAACTTAAAAATATTTTCTGAAACAAGTTTTAAAAAATCTATTATTAGCAAAAACTATTACTAGATATTTTGAATTGAATTAAAATTATTTTTATACATTGCTAGTATTTTATTGTAATAATGAGTAATGAATGAGTTTTGTTAAAATCTATTTAATAAAATTATTGTTGTCGTCGAACTTATAATAATTTATTATTAATTTTATTTTATTATTAAATACGGAACAGTATAATTATAATTTAGAGTATTTTCGACAAAGTCTATTCCTACAGATAAAAAAAAGTACGAAATACGGTTTCTTTAGCACAGTAATTATTAACATTTTTTATAGGGAGGTAGTTCATATTATAACGTACACAGTAAGTACATAGTTCGGTTTATTGCGTCCCAGTGAGGAATTCAATCGTACACTACGCAAAGGCTGGCATTCTTTCTATTATTTTCTCTTGTTATATCTCTATTACTTTAACCTAGTTTATTTAGACGTAATATGAAATATGAGTTTAGTTAAAGAATATTTAATGTGGTAAATATGAATTTTGGATTGTTTTAAATCGAGCGAGAACAAAGTTTTGGATTACGAGACAGTTTATCTGTAATAAATGTCTTATTTATCAGTAAAATGTGCTGTGCTGTTAAGCTGAATGTTAAAAAACTGTTTGAGGTAGATTACAGTACATACCTACCTACTACTAACACGTTTGTAACTAGCGCGTAGTTCTAGAATACTGACCTGAGATATAAAAAGCGGTTATTATTTGACTTCCTTTTATTTTATCACTCAAAAGCTAAAGTTTTAACAAGAGCTTGAACTTATTGCAAAAGATTAACTTAGATATAATTAATAAGAAATCCCATTACCAATTACGACGGCCAACATTAGCGATTTAAAGTTCAAACTGCACTCTGAAATTAGCAAAATTTTGATGTGTTGGATAATTTTCTGTTTTTAAACTTGGAAAAATGGCTCGGTGGTATTTAAAGTATTGCCAACGATGAAGAAATGGATTTTGCAGATGGCTGCTATTTTGAGACTATAGAATATCATTGAAATCAAATCACCTCAACGTAGTTTTATTTTGTTTTTTTTAAGAGAATAAGAAAAATATTATCTCCTCGTTGGTATAGGTATAGATGTGTCTATATATAACCTAGTGACTCACCCTCGCTTTGCTCGGGTTCGTCCCTAGGTTGATTCCGGATACATACTTTCATCCCCATTTTCACCCCCTTAAGGGATGATTTCCGGGATAAAAAGTATCATATGTCCTTCCCCGGGTCTGAAACTATCTTTTTACCAAATTTCATCTAAATCGGTTCAGTAGGTCCAGAGATTACTCCCTACAACGTCACAAACTCACAATTCACAAACTTTACTTCTTTATAATATTAGTATAGATAGGCAAAAACAAAACAGTTCTGTACCTGTTTTCTCCTCTGTTTATCTAACGATTTTCCTTTTTTGAAGTTATAATTCTTTTGGCGCGTTAAGGAAACCATGATGAGAGTAAATTTTTTACGGTGCGACAGATTTGGACTACAGTATGAAGATAATCGTTAAATCTCGCTTTGGTATAGTAATAAGTGACGTGTAGGTATATTTCAGATATTTATTCTGGTATTTCTACACAACAGGTATATTACTCGTATATCGATACAAATAAAAATAATTACAAGATTTTATTTAGTTTCACTTATCCGGGTGTCTGTTTGTAATCAAATCTTGCAAATTTTTCTCTCACTTCCCACTGTTCGATTGAGCTGAAATTTGGCACACACGTTTGGATTTTGTGACTGCACGATTACCTAAATGCTGCTATTTTTATTCCAATATGGCGAACGTTACAAAATGGCGATTTAACATTTCCAAAGTAATCCTTATGATGTGGGCATTAAATGAAAGGGCTTGATGAACGAAACTCAATAAACAAAGTGACGTCATTGTAAATGCGATATGGCGGACTATGTTTTTTATTGCACCCCCATGACTAGGATTTCAAATGAAAAAGTTTGCTGAAAAGAATACGAAAAAAAACATTAAAAATTTAAAGCATTTAAAAAATCATTTTTTTATTTAAATGCTCTAAAAACAAAGAAGTATAACTTTTCGCGTGCGTACATATATATATACACACACTTTTTTTGTTTAGTAGCTACTGACGAGCTTTAGTGTTATCGATAAAAAAAACTTGAATCATTTTTTTAATAGGTAACTAGATTCTATTTATATACATGTGTTTAACTCTTTTCTATAATGATAATGGACTAATTTCGACCACTAGTCTAAATAAGAAGGTTAAAGGATTAAGCTATCGAGAATATAGCACAAAGCAAACATTTGCAGACGACGGTCGCTAAAAAGGATTAGGTAGTATATAGCATAGTTGTTAAGTATAATTGATTCTTAGCAATGAAACTCTTTTCAAGATTAAAAATGTTATAGGGATAATACTCTTTATTGGCAACAGTACAAAGCAATTGCATTAAATTCTTTTTTTATAGTCAAGGCGCAATCTATGTGCGACAACTATGAATGTTTACGTACAATTTTTCCCATTTCTATTTCAGATTTTATATAGTACTAGCGACTCACCCTCGCTCCGCTCGGAATCGTCCCTCCTTATGTTTTAACGTTTAGGATAAATTTCTCAGAGATGAGATATTTTCCCGCAGTAAAAATTATCCTATATGTTGACCCGGATAACCAGCTATCATCATACCAAATTTCATCAAAATCCCTCCAGTGTCAATCACAGAAAAACCACTGGAGGAATTTTGATGAAATTTGGTATGGTGATAGCTGATTATCCAGGTCAACATATAGGATACTTTTTACTGCGGGAAAATATCTCATTTCTGAGAAAAAATACGAAAACTGCAATGTAAGGGTAATATGTAAAACCTAAGAATTTGGTTTTTCGCAACTAATAAATGTCCAATATGTATATGATATTAATACAAGTATGTAATCTTTCGTCATATTCGGTTTAATAGATAATTTTTGGGGAGCTTAGTTTTAAAGGAACTAAGCTTTTTATTTGGTGGGTCTACATTAAAAACCTGCGTCATGCGCTCTCTGCCAACTGCGACATTTTTTCCATTAAAAAATATAATTTTTTTTTACATTCAATGCAAAAGGTTCGCGCGCCATATATTTCCAATAATGGTAGAACCAATAAAGGAGTTTTATAGTGATTTTTCTGCCTATTTCATATATTGGATTATAGATATTCATATTTCAAATATTTACAATATGTCATATTTTTGGTAATTTTATACATCATAAAAACTTCTTTTTATAAAAAAAACGACTTCCAGGCACGAAAATGTAAAAATTACTAAGCGGGGGTTTTCATTTAAAATAGATACCTAATCAGATATTTTCGAATTCGGCGCCAGCCAACATAATTTTAAGATAATAATAAATATCTAATAGGTATATGTCATATTGACAAGGTATGAACTCTATATATAGTTAAAATATTATACATCTATTTGTGATTTATTTTAGGCATCGAAATATATTAGATTTGCTTTGCATCACATATAAGTTATAGGTATAAAGGTAGGTATAGGTTATAGGTATCTATACATATAATAAAATTGTAACTAAGTCGAATCTGTACATTAAATATTTTATGGAAAATCTAATTGAAATAGACATTATTATCGATACAGAGTCCGAATCTATAGTTTTTATAATTTTTGTCTGTCTATCTGTTTGTTACCGCATCACGAGAAAACCACTGGACAGATTTTGATGAAATTTGGTATGATGATAGCTGGTTATCCGGGTCAACATATAGGATAGTTTTTATCGCGGGAAAATATTTCATTTCTGAGAAAAAATACAAAACTGCATTGTAAGAGTATACTAACATGTAAAACCTAAGAATTTGGTTTTTATTCACCTGAACGCGGGCGTAGCCGCGGGCAATGCAAGTAATGCAAGTAATATAAGTTTCTATATTTTTCCATTTTTAGTGTTGACGTAATAAGCAGGTAATTTGTTTTGTTTCTTTGTTGTTGAGCATGCATAAAAAAAAGATTCCGACGAATTGAGAACCTCCTCTTTTTTGGAAGTCGGTTAAAAATATTTATTTACTTGCTATTGGTACGTATAGCATTAATACGAAATCTTATGTACGAAATGTTAACTAAGGTGTGTCCGCCTGTCTCTTTGTTAGATTTCAAGGCTTTATAGATAAACCTATATCGATATTTAGGTCTTACTTACCTTATTCAAATTATTATAGAAAAAAGGTTTCTCTAGGATAGAGTTTATGTTTTAAGAAATTTTCTTATAACTTGAAAACAATTAAATAATTCTGATTAATTTAATTCAGATTTTGTTTATCTATACATATTATAAAATCAAGTCCCCCACCGCGTCTATCTGTCTGACTGTCTGAACGCGATAAACTCAAAAACTACCGAACAGATATTCGTACGGTTTTCATCAGTAGACGGAGTGATTCATGAGTAAGGTTTAGGTATGTATTTCATTAAGGTTTCGTGTAAATGAGCTGAAATATGGCGATGATTGCTGAAAATTTTCAAAAAAAATCATGCTAACTTTACTGGACTCTGGACCATTTTATGGTTCTCAAATTGGGTCTGAAATAATGCTCTATTTGTGAAGGTTTTTTTACTGACATGGTGTTAATCCTTATCTAAATAATATGTGAGACTGGCCTTTACACCATTTAAATTAAATGAATATCTAAGAAGATATCATAGAATTAAAATAAATCGCAAAACGTACAACGTAATACGAGTATCCGACGACGAAGACAGCGAGGATCTACCAGTGCCACAGCAGACGGAGCTAGGAGTGTCGTAGCATGTTGGTCACCGACGCGACGTTTCCCTATAGTGTACGTATCGAGTGATATCTATCGTCGAGTACTGCACAATGCACATACATTTTAATGATCGTGCTGGTTATAAGTTACAACGATTGTTTTTTGTATGCATTATTTTTTAGTTGTATGCATTATTTTTTGCAATTAGAAGGTGGCATAGGACAGGTAATTGTTATCTTTCGAGTGTTGTCTGTGGTGCCTAATTAGGTAATTAGGTAGTAAGAAAATCCGTTTTTTTTTCTGCATATTCTTCCTTTGTCTTCTCCCACCCACTATTTTCCTAACTGTAGGCCTTCTCTTATTGATTTAATTTCCGTCTCGAGGAATAATCTTGTAATATCTCACGGCCAGATGACTGCCCCTTTCTCTTACCATGACTTAATTTACCTATCATATAAACTGCGTTCTCCAAAGGCTAGAGGCAAAATTATTTTCCAGCGCGACTTTAGGCATATGGATCTGGAACGCTTAAGAGAGGATGTGAAGAATTGCAACTGGTCATCTGTATTCTCATCAGATAATATTGACAGTATAGTTGAGTCATTAACTTCTGAACTGATTAGACTTTACGACATCCACGCCCCGGTAAGACCAGTTCGCATGAAGCATGCTCCAGCCCCCTGGTTAACACTCTAATCAGGAGAACTATGGCTAAGCGCGATAGAGCAAAATCTAAAAACAAAAAATATCTAACTGAAGAAAATCTTTCTGCATACAAAAAGCTTCGTAACATCTGCAACAGGATGTGTAGGGATGCCAAACGTCGGTATATTCATACCACAATTCAGGGTCTCTCCCAATCGCAAGTTTGGAGATTCCTCGAGTCACTTGGTGTGGGCAAAAACCCGAATTCGGGCGAAGTCTCGGTTGACCTCAATAAACTACTAAATTGTTATTTTGCTACCCCACCTTTAACATTAAATCAACAAATCAAATCTGCTACCCTTAATCACTTATCTAGTATTGTCCCACCAGACTCGTTCTCTTTTTCTTTCAAACCAGTCTCAGAAGATGTCATTAAGAAATGTATTCGTTCCATCACTACTGAAGCCATCAGTAGTGACAACCTCAGTCTCGACATGATTCTTCCTGCGTTAGACTGCATTGCTCTAGTTTTCACCCACATCATAAACTACTCACTGACCTGCAATATTTTTCCAACACAACGGAAGAATGCACTAGTCGTACCCTTATCCAAAATCCCAAATCCACCCAGCCTCAATGATTATCGTCCTATATCTATCCTTCCCATTCTATCCAAGGTCCTTGAATCTATTGTCCATAATCAACTTTACTCCTACCTTACCTCCTATAATCTATTATGTCGTTACCAATCTGGTTTTCGTCCCTTCCACAGCACTATTGGTGCGCTGCTGAACATCACGGAGGACATTCGGTACGCTATGGATAACACCAAGCTTACTGTGATGGTACTTCTTGACTTTAGTAGCGCATTCAACTCTGTAGACTTCGACATCCTTCTTGGCACTCTTCGCGCAGTCAACATTTCCCCTGCAGCTACAGACTGGTTTAACTCATATCTCTTCGGGCGTCACCAGTGTGTGAGAGCTAATGGCACTTCATCAGTGTGGTTGGATCTCACGGCTGGGGTGGCCCAAGGCGGCGTTCTTTCACCACTGCTCTTCTCTATCTTTTATTAATAATATATCTCTCGTCATACCTTCTCCCTATCATCTGTATGCAGACGATTTACAACTCTATCATCATTGTGAGTTGAACGATTTCCCTGATGATATTCAAAATTTAAATAATGACTTAATCGCTATTCAAACTTGGGCCGAATCTTTTGGTCTCTTAGTTAATGCAAAGAAGTCTCCAGCAATAATTATTGGCAGCAGCAGGTTAAGGTGCAGAATAGATTGGAAATCAGTGTCTGCGATTGCTTACTCTGGAGTTCCAATTCCTTACTGCGATAAGTTAAGGAACTTAGGTCACATTATGAATTGCAATATGATTTGGACACCTCATATCAATGAAGTTAGTAGGCGTATGAACTTCATTTTCTATTCTCTGAAGCATCTCTAATATTTTCTCCCCTTCAAAACCAAAGTTATGCTTGCGCAATCTCTTCTAGTACCTATACTCGGCTACACCGATGTATGCTATTTAGTTGTGACAGAGGAGCTACTGAATAAACTTGAGCGTCTCCAAAATCTCGCCATACGCTTTATCTGTGGTCTACGCAAGTATGATCATGTCTCCGAATTCCGAGCTCAACTTCAATGGCGCCCTATCCGCCTTCGCCGTGATATGCACATCCTTTTGTTTCTATTTAATATTCTTCATAATCACAATTTTCCTTCTTGCCTTCGTTCCCGGTTCAACCTGCTTCCGACTCCTATACGTTCCAGGCAGCCCTGCATCACATCGATGCTTGAGATACCGACAAGTAACACCAAGTTTTTACAAAACTCTTTCTCGGTACGTGCTGCAGTGTTATGGAATAAACTTCCTAAAATCCTACAGGAGAGCCCTTCTACAGCTGTGTTTAAAACGAACATAAAAAAGCATTTTCTAGCTCAATCTTGAACAATATATTTTTCTGTTTAACATTTATTTGCATATGTATGTTTATGTATATATTTATATGTACGTATATATTTATATAGTTTTGGTATGTATTAGATTACATGTTTATATTATATATCTATAATTGTATTTATGTATTTATCTTATATAATATGTATGTAATTAAAATATGTATATGTTTTATATATTTTCATACATGTATATTAATGTATTCATATATTTAACTTTTATTTATGTGTCGTACTTATATACTTTACTATAAAAGAAATCTGCACTATCTCTTTCTGTCCCGCTATTTAACACTATTTCCCACATGCATGGGTTGACTGGAAGAGATCTCTTATAGAGATAAGTCCACCTTTATCCACGTCACTTTCTATGTATTTTGTTTTTTATAATTTATTTGTATATATATATATATATATATATATATATATATATATATATATATATATATATATATATATATATATATATATATATTGTGAAAGGTTGCAATTGCATAGATTTCGTTTCACGTAGTCAATCAACTTAAAGGTAATATTTTTGTTTCGTATTCTCTTGAGGTAGATAGTTACCTATTGTAGGGCTACATATAGGGTATGTTTTATTTCTGAAATATTTAGGGTTCCAGCACACATATCGAATTAAAAATTACTCAAGATTCGAATTTACGTTTCATTAAAATTTCAAATAGATTTATTATGAAAACAATGTATTACGGAATAATTCGGGTTTAGGGTTGTATCTGAGCGAAGCCAGGGCAAGTCGCTAGTTGTTGTATATTAATGAGAAAAAGTTTAGGTTTAAATTTTTACCCTGAAATAAAAAAGCTCTAGGTGCATTTAAAGTTTTCCTTTGCCGGAAAGGTCAAAGTCACCGTGTTATCGGACTTTGAAGTAACTTTCTTAATTTACCTTATGAAAAAAGCTGAAGCCATAAAAGCAGTATCTTATACGACCACTTTGCGTAAAATACTCCGTTTCGCATGGCGCGTGTCTAGAAGACTGACTGTGGAAAATTATAGTTTCTTAGCATAGTCTGGATAACATTATTATTAGTGGTTATTTTTTACTCCTAATTTAAAAACAAGATCTTCACGAGATACGATTTTCTGGATATGACGAACTCAAAGCAATATTATGCATGTACCTATTAGAATTGCCAATAGGAAGTAAATTACTTTGATTAGTATTAACATTCTTGAAAAGTTAAGATATTCATAACATTGTTCACATTGAGTTTATGAAGGATTATGTTGAAAATCAAAGTAATTTAAATTTGAGAATACATAAAATGTGCGAATGCGAATGTTGAATTTCAAATAAAGCACACGCAATATTTCTTCCAAATCAATTGAGTGGGGTATCAAAATAAAGATTTTTAAAAGGCGATCTAAAAAATACACAACTTATATATTTAATAGTAATTTAGGACAAACAATTGCTAAATATTACTTCAAATGTCTAATTGGCAAAAACTAAAATAGCTGTAAATAAAAAAAATGTATATATTATAAATTTAAAAAAAACCCGACTGCATAAAAGCTAACTAAAAAGATAAAAACAAGTTGACGAAGGAATATAGTATTATGCAGTAGGAAATGTACACATTATGTACATCTCACGGCATGGATGAAACCTGTCTATCTCCGACTGCATAATACCATATCTATTCCTTCGTCAACGTGTATTTACCTTTTTATAAATATTTTCTTTTGATAAAATAATATAGTAAATTCATACGAATAATATTATAAATGTGAAAGTAACTCTGTCTGTTAGCTTTTCACACTTAAACCGTTGAACAGATTTCGATAAAATTTGGCAAGAACAGATTACATCTTGGAATCGGACTTAGGCTACCCTTGAACCCCGCCCCGCTTACCAAGCGAGCGAAGACGAGGGCCAAAACTAGTTAATAAATTAAGTTAATAAAGTATTATAAGTATATATACTAACGAAATTTATATTATTCATATATATATATAAAACAAAGTCTGGTTAGTTACACTATTTATAACTCAAGAACAGCTGGACCGATTTCTATGTTCGCTATTTATTGGATTTGTCTCCGCCCCGAATAGCAGAATAGCTATTAAACATCTGAAAAAATAATGAAAAAAAAATTATATGGCTAATGCCGGCTAATAATGAATAATTCATATCTATTTAAATTGTACCTAGGGACGAACTGGAGCGAAGCGAGAGTGAGTCGCTAGTTAGTTCAATAAAGATAATAAAAATATAAAAATAATTACGTTAGGTCAATAAAGTGAGTGATCAGATAAAATATAGATCAACAACTAAATGTTATTAAAAAAGCGTTTCACATAATAATTTAAGGAGCGGTATTTGAATATTAATACAATAAATTACATACAGTTTCGTAGATGCATATTTATAGCGTATATGCAGTATAGAAGTGCTAGTTTCTAAATGAACTGTATAATTAATCGGTAAACATTACAATTTAATTTATTTTTCCATTCATTGGACTTTTTCATCTAAGTATGGAATAATACACAATGTAGAATAGTTAGTGGAACTGGAAAGTGGTTATGTATAGGTACAATATAAATGATAGTGATAATTAATTGATTGATAGGCACTGAGAGCGAAACATAAAATATGAAAACATAAAAAGTGAATAATAAATAAATAATATTCAATTAGGTTTCTAATAACATAAAATTGATGTTATTATTATTATTATTGGAGACAAAACTCAAAAGTTAACAATATTTATTTAGGGGTTTTATTATCGCAAATGCAAAATTATATGAGATTTGAACTTAATTTGTATTGAGTGCTGAATACTTTATTTTATGCCCATATTGATACCTGAAAACGCCCACAAGACATCGAACAATAAAAACTTTTTAACAAAAAAATAAAAACCGACTTCAAACAAAAGCACTAAAAAGTAAAAAATAACTGATTGGTAGTTTTCGATTACTATACATACCTAATCAAATATTTTCGAAGTCGGTGTGCTTTGCTTTGTATGGGCTGGCACTGATTTCGAAAATATTTGATTAGGTATATATTTAATAGGTAGGCTTTAATTACTTAGCCAAAGCACACCGACTTCGAAAATATTTGATTAGGACATTCGAAATATATGATACTTGAAACTTATTGATTAAGAATAAACATTAAACACGTAATTTTAGGATTTTTCACACAACATGTTATAACATAAAACCAAAATTTGACTTTTTTGTAGTTTGAACACGGGCGAAGCCGCAGAAATTCATAGTAGGTATACAATATGCATAGAAACCTTCTATTTGAAAATGAGAAGCCCGGCCGCCACTTTGACATTTCAGACACTGTTAAGACGCAATGTTAGATGCAATGCCTTTAATAATAACAAACTTATTAGTGAACGTACTCGTATGTATACACGTTTGCAATGTCCAGGACATCATGATCCTAACGTTAAAGTATGCGTACGAATAGCACCCACCCTCTTCAATGTCCATTTAGAGATACATATATAATTAAAATGAAATCTTTAGACTTAAAAAATAATTCGAATTTTTGATTAAAACATTCTAAGATATGTTAATAAAAGCGATTTTATAAATAAGAACTTGTTCTAGTAGCTCATGTTAAGTTTCTTCACTATACAAAAACAAAAAGTGAAGTAAAATAATAGTGATTTGTGATTAATAAATAGTAAACTTTGTATTGTTGTTAGTAAGAAGAAATTGAACAAAATTTTATAATTTTATAAAGAAAATACAACTTTGTAACTTTCAAGGGTGCTGTTTATGTGTTGCTTAATATAAAATATTTTGCTTCCAAATGGAAACTCTAATAGAACTTATGAGATATTCTGGTTACATCGACTTATGATAGCCTTGACCAATATTATTTCCATTGACAATCATTCAATTATTTTTTTCAATATTACAGACAGGGTTAAGCCGTATGGACGATTCCATAGTTTAAATTTTTAGATTATATACCTATTACCTATAAGTTTTCTATTAGAAAACATTTTCTTTGTCTGCATTAGACGTCTTCTATCATTTCACTGACAAGCACTTTATGACATCGTATTTAAATTGGCGATGTTAAACCTACGAAGTACGCTACGAAGGATGAAAGGAATAGAGAGTGCACCACTTGTGGTTACGCGCCTTCACTGTGATATTTCCCGTGCAGACTCCGCGCCGTGACCAAATTCGGTTGGGACATTATAATAAAAAACATGAATGTGTAAAATCTCAATGATCTGGAGTGGAAGCAAATGTAAGAGTAAATAAATAATAATATTAGGTTTATAATATAAAACACAAATTTGTCTTTTATAATTAGTCTCGAAAAGATAAATATATAATTGATAGCATTTTACCAGTTTTTATCAGTTGTCTAAACTACCTACCCGATACATACATATAATGAAATAGTAACTAAGCGAAATCTGTACATAAAATATTTATTAAAAACAATTACTGTAACGTATTGTGTACAGAATGTAGACCCCAAAACAATAGTTATTAAATTTTGTCTGTTTGACTGTTTGTATATGCGCGTTTCCCGCAAAAAGTATTGAATCGTTTTTAACTAAATTTTGTGTAGTAATAACTTATTGCTCGGGTCAACATTTATGATACCATTTACTACAGGTACCTTTCATTCCCATAAGATAACATAATAACTGGTCCTATCGAGTCGTCCTTAGAAATTTAGTCAAAAAAAGGCCTACTGAAAAACCTGCATTAATATAAGTCATTCTCCTAAGGCACACTCGTAATAGCTATTTATATTTTATATCTTTTGCATCTAGGGACGCACCCGGGCGAAGCGAAGTTAAGTCGCTAGTACATAATAATTAAAAAAAAATATTTATGCTTTTCGTAATGGAAAACTTCTGTAGTAATGTGCGTCACAAAAATCGAAGCGTATGAACAGTTTGATAATGATGTCCTTTAAATGAACTGCCGCTGTTTACGTGGACTGTTTTCACCACCACAAGCATTTGCTCTGATTTCCGCGAAACAAACGGCTGCATTGGTTTATTCAAAGGTTTGTTCTGATATTATGACAAAGGTGAAATATTGCAATGGCAACCAATATATTTGGCTTTGTGGAAAATGGAATTTGAGTCAAATCCCTATATGACTTACTTCATAAAAGGACGCAGTAGGTATTATATTCGACGAGTGTATATGTTTTTGTGAATTCAATGATTTTACGGACAATAGGATTGTATTTGAAAAATCTATGACACTACAATAAGGTTTATTGATTTAGTCTTTTTCACAATAAAATTCCCGTCAAAGTTACTGAGTTATTGTTGAATTGTTTTGATAGATATAGTTAAATAGTTTTTTCATTCAATATTCTCTACTATAACGTAGCAATATCTCTAATTTCGCCTTTTGTCTTGCTTACCTATTGTTTTATTTACTATAGATTCTAGTACTTGAAACTTGTATTGAATCTTTAAGAAATTGTTGCGTTTTTCTTTACAAAATGTAACGAAAATTGAGAGTAAAACTTTTATAATTATTCCCGCAGGTACGATGTTTTTTCAGTAGGTGTTCTTTCCAAAGTACAGACATACTATTTTTAGTTAAATTAATGTACTGTAGATTTACTTTTAAATTAATTTACGTATAATTTATGTATTTACGCTTGCACAATACACAATAGAATTGGCAAATATATTTCTGGCAACTCGATTATTGTTTAATCTTTTAATTTAGGACTCGCGCATGAAGGGTTTCGTACCTACTTCGTATTGTACTGCGCAGTAACGAAATAACCGCTAAAGCTATACCAGACTCGCGGGACTGGACTCGCCAATTCACAAAATTATATTTTTTCACAACTTCAACTTGCCAAAAGGACCTTCCCAAAATTCGTCGCCAGCTCTCGGAATATAGTGAATATCTAATTGCCACGGGAAAATAAGTTATAATACAATTCAAATTGAAACTTGATATTTATGCTCTTCAGTACAATTAAATAAATACGTATTTTAGCAGTTTTCGAAATTCATCATTTTTGTAGTTTAAGCACGAATGAATTCGCGGGTTCTGTTAGAAATATAATAAGAATAAAAACACCAAGAGACGAAGCCGAGCAGAAAGAACTACGGTAAGTTGGTATTATAATATAATTCACGATGGGCAGGCAGGTCATCAGTTTGAAAATCAGCATATAATTCACGTGTACATGTTGATATAGGTTAGAGAGTGATACCTATATAATACTTTCTTAGATTTACGCGAATATTTGACATTTTAAATAAAACTATCTTTTCGGATTTTGTCGCGGATTTATTTGTGGGTAGGCTGTCTGTAACAACTATACCTTCGAGACATGTAACACCTCAGTCTCTCCCGTGACCATGAATGCTGTAAAGCATTCGAAACGTCGGGAAACAAAAAAATGCAAATAAATCCGCGACAAAATCCGAAAAGATAGTTTTATTTAAAATGATACCTATAATGTTTAAATCCTAGTAGCACTTGGCACTCATTTTCACTTCCACCTCGACAAGGGCAACTAAATGATATTTTCATTTTCTATTTAGTTGAATATTCGTTACTATTTTCAATTTAAGTAATTCGTTTATTGAAATGTAAAAAGTAAAAGGAAAAATATATTTCAGTAAGCTAATATATAAAATGTTTCAAACACACAGTTAAAATAGTACTCTATTTAAAAGTAAATAAATATTCATATGTGCTAGTATTTCAAGAAAAACAAAGTGTATGAGACTATGTAGGTCAATGAAATCTAGAATATTAAAAACACGAGCTAGAAACCTGTTTCTGATTTTAAGTGATCTGAGGAATACGATGAGATCCGAGTTAGATCTCAAACTTTTCTCACTAATATTATAATTTATAATGTAAAAGATAAAAAGTTTACAATTTAACGGGGGTCTATTTCTGTAAATAGTAAGACAAGTCTATAGGTATTAATAAATGTGAAATCAGTTAACTTATAAATATAAATAAATTTACAATTAAATTATTCACTAGCCTTTTATACCGGAGTGGTTAGTTATTGTTAAGGCAGGTAATTGGGACACCCCCCCCCCCTCTCCCTCCCCCCAACGTGCGTTCGCTTTGTCGTGGTGGGAGAGGGGGGGGGGCTCAATAGTGCCCGGCAATACAACCAGGCGCGAAGCCAAGAAACGCACTAATGCCCATGCCCAATGTTTAAAAAAGGTAATAGGGACACTTATTAAGGCAGGTAAGTGGGTCTATGTATTTTGTGCTATGTAACAATCCTATGGTGACGCCGTGCATTTAAAATGTTTGGATAAACATACATAGTTGTGGAATAAATTAATACGGTTGCAAGCTTGAAGGAGTTTATTAGCACCTATACGTTGGGTCTTTAACATATAACTTTGTTTTAAGTAATACTTTCTTAGATTTACGCGAATATTTGAGACTTTAATTAAAACTATCTCTTCGGGGTCTCTCCCGTGACCATGATTGGTGTAAAACATTCAAACCGACACGACGGGAACCAATATACAAAATAAATTCGTGAACAGACAAGAAAAGATTTTATTTGGTTTAAGTAATCTAAATTGCATATAATATAAATGACAACGTTACAATTAACTATATTGCTGAAATTAAGTACTTAGTATTAAATTTTAAATAACTTTAAGATATATATATATATATATATATATATATATATATATATATATATATATATATATATATATATATACTCGTACCTATAACTAGATTTCGCCCAGTCGGCGAAATATGACCATAATCATTATTGAAAATTTGAGGAAAGCATATATGAGGAAAGCATATATGAATAGAGTTTAGCTATCTACGTCAATAAAATTATTTTCATTTTCTGTAATAATAACACTAAAGCTCGTCAATAGCTACTAAATAAAAGCGATTGATGTAAAGAAAGAAGAGCTCACTTTATTATCCGATTTCAGATAATATCGAGATAGACACCGACCGGTTAATTTTCAACGATGCGTCGCTTTTTAATTAATATAAACATCTCTATGTAATATACTATTTAATATTGTTAATAATTTAACAAATATGATAAATTATAACGTAATGGTTAATAATTAATATATGAAAGCAGAATCGGAACTGGACTCTTTGATACGTGACATGATATCAAAAAAAACTCATTAGAATCTATTTAATCAACAAGAAACAACTTAAATTAGAGGTTCTATAAGAAAGTCGTGCTCATGAATGTAGACATACAAATAAGTAAAGATTTTTTTATAAAGCATATATAATAATATCTATCAATATTAGAATGTTAAAAATAGATAGTTTTGAACTAAATTAGCGCTAATTCAACCAGCAGGGGTAAGAGAAGATAGTCGGCTGCTCGATTCGAGTGGGTTCAAGTAGTTTTAGTATGTCATGAAGTTCCCTCTGAATTCACTGACAATAACAATAAACCGATTTTAGAATTTTAACCGAGCGTTTCAAATTTTATGGATAATAACATACAGGTACGTAAGATTCCATTACTGAAGATTAATTTACTGTATTTACTTTAATGTACTGTCTATCCTCATCTAAAGTACATATACACTTAATAAGTACATTACCAATACGTATTCGACACTAATAGTTTCTTTATCTTCTTAAACATCTTTATATTTTAAAATAAATATAGGTACTCTTAATAAAATCGATAAGCGAATATATAACTGAAAGTTTAATAAGTAAAATGTTCTTCATTATATATACATATTTTCATTATGACAGAAAAATGATTATTTTAAAATTTATGCATTGTTTATAAGCGAGTGATCGCCGTAACTGTAGTTGTGCGATTCGCATTATTTTAGATACATATATCAGAGTATGTAATCAAGTGTAATAATTATGTTCCAATTGAATATTACGCAGTGTTATGCTTACCTGCGTGTGAATTTTAACTTCTTGGGGAAAGGTTAACAAAAGCCGAACGAGTTTGTTTGGGAAAATTTTTTTTATTTATTCATATTTATTAACCTTGACATCCCATACAACGCCCGAAATCAACCTGATCCAAATTTCTCAATTTGATTGATGTTAGAATCCATTTTTAAAGGTAAAACGAATAACCACCCCATTGATTGAGTTTTCTACCTTCAAAATCAATTTATTTTTGAGAGGACAGATCACAGATTAGACATTGCTCTCTGTACGAATATGACATTGGACAATGGGTAGGTCTACCTCATTTACAAATAAAATGGACTGAGCAATACTCTCACGTAATTGACCACTCTCTAGAAAGAGAGAAAGCGAACGCGCAGCTTCTTTTATATATAAAAACTAGCAGAACCCGCGGCTTCGCTCGCGCTAAAACTACAGAAAAACTAAAAAAGTAGGTTTCATACAAATTTTCATCCCCTTTCTTACCCTCTTATGGGATAAATTTCGAAAAATGCTAAAAAACGTATCTATTTAATTGTATTGAAGAGCATTAATACCAAGTTTCAAGTAATTCTGGTTATAAATAATTTTTGGGTTGTATTGTTATGTGTTTTCCCGTGGGAATGAGATTATTTCTCGCGGTAAAAAGAAGCCTATGTCACTTTCCAGCCCTCCAACTATCTCCACCCAAAAAATCATGTTAATCCTTCACTCCATTTCGACGTGAAAGAAAGACAAACAAACAAACAAACAAACACATTGCCACATTTATAATATTAGTATGGATATCGATAAAGTATTATAATGTATTCAAAATTCAAAAATCAATTTAAATATATAAATATTATTATGAACGTATTAATATGGAAACAATTGGAAATGTGTAAATTCAATAAATTTTAATAATAATATAAATACTAGGTAGATAATAAACAACTTATAGATGCAAAAATAAAATATTAAATTGTATTTGTGTTTTTACTACTTCAATTAATCATAAGATGGAAATATTAGGAGTAAATATTATTTTGTTACATGTATTAATAATTTCGTATTGATTCAATATGAAATTATTCAAAAACAAATATTTCCGTATGATTTATTGAGACAACTACTGGTCGCACTATCGCTTCGTTTCTCTTGAATTGTTTTGTCCGCATTCACAGCTAAATAGGGAACGCTCCATCTATTCTCTATGTTTATGGTCTACCTATAGATAATAATCTATAATAGACAATTTACATGGTCTAAACTGAGTAAACACTCTTATATTGTAATCCAAGAAAATCTTTAGATTACAAAGTTGCCTGATTTACTTTACTATCTTTATTGTCAGATTTATTATTGTCCTTTACATTATTAAAAATTGAAATTATGTTTGTTTATTTTAATTTATTCTATATTTTTAGTGTGGATTTTTTAATTATTTTTTTTAATATTCATTATTTCAAGTACAATAATATTATTTTTTTTTTAAAATAGGTTTTATAAAGGTGATACAAAGCATCGTGAGGAAACCTCCATGTCTATGAGAACTTAGCAAGTTTTCGAAAGACATGTGAAGTCCGTCAACCCTCACTTAGCTAGCGTAGTGGACATCAGTGGGACCTTAAAAAGATATATACAATATAATTTGCGCTACAAACAATTTCTTAAGTGTTTGTATATTAAAATGTACTTACTAACATTATATAAATGCTGAAATTAAATTTATTGATTTATTCATGAACCTATAGAGATTGAGATTGGCGTAATTTCTGAACAATATATGTAGTTTATAATAATAATGCAGTAAATGCAAATTCGACTTGAAATCGACTTGCTAGTAGCTGTTTCGTGGCCTGCATCAGAGCCGAATCATTATTGAAAATAAATTTTTGGCATTCTTCATTTGTGACAAATCTGAATAAAGGCTTTATTTACCTTTGAAATCGAAATAAATGTGAAAGTTTGTGAGTATGGATGTTTGTTACTCAATCACGCCAGAACGGCTGAACGGACCTGGATGAAATTTGGTACAGAGATAGATTATAGTCTGGAATGACACATAGGCTACTTTTTATCCCGGAAAGTTTACGGTTCCCGTGTGATAGATTTGTTTTTCTTTGAGGCGAACCCGAGCGAAGCGAAGGTGAGCTAGTAAAATAATATGTAGTCTTCATGTATTAGGTACAAGAATGTTACACTTTTAAGAAAGCTTATGGCTCTTTAGAAAGTCTTATAATATGATTCAATTTTATGGTTATTAACGTTTCGAGAGTTATATTGAAATTCATTCGCCTCATCTATACATATAATAAAATTCTGAGTCAAATTTGTACATAAAAATATTTTTTGGAAAAACTTATTGAAATAGACAATATTATCGATACAGAGGCCGAATCTATAGTTTTTAGAATTTTTGTTTGTCTGTCTGTTTCCGCATCACAGAAAAACTACTGGACGGATTTTGATGAAATTTGGTATGGTCATAGCTGATTATCCGGGTCAACATATAGGATACTTTTTACCGCAGAAATATATCTCATTTCTGAGAAAAAATACAAAAACTGGTTAGAATAAAAAAACGATGATACCTACTATATACATTTTAGCAAGTTAACGTACAAAATATGACAAAAACTATTAAAAAAAGCTTATCTTGAAAAAGTATATCAATAGCACTATTTTATTCATTAAAAAAGTTATTTTAATGAATATTTATTTTTGTTTTATTTAGATATTTGTCAATAGATGTCGCCATATCTTTAAAATACGTAGTTTTAATTCCAAAAAATTGAATGTACAAATTAGACCTTTCTATGATTTAATTAGATTACCCGCTAATTACTTAATTGCCCGCGGCCCCGCCCGTGTTCAAATTATCAAAAAACAAACTTTTTGGCTTTATAAATTAGTTAAATCTATAGATACATTAAAATTTAACTAAGCTGTATCTGTGCTTTAAATATTTTTTGGAATTTTTTATTGAAATACACATTATCATTGCTAACAGAGGCCGACCCTATAGTTTTAAGAATTTTTGACTGTCTGTCTGTTATCGCATCACAGAAAAACCACTGGAGGGATTTTGATGAAATTTGGTATGGTAATAGCTGGTTATCCGGGTCAACATATAGGATACTTTTTACCGCGGAAAAATATCTCATTTCTGAGAAAAAAACAGAAACTGCAATGTAAGAGTCGACTAATATGTAAAACCTAAGAATTAGGTTTTTCTCATTTGAACGCGGGCGGAGCCGCGGGCAATGCTAGTCATATTATAAACCTAAGTATTATGTAATTCTCATATCCACAATTAATATCACCATCTTATAATTGCATTAGTTTCTTTTGTAAAAAGCAGAAACAATTTTGAGGAAAGAGCAGCATTTTACTACGTCTAAATACAAAAGCATATATACATTGTAAGTTGTTACCCGACTGCTCAAGAAGGAGGGTCGTTTTCAAGTGTATGTACGTACATATTATGTATGTACGTATGAACATGTATTCCTTTTGCACGCTTTGTAGACTAAACGGCTTGATGGATTGCAGCTTGAGAGGTGTCGTTAGATTCGTCATAATTATGAGAATGATACGGTGTACCACAATTCAAAAAATTAAAATGGCCAAATTTGGTAAAAAAATATTTTCTAAACCTATCGAGTGGGGTATCAAAAAAAAGGGTTTTATAAATGACTTATTCGTCAGCTTGTTTTCATCTTTATCCGCAATCGGTTTTTTTTTATTTTTGCAAAAAAATATATTTTATTTATAAATTTACCATAAATATTTTTTGCTCTATTACGTAATTAAAGTGAAGTGTTATCAATCTGAATTAAAGTAGAAAACAGTTTCTCGATCATTATCAACTGCAAAAATTACAGTATGTCGCAGAAATTACTGCCCAGACATATGACAATCAGTGGTTGAGGAGCTAAATATAGGCAAAAACGTGCATGGGGCGTTGATCTCGTGTAAAAGTGCCACTTTACACTTAATTTCAAATTAATCACATAAATGCTACTACAGTTACATATAGATAAGAGGGCTATTACGCATAGCATTAGGATTTAAGCGAATAAATGTGGAGAAAAAGAAATCAACGTTTAGTTCTTTTTTTTTTAATTAAATTGTATATCGTAGTGAAGTGAGTACCATAATGTTATATAACAATCTATACATCTATACATATAATAAAATTCTAAGTCAAATCTGTACATTAAATATTTTTTGGGAAATCTAATTGAAATAGACATGATTATCGATACAGAGACCAAATCTATAGTTTTTAGAATTTTTGTCTGTCTGTCTGTCTGTTTGTCCGTCTGTCTGTCTGTCTGTTACCGCATCACGAGAAAACCACTGAACAGATTTTGATGAAATTTGGTATGATCATAGCTGGTTATCCGGGTCAACATATAGGCTACTTTTTACCGCGGGAAAATATCTCATTTCTGAGAAAAAATACAAAAACATAAAAACTGCATTGTAAGATTATACTAATATGTAAAACTTAAGAATTAGGTTTTTGGTCATCTGAACGCGGGCGGTGCCGCGGGCAATGCTAGCTAGTATTATAATAAAATTGTAACTAAGCCGAATCTGTACATTACATTTTTTTTAAATCTTATTGAAATAAACATTATTAACGATACAGAGGCCGAATCTATAGTTTTTTGAATTTTTTGTTTGTCTGTCTGTTTGTTACCGTATCACAGAAAAACCACCAGAGGGATTTTGATGAAATTTGGTACGGTGATAGCTGGTTATGCGGGTCAACATATAGGATACTTTTTACCGCTGAAAAATGTCTAATTTCTGAGAAAAAATACAAAAACTGCATTGTAAGAGTATACTAATATGTAAAACCTAAGAATTTGGTTTTTGGTCGTCTGAACGCGGGCGGAGCTGCGGCCAATGCTAGTATATCATAATATCATATACATAATATCAAGTAATATTGTGATATCAGCAACCACATCATGTCATCATATTATTATGCTAAAATTGAAAATTTAATTTAGCTAGATGGGAGCTACATGGGACAATATGAAATCAGAATTTTTCTCTCATGCTTGTGGATTTATTACGCGATCTGTTGACAATATAACTTTTACTATTTACGGATATTAAAACCGTACGATTTTATTATGATTTATATAACATTTTTAAATTATTATATTTATTATAGATGATTTAGATAACATTTTATTAGAGATGTTGAAAGATTTTTAGTAGAACGGACGAAACACGAGACGCGTGTGAAAATATCTTTGTGTATTCTTTCTTTGTGTCAGGATCATACGCTAAAATACGGTCAGCAGGGAGCAAACAACTCTTTTTAGGGCGCCGAGCCGCCACGTAATGGTGGAAGAGGCTGACTACATACGAACAGTTACAGAGTAGATTATATCTGAACATTGAAATATAAATACACTTTAAAAGCTTTTATTTATGATTTAAATGTCATCTGATATTTAGCTTCAAAAGAAATTGAAAATATTACATGCATTTCATGTAAATAATTTACAAGAGAAAAACTTTATTTTCAAATTATAATCTTCTTTTTAAAACTTGAATTTATTTAGGAACCTATATACAATATTCTCACTATAAATATATTATTATAAAAATAAATACATCATACGACAATACATGTTTATTTATAAGCAAAGTTACATAATTGTAGTAAATTCGACTAAAGAATTTGATACGGATTGCACGGATACGGATTTGATGTGTATGGCATGAGTTGCATGGAAAATGAAAATTTCTTGAGCATGTTGCAACTATGGATTTGCTTGATAATTACTGCATATCTGGGTAAAAATAAATAATATCTAGACTTATAGAGCTTATAGGTGTAAAAAAATTGTGATGCGAGTGCGCCATCATATATTTCAGTGTGAAGTATGCCATGATTAACACGACCTACTTTTTTACTTAGTTACTCCATGCGCGTCAAGTCGATGGGATTGCTGCTTTACCTGTATAGTTGTCTTTTCTAATATTGAGAAATAAAATCATTAGAAAAGACAGCTTGATACGCGTATCTTGTACACATATTATGTACACACCAAATCATTTTCATATTTTTCCCGGAAGTACCTTATAGGCCAGCTGTTCCATTGCAATCGCACTTCCATTTATAATCCAATTATAATATATCATCTACCTAAACGTATTCCAAGCCCGTGACCCAATTGCGTACATGTGTGTGGATCATTAATAGATTTGCATTCTTTTCATAAATATTACAAGTACTTTAAACGAGTTTACCTTGCAATATTACATCCCATTATTGGCGCATGAATACAAAACAATAAGGAGTACATTGTGTAAAGCAAATATTTAATTTTGTTAAATAATATTTTGTTAAAATATAATAAATCTTCTATATAAAAATTAATTGTCGAATGTATGTTAGGTCATCACTTCAGAACGGCTGCACCTATTTGGCTAATTTTTTTCGTTGTGGTTGTAATTGTCATGACAACTTTGTATGAAAGAAAATATTTGAAAAATTGTACAGAAAAGTGATTTTTTTTTAAAATGTTTAAAAGATTCATCATACAAAAAAGTGAGTGAGTGAGGCAGAAGACAGTAGGGTGATAGTTCAAAATATTGCCAGAATTGACAGATTGACGTCCAGTTGTTCAGTTTCTTACATTGTTTCATTTCATTTGTAACATCAAAAAAAAACTTTTGGTTGTTTTGTTAAAAAAGTATAAAGAAGTTGTAAGTTGTAGAGCGTTATTATACGCATTTTATATATATATATATATATATATATATATATATATATATATATATATATATATATAACGAGCACTCATTTGCGAAGACACTTTTATATTA
Source organism: Brenthis hecate (assembly GCA_951806755.1). Lineage (NCBI taxonomy): Eukaryota > Metazoa > Arthropoda > Insecta > Lepidoptera > Nymphalidae > Brenthis > Brenthis hecate. The sequence continues at coordinate 10,627,149 of OX638251.1, forward strand.
ATTTCTGGACACTTGTACCTACTTGTACTTCCTTAACTGCCTCGGTGGTGTAGTGGCTAGCATGTACGGCTGCACACCCGGAAGTCCTGGGTTCGAGTCCCGGGTCGGACCAAGTTTAGTTATTGAGTCTTTCTGTATAGTAAATCTCAGTAACAGCCTGGAGTTGGGAAGTTGGCGGTGTTTCACCCCCGTGCCTCGGAGAGCACGTAAAGCCGTCGGTCCTGCGCCTTAACTCTCACCGGTCGTGTCGAGTGGTCGTCCCATCGGAGTATGAGAGTGATAGGAATAGAGAGTGCACTTGTGTCTGCGCGTACACTTGAGCACTATAATATCTCCTGCGCAGTTGGCTAATCTCAATGAGATTGGCCGCCGTAGCCGGAATCGGCTAGTTCGTGGTCCTCTAGTTGTAATAAATTCGTATGCACTCTATGCCCTAAGGCCTTTCTTCGATGAGCTTCAACATGTGCAATGTATGTTGCTCGATGTCTAATGTCTATGCTATTCTGATACTCGGGAAATCTGTAAGAGCTAATGTATGAGCTAAGGACAGACAGCGAAAGGAACTTCGTTCCTAGCGGATGTCCAAAGACACTGACCGATTTTTTTTGTAGTTTGAAAGCGGGCGAAGGCGCGGGTATTTAGTATTATATAAAAAGTTTACCTCAAAAATCCTCCGTAATCCACAAATAAAAATCTGTTGCCGTATAAGGCTCTATTCGCCTAATTTATTCAAGCAAGATCTATTCGCCTCGTCCATTCAAAAATGTAAATATGTTATATGATGAATGAACTTTAATTGACTACATATCCCGCATTCATAAAATAATTTATTTTTAATTAAAATACGTATACGAAATTCAAAATTTAAAATAATTTAGAAGTAAAATTATACATATTTTAGGTGTTTCCACTTTTTACAACGTTTACGACTTTAGACTCGTATGTCTCGGCGAGTATTGGCTTGAATAAGTGGCTTAAAAACATCTACTTCAATTTTAATTACCTATCTAGAGATATATACGTTTAAGCGGACTTGAATTTTGTTTTTCATATATGCAAATATAATGTGCATGTATTTGAGTATGATTTGACTTCAGAATTATATAGCTGTTTACCTGACACCAATTAATCAAACAGTAAAATACTTAAAGACACGGACAGACGGATATGCAGAAATTATAAGGAACCCTAAAAAGAATTAAGCAAATTGATTTATATATAATTTAAGTTTAAAAATTAAAGAACCCGACTGTTCCAAAAGCGAACATTTAACAGTTAGGGAATGAAAATAGTCCTAACATGCAGTCGGAGATGAAGATACTCGTAGACTAGCAAGGATAAAACATGTACCTACATGTGCAAAACATGTCTCCGACTGTGTAATACTATTTTTTTCGCAAGCTTTTTCCTTTCTTTTTAATTTTTATAATTTTATTTGCATTAATAGATTTTTAGTTTTAGCCAGTTATACAATTATTTTAATAATATTTTATTTAACAGTTTATCTTAAATTATAATTAAGCAGATAACATCGGAAGAAAAAACTTTTTTGAAGACACAAATTGGCGCACGTACAAATATGGCATCACATAAAAAATACAATCCAATTGCACACCTCTTTCTCTTTGAAGTCAGTCAATAATACAATAATAGAACTCAACTCCTAGAAGCTCACTTTAAAGAAGTCATAGAAAAATGGAAATTGAGGAGAAGTATCCGAGCGTTCTAGGAGATATAGCAAGCGGGGCGTATATAGCGAGCGCGTTGAAGAGTGGAAAAGCAAATCATTTTAAATTTGTATTGAAATTGTAAATAAGCAACTCTACGTTATTGTGCACTTTCTTATTTTTACTATAATAAAACTGTATAGGTCGAATGTCTGTACATAGAAAAAAATGCTAAAAATCGAGGCAATGGGGTGTAAGAAGAGAAATAGAACAAATCCTGATTTTTTCAATTTTTTGGTTTCTCTGTCTGTTTGTCTGTTTGTACGGGCTAATCTCCGAATCTATTGGACCGATTTAAATGAAATTTTGTATGGTGATATCTTATATCCCCGGTCAACATTTTAGATAGGTACTTTTCATCCCGGAAAATTAAAGAGTTCTCGTGGGATAGTTAAAAAACTATAGTAACATACAGATTAGTACACAACAACTTATGCACCTAATTTAGTAAAATTTGGTACGCTGATACCTTATATTACCAGTCAAACAACAGGTTACTTTTTATCCCGGAAAAATGAACGGCACCCGTGGGATAGATCTGTTTGTGCTTTTCTAGAGTAATAAATATACTTGATAATGAAATGTATCTTTTGTTGGTTATCCTTTAATAAATAAATTTGTCGTCGAAACGGAGGGACGGGTTGGCGTGATTTTTGTATGGAGATAGTTGGAGGGCTGAGGAGTGATATAGGCTTTTTACCGCGGGAGATAATCTCATTCCCACGAGAAAACACGTTATAATACAATCCAAAAAAATATGATCAGAATTACTTGAAACTTGGTATTAATGCTCTTCAATAAAATTAAATAAATACATGTCTTAGCATTTTTCGAAATTCATCCTATACGTGGGTGAAATAGGGGATGAAAGTTTTTATGAAGTTACCTTTTTAAAGATTTTTCGTAGTTTTAACGCGAGCGAAGCCACGGGTTCTGCTAGTCATTGAATAAAATCTTTTATACATATCGAAATACTCGTAGATTAGGTTTGCTTTGCATCGCCTGGCACCGACTTCTAGTGTAGACGCATAAGTAGCTAACTCGTTAGAAGAAGTTTTATAATAACATATTCGATTAAACCATTTATGTTCTATACTAGCGGCTCACCCTTGCTACAAACAAACATCCGTACTCATAAACTTTTACATAATATTAATACAGATGCTTCCAGATTTTATAACAAACTAAAAAACTCCCTTTTATTAGTAGCACTAAAAGTCAATCTTTAAAATCCAATTCTAACGTATTGGGCTTGTCAAATGAAATTAAAACTTCTGACCTCACCATCTGATCACCACCATCGGACCACATCAGGACAGTCCTTAATGGAATACAGTTAAAAGTAACAAAATCGGTCCAGCAGTCTCCGAGAAATTGGTGAATATACATAAAAAACATACATACAGACGAACACAGAACCTCCTCCATTTTGGAAGTCGGTTAAAAATTATAGAAAAGAATAGCTGTTTGGTTTTGCTTAGTTGTACAATACGATGTTAAATAAAAGGGACTCGAGAATAAGATTTCTATTACAATTTAATTTAAAAGTTCTATTTATTGAGTAAAATAAATAATAGTACTTTATTGTGTTTAGTGTAATTATATTATAACGTTGTTGTAGCGTGAAAACGAGTTGCAGTCTATAATTTAAAGTTCAGCAATCATAAAGGCGATTCACAGCTGTTTTCTGCTGTTTTATATTTAGTTTTCCATATTTTCTACAGACCCTACAGATAATTCGGAGACCATCGGGCAATTTTCTATGGGTTGCTCAGAGACAGATCCCGGTGCAAAGAAAATAATAATAATCACTAATCATGCTAGAGTGAGAGAAAGGGTCGAGTGGCAGCTGGTTCGGTTGAGTACGGAAGTTGTACGGCGTCTCATCAAGAGTCTGCCATCATGGTTCTCTCACAGTTCGTTATTATAAAAAGCTCTCAAAAGTTTTTTTCCGTAAATTATCTCCAGAATGTGGTATCGTTTACAGCTCTTTACGCATATTTGTATTTATTTACTTTTTTCAGAACAGGAGGTACTTGATATTCAGCTATGTATTCGGTATAATATCTCTAGTAATTGTTATAAATGAGTATAATGTCTACATTCAGTAGATCCAGTGTCCACAAAAAAATTATTTTGAAAAAAGATTTTTTCAACATTTTAAAAAGATCATAAAGTGGGAGCCGCGGCGGAGATGACTGAACTACTTAAGTTATGTGAATACGCCTTCCCTTAGTCAAAATTATGTTTTTAATCCATTTGCTGTAGAAACCCTTGGCCCATGAAGTCAAGCTCTTAAAAGACAACACCTCGTCTTATCACCTCTAGTGGTGACAGGAGGGCTGGCGCATGTTTCGCCCAAAGAATCGACATTGCCATTCAACGGGGGAATGCGGCTAGCATTCTTGCCACTATTCCACGCGGACATGACTTGTACAGTAATAAATAAGTGTACATTTGTTTTGTATATATAATAAAGTATAAGTATTTGTAATTTTCTTTATTGTATATAAATTGTACCGTAAAAGATCACGATATCATTATTTCACTTTAATGCACATTTGAACATTGAATACTGAAGAGATGTGAGAAGCGAGATATAAATAATTTATTCTTGCAGTGAAATGGAAGTCAATATTTCCCGCTTCACTTGCCGTATTAGCGTCTCCTCAGAATGAGTATAGAAATAAAACAGCTGCATTTCATAAAGTCTAAGAAATCGATGTAATGTTATTTCTTTAATCTAATCCCTATATGAATGGAAGCGACTAGCGGTTTGGCCAAACGTTCAAGTTGAATTCAGGGAATATAGGCGATACAAAAGTTACATAATATGGTGGTTATCTCATCTAGACTACGACTAGCACCAGTCGTGTGTGTGCCTTTGTGAGTTACTGGGTTTGTTAGTTTTTAATTACTGACATATTATATATTTTTTTCATTCTATTTATACATTCAACTTGGAATAAAGACAGGTATTGGCCGCACGTTCGCTTTCTCTCTTTCTAGAGAGTGGTCAATCTTATGAGAATATTGCTCAGTATATGTTCTAGGTCAGACCATACAAATGCATGGTAATTGACTTCACGGTACAATTTAGTTTTTAAATTAATACACTTTTTTATATACCAATGATTCTATTTAATAATAAATTTTGTGTTCTGCGAATATCATTATATATAGTCGATAATTTTAAGCATTTATGTCATACTAGCCAACCCGTCCGCGATCAAACTACGAAAAAAACATTCTCTTTCATACATACGTTATTATTTGCAAAAATAAGTTCGTGTTTCATATTATTTCTTAAAGATATATGAAAAACATCTAATAAATATAAGTCTAATTTATTATCTTAAAGCTTAAATACCACTCTTCGTGCATTTCACGTTAAGAATGTCAGAGTTTCATACAATCTTTAATCTCCTATTTTACGCCTTTGGGGGGTGAATTTCGAAAAATCCTTTCTTATCGGATGCCTACATCATATAAGGAATATGTCTTGCAAATTTCACATTTCTACGACCAGCGGTTCTCAATTCGTCGGAATCTGTTCACCGATTACTCGAAGACGCCTGAACCGATAAAAAAAGTCGGTGCCAGCCGATACAATTCAAAGCACACCGACTTCGAAAAATACTACCTATTTATTATGTATAAATTGTATCAAAATATTATTAATTATTATATTCAACACTTTAGACTCTAATTAGTAATATGAACCTCTTCCGTGAAGTGGATAGCGGATTATGCCGCTGAAATTCCAGTTCAGTTGCAAACTATAGTAATACGCTATTAATGGATGCATTGTAAGCTCTAAGCACAAACAAATCTGATAATCCTCTCAGAAGTTAATTCCTATACAGAAGCGCGATGTACACAGCAAGGAAGGTCTTGCTGTTATATTTTAAATGTATTTAAATAAAAATCACTTAAAATTACCTTACCAATATGGTTAATTAGTGAATTGTTCACTCGCTTATACAGGTTTTTCTCTAAATAAAGAATAAAAATATATTCGAATAATAATTTATGAATTTATTTATGTTTACGGCAAAGGACCAGTGCCGGAAAATGATATTATTAATGATATTAGTAATAGTAGCCTATCTATCAGTCCAGGTCTATTTGTGTACTAAATTTTATTCAAATCTGTAGAGCAGTTTAAGCATGAAAGAGTATCAAAGATTTTGCATATATAGTATTAGCGTGATGTGAAAATTTGTTTTTTGGTTTATCCTTGTTTCACACAGCAACAGAACAACGAAGTGAAGTATCTTTTCCAAAGAGTTTATAGACTGTTACAGTCTACTTTTTATTTTGGTCCATTGGTAATAACTAAGTCTCTTTTAGTAGCAGACTAATAAGTCTGCTACTAAAAGAGACTTAGTTACTTAGGTCAGAGCGAAGTCAGAGTAAGTCGCTAAACCTATCTTCACAGTATAATTAATTTTTACTTAATCATTTTAATTATCTTCAAAAATATTTTTTTTTTGTATAATTTAGTTTCTACTATATTTTTTTTAATTACTGTACTTAAACTATTAATTAACATTAATTTATCTATGTATATAAGTAGTTATCTATACATATAATAAAATTCTAACTGAGTCAAATCTGTACATTAAATATTTTTTGGAAAATCTTATTGAAATAGACATTATTATCGATACAGAGGCCGAATCTATAGTTTTTAGAATTTTTGTGTGTCTGTGTGTAGCAATCCGTCACTACGTTTCGACGTGAAAAAAAGACAAACAAACACACTTTCACATTTATAACATTAATATGGATTACTTCAAATGTCTAATTGGCAAAAACTAAAAAGGTATAAAATATTATTATGCATACACATGTTCATCTCGCAGCAAGGATATACATATATTCCTTCGTCAACTTGTTTTTATCTTTATAGTTAGCTTTTATGCAGTCAGGTCTTTTATTTTTATAATTTAAGGTTCAAAATGTAATAATTTCTAACACTGATATTTCCGACGTCCGCTCTAGCACACGCAATTCGAGACTATTTGAAAAGAGCGCACACTTTTGAATTGTGCACACTTTTTTCGAAGACGCTTTAGAAACACTGACTGTGTATCTTGAGTGTTTGTATATTAATGGTTATATAAAAGCATTGAAGAAGCTACAATGTGCAAAAAACGTACACGAAACAGCTTGGATTTATGTTGATGGGCAATTGGCTTACTCTATTTTTTATTTCATGCATGAACGCAACGATCTTGTGCTTCAGCGCTTATGTATTCTTTTTATTGTTTGCCACCTACTTTATCACGTATAAAAATTGTTTGTACATTGTGCCCACCTAGAAAAATATTAAAGTCAGACATATTATTCGTGGTTTTCACATTAATTAAAATTGTTAAAGAAGACTTCAAAAGAAATGTTAATAATAACAAAAAGACAAAAAGAAATATTGGCAAAAGTTGTGAACGTATTTTGTAATAAATAAATATATTATGTAGGTATATGATTTGCATTACTTTAATAATAATTTTCCGAGATATGTTGTTGTTTGTATTATAAGCTTTAAATATAAACGTTAATTGCTAAGCATTTTATTAGTCATAGTGGAAAAGCTGCGACTACTATGACTCATACTACGAGTAGTACCCGGAATAGAACATTATCTTTTACTATATCACCAATAATAATATCATAATTTAATTATATAGTTAGTTATTACAATAAAATTTAGTTTACAATTAAAATTTTATAAGGTTTACTTTTTAAAACTAAATCTTTATAACAGATTACGCTTTGTAATTTTTTATTATTGAGGTATATTTGCGTTTGTATGCAAGAGACAAGCTCTGAAATTCCTGGAACGATCCCAAATATTTTTTAACAAAAAGAAACCTTCTTTTTGTTAAAAAAATCCCATAGCACAACAGGCTGTTTTTATCCATGTACCAAACGGCTGTGGCGCTCCATAACTTACTATATAAATATGAAAGCAACGGAGTATGTCTGTTTCTTATCTTTCCACACTTAAATCATTGACTAAATTGATGAGCGCAAGACTATTCGCGGGCAAAATACTAATTCTAACTCATCTTATAAATATGAAAATATATGTGTTTCTGTCTGTTTTCAAGCCTAATCACAGAATCAATTTTGATGGATTGTGGTATAGAGATAGATGAGACCTCGGAGAAGGGCATAGGCTACCTTTTGTCGCAAAAATATATAATAAAACTTAAAGGGGGTGATTAGGTTAGTTGACATTTTTTATGGGAAATGAACTACCTAAATACTCTCACGGTAACGATTTTTTTTTATCTAGTTACGAGTAAAACATACTTCGGGACGCACCTGAGCGAAACGAGGGTAGACGCTATTTATTAATAAAATCAATTGGATATATTTATTTGGAATTGATTTTATAATCTGAATTTGTACAGCTACCTTATAGCAAGGATCATCTAGATTTGTAAGTTACCAACTACTTGGAAGTTTATTTTTGAACTTACTCGATCTTTGATCCATCTCTTCAGTGTGTTTGCTACCAATGTTGACGTTAAATAGTCGCATTCAATATATTATCATATTTCTCATATGTTTGAAATAACAGTTTATTTACAAAAAGCAGCCATTTTCCTTTACAAACTTTCGTGATTCTGCACAAGTTTAACAAGAATTCATTATACAACGACTTGCCTAATCAGTCTTTAAAACCTTCACATCTACAGGAAAAATTTCATGAAACTTCTAAGTCTTCAAGTTCCCACAATTTGCGAAACCTTCCTCTCTCTTCTCAACTACTTTCTAAGTATTAAATCACAATGTTACTAAATAGCCTTGATGAAATTTTTAAAATAAAATATAGAAATAATTATAATATCTTTAAACTACAGGCCAACTCGTCGACTGATAACTGTTAAAACTTTTTGAAGCGACCTAGATTTATTATTTGAATTTTTAAAGCTACTAATGCCACTTCGAAAAGTTATCGTTTACGGATGTACGAGGTACCTTGAATAAGTTTATAACATACTCATATACCTAATATACATATGTATGTATGTGTTTAATTTAATATATGGTTCAAAAAAAGTATATGTTAATTTAGTATAGAGTTTACACTGGCTGGCAATAGCTTTTTAAATTGTTGTGATGACACTTCAGTTAGAGTAAAGAAATAAAATTGAGTTTGACAACATCCAACATACATTGTGGTATTTTATTTAAGTTAAAAGTAAATAAGTTAATAGTACGTGCAAAATACATCTGGTGCCGAAACCCGGGAATTAGTGTGAAAAACAATAGTTAAAATTAAGTGAACAAATATAAAACACGAACATTTTAGAACTTTGATTTAAAAGTATTTGGTTCATATATAATTGACGTTTATTGTTGCATCTAAGATATAATTCATTGTTTGCGTTTGACTTTACAAACAATAGTAATTTGTGAAAATGGAAGTTTTATTGAACAAACAAGACGCTATAGCTGAGCTAATTAATAAAAACTTTACTAATTACAAAAAATCACCCAAAGAAAGAGTGACAAAAGCATACATAGAAGTTAGAACAGAGAATTTAGAAAAATCTTGGAACGAGTTTACGGACAACCATTTTCAATTAGTAGCTTTGGTAAAATGGTCTGAGCGGACGATGCTAAAATATTTTAGCGAAGAGATGTATGATAGTACAGAAGAAATATATGTCACATACAAAACTAAACTAAAAGAAGATTTAGAAAGCCAAACCAAGCCCGCCCTTGAATACAATATACCCTCAGCTACACCGGTATCATCTGCAACGGAAATCAAGCTCCCTAGAATTCAACTGCCTACATTCTCAGGTGTCTATGAGGAATGGCAAACATTCTACGATATGTTTGTATCTCTTATCCATGACAATCAGACACTAAGTGCAGTTCAGAAGCTTCATTACCTAAAGAGCAGCTTGTCGGGTGAACCTGAGGTTCTATTACGAGATTTATCTACTATTGGAAATAACTATGATGAGGCCTGGAACAAATTGATAAAAAGATACAATAATAAACGTTATAATGCAAATAAGATACTGAAACGCTTCTTTTCTCAAAAGAGTATTAACACAGAGTCCGCTTCAGCGATTAAACAAACAGTCGATACAACAACTTCCTGTATTAAATCGCTAAAGAATTTAGGTATAAACACAGACTCTTGGGATGTACTTATCAATTATTTAGTGGTATCCAAACTTGACTACGAGTCCCGAAGACAGTGGGAGATTGAGGTTTGTCATTTTGATTTTGAAGATTTGCCTACATGGGAACAGTTAGTTAAGTTCTTAGAGATGAGATTCCGGACATTAGAAATGATGGATGGAGTAAAAACCACTACAAAATCTGCTCAAAATAGTACAACTATACAAGTATAAAACTACACTACTAAACAACTACTACTAACTACTACTAAACTACTACTACTAAACAAAAGTCATTTCATTCAAGCGTTTTAGAGGAGAAAAAGGAAAATAATAAATTAGTATGCGCGTACTGTTCGCTTTTGTACCAATGCAAACAGTTTGGTAGCAAGTCCCCCGAAGAGAGAAGTGAGTTTGTGCAATCCAAGGGACATTGCTTTAATTGTTTGTCTCCCAACCACAATGTAAGAGGCTGCCACCAGGCTACGTGTTGTCGCCGTTGTGGCAGAAGACACCACACATTACTCCACTTTGAGAGAGGTCTACGTCCAGAAGCAACCGCTTCGTCTAAGGGTCCTGAGAAATCGCTGAGCCAAGAGTCGAGTAAGGAGAAAAACATAATAGCTCATTTTGCCCAAGAGGAGAATCAATCAGAGGTGTTACTGGCTACTGCGTTGGTCAGAGCCAAATCAGCGGATGGCTATTCTCAAATCGTGCGTGTATTAATAGATCAGGGCTCTGAAGCGTCATTTATTAGTGAGAGTACTGTACAATCTTTAGGTCTTAAGAAAATACCTGTTAATGGGTTAGTTTCTGGAGTAGGTAATGGTCAGTGTAGGACAAAGAGTATGGTTGTTTTTGATTTAGAATCACTTCATGATTCAGAGTTTTCTATTAAAGTCAATGCCTTTGTTTTAAGTTCACTAACATCTTTTCTTCCTTCTAGTAAGACATCTATTATGAATTGGCCCGAGGTTGAAAATTTACCGCTCGCGGATCCAAAATATAGACTACCCAGCAAAATAGATGTAATCGTAGGTGTAGAAGTTCACAGTGAGATTATGCTCAACGGATTACTGAGACATCCATTGAAAATTGGTCCAATTGCGCAAAACACCAAACTAGGATGGATCTTGTCCGGACGGGTGACACCACAGGAGCTAGCCAATACCAGGATGATAAATTTACACCTTCAAGTAAAGGAAGACCTACTTCTGAAACAATTCTGGGAAATAGAGAGAGAGCCACACATGTTAGGGAAACCACTAACAAAGGAAGAGATTAAATGTGAGGAAATTTATGAGGAGACTACAGTGAGAAATGATGAAGGTCGTTACGTGGTAAGGCTGCCATTTAAGAAAATAGATCCTGAAGTTAGATATGGGAAATCAAAAGAAATAGCATACCGAAGATATCAACTGCTAGAAAGGAGATTAAAAAGAAACCAATCACTAGAAATGGAATACAGAAACGTATTAGAAGACTACATTGAGCAAAATCATATGGAGAAGATAGAAAATAGAGAAGACTACTAATAACTTCGAATACTCCTACAACTTACCAGAGCAAGAGGAGCCAATTACAAAACGTAAGGTGTTGTCAGATATAGCCCGGCTCTATGATCCTTTAGATTGGATCGTACCTACTATTATAATCGCCAAAATATTTATCCAAAGATTGTGGCAGTCTGGCTTGGCATGGGATGATGAGCTTACTCCAGTCTTGCTGAATGAATGGCATGTATTTAGATCTTCATTAAATGAGGTTAATAAGATTAGTATTCCAAGGTGGCTGCAGACGACAAATAAAGACTTGAGAGAGCTGCACGTCTTTGCCGATGCGTCTCAGAGAGCTTACGCGGCAGCCATGTACGTGAAATGCAAAGGAGGTGAAGATACTTATGTAAGACTGTTGACTGCCAAAACTAAGGTGGCGCCAATCGAAAAGGAAATCTCAATCCCTCGAATGGAGCTTTGTGCGGCAGTGCTGGCAACCAAATTGATTCATGAGGTTTCACAAATTATGAGGGTTCCGAAGACAAACTTATACGCATGGTCAGATTCAACTGTGGTCCTTGCTTGGTTAGGAGGAGAACCAAGTCGATGGGCAACATTTGTGAGCAACAGAGTGTCCGAGATACTGACTGTATTAGATCGTGATCAATGGAACCATGTAAAAACAGATCAGAATCCCGCAGACTGTGCCTCGAGAGGTATGTCTATCGCTGAGCTTGCCGTTCACAATTTGTGGTGGAATGGTCCAGATTTTCTACGTCATCAAAATGAGTACAAGGTTGACCAAGGTTACGAGACAAGCGAAGAAGAGAGACCCCAGAGAACTTTAGCTGCTGTGGTTCAAATTAAAGAAGAATTTATATGGGAAAGATTTTCTAGTCTATCTAAGTTATTAAGAGTTTTGTCATATTGTAGAAAATTTTTAAAACTTAAAATACCAAAAGGAGAAAGAGCTATCAATAAAATAGTACCAACAGAAGAGAGTAAAATAGTTTTACAAATTTGTATTAAAAAGACACAAGAGTTATACTTTCAAGAGGAATTAAAGCAGCTAAAGTCTCATGGAGAAGTACTCAAAAGAAGTGTTCTTCATACTCTATGTCCGTTTCTGGATGAAAATGGTACTTTAAGAGTAGGTGGCCGAATATGTCAAGGTCAAGAAGATTTTGCCAAGAAGCACCCAATGATTTTACCTAGTGATAGTCATATCACTAAGCTAATAATCCTTGACGCCCATATAAAAACCCTTCATGGCGGACCTCAACTTATGTTGAACTTCTTGAGAGCGAAGTTTTGGATTATTCGTGCCAGAGAACGTGTTAAGAAGTGTTACAGAGAGTGCAATACCTGCACAAGGTATGCTCGTCAAAATAACCAACAGCTTATGGACCAGCTTCCTGAATGCAGACTGGTTCCCGACAAACCCTTTCGTAAAACAGGTGTAGATTTTACCGGCTATGTCAATCTACGATTTTCCCCTAGCCGAGGTGCAAAATCATACAAAGGGTACATCTGTGTGTATATTTGCATGGTAACGCGAGCCATACACCTAGAGGCTGTGTCCGATTTAACCGCATCTGGATTTATTGCTGCGTTCCGGAGATTCGTAGCCCGAAGAGGATATTGTGAGCACCTATATTCTGACAACGGTACAAACTTCGTAGGGGCTGAGAAGGAATTGAGAGATATGTTAACCCGTGCTAAGTCGCAGCTATCCAACGAAATTGTCCAATTGCTAGCAAATGAAGGTACGACGTGGCACTTCATACCACCCCATGCTCCGAACTTTGGAGGTTTATGGGAAGCAGCAGTTCGTTCAACTAAGGCACACCTAAAACGAGTAGTTGGTGACGCCACACTTACTTTCGAAGAGCTCTCAACAGTACTGGCTCAGATAGAAGCGTGTCTAAATTCTCGTCCTATATCATTTCTAAGTGACAATCCAGACGACCCACTGCCGCTCACTCCAGGTCATTTTTTAGTGGGTGAGCCGTTAGTTACTGTTCCAGACGAGAACTATTCTGAAACGTCAATTTCAAGCCTTCATCGATGGAAACTTACTCAGAAAATGCTTAATGATTTTTGGCGTAGGTGGTCAGATGAATATTTGGTGAACTTAAATCAAAGGTTTAAATGGACAACCAAAAGGCTAGAACCTGAATTTAATGATGTAGTTATTGTTAGGGATCACAACATTCCACCTGCAAAGTGGTTATTAGGTAGGGTTATAGAGAAGCATCCAGGAAAGGATGGTCTAACTCGGGTGGTTACTATCAAAACAAAAAATGGTATTGTTAAGCGCCCTTGTAATAAATTATGTGTACTACCTAAACCTGAAAATTAGTTTATGTGCTAATTGTAATAAACTTAATATTTTTTTTCAAAAAGATAGATAACTTAGCTTTCTTATTGTGATGTTCTCTTTGTTTAAAATGTTTTGTATTTTTTCTAGAGGCTACAAATGGTACAGCTTTTGCCAGTTTGAATGTGTTAATATTATTAATAGGTGTTTTTAATATAATGTACTTTTGAACTGCATCCATGCACTATCATATTACTTTAAAATGAGCATTCACGGTGGGCGGAGTTGTTTTGATAAAGTCTATATTTTGTTTGTGTCGAGAAGCCTTTGTTGTTTTAATCTTTATCATTATAGAAAAAAGAACGAAGTTCTTTGGTGGGTGGGATGTTTAATTTAATATATGGTTCAAAAAAAGTATATGTTAATTTAGTATAAAGTTTACACTGGCTGGCAATAGCTTTTTAAATTGTTGTAATGACACTTCAGTTAGAGTAAAGAAATAAAATTGAGTTTGACAACATCCAACATACATTGTGGTATTTTATTTTAGTTAAAAGTAAATAAGTTAAAAGTACGTGCAAAATACAGTATGTAATATATAAATTATCATTTATTAGATACTTTAAAAGTAATATAGTTAATGACTTGATGTCTGTTTCTTTGAAAAAAAAATCAGCTATTTATAAAAAAAAATTAAATTTCTATAATTACACAATTTTTCTGAGCATTAAAAATGAGTTTTTAAGTTTGTACGCGTATACATGTAGTAGATGGCGTAGCAGCCAATATACAATCTTTGCATAATTTCTGTGGTGAATTAGTTTACCTACCTGAGATGTTCGTAGCGTCGAGCTTGCAGTAATTAATATCTTTAAAATATACGCGACTGAAGTCTAATATATTATGCACAACTTTTTAGAAGTTCCTTAAGTACATAACATCATGTGTTAATATTAGGTACTGCTACTATTTGTATTCAGCCCTTTTTTAACGTCCCATGCTGCTGGGCACAGGTCTCCCTTCAATACGAGGGGGATCAGGCCATAGTCCACCAAGCTGGCCAAGTACGGGTTGGCGGACTTCACATGTCTTTCGAAAACTAACTAGGTTCTCTCAGAATGCACATATTAAAATATCAGAGGTGCGAGACCAGGGATTTGAGCCCGATTTACTCGGTTTCCCAAGCGAGCGCATTACCACTGGGCTACCACTGCCTTCTAAGTCCACCCGGTACCCCACGGTAAGTAAGCGTTGAGGAAAAGTAGCTATTAGTTTTTATAAAGTATGTAGATAGTTTTTATGAACAAACGAATCACATTGAATATTACAACTATTTCACGCCGGAATTGTTAAAAGTTCAGCGACAAACCTAATCGAAATAATAGTCAAATTTAATATTCTAATATACTCATTTCGAAAATTGAATTGACGTGTCATTATTATGCATTTTATTATAGTACTAGCGGCTCACCCTCGCTTCGCTCGGGTTCGCCTCTAGAAAAGCACAAAGAGATCTAATCCCATACTGACTATAGAACCGTACTTTTTTCCGGGGACCTGTTGTTTGACCGGCAATAAAAGGTATCAGCATGCCAAATTTTACTAAATTAGGTGCATAAGTTGTTGTGTACTAAGCTGTATAAGTTACTATAGTTTTTTAACTATCCCACGGGAAATATTTAATTTTCCGTGATAAAAAGTATCTAAAATGTTGACCGGGGATATAAGGACCACCATGCAAAATTTCATTTGAATCGGTCCAATAGATTCAGAGATTAGCCCGTATAAACAGACAAACAGACAGAGAAACAAAAAAAATATAAAAAAATATGTATTTGTTCTGTTTGTCTTCTTACATCCCCGGATTCGGTTTTTAGCATTTTTTTTCTATGTACAGACATTCGACCTCTACAGTTTTATTATGGTATAGATTAGTTTTGGAGTATTTAAGTAGAGTTTGAGAATAAAAAAAATATTTAAATATAAAGTTAGCCATTATAATACACAATTATCTATTTCCAAACATTACGTAGTCAAACAGAAGCCGATTATGTGAAATAATTGATCTATTTATTATGTGTGAATCGGAGTAAAACAAGTGTACTGTTTCGAATTAACTGTAAAATCTAGTTGTATATTAATTATTAGCGTTAATGTTTACTAGGGCACACGAAAATTTTTAATGTCTTATTGGTCTAGTAAGTAGTCTGTAGATCCGGAGAGCCTGGGTACGAGTCTCTGGTAGGGTCCGAAATATTTTTGGGTGATTCTGTTAAGAAATGTCAGTAAAAGCTCGGAGATTATAAGTTGGCGTTGTTATTCAATTAATTAATTCCGTAGCTCAGAGGGCTTGTTAAGATATCGGTTAAACGTCTGATTCTTTCACCTATCGTGTTGTTGTCGTCAGGGAAAGGAAAATATGTAGAGTGCGCGTCTTGTGCTGCCGTAGCCGAAGTCTGTTCGGAGGACATTATTATTGAGTGCCACAATATTATGCCCAAAAATCCCATCAAGCCTTTGCTATGTGAGGGAAGGAAAATTTAATATGGCTAAACTAATAAAAGCATTTATTTTAACTCTTTACTACGAGTACAAATTGAATAAAATAGTTTTATGAACTAAGTTGTGTTAATAATACTATAATTGACCTTTAATCACAGCTCTAACAGAGCCAACGACAATAATAATTACATACGTTATACTTACAATTTAAATAGCTGTACATATATTTATATAAATAATAATAAATGAAGTAGACACAATCTGATAAAGCCAGGGTGAATGAACCGCTTTATAAGATTGTGTCTACTTCATTTATTATTATTATAAAAAATAAGAATACGTATGTTTCCTGTAACTTTTATTAAATGTTATTTTATTGTTCTATATATTTACCTTTTAGCATAATACACTTGGAATATCTTTATTATAAGCTTAAAATTCCTTTTTTTTTAAACTCGTCATCCTGAGCATCTGAAATTTCCTGAACTGTCATAATTGCATTTCTTAGTTTTTGAATTCATATATTGTCTGTTTTTTTTTTGGAATAGCTTATCTCTGCTAAAAATTTTACCCTTCGCCACTGCTAATTTATACATATATCTAATTGCTTAAAATAACAAATTGTTTAGGCACTATTTATCTATAAATTCCTTTAGTAGGAAACCTTAAAATTAGCACTCACTAAATAAATACGTAAGTACTTGCTGCGTAAGCAAATATTTACCCTAAACTCAAACTTCCGTGTGCTGCTGAGCTTTATGCCTGCGAAGCCTCGTGCTTCGTGCCTCGTGCAAGTGTTAGTTCTATGTTACTAATATTTATACAATTTTAAATTGATATAAAATAATAAATGAAATAAAGTGCTTCATATCATTTTACTAATGCGCCATTACATTGCATCTAATGAATGATATTTGTATGTGCGAATTATTTCTTACATGATTACGACTTGTCCTACAGTGAAGCAAAACATCGTGAGAAAAACTGCACGTCTTGGAAAACCTAACAAGTTTTAGAAAGACAAAACAAGGCACTTGGCCAGCGTGGTGGACTATAGTCTGATCGCTCTCGTGTTGAAGGGAGAAAAAAAAAGATAGAAATAGATAGATATAAATCAGTTCCCGTTATAATTCCTGAGCCAGCCGCCCTGTGTAATAAGGGGTATGATCATTTCAAAACAACGTCACCTTGATATAAGTTTACATCCTTTTCTCAATATTATTTATATACTCGTATATCCTAAATTCATGTACTTTAACAAACAAGAACGCTGTGTAAGTACTTAATGTATCTAAACTAAAATAGATAATTCCTTTGGCCAAGAGGCCAAGGTGTAAAAATACCGAGATAGTCTTAATTTGTTAACGATAGAATTAAACTAAAAATAATAGAAAACTTTTTCATTTGCTTGAGATAATAATACCACATAAACGAAGATGGATTTTCATTTGAATTTAAATTATTTCCTCTCAGCAGGTTAAACATTCCTTTATATAAGTAATTATTTAAATTACTTATTATTTTTCGGTAAGAGTTGCTTCAAATGCCTTTTGGTTTACACGTTTGATATTATTTACTCTGCCAGAGAGTCAAATAGTCATCTCAAAACACAACAAACATCGTAAATGTTTGGCGTGTACCAAGCGACAAAATCGCATGAAAGAATTTTGCCTTTACGCTGTCGCTATCTTTGAACGTCGCTGAGCTCGAGTTTATTCCACGTAAAAGTTCGCTACGAACATCTCTACTAATCTTAGGTAAAGTTCACTTTGATATATTCGATTTAGGGTAGTGTAATTTTTAAACTGCCAATGCTGCAATAAAGCCTCCTAGGCTTCAATTTTAAAGCTACTTCATACATGGCATATTACGAGTATTGCAGAGTATAATAAGCTAAAATGTCTAAGCACTTTTATTTGTTGAAATATCAGATATCGTAATAGCAACATCTTGAAAAGAATGTAATATAGAACGTCCATCCTCCTTTTGACAAGATCACTTTTGCGGTGACTGTCTCACTTGTAAATAATGAAGGTTCTAAGCTTAAAATTCCGCTTTTCCTCTTTGATTAAAGCATTTTTACTTTTTTTCTTAAATCTTAGTAGGTGTAGTGCGCGGTGCAGGAAAAATGCATTTAAGAAGTACTTTTTATTAAATGGCATGTTTGCGAAAAAAAAAATCGATCGTTATACGTGTCATTGCTATTTATTAGTTTAGTCAACAAATTGAAAAACGCGGTAATTTTTGCTTCTGTGAATCAAAATACGTGCGATACCTCGTTGAATTCATTATAATGTCTAGAAAAATGTGGAAAAATATCATACCCACACATAAACAGTTGCAAAAGTTATAAACAATCAAGGATTCAAAAAAAGGGGGTTAAATTTTTTTACAAATTATTTAAAACTATTTGTGCTAGGGAAATTTCAAAAAGATTATGACTTTTAAAGAGGAGGGAGTTTCCGAAAAAAAAATTCGAATCCCGGAACTTAACTTCTATTATTAATACTTTCTATTTAATGTTGAAAATAGGCTTCCGCGCGGCTAGTGCAGTGCCGCTGCTTAGAAACCAGCAGGTAATCATGATTTTTTATGTTATTAAAATATATTAATTAAAAAAATTGAAAACATTTGTCTCATCTAGATATATAGATACTTGAAAGAAAAATATCCCGTTGAAAAATTATTTTTCTGTGATTTTTTAATTAAAATAGCTTATTGTTAATTAAGTATTTTTTTAAATTCATTTTCACATTTCAAGCTAGATATTAAACAAAAGCTCTTAAATTTATAACGCCTCATGGAGACCTTTTAGAAAATATACTGAACGAACTTATCAGCACGCGGTATTTTTTTATTGTTATTATCTAGTAGTTATTAAAAAATACAAAAACCCCTGTTTTAATTTTATTGTTTCTTATATGTTTCATAACTCCGAGAGTTAATTTTTTTTTAAGAATTTTCCTCCTCTTTAAGAATCTGTTTTAAAAATTTCCCTAGCATCAATAGTTTTTGAGTAGTTTGCCAAAAACTAGATCCTTTTTTTGAATCTTTAATTGTTTATAATTTTGCAGACATCATAACGAATCCAACGAGGTATCGCACACATTTTAAGTCGCAATAGCAAGAATTAACACGATTTTACGTTACACGTTGAACTGTATAGTTTAAACATTTATAAAGTATGTAACATAATTTCATCGTTAGACCTTTCATATTTTCTTTTGTTAAAATATTAAGTAATCCTTGTGTAGATAAACATTGGGATCAAAAACGGCGGCTCATTGAGCCGGTACTTTAAGCTTCATATAGTTTAAGCGACAAGGAATTAGGTATTTCGGGTAACATAGTTAAAAAATTGTAACGCTTATTTATAAACAATTTATTATAATATAATGTTAAAGGTATTCAGTAATTTTATTTAAAATATTTATGCTTTTTTCAACTTACCTTAAACTGGTTCAAAAACTCCTGTTGCCTAGTGATATCTGTGGCCAGGATAAGTGAGCTGATCTGCTGCTCGAGCTTGGGACGTATGTCGTAGCCTTCTAACAACCCGCTCTCTATAATGCAGCTGATAGCCGAACGCCAGTGATGATTTTCCAGCACAGATGTGTTCTAGTAGAAATAAAAATTAAGATTTAGGTCGTCACAATATATAAAATACTAGCAGAACCCGCGGCTCCGCTCGCGGTAAAACTACAAAAAATGTCTAAAGAGGTAGTTTCATACAAACTTTCATCCCCTGTTTTACCCCTTATAGAATGAATTAGGAAAAATACTAAAACACGTATTTATTTAATTTTACTGAAGAGTATTAATAACAAATTTCAAGTAATTCTGACCATAAATATTTTTTGGATTCTATTATAACGTGTGTTCCCGTGAGAATTAGATAATCTCCCGCGGTAAAAAGTAGGCTATGTCACTCTCCAGCCCTCCAACTATCTGCACACAAAAATCACGTCAATCCGTCTCTCCGTTTCGACTTGAAAGAAGGACAAACAAACACACTTTCACATTTATAATATTAGTAAGTATGGATTTTCTTACATTTCGAATTATATAAATCATCAATGATTTATGTACATAATATAGGAAGACTCATTTCAACACTTCTTTAGTTAATTATATTTTTAGAGGCGTAAATATTTTTTGATAGGTACTTGAGAAAGATTTTGTAATAGTTACATCATAAAAACGTTTCTCTTTAAAGCATTTGATAGCGTTAACTTTGCGACCTTGAAGTTTCTTTCAAATTGATATCATATATCATAATTAATTATATGTTTCATTACCATATGCAGCAATAAAATACTATAAAGATATATTTATTACACTCGAAAAACATTATCCTAATGTTGAGATTCAACACACTTCGTCACCTTATAGCGCTTATTTGTTCCAACGACCAATACTCATTGTACGTTACAGTACAGTTCTTTTCTAGAACCTCTCTCTTTCCTAGAACAGCTGACCGATTTTCAGCAAGAAGAAGAAAGACTAAAATTTCTCCGAAATCAACCATTATTTGACCTACTTTCATCATTTTCATCCTAATTAATCTAGCTAATCGCTATAATAATAATTAAACTATTGCTAGTGAATCATCTTACTTAGGAGCTTTCTAATGGTAAAAAGGTATTAAAATCGGTTCAGTAGTTTCAGTTCTTCTTCTATATCTATTTTATAAAACTACTGACTCACCCCCGCTTCGCTCGGGTTCGTCCATAGCTTGCTTCCTAATACAAACTTTCATCCCCATTCTCACGCCCTTAAAGGATGATTTCCGGGATAAAAACTATTTCACTCACTCACTTTTTATATCATGAGATTTAAAAATAACTTATTTTAGTAAAAAAAATCTTTTAATTTTCTTCTATACAAAACTTCCTGACAATAACAAACACAAAAAAGAAGAATTATACAATTTGGTGCAGTCCATCCGAAGTTATGCGCGTACATACATTTCGGTGATTCATTTTTATTTATATAGATAGAAGATGCTTTGTCCTGACTGACTGACCATGGATCAACGCACAACCTATAACGCTGATACTAGAAACGTATAAAAGCAAATGTATATGATGAAGGCACCCGATAAGAAAGAACTCTTCGAATTTCATCCCCTAAGGGTGTAAAATAGGAGATGTAAGATTGTATTAAACTCCGTCATTCTTAATGTGAAATGCACGGAAAGTGGTATTTAGTTTTAAGGTAAAAAACAATAAATATATTTAATAGTTTTTTTAGAATTTCTTTCTTTAAAAGGATAAAAGAGGGTGATAAACTTTTTTATGAAAAAAAAAAATTATGATCTGGCGGCACGTTAGTGTCCCCGCCAAGACGAACCAAGCGAAGCGCAAGAGCACTAACTACCTTTTCTCTAAGGGCTTCGTCCTTTTTTTGAACCCTCATAACTTAGGTTTGGATTATACCAGATAAATAAAATATTCGGAATATGATATAAATAATAAACTTATTAAAAATATAAAGATTTAATAGCACAGCATATATACATACTTTAGATTTTATTGATACTAAAAACCCCGATTTCATCACTGACTCACTGATCAAAATTCTTAGAGTACTTCCTGAAGTCCTAGAAAGCTAAAATTTGGTAAGCTAGTATTAGAACATTAAAAACAAAAAATTCTAAAACTTGGAACTTTTACCCTCCAACCCCTTAAACTAGGGGATGGAAGTTTGTATTGAACTTCCGCAAATAATGATGCTAGAGATCTGAAAATTTATATAGGAATTCTTTGTTACAATAAAATACATATTTAAGTGTTTTTAGTAAATCCCTCCACCCTTTAAAATAAAAAAAATATTGTCATAAGCAGCTTACAAAAAGAAGTGAAATCCCACCAAAAACATTTTCATGTAAAATGTTGGCAAAACGACACCATATGGTTCACACTGTAAAAAAATTTCAGATCTCATATAGAGCCAGGCTTCTAACTCTACACGCCCTAACTTCTACATTATACAAAATATGTGGCTAGGCCGTATCGTTACTACAAGAACTATTGTATAACAGAAAAGTAATGCACTTTGCACAGTGAATAAATTTTTTACCTTACGCCCATGTAACGGCAGCGGAACCGGTCGCCATCGGAGATTATTCCGAATCCAAAGGAAAATTATATGTATATATGTATAACTTCTCGACTGGCCACAGCAGTGACAACTATAACAGCCCTAGAAAGCGCGAGAGAGAGAACCTAGCTAAAGTGTATCCTGATGTTTCTAATATACAAACGAAGTCTTGGCTTGGCTCTGTGAACACGCTTTAAGTCACCTCCGAAAACAACAGTACTACTGCTTTTAATAACATCCTACTGAAGTCTTTTGAAGAGTTAGTAATAGAATATATGTTTGTCGATACAGTGATGCAAGTGAATGAAACTGTTCACTATCCTGTGGAGTTTCTTAACATTGTAACCCTTGGAGGCCTTTCTCATAAACTCCTTCTGAAAGTTAGCACACCAGTAATGAATAAGCCACCTTAGCTATGTAACGGGAGTAGACAGCGAGTAATACATAAAACATTAATATGGCCACAGTGTTTGTTGTATATGCTTGGGGGGAATCAGTATTCATACCTATATCATAATTAACCTCAGACTTGCGCCTTCGAATTTCATCTATTGTAATTCCACCTTAAAATTTGCTTTGCAATGACCATTAATAAAGCTCAGGGCTAGTCGTTAAAAATAGCAGGCATAGACTTAAGAGAGAACTGCTTTTCAGATAGATTTTAGCAGAATCTAAGAGAACTAACTATACAAGGAAGTTCTTAATTAAATTCCAGCTTTCTTTTTGCGAGTTTTTAGTGTAGACTAAGTTAAGTGAATCTAAAGTGATTACATAAATGTACACATAATATTACTTTATTCTCAGAGTATACGTTAAATATCTTTTCAGATACTGGATTTACAGTTACGACCGCTAAAATTAAATATCTTTAAGACATAATATGAAACGCGAACTTATTTTTGTAAATACGTAGTAAAGTATGTATTGCGTAAACGTAAAATTTTATTTTAGTGTGTAGGTAATTATGTTAATAAAAACATCACAATTCGCAATACTCGGCGGTATGGAACGCTCGGTGCACGGGTCAGAATCTAACTAGACAAAGACAACTAGAGTTCCTTTTTTTTTGTCGTTTGAACGCGTGCGAAGCCGCGTTCTACTAGTCCGTGTATAATAAGATTTCGTATAATTGTACTAAATTCAAAATAATAAGCAATTTAAACAAGTCTAGCTGTACTTTTATAAGTTAGTAATATCTTACACAAAACATCTCTGTTAATCTAATATATAAATATCTCGTGTCACGGTTTTTGTGGTTGACCGATTTTAATTTTTTTTTTTGTATATTTGGTAGGTATAAGAATAGGTTGTAAAGTATTATTCTCTCTCCTACCCAATCCCTCATTTCTTAATAGTGATTTTAGTATTTTTGTATGAACAATATCTAAATATAATAATAATAAATATATATAAAAATAATACATAGATTTTTTTTGTAGATTGATCGCGGCCGAATCCTTGGGTTCTGCTAGTAAGTAATAAATTTCTGGTACGGTAAAATCATGGACGAATTAGAGACTGGACCTGACATAAAATACAAATGTATGAAAACTAGTTCAACCAAGTGACGCATAACGCACACAAAGATTTTATTACATTATTATAAACACTGATACACAATACAATATTTCTAGTGCTTGAACGTAATCGATAAAATACATATATCGATGAACCAATGAATGACATTTTAGATATTTGTAAGCATAGTCATCATATTTTACATCTTTTAATTTAAAATATCTGTATTTATTATAATAAATTAAAATAAATGAATTAAAGAGGCAATAATAATGTGTCAAATAATAATAATTTTTTAATTTGATTTATATAAATACGATGGCATTGATGGCAACATTCTGTTGGCCTATAATAATGTTAATAAACAAATGAATATCGGGTGTATATTCCATTAATATATAACAAATATTATTTTGAAAAGATTAAAAAACATATTAAGCTAATTTAATTAAATAAAGTGATTTTGTTGATTCTGTTATTGAACTATTTTAATTGGCAATTAATTGTCTCGGGTAGTTATAAAAATGTGACACTGTCCTAATATTGCTCAGTTCTTAATAAGCATTTGTGAAATTAGGAAAAATAAAAAGTGATTGCAAATTGTGAAAAAGTAGGTGTTGGATCGTGAAAGTAAAATAAATAGTGCAAGTGGTAAAGTGTTTTATTACAAATCGCCAACCCAGAAGTTTAGTGCTAAAACATTATTGTTTGATTTTGTGTAATTTATGTGTTGAAATAAAATATCTTTATTATTATTACAATGGAATAATATTCTAAAGTATATAAATGTGGTATAAAATAAAATAAAAAATGAAGTACTAATTATAATTTTTGCATTTATATTTTTATTTGATTTAGAAAATATTTTTACAAATTTATTGTCATCAGATTATAGGATACTGTGATAAAAGTATTTTATGTTATTGTACTGTACAAATAACACAATTCGTTCAGTTATTTCGTCAAATATCGATATATTTTTTGACATTGTCAAGCACTAGTCGATGTCAAATGGACTCACTCGATAGTTTTGTCATTTGTTCTTAATGGTATAATCCAGCCATGTTATGATGGTTGTCAGATGTCAACAATACATAGAAATATCGACTATATGTAACATAGTTGGATAATATGACATTTTATTTTACATTTAATTAAATTTTGTGATAAATAACAATAAATGTAATAAAATAATGTATTTACAAGTGAAAAGAAATAGTGCTGCTTCAGCCGTTATAGTTTTTACACCATTTAACAGAACATTTAGTCATTTTTGGGAGATGTTTTGTTGACAAGTAAGTGCTTGAGACTGACACAAAAAACAAACGACCTAGGCTAGGTAGACCCTGGTTACTGACACGACCGGTAAAGGTACGTCCGCTTATATGTCTGGTCCAGTGGTTAATTCGTTCATGGGTAAAATATTTTTGAAGCCTTTCACAAAGTTTGGATACAGTGTGTATAAAAAGTTTATAAGACTATAATGATGGACGTTAAATAAGTGTGGGTGTAATAAATAAAAAATCGAGTAGTCTGAAGTCCTCAGCAGATCTGCAGCTCTAGTTGCTTAAGCCAATTAAATCACTTTAATGCTCTCAAGGGCCTCTTGAGACATAAGCCATTACGCATCCATGAACGTGTAAATTTGATATAAATCGCATATACCTATCGTTAGTCAAATGGCTGCAGATCAAGAACAACTGGGTTTGAGTCCCGGGTAGGACTAAGTGCAGTTACTGGGGTTTTCCGTCAAGAAATGCTGTGGAACAGCCTGAAAATCATTGTCAAAATGTGACCGAAATCGATCATTAAGACATTATTTTTATACTCGCTGAGCCTAATCATCCATATCCATCCATGTTTAAGAGGCAGATTTGTATGAACCAACCCCTTAAGCGTGTTATTTTCTATGATTTTCATAACAAAATAACTATAATTTCATTACAATTATGTGAAAATCTTAACTTTCTTTTCCAAAAACTTTATTGGAAGTATTTTATTTTATCACAATATAATTCTGCACGCTCTATAAAATACCAACCTAGGGCCCTTTAAATTCACGGTTCGTTCCTGCATGCATTTCTAACTTTAAATATAGATATAAGACAGCAAATGGGATGCTGTAGCTAAATTAACATTTAGAACGGAAAAATTAACTGCACTACCCTGAGTATGGTACAAAGTGCGTACCAAATAATGTTTTCCCTGTATATCGGCAGATTTTGTTTTCGCGTATATTTTGTAAAACACTCGCACGTAATGCAATTCTGCGTGCGACTCATGTTGTAGCAAAGTTAGTGATAGAGTTTGTAAGGGAGGATGGTGTTTTATATCTTATGGAAGAGCTTGCACATCAATGACACTCAAATTCAATTGCGAATCTCCACGAAAAACTCTAACATTAATGGACTAACAAACATCGCCACGCTTACCCCACTTCGTTTAGAAGCATCGAAATTATGTACAAGAGTTCCTTATATAACGAAGCAAGAATTTCAATTTCAGAAAATTCATTCCCTATAACTAACGAGGATAACTATAGCTAAGGGAGTTTGTTATTTTTCGATGGGAAATGCCATCGGCCACATTGCTTGTTAGTTTGTGAATTTTATTTATTTTCAAGTAAAATTAAAGTAATAATAAGTATTTAAATTTGCTAGAAAGGAAAGGAATATTATTAGAATGACAATCCTAAATCATAATGCTTAAAATTATATGTTAAGTATGCCAACTAAGCAAAAATATCAACTTTGAAGTTAATTTGATAAACATATGTATTTCGTCCAGTCAAAAACTTTGTTTATACAAAAACGCAATTCATATGAATGCAACTACGATGATTATGAGATACAAGACACATAGTAATAATACGCGTCACCGCATCAACCAAAACCGCGTGTGACGTGGTTTCGACAGCGGTACTGCGCGAGGTTTGAGGCGAGGGTGACGCCCAACTAAGAATAATGTCGGCTTTTAGCCACCGACATGATATTCTTACAAAAATATTGAAGTAGCCTTTGGAAATTCCAATTTCCATGTGCATTAAACCATTTAATTACTCGATATTAGCAATTTCAACTTCAATTTGTAATTTAACTTTAAAGTGTCTGTCCAATATGATATCTCCTTCATAAATTTCTATAAAGAATATGATTTCCCGAGAAACTAGTTCAAGAATAAAATTGCATTGTACAATAGACATAGGTTATTATATTAATACCAGTTATCAAGTGTATATCCTTAAAGGGGGATTGTTGAGTAAGGTGAACTTCTAACAACCGTCACTGACCGTCCATCTGCACCAGTGACGAGGGGTCATTAATTTGGCGATATATCCCATCCTACTAATATTATAAACAAGAATATTAGAGAAAACGGATGTATGCGTAGACTTTTCATATCTGTTTACTTTTACTTTACTTTTGTAATACCAATAGCTTATACTCGTAAAATTCAAAATGTTTTATTCAGCATTAAATTATTACAATTTTATTACTGAACGTCATGAGTCTACTACCAGTTCGGAAAGAAGAAGCCTCAGACCTGAGAAGAACTGGCGAAAGAAACTCAGCGGGACTAATATTATTTCATTATCTTTTTTTTAAAAAGTTAAATTATAATTTACAATATTTCTATCAAGTTGAAGTAGCCTGGAGGCGATCATTTCATTCCCAAGGTGTGCCATCTTCTATAAAATAATTTATTGTATTGTCGGTGCTCTGGCTGGGCCATACGTGTAAGGTTTGTGCGGAGAGTAAATGATAACTTCGTAGACTGAGTATATGATGTATATTAGGCAAAAACAACTATTATAAAGAGTGGTGTAAGTGAACCGACCCGGACCGTGGTCACAAGTTAACTCCTCAAGAAATCGGAGCTTTCTAAAAATCAAGAATACTACGGCGGTCAGTGTCGACTAACTTAAAAACAAAAAGTGAATCCCCAAAACAGAAAGAAATAAAACAATTACAGTAATGGTACATGGAAACAGAATTACAAGAAATAATAAACTTTTAAATATTAACTTAGATACAAATAGTCGGCATTACATAGAACAGAATACAAAGGTAAACAATTGCTAAACAAGACAAAACAAAAATGGTAAAAACCCGAAGTAAAAATATTTTCTAACATAATGGCTAAGGCCTTATAATAAAACACAGGCGTGAGCAACTAGTTATACAATACAGCTAAATTACGAGCTTAAAATTAAATACATTATTTACCTTTCGGTATTTGGTATAAGGCGTAATGTGGGACGTAGTCACCACAGTATAATAGTCTTTAGCACACAAATTTTCTTTAACATTTTTTTTTAATTTGGCGATAGAAGCCTTTTGAACATTTTCTGGGATCCTGTTGTACAAGCGTATACATTGTCCATCAAAAGAATGACTGACTCTGTGTAGACGAGTCACAGGCATTACAAGTTTGTGTTTGCTCCTAGTATTAATGTTATGCATGTCACATTTCTTGGGAAATTCGTGTATATTTTTACGGACATACATAACATTTTCGTACACGTACTGAGAAGCAACAGTCAATATATTTATTTTTTTAAACTTATCTCTTAATAACACTCTAGGACCTAAACTATAAATTGCCCGAATAGCTCTTATCTGCAGGACAAAAATCGTATTATTAGCAGCTGCTTTTCCCCATAGTAAGATGCCATAGGACACAATACTATGAAAATAACTAAAATATATTATGCGAGCTGTATCTACATCAGTAAGAAGTCTTATTTTTTTTAACGCGAACGCTGCAGAGCTGACTCTACTCGCTAGCCCCTCAATATGGGGGTCCCACTGCAATTTCGAATCTATGATAATACCTAGGAATTTAGTGGACTCTACAGGTTTTAACACTTCGCCATTTAATATTACACCATTATCAACAAGTTTGACATTAGGTGTTGAGAATTTTATTAATTTTGTTTTTTTTTATTATTTAATAATAAATTATTTGAATCAAACCAATAGACAACCTTTGAGAGAGCATCGTTTACATCGTCTTACATTAGCAAATTGCGCTTTACTTTAAAAATAAGTGAAGTGTCAACAGCGAACAATACTATCTCATGTTTGTCCTGTACAAAAATGGCAAATCATTAATATAAATTAGAAAAAGAAAGGGGCCAAGAATAGACCCTTGTAGAACCCCCATATCTAATGGAGTTCCAGGAGATCTCTTACCATTTACATCGACCCACTGTATTCTATTTTTTAAATACGAATTCAGATGGTCGAGTGCCTTATTTCTAATACCATAGTTATGCAGTTTCCTGATCAGCGTCTCATGATGTACACAATCAAAGGCCTTGGATAAGTCACAGAATATCCCAAGTGCATCTTGTGACCTATCCCAAGCATCAAAAATATTTTTCACTAGCTCAACACTAGCATCTGCCGTGGAGCGGCCTTTCGTAAACCTAAATTGTTTCTTATGAAGTAGATTGTGTGCGTTGAAATGCGTTAGCATTTGCGCGATTATGATTTTTTCAAAAAATTCACTAAACGTTGGCAGTACCGAAATTGGTCTAAAATTATTAGGGTCTAAGGTACTATCTGATTTAAAAATAGGAATAACTTTACTGTGATTCATTAGATGAGGACCACCACGCTCTATACTGCTATTAAATACAGTAGCTAGATAAGGTGCAACAACATCAATTACCGAACTAATAACTTTTACAGATATACCCCATAGGTCAGCGGTTTTCTTGACATCCAAACTTTTAAAGACTGAGATGATATCTTTGGGGTATATATTTTTAAATTTAAATACTAAATTATATTCTTTAACGTGTTCCTTAAGTAAATATTGGGCAATGGCGGGAGATGAATTGAGTGATTGCGTACATCAGAGTTGCGTACATCAGAGTAGTACGCAGTAGTACGCATACGCTATAATTTTTAAAGATATAATACAACATTATTAAACTACGCAGCAGAGCCATGGGAATCCTCAAGTTGTTTTTTATATTTTGAGTTTATTCGCTTATTGGCAGTGTCTAAGGCCTTGAATAGTATTAAAAAAACCTAATTATTAATTTTTATTTATTCCTAGTGTTAGTATTTTCAAACTTTTTTACAAAAGCGAAATTAATAATAAACTTTTCACGCTCCAAAAGTAATACTCGTATTACTAATAGATTAGACGCGACTCGGGTCAATTTCGCGTTGTCCGAATATTTCAAACCTTACTCAGACTCACTTAGACGTCTAGTAGTACGCTAGCTCTTCGTTTCCATGTGGATTATTCATTGCAGCCGCAGTGGATGAATCTGCGGGTGCACCAGTCACATCCAAGACGACTGCATTGCCAAACATATTTATATTGTTCTGATGGCTAAGTACGATTGAGACCACGAGTCGCGACCGAGAGAGACGACATAGATACTTTCAAGTATATGAAGCTTATGCCGGGTATTAAAGAATAGCGTAAAAGATAAAACGAGCGAGCCTTAAAGTAGTCGCATATGATGTGTAATATCTAACATCTCACCTTACTATATTTATTGTACTCTAACCAGACCATTTAACTTAAATTTGCAATTTGATTTCCTATTACAATCTAATTAGACTGACTAAAGTAAGATTGAAGACAATTTTGAATGTTAGAATTTTTGTCTAATTATGTAAGGTTAAAAAGAGGAATTTTGTGTATAGTGAAATTTCAATAATTTTAGTCTCAAAAGATAGGTTTAGGTCTAGAACTAATATTTCATTTAGAATTATGAAAATCGGATAACCCGGTTTAGAAGATCTGTGTAAAATTGTATAGAATAAATAGACAATATACATAGGTGTGATGAGTTGTTCATGGTTGTATTATAACGTTGGAGACGTTCCCGAGATATCTTGTATATATATATATATATATACAAGAATTGCTCGTTTAAATATATTAGATATGTGTATTGTGTAGTGTATCAACTATCCTGGTATCCATAACACAAGCCTCGTAGCTTACCATGGAACTATGTTAATGTCTCAAAATAATTATTTATGTGTGCATTCGCTTTCAAAAAAGTACTCGTAGTTTTGGTCAAATGGACATAATTACTATTCTGCCTTAGGTAATAGTTGAAATTGTAGCTTTAAAGTTCCTCGCTTGCCGTAATCGGTGGTATTAAGTAACTTGGACCAATTTTGATATTCACAAATGTAATTTAGAGTTCAATTACTGAGTGTTTGTCAACGTCCGTTCCACATATACGTGAATGCAGTTTTAATTTTAATCCTCCACGACTTCTACTATTCCTAACTAGTGACTTACCCTCGCTTCACTCGGGTGAGTCCCTAGATACGTTTTAAATGGATATGAATAGTTATTGTGAGTATACATTAGGAGTAAGACTTATGCTATTGCAGATTTTTCTGTAGGCCTTATGAAAACCTACAATTTTCTAGTACATTGTTTTGATGTATCCCTCAAAGTTAAGCCAGCGTTAGCCAAATAAATTTCTAAGGACGACTCCATAGAACCCGTTATTGTGTTTTCCCGTGGGGATGAAAAAAAATCCTATATTAAAAATATATTATATCTTGACCCGAGTAATAAGTTATCATTTCACAAAACTTAGTCAACATTGGTCAGTACTTTTTGCGTGAAATGCGAACATACAAACAGACATGCAGACAAACAGACAAAAATTTTAATAACTATTGTTTTGTAGTCTATATTCTGTACACAGTACGTTAAAGTCACTGTTTAAAAAACATGTATAGATTTCGCTAAGTTGGTGTTATAATATATGTATAAATATTTGTAATATTAACGTAGAATTCATTAAAAAAAATTGTTATTTAATTAAATATCTATACATATAATAAAATTCTAACTAAGTCAAATCTGTATATTAAATATTTTTTGGGAAATCTAATTGAAATAGACATTATTATCGATACAGAGTCCGAATCTATAGTTTTTAGAATTTTTGTCTGTCTGTCTCTCTGTTACCGCATCACGACAAAACCACTGGACAGATTTTGATGAAATTTGGTATGATGATAGCTGGTTATCGGGGTCAACATATAGGCTACTTTTTACCGCGGGAAAATATCTCATTTCTGAGAAAAAATACAAAAACACAAAAACTGCATTGTAATAGTATACTAATATGTAAAACCTAAGAATTATGTTTTTGGTTATCTGAACGCGGGCGGAGCCGCGGGCAATGCTAGTATTTCATAAAACTCTACAAAAGCTGATTTATAAAGCATAACTAAGGATAATCTGATAAAATTTGTGAGCGTAAATAGTACTTAAAAAGGTAATTATGAGAATCGTGTAACTGGGAAATGGTGTTGGAAAAAAATAAATTGGAATAGAAGCTTTTCAGTAAAACATAAAAGCCGGGCGGCGCAGGTGAAGGCTGAGCCGACTTTTAGAAGATTGTTTTAATTCCAAAAACAATATAGCATAAAAATGCATAAAAAATATTCAGTTTTAGGGTTCCATACCGCCTATTTTACCTTCCCATTTACTTAAGAGCCTACGCAGTCAAGTCAGTCAAGTCTACGGAATTGGTTGTAAACGGTTGCAATTATCAAACATATGTAGTAATAGTAGTGGCGAATACCCAAACAAGTATAAAAAATCATATCAATCTAAATAAAATAAAGGTAGAAATAGTGTTGCTTAATATTTTAACTTTTTAAATTACATATAAAAAATAATACTGCTTAAATAAATAATTAATATTTTTAATTTTTAAATTTCTTTATGATTATACATATATAATAAATAATTGCAACGCTAAAAAAACATGTGCGTCCTTATGTACGCACGTAAGAAGTTATACTTCTTTGGCGTAACAGAATAAAATTAGCTAAAGATTTCATCCCGTATGTCACAACTCTCTGTTAGTAAAAGGAATGCAGCTAACTTCATCATGTCGCTTTTTGGCTGTCGGTGTGCGCGCATCGTAAAAAATTTCTCTCATATTTTTTTCCAAACTTGCCAAAAGTAGTATAACTTCAACAATATTATTAATAAATAATAATTCTTATAATAATTACAGCTAAAATTAAATAAGTAATATTACAAAATTTAATTATATCACTTATTTAAAAAAGATGATTAGAATTAAAATCAACAAATTGTGTAAGGTGCTTTTGTGCTTTTTGATTTAACATCATTTTTTATAATTGTGGTAAGGCATTGTCTGTAACAATTCCATATATTACGACCTTTAAGACGTCTAAAACTTAGTCTCTCCCGTGAGCTGATGATTGCTGTAAAGCATTCGAAACGTCGGGAACCAAAATATTTGTTTATTTGTTTTATTTATAACTAGTATTGCCCGCGGCTCCGCCCGCGTTCAGGTGATAAAAAACCAAATTCTTAGGTTTTACATATTAGTATACTCTTACAATGCAGTTTTTGTAATTTTTCTCAGAAATGAGATATTTTGCCGCGGTAAAAAGTACTCTATATGTTGACCCGGATAACCAGCTACCATCATACCAAATTTAATCAAAATCCCTTCAGTGGTTTTTCCGTGATGCGGTAACAGACAGGCAGACAAAAATTCTAAAAACTATAGATTCGGCCTCTGCATCGATAATAATGTCTATTTCAATAAGATTTTCCAAAAAATATTTAATGTACAGAGTCGGCTTAGTTAGAATTTTATTATATGTATAGACTATAGATGTCAAATATTCGCGTACATCTAAGAAAGTATTTAAAAAAAAAAAACAGTGTAGCGTACTACAATGATGGACACGGTGACGGTTTCACGCGCCGTCGATTGCGCGTATTTTGCGCTGATAACCTTAGCAGGGTATATATTTATATGTACACCACATTTATAAAATTTGCGACGACACACGTATCATGAAAGTACGGCATCTATACATATTTTGCGTTGATAAATTTAAAATTGTTCGTATCGATACAAACGAGCGTCAATCACACGTTGATGCTCGACGATATCACTTTCAAAGTTTTTTCTTGGTACCCTATTCATTTCATCTAATGGATTCCTGTCTAAAGATGGCCTACGCCATGCCATACTAGATTACATAAATGTATTACCAACCCACTCATTTTGAATATAGAGAAGTAACAAACACCCATATTTAATAGTAAAAATCGATTTTGAAAACTATCTATATGCTACATTATAAAATAAAGTTCGTAGTTATGGAATTAGATTGAAAAGCTTTATAAATTCAGGTAAATCCTGGTTATCGATTTCAAACATTGTGCTTATAGCGTAAATCTAGTGTATTCTGCTAAAGTCAGAGTAGTGCAATTCATTAGTTGCACAAATGTTGAGCGGTGATCTGCACTAGGCTAGGCTGCTCTAGTTATTTGAAATTATCCGTAATTGCATTGAAGTGCTGGACATGATTAAATCCAGCTAAGCACGAAATTAGCGATTACTTGGGGACATTTTCAACAAATAAATCTATTAAAAGTATATCAAAATAAATTTTGAAGTCTAACTAAGATTTACGATTAATTTAGTTATTACTTCAATATATAGATTAACTATAGTGTACATTCTGTAAATTTACTTTTATCTATTTGAACAGCAAAAATTGTATTAAATTGTAACACAAAATTTAGCTCGCGGATATAAATTTATAAAATACTAGCATTGCCCGCGGCTCGGTCCGCGTTCAGATGACCAAAAACGTAATTCTTAGGTTTTACATATTAGTATACTCTTACAATGCAGTTTTTGTGTTTTTGTATTTTTTCTCAGAAATGAGTTATTTTCCCGCGGTAAAAAGTTGCCTATATGTTGACCCGGATAACCAGCTATCATTATACCAAATTTCATCAAAATCTGTCCAGTGGTTTTCTCGTGATGCGGTAACAGACAGACAGACAAAAATTCTAAAAACTATAGATTCGGACTCTGTATCGATAATAATGTCTATTTCAATTAGATTTACCAAAAAATATTTAATGTACAGATTTGACTTAGAATATTATTATATGTATAGATACAAAATGACAGTTTCGGAAAAGTCCTCTTTATTATTATTTTGAACAAAAAAGTTATTTTAATTTATCCCAGTATTAGTTCAATCAGTTCGGTACACTTGGAACAAAGTGTTTGAGAATTAGACGGCGTCGGGAATAATTGTTTGTTTATTACTAGGTTTCTTTTTAACATCTTATTATCTTGTTTATTTTATCTAAAACTAGCGGCTCATCCTCGCTTCGCTCGGGTTTACGTTTTAGATAAATATAAATAGTTATTAGCCAGCGTTAGCCATATATATTTTTTTTGTTAATAATATTGACAAATATTGACATTAATATTTATACGATTCTAACGTCACTCAATTGCCATCAATGTTTTGGCCTCCCAGAACGTCTCCACTAACACTTAAACTTTATGTTATGGTATTAAGTTCCAATTGACTTTTAAGTATTATTACGAATCTTTTGTATGGAAGTATTGAAAAGTGTTGTTTTTCAGGCAATTTTTTAGATTTTTCAGGCAATTTTTTAATTTTTTCTCTGCGTAAGAACCATTCTAAAAAAGAATTAGCGAAATCGGTTTAGCTGCACTCGAGATTTGCGCTTACCAACACATTCAGCAATTCATTTTTATATTATAGATTTATAAAAATCACTTACCAATTGAAAAAAAACGGGATATCTATTCTAATATTATAAAGAGGAAAAAATTGTTTCTTTTTGTTTGTTTGTACCTGGGAAGGACAGAATACTTTTCATCCTGGAAATCATCCCTTAAGGAATGAAAATGGGGGTGAAAGTTTATATGGGGAATCAACTTATATATAAAACAATTATATTATAAATTCGAAGGTTTGTATTGTCTATGTTTATGTTTGTTATTCCTCCATGTTAAAAAAGCTAGACGGATTTTGATGATATTTAGTATACAGATAGATTATGACCATGGATATCATACAGGCTTATATAGCCACCTAGGAATGCATCCGCTCGATGTGGAAGTATTTCACTAGTTGTAAATAACTAGGCTAAGGTACCTGGTAAAGAGCAGCAAGATGATTCGATGTCGCAATCAAGAACGGCTGGTTGACGCCAGGGTGGTCCATATCGTGAGCGATGGCGGCCAACAGCGACGCCATTACTTCAATTGGCTCCAAGAAATCGCGAATCTGAAAAAATATCAATAAGTAACATTCTGATAATTTTGTACTAGCACTAACAGCGTTTACACTCTCTACTTATTCACATAATACTTATTAGAATTTCGCGAATATTTGATATGTTTCGTTCGCAGTTCTCAATACTTTTTAAAACTGTTAATATCTATTAAGCACTAATCTTTGACATGTCAGTTACAAATATTTTAGTTTGATTGCCTTATAGTAAACTAGCGACTCACCCTCGCACCGCTCGGGTTCGTTCCTAGGTACGTTTTAACGGTTAGAACTGATTCCTCAGATATGAAATATTTTCCCGCAGTAAAAAGTATCCTCTATATTGACCCGGATAACTA
This sequence comes from Brenthis hecate, assembly GCA_951806755.1. Taxonomy (NCBI): domain Eukaryota; kingdom Metazoa; phylum Arthropoda; class Insecta; order Lepidoptera; family Nymphalidae; genus Brenthis; species Brenthis hecate. The sequence goes on from OX638251.1 coordinate 10,663,430, forward strand.
GCTATCTTCATACCCATAAAAATTTGATGAACAGGTCAGTAGTTTTCTCGTGATGCGTTCCCAGACACAGGCAGACAAAAAATTTATACTATAAATTGGGCCTCTTTATCGATAATAATGACTATTTAAATAAGATTTTTCAAAAAATATTTAATGTGCAGATTCAGTAACAATTTTATTCTATGTATACTTATAAATATAAAAGAATTTTTAGATTAATGGAATATTTGTTAAATCTAAAATCTATATATATAAAAGAAAGTCGTGTTAGTTACACTATTTATAACTCAACAACTACTGAACCGATTTGGCTGAAAATTGGTGGGGAAGTAGCTTAGAACCAGGAGACGGACATGGGATACTTTTTATCCCGTTCGATTGCGTTCCCGTGTGACGTAACATAAAACTCAAGAACGGCTGGACTAATTTTTATGATATTTGAATTTTTGGATTTCTCTTAATCCGGAATAGGATAATAAGTATTAAAACATGAGAAAAATTAACGAAAATTATATGGCTAGCACTGGCTAATAACTATTTATCTCTATTTAAAACGTACCTAGCGACGAACCCGAGCAAAGCGAGGGTGAGCCGCTAGTGATTTTATAAATATTAAACAAAGGTTTTCATAATTTAACTTTTAGCGTCAATTTCTAGGCTTAAAATATCTAAAATGAGAGACAGTATCTAATAAACAAAATAAATCCAGAAACCTTTACGAAAATTGGAAGTGTAATTTTATTTCAAATTAAGGTTGCTTACCTAAGAAATTAAATACAAACTATGTTAAATTATAAACGTATTCTGTACATTTATACTGTTGTTGTTATATTAATTGTTTTCATAATATAATATCTTCCTTTTTAATAACATAATAATGTAATGTAAGAGAAGAAACATGTACTTCAAAAAAATAAAGTAAAACTATTTGAAAACTAATTAAAATAAAATTCTGCGCGCAAAACAATTCTAGTCAATCCACCGAAAAGCTTTCTACTTTAGTGGACGTGTCACTCTATGCCCTGTTGACCTTTACAGTGTGTAAATAGAATGCGAACGCATAAGCTGTGATTGATAAAACTAAATACTTTTCTGAAAAACAAAATATGTATATTTCAATACGTACTAAGCAAAATCTGTTTTTAACGTGAAAGCCATGATATTTTTATGACTAAATAAAGTAAACAAAATTTTTTTACACATTAGTATTTTTTCTTTTATATGCCTTATGTATAGGTACCTACTTAATTTTTCAGTAACATTTTTAGTTATGTTTACTTATTCCAGTTTTAATCTAGACAAAGGGGCGTAGGCGCCATATTTATATGTATAATTCGGTAAGATATCATCGTAATATGAATTTTGTCTATAGAAGCCACGTACTTTAGTACTCTATAATTTTAAATTCACATTCAAATATTACACGCAAATACTAATTAATTTATTCGTAGACGCGTTTAAAATTTATTGTTGGTCTTTAAATGTTTTTAACATAAAACCGCTATAAAATGATCGTTAGTGTTTTCAAATAAGTTTCAGTCACTAAATGGTTTTCCTAAGCCAGAGACATAATATACAATAGAGACAGAGACAATTAGCACAGCAACTTTTTCCGATATCTTTCGGAATTTTCATACCATCATTTTTAGCTTGGTAAACTTATTTTTTATCGGCTTTTAGTAAGCCTAGTGTGGCTTACTAAAAGAGAAAAAGATATATAAACTTTTGTAGAAAAATATAAATTTAAACCAAAACTTAATGAAGAATTTACCATGCAAGTGTAGACACACCTACAGACTACATAAACTTAACAAATTATTAGAAGTAGTACATATTTTGTTTCTTTAATGTACAATAATAATTTTTATTCGATAGTTTTCATAAAAATCATATCCTTGTTATATTCTAAAACTTTTCTACTAAATAATAATCATGTACTGCGATAACGTAATTTAAATACGCAAGTTTAGAGACTTTTAAATATATTCAATTAGGGACATCCCTAAGCAACATAAATGCAACTGATTAATTTCCCCCGGGAACACTTGATGTAGCGGGGATCAAAAGTAGCCAGTACCACTATCCGGCTAATTACTTATCTTTATGTTACGTAAGAAAATACGTCGATCATTCACTTTTAAAGAAGGCTTAACCTATGTAAACACTTGCATACATATATGCGAAGTCTCAACTCACTGACAGTTGTTATTTCTTCGCACTACAAGCTCAAAAGATTTGAGAAACTCGGAATGGCGATAGCTTATCTATTCCCAACGTATAACTTACTTGTTATTTACATAATTATGGGCCATGCGAACAGAGCCACAGACGAGAATAAGTTCAAAATATATTTAAAAAAATATGGAGGTTAGAACACAGGTAATTATAAAAGGATTTATTTACTGCAAAAACTCAAGATATTTTTATCACAAATATATTTTATATCTTTATAATTTTCCCAAATATTTGTTACGAATAATAAAACATGAATTTCTGTTAAATAAGGTACAACTATTACGGCAGTCCCTAGCACATATCAATACGGTTTACCATTCACATTATCTAAAGTTAGCCGATCAAATGGATCTCAAACCTATATTTACCCAGAAACTTTGAATTCGTATTCAATCTATATAACCTAATTAAATATAATAACTTGATATGATATTTCGAAGAAAGTACAGATAAAAACAGCCAATAGTTAAACATATCTTAGGTTTCGAATAGATATAGTATATATATAACAAGTTTTTCATAACATTATGTTTAGATTTAAGTTTTGCCGGACTCATTTCAAGTTTATTTCATTCGATCTACAATTTTCTTCATCTTCGTTACGTTTCCATTTCCCTTACAATTAAGTGAACGTGCTTGCTACAAAATTGAATAAACGTTTCAATTTTATGTATATTTATCTTTTATATACTCGAACAAATAAAGTGAAACTTAGCAAAGTATTATTTTTTTAGGTTTAATTAAAAATATAATGTACTAGTGGCTCACCCTCGCTTCGCTCGGGTTCACAAATCTATCTCTTGAAAACCGTATATTTTTCCTGGATAAAAAGTAACCTATGTGTTATTCCAGACTATAATCTATCTGTATCAAATTTCATCCAGATCCGTTCAGCCGTTCTGGCGTGAAAGAAAACATCCATATTCACAAACTTTCACATTTATAATATTAGTATATATTATTCATTTCTTTATCGTAACCGGGCTTTTATTATTTAAACTTTCATTTTTCTTTCACTCCATTCGAATTTTTCAATTCAATTCTTTATTTCGTGGCTTCTAGGAGTGCCAGTTGGGATTCGAATTTATTTTTCTACTTCATAATAAAATGATGATGATGTACACCAAAATTATTAAAAAATGTGTGCATGTGCCACTTAATAAAACTATGAAGATCGACATTAGGTGTTTAAAAAAGAACCTCTTTTCTCTTGAAGCTATTGAACGAAATTCGGTCACGTTTTAGGTTAAATTAATCAAGTTCGAATGGTGTTAACACTTGTCGCCCTCTTTAAGGCTTGAAATGGATTAAGAAATATAATAAACTTGTTGACAAAAGAGATAACAGAGGCTACGTTTGTGAGTTTCATTCGCAATATATTTGAGATAGAAACAATTTTATTTTTGGATTCAATGTCTATTTTTATGTTTTTTACTTCTTCATTGTGTGTACGACGAAACTAAGGCAAGCGAGGAAACTAATAAGGCAAAATCTAAAATTGTAATAGTTCTTGGTCTTATTAGTCACTCTTTTAGTTATTACTAGATTCTAAGTTAAGCTATAAGCTCTACGTACCTACATATTAGCTAAAGCGATCCAATGTGGGTAGGGACGGGAAAGGGCTTAAATAGATATATAATATCGATTTATGTTTCTTAAAAAACAGTTAAAAGGCTTCTAATTAAAAAAATGTGAGTACCATGAAATATATAAACGCGCGTCGTTAAGATCGAGAGTCGTGTAAGATACTTAAAGTAAAAATGAGCTTTAGAAAAATGAGCTTTGTAGTAATTAAACGCTTTTATAATTTTATATTATAAAGAGACTAGATTAATTGAATTTACAAAGACGTTATTTTAATGAAGATTTCCTTCTTTTCCTTTTTTTCTTGTAATAAGGCTCAAACGACGAAGAAAATTATGTGTTGTAAATAAGGAGTATATATTATTTTTAATTTAACTATATTGTTATAAATTCGAAAGTATTTCTATGCTCATATATGTTGTAAATCCTTCACTCTGAAACGGCTGGACGAATTTGGGTGAAATTTTTTTTCACACAGGTAGACTATAACTATGGTTTGGAGTAAAAAATGGGCTACTGTTAAATACCTTTGGACACAACCGACGGTAGCGTGGGCATGTTATTAGTATAGTATAATAATCAAAACGATATGAAGTTCAATATATATATATATATATATATATATATATATATATATATATATATATATATTCATCACTTATATATATATATATATATATATATATATATATATATAATAGCGACTCACTCTCGCTCCGCTCACTCACTCTTTTTATTGTGGGAAAATATCTCATTTCGCAGATGAGATATTTTCCCGCAATAAAAAGTATCCTATATGTTGACCCGGATAACCATCTATCATCATATCAAATTTCATCAAAATCCCTTTAGTGGTTTTTCTGTGATGCGGTAACAGACAGACAGACAGATAGACAGACAGACAAAAATTCTAAAAACTATAGATTAGGCCTCTGTATCGATAATAATGTCTATTTCAATAAGATTTTCAAAAATATATTTAATGTACAGATTCGGCTTAGTTACAATTTTATTATATGTATAGATTTGATATAAAAAATCGAGATGTTTTATATATAATTTGAACTTGAATGTTAAATTGTTTTAATTATAAATATAAACTGAAAAATAAAACTAGATGGATAGACGTATATTTTTAGATTTACCTTGAAAAAAAAGGAAAATGTATGACAGATTTCAAAGATGCGATAGAAGAAAGTATCGGCCGGTTTTGTGCCATCCGCATCCAGCGGGATCCAGTGACTGATCAAATCGTCCAGCCTCCCTGCCCACGCATCACCTTTCGGTACATGGTCACCACTCTAGAACTTTTCGTCCCTAACGACCATCCGTTCTGCAAGCTATGTGCCCCGCCCACTGCCATTTGAGCTTGGATATTCTGCGTGCATGTCGGTGACCTTGGTCCTTCTGCGTATCTTCTCATTCCTGATTCGATCTCGCAGAAGAAACCCCGAGAAAAACCCTCTCCATTGCTCTCTGAGTGACCTAAAGCTTTTTTATGAGGTGTGTGGTGGTGGCCACGTTTCTATGCCGTATTTCATTATTGGCAACACACCGATATATCGAAGTGCTGAAGTGTTTATATGAAAACGACAATATGTCAGTTCGACTTCACGTAGATATTTTGAGGATATTATGTAGATATTATGTAGATATATATATAAACGAATTATTGATATTGATATTAATATTATTATACAAAAATGTGGTTGTTGAGCTGCCATTGATTCTGATAATTTTAATTAATATGTTACATTTTAAACTCCGCTCTCTTTGAAAAATATTTTGGTAATGTGCACGTATTTACGAGACAATACAATTTATTTAACAGTCAAAAGCGAGCTTTCTGCAATAGCATTTTGTACAAACGTGATATTATATGGAACACTTGATTTTAACAAGGCAGGGAAATTTGTGCATTCCAAACCAGACATGCCTCTATAAAAAGGAATTGTGACGTCGCCGTCGTATACTTTGAAGTTACAATGATCGATTTCAACCAGTTCTAATTGGTTTAAGTGAAACCTTTTATTGTATATGTGTGTTGCAATACTTTATTTTTGACTTTAGAAAATACATCATGCATCAAGAAAAATAAGTAAATTAATATAGTCACTCTGTACACATTTCCATTTAAATATCTATTTTTCTTTACTCTTTATTTTATAAAATGCATTCAGCTCCCGTAAACGTTTTTGTTTTGTGGATTGAACATTTAAATTATGCTTTCTTTTTATTTAAATAAGCTCTATTGTAGTTGCGTCTGTTATTTAATTCTTCTATCTAAAATAATATTAGTAGAACAAACAAATTTCATCTTAAACGCTTCGTTCTATTCGAAACAAGATTGCATAAGGAAACTAAACTCCACTATAATGCTTCTTCTGAAGAATTTTAATTGAAAGAGCAAAATATAAAAGTTACAATTTACAAACGTTGAAAATAAAAAAGAAATAACATCTGTTAGTAAAAAAACGTTTTAACTTACCTTCAATGTAATGTAATACAGACCGATTTTTTGCTTTATAAATTACATTTTACTGAGCGCCAGCAAAGTCCGTTACAACAAGGGTTAATTAAAAAGATGGAAGCTGATTCTGGCCGCAGAGTTCTTTCTACAGAAGCTCCTTAGAAAATAGAAAACATATGGTATATTAAAATTGTTTATGTTCAAATAAATGAAATAAGAAATCAAAATATAAACCTTTAATCACAACAAACTTATAGGTCGCGTTAAAAATTAAATGCTTTTAAAGTATGAAATTAGTTTCTACGTTACACTGTTATGCGGCTATGTGTTAATTCAGTGTTTTCATCGTCAGGTACGTGAAGGCTCGCCATATGTAGTAGGTATTCATTGTGGATTTTTTGTTTGCGATTAATTTGTCACGTTGGTTATTACCTTGTTTTATAAAATGTTTGATTGCCTTACGTAAGCTTTAGCTATATTATAGCTTTAAGAATTTCAAATTATGTTATTATAAATGCGTAAGTGATTTTTTTTCTAAGTGAGTATATAACTCACCATAGATTTATTGTCCGCGTCATTTTTTGATATCTTATTCTTATTTATGTCATTTAACAATAAAGAGAAACAAAATCACAGCAAAATATATTTTTTTCTCTTTATTGTAAAAAATGTAGACAATTTACATTTTTGTATCTTCTTAATATTTTCAAGAAATACAATTCAAATTTCATTTGCATTAAAAACACACTAGAGTGAGGTTAATTTCTTATTTAGTGATATAAAAAAAATGTTAGAAATTTTTGACAATATTATTGAGGACATGAGGAGTCCTCTTGAAACAGTCGGTCTTGATTTGAAAAAAATGTTTGATATTTATCATCAGGTTGATGTGTGTCACAAGCAATAGGTACATATAATAAATTTGTAACTAAGCCAAATCTGTACATTAAATATTTTTTTGGAAAATCTTATTGAAATAGACATTATTATCAATACAAAGGACGAATCTATAGTTTTTAGAATTTTTGTCTGTCTGTCTGTTACCGCATCACGGAAAAACCACTGGAGGGATTATGATGAAATTTGGTATGATGGTAGCTGGTTATCTGGGTCAACATATAGGATACTTTTTACCGCGGGAAAATATCTCATGTAAGGGAAAAAACATAAAAACTGCAATTTAAGAGTATACTAATATGTAAAACCTAAGAATTTGGTTTTTGCCCATCTGAACGCGGGCAATGCTAGTATTAATATATATTATCTATTTTTTATTTTTAATAGGCAAAAATTATTTTTTTGTGTTCGAAATGAAGTCAAATATTTTACATCAAATTATTTATTCTAAGATTTATCTTATTCAACGCTTAAAAGGAGTCAAGTCATTTCTTACGGCGAAAAACAATAAAAAGCTCAAACACTTAACTACTGAGTAAATAAAGGAAAACTAAAGAACAGAGCGGTATATGCTTACTAGCTATAATTCTACCCTCAAGAGCTTTCTTTCACTTTAATTACCAATGAATTGCTTAACCTATAAAATAAGTTTGCATAGCCCCTGGAATATATTTAAACTATAAGTCCTCGAACAAGGCGAAAATGCCACGTTTTCGTCCTTGAATAAAATATACAATATTATAAAGGTTTTAACGATCAAATAAATTTGTTTTGACTTTAAGCATCTACGAAATACATTTTTGAACATAAAAACAAACTTGCCACGGAAACCGTAAATTTTTCCGGGATAAAAAAGTGTTATGTATTATTTGTCTTGTTCCAGACTATATATATATCTATCTATATCTATCTCTGTGCCAATTTTCATCTAAATCCGTTCAGCTGTTCTGGTGTGAAAGAGTAACAAACATCCATACTCACAAACTTTCACATTTATAATATTAACAAAGATTCTAAAGAAAATTTAAGACTATTTGAGATTATATATAAATACTCTAATAGTATAAGAAATATATTTAAAAACAATTTGTCAAGTAAATCAATTTCTATAAACTGAAGGAAATTTCACATGAACTCCAATCTCCTGGGCTACCGTAAAACACATCTTGAATGTTGAATCACAAATACTAAGGTTCGTAAAACCTATGTAGTCGTAATAATAAGCAAACAAGGGAAAGCTTGCATAAAATAGGTGAGCTAGGCATCTTGTCGTCCCTAAAGAACTAAATTAGTCGTATCCATTTATAAAACACTAGCAGAACCAGCGGCTTCGCTCGCGCTAAACCTACCAAAAAAATTTCATACAAACTTTCATCCCCTATTTTAGCACCTTATGGAATGTATTTCAAAAAATGCTAAAAGATGTAATTATTTAATTTTATTGAAGAGCAGTTATACCAAGTTTCAAATAATCCTGATAATAATTTTTTTGGGTTGTATTATAACGTGTTTTCCCGTGGGAATGAGATAATGTCCTGCAATAAAGAGCCTATGCACTCTCCAGTGCTCCAATTATCACACAAAAAATCATGCCAATCCATCACTCTGTTTCGACGAGAAAGAAGAACAAACAATCAAACATAATTTGACATTTATAATATTATAGTATGGATTAATATAATAAGTCTTGTCGGGATGATGGTTTGTCCCTATGCTAATATCCGAGACTTATGGCCGATTTCACCAACGTCACCTAAGTTTAAGGGATCCCCTAAGCATGGTTAGGGGGCTGTTAGGGGACAGTTTCTGTTTCACCGACAGTTAGGGGTCACCTAAATGTTAAAATTCCACCTAAATATGGGTACTATAAATACGGGCTTTGACGATGGTAAAACGAAACTTAATTTAGGACCTAGTTTAGGGGAACTTTTAAGCTAGGGATCCCATAGGTAGTAGCTTATGGGATATTGGTGAAAACGGGCATTAGCGGTGTTAAATATTTAAGAAATTATATGTCTCTATTGACTTTTGTATATGTAATAAAATTGACGTGTTTGTTTGTAATGTTTTTTATAAACTTTTTACTAAATGCATATGAAATTATATCCGGTACTTCTGATTTCTGTTATTCACTGGCAGATAGGTGATGTTTTAAGGAGTAACTTAGGCTATTTTTATTTTAGATAAAGAATTAAGTTTCCACTTAAAAAAATTAAAACGCACCTAGGAACGCATCCGAGCGAAGCGACGTCAAGTCGCTAGTAGTGTATAAAATAGTGATTGGTATAAAAAACTGGGTCAGATAATATACGAGTATGTGGCATTGTAACAGTTATTGATGAATGTTAAATTACCTAGTTTTTTAAAATATACACTTACTAACCTTTTTTTGTTGTAGGAAACAATGCATAGCCTGAGTTACGTCTGCAGCGTGGATAGAGTTGTGATAAGGGTTGGTGCTGTGGTAGCCTTCTTCGATCAAGCTGAAGAGTTTCCAGACTTTAATAACGTCTAACTTGAAATGTGAAATCAGCCCGTACATGTGGAACAGATGCACGCAAAGCACTGGCAAACAGCGACCTGCATAGAATAATTATGTACAGATTAATTAATAGTATTTCTTGATATCTTTTTATAATTTTGCAATGTATCGAATTATCAAATGCAGAATTTATTAAGTGACATTACCAAAATATAATTTCATTGTTTTCGTTTTACAGATATTTATGTATTAATTTCTTAAACAGTTCACTCGTGCTATCTCTGTGCTTTATGTCCGGGGTATACAAAATTGCACAAATAAAAATTAACATGGCTATCACATCTTACACGGATACCTAGTTAAAGCAGTATTGTAATTTTGACCGTATAAGTGTTCTATCGTCGAGTCCGTAGTAATCATGTTGAAAATGATTCGCACATGAAAATATCAGAGGTGCGAGACCCGGGATTTGAACCCGCTTCGCTCGCTTGTTACCACTGCCTCAATCTATATGTATAAATATAAAAAAGTCTAGGTTCGTCCCTAGTTACGTTTTAACGTTTAGCTCAGAGATGAGATATTTTCCTGCAGTAAAAAGTACCCTATATGTATGTTGACACGGATAACCAGCTTTCATTATACCAAATTTCATCAAAATCTGTCCAGTGGTTTTATCGTCATGCGGTCACAGACAGACAGACAGACAAAAATTCTAAAAACTATATATTCGGCCTCTGTATCCGATAGTAATGTCTATTTCAATAAAATTTTCCAAAAAAATATTTAATGTACAGATTCGGCTTAGTTAGAATTTTATTATATGTATAGATATAGATAAGTAGACTATTTCTGATATTTAAGATTTAGATTATTAAGTAGTAAGTTTTAATTTATGATAATGTGATAGAGCCGAATTGGATAACGTAGGTTAAACTACGCTACGCTTCGCTCCCGCCTTAGCCCTTTTTTTTTATTTCAAACCCTGAACCCCCAATAATTGCTTTATGTTATACTTTCTTACATTTACGCGAATATTCGCAGATTTATTTTGATTTTTGGTTTTGGTTTGGGAACCAAAAACCAAAATATATCCACGAAATAATCAGAAAATATAGTTTTATTAAAAACGCTTTATATTATGTAAGATATGCACGAGTTGATCAATTTTAAAAACGAGGAGACCTCAATTCGGTTGTATGTTTTCCTCTTTTCTTATCTTTAGTAGATTACACTTCAAGAATGGTCCTATATATACATTTCAAGAAAAATTCACCTTTAAGGGTTTGAAAAAGGTCGGAGTAGGTACCTTATTTAATTGAAGCGTTAATATGGCTTCAGTTATCTATACTAATATTATAAAGAGGCAGAGTTTATTGGTTTGTTTATTAGTTTAAACATGTTTAATCTCAAGAACTACTAATCCGACTTGAAAAATTATTTTTCATTAGATATGCCGTTAAAACGTACATAGGAACGGTGAATCGTATATAATATTTTCTTTCTATATAAGCAAAACATATGGCTTATTTATTTTAAATGTTAACATCGTTTCATAAATATAACTAGCGACTCGCACTCGCTTCGCTCGGGTTCGTCCCTAGCTTGATTCCCCATACAAACTTTCATCCCCATTTTCACCCGCTTAAGAAAAGATTTCTAGGATAAAAAGTATCCTATGTCCTTCCCAAGATCTCAAACTATCTTCTTATCAAATTCCATCTAAATCGGTTCCGTACATCCGGAGATTACCCCCTACAACATCACAAACTCACAAACTGTATCTCTTTATAATATTATAGTATAGATAATTTATTTTTTATTAGTACAATGTAAATTATATGTAAAATATTTTACCGATTACAGACCGCAGTTAGTTTTCATTTGCAACGATAAATTCTAATATTCATATCATATTGCGTTTGGAATCTTCTGCTGGAATGCGCAATAATATTTAATACATTCCAATGTGATTTATGTGGATGTGACGGACACAGATAGATGTTAATCATTTTTAATTATTTTTATAGTTAGCAGTGTGAAGAATAAATAAAAACACTTTTTACACTTCTGAAAGTATACCTAACTTTCCTACTTTACGTTAAAGAGTAGAAATAAAGACAGATATAACGATGAAATGAAGCAAATTAATAATGACATTACTTTTTCAACCAACAAAACGCAATATGTTTATTCCGATATGAATAATTTAAAATACTTTAAATTTATAGCCTGGCGTAGGTATATACCTACTCGTAATTATGCCGTTTTATGACAAGAAATTATGACATTTTACAACAAAATAATATTATCCTACTGGTTGTTTCAGAGACATTTTAAGGAATATTTGACGACACGTTTGACTCAATTTGTAGCAACCCTACTTGCTGTGCCAGAGGTCACGGGTTCGAGTCCCACTGGGGTCATTTATTTGTATGATGAGCACTAATGTTTGTACTTTACTTGTATGTATTTAAAGTTATATATGTGTAGTGTATCAACTATCTGGTATCCATAACACAGGCCTCGTAGCTTACCATGGAACTATCTGGTGCTGTGTTGATGTCCTAACATATTTATTATCTATTCATATAAATTTTGTTAAATTACTGGTCATTAATATTTAGCAAATCATGGCAACAGCAATGAATATAGTGTAAACGTTACTATAAGTTATTTGTTGCCAAACAAGAAAGATTCTGGCAATTAGCAATTTTAGAATTTAGTCCGACGCTTGCGATATTAATAATATCTTCTCGTGTTTCATAATAGAGCTATAAATCTACGCTGAATGCGTCGGCTAAAGCTATTTGCTACGATTTCCTTTATGGAAAGCTCACTGTTAAACGTAGAATTTTGTTAATGGGCGAAAACTAATAAATAAATATCATAAGCTACGGTGAGCAGGTTATTTTAATGCATAAGATATTCATGCGAATAAATATTTTATTTATAAAGGTATCTTTTTTTTGAAAAAGATTGTTTTGGGCCGAAATATCTATAATTTTTTAGTTCTGTAACAAATTGCTAACTTAGTTTTCAACTAATCAAATTTCTTTCATATAAAATACAACAAACATGTGTGGAATTCCAATGAACTATGCTTAAATTTATTTTGTAAACATAGAAGGAAGATGCTCAACGATCCTATCGAGGACGGAAAATACAACCAATCTTGGCAAGGTCTTTCACAAAAGATACATATCACAATATCGAGATAAATGACAAATATCGATAAACGTATTGGAAACTATACTCAGGAGAATACAAAAGAAATAAAAATACCTAATAATACCATGAAATGAAATAGTTAAAATAAATGGTTGATGATATTTTTTTTTAAATAGATTGTGTGCGCGCGCGTATACTAGATATACGCGCTCCATTTTAAAACAGTCTCTATTAAAATACTTATATATTTTCTGTTCTATTTATGAATATACATATATATTCTGTAATTATTATAACAATTAAAATAATAAGTAAAATAAATTAATTTTAATAACGAAACTATTTTTTTTTTTATTTTACTCTATATTTCGTTATAGGTTTTTATTAATTATAAATTCTAATATTAACGTAGATATTTCACATTCGGGTGGGATATAATTTCAATGTCGATCCATACAGTAAAATATAAAAAAATTACATTATTATTTTAAATTTCACCGGAGCAGTCTGCTCATTGGTGAGACTAGAGAAATGAAATAACTTCATCTCCTTTTGACATCCTATATACCTACTACGCAAAATTGAAGCTGTACTACCATCAAAGGGATAAATAAAAAACACAAAGGTTTAACTAAAGCATTCTTAGTCTAAAAAATCTTACCGATTTAATTAAATGCCTTTTCTGTTAGGTTCGTGCTCATCAAGACTGACTAAACAATGCTATAGCATAACATTCTCTCTTATTCAGAAAGGAGTAAAGCATACGTGTTAGCAGAAAATAACAAGTAGGTACACTCTATCTAATTAGTTTTAAGAATTGTAAATTCTACGTATCCAAGGCAAGAAGGAACTATAATAGATACTTCTTCTTCTTCTCGCTGTCCATTTCCCAATCACTTGGGGTCGGCGCAGTACATCCTCTGTACTGCTGAAAGGATTTGGCAAAAGTATTACGACCGGCCGCCTGCCTGACGTCAACCCTTCTTGGGAATAACTATAATAGATACGTATAACTAAAATAAATAATGTTACCTAATATTTTTTCTCTCTGTTTCGTTAGTGTGATACATACGACAGTAATTAATATGTATGTGTATTGTACATAGGTATATACTTTCGTATAATACAAGCTTTTAAAATTTAATTTTTTTTCCCCTTCCATACCAGTTAATTTTATTAATTAATAACGGGCAAGTTCTCTATATCTGTGCGAATTTTCAAGATTCTAAAGCAAGCGGTTGATCAATCAGTGATAGACTTTTGTGAAGTATGGGATAGGAGGTCTCGTTTTTAGTTTCTCTCGTTGAATACTGATGATGGGAAATTATAAATAAATACAGTTATTTCGATATTTTAAGAAACTTGATTGATTCTCGAGTTATTTTTAAATACTTATACCTACTTAATTAAAAATAAAAAAATCCTAAACCAACCTATTCAAATGAGGCCATTTCAAATAGCTTAATTATAAATAAAAATAAATGTTAATACTTTAAGTGTACCTGTAGCACTTGTATGACCTATATATAGGTGACGCTGCAGCATCAATCCAAAGTTACCATTTCTGTGAAATTTACTCAAAACCCTTTTACCGTCTAAAAATGCCTGATAGCTGCAAACGGCTAAACGAATATTTTTGATTTTCAAGTAAATTAACATCGGTTCATCCGTTCGAGCGCTACGTTTTACAAATGTTTTTCCCTTCACACCACCAACATGAACTTTATAAAAGTATTTAATTAACAAAAGTAACCCTGTTATTACTTCATTACATTTTGTACCAAGCTAGGTATACTGAGAATGTAACATGATTTCCTAACAAAGACTTCAAATCACGATCACTCGACTGTGTAAATACGAGTATTATCAGTAGAGTTCGCCAAATTGGCAATGCGTTGAAAGTTTTGCATGACAAAGAGAGGCATCATTTATATGCACACGTTAGAAACTAAGTTATTAATAGCACGAACAAGTATTACATATTTAGTTGAAACAGGAAAATTACTAGGAATATTCTACCTTTTAAATAAACGATCGACTTTTAAAAGGAAGACGTACTTAATTCGGCTGTATGTAAAGATAACTTCGGTTGTTTTGAATAGAATTTCATAATTCTTTATTTAATAAGATATATACAGGTATGGTAACTTCCATACTTAATATTATAAATTTGAAAGTGTGTTTGTTTGTTTGTCCTTCATTTACGTCGAAACGGAGGGACGGATTGGCGTGAGTTTTTGTGTGGAGATAGTTTTTATCGCGGGAGATTATGTAATTCTCACGGCAAAACACGTTTTAATACAATCCAAAAAAATATTTATGATTAGAATTACTTGAAAAATGCTCTTCAATAAAATTAAATAAATACGTGTTTTAGCATTTTTTTTAAATTAATTCTAAAGGGGTAAAATAGGGGATGAAAGTTTGTATGAAACTACCTTTTTAGATATTATTTGTAGTTTTAGCGCGAGCGATGCCGCGGGTTCTGCTAATAATAAAAATAATTGATTACAAAAGCTAAGACATTCGTAATAAGTGAACTTGTATTATGTGCGCCGTGTCTTCAATATGAAACAAAATATAAGAAATAATTATATACCAACATTATCACATATAAATAATGCTAAATAATTTTCAGATCAGTATACCATTTTTTATAATTGCAATATTTTATTATAATTTTTTGAAAAAATTGCGAATTGAAAACAAATGTTTTGCCTTACATTCGAAAACATTTACATTTACAATAGTAAAACACTATGACAATATATTTGTGTATAATCATGGAACATATTGTAATGATAGTAATAAAGATAAAGGATTTTTCTACATCTATTGTTAAAATATAGGATCACGTTAAGTTCACTTTGTTGTAAAATACATACAATACCTCCTTATATCATTTATAAGAATACTGATACGAATACATCAACCGTCCGCAATTACTAAGTAAAGAGAGCTTGTAATTTTAAAGGACGAAAATCATAGCGTACGTCCAGGATGGACGGATACGAGCGCAGATAAAGACTATTTGTTCAAAGGAAGCTCGCTGAAAAATGGCAATATAATCACGAGTTATTTGATTTCACAAACAGTTCCCATTTTATAGACGAACCTATTATTTTATTAGTTCTTTAACAATTACAAATCTTAGACTTCACCTGAAGTACGCTACATATCCAGTATATCAATTGTAGAAATAGGCAGATTTGTATATTCTCTAGGTGAAACAATCAATAAATTGGCTCACTATAGACTAGCTAACCCTTTGTATTTTATGTGGATAGATAGAGTAACTAGATTTCTACAGAAATTTCTACTTCTACAGTGCAATTATCTATACTTAATTATACTTACAGTACCTATAAAGGTATCGTAATAAATTAAATTTGTAGCACCAATATAGACCATAGACTATACGATACGTTCTGGCAATATTTCATAACATTTTTCTAACAGATACGAAGGTATCTTCAAAGTGCTATATGCATGGGAGAGGAAATATGTTGGATATAAATGGAAAGTGCTTGCGTATCCCCCAGACATTTGAGTGTAGGTCGTAACAGCTTGCTAGGAAGACGGTTAGGTATATAACTATATTTTAAAAAGAATATAAAAAATTGTTCAATATACATAAAGCTACCACACACATGCTTATTCAATATATTTAAAACATTTTATTATCTGCATTTTAGTATATTCTTTGGTTAGAGCATTTGTAACTATTGCATTTTTTCTCCTGATATGTTGAAAAATGTATAAAGCATAAAAAAGTTCTTAAAAATATGAAATCCGTTCACGAGAAAATAAAATTAAGACCAAATTAAAACAAATAATAAAATTGTATAAAAGATTTCAGTTTTATATATTTAAGAAGATTATTTTTTGTTAAACTAGTATGTATTCATGATATTCATAACGAATATAAAATAGCAATAATAAATAAATAAATATGTTGGGACATTAACACACAGCACAATTTAGTTCCATGGTAAGCTACGTGGCCTGTGTTATGGATACCAGATAGTTGATACACTACACATGTATAATTTTAAATACATACATATTATAAACTATGACTGGAGTACAAACATTCGTACTCATAACACAAAATGAATGCCCCTAGCGGGACTCGAATCCGCGACCGCTGGCACAGCAAGTAGGGTCACTACAAACTGAGTCAAACGTGTCGTAATAAAATGTTAATATTATACCATAGTTCCTGCAATGAGCTTTTCTATTTTTATAGAAAATATTATTCATAAAAGGAATTTATACTACTACTAGGTAATACCTTTAAACGAGCAATTCTTGTATATTTATACCGCCGATCTCGGAAACGGCTATAACGATTTCGCTGAAATTTGATACGTGGGGGGTTTACAATCGATCTACATTAGTCTTATTTCTGGGAAAACGCGTGTTTTCGAGTTTTCATGCGGTTTTTTTTCGTATTATTCTACCCAAAATATTATTTCGCACGATCGAGCATTAGCATCGTTGTCAAGCGGCCAAGGCGCAAGATTGTCATAATAAGGTCCGGGTTCGAATCGTGGTCGGATATAAAGATTTTATTTATTTTTTGTATTTATTCAAATTTTTACTTTTAAAAAAAAAGATAATCGTACCCTGGACAAAAAACTCCGGGCGAAGCTCGGTCGCCCTGGTACTGTTATACAAAGTATGATTTTTTTATGTAAGCAGTAAATGAAGTTCCTATAGGTAGGCTGTAATTAATCTGTAGTGTTACAATACAATGACGTCGTGAGTTTTTGTGTATTGTGTAGGAAATGGTTTATTGGTTGGTTGGTTAGTTAAAAGTGAATGGCATAATATGAACAACATGAATGACATCATTTAAAAATTAGTGTCAGGACATAAAAGTAAAAACATTCAATAGTTAATTGGACTACGTTTGCATGTACTTGTATGTTTATTACTCTTTCATGATGATACGGCTGGACTGATTTCGATGAAATTTAGGATACCTACATTATAATATGGTCAATTTGCTATATTTGATTAGTGGCCAAATTTATTAATAAAAAAAATTGTATTGCTGTTATTCTGATCTACACAGTAAGAACTAACTACAATTATTGGTTTATTCGGTGTACTTTTATATTTCGATTTTATTATGTTAATTACAGGATCCCACGACGATGGTAGCACCCAGCCAACTTACCTATTTAAAGGGTGTTTTAGTTTTAATGGGTTTGCAAACTATTCTAAAGTATTCGTATAGTTTTGTATATTCTATAATTTAGAAAAGTTTGATGCTTTCTACAATATTTTTATACTAATTATACTAAATCTACTTTTAGAAATTGTACCAATGGAATATTTATAGCAACTGATATCGAGCACTCCCCGTTCTTATTACAATAACAATATTTTTTTCGTTAATAACTTTAATCTTATACTAAAAAATATGTTTTTTCTTTTTAGTGTGTTTCGTCGTTAATGCGTGTTTTTTAGTATTCTAAATAAAAAAAAATTAAACAATATTTTTTCAATAAATTATTGTATTGTCATCGGTCCTTGATAAGTGTTCTAATCTGACGTTTTGAAGTGGGTAAAAATCGCGTTCAGATTCCGTTACATAGATAAATAGATACAGGTAAAGCTAATAAAAGCGTGTTAAAATGGAGGACACCACCACTATTAAAATAAAGAAAATATCACTCAAATATAACGATAAATAAATACAAATAATTAGTAATATGTAAGGCGTAATGTTATTGTTAACATCGCGTTTCACCTTCTTTACTGAATTTTCAAAGGATACCTATTATTACGTAAACATCTTATCTCTGAAATGAAGACACAAGATCACATCAAAAGAAAAGTAAAAACACTGAAGCAAGCTTCGAGTTTCATCTGATTTATTTTTATACGTTTGTGGACGATCTCTAGCACTTTCAATCAAATGAAGTGGTAGTCTCGTAGTCTAGGGTCAAAAATGTTAACCACTCCGACAAGGCTTTTTGTTACCTACATTTTTATCAAGTTGCTCAAAAAGTTGCTCTTTTTATTACTTTTAGGAATATTTCATTCGATTAATCATAACTATAACGATATTGTGAAATATTTAGCATTTTGTTCACGTAATATTCGCACAAAATTTATTATATTTAAACCTATGTATGCTTTATACGCTTACTTGCAATATTGTATAATGGGTCGCTATTTGCCTTTATACAAGCTAGACGTTATGTATTCATGCAACCTCACGGAATGCTGATTGTTCAGCTAATGTAACTTTAAGTGACAACTCCTGTAAACACAAAGTGTTGCGTAATTGAAATTCTAATACAAAGATTCACTAAACTGACGACAGTGCCTATGAGTAACTAATTGGTAATTATTAAAAATATCGTTTAATATCTATTACGATTTTAAAATTATTAGTAGCAGAAAGCTACGGCTTCACTTGCGCTAAAAGTACAAAAAATAGCCTTTTTCTGTTGCATAAGGCATTTTTGAAATAGGCTCAGTAGTTTCTGAGCTTTAAGTACTTAAACATATTATAAACATCAGTTTTACAATAATGTTTGGAAGGCTGTCCGATTTGTTGACATTTATGATTACTGATGCTCCGCTCCCTTGGGTAGTAGTATGATGATATTATATGGAATTCCTCAATAAACGGGCTATCTAATGCAAAAGGGATTTTTGAAATCGGTTAGTAGTTCCTGAGAGTTCCACAAGTATCATCCAATTACGAAATAAAGATCCTTATAATTTAATGGTAGAATGATATTTACAAATCCAAAATATAAAATTAATTTTCCTTCTTAATTTTCAGGTTTTAATATAACGAATTGAATTTTTTATAAGATATGTTTAGCAATAATTAAAATTAGTATTGATTTTATTTATCATCTTTGATTTGTATATTTGTGTGGTGTAAAATAAGATTTTAAATTTGAATTACAGATTCAATTAATCAAACACTTAAATATATATCACACTTATGTAAATATAGTTGCCTAGAAAAAATTGTTTTCAAGCAATGGGCAATTTACTTGAAGTATAAAAGAAAAAGCTGTGGCGAGCGATTGAGTAATTACTATGGTACCGCGCAAGAAAATAATCAAGCTTTGATTATTTACAAATAATGGAAGGTGGTTCCTTTCACTTTGTATATTTTCAAAGGTTTTAATAACCAAAGGTACAACATGCTTAATAACTTAGTTTTTTTCTCTAAGGGATAGAGAATATAAAAAGCGATTCTGTCTGTCAATACGAGTCTGCAACATCAACTGTTCTATTTTAAAATACATATTTTTATTCATCATAACTCTCTTTTTTATAAGTAGACACAGTTCAGTTTTGAAACACAAAATAGGTACTAGAAGCACAAAGAATGATTGAGAAATGTTTAACGTACATCTGAATACGTCTTAAAGCTACATACATAAAAAATTTACAATGAAATAAAAGTTGCACAAAGAAAGAAGATCGCTCATTATTTTTTAAGTATGTAGGTATATGTTTTCTTCATACCATCTTTAAACAAAATTGAACTTTATTCAAATAGACATGCACTTTTGATTCGTCAAATACATACATACATATATACATATACATATTATGTAAGTCCATGAGGATGTATCTGGTCGGAAGGTATTTCCGCTTTGTAGTCGACAATGCTTTAAGATATGGATATCTAATAGGTAAATCTGACAAGGTGTAAACTCTAATTATAGTTAAAATATTACACATTTGTGATGTACTCGTATTTATAGCTATCGAAATATATTAGATTTGCTTTGCATCGGCTGGCACCGACTTCGAAAATATCTGATTAGGTATCTATTCTAAATGAAAACCCCTGTATATTTTTTTTTACTTTTTAGTGCCTGGAAGTCGGTTTCCATATTTTTTTTTAGTTTTTATGACTAGTTTCTTGGAATAGCGACGACGTAAAAAAACCGAGAAATTGTTAGAATGAAAAAAAAAAGAAAATTTAGTGTACCTAATATGATTTAAAAAAAGAACAATATCAAAAATGAGGTTAGGAATATCTTATACACCGAAGAAACAATAGAAAAAAATATTATTTCATTAATATTTGTATTTTAGGTCGCTAGAAAACATTTTAGGTAAGTACCTACACTAATGTTCAAGTCAAAAAAGCGTCGTTTAGAAATTAAAATATCGATTTGAAATTTTCAGAATCGAAAATTTTTAATCTAGAAAACGATAAAATCACGAGAAAAAAAACCATTTTAAAAAATTTTAAAAATAATGAGCAACCTCTAAAAACATTTTTTTGCGCTATTATTTTAAGGATGCTCTTAAAACATGAAAAACTAACATATTTTCATAAGCGACACGAAAACAAAAATTAGACGGTTTTTTCGCGCCACCCTAATATATAAGGTATACAACTTCGCTTCCGCCGTTTTTTTTCAGAATTCAAAGCTTTATTGTAAAAAAAACTGATTATACATTTATGTTTCAAAGTATCGTCCATTGTTTTCCACTAATTTTGCCCACCTTTCTGGCAACAATCGGATCCTGTGTTGAAAAAACTGGTCATCTTTTGAAGCGATCCATGAATCGATCCAATTTTTGACTTCTTCATAAGACAGAAAGTACTAGTCCGTCAGGCCGTGTGCCATGGACCGGAAACGGCGATTGTCAGAGGGAGCAACGTTTGGAGAATACAGCGGGTGGGGTAAGACTTCCTATTTCAACTTTTCTAAGTATGTTTTGACAACTTTTACAACACGAGGCCGAGCATTGTCATGTAGCAAAATTACTTGATCATGTCTTTCAAAGGATTGCGGCCATTTTGCTTCAATGCTCGGCTCAAAGGCATTAATTGCGTTCGATAAAGATCTCCTGTGATTGTTTGAGACGGTTTTAACAGCTTATAATATATTACACCGAGTTGGTCCCACCAAACACAGAGCATGACCTTGAAGTCGTGAACATTCGGTTTAGCCGTAATCGCAGAAGCTTGGCCGGGATATCCCCATGATATTCGGTGCTTGGGGTTATCGTATAAACCCATTTTTCGTTACCAGTCACATTGCGATGCAAAAACCGTTTCCGTTTTTGTCTTTTAAGCAGAAGTTCACAAATACAGAAACGTCGTTCAACATTTCGAGGCTTCAACTCGTATGGCACCCAATATCCTTGCTTCTGGATCATTTCCAGATTGTTTAGGCAGTTTGAAACTGTTTTTTAGCTCACTCGCAATGATCTTGCCAACTCTTCTTGACTTTGACACGAGTTTTCATTGAGCAAATGTTCTAACTCTTCATCTTCAAAAACTTTTGATCTTTCACCACTATGCCGGTTTTCTATGTAAAAATCACAGCTCTTGAAGCATTGAAACTACTCACAACATGTTTTTTCACTCATAGGAACTTCACCATAAGCGTCTGAAAGCATTTGGTGAGCCTCAGCCGCAGATTTTTTAATACTAAAAAAATAAATTAACACTTCCCGCAAATTACGATAATTCGGCTCATAAGTTGACATTTTTATTCGAGAATAACTACATGATGTAAACACAAATCAACTACTGTTGCTATCAGGTTATGTTCACAAGATACTAAAGAGTATTTTAAGTCGTCTATAATGTATGCACTTGACGTCTAATTGTCGCTAGCGCCATCTTTAAAAAAACGGCGGGAGCAAAGTTGTATACCTTAATATAACCTAGAACTCAAAAACAAAAAGGTATAATGAAATTACTTGTATTGACTAATTCGTCTACGCACAGATACACACACTGTTAGCTACAATTTCTAACTAAATTTAATATTTACAGGGATGGTAAAGTGTAGCAAAGTTTGCCCAGGCAATAATATTTTTCTAGTCAATTTTACTAGAGCTTGGTATTAATATTAATCGATACTATAAAAAAATATTTATAAAAGTCATTCCGTAAGGAAGGTCACTTAAGGTGATAGTGTAGGGAAACTTCAATTAAAAAGTAGCCGGCGAAACAAGGGTAGCTACTAGGTGGCTAGTATAAATTATTATTTTTAAAACAGTCTTGCCCAAAAAATTAAAATTTTGCTTTTGTATGAGAAAGGCTAAATGAAAATGACTTATTTTTCACTTAAAATAGCTAAGTAATCATAAAATGACTTAAAATACACCTAAGCAATATAGTAATAGATATTTTAATTTTAAAATGGAATCAATATATAAATGCTCAAAAATTGATAACAAATTATAACCAATTTGTACTTAACTGTACGCTTCTATATTAAAGTAGCCTGCGCGTATAAGAGGATTATAAAAGCTATTTGTATTAATACTCTATACCATTTATGATATTTATTATTTAAATATGGCAATAAGTTTGATTGTTAATGTATTCATGGCAAATGTCACTGTGCACTTTGGTAATTAACACTATATGACTTTTGTTATGTGTTATCTTCTAAATATTTTAATGGTGTGCAATTCCAATGGTAAAACAAAATATTCATATAAATTTTGTACGAGGACATTCTAATATGACACGAAACTCTAAAATGACTGCATTGCAAATCCTGCATTTGATCAGTTCAAATGCAGGATATGAGAAATTTATATAGAGAGTAATGAGGATATGATAGCAATTTCGTCCTTAATAGTTATTTTATGCCCGAGTAAATGAAGTATGACCAATTAATTATACAGTTAAAACTTCATCATGACGCTTTCAGCTAACTAAATCATGTCGATTTTGGACTCGGTGTGCGCGCGCATCGTAAAAATTTTACTCTTTTATTTTTTTCCAAACGTGCCAAAAGAAGTTTAACTTCAAAAACAGTTTTTTGTACGTCAGGTCTCTCTCTATTTGTGACACTACACATTAAACTTTTAAATTATATGTTTAGTCATAATAATAATAATACACAATAAGGAAAGTTACGCTCCATCCACTCTGCTGACCCCGTAAGAATCTGGTGGACCAGTGCTGATGACATCCACTACAGCTTCCTAATATTTAACAAGACGATTACGGCAAATCTGTATTGTCAACAATTGCATACCATGATGTTAAAGCTAGCCGTTAAACAATCGAGACTGTTCAATTGCTTTAGCCCACTGCTGCTTCAGAACGCTAGAACACACATGGCACAACAGACGGTCGCTAAATTAGAGGAGCTGCGATTGGAATGCCTCCGACATCCACCATATTCCTCGGACCTTGCTCCAACAGATATTAATTTGGACAATTTCTTTCAAGGAAAAAAAATCAATTCCGATTAGGCAGTCAAAACCGCCGTCAGAGATTTAATTGATTCTCGCTCCCATTATTTTTTTCATGAAAGGAATCAATGAACTACCTACAAAATGTCGAAAGTGCATTGATAACAATGGTACGTACTTTGATTGATTTTATATATACCTACTCGTATAATTTCATGTATTTTTCCGTTTTGCTTTTTTTATATAAAACACCAATTTCATATGTAAGGACAATTAGTGCCTTACATATGAAATTGGCGTATGTTATACAGTTGTAGCATTTAACTAAAATTAATCATAAATATTTAACAAAGCAATAAGCATGCGTAAATTTTATTAAAAATGTAATTTAATCCTACAACTATTATAAAATATATATGTATTACGCCATTACTCTGAAACGGTTGAACTTTGCAGGAAATTTAGTACCTACACAGTCAGATTTATTATTACCTGGAGTAAGATACAGTTAGTTAGTAAATAAAGCACCTTTCTATTCAAGCGTTGAGAGGGTAAGTTTAAATTATTATTAAATGTATTCGTAATAATTATAACCTAAGCATTTCATTTAGGTATTTGCTATCATATAACTAAATGATTAATTTTCACTTAACATGTCCTTGACATTAGAAGCAACATGACCAAGACAGCTGTTTACTACATTCGCACCTAGTATATTCACTATCTTCGTCATTTAAGTCCAATTAATTGTCAGTAAGTGGTCTTAATTAGACTACCCACTGATCATAAACAATTATATTGAGTAAATCGATCAAATTACCTAAATAGGGAATGGACAATATCACTTTAGATCTATCATATCCACATTATAAATGTGAAAGTGTGTTTGTTTGTTTGGCTTTCCTTCACGTCGAAACGGAGTAATTTTTTGTGTGGAGATAGTTGGAGAAATGTACAGTGACATAGGCTACTTTTATCCCAGGAGATTATCTTACTCCCACGGGAAAACACTTTACAATACAACCAAAAAATATATATTTATTATCAAAATTACTTGAAACTTGGTATTAATGCTCTTCAATACAATTAAAGAAATATGTGTTTTAGAATTTTTCGAAATTCATCCCATAATGGGGTAATATAGGGGATGAAAGTTTGTATGAAACCTACCTATAAAATTTGCTTTTGGCCAAATTAAAAAGCGATCGATTGATTGCAGTAGCTGTTGCCTCATCTGAAAATGCTACTTTAATTTTTCAAAGCGATAAAATGGCTGCGCTGCGTTTAAACTCCCACTTAATCTCACTCGAGTTGAAATCCTCGTACGAAATATATTTAAACAAAGTAATATATCTCAAGTTCTCCGAAAATGCACACTTACAGTGTGGAATATAGAATAGGAATTTCAAATCCAAAGGAAACATATGTATAACTTCTCGGCTGGCCACAGCAGAGACAACTATAAAAGATGAAAGAGAGATCCTAGCTAAAGTGTATCGTGATGTTTCTAATATACAAATGAAGTCTTGGCTTGGCTCTGCGAAAATATTACACTGACCCTTAAAAACAACAGTAGTACTGCTTATAATAACGTCCTGCTTAAGTCTTTTGAATAGTCAACAATAGAATATAAGTTTGTCGATACAGCGGTGCAAATGGTTGAAACAGTTCACTATTCTGTGGAGTTCCTTAAAATTGTTTACTCACCAGTCCTCCTTTCAGGGGAATCAGTATTCATACCTCGAATACCACTGATAACCTCTGAAAACGCCTTTGAATTTATTATCATGTAATTGCTCCTTACTTTGCAATTAATATAGAACCTTAAAACTGAGCTAATTCTTTGGACCACGCGAGCGTAGCCGCAAGCAGAACGCTTAACAAACATAGAATGGCACTTTAAAGTCAGTCTTTAAATGTAAGTTTCAGATGTACATAACATTAGGTCTTTGCTTTCTAAATACTTTAAACGAACATTAATTCACATAATTTACGTAAAATATCTATTTAGATACTGGATATTTTGAGTAACGATCACTAAAATTATATTTATTTTCCATACATCTTTAAGGACTAATATAAAACGTCAGCTTATTTTTGCTAATAATAAAGTATGTATTGCGACCACGTAAACATTTTACTTACGTGTAAATATGTTTGTAAAAATAACACAATATTTAGCGGTACGGAACACTCGATTAGTGAGTTAAAATTATACTCATTCACAATCATACACTTTGAAAATCATTACAGCCATCAAATTATATGTTTACTAAAGTCTCTAGGACTTTAGGTATGTTTTATTTTTTTGAACGAGACCCTAATTCTTATTTTAAAATAAAAGTAGCCTAAGTTACTCCTTATAACTTCAGCTATCTGCTAGTGAAAGTGCCGTCAAAATCAGTCCAGCCGTTTCGGAAATTAGCCAGAACAAACACACAGACAGATAGACAAAAAAATTAAAAATTGTGTTTTTCTTATAAGTATCTACCATATATCATTTTATATGCATTTAATAAAAAGCTGTTATTTTGTAATTACAAACAGACACTTCAATTTTATTTATCTGTATAGATGTATAGATAGCATAAAGCCAGAGTTTTTGTTGTAGTTTGAGCGCGAGCGAAGCCTCGAGTTCTGCTAATACCTATACCTACCTATAATATATTTCATACATTTAACAAAATAGTTACAAAGCGAAATCTTTAGGTGAAGTATTTTTTAAAAACAATGACAGTAACTGTGTACAGAAACATAGACCCCAAAACAATAGTTCTTGAAATTTTTGTTTGTAGGTCTGTTTGTCTGTGTGCATTTCACGCAAAAGGACTGAACCGATTATAACAAAATTTTGTGTAGTGATAACTTATTACTCGGGTCAACATTTACGATACCATTTACTACGGGAAAAAATTTCATTTACACGGTAAAACACAATAACTAGTTCTGTCGAGATGTCCTTTGACATGGCTAACGCTGACTAAACCTTAAGAGATACTCAAACATGTGTGACAAAACACTAAAAAAGTTTTTATATGTTGTTTCGTTTCATCCGTTTGAAAAAGAAGAAAAAGTTAAGTTGATTAAACTGGCGTAAATCTTATTCTATTTTAGTTGGTTTTAATTTTTCCAATACTCCAAAAATGTACTAGAAAATTGTAGGTATGTCTTAAAACGGTTAGGCTACCGAAAAGTCTGTAATCGTATGTTATCTATATAGTTATACCTATCTCCTAAAGTACACTCGAATACTAACTTTTTTTAACCCATGACGCAAAAGAGGGGTGTTATAAGTTTAACGTGTGTATATGTGTATCAAATAAAAATTCCTTTGGTTGCTACGATGCTACACACAGACAGACGTCTGTGTGAAGCATCGTAGCGACCAAAGGATTTTTAATTAAGTTTTGTTTTATTTGAAAGTTAACTTAATCAAATGTGTTCTTAGCTATAAATCATGAAAATCCGTTCAGCCGGTTGGAAGCTGCCAGCTTTTTTCTAGACGATAAAAGAATATGAGCAACTTTCACAGATCTAATCCATTCGATATTAAATTAGATAGAATTCAGATATGGTGTGTGGATATATTCGAGAGAATTTCATTCGATAGAATAATTAATTCCATTCCATACCATAAACTTGGTATCCCGTTACTTCATTTAAAAAACCCCCTACGCAAATTGTGACATTTGCCCTAATGGTAACCTTGGATAATGCGGCAGCGTCACCTGGGATCTGCAAATACTCAACGCTTTACTAACATATAACAGAGATATCGTGTTTAGGCTCATTAAAGTGGCTTCAATGTATAGGTAACGCCCAATATTGGGAGTTTTTAAAATTTTTAATTTGGTTTTTAATGTTAAATGAACGGCCGTTCATTCAACGCCCATCGCTAGTCGCTAGTACCTAATATATAAGCTTATATCGCAGATGAGTTGTTTATTAAGATAAATATGATCATGGATTACGAGTACATTTATTTGTTAAAAATATTGAGTGTATTAATTACTAATAGTAGCTTGAGGCTTTAAATTGCGTATTAATTAATTGGTTCGGCAGGTATTACAATTATGTTTTTATTATATTCGGAAGGTCAGACGAGTATTAAACCTCTCTTTTTTGGCATGTTTTGGCATTTTCCCCCTAACTACTTAGGTCAAAGAAATAAAATAATTATATGAAGGTGCAGAACCACGGTCCACTCTCACATACGGCTCGGCAGAAGTTGTTATATACATACATAAATAATTTGTTACAATCCATTAGGTTGAATTTATGTTATTGATATTGTATTTTAGAAGGATAGCTAAAACTTAAATATAAGCAAGCGAAGTGGTTTGACTTTTTTATTTTATGGGAACTAAATAAATTATAAGTAGGTTCTAAAATATATAAAAAATAAACTTTAAACTTGTTAGAATACTATAAAAATGTCTTAAAAGATTGTCATGTTATTTTTTAAAACCCCCGACGCAGAAAGACGGGTGTTTTAAGTTTGACGTCGATGTCTGTCTGTGTGTGTGTCAGTCTGTGGCACCGTAGCTCTCAAACGGATGGACCGATTTCGATGCAGTTTTTTTTTTATTTGAAAGCCAGTTTCCTTGTGGTGGTTCTTAGCTATGTTTGGTTTATATCGGTCCAGCAGTGTAAGAGTATCAGCTCTTTTCAAAAATGATGTGAGGCATTTTGGCGTATGTTTACTCGATTAAGAGCTTCACTCGTGCCAGACGCCACTATAATCGTTAAATGACAATTCGCGTAGGGGTGTTTTTAAAATTTTTATTATATTGGTTGTTTTGTTTTCATTGGAATAGAAAATGAATACATTTTGGAAAGAGGAAATATTATGGGAACATGCCCGAATATGTGCCCATTAAAAAAACAAGACATGCTAGAACTACCTGACAAAAGGAGGGGGTAAAATCAATAAACAACAATCAACCCTTAAATTCAAGATGGCGGTTGACGCAAGGGCGGTCTGGTACCCCGAGAATCTATATTTATACTTCCAGTGACCCCCCACAAAGAATTCCAAAGAAAATTTTTGGCAATGTTTGCCCCTTTTTTGAGCTAATTCCACTGGGCTATAAATTGAACGTTGAAACGTCACAGGTCAAAAAAAATTCAAGATAAAATACTGCAAGTGTCGTAGAAGACGATCCTGTGTTGGTTATCACACCTTGGGTCTTCTGCGCGACGGCTGGTAAACAACAGATTTCTCAAAGAGAGTTGATGTCTGGCAGGCAGCGGGTCATAAAACTTTTTCCAAAACCGATCAGCAGTAATAGTACATAGAAGATGTACTGCGCCACACTACAACAATTATATGATGTGTATGATGACCACAAGTAATTTGGAAAATAGGTAGGAGGATGATGAATAAATTAAGATTAGGTAGGTACCTATATAATAAATTAAGAATAGGTTATTCTAGTAACTTGACACCCGTAAAATCATCTTTTACCTTAATATTTAAAATCAACACTATCATTTACATTCCAAATGGCATGCAAGGCAAATGGTTACATTCCAAATGGCATGCAGGGTAGGCAGAAAGAATAAAGTTAGTCAGCGCCTTATACTCTACTTTAAGCCGAATCTATGGTGATGCGCTTTTGATGGTTTTCCGAACGTCGCGCTTTCGAGTTTATTAGACCGGAACAAATATATGTGGCCCCGTCAACTTGTGCAAGTTCGAACCCGCGACATAACGCACCGAGGGTTGGCCTTTGGCCAACCTTCACCATTTATTAAATAAATTATGCTATTTGTAAAAAAAACAAGAACGTGGTGAAATCCTATGATTAAAGACTACTTTTCCTTCTTTATTTTCTTTATACATACAGATATACTTTGCTAGAGTGTACAACAATAATATTCTCATGATTTTTTGCATCCGATTTATAGCATTGCGTAGTGTGCACGTATCCACTTTTAAATCCGACGTAGATAAACTTGGTTTGTTGAACTAACGAGTAGAGCAAAGGGCATTTTTTCGGGGAAAGATAAATATTTCGACACAACATTTTAACGAGGAGTTAGTTTGACTCGTCAAATTTTTAACTATTTAAAACATAGCTTAACCGAATACGTCACAATGTTTTCGATTACACTATAGATATATCTTAACTTCTAATAGACCTTTAATTTCTTACTTTTGACTGTAATTATTTATCAATGTATATTTTTAAAGGCTTAGAATAAAAATAAAATTATAAAATGTATAAAAACGCTGTTGAGTTGAACGTGGGATTTAATCTGAAACTTTTTATGAAAATACTAGCATTGCTCGCGGCTCCGCCCGCGTTCAGATGTCCAAAAACCTAATTCTTAGGTTTTACATATTAGTATACTCTTACAATGCAGTTTTTGTGTTTTTGTATTTTTTCTCAGAAATGAGATATTTTCCCGCGGTAAAAAGTAGCCTATATGTTGACCCAGATAACCAGCTATCATCATACCAAATTTCATCAAAATCGGTCCAGTGGCTTTCTCGTGATGCGGTAACAGACAGACAGACAGAAAGACAGATCGACAGACAGACAGACAGATAAAAATTCTAAAAACTATAGATTCGGACTCTGTATCGATAATAATGTCTATTTCAATTAGATTTACCAAAAAATATTTAATGTACAGATTTCACTTAGAATATTAATATATGTATAGATTGTGACAGCGAATTCGGTTGTTAAAAGCAAACACGGCTGCAACAAGTTTGCAGTGTGAATAACAATCATATACGTGAACTGTCGATTAAGTTATTTTATGAATAAAATAAATATAACGGTTATGAAATTAAAGTAATAATGTTCTCATTTGAAAAATAACAGTGACCATGTAAAAATACGTATAAACATTAATATATAAGGAAATAAACATTACCCCCAGAGACGTTTTCTAGAGTAAACGCATTGAACTTCCACATCACAGACTGTTGCAAGATGCACTGTAAAGAAGCATAATAACATTAATATTATATTACCTTATATTAATTACAAAACAATTAAGGTTATACCGCTCGTAACATTCGCATGGCTGATTCGCACAGGTTTATAGAAAATAACTTGGTAGATTATTGCAGACAGACATGCATATACAAAGAGCAGGTCAGGAGTCCTTCTTAAAATAAGGGTACATTTATAAAGAAAAATGTGATTCTACTGGACTATTCATGCAAAAATTAAATATCTATTTCATACACACGTTTTTTATTTTACGACAAACTTTCCGCTATTTTGTGTGAAATATGGCTAGGTGATTATTATTTTTTTATTATTAGTGCTTTCACACACTATATGTCGTTTTCATTTAGTGATTATTATGGTGCCTTATGCTTGTATCTTTTTGTTATTTAGTTCTGAGCCATATTTAATGCTGCAAGCTTAAAAGAAAGTTAGTTCAAAATCTATTGTTATTCCGTTTAGAACCAAATCAGGCAGACAAGAAAGCGAGTTAACAAAAACTTCGTACAAATAAACATATAATAATCTACATAAAAAAATACAATGTCCCTGGTTACCTTTTAAAAAATGTATGTAAATATTTTATATTCCGTCGCAAAATAAGTACTTAAAACATATGTCATGGTCTCGTATTATAGGTACATACCGTTCCATAAACACTAGCATCGGCAAAACTACTATATTAATACTTCGACTCTCTTTATTGTTATGAAAATAAGCTAAGTGTAACGCTTGATTTAGATAAACCATTTGTACCGTTCACAAAATTTGGCTTTGAAAGTGTAAACAAATAAGTCACACGATTTTATGGACATTACTTTATTTTTAATAAGAAGGGCTTTATTTAAGTGGCAGTTCAAAGTTGCGAATATTAGTCTTAAATTAGCCTTAGGTATATGGTAAGTAACATGTAGCACTTTTAAAGTTATTAAAGGAAAAAAAATATTGCAATTAATTATTTGACTATTGGATCGTATGTTTTTAATTATTGGATCCTGCCGTATATTACACATATAGGTAAGTAAATTTCTTAAATTAAGTTACGTAAGCGACATCGTGGCGTCCTTGCGCGGACAACCTGAGACGCGAGATCATCAACATCATATGCACATACAAACAGACAACGCATATGCTCCGTGAATACAAACAAAAGCTATTTAAATTTGAGGCGGGTAACGCGTATTCGTGGCGCGAAGGGCGTATTGACCATGATTGTCGATATGGCGTTTTCCTTTTCGTCTTAAAAAGTAATGCCCATATTTCGACAAGGCTGTAAAAACGCAAACGAGCAGTCGCACGACATGGTAACTTCGCAGTATAAATGTCGCTAAATAAATTCAGTTCGCAATGTTAAATGAGGCTTAACGACTTACGTTAACAAATATATATGAGCAGCATTATGCGTCAGTCAGTAGTCCACTTGCCTGCACTTGTCCAAGTTGCAGGTCGTCCAGAAGAGCGGCTTCCTGACACAGCGATCTGGTTAAGAGGCGCTTTTTACGCCGTTTGTGCATCGTCAGAAACCGGCCCGTACATATGTTGCGCCTTGCCATAATTCCAATTTCAGTCGCCGCTTGGGTGACAACTACGATTTCTTGTACTGTGAACAAAATCATTAATCAATTTAACTTAAAGTTCAATATTTTCAATCGTAATATTTCATCTCGCGTAACAAATTAAACATTATAAAGTTATTTGGTTTTAATTGTAAGGTGTCGTTGAATGCTTCTTACATTATTAATAATGTGCCAATTAAATCGAATAGTTAATGCGAGAACTGATCAACACAATGAGCGATTCAATGATGTTACAACGTGATAGCGATACAAAAATTTATCAGAGTTAGTGCTCTCAATCGATAGTACAGGTTATTGCGGTAAATGACTCAATCTGAAATATCTAGTGTAGTATATCAACAACTCGCAATAAGCAACGCTTCGTATTTTCAGAACGGTATTATTTAAATATATGTAAATGGCCTCCGCAGCAGTAGCTTGTTGAAAACAAAATAATTAACTTATAATGCGAAACAAGGTAATATTTGAATAACAGAAGAAAACGAATGAGTGGTAAAAATCAAAGAAAATCGATTATAAATGCCTGCACGTCACAGTCGGTACGTAACATGCCACTCATAAACGATAACTATATTGCGTAATCGCTCCAGTAACACTTAAGCATCGTTTTAAATTGCATGCGTCTTCGCGCAATAGTTTCCAGAGGGAAACGTCACGTCTGATATTTCCTTCGAGACGTATCCGTATTCTAACGGAGGACCTTATAATCTACATATATGCTAACTTTAGAATATCAAAATATTTATTTATTATTAGCATAGATCAATTAATTTTTTTCAATAAATGTGCTTATGGGTATATATAATAGTGGCTATATACATATTTTGTAAAGAAGGAAGCCGGTTCGTCGGATGCATTTCTGATTTTTTAAGATTTTTAAAAATTTATTTTATGTAGACACAATAGGCTCTTAATTGACCAGCTCACAAAAAAGCAACAATAAAAAATATATATACAGTCCAATTAAGAGCCTCCTCATTTTTTGAAGTCGCTTAAGAAAGATATAAAAACAAATCAACAAGCTCTATTTTTATTGATATAATAAAATCAAGGAGAATATTTGTTTGAACGTGCTTATTTCTAGAACTACCAGTTCAAATTGCAAAAAAATCTTTTTACATTTAATACTCTTTTTATTGATAAAATCTATCAAACTCAAAATGATAAAAATAGCTAAAAAAAAAATCTCAAACGGATTTACTGAAAAGAATGATTGATGTAGATAATGTACTAAAAGCTAAAAAAATATCTATTAGGTAGGTTCCTAAATACCAGTCATCATACCACTCTCGTCATTAATCTAGGGTATTGATCAGACCCAAAAATAAAATCGTGGGGCGCGTGAAATTTCTACCACCAGTCAAACGCTCATATCATTATAAATGCTAATTTCATATTTGCTCAGGTTACGCTACGTCCCACAATTTTATTTTTGGTCAATGACCTAGATTGATTACATTATATCTACATTATTATTATCTTTCTTTTCCATAAAATCGTTTAACTTTTAAAAAAATACCTATTTTATTTTCAAATTTTTAACTTTTTTTTTAAACTGTCTAAACTCTTATTATGATCTGCATGCATGCACTATGTTTTACTTGCAAAGGCCTTTCATTTGATACCCATATTGAGGTGCTTGTGAAAAAATATGTACCTAATCCACCATTTTAGTTAACAAGAATTCCATTGAGAATTTTTTTATCGCAACTAGGAAACTAAAATATTAAAATACTGAGAAGCTTTTCTATAAAGTGGCTTTGTCTCGTATGTTCACTATTAATGATACTTAACGTGCAATTTTTAAATCTTTTTATTAACAAAACGAAGAACGAATAATAATTATGAGTTAGTCTTAATTTGCGTGTAATAAATAAACGCCGCGTTAGGTTTTGGCTGTTTTATAATAATTTATTCATCGATACGATATCAGTTTACGAGATCACTATAATAATAATCCTGGATTGATATAGCTATAGCACTACAGAGTTGCTATTTATCACGCTATGTTTACTGATCGTTGATAAAAAGCCAGTAAAAGCTTGTATAAATCGTACATACTAATGTCATCTATATCAGCGTGCTGGTGATTATCGGGTTCTGTGTTATTATAATTTACCCACTCAGATAAACTTACATGATGAAAAAATCCATTTTCCTTTAATAAAAGTCCATTCTCTTTTATATGTAGTTCAAAATTCACCAAATTTAAAGGAAGTTATATACTATAGTTACTATCTCTGGATAACTTTGGTACATTCTTATAAAAGCTGCACCATTACATAATCGTAATATTTATAGTAGTTTAGAGTATTATTTATATTTCAAAATAACATGTAAGCTAACTGAGCTACTTTTAGGCACGGGGGTCTGTCATAAATATCGTACACCGTGTTTACCGATGTTCATTATGAAAACTTATTATAGTGCCTGTCTATTAAATCGTATAGATGACCGACGTAGCGCCCAAGCACTACCTGCCGAAATACTGAAGTTTAGATGTCGCGACTTGTAAAAGATTCAAATTGACAAAATTTACACAAAAAAAGGCAAAATTGTAGTAGAAATGTGTCGAATTAAATATATATATATATATATATATATATATATATATATATATATATATATATATATATATATATAGTTACTGTTAATTAAATATGTAGTAAATTTGTTAACTTCCATAATATTCATGGGACACAATGGCATAACTCGTGTTCAGACGTTTCCGCCATGACAATCATACTAGATATCTGGCAACGGCTGATGTTACTACGTCAGACATGTTACAAAAGTTAGCTTGAAAATTTTGTAAATATGACTACTATTGACGTTGCTGGTCTTGACAACGTAAAGGGTGCAAGGTCAATAAATTTTTCAATGGCTTCCTATCATCCCCCTACGCGTATATTCATAATGATAAAACTGTAAAGTTATGTTTGCTAGTTATTATAGTTGAAAATATGAAGTTTCTTATTTATATTTTACTAGCGGCGGAAAAGCACAAACAGATCTATCCCACGGGAACCGTTCATTTTTCCGGAATGATGAATTTTCCGGATGAAAAGTAACTTGTTGTTTGATCGGCAATATAAGGTATCAACATGCCAAATTTTATTAAATTAGGAGGATAAGTTGTTGTGTACTAAGCTGTATAAGTTACTATAGTTTTTTTAACTATCCCACGGAAACTCTTTAATTTTCTAGAATGAAAAGTATCTTAGATGTTGACCGGGGATATAAGGTACTATCATGCAAAATTTCATTTAAATCGTTTCAATAGTTTCGGAGATTAGTCCATACAAACAGACAAACAGACAGAGAAACAAAAAAATTGAAAAAAAACTGGATTTGTTCTATTTCTCTTCTTTCGGGATGTAAGAAGAGAACTGACTCGGGTTTTAGCATTTTTTTCTAACCTCTACAGTTTTATTATATGTATAGATAGAATAAATAACTTATAATAAAACAGTAATATATAATAATGAAAATAGTTATAGCGAGTGTACTTTAGGAGATAGACATATTATGTAGAACTTTTCTATAGACCTTTTTAAGACTTACAATTTTCTTGCACAATGTTTTGAATTATCTTTTAAGGTTGAGCCAACGTTAACCATATAAATTTCTAAGGACGATTCGATAGAACCAGTTATTGTGTTTTCCCGTGGGAATGAATAATTTGCCTGTCGTAAAAGGTATCCTAAATGTTGACCCGAGTACTAAGTTTTATCACTATACAAAATTTAGTTAAAATCGGTTGAGTACTTTTTGCGTGAAACATGCACATCGATTTGACTAAGTTAGTTTTATTATACGTATAAATAAGAATAAATATTGCGAGTGTAACTTAGGAGATAGACATATACAATTCGGAACTTTTCTGTAGGACTTTTCAAGACCAACAATTTTTTAGTATATTGTTTCAATGTATGTAAGTCTTAAGGCTTAGCCAGCGGAAGGATTCTAGGGAGGACTCCATAAAACCAGTTATTATATTTTCCCGTGGGAAAGAAAGATTTTCTTGAAGTAAAAGGTATCTAGGCAGTGGTATCCCAGTGGTAACGCGCTCGCTTGGGAAACCGAGTGAAGCAAGTTCAAATCCCGGGTCTCGCACCTCTGATATTTTCATGTGCGAATCATTTCTAACACAATTACCACTTGTCTTAACGATGAAGTAAAAAATTGTGCGGAAACCTGCATGTCTGAGAGAACCTAGCAAGTTTTCAAAAAACATGTGAAGTCCGCCAACCCGCACTTGGCCAGCGTGGTGGACTATGGCCTGATCCCCCTCGTATTGAAGGGAGCCCGTGCCCAGCAGTGGGACGTTAAAAAGGGCTGAATACATACATATATAAATACATACATACAAAAGGTACCCTTAATGTTGACTCGAGTAATAAGTTATCACTTCACCAAATTTCGTTGAAATCGGTACATTACTTTTCGCGTGAAACGCTCACGCAAAAACAGACAAACAGACAAACAGACAATTTTTTTAATAACTATTGTTTTGGGGTCTATGTTGTGAACATAATACGTTACAAATAAACAAAAACATCTATCCCACGGGAACAGTACATTTTTCCGGGATAAAAAGTAACCTATTTGTTATTCTGATGTATGAACTAATAATAATATATAATTATATATAATTATTGTAAAGTTTTATCAAAATCCAATCAGTAGTTTTTGTGTACTAAGCTGTATAAGTTACTATAATTTTTTGACTATCCCACGGAAACTCTTTAATTTTCCGGGATGAAAAGTAGCAGATTTGTTTTTGTTATGTATGAGCTATATTATTGTAAAGTTTCATTAAAATCCAATTAGTAGTTTTTGTGTACTAAGCTGTATAAGTTGCAATAGTTTTTTAACTATCCCACGGGAACCCTTTAATTTTCCGTAATGAAAAGTATCTAAGATGTTGCCCGGGGATATAAGGTACTACCATGTAAAATTTCGTTTAAATCGGTCCAATAGATTCGGAGATTAGCCCGTACAAACAGAAAAACAGCTCGCTCGGGTTCGTCCATACCTACGAATATGTTGTATTATCTCTTTAACCATTTGTCCAAATTATATGCAGTAAAAGGGAAAAGTCTGTTGTTTTAAACATTTTAGACGATAAATTTACTTATTTTGATAAGAATTCATAATTGTTGATAATATGACCAATAAACGTGACCTACCGATTTAAATTATTTTTTTAATATAAAAAACTACCTTTTGTGACTTAAATATAAAAGTTAGATATATGCTGTCGCTGACTTTTTTGTAGGCATTATTAAGCTCTACAACTTTTCTCTAGAACATAATCATATATCTCTCATCGTTAAGGCAGCGTTCGTAAGAAACTTTTTCGTTCGACCGTTTTTTCTCCGACTTACTTTGCAAATCCGACTACCACGAAAAAGCCTTTTCATTTTTCAGGTTAATATAGCCTATGACACTCAGAAAGAACGTGGCTTTCTATTGGTAAAAGGTAACAAACTCTTTGTTAAAAGGTTAACAAACTTTACCTCTTTATAATATTAGTATAGATTAATAAGGATGGCGTTTATATAAGATACCTCATAAACAATAGTTAGATTAATTATTGTAGAGTAATAAGGGAAGCGCAGCGTTACGTGGTTGCAAACGTCACGCTAGAAGAGTGCTAACACTAATTGGCAGCAGTAATTGGAAATGTGGTTGGGCTTAGGATAATACACAATTCTTCCACCAGTGTGTCCTTTACTTGAATTAGATAAATTAGTTAAATGAAGCTTTATCGAAAAAATACAGTTTATAATGAAGCTGTTACATAAGTGCGTATAAACATACTAGCATTGCCCGCGGCTCCGCCCGCGTTCGATGACCAAAAATCAAATTCTTAGGTTTTACATAGTAGTATACTCTTACAATGCAGTTTTTGTATTTTTTCTCAGAAATAAGATATTTTCCCGCGGTAAAAAGTATCCTATATGGTGACCCGGATAACCAGCTATCATCATACTAACTTTCATCAAAATCTGTCCAGTGGTTTTCTCGTGATGCGGTATCAGACAGACAGATAGACAGACGGACGGACGGACGGACGGACGGACGGACGGACGGACGGACGGACGGACGGACGGACGGACGGACGGACGGACGGAGGACAGACAGACAGACAGACAAAAATTCGGCCTCTGTATCGATAATAATGTTTATTTCAATAAGATTTTCCAAAAAATATTGAATGTACAGAATCGGCTTAGTTACAATTTTATTATTTTTATTATATGTATGCTTTTTCTCAATAAAATCTGTGTGAATTCAATAAATTTGTACTCGAAGAACATGCATTCATTCTCGAGTCTTGGTCCAAAATGTAAAATTATTATTTCGGCAGGAATGTTAAAAATAATTCACGTTTAGCACCACATTAGACTATTATAGAAATATACTAAGTATGTTATTCGAATGTCGATATTTTATTTGCTTGAAAAAAATCTTGTAAATAAATCTTTCTAGCTAATATATTATGCTTAAAAGCATCCATTTCAACTAAACAAACTAGAGACACCAAATATTTAGTTTATTTGCTAATTTTATTACTATCGTATAGGTAGGTGCATATTAATTACATAGTTTATTCAGTAGTTTTATACTATTGCCGGATTCTAATAAAATTTATAGATTGATTTTTATTGCAGTCAAGAAAAAATATATAGGTACAAACATTTTATATAAGTTTACATACTAGGGTAGAATTTCCTTTAGAAAAGATATTTTTTAGTGTACTTATGAAGGTGTTTTGTAGCGGGTTAACAAAGTGGAAGAATTAAGATATGTTGGTTTAAAACAAGTTATAATTGACATAAGACCAAAAGTTTAAATAAACTATACAAGAATAATTAGTTACAGTCACAAACCGATGTCAAGGATCGAAGGAAACGGAGTTTCTAGTATGCACGAGGTGAATAGTTGGGATTTATTTAGTTAAGCTGCTTTGGGAATTATTGGCAATAGAAAATCACCTGTAAATGACGCTTTTTTAACGACAATGATTACAAAAACATAAAATATTTCTTTAATAAAATAAGTTAAATCAATTAAAAATTTTATTTGATGTTATAAGGAAAAACATTAAGCAAATTAAACATTCAGGTATCCATATATTGTTGTATGTCCATTGTCCACCTAATGTTTTCTAGCGACTTTTTTACTATTCTTTCTACGGTGTATAAGATCTTCCTAGCCTCTAATCTCGTTTTTGATATTGTTCTTTAATTAAAACATATTATTTTTAAACATATTAAACATATTATTAATTTATATTTATAGGTCGCTCGAAAACGTTTTATGTATACCAATTTTTAAGTTAAAAAAAAATAAATTTATTTAATTAGAAATTAAAATATCGATTTCAAATTTTTAGAATCGAAAGATTTTTCAATCTAGAAAATGATAAAATAACGAGATAAAAATAATAAAAAAACGTTCAATTTTTACTTGAAGACTTTGGAAGTTTTTAAAAAAAGTGAGCGAACCCTAAAAAATATTTTTTGAGCTGATTATTAAGGAGGCTCTTAAAGTATGAAAATCTAACATATTTTCGAAAAAAAAACTGTCGGTTTTTTGCGCCACCCTAAAATAATATATATTCTATCTATTCCATACGAATTACGAAGCGTTAAAACGTATCTAGGGACGATCCCGATCGAAGCCAGGGTGTGGCGGCTAGTAGTGTATAATTAAACGGTGTGATAAGTATACGAAAATCCTGATACGACTTTTTATATTAAATAGGAAAATGTATAGATTAAAGGGACCATTTGACCATTTATAAATATCAAGAGTAACTTAGTATTGAAGAAACTAAAAATATAATATGAATTATATTACATATACAAATAATAAAAAAGTACTGTTGAGGAGTGCACTTCTTACCTACGTCAACTTATATATTATAAGCTCTTAACTTTATATTTGTAAGCTAAGTTACAAATCTTACCACGAATGTTATTTTAAGGCCAAGTCAAATGAATTTTTAACAACTGCTTTCTTGTTCTGAAAAGTGTCTAAGAAGCATTAAGCTTGCGTTAATGCTGAAGTAGATCTTTTGTGAAAGATAAGGTGCAGTGAAGTAAGTTCTCTTTTAATTTATTTAACTGTAGAAATTGAAGAACTTTGAACGCTACTTTTTATAATAAATTTAAAAGTAATTTTTTATATTCTAATTCTTGTCCACAGCTTTACACAAGTAGAAGATTCTACTAAAAAGATTGCAGTTTAAGAACACTATAAAATATATAATAATAGAGGTTCTTTTGTGCAAAACCGCAAAACTCTGAGAGTTCGTCGCTGAAGCTTCTAAATAAATATAAATATTTTTACGTTCCAAAAGCTATCTATTTTGCTGTAACTCGCCAATAGATTTCAGCGTGTCAACTTCTATATTGTCAATATATAAGTCTTATAATAGTTTTGTTTTCAACCTAATCAACACCATAGTACCTTGTAATAAAGTCAACAAATTTTCGAATTATCATCATACCTCCATAACTCGGTTAATTTTGACCGGAGGAAAAAGTCATGATACTTTTTTCATGTGAAATTTTGAGCTTTACACATTTTTATTAAAACTTTTTTGTCTAATTTTTACCGCTTTCGAGTAATTGCGAAAAAACATTTTAGATAATTTTTTCCAACCCTTGCCGGGGGTTACAGACACGAAAACCTTTACACATTGTTTTTGTATCCTTAAAACTACATTAAATCAAAAATGCAAAGTTGAGTGCCAAATTTTGATTTAAGACCTTATTTAACTGGACTAATAGTAAATGTAAATACTATTTATTGCTCAAGGACGTTAGGCCTTTGCCAAGACAAATATGGCATGACGCGGACGCATTTGATTTATTCTTTTAAAACATTTTATTCGATTTCAAAACTATTTTAGCAGAAATAAAGAAAGGGCAGGATTTTATAGTTTATGACCTCATAAGATTTTAATCGACGCTATTCGAACATTATATTCATCATATTCGAACCCGCGTATTTAGTTTATTTGTTTAACAGAAAAACTCATATTTATGACAATATGACAATAAATAAAGGATTTTTGTAGTAACATACAATAGAATTTAGAACCAAACATTTAAAACCTAAGCCGGCCCCTACCCAAAGACCTAGCTGACTGACTGACGTCTCCTACCTATACTAAAGTAATTTCAGCCTCATACTTAAGTAGCTTACGAATTCAGTGAGTGACCTTTCAATTTTTAACTGACTTCCAAAAAGGAGGAGGTTTTCAATTCGTCGGAATCTTTTTTTTTATGTATGTTCACCGATTACTCGAAGGCGCCTGAACTGATTTGATTTTTTTTTGTTTCAAAGGGTATACTTTCCAGATGGTCCCATATAAATTTTATCGAAATCGGTCGAGCGGTTTTTAAAAATCAACAATATATTATTTTATTTTTCAATAAATGGCTTAATCGAATGTTATTAAAAAACTTTCTTCTCAAAAGTTACCTGCTTATTACGTCTAGACTAAAAATGGAAAAATAAAAACTTAAGTATCTATTCTAAGTGAAAAGCCCCGTTTAGTTATTTTTTTTACTTTCTAGTGCCAGAAATTTTTTTTTTTTAAGTTTTTCGATATTTGTATAGCTGTACCTACGCGTTCTTTAAACTGGCTAACATTAATAGTAAAAAAAATGTTAACAGGAAATTTAACAAATCTAAATATGTATGTATATATGTCGCAAAGATGATAAACTAAACTTTTGCACGACCTTAGGTAGAAGATGTTCAAGACCAGTGAAGTCACAAAGCTCGATATCATCGGAGATGAAGATGATGGACTAGAAGAGAGAGTAAAGGGATAAAAAGAACAAGAAACTTTTGCACTTTTACAGTTTACACTACCTTTCTGATCGAGCCAGCCTTGGCGTGCTAACACTAGCAGGCTCTAGGCAGCACTAAAATAATGTAGCTTATCACATTGAAAAATATAAAAAGGAGTCATTTTTGTATCACCTTTTTTTACTTTACATTCACAATTGTTATACCTATATCTATTATATGTAAATAGATAAATATAAAAATTATGATATCGCTATATTTAATTATGAGATATATGCAGTAAGATTTTAGATAATAAACTAAAACATATGTTGGCATAGCTGTAACCTAAGTCACTATGAGGGTGGGGTGTTTTGTTTATTGAGAATAACATGGTTGCACACAACAAAGGTTTAAGATTGCTACATCAAGTAAACTACTTGTGCAGGTATGTGTATCTTGTTTATATAAAGATACAAAATTGTTATAACATTAACACTTAGACTATTTTTACAAAGGAATATTCCTTTTATTTATTCACAATTTACATAACTACTCATTCATTTATATACAATCATGAATTGACTAAGAATTATAAAAACACAACTATTTTTGTATGTTCTCGACGGCACGAGCATCCCTTCAATAAGAGGAAGATTAAGCCGTAGTTCATTTGTATAAATTACAAGAACTATCTATTTTATAAGAAAGTATGAGAATATGACTCTTTTTACTCGTTCTAAATACGAAACATTGCATTTTCCGGTAAATATGTAACGGTCACACGTTGTCTATTCGCGTGTCTAATGGTAGCTGTCAGTCACTATGACAGGTTGCATATTATCAAACGCGCGTTAAATATTTGGTGCTTTTGCAAATATATGCCAATAAATAGCTTTAAAATAAGGCTTCTAGCCTTTTGTTTCATGCAAGTAAGTTTTCTAATACTATAAAATTATATAATTCTATCATCCCACCAGAGTATGAGAGTGATAGGAATAGCGAGTACACTTGTGTCTGCGCGTACACTTGTGCACTATAATATCTCCTGCGCAGTGGGCTAGTCTCAATGAGATTGGCCGCCGTGGCCGGACTCGGTCAGGAGAACATATAGTTCTATATAATATATATATATATATATATATATATATATATATATACACACATATCATAAAAATAAAAAAACCCGACTGCATAAAAGCTAAGCTTTTGGAGTCTCCGACTCATACACACTACACATGTACATACGACACTCGTAGGTACATCTCGCGGCAAGGATGAAACGTGTCTCCGACTGCATAATACTATCTATATTCCTTCGTCAAGTTGTCATCTTTTTAGTTAGCTTTTATGCAGTCATGTTTTTTATTTTTATAATTGTATATATCTTTTTCAAAAACAGCAAGCGAAGCTCGGTCGCCCAAGTATGT
The DNA here is from genome assembly GCA_951806755.1 of Brenthis hecate. NCBI lineage: Eukaryota > Metazoa > Arthropoda > Insecta > Lepidoptera > Nymphalidae > Brenthis > Brenthis hecate. Next base: position 10,707,226 of record OX638251.1, read on the forward strand.
ACTAATAGAAGAATGTCAACTACTTAATATCAATTGATTATTGAATATATTTACCAACATGCTAAAAGAAGAAACGTTATAATATTAAATGAAGTCGTAAAGATAAGCAATTTAGCTGAGAGCGGGAGGATATTTAAATTATACCACTTACTTTAAAAGAGCAATGCTATAGTCGACCTACAGAAGACAAGGTATTTTAAAATCACCCATTATTACATGTGGTTGTATGGCTGCTTCGAATGTTTCAAGATTTTCAAATAAGGAAAATAATTGTACGGCCGCTTATCAAATAAGCTTTAGCACAAAGGTATTTTGCACATTATTAGTCCCCTAATATAAAAATCAAAGGAATAGAAGATATAGAATTAAGATAAGGTTAAGATATTTGGTATGTTTATTTTTAACGCTCAAATGAAAATGTATTACAAATCTTAAAAAAAAATCATGTTAATGATAAATGCAAGTACATTTGTAGCGAAACACTCAAAGAGTTTTTAAGGACGTAAATTGCGTGGACGGAGGAGTATGAAATTTCCCACACTTATACCTTATATAGAGAAGGAGTGCAGACTGCAGAATTCTAATTTTTTTTTTAAATTATGCATTAAAAATACATTAAATCAATAAAAAAAAGCATTATACACATTACCATGTATTTGACACACAAACGCATACATACTCTTTTGTTTATATATCCCTTGTGTTAGCGGTCTTCTGTACTTTGAAGCGCCTCTTCCACAGACCTTAGCACCATGCTAGTAATAGGACTAGGTGCACGTGTTTTCCCGGGGGAAAAGCCAACTCCTACCAGGCGCGTCCCCAGGTGGCGGATAGAGGAATGCCACCCTCTTAGGGCGGCGGGTGGTACCGAAGAAATCCGGCGCGGACCTAATGGCTTGGGTGGAGCCGCTCGTCTAGGCCTCGAGCCGAAGGCGTTGCGGCCACTGGTGGTGGGACCGCTTGGTCCCACAACCGGATGATGGGTGCCGGTTGCGGGACTGTGGTCGCAGGCCTGCATCCGGCGGAGGGGTAGGCCGCAGCGGGAGAGGAGTGTCGGTATTTCGGTGCGCCGTTCTCCCTACCTTCCGCGGCCTAGACGGGGCCGCCACCGTTTGATGGCAGACGCGGTGGGGCTGCAGGGGAAGAGGAGTGTCAGTGTTTCGTTGCCGCTCTCCCTGTCCTCTGCAGCCGATTGGAGGTGGCCCACTTCGGTGGGCGGAGGTTAATATAATGGAGCTGCTCCGGGTACCTCTCTGGCGTAGCAGAGTTGACTGTGGAGCAGCCCCATTGGTTTGGTGGTCTGCCTAGCGCTTAGGCAGACCTGCCGCCGGGGCGCCGTAGTAGTTAAGCGCAAGCGATCCTGCGGCGTCCCACTAAGGCGGGGGGAAGGGATGTCGGGTTTTAGTGGGTAGTACCGGCTCTTCTAGCCGGTGAGCCCCACATCACCACCTGGGGGATCAGGTGGTATGCGTAAATGCATTTCCCGACGATAAAAAAAAAGGTGCACGTGTTTTGTCTGTGTGAGCGAAAATCTTCCGCGGCAGGACGTTGACGAGCGTTGAAATTATATTCGTGAGTATTTTCTATCGAATATTTTTTTACGGTTGTCGATTCAGTCAACTTTTGGCTTCTACGCATGCACTAAAATTTAAATTACATTACCAATTACCGTATACAGTTAAATAGCTTTTATTTATTTTGCAAAATATAAGGGCAAGTATCCGTACCGTAAAGGATAGTTGCCCTAAGGGCAATTAGAGTTGCAGGTAGGTAAAATGCCTCGCAAATATGAGCAAGAGTTCAGCTTGTCTAAAAGACGTTTTACAGAAGTTTTAAATTCCAACGAAAAAAATGTCCAAAAAAAGAATAAAGAAGAAGAAACAAACATTACAAAAAGAACTACAATGGAAACAACGAAATATTTTTTTTATGACGGTAGAAAATAAATCAGCTGATAACGAGATTAAAATTACGAAAAAAAGAGGTCGAAACGAAAGTAAAAGATCAAAAAATATGTCGATTTCTCTAGCAGTGAAACAGAATTTGAAAATATATATTTAATTAAACTGAACGAATAAAGAACTTTAAGGATGATAAATAGCAATTTATAGTTCCGAGAGTGAAAATGAAAAAGCATTATACATACAAAAATAGCCAAAGAAAAAGCTACTAAAGAAGCACAAAAAAAGAAATAAGAAATTCAAGACGATAAGAGACACTGAAAAGACACTAAAATTTATTTAAACATTAATAATTAAATTGAAAATGCGAATGATAAAGTTTCAGTTGATGATTATTGTAAATGTTTTAAAAATTACAATAATACTAATTCCAAATCAGACTGGATTGTGTTTCCAGGAAACTTGTTCATCATTCAAATAATATTGTGTGAGATGTGGAAAATTTAAAGTTCTGGCTTCGTATTTGATGACGATTTTTAAAAATTCCTTGGTGATATCCGCCCACCCACTATTTTTAATATTTGTGCCAAAGTTGATTGCCATATTGTTTTTATCTTTAAAATTAATTATTATTTATAAACTTAAATATAGGAGATTTTGTTTGTAATTTTAAAGTTGTCCTGATTAGTATTTCGATTAGTACTTAATAAATTGATATTAATAATTAATAACGGTTGATTAAATTTAAATATTATAATCAAAAAAACAATTGAAGCAATTTCATAATGAGTCTTCTATTCCCGCATGAGGCAAGTATCCCCGAAAGCATTTTTAACCTGAGACAACTATCCGCCACAGAGGGCAACTATCCCTTTTTGTAGAGGTCAAATTAAACAGGTTTTACTGAAAAAGCATATTGTTTGTGTTTAAAAAATAGATCACAATGAAAGATTAAAGACCAATGTTTTATTATACACTGAGTATATTGTAAGTAGACACTTATTTTTTTGAAATCGGAAATATTCAAAAGGTCTGTACTTATATTTAGAATAGATTAATATTGTTTGTAATTTGTTTCAAAATTCTTTTGGATTTAATAGGCTATTTAATATTTATTATTTATATAACTTTGAAAAAAGAATCTCAATTTCGATCAGACTTAATGAATTATGGTTGATTTTCAACCACGAGGCGATCACTAGTAGGTACTTTTAAAAGGTTCACTTTTACAAGGAATGTTTAAATAAGAACTATGTAGTTAATCAATCGGATCGATTAGACGTAAAAAAACGGTGTATTTTTGCAAATTTGTGTTACTCGTAATATAGAATAACACAAGAATATTCTAAGAACTAAAAGATGCTAGAGCACATATAAAGTACTTACGAACACGATAAAATCGTTCTTAAAAATAACATTTAATGAAGAGATTGCCTTAATAATTTTAATTTAAACGGTTTATCGCATACATGCTATTGATCTATCACTTGGAGGGGGTATAATCGTCTCTTGTTTTATTAAAACATAATGTGATAGGACGAGCAACTGGCCAAATGACGTTCGCGCATATCAATCAAGCGGCTTTAGCATTGAATATTATTATATCTGGACGTCTTAACGTTTTAACGCCAGCCGATACAAAGCAAAGCACACCGACTTCGAAAATATTTGATTAGGTATGTATAGTAAATGAAAACTACCAATCAGTTATTTTTCACTTTTTAGTGCTTTTGTTTGAAGTCGATTTTTATTTTTTTTTTGTTGAAAAGTTTTTATTTTTCGCTTTTTAGTGTAGACAATAGTAGCAAAGTAAGAATTCTAAGGTGCTAGGCTTGTCAAATCAAACAAAATAAGCCCAAACTCAAAGTATCTACTATTAGCCGTTGAAGAGTTCCACCTATCCACCTTCTGGCCTTACCATCAGATCAGGTCAACAATACCGAACCACTGTACTATCAACGGAAATAAAAATCTTGCAAATTTAAAGTTAATATGACAATTAGAAGTAGGTTAAATTCATCATTAGCTAGTTTTCCACCCTTAGGGGTGGTATTTTTTTTTGAAATTTAAATGGGACCAATCTGGAAGTATACACTTTCAAACAACACAAAAATTGTCCAATCTCGGTTAATAAATGACGGAGTTCTGAGGTAACAAACATAAAAAAAAAATACAGTCGAATTGAGAACCTCCTCCTTTTTGAAGTCGGTTGAAAATCAAAATAAATCCGGGAAATAATCAAAAAAGATAGTTTTATTTAATAATTTAATGTACTTATTTCTAATGCATTTTATATAAAAATATTAAGGTACATTTACATCTGTTCAACAATTAGTTGAAGCAACGGATTGTCGTCCGCAACACTTTTCAAGAATGTTGTATGGTCATCATTGATCAACATCTGTTGAAGCAACAGATTCGACAGATCCATTTTAAATAAAACTATCTTTTTGCTTTATTTCGCGGATTTATTTTGATTATTGGCTCCCCCGATGTTTCGAATGCTTTACAGCAATCATGGTCACGGGAGAGAAAGGGAGTTCCATTTTACATACGTTCTACAGTTGTATACAGTCATGTCTACCGAGCAAGTCGTTGCTGCTGCGACTTTCTTAATATTGAATAAAACTATTCGGAAAGAAAGGAGAAAAAAAAAGTTTATATCTAATACCTTTAAACGAGTAATTCTTGTATATTTATTAATTTATATATACTGGCGATCTCAGAAACGGCTCTAACGATTTTGCTGAAATTTGGTACATGAGCGTTTTCGGGGGAGAAAAATCGTCCCAGTATTTGTCTTATGTCACGTAAAACGCATGTTTTCGAGTTTTTATGCGGTTTTCTTTCGCATTATTCCACGCTTTGGCATAAGCATCGTGGTCAAGCAACCAAGGCGCAAGATTGACAATCACAGGTGTCGGGTTCGAGTCCTGGTTGGATACAATGTTTTACTTTTGTTTTTTTTCTATTTATTGAAGTTTATAGTTTTTTTTTGTTTGTAAGCCAAATTAAAAGGAAAATTGTACTTTTGGCCAAAAACTCCAGGCGAAGCTCGTTCGCCCATGTACAGTAATATAAAATATTCTGTATTTTATATTACAGTACCTAGGCGAACGACTGTGGTATGTATTTTTACGTTAATATTATTTTAAAATATTTCCATATTACATTTTATGTAAAAAGATACAGCAAATTGAAATCACTTTAAAATTAAAAAAATCAATCTTACGACCGAATTTTTTTAAAAATAATTTAAGACGACTTTTTATTAAAGAATCATGAAAATCTTAACATGCGTATGAAAAATACCTATAAATGGAGCGTTTCTCCTTTTATGAAACTCGGTAAAAATTACAAAACCACCAAAAAATATGATTTGTAGAAACAATATTGTTGAATGAACCCATCATCTGTGGGTACAAGAACAACAAGCTTCAACAACTCGCATTTTGTAGAACGGTCAACGCTCTGTTGCAAGACCTTTCAACATACGGCAACAGTGTTGCTTTCAACATGTTGCATTCGTCATAATCACCTGTTGTTGAATAGATATAAATGCACCTTTACCTTTCTGCAAGTGCAGATAGAAGAAGTCTTCTGCATATAAACTTTGACTGTGTCTTTCACATTCCTCCGTCCGCGTAATTTTCTTAAAAAGTAATACAAAGGTTTTGCTCACGTATTAATATAAAGATATAATGTGTCGTGCCGACTCCAAAAATATCTGATAGGTACGTACCTACCCGTTCAGTAATTTCTTACTTTTAGTTGTTTTAGTTATTAATATGGGTCTCTACTAATAAAAATACTTCAGATGTTGACGAGACTAGGGTGATTTAACATAATATAAAACTTTCACGAATATATTATGTGCTAAATATATTCTGGGTATATATTAATAATACAATATAAGAAAACATCAAAATATTCGCATAAGATTTTATTAACTATGCGTAGGCAAGCGTAGGTACTTGTAAGTCTGTGGGACATTTTCACATTCAAAAATATATGAGACGTGTAAATTTCCAGTGCCTAAGTGAATCATAGAATCATTTATAAATAGCAAGGTTATAAAAAAAGAAATGAAATAATCTCTTTGCTGTGAGAATGTCTATTAATAAAATAAAAGAAGTGCGACCAATAAAATATTCGTTTTCACGTATACATTTATATGCTGTCCGAAACAGAAATTAAATTAATAAATACAGATACCTACATACGAGTACATATTTAATGCCACTAATACTCAAATTATACGCGAGACTAAAACTACGCAATAATGTAACTGTAAAAAAAGAGCCTCATGAGAATGAAATAAGTGGATTTTTAATATTTTTTAGACGTATATATACGTTTAGAAGTAGAAATAAAGGAATATGGATAGTGTGCATACTAATGTGCACTGCACACTTGTTAGTATCTGTTTGCAATCTGTGTGAAACCCTGCTGAAAAATTAAGGAGCGCGTACTCATAAATTTGAATATAATTTTTTGCCAAATTCCTTTAAATTAATTTAAATTTATATTTTTAATTTTTAATATACAAATTTTGTCATTATTGCTATTTTTATTTTATTAAAATGTATTTTTTATAAAAATTAAATAATATAAATTAAATCTTATTTAATATAAAAAAATTAACAAACTATAATCTTTAAACAATATACCTACATTTTAAAAATTTATAATTTCATCTCCCATAATTCATTATTCAAGCAATTAATATTAAAATTATTACATCTCCAATTCGATTTGATAAAGCTGTTAATATACCTGCATTATAAGATTTTATATTATGATAATAAATTAAAACGCAAACTAATAAAGTATATTTTGCAAACAGACAAATACACTTAGTAGTAGGTATATACCTCCTAGGCTAAAAATCCTTTTTCATTATATTTTCAAAGAATATTCTATGTAGGTACAAAGATAATCTCTTTCACTGTTCTATGTAATATGCACAGAAATGTTATCTCGCTACAGTTCATTGTATGAAATGTGTATCACTACTACATATTAAACCTATAGGATTATCTAACTTAAGATATAAATTGGATTGTTGATATTGGTTTCATATCAACTTAAGACTCGTGGTACAGAAATATTGCAGTAAACTCTATTTATTTCTTAGGACAATTAAAAATTTATTAGGTATACATACATATCTTTATGTTAACGACGACAACACGATTTTAAATAAGCATTACGATAATCAAATTTAGTCCTTCTTATAAGTAACTATCTACACCGGATAATCCTTAAAAATATAAACGCCAAAGTCTATTACACAGCATCAGAACTATTCAGCGACATTCTGCTTTGAATACAGACAACTTATAAACCGGAGAGTGATGTAAGCATCAGAACAATTCAGCGACGTTCAGCTTTGAATACAGACAACTTATAGAGGAGAGTGATGTAGACTACTTTTTATCCTAGTTTTATTTTTAGGCTACTTATTATCAAGTGATTCTTGTAAGATATTTATAGGTTGAAACAGATTCTCAAATACAAGGATGAAGAGGAACAGCAGTTTTAAGTTTTAAAAAATAATTGCCACATACATATTCGTATATGACAATTAAGAATTTTTGAGTAATATAACACCATATTATTTTATTTTAACAAGTCAACACATTTCGCTATCAATTGTTATCACGATGTAAGTATTATAATTAATAATAAGAACTAGGTCAAGTACGAATCGAAAATTTAGATATGGTTCCAATTATGATTTGAAGAAGGAATTTAACTTATAATAGTAAATGTGTTTAATGAATTTGAAGTTTTGTATTATGTAAAATATTAATCTATCTTTATTCAGGCGGAGGATGGATTTTATATCAAAACTTCGTTATTACACATTCGACATAAATCATGTTTAAAGACTACTCTTGCCCTCGACTCCGCTTTATGTAGTATTTAGTAGTACGTCGATAGAATTCCTAATTTTATTCAAATCCGTTAAAGAGACTAGAAGTAATTAAACAAACCCGCTTAAAACACTTTTGCACTGTATGGATTGGTAGACTGTCAATATTTAGCACATTTTACACTTGTATATATATATATATATATATATATATATATATATATATATATATATATATAAATATTTGTATTAATAATAATATATTAATCGTTTTAAGTTTAGTGTAATATGTCATGTTATAGCAATAGTGTTCCGTCTGTTGTTTCCTAGCTGTAACTAGTGTCCAAAATGCGCAAGCGTGTTTAAGGGTCAAAAAGGATTAAAAATTCACATTTCACGAAATCACGGCCTTCCTTCATCAATGCAGACAGTCCCCGACTAATCCTCCAGTAAGTGATTAGAGTATAAAAAATTGTAAAACCCTTTCGAGATCATGGATTCCAAATTGTCATCAAAGTATTCCCGTTATAAAGAATACATGCATAATTTATTTACAGAATATGTAATCTATGTGTAACATCTTTTAAGATACTGAATATTTTGAGTTACGATCGCTAAAATTAAATATGTTTTCCTTATACCTATGAGAACACGAAATCTTACACGAACTTATTTTTCCAAATAATAAAGTATGAGTAGCGAAAAAGTTTTTTTTTCCGTAATTTGATTGCGGGCGAAGCCGCAGGTTCTGCTAGTACTAAATTTTACGGGCACTAGAAGTAAAAAATTAATCTTTTAATAGGTACAAGACAATCGATACGATCATCTATGCTGCATATTTTGACATTCGCAAATAAATTAAAACTTATAAGGTACTTCCCGAATACAAAAAAAAAACATGTTAATTTTTAACTTAGTCAATTTTTAGTCCCATGCGTTCGGCCGCAAAATTACTCTGTTTCTCTGTTTTAATAAAAAAATATGTATGCTATCAATGTAATTAATATCATGAACGGGTAAATATTGGATTTTACTTCTTACGTAAATTACCTAAAAACCTGTTAAAACACATAATATAAATTTAATAATAAATGCTACACAAACGTCGGTGCAGTTGCCCGATTTTAAACTATTATGATTTTAAACTACACTTATGATCGGTTTCACTTTTGTGAAGCGTTTTCATCGTTTTCGTTTTCTTTTTTTTAACCGTTTTTGGTCAGAAATAAATAAAAATAAATAAATAAATATGTTGGGACATTAACACACAGCACCATCTAGTTCCATGGTAAGCTACGAGACTTGTGTTATGAATACATAGTTGATACACTACACATATATAACTTTGAATACATACATATTATAAATATAAACACCCATGACTGGAGTACAGATATTCGTGCTCATCACACAAATGAATGCCATCAGTGGGACTCGAACTCGCGACCGCTGACACAGCAAGTAGGGCCACTATAAACACTGCTAAACGTGTCGTCAGAAAATGAATCAGAATAGATTTATTATAAATTATTTTTTTAAATTGTAATATACATACTCTTTGCTTGAAGAATATTTAATCTTAGTAATGCGAGAGGTATTGAAATGAAATATAGAAGAACAATTTAATATGTGCAATGATAAAATATAATATCAATCAAATGCAACACATAAATATGTACAAATGCAATACATGTGTATAAAAGCTCAATAGTATTGAGAAAAAGAAACATAAATAAAAGCATTTATTATAGTACGTAGCGCACACGAGTTGCCCCTACTATACTAATATTATAAAGAGGTAAAGTTTGTGAGGTTGTAGGGGGTAATCTCTGGATCTACTGAACCGATTTAGATTTTTTTCTCTGGGGATATCTTAAACTCTTCAGGTTGACGCTAATGAACCAACCACAATAGTAAAGAGTAAAATATGCGAAGAAATGTCCTGTATTCGTGTGAAGGGCAATGTGCCAGCGAGTTTTCTTAACATTGAGGTCCAGATTCGAAGAGTGTGTACTATGTACGTTTAGATGATTCGCGTCTCAGTGATGTTATTTTCAAAAAATAAATTTCCCATCTGTCTACTTTGGTATAAATATAAATTAGTTTTCGTACTACTTGTAGTTTTCTTCATCATTTTTTTAAATGCATTAAACTTGATGGAAATATATTCCGAAAACATTGGCATACAATAAGCAAAATTCCATATAGAGATTAACATTTAGCTATAGAAATATACTTGTAGCGTATTCACGTTTATATAGTTTTTAAAATTTTATTTTTAAATAGGTACTCCTGATACTATATAAGTAAATATGTATGTCAATTTCTTACTCAATGGTAAGGAAAGTCTTATCAACGATTATTATTAAAATCTATTAGCAGCTGGTGGTGGCTAAGCAGCAGCCCAAATGCTATAAGCAAGGTCAGCATCGTTTTATTATCTGATAACAGTATTACAATCTTATTACCAGATTTATATTATTGATGTGTTTAAGCTATTAAATTGTGATATTTAATTTTTTTATAAGCATAGTAATTCATAACTATCACGTAATTGTTAAGCGACCAGATTGATTTGATATAACATATATAACATATAGGGTAAAACCCGGATAGTCGCCTCGGTTGGATACATGCCCCGGTTTTCAATACGCTATATTAGAGATGTCCCTGGTGTTAGCGCTCTTCTGTAATTTTAAGGACCTCTTCCACAGACCGTAGGACGATGCTAGTAGTGGAACTAGGTAAACGCGTTTTGTCCGTGTGAGCGAAAATCTTTCGCGGCAGGTCGTTAACGAGCGTTGAAATTATATTCGTGTGTATTTTCTATTGAATATTTTTTTTACAGTTGTCGATTCAGTCAACTTTTTGCATTTACGCATGTACTGAAGCTTAAGTTACATGACCTATTACCTTAAACTGTCGAATAACATTTATTTATTTTTCAAAATATAAGGGCAAGTATCCGTACCGTAAAGGATGGTCCCCCCATATAATTGTGCGGATAGTCGCCCTAAGGACAATTAGTGTTGTAGGTACGCGAAATGCCTCGCAAATATGGGTAAGAGCTTAGCATGTCTAAAAGGGCTAAACAGTCTGCAGAAGTTTTAAATTTCAACGAAAAAATTGTCCAAAAACAGGATAAAGAAGAAGAAAGAAACATTACAAAAAGAACTAGAATGGAGACAACGAAATAAAAAGATTTTAAGATAGTAAAAAATAAATCAGATGATAGCGAGATGATAATTATGAAGAAAAGAAGTCGAAATGAAACTAAAAAACCAAAAAGTATGACGATTTCTCTCGCAGTAAAACAGACTTTGAAAACATAGATTTTATTAAACTGAGCGGAGAAAAAGCTTTAAGGATGACAAATAACTTATAGTTCCGAGAGTGAAAATGAAAAAAACATTATAAATATAAAAATAGCGAAAAAAAAGCTACTAAAGGAGTACAAAAAACGAAGTAAGAAATTAAAGATGATAAAAGAGATTGAAAAGACAGTAAAAGTTATTAACATTAATACAAAAATAGGAAAAGCGAATGATAAAGTTTCAGTTGATGATTATTGTAAATGTTTTGAAAATTACAATACTAAATCTAAATTATACTGAATTGTATTTCCAGGAAACTTGTTCATCATTCGAAGAATATATTGAAGTTATGACTACGTACGTAATTGATGATGATTTTTAGACTGTTTTTGGTGATATACCTATAATAACCTACCCACTAATTTTAATATTTGTGTCAAAGTTGATTACCATATTGTATTTATTTTTAAAGTTAATTATTATTTATAACGTACATTTTGGAGATTTTATTTGTATTTTAAAAGTTGTATTGATTTCGATTAGTAAATACCTACTACTTAATTATTTGATGTTAATTATTAATAATTAATTTACATAAATTTATTTTAATCCAAAAAAAATTGCAACAATTTCATGATGAGTCTTCTATCCCCCCATGAGGCAATTATCTCCCAAAGCATTTTTAATATGAGGCAACTATCCGCCACAGAGGGCAACTATCCCCATTTGTAGAGGTCAAAGAAAACAGGATTTTCTGAAAAACAATGTTGATTGTGTTTAAAAAAATATGTCACAATGAAAGATCAAATATCAATGTTTTATTATATACGGGGCATATTGTAAGTAAATACTTATTTTTTATGTAATTGGAGATTTTCAAAAAGTGGGGCAACTATCCGGCTTTTACCCTAAATATATGTGGATCAGCGCACAGCAGCCTAAACCGCCGGTTGAATATACAAATTTAAACAGAGTAACATGGTTCAAGTTCTCTGTAAGTGCACACTTACTGTGTAGGATATAAAGTAGAGAACGGAAATTATTCCGAATCCAAAGGAAAATTATGTATAACTTCTCGCCTAGATACAACATGGACAACTATAACAAACGTAGAGCGAGAGAGAGAGAACCTAGCTACAGCGTATTCTGCTATCTATATCCTCCTTAGTCCTTCTGAAGGTTGGCAAACCTGTAATGAAAAATTCACCTAAGTTATGTAACGGGATGAGACTGTAAGTAATTCATTAAACATTATAGAGGTCACTGTGTTTGCTGGAAATGCTCAGGGGGAATCAGTATTCATACCTCGAATACCACTGATAACCTCTGACTACGCATTTGAATTTAATCTATTGAAATTCCTCTGCAATGCTTCTTCTGCTTTGCAATGACCATTGATATATTTCAGGGCTAGTCGTTAAAAGTAGCAGGCATAGACTTAAGAGACGATTGCTTATCACATGGACATTTTAGCTGAACCCAGAACTAGATAGAACATGTGACAACAACAATGTTATATATTTGTGTTTGGGTTTTTAACGTAGACTAAATGAATCTAGAGTGATTACATAAACACGTAATATTAAAATTCGATATGACAACATATAAATTCAATGGAAATGAAAACTGAGAAAATTTTTAATCAACGGGAGCGTAACCGTGGGCAAATAGCTATAGCAAAATGAGGACGGCATTTTATACATGTAACTTAAAAAATAAGTACTGTAAGCTATAGGTGTGTGTAGGGTTTTCTACCCGGGTACCCGAATCCGGGTATGGGTCAGGTATATGAATTTTTAAGTATCCGGGTACTATTTTATTGTCAGATCCGGATACCCGGGTACCCACTTTGATCAAGGAATTCAGGAAAACTTTCGGAAAATTATTACTAAGTAGCGCCTTTCAGCAATACAAACAATTAAAATAACTTTTAAAGAATGCCTTGAGTTTTTTATAAAAATGCAGTAAATTTGACGTTAGGTTTGGTTAGGTCGTCTTTCGTAGTTGAATGCGTAAGCGATCCTGCGATGCCCCATTAAGACGGGGGAAGGTTTTGTTGGGTTTTAGGGGGTAGTACTGGCTTTGCTGGTGAGTCCCACACCTCGTGCGTAAATGCATATCCCAACATTAAAAAAAAAGATTAGGTCCCCTTGTTTTGTTTTTATTTTCTTGTAGTTTGATTAAAGAGTGTTATTTCTATTATTTTCAAAGGAGTGTAGAAAATATTCGGTTGGCAATTCTAATGTTGTTCGGTGAACGGTGAGTAATTGAATTAAATATTATTAATATAAATTAAAAAATTGTACCTAGTGGATAACATATAAAATTTTACTAAACGATGGTTTACTGTTTGTAGACAAAATGGATAGACCTACTCGTATTTCTGAATAATTTAATATCACAAAATATTTTACAATGTATTAGCGTGAAAATGAGAAAACACAATGAACAATCATATAAAATTGACAGATTCCAAATTCAAATGTAATATTGTTTATTTTTAATTGTAACAGTATTTATGGCCAGACTATGTAAACCATAAGTACCACGTCTGTCTCTCGCTCAAAAATAATTGTTTAATTCCTCATACAAACTTAATCCACATTTTCACCCCCTTAAGGAATAATTTCCAGGATAAACAGTATCCTTTGTCCTTCCCAGGGTCTAATTTCATTGAAATCGGTTCAATAGATCCAGAAATTACCGCCTACAATTTCCATTTCAGAAACTCACAAACTTTCCCACTTTATAATATTAGTATAGATAAGACTCGTTAATATGACTCAAACGATGTCGAAGATTAAACTAGTAGCCATTAAAGACTTCCACTGTCTATCCACCTGGCTGGTCCGGATTACTGGATCCGTTGGAGTGTATCAAATTATTGTATTTTGTCCTGACTTTTAGTATTTGCAATATTTCCTTTAGAAAGAAGTAGATCAAAAATCACATTACACGGCTATGTGTATAATTAATAGATAATTATTTACTCTAGTACTATTCAACGCAAAAAATGTGCTAAAAACTCAGCTAACGATACTAAAGTAGTTTAACGTTATAAAAAATTATAGCAGTAATTATTAATTTTATCAGTCGTCAGCGCATGTGTCATTTTACTTACAAATAAGTAGGTACATATGATAACACACCACTTGGTGTTATCGGGAAAATATCTCCAACCAAAATTGTGAACTATCTTCGATCAAGCAATTGACTTCAGTGAACAGTAGCCAATTAGTGTGTTAACAATATAAACATTATCAGTCATCAGTTTATCAGATGTATAAATACTACTTACTTGTAAAAAAGGTAAATTATAAAGAATCGAATTTTCAATCAAGTGTACAATTTGCATTATTTATATCTATAAACCTTCTTTAATGTTACGTAAGAGCATTATAGAAGAAGTTATAATAAAAAATAAATGGGTGCGTGTAACCTTAACGGGCAGTTGAAGTAAAACTTCTTTTGCAGATATCGCAATTAAATTAGAACAAATTAATAAGTAATCAAAATCAAATAAGAAATATTACAATAATATATTTATAGAATATCATATACGGAAAGAATATACATACATATAATAAAATTGTAACTTTTATTTGTATTGTTTTGGAAAATTTTATTGACATAGACATTATTATCGATACAGAGTCCGAATTTGGTATGAGGATAGCTGGATATCCGGGTCAACATATAGGATACTTTTTACCGCGGGAAAATATCTCATTTATGAGAAAAAATACAAAAACTGCAATGTGTAGAGTATACTATTATGTAAAACCTATGATTTTTTTTAGCGCGGGCGGAGCCGCGGGCAATGATAGTATTATTATAAAAATCTATGGCTTAGTCGCGTAAGCCATTTAGAGAACTAGATACCAAAACGAGGCATCAGCTTGTGTACATGAATAATAGAAGAAATAAATTTAATAAATACATTTATTGGGAAATTGACACACAGCACCATCTAGTTCCATGGTAAGCTATGAGGCCTGTGTTATGGATACCAGATGGTTTATACACTACACATATATAACTTTAAATACATACATATTATAAATATAAACACCCATGATTGGAGTACAAATATTCGTGATCATCGCACAAATGAATGCCTCAGCGGGACTCGAACCCGCAACCACGGGCACATTAAGTAGGATCACTACAATCTGAGCCAAACGTGCCGTCAATTTAATTATCATGTTTTAAAATTAAACCACGGACTTGTAATTTTATTAAGTGTTTTAGTTCTCACGAAAGCGATGTGACTAATATAACTTATATGATTTAAAAAAAATATTAATTAAGTATCGTTACTATGTTGTGATACGTACCTATCTATAAATATGCGAGTATATTTTAAGCAAAATTCTGAAACTTCTTGAGTCATAGGTAAAAGGCAGACGGTTAATAATAGACGATTTGAAATATTAATTTCCCTCGTTCGATTCAATCGTGATTGAATGAATATGTAGGTATTATATATATATATATATATATATATATATATATATATATATATATATATATATATATATATATATATATATATATATATAGGTATTACATATATATTACAGGCTTCGCTCCCGCTAAAACTACAAAAAACTCTAAAAACGTAGTTTCTTACAATCTTTCATCCCCTATTTTACCTCCTAAAACACGTATTAATTTAATTTTATTGAAGAGCATTAATACCAAGTTTCAAGTAATTTTGATCATACATATTTTTTTGGATTGTATTATAAAGTGTTTTCCCGTAAGAATTAGGTAATCTCCCGTGGTAAAAATTGCTTATGTCACTCTACAGCCCTCCAACTATCTTCACACAAAAAACCACGCCAAAACGTCACTTCGTCACACGTCGTAAAATATATGTACATACATACATTCATTCATACATACATACATACATACATACATACATACATACATACATACATACATACATACATACATACATACATTAACTGCCTCGGTGGTGTAGTGGCTAGCATGTACGGCTGCACACCCAGAGGTCCTGGGTTCGAGTCCCGGGTCGGGCCAAGTTTAGTTATTGAGTCTTCCTGTATAGTAAGTCTCAGTAACAGCCCGGAGTTGGGAAGTTGGCGGTGTTTCACCCCCGTGCCTCGGAGAGCACGTAAAGCCGTCGGTCCTGCGCCTTAACTCTCACCGGTCGTGTCGAGTGGTCGTCCCACCGGAGTATGAGAGTGATAGGAATAGAGAGTGCACTTGTGTCTGCGCGTACACTTGAGCACTATAATATCTCCTGCGCAGTTGGCTAATCTCATTGAGATTGGCCGCCGTGGCCGGAATCGACTAGGAGAACAACATCATCATCATCATACATACATACATACATACATACATACCTACATACACTCGCAAAACATAACCCTCCTTCTGCCGCAGTAGGGTAAAAATAACTGATCGGGGGTTTTCATTTACTGTAGATACTTAATCAGATATTTTCTACTATAAGATTTGAACTATTAACTAATCTATACTTATTATAAAAATAAGTCCCCCGGCCGCGTCTTTCTGTCCTCCTGTCTGTCCTCCTGTCTGTCTGAACGCGATAAACTCGAAAACTACTGAACGGATTTTTATACGGTTTTCAACAATAGAAAGAGTAATTCTTGAGGAAGGTTTAGGTATATAATTTATTATGCTTTTATGTAAATTAGCTGAAATACGGCGACAAATGTTGAAGAGGTCGCAAAAAATCTCGCCAAATGGGAACTTTCCACGCGAACGCCGCGTAAACTAGCAAAGATACAGTTAAGTAATGTACTAGAGAATTCAAAATCTATAAAAATGCTACAAAAAAGTCCGCGATAGCATATCTCTATCTCTTACGGTTGACTTACAATAACCACTTTTATGTTAACATTTTTAATTAAAAACATTACGTTATTTTCAAAGTTATTTTCTTTAGTTCGGTATTAATCCTTATCCAAATGAATATTTTAGTTAGCTTAGTCATTTAATGCAGATTAAAATTGCTCTTTACACTAAATCAATCAGATGAATAGTTTTTGAGATATCGTTGTTAGAAGTAATTAGTAGCGAAACATTTTTAATGCTTGGCGAGCATTGAGATGCCTACGGCGAGTCCATCCCCTCTGCCCCGCATCGCTCGACCGCCTGCTCAAGCTATATAAACCGGGCGATGTAGCGCGCGATCCTAGGATACTTTTTACCGCGGGAAAATATCTTATTTCTGAGGAAAAATACAAAAACTGCAATGTAAGAGTATACTAATATGTAACACCTAAGAATTTAGTTTTTGGTCATCTGAACGCGGGCGGAGCCGCGGGCAATGCTAGTAATAATAATAATAGTTCAGATCTTGTCATTTTCACCTATTAGACATTCACATATATTTTTTAATTCTTCTTTATTAGTAAACAATTGTCATACTCAAATGTAGATAATACAAGAAAAGAACACTAAAATGCAATGCAAAAGACACGAAAAGTCGAGAGAGAATGTGCTCGAACAAGTTATAATGTCACCAGAACATTTATACAAAATTCATTCAAAGCTACAGAAATCAACTGTTGAAATAACTTTATAACAAATGCAAACAATTTGAACGCGTTGTACGTACACGTACTATGTATTAGGAAAAGTATTTATTAAAACAAAATAATAGTGTTTATAACGTACTATTCAACGCAATATGAGTAATCTTATTAACGAGACAAAAGGTTCACATTCTGGTCTGGCATAAATGAAAATGTTAACTTGCAACATTAGATTTAGCTTCCATTATTTTAAAAATTAGTGGTTGGCCATTATGCTCGGTTAGCTTAACATTTTTGTAACGTTTAATTAAAATATTTAGAAGCAATTTCTAAAAAAACTATTATTCATTCTATTACAGGAAACCATTGCAGAAGATCCTCTCGCCCAAGAGATCGCGTACAATTTTCATTAATTCATTTACTACAAACAAGGTTTTGCTCGACCAAGTCTCGGTAATCAGTGGTACTATATTTTACTCTTAAGCTTGTTAAGTATTTTAATTGTGGAGTCCACGGAATCTATATTTATCTCAAGTGTAGTGTGTGTTAAGTACATACATATATTTTAAAAGTAATTATATAAGAGTCCCTACAAGGTGTACTTCACTTCAAGCTAAGGCCGTCTAGACGTTCATTTGCATACACATGTTAAGAAGTTTAACGATTATTATAAGATGTAACATAATAATGAATAAGTAGGAAAATAAAAGAAACTCGCATAAGGTTACAAAAGTAGTTAAGTAGCAAGCGTAGGATCAAGCAGAGAAAGTTCAAGATGTATCTTTTGTCCATTCTTTTCATATATGTAAAGTTAAAAATATGACATTGCCTCTTATTATTACCAAATACAAATAAAATAAAAAAGTTCGAGTGTGTGCAATTAACCATGTGGTGGAAGAGAACCTACGAGAGAATGAGATGAATATAGAGTATAAGAAGTATAATTATAAGGTTTAGTTAAAAAGCTATAATATATATAAAGAATTCGGATTCCCGAGAAATACGAACGTTCCGCTACAGGCGAGTATGTCTATAGCATCAGAATTTCTCGAGGTACGAGACTAATTCAATAGGCACAAGAATACAAATTAAAAATTATAAATACAATGTTAAAACTAAAACTTAAAAACCGGTGGACATGGATCTCTCAAAACAGAAACACAAAAAATGAAATTGACTATATTATGACCACGAAACGTTACATGATCTCTAACTATGAAGTACTAACATCTTTCTAGATCATCATCTTTCTAGATCAAGACCAAATGTTTTTATATAAAATAATTAATAATTTTGTTGACTCTCTTTTAAGTAATATACAATTCAGATGTCCCACCTTCAACACTCGTCGAAGAGATTTGTTTTGCAATCCCGTCACCAGGACGAAATTCGCTCAAAATGAATTTATATATAGGTCCAGTCGTGATTACAATGTTCACTTTAACGACATTGATTTAATGAATTGTACTGTAGAAAATTTCAAAAGGAAAATTAGGAATGTACTTCTCCTAAAAGATTTATAATTTATCTCCATATCTTATATTAATGCATGTTATGCTAACATTACTCTAGTGTTGTTGTTTTGTCAAATCTCTACTCTTTTACTGTATGAATTGTTTGTTTGTGGAAACTTTATTGGTGTATGTACTATTTTTATTGTTATATGTTGTTTGTGTTGTAACACTGTATGTTTCCCTAATAATAAATAAAAAATAATAAAAAAAAATCTCTTTCGAATCGGACCACAGACTTACAAGAGGAACAATACACCTAAAATCAACAAAGAAATGTAGACGAAATTTTTCTAATATCTACATCCAATAAGCTGAAAATATTAGCGGAGCAGGAAATGTACCTTACAAACCTTAACAGCTTTATACCAGAACTTATAAAGAACCAAAATAATTACAATGTGAAGGAGTACTAGCAACAAATCATTCACTTTATCAAGATAAGCCTAAAAACATTAAAGGAACACAAAAGAACAAAATCCTGTCGATGAAAGCGCTAGAACTCATGAAAGAAGTGAACTACAAAATAAGCCTAAATAAGAAATAAAACTCATAAAGAAAAACTAAAAACTGTATATAAACTTACTAACAAAGAAATAAAAAGATGATACGATACCTACAGAACAACAATTACCCAAAGACACCTCGATAATTCTAGATCTGCTAAAAAGCATATAAAGAACTAAATCAAGCCAAATCATAGGTTCCTCTTCTTCAGTCTGACAATAGCAAATGCAAGTCTCGCACAGAAATCATAAATGCTGCTACTGACTTTTACGCTAATCTAATTCTGTACAGCAAACCAGACACACCATAAGCCTCATGCCTTGTTTTCACAAACTATTTGCTTTCTGTTTACTTAAAAAAATGTATGAGAATGATTAAATTTATTAATTATAATTTATTTATATATAAAAATTTCAAGGTTGTTAGTTATTTTAAGAAAAAACTGGAAAATATCTGATTAGATCTAAAAAAACCTCTTGTTATATATACAAGGGATATATATATATATATATATATATATATATATTCATAAGTATGATGCGTTGTTGTGGGTTGTATTATAACGGGTTCTCCTGTGGGAATGAGATAGCCGTCTCTCTATCTCCACACAAAAAATCACGTCACTCCGTCACTCTGTTTCGACAAACAAATAAAAACTTTCACATTTATAATATTAAAAAATACGAATATTTATATACATACATATAAGCATAGATTGATAAACAAGAGATCAATCGTAAAGCGTGTAGTTGTTGCTAGTTGCATTGTCGGACATGGTGATTGTTTAGTTACAAGAACAAATGTTCGAAATATTAAAAAAAAGTTTTAAAGCAGTATAAAAACATATCCTGTTCTTTTATAAAAATTAAAAACATCGTATAAACATCAGCCAGTTATATAAACGGATCAAATAAAGTTCTTTTAAATGAATACTTACTTAATTCTTCTGAGTCATCAGACAGCACTGAGGACTTATCCTCGATTTTCTGAAACAAAAATCGTGTTGTGATTATAAATCCCTCATTTTATATACATAGACGACTCTTATCCCCGTATAAATAGAACTGTGTAATTGAATTGAAAATTATATTTAAATATTGACAATATAAAACTTGTCGTACATGTATTACCAAAAAGCTTAGATGAAAATATAAATAAATTGAAATGAGACAAAAATAGAGTACCTACAATAAGAAATAACAAGCCGTTTCAATTTCCAGAATGAAAATAAATATATATCAGCACGCATTTATGAGGATTTGGCCTATAAAACTAAATTTACTCAAGTTAAAAATAAATGTTCGTTACTTTTAGAATGATGTGACACTGGCCGGTTAGCCAACGCGAAATATTGGTATGCTTTGGACTTCAAAATAGTGTTGAGTTAAAATTAAATGCTGCTCATGTTATTTTTTGCAAGTCTATACTACACAAATAATTAGTCTTTGAAACTTACCTACTTATTTCATTCTATACAATTATCAAAACTAGTGTTCGCCCATTGGTCGAAATTTGACGATTATCATTTTTTATTGATAAAACAAAAGCTCGTTAATTTCTAATAAATGAAAAGGAAAGAAAATTTGTTGGCGAATAGAGGAAAACGAAAAAGAGCAAAGAAAAGGGTACTGAACTATCTTGCTATCCCAAGTTCAATGCGGTTATTTGTACAATAGATTTGAATCATATCAGGTGAGAGTGACAATGTAAACTTCTTTTCTTCTAGGAAAAAAAGGCGGGGTATCATCAGGATTGATAGAATCGCGAAGTGAACGAGACGGAGATAGGGAAGTTAAGCTAAATACATCGTATATGTGAGTATATAAAAACCGACTTCAAACAAAAGCACTAAAAAGTAAAAAATAACTGATTGGTAGTTTCCATTTACTATACATACCTAATCAAATAATTTCGAAGTCGGTGTCAGCCGATACAAAGCAAAGCACACCTTTTTAGTGCTTTTGTGTGAAGTCTGGTTTTATTTTTTTGTTAAAAAGTTTTTATTTTTCCCTTTTTAGTGTAGACAGTGCAAAGTAAGAATTCTAAAGTGTTAGGCTTGTCAAATCAAACAAAATAAGCCCAAACTCAAAGTATCTACTATTAGACGTTGAAGAGTTCCACCTATTCACCCTTGTGGTCAACAATACTGAACCACTGTACTATCAACGGAAATAGAAACACTTTCAAAGTTTCAAGTCAATATGACAATTAGAAGTAGGTTAAATTCATCATTAGCTATTTTTCCACCCTTAGGGATGGTATTTTTTTTTTGAAATTTAAACCAATCTGGAGGTATACACTTTCAAACAAAACAAAAATTGTCCAAATCGGTTAATAAATGACGGAGTTCTGAGGTAACAAACATAAAAAAAAAAATAAAAAAATACAGCGGAATTGAGAACCTCCTCCTTTTTGGGGAAGTCGGTTGAAAATTAGATTGAAAATGGCATTAGTTAAAAAAAGAAAAGAGATAACAGTTATCTGCTTTTTTTACTCGATTAAAACAGTCTAAAGTCAATTCAAGATTGTTTATATATTATGTCTCTCGGGATAACGAGAGTCTGTCGAGTTTATATGATTATTTCGTAGCTTCGTAGTGCTGATATTTTACTTAATATATCACTGTAACACTAGTCGTATTTAATGTATGTAACTTTAGAAAAGAAAGTAAGCCTTCAAAAGAAGATGGTGTTTATATTTAGAACATAGATGTGGTTTTATGATAGTGAATATTAACAAAATTCATGCGCACGAACTTTAATAGTCTGGCTATTTCCAGATTAAAATACAATTTACATTTTTCGCCATTCAACAAGCTTGTTTTTCAAAGAGCTCTAAATAGAGCTTTTTATTTATAAAGATTTGTTTTTATTCATTTATATATTTTTCCAAGTGCTAAATAAAAACCATCTATCTCCATTTTGTGACAGATCGCGCTTCAAAAAAGACATTTCTCAAAGTATTTATAAAATAACAAATAATCACATGTTTGTCTTGTGTTTACATTCATATAATTATTTCATTTTTTCTCTACGAATTTGAGCCTATTTACTCTAAATGAATTGGACAAGATGATAAGGTACATTCAAGAAATGAATAAAAGAAATTCTCATTTTATGGAATAATTATTACGATGTAAATAAGAATATTGAGAAAAAATTTTTGATCTGATCCACTATCGAATGAATGGACACGTTATCTTTACATAGTATAAAATGAAGTCGTTTCAAATGTTTAGCCATTTCCGAGAAAGGTATGTTTTATGAACTCGAGAGGCTGAAAATCACTCCCAACTTCAAGTGGGTGTTTAGATTTAAAAAAAAATCGTTCAATTTTCAGATAGGGCTCATTCTTTTCATCTTGAACTCTACTTTTTGAAAATATAAAACATTGTATGGTTATTATATATTATTATATTAGGGGCAATGTCGTGACTCAGTGAAAACATATCATCTATACATATAATAAAATTGTAACTAAGCCGAATCTGTACATTAAATATTTTTTGGAAAATCTTATTGAAATAGACATTATTATCGATACAGAGGCCGAATCTATAGTTTTTAGAATTTTTGTCTGTCTGTCTGTCTGTTACCGCATCACAGAAAAACTAATGGACGGATTTTGATGAAATTTGGTATGGTCATAGCAGATTATCCGGGTCAATATATAGGATACTTTTTACCGCAGAAAAATATCTCATTTCTGAGAAAAAATACAAAAACTGGTTAGAATAAAAAAAAGATGATACTATATAGATTTTAGCAAGTTAACTTACTAAATATGTCAAAAACTATCAAAAATAGCTAATCTTGAAAAAGTATATCAATAGCACTATTTTATCCATTAAAAAAGTTATTTTAATGAATATTTATTTTTGTATTATTTAGATATTTGTCAATAGGTGTCGCCACGTGTCTTTAAAATACGTAGTTTTAATTCCAAAAAAATGAATGTTCAAATTCGACTTTTCTATGATTTTATTAGTATTACTACTAAATTACCCGCGGCCCCGCCCGTGTTTAAATTATCAAATAACAATCTTTTTGGCTTTTCTAAATTAGTTACATCTATAGATACATTAAAATTTAATGAACCAGTATCTGTGCTTTACATATTTTTTGGAAAATTTTATTGAAATACACATTATTATCGCTAACAGAGGCCGAACCTATAGTTTTAAGAATTTTTGTGTGTTTGTCTGTCGGTGACCGCATCACAGAAAAATCACTGGAGGGATTTTGAAGAAATTTGGTATGGTAATAGCTGGTTATCCGGGTCAACTAATATACTAATACGAGTATACAAATGTATAAAAGGATTTGGTTTTGGTCATATGAACGCGGGCGGAGCCGCGGGCAATGCTAGTATTGTATATAAGGAGGGTGAAAAAAGGGATGGCGGATTGAATGGAAAATCAATAATTTCTCAAGTAAGGTTCTATACCTATGTATGTACATTGTGCATATATATATATATATATATATATATATATATATATATATATATATATATATATATATGATATATGTATTAGTTTATTTATTTAGGTGTCTTTTCCGAAAAAAAAACGCTATTTTTATATCTATTCCGGCAAAGCCTATACATATATAACCCAGGTACTAATAAATAACTATCTCCTCGGTATGCTTATAGAAACATATACATCATTAAATATTCTTACGAAATAGAATTACATGATTTACAGAACTGAATAATTTTCTTTACAGCACTACCATTTAATTAAAGGGATAAATATAAACGGCTTTGCCAAGGTAGATCGATTTGCCTCAATTTTCAATCTATTGGTCGCATTCGATTTCAAAGCTTATATTCCCTTATTACATTCACCTAACCGAGTCTTGCTGATAGTCACGTTTGTGTTAATGGTTCACGTACATCGACTTTTTTGTAGTATTGCTCTATTAGGAAAAATAAAACAAATACGCCATCCATGACCTTTCTAGGATATTTTTTGGGTTATTAAGAATACCTATAGAAAATGATCTATTAGAAAGGAGAAAATAATACAAATTAGGCTTTCAAATTAGGATTTATCTAGATCTAACTGAAGACGTTGTGCTCTTGTAGATTTAATTATACCTACTCTTTAATAATACACCGTGTTTGCTACTTGTTATTGTATATTCACATTTTGTATTTTCTTCACACTGCAAATGATTTTCTTTATTACTTCCTTTTTAATCGACTACAAAAAGGAGGAGGTTCTCAATTCGATTGGTATTTTTTTATATATGTACACCGATTACGCTGAGATTTACATATGATCCGATTTACGTTATTCTTCTTTAGTTTGATGCGGAATAGTTGCCATTTGGTTCTATAAAAATTTAACATAGTTTGTCCCAGTAGTTTTATGAACATTTTTGTTTACGTGGATGTTCTAATTTTATTTTAGTTTATGTACCGCTTTTTTAGGAGTTTTCATTTAAGTTGATCATATATTATTATTATTAACCCGTGTCCCGATAAATAGGTATTAATTAGGCTACCTGTCATTGAAACGGAGCGAGCGTGCGGAGTAGAGAAACTAAGAGTTATTATAACCAATCGTTACATTATTATCTACTGTAGTTTACAGAACAACCTATTACAGACACTAAAAAGTAAAAAAAACTACATTTAAAAAAACCGACTTCAAAATCTAAAAAGTATAAAATAACTTAATTTAATATACCTCTTATGCAAACCTACCTTTAATATTTATAAAATACTATTATTTGTATTTGCTACTTATTGATATGTTTAAAGTCGGTGTCTTTAGTATAGATTTCTCAGATCGCGGCGAGTGTAGGTACCTACTACATATTACATTTGGCTTGGCACTGACTTCAAACCTATAGACCCCCCGCCCCATGAACGTATTTTATGAACGGCCCCTTAAAGCTGAAGCCTTTGACTGAAGTTTATAGCATAAGTTTTATCTTCAATTACAATTTTCAAAGTAAACGGTATACTTTTATTACTTTGTTAAAATTCTAGTTTTAAAGACTGAAATAACCAAGTCAAAGAAACTAGAATTTCATTCCGTCTCTAAATACATAATTAATAGCTTACTATTTCGATAGTGTCCTTAGATGTAACAGTGGGACATGAAACTTTAGTGGAACTTATGTACATATCTCAACTCTATCAGATAAACTCACTTCCGCTGTTTTGGTAGTCAGGAAAGTTTGTCAACGAACTGATGAGTTAGTTGACAAACTAACTAGAAAATAACAATGTCAGTCGTCTACAATCTTAAGAGCCTGAGATTTTCTACGAAAGATGGCGGGATTGCCTGGCAATTACTTAGCTTTCAAGACACGCGGTAGCGTGTCCAGCCAAGTTCAAGCTCAAGGAACTTGCGACGCAGCACCGTGTGTATATTTACACGAACCATATGGAGCCACTTTTCACCTCGTAATAAACTCAAAATCTATTTATCATAAACTTATGAAATTTGGTTCATTTAATAAATCGCCTTAGATTAACTTAGAACCGTTAATTTCATAAATACAGCTCAAACGGTTATTGAGATATTAAGGTCTAAAAATCGGCATTTTTATCACTGACTGACAGACATATAGTAGTAAAACCTAACCCACTTCCAGATGACCTAGAAAGTTGAAATTTAGTGTCCAGATGGGTAATCGTGTGTAAAGGGAACAATCCGAAAACAGTAAATTTTTAAAATTTGAATAAAAAAATTATCAACACCTTGCGCCTTCCAAAACATAACAGCAATACCTTAACACCTAGTGCATTTTGAAATATAATAGCACTAGCAATTACAGTAATAGCAATTTTTTTTTTTAGGAGAAAAGGTTTCATGATGATGAAATAACATTTTCCCATTCCGCCTTAACGAATAGTCGCAAAATTATGAAGAAAAGATTGAATTTACATGTCACTTTTAGAATTATGAATAATAATAGTTTCATTACAAAAAGTCATGATATCCCATCAAAAACATAAATGTGAAAATGGGAGCCAAGATAAATTGAAGTTCAAGATTTGACTTAGCTAGTTTTTACATACAAATTATCTTATATTCGGCTAATCATTTACATCTTCTTTGTGCTATACACAAGTTACTGCTTTTATATTGTAAGGTCAACATGTCTCACTCTTCTAAAAACTTGCTTTACTAGTAAAAACTAGCCAAGTCAAATCTTGAACTTCAATTTATCCTAAGTTATGCACTCTGTGTAAATAATTCGACTGTTCAAATTTAAGAAGTTCTATTTTTAAATAGCAATTACTTTTTTAGCAGAAAAAAAAACAAGAAATTGTGTTTTAATTTATTTTAGAATATTGTATATTCTTAAGAAAAAAATTCAGGATTATCAGACAGATTACAGAACTTGGCACCCATTTAGATCTCAATTCTTTTGTCGGTGAAGTTGACAACCGCACTTATTCTTAATATTGAACTTGGCTCCCATTTTCACATTTATGTTTTTGATGGGATAAATAATACGTAAAAATATGAATTGTGATTTGAAAACTAGTGTCTGATATGTTGTAGATACTAATAGAAGCTTGTAACCTCGCTTAAGATAATTTTTACTTGCTTGCGCGAAAAAAAAGGCAATGGGAGTTTTAGAAGTTTTTTGCGTTTAACTCCGTACCTTTAATAAAATTCCACAAGCACTTTTAACTTAAAATATGAGAAGTTTATGAGAAGACCTCATCGATCAATCACCATTTTTTGCCAATTGGGGCCTCTAAAGGCCTCACGTGTATGTTTTTTGAACTTGGTGCTTGTTATTTGGTCCGGTGCGGTGTTCTAATTTCAATTCAAAGTCTTTAATATCATCACTTATTGCTTCTTCTGTAATGGTTGCTTTACCTATTACAAACTTGAAAAATAAGGAACTCCTATACAATCTTTCCTAACCTTCAGGGGATTGATGATTGATTGATCTTCGTTACGTAAAGAGCTCTTAAGAAAAAAATTATGATTCTAGAGTCTAGACTCAGCGGTGCGTTATCTATCAATTAATCAGTGAATGAAAAGATTTTTATATAAATTGTTAAAATCAGTGTAAATTAAATTAATTTTATAACAGCCCAGACGAGCATGCTATCACTTACCTAACGACGGCAAAGAACGCAGTGAAGTGAAGCAGGTCCACCAAATGCTCATGCGCGTTAAAGTCGGACTATTGGGTTATTTTTAATTAGTCTCTACCTTTTAGCCTATTTATTACCTTTAGCTTTTAAGTTTGTCGGTCTGCGACATGTTATTTGTATGAAGTTAAGTTAAATCGGAATAATTCTACTTATAATTTTGTTAAAACCCTAGTTTCACTCCTACTCTGTGTAACGAAATGGTAGCCAGGTTAAAAAAATATAATATAATAATAAGACGAACTTGAATCGAAATAAATAACTGCTCGGAGTTTAGGCAACCCTTACCACGACCATGGTCACTAGTGACCATCTCCTTACAAAATGTTGTAAGGAGATGGTCACTGATCCATGTATGTTTAAACTACTAAACTAAAAACTAAAGCACAAACAGATCTATCCCACGGAAACTGTTCATTTTTCCGGGATAAAAAGTAACCTGTTGTTTGACCGGTAATATAAGGTATCAGCATGCCAAATTTAACTAAATAAATTATGTGCATAAGTTGTTGTGTACTAAGCTGTATAAGTTACTATAGTTTTTTAACAATCTCACGGAAACTCTTTAATTTTCCGGCATGAAAAGGATCTAAGATGTTGTCCGGGGATATAAGGTACAACCATATAAAATTTCATTTAAATCGGTCCAAGATTCGGAGATTAGCCCATACAAACAAACAGAGAAACCAAAAAGTTGAAAAAAATCTGGATTTGTTCTACTTCTCTTCTTACATCCCCCTGACTCGGTTTTTAGCATTTTTTACTATGTACAGGCATTCGACCTCTACAGTTTTATTATAGTATAGATAACTGCCTCGGTGGTTTAGTGGTTGCCATGTACAGCCGCAGATCCAGAGGTCCTGTGATTGGGTCATGTTTAGCTATTGAGTATTTCTGTCAAGAAATTCTCAATAACAGCCCGGATTTGGAAAGTTACCGGTATTTCACCCCCGTTGCTTGGAGAACAAGTAAAGCCGTCGGCCCTGCGCCTTAACTCTAACTGGTCTATCGAGTAGTTCGTCCCACCAGAGTATGAGAATGACAGGAATAGAGAGTGAACTTGTGTTTGCGCGCATGCTTGCGCACTACAATATCTCCTGCGCAGATGGCAGTCCCAATGAGATTGGGCGCTATAGCCGAAATCAGTCGACAGGACATAAGTATTTATTATATTTAATATGTGGCTACGACCACATTCAATATATAGATTAGTAGGCTAATACTTCCTGGCTACGACAATAACGTCGATCTCGCGTCTTAAATCACATTATTATTTTATTTTAGAATTTTTGTTAATAAATGGATTTGATCTGGTTGTTTTATTGATCTTGTTTCCTTTTTTTTTACTATTTTGTTTAGCGTTTTTCGACAAATCAAAGGATCAACCATCCTTTTGAAACTATTTTTTTTGCGTTTCAAGAGGTCCTTTTGTGTAGGTATATGGGGTTCTTTTTTATATTAAATTCAAATTTTGCGCCATTAAACTTTTTCGTTGCCTAAAAAATAAGATACAACAAAATAATGACAATATAATACGGATAGTGGTGCTCAAAAAGTTTTCTTTACAAATGTGAAGATATAATTATATTCTAAGTAATATTTTACTTATATTTATAACTGCTGTATTAATTACCGATTTGTGCGATCATCAAAAATTAGTGTACATCTTTCTCCACACATTATAAGTTAAACTTTTTCTCTATGAATATAAATCAATAAAACAGAGAACACTAACTATACTCTTAAATAAAACTAAACTCATACGATTTTTAAATTAAAAAGCAAAGCCCAAAACTTAAAACAAGTGTCATCTTTTATTTAGCTCTATCTGCGTAATTTTAACTGACATGTAGATAACTCAAGCAGAATGACCGAGGTCATTTTTATCCTCGTAATATTATAAATTTAACTGTACTTGAATCCATTTTTATAGCATTTAAGGAACTACTTTATAATATTTAAATCAGCCAAATGTCAATACCAGCAGATTGTAAACATTTCAATTTTCCGACGTCAATAGTGTTTCAATTAAGTCTAGCTTTCAAGTCCGGGACCGAACACCAATATTAGATGTTTGAGTACTATAATCGACAATAAAACCATCACAACAAAGCGGTATTTATTTAATGCTTATCCTCGCGATATACTATAACACTATGTACTGCGTGCAGTTCATCTACGTGATTTCTATTTAGCCCGATAAAATATTATAGTTTAGTACATAATATGCAGAAATTATTATGTCGACTTACTGAAATCTACATATTTAAAAGTAGGCTCAACATAAAAGTCCCATTTAAATTCAGTCAACCGCTAGAGTGATGTGCGAATTAATCAATAGAAAAATATTCTAAAATTTTACATTTGGCTTCCATTGTTTAGTAATCAGTACCTACTTGGGCTACCGAGCTTCGCTCGGAGTTTTTGGCCTACAGTACAATTTCCTTTTTTTTTAAACTACAAACTTGAATAAATACTAAAAAAAAAAACAAAAGTAAAAACTTTATATGCAGCCGAAATTCGAACCTGGACACCTGTGATTGTTGATGTTGCACCTTGGCCGCTTGACTACGATGTTTATGCCCGAGCATGCAAATTACCGACCATATTTTGCGTGGAATAATGCAAAAGAAAACTGCATGAAAACTCGAAAATACGCGTTTCCGCAGACATAAGACTAATCTAAATTGATTTATCGTCCCCGAAACCCCTTGTATACTAAATTTTATGAAAATCGTTAGAGCCGTTTCCGAGATTCAGATTATATATATACAAGAATTGCTCGTTTAAAGATATAAGATTCACAAAAAAAAATATTTTTTAAATATTTGATATAACTGTTTAATTACCCTTCAATTTTCGTGTTATTTATTATAAATGCAAAGAATACGTGTTAAAGTAGAGTAAGAGAAGAAGTTACGGAGTTTAAGTTGATTAGAAATTATTGAACTATAGTTTTATATCAATGTGCATCATATACCTTTACGAAAATAAATATCAAATTTTCTTTTTTTTACCGTAGAAGGCGTATTTTATCTACTTACAAGTATATTTTTTCAAACTTTAAGCATATAATGTTACATTTAAATTTAAAAGAACACATTACGCATAGTGGGATTAATTTCTGAATACTATATGGATATAATAGGAAATAAGATTCAATTACAATAGTATATTGATATTTGACACTGTTAAAATATGATGAGACTAATTATATTGCTTTGCACAATAATAATATTCTCTTTCATTATAATTGTCCATTCAGCAATTTGATTTATTATATTACTACCAGAAGTCGCCGCTTCGTTCGCGCTAAAACTACAAAAAAACTCTAAAAAGGTAGTTTTCATACTAACTTTCATGCCCTATTTTATCCCCTTAGGGGATGAATTCCGAAAAATGCTAAAACACGTATTTGTTTAATTTTATTGAAGAGCATTAATACCAAATTTGAAGTAATTCTGATCATAAATATTTTTTTGGATTGTATTATAACGTGTTTTCCCGTGGGAATAAAATAATCTCCCGCGGTAAAACGTAGCCTATGTCACTCTCCAGCCCTCCAACTATCTCCACACAAAAAAACGCCAATCCGTCATTCCGGTTCGACGTAAAAGAAGGACAAACAAACAAACAAACAAACAAACAAACAAACAAACAAACAAACAAACAAACAAACACACTTTCACATTTATAATATTAGTATGGATAGTACCATGACAGAGAGGGCCAAATTATACGAAGACTCTTGATTGAATTTAAAATTATCTTTCATGTCCCTACCAAACGTTATGCAGTACAATTTGATATTCACTAAACATATACCTATGTAATTAGGAAATTTAAATAACATTATGTGTTTTGGTGTTTTTGCAAAATTTCAGCGTATAATGTAGCAGATCAAACTATCCAACTAAACTTCCACTATTTTACTGTCTAATTTGTTATTTAGTAGTCATCAAAGTATATTTATATAACTAGCGACTCACCCTCGCTCCGCTCGGGTTCGTCCCTGGGGTGGGGTCTGGGAGGACCACCCTTAGCCTTATCACTTAGGGGTATGGAAAATAGATAGTAGCCAATTCTCAGACCTACTGAATACGCATATAAAATTTGGTAAAAATCGGTAAAGCCGTTTCGGATGAGTACGGTAACTAACATTGTGACATGGAAATTTTATATATAAGATAATAGCGGCGTAAGGTAGGTTGGTATCCATTGTGAAACAAAGAATAAACGCTATCGACTATTTTACACGATCATGTGCCACTCATTTGCATTTGAATGATTATATAGTAACTTTGGCTATAGTAGAAATGGAAAAAAGGTTTACACTATGCAGCTTGCGATTTAGATCGTGTAGAATTCGTATAGAATTATAAAAACTCGTGTCAAGAGATTTTCGTTTTAGCTTCAACAATATACATATTATAAAAACCTACGGATGGACGGTGCCTGGAAGTCGGTTTTTTTTTCATGTCGCTTTCAGCTAACTTAATCGTTTCGCTTTATTGCTGTCGGTGTGCGCGCGCATCACAAAAATTTTACCCTGATAATTTTTTCAAACGTGCCAAGAGCAGTATAACATCAAAAATCATAATGGCGGATCCTAAATACCAACTTGTGTCTTGAAAAAAAAATCGAGTGGGGTATCAAAAAAAAGGTTTTTTAGAGGCGATTACAAAAACTTTTACAACTTATATGTTTAAAAATAATTAGGATAAGAATTCTGATACTGATCGATCAACGCACAGCCTAAGCCGCTGGCCGTAGATACATGAAATTTGGAGGACGTATTCCTTATATGATGTAGGTATCCGCTAAGAAAGGATTTTTCGAAATGTATCCTCAAGTGGATAAAATAGGGGTTTAAAGTTTGTATGAAACTCTGTCATTTTTTAATTGAAATACATGCAAAGTGGTATTTAGCTTTAAAATAAAAAATAAGATATAAAATACATTTATTTTTTTTGGAAATTCATCCATTAAATTGGTAAAAGAGGGCAATAACGTTTATATGGGCAAAAATTTATTTATGATCGGAATTACTTGAAACTTGGTATTAATTCTTTTCAATACAATTAAATAAATACATGTTTTAGCATTTTTAGAAATTCAATCCCATAAGATGGTAGAATGGGGGATGAAAGTTTGTATGAAACTCCGTAATTAATGCACGGAAAGTGGTATTTACCTTTAAAATGAAAAATAAAACGATACAAATATTATTATTTTTTCAAAATTCATCCTTTTAAAGGGAGTTGTGCTGTTTATATGGGAGAAAAATCGGCGGTAAAATTGAAGTTCGTTGAATATATTTAAACAGAGTAACATGTTACATGGCTTAAGTTCTCCGTAAGTACGCACTTATTCTGTGGGATATAAAGTGGAGAACAGAAATTATTCCGAATCCAGAGAAAAATTACGTATAACTTCTCGGCTGGCCACCAAAATGACAACAGTAACAGATCTAGAGCGCGAGAGAAAAACCTTAGCTAGAGTATCCTGTTATCTATATCCTCCTTCTGAAGGTAAGCACACCTGTAATGAAAAAGTCACCTAAGTAACGGGATTAGACTGTAAGTAATTCATTAAACATTAGAGCCGCCACCGTGTTTGCTGGATTTGCTTGGGGAGAATCAGTATCCATATCTCGAATACCACTGATAACCTCTGACTACGTTTGAATTTAATTTATTGTAGTTCCTCCTTAAAGTTGGCTTTGCCATGACCATTAATATATCTCAGGGCCAGTCGTTAAAAGTAGCAGGCATAGACTTAGGACATGATTGCTTCTCACAAGGACATTTTAACAGAACCCACTACTAGACAGAACATCCACCAATGTGGTATATTTGTGGATGTTTTTTTAGCTTAGACGAAGTAAAGTGAATCTAGAGTGATTATATAAACGAATACATAGTATTAAAATTCTATATGACAACATAACTGGATTAAATTTAAATTAAAACTGAGCAAATTATTTATTCCACGCGAGCGTAGCCGCGGGCAAAAAGCTATAGCAAAATAAGAAAGTGCACGTGATGTCTTTAAAAATAACATAGATGTTAGCCTCTTGGTATGTTAGTTAAAAAGCCCATATTAGCCGAGTTACATGATTCTAAAGTCGTAAACATTGTATGCGAGTTGTATCATTCTATTAACTCTTACTTTATAAAGATGGAGTAGAAAAATGTGCAAAAAATAGAGGTAGTGGAGCTTGCTAAATACCTAAAATGAAAATTTATTTACAGAATATACCTACGTTTAACATTTTTTTTAATTATGGGTATTTTGACTTACGATCGCTAAAATTAAATTTGTTTTCCATACCTATATCTTTAAGAAATAATATAAAACATGAACTTATTTTTGCAAATAATAAAAAAGTATATATTGCGAAAATGTTTTTTTTCTTAGTTAGATCGCGGGCGAAGCAGCGGGTTCTGCTAATACCTATATAATAAAATTCTGAGGCCAATGTGTACATTAAATACTTTCAAAATCTTATTGAAATAGACATATTATCGATACAGAGGCCGAATAGATTATACTTTTTAGAATTTTTGTCTGTCTGTCTGTGAACGAATCACGGAAAAACCACTGGACGGATTGATGAAATTTGGTATGATGATAGCTGGTTATCCGGGTCATAGGATACTTTTTACTGCGGGAAAATATCTCTGCGAAATCTATAAATAGGAATAAGAACGTTAATTATGAATAAAAACAAGTAACAGACGGTTTAGTCTAGTCAACAAGTGTCTTTTAGGTCAACTTTTTTCAACAGTCTCGGAAAAATATGAACGAGGTATCTATCATTCGATTAGGAATGGCATGTAGATGATTTTTGAAAAAAATCAAGTTCCTCTTGCAAAAATTGCAAAAGTTATAAGCAATTAACTAAAAATAAAAAGGAGTTGTTTAGTTTTTTGTAAATATCTCAAAAACTAATTGAGATTTTTCAAATCTAAAAAAAGATGCAGATGTGAAGGAAGTTTCCTAAAAAATGTCTCAACTCCCGGTATTGTAGGACCAATATTTATAATTTTCTCAGAGGGATGGGATATATTTTATTATTATCCATGAAGGTTACGTACGTTTTAACGATTAGTATAGAATAGATAGACTATATACTGTTATATTCGTATTTTTTTTAACCTAATCTTGACGTTTTGTGGTAGATGGTAGGTCCACCACTATTGAAAGTAATCCGAAGTAGTGATTCCCATAGAAAATAACCAGTCCTGAACTTTTTGATTTTCCAGCTGTTCTTATGGGTTTTTCCTATATATTTTTTTACTTTTAAACCATTCCTGATATACCTCCAACAAAACAAAATAAATATTCAAATCGGTTCAGCCGTTTTTGATTTTCTAGCGATACTAACGAACAGCGATTGATTTTTATATATATATATATATATATATATATATATATATATTATATATATATATATAATATATATATATGTAACAACGCGGTTGGACGTCAGTGAAGTAAAAAGAATACAAAATTCGCGTTTTACCTGAAGATTACAAATAAAAGTATTATTAAAATAAAACCGCAACGACATCGTGTTAGAATTAGATTCCATACGAAATAATTTGTAATATAGATAATTTTAAATAAAACTATCTTTTCCGATTTTTATTTCATTTCCGATTTATTTTAATTTTTAGTTTTATAATGTAGGTAATGTAAAACATTTTAGCACATATTTTTTTCGAATAAAAGTACTATAGATCGATTGTACTAGGCTTCATTGGGAAGGAATAATATTAAGCAACTATATTAATTAAAAATATTGTTTACTTTGTCATATAGATGCAGACCCTAACCTTGATTTCTTGCTCATGTGCATTGCATTATTATGATATTTCCATATATTTTTCATTATGCTTGTGCTTTGTGTTCTGTTATTAATTAAAAAAAATATTTTTGTGTAGAATAAAATATGAAGTATTACAAAGTTATAATAATAAAATTAAAAAATAATTGAAATTAAGTAAATAAACTACACAGAGTATAAAAAAAATATAACAAATTATTATATTTATTCATTACATACCTAATTAGAAATTTAATTATATAAATAAAATTATTGTTCACATAGGTATTTAATAAAGAGATAAGATATGCAATAAATTATTTATATTACAAAACATTTACTGTATAGAATCGGATAGCTTAAACTACATCTAAAAGCATTTGCCGTTAGCAATCTAAAAATGCTCGGTTGAAATCAATAGGATTTAAATGGAGGGTTGGATGGAAACCATAATATAAATTATTTAAACTGAATAGAGGACTTGATGGATCATGTGGTATTTAAAACAGGTTTGCATACATTTTCTATATATTTTGTACTGTGTCAATACATATAATAAACCTTGTCAAATCCATTCTTACTTTAACAAATATTTTAAGTTATGTACTGAAAACGATTTATTGTAATTAATTTAAAACTATATTTTTATAAAAAGTATAGCTTAACAATTTAAATAATTATAGATAATACTAGAAAATATTTTCATTCAAAACTATGTTAGAATTAAAATTATTTCAAAATTAGCACAAATATTAGCCACAAATCCTGTTTATAATTATTATCAATTATTAAAAAAATATAATACAAATAATATTGCAAGTTCTAATATAGTCTTTAAAAGATAAGTATCTTTTGTTCAATGAAAGTGTAAAAGAAATAAAATATTGCATGTTAACATTTAATAAGAACAATATGACATTGGAAATAAACATTTGAGTTTTGATTTTCATTAGAAGAAGAATTGATGATTATAATTATTGAAAACAAACATAAATATGCAAGCATAGTCAACACATAGGAGATAATTAATGACTAAGTGAAAATAATCTACTTTCACTCATATCAAACAACCAAATACTAAAACAGTCTGTACATCAAAATAATGTAACGACATTAAGTACACATAAAA
Source organism: Brenthis hecate (assembly GCA_951806755.1). NCBI lineage: Eukaryota > Metazoa > Arthropoda > Insecta > Lepidoptera > Nymphalidae > Brenthis > Brenthis hecate. The sequence goes on from OX638251.1 coordinate 10,743,966, forward strand.
TGTCATATTAAATTAAAACTTAGGAAAAGTGAAATGCTTGTTTGACAGATCAACATACGGCCATGTGTACTCCAATTAGAAGTTGTACATATAAACACATTGATTAGCTTGTGTACTACACGGCGCGACCGCCTGATAAAACTATTATGAGAACGAGAGACACGCAAATATACGACGAGCATAGTAAGGTAGTCATTATAATTAAAATTGGAGAGAAATTCATACCAATGTGTCTTGATCGCCGAGCTCTCTGTAGTAAGACTCACTGCTCCCTCGTCTGCTGCTTATGCACATCGCTCTTCTTAACAGGCCCGATAACATTGAACAAAATCCACATTGTTGCATAGTTATTACTTTACGAATCAAATAAACGATTAAAGTATAAGTTAGAAACTGCGGAAACCAACAGCAAGATTTATTTAGTTTACCAAAAGAAAGCGCACTAGAAACCCGAAACTCTACATTTTGGTACCATTAAACAAATTACAGCACATAGTTAAGTTAACAGTATAGGTTGTATGTCATGGTTTTACTCAAAATTATGTTTTAGTTAGGATATCTCGGGACTGTTGTGATAGCACGCGGCAATCGGGATGATAGCTGGCGAATAACTACGGCAAATGGCAATACATGAAGCCAGCTGCCGACTGTACAAGCTAGCTTGTATGAGCGCGCGCTCCCCTGTTGCGACGGCGCACGAACACACTTGCGTAAATGTGAAACTAAGTATTTTTATTATTTTATTCTGTACTGTATCTCAAAAGAATGTAAAAATTACGAATATCGTAATATAACAAAAATAATTTTTAAACCTTGATAATACTAGTATTATCATAAAAAAATTATTAGTAATATTTTTAACAGATATTAAATAATAAAAATAATAGTTTGTTATTTTAAATTTATTCAATATATAAGTACGTGAAAAATAATAAATATGAATACAGATATAAATATGAGCAGTTAAATAAAAATACTTTCGAGTAAGGTACCTGTAAGTACGTATTACATACAAGAAATGGGACAAGAAATTTGGAAGACATTCATGTGTTGCTAACCTAAATACTTGTATTTACCGATATTTCAATAACCAATGTGTTTTGCGTATTTATAAGTGGATTATTAAAAACAATGGTGTTTTTTAAAAAAATAATTATGCCTATTATAATTTTTCGTATATAAATTTATTTAAATATAAATGAAACTTATAGTTAGAATATAAATATTTTGTATTTTAAAATTCATTAAAATTCCTATATGACTTTTTATTCTTATTTAACCACACATTAAGCGATGAAATGCCATTTGTTTTACTTTTTCAAATTTTAATTGAGCATTTTGTTGCAGATGATCATAACGCCCTCTTTATTATTTTCTTTAAAAATTAAATTAATTAGAAGCTATAATTATTATAGCTAGATTAGAATAATTTTGATACATAGCCTAGAAAAGACGCAATAGTCAGTTTCGTTTAATTGAATAGAAGTAAATAAATATTAACGAATTTGTAGTACCTACTTCACAAACATTTCATAAATGTCAATGTCATTTCTAAACCTAATATTTTTTTATTGTTATATTTTTCAAAAATTATAATAATAAAGCTATATAGAAATTTAGTGTATATTTTTAATTAAATTTAAAATATTATGTCTTATTTTTTGTGTTAATGCTTTAACGTAGTTCAAAGATAATACAATAGATGGCTCTTGCAGTACGTACTATGTAGCACTTAGTACTTTATTTTGACACAAGAGAACGCTACAACATGGAAATATAGGATTTATTGTATGTATGTGACGTATGTGGGTTAAATAATCAAAACAAAAGAGTAAAAACGATAATATATTTTTACATGAATTGTATGTGTATTGTAAACTAATATCATTAATGATAGATTGCTTTATTTTACTAAAAATAATGAAGCTATACGAAGAACTATACTGAAGTTTTTAACTTGTTCCATAGATGTCGCATTATACAACAATTACTATAAAAATGTACGTGATTAAAAAAAGCATGTCTAAAATTGATTTTTTGTATATTGAGCACTTCATCGGAAAAATCTTTTCAGGAACGAAATTATAAAATTAGTTTCGATATATTTCAATAGGTAGCGTTACACAATAATTAAGACCGCCTTAATTAAAATTTTTGGTTATTACTATTTGTATTTCGATTTACAAAAGATCATATTAAGCATATTATGAGCTTACAATTTTACTTAAAACTAATTATAATTAATTGAAAATGTCATAAGTACCGAGTTGTTTTAAATCCAGGAGACCGGATCCAAAAGTTTACGATCACCGAAGTTTATTTTATTTTTACAATTTGCTATTTTGTGAATATATTTAACACATCCGTACATCATTCGCCCAAAATGAAATAGCTAGGCAGCTCTCCAAGCACTGCATTTATTGCGACACCTAGCGTATACTTCGGTCAAACAAAACCAAAAAATAGGCAACATTATTTCAGTCGTATTTTAAAGAAATCTATACCTATAATAAAATTGTAACTAAGCCGAATCTGTACATTAAATATTTTTTGGAAAATCTTATTGAAATAGACATTATTATCGATACAGAGGCCGAATCTATGGTTTTTTAGAAATTTTGTCTGTCTGTCGGCAACAAACAGTTAACAAACGCGCTCTCTTTCACTTTAATCTATCTTTGCCATATAGTAACCGTTGTTATTGTCTGACAATTAATCTTCTTTCCTTCTTTTCTTTCCATTGGGGCCACTTTTACATAGTGAGAGGTATTTTATCATGCACAGAAAAAAATTAGCTTTAATTTAATATAGGTATAAATGATGAATATACGCGATGAACGTATAAATGTAACAAAATATGACCTGCTTACACCTGGCTGCGAAGAAGTTGCGGCCAAGTGCGGCAGCGATCACTTTTAAGATCTGTAGTAGTCTCTAATTCGTTCATGGTACGTATATTTCTGAGAAGTGGAGTATAATTCATTTTAATAACAAATGCATCGTTTTTGTTCTAAAAAGTCAACAATTAGTTAATTAAACATACTAGTGGGCACATTTGAATATGCGCCGCGGTGGAAACTTATTGTCCCTTTTATTATTGTATATAAAAATTGATTTCGATTAAATACGCTATGAACGTAGCAATCTTGCAGCGGGATCTCGATCCATATGAACGTAGCAATCTTGTGGCCGGATCCCGATCCATATAGATTTTTGTTAGAAATTAGATATTTTCCCTTATATGTTGACCCGGATAACCAGCTATCTTCATACCAAATTTAATCTAAATCCCTCCAGTAGTTGTTCCGTGATGCGGTAACAGACAGACAGACAGACAAAAATTCTAAAAAATATAATTTCGGCCTCTGTATCGATAATAAAGTCTATTTCAATAAGATTTTCCAAAAATATATTTAATGTACAGATTCGGCTTAGTTACGATTTTATTATATGTATAGATTATATGGCATATCACAAAGTATACACACGAGGTCATTTCTTATAATAAAATGAGGCACCTGTCTAACAGATGACATCATACTATTGTATTATCTATTGTGTGCAGTAGTATAACATATTCTATTATCTATACCTAGTATTAACACCTCCAGGTAAATTTGTAAGAAATTAATTAAATTTCTAAGAAATCTATTGTTCACTGTAACGCCAGCGTGTCCGCGGTCGTGGAGGGATTAAGTAACTAGAAATATTTCATAGAAGATTAGAGAGCATTAAATTAACTTAAAAAAAGGAATTATGTATTCTTTGCTGTACTATTTTATTCCAGATGATAAACACAGGTGGGACTCAAATTACACCTACCCTCCAAATAGTTGAACATCAGGCAAAACCGTCTTTGACTAGATGGACTCTTCTTGATATAACATGTTCATTGGTGTGGAAGAAATCGAAAACAACTACGAGTATTTTATCCAAAAATTAAATTAAAAAAACATATTCACCTAATAGCTATATTTTTTCCATTTCTTATTTGGACTAACATGAAACTTTAGAGTCTCAAATACCTGTACTACCCTGCTTGAGCAATTTAAAATAACATGATTGAAAGTGGTAAAAAAAGTTGAACTTTACCTTAGGGAATATTATATATTTTATGATAGGTATATAATATATATTTGCAATTACTATTATTATAGGTATTTCTATAAAAATAAAAGCATATTTATTAACAAATTTTATTTAACATCATTACAATTTACACAACAAAAACGACCGTTGCAAAATGCATAAATAACACTTTCCCACGAACTACATTTTATTGAATTAACAATGTAAAAAAAAATAACAAATTCTTTACAGGATAACATTAGCAAACTAAATAAGTACAAATATTATTATTTCCTTTTAGTATTTAGGTTGTAAAAGTTACTTAGTTATTAAATAATATTAGGTAGTTACTTTGAAGTACTAAAAGTTTTATATTATTTTTGAAACTTGAGACTAGGTTATCGATGACAATATACAAGCAAAATATATCTTAGGCGCGAGGTAACATTGCAAGTTGGTCTATCAAAAACTTAATTCGTATTAATTAATACTTATGGCTACATTACAGACTAAGTAAAGAATTATAGAATAATAAATACTTTGCAAATGTCGATGTCGATATGGACTCTTTATTAAAAGATATTGGAAAATGTGGATATGAGGAAATGCTCAGTAAAGTGAATTGTAATTTGGTTCTAATTCTACTAAATTTAAGTATAAAATAATCAAATAAATTTTGTATAAAGATTCGATCAGATTAAAGTTTAAGAATTATTATTGCTTTCCGTCAGGCGGATTAAAGAATTCCCAATGGTGATGGTGTATGGTACGGCTGTCACTTAAACCAAACATGATTAAACCTGCTATTAGTACAAGAAAAATAACCATCGCCATCTGAACGTCTCTTTTATCTTCTGTTCCATTAATATAGGACATAAAGGCGTTAAATATATTCCTGAAAGTTCTACTTATAGACGTTTGACACACTCGAAGGAATTGTGCTCCAGCTTCTGTTATTGAGGGCTCATGAGCTCGAATCGGTGGCATACGCCTCGGTGAAGGCCTTGGCTTACTATCCTCTGAACTGGATTCACTATGCAAAATCGCAGGTTTTCTTTTTCCTCGTCTAGGGGCTGCAGGAGTTGGATGTTGACCGTCAAGCTCATTAAAATGCCGATCCCTAAATGACCGAGGCTGTAAAGATGTGGTTGGTATTATATCTTGAAGATAAGAATAGAGTAGCGGTGTTAAGTCTGGAGGAGGGGGTCTTTGCGGTGGAACAGTTTCTTCTATATTTTCTTGGCGAGGCGAGGATGGTAATGGTGGTAAGCTTTCTTCAGCAGCAATGCTTGTTTCTGTTTTAATTTCTGGTATTGATGTTTCCGTTTGTGTCTCTTCTTCTCTACTTACTGTTCTTATTGGTTCAATTTCATCTGTCTTTTGTGGAGCAGGAGGTAAAATATTTGTCGAAATTTCAGTGAATTTTTTTACAATTTCGTCAATTATTTTCTCAGAGAATTCGATTCCACTTACAGAAATGTGTCCACTTTTCGAGTCCAGTTCGTTTACATTTAACGTCATACCTTCTATATCAGACACAAGTATTTTTGTTGCTTGTAATTCGGAAACGTTTAATCGACCAACATCTAGATCTCTTACTTGAAGTCGTTGTGTAACTAAGTTGTCCAATTGTACATCTTTACTAATAGCAGTTGGCCTCTCAAGAGCGCACTGGTCTTCCGAGACTGGTATATTTTTACTACTCGCACTTGGTGTTATTTTCGATTTTGGCAGTGGCGGGACTTCTGGAACTTGAGATTCGTCTATTTCAATATGTTGAACCGTCAATGACGCTTCTGTTAAAATTTCTTCCCTTTCATTTATTCTTGTTGGACTAGAAACTCTCTTTTCCACTAAGATTACGGTTGGTGATGTTATTCCAATATGCGATATTTTGGGGTCTGATAGCTTTAATGATTTTTCAGATCTCGATGTTGTGCGTGAAATGGGACGCGAATCAGTAGATTTTTCACGACCTTTACCCAATATAGATTCTTCATCAATTATGTCTTTTAGTGAACTAGACATTGATATGTCAAAGTTGTCTATACCTAAATCAAAATCTATATCATCTGGCAGCGGATCTGTTTGTGTTGAAACTTCAATTTCTACTATTTCCTGTGAGTCAAGTTTATCAAGAGTGTGCTCCAAGCTGGTCTCAGTTGGTATCTCAGTTTTGTGAACTAATTGTTCTTCGCAATCTTCAGAGTTTTTTTTTCGCTTAGGTCCCCTGGGGGGGCGTGGAGGTGGGGGTAAGGGCCTATCCTTCATTTTATTGACTACTTCTCCAGACTGTAAGATTTTATGCACTTCTTCGATATGTGGCTCATCTATTTCATCATATTGCGAATAGTCTCCATTTACAGAATCTTTTGTAAAACTATTTAAAGTCATGAGGCTCATGGATGATTTTTTTCGTGGTGGACGACTGGGCAAAGAAGATTTCCTGCCACTTACAGTATAATATTTTCTTTCAGAACTATTACTTTTGCGATGCCTAATAGGTGGCGTTTTACTTTTTGATCGTCTAGAAGTTTTACTAGGTATATATTGACCTTTATCAACTGTAGCATAACCAGGACTCTCTTGACGCTTACCACTTTCAACTTCTATTTCATTCTCATCCGTAATTGGAATTTGAGTATCGAGAATAAGTGATTCAGCACCATGGGAAGTTCTATCATCGTCACATATAGATGTTGCTCGGGAACTCCTAGAACGAGTACGCCTTGGAGGTACTGGGCTGTGATCTGCCACTGCTGTCTCCGCGCCAGGGACTACATACTCATGTTCAGTTCTGTAGACGATAATCTGTAAAGTGTATAATGAATTATATAAATATAAAATATTAATAAATATATAGTATAAATAGTTTGAATATTTTAAAGTCTTCGTTAATCTTGTGTTTACTTAGCAATTGCTCAATAAGCTCCCTTACTGTTATTTTACATAAGAAACATAATGGTGGTATAACCGATTTCCAAAAAAAACGAGTGTCTATGTTCGTCTATACATACGTATGTTTTTTTATGTATTTTCATAGATTTCTCGGAGATGACTAGACTGATTTTGCTCCTATGAACTGTGTTGTTAATAAAACGACGAGGTAAGTCTCGAGTTAGACCCATAAAATTTTCTTTGACATTAGAATATACCATTTTTGAGAAAATCAGAAAAAACTATAAAATTTGAAGAATGTTATCGGATTTATTGAGTCTTGACACTTTTGAAAAATTTGGTATCTTGAAGCTGATCTGATGGTGAGACCAAAAGATGGTTAGTGGAACTCTGCAACGGCTACTAATACATACTTTGAGTTTGACCTTATTTGGTTTCATTTGAAAAGCCTAACACATTAAAATTGAATTTCAGAGTCTGATTTTTAGTGTTAATAATAAAAGTGAGTGTTCTAGTTGCTTCATATAAAATTTGACAGTATACTATCAGAGTTATTCCAAAAACTTTCTCCTTACAAATTTGCTTTTTATACGTCTAAACTAAAAATTAAAAAAAAAAAAAAAAAAAGTTAAAGTAATTTTTTTTATGTTTTATCTACTAGCTGTAATCAGAGGTGTAGCACAGAAATATTTTGTATTAGTAATTCGCAACACCGTGCCATTTCTTCTAAGATAAAATGTTTTTTATACATTTTGAGACATTAATTTAGATAAATAATACACTTTTACTTGGCAATAAATAAGCGAGGCTCCATAAAATCAAACATCTATTTAATATACAATCACATTTCATTTTAACTGGGTTAACAATAAGATGACTACGGGCGTCTAAAAATACAATTCATGATTCGTCCAAAAGTTTATATGTATCTACTGGACATTTGCCAGTAAATTTGACCGCACTGAATTTAACTTCTATCCCCCGTCACAAATATGAATATTTCATTACTTCCATTAATAATATCCATACTAATACTACAAATGTGAAAGTGTGTTTGTTTGTTTGATTGTCCTTCTTTTACATTGAAACGGAGCGACGGATTATCGTTATTTTTTGTGTGGAGATAGTTGGAGGGCTGGAGAGTGACATAGGCTACTTTTTACGGCGGAAAATTAACTAATTCCGACGGGAAAGCACGTTATAATACAATCCAAAAAAATATTTATGATAAGAATTACTTGAAACTTGGTATTAATGCTCTTCAATAAAATTAAATAAATACATATTTTAGCATTTTTGGAAAATGATCCTATAAGGGGGTAAAATAGGGGATAAAATTTGTATGAAACTACCTTTTTAGAGATTGTTTTGTAGTTTTAGCGCGTGCGAAGCCGAGGGTTCTGCTAGATAATTATATATATATATATATATATATATATATATATATATATATATATATATATATATATATATAATATATATATATATATATGTAATATGGACATTTTATGGTAGTATTTTTATTTATTTATGTATAGTTTTATTAGAGTGCAAGTTGAGATAGAGCTTAAATAATTGTACCAGTATAACAATTTAAAAATATGCCTGTTTGGGTGCGGTCAAGTTAAGAACTACACAGATGCTAGTACAGTTAGGTTTATAACATTATAAGTATAGTAAGATTTATACTTACATCTTCAATCTGTTCCTTTGGAGCTTGCCACGTTTCTGTTGGAGTAAATTTGTTAAAATCATTCAAAGATGAATGTTTCATAATATCCTTTGATATTGATTTTTTCTTTCTTTTCGGAGGCATTGGGAGAGTTTGAGATTGTATAAGAATACTGTCTGGGTATTCTATGACATCGTCGTTTGCGTATTCATGTATTGAACGAAGATCAGTAGATCTTATATCGTGAGCTGATCTGTTAAAATCATCGCTGTAGCTAATGCCTTCATGTATCTGCTTTTCATCTATTGGATCTTGTGATAGCCCTAAGTCTACTTCGCTAAATTGCATACCTGCGCTTATACTGTCATCTATAAATTTAATTGATTCAGTCTCTTTATTCTTTCGTTTAGCTCTTGAGGGCCTAACTGGTGGGAATGTGTAATATCCATCGTCTCTTTCGTTCAAATCCTCGGCTGAATAGGCAATATCTTCTCTACCATCATTCACTAGTTCTGGATCTTCTTCTACTTCGTTAGCATAAATATTTTCATTATTTATTCTCGTGTCGCTTCCCATTGTAGCGAGAATATTTTTTGGGATATTAAATGCTTGTCGTATTTCGTCACTTAAGTATTCTCGAACTTGAATATTTTCGTGAGAAATTCCTCTCGGTCGTACAAAAAATTCGTCATTATTAATTTCGTTTATATGTGTGTATTCTTGTTTGCTTAAGGGTGATGTTGTGGGTTCATCTTGGTTAGCTTCAATTTCGCTTTCATCAAGATATTCTTCTTGATCTAATTTATCAAAATCGTAAGTCGCACTATATCGCTCCCTTCCCCCCTCTTCAGCATTATAATTGGCTTCACTGTCAATAGTTCCATATTCACGGGGTTCTTCTGGACTATCTGGTATATAATTAGCAGACTCACTCTGTTTAATATTCTTTACTCTGGTGAACGTAAACGTTGGGGGTGGTGTATCTTCTCTATTCAGTGTGGGTGAAGATGATGTTTTCACAATTTGTGATTTCTTTTTTCGACCGAATAACCTCGGATATGTTTTTGCCTCAAAATCTACAGTGGCGACATTTTGCAAATCAGATGTTGATTCCGACATATTACTCTCAATTTTACTTTCCTTTTTTCTGCCGATGCTGAAAAAATTTATTTTTGGTCTTTCAGGCATTTTAAATTTTGGTAAATCGGGAGCACTAAATTTTGGTCGCTCTGGAAAACTAAATTTTTTACGATCACCCATAGATAGTTTTCCTGTTAAATTAATTGATTTAAATTTAGGCCTTTCGGGTAAACTAAATTTTCGTCTATCTGGTAATGTAAACTTAGGACGATCTGGAAAAGAAATTTTGGATCGTTCTGGCATTTTAAATTTAGGCCTTTCAGGTAAGTTAATTTTAGGTCGGTCGGGTAAACTAAACTGTTTATTTCTTAAATTATGCAACTTTGTTTTAAGTTTTCCAGCTTGTGTTTTTAATTTGCCTGTTCCTTCCTTAATGCGTTGTTGTATTTTGCTGTCATTATTTTCAGCATTCTTATTACGACTACTTCGTTTCAAAGGCAAGTTTTCCAAAGCAGATGAATCGACCTGACTTGTACTAACTTCACATTCTGTTCTCGACACCGTGGAAGGTGTATTTGCAAAAAAACGCTCCTCAATATCTTTTTGTAATGTTTCCGCATTTATTAGCTCTTCATTTTTGTCAATATCAATATTATCCTTGTCATTAATTTGGTCGTCTTCATCCGAAGTATGTTGTAAATATTTACGCTCTAAAGACGTTGTACTCGATAATTCATCGTCGGTTTTAACCATGGCTGGATTTTCATCTACACTTGGTGCCGTGTATATTATATTCGGGGGTGGCTTCTCTATTATTTCGTATTCATGATCACTGGAAATAAATAACATAATATATGTAACTATATAGTTATAATAATAGAAAATTAAAGTTGTATTACAAACAAAAAAAAACGCATTGCAATTTCATATATAAATGATTTCGCCGAGCAATGGCAGTCTATTACAGTAGTACTAAAAATAAAATCGCAAAATTTCAGATGATATGATATAAAATATAAAAGTTTTTATGTATAAATACACTCACACATGTTTCTAAAGTTACAATTAGGCCAACGGTTGGCGCTCGTTTTAGCCGCAGCAGTCGCCGGGCAAAACACGAATAAGTGGTTTCATAATTATTTTGTACGTCATAAAATATCGATAAATACGCTTATTTATTATTATATTATTCGCGCCTTACCTCACATTTGAAATAATATTGCTAGCACGCGACGTAGGTCTGGTTCCGACAGGATTAGTTCTTTCAGGTAATAATGAATCACATTGAAAAAACTGACATGCACAACGTACTTCCGGCGTGTATAATTGAACACTGCCTTCTCTTGTTGGTCTTAAAGGTTTTTCTAAAGGAGTCCCACCTTCGGATGTCCATCGACGCAGTTTACTCATAACTATTGCACGGTCAAACAATCTTTACACCCGAGGCATAGTTGTTTAATATTTATATATTTACTGATGAAAAAAATAATTTTGAAAAACCAACAATAACTCTTTAAATTAACATTTTTCAAAGGCCGATCAGTAAATGAACTAATTCACTGGCATGAAAGCAACTGCGAACGATGATCACTGACGACAATTTTAAAGAGCTTACCTGATGTGCAGGAAGACGAACCGGACCGAGCTATATTTATCAGGCATACATATGTAAGAAAGAGCGATCGCTTTGCAGTTGAAACGCGAGTGTTATGTCATTGTTACGTAGACTACACAATAATGAAAGTTAAAATATATTTAAAGAAAAGTAAAAGATTACCTGTTAGGTCGAGACCAATCTTTATCGATGGGTTCGGCATCTGTTTTTTTTCTTTCAACATTACGTGGACTAGGACTCGGTGATGTTTCTATGGGTATCGTAGTTGAATGTTCGAAATTGTTATCGTCATCTAATATTTCTGTTATGGTTATATTTGGAGAATCATTATTACGTCTTATATCGTCTTTTTGATTTTGAAATATTTCTTCCACATTTGCTTCTTCAGAATCCATCTCTTCATCTAAATGTGTGGCCTCATTATTTGTATCATTTTTTTTATGTAATTTTTCCATTATATATTCATCAACTTTTAATGATGTATTATCATCAGCAACTAAGCTTGGATCTTGAGATGCAATTGATTTTTTTTCCGCTACACTGTCGTTTTCTTTATAATCTGCTCCTTTAACTTTTACGTTTTGATCGGTAAATTGATTTCCATCATGCGAGACTTGTATAGATTTTTGTGTATCTGGGGTTTCATCAATATCTTCATAAATATGCTCTTTTTTATTCCGAGGAGAAGGTAAATCTATACTCATAGTTTTGCTCATTTCATCAGAATCTCCTAATTTAATAGCACTAAATTTTTGTCTTCGGACTGCTCCAGGTGAATTTTTTAACTGTCGTATTTCTTGAACATCTTCGTTCTTTTTTCTTTTAGATATCGGTGACTTGTCGATTTCACTCCTATCTAGTTTTTGTATAGTTTTGTCAGCTAAATGTTTTATTTTGTTGACCAAGGGGTGACAACATTTAGTTTTTTCTCTTATTTCTGTGACCCCAATATATTGTTCTTCAGGTATACGTCGTTTTAAAATACCTTTTGGTGAAACGCTTTTTGGTTTTTCCACCGGAGATGGTAAATAATTGCTATTTTTATTTTCTGGATCCTTTGTTATTATAGTATTGGGTACTTTTATAGCCATGTCTTCATCAGAGTCTAAAGATATTTCCTTGGAAAAGTTTGGTATATGGACTCCTTCATCCTCACCTTCCTCGCCGTGTTTTCGGCTGCTGCCAGGAGATGAATCAAGATTAAGTATTTTTTGGACACCTCCATCAACAGGTGAATGGGTCCGAGACTTTGAAAACTCTCGTGACATGCTTCTTCTTGGCGTTGTTTCTCTAATTATATCTTCCGCAGTTATTTCTCCCTCGAGCGGTGCTTTTAAAAGATGAGTCCAAGGATAACCACCTGCCTCACGATCTCTTTTCAAATCTTCCCATTGATATGTTCTTATCGGCACTGGTGGTAATTTTTTTTGATTATCTGGCGACAATTCAGATTCCATATGTTTAGTTATTGACAATTTTTAATAATATTACAAAATCTTATAAGTACCATGTTACTATGCCAGAACGGATAACTTCCATAGTTGCGTTTGGTTATATAAATTTTCCCCTATGTTCACCTAGACCCCGCAAAAAGTCACCATTTAACTAAAAACACAACATTTCGTTTCAAGCTAACCATCTGCTACTGAAAACACGCTGTGTTTGCGTGGGTTAGTGTGAAAATAGGTGTGAATAAGTTGTATATTATGATCACTGGCCTAGATTATTTTGGACTAGTAATATGGAATTACCTTGAAGCGTATAGACAACATTAAACACATCCTTGGCTCACCATTCCTTATATTTATTGTTTATATTTACTAATGTCACTAAGCAGTATTAATTCTTGATAAAAAAAACTATTTGCAATCAGAACAAAATCCCCGTCCAACTGATCGAGTCGTCGTGGTCCGAGCAAATGTGCTAAATATAAAATTGAGCATGAATTTATTTTTGGTAACCATTTCACGTCACGAGTTAAAATTCAAGGTGGTGTTTGTATTGAAAGTCACACAAAATCTCATATTTACAACATTCAATTGATCCAAATACATTTAATAATTTATTTATTTATAGGAATTATCGAACAATGTAAAATGATAATAATTATTATTATATAAGAAAAACCGGCCCACTCAATTTTGAATAACGTCCAATTTGTTATGTCGTTATAAAAATCATAGTTGTAACACATTCGTGGCGATGTTGTTTGCAAATGTAACAAATAATATCAACACAGTGTTAGTTTATATTATACCAGCGTATACCAGCGTATATCAGCGTATAGCAGTATCAGAATTACTTGAAACTTGGCATTAACGCTCTTGAATAGAATTAAATAAACATGTGTTTTAGAATTTTTCAAAATTCATTCATAGGGGTAAATGAAGAAGTAGTAAGGGGGTAAGAAAGTGAAAGATGGTATAACTAATTTGGTATAAATAAAAAATTTCTTTTTTTGCTTGTGACTTTCTATTATTATATTTTTTATTGAAACACTAAATTGTTGTTTTTTTTATATTTTTTAATTTTTTTTATATTTTTTTATTTTTTTTTCGGGTTGACTATTCACCATAGCTTACAATTCTAGACGCTCTATGTTGTTTGTTATTATATTTCTTAATTCGCTGATTTACAAAGCAATTTAATTTAAGATTTTCTATATTGAAATCTTAAAAATGATGAAATTACTAACATGAAACTCCTTAATTGTTATTTGAAAGTGCTTTTCAGTAAAACTGGCTTTATTTTTTCCATTTTACAAATGTTAATATTATGTTAGTGGGATGCAATATTTAGTTTAATAGATTTTTATTATCAAAGGGGGTAAGAAATATTTATTTTTAAAATAAGAAATACAACCATTTGTATATCAGATTTTAGTTTTTTAGAAAGAATGACAGGTGATCGTCATCTTTATGTGGGGAAAAAATTATGACCATACCCAATTACTAGAAATTTTGTATAAATGATCTTTAATTTAATTAAATAAATACGTATTTTAGCAAACTCTTACGGGATGACTTACATTTAAATAGGTCCAACAGTTTCGGAGATTAGCCCGTACAAACAGACAGATAATTGTTTTTCTATGTATAGACATTTGACCTCTACAGTTTTATTATATGTATAGATTAATTTACAGAATATATTTATACGTTAAATATCTTTTAGATAGAGCATAATTCGAGTTACGATCGCTAAGATTTGTTTTCCAGAATATTTTTAAGAAGGATGAAATATAAAACACGAACTTATTAATGCAAATAACGAAGTATGTACGAGTATGTATTGCGAAAGTGCGATGCGTGCGATGTGCAAGTCATAATCGTACTCACACTTTTGAAAATTTATTATGGTTTAATAATTTGATGGGTATAATCAAGCCATCAAATTATTAGTTACTAGCAGAACCCGCGGCTCCTCGCGCGCTAAAACTACAAAAAATTACCCCTATTTTGCCCCCTTATAGGATAAATTTCGAAAAATGTAAAACACGTATTTATTTAATTTTATTGAAGAGCATTAATATCAAGTTTCAAGTAATTCTGAACATAAATTTTTATATTGTACTAGCATTGCCCGCGGCTCCGCCCGCGTTCATATGACCAAAACCAAATTCTTAGGTTTTATATATTAGTGTACTCGTATTAGTATATTAGTTGAGCTGGATAACCAGCTATTACCATACCAAATTTCTTCAATTTTCCTCCAGTGATTTTTCCGTGATGCGGTCACAGACAGACAGACAGACAAAAATTCTTAAAACTATAGGTTCGGCTTCTGTTAGCGATAATAATGTGTATTTCAATAAAATTTTCCAAAAAATATGTAAAGCACAGATACTGGTTCATTAAATTTTAATGTATCTATAGATGTAACTAATTTATAAAGCCAAAAAGATTGTTTTTTGATAATTTAAACACGGGCGGCGCCGCGAGACAGACAGACAGTCAGACAGACGGACGGACGGACGGACAGACAGACAGACAGACAAAAATTCTAAAAACTATAGATTCGGCCTCTGTATCGATAATAATGTCTATTTCAATAAGATTTTCTAAAAAATATTTTATGTACAGATTTGACTTTGTTAGAATTTTATGTAAAAAGTAGCTCTCTAGCCCTCCAACTATTTCCACACAAAAAATCACGGCAATCCATCAGTCCGTTTCGACGTGAAAGAAGGACAGACAAACAAACAAACAAACAAACAAACAAACAAACAAACAAACAAACAAACAAACAAACAAACAAACTAACAAACACTTTTATAATATTAGTATGGATAACATAAAGCCAAAGTGTTTGTTTTTTTTTTTGTAGTTTGAAGGTGTGCTAGTTTTATATATGTAACATATGATGTAACTAATGTTAAAATTTTAAAACTATAACTAAATAAACTGTCATATTTTACCTACTCAGTTTTGATTCTTTCACATTATTTGGCAATGTGGTGGTTTAGCCACGAAATAAAAGAAAGAATTGAATGTGGTGCTTTAAATAAAATAATATATGTTTGAGAGCATGTGTGCTGCCGCTGGATTCGGAACACTTTTTTCTAAATATGATACCATTATTATACACCATTCAGTATACTTTTTGTTCTGAAAATATAATGAGCAATTATCTGGGGAAAGGAGGAATTATCATGACCTATAATTTTCAGCTACATACAAAAGTTATTACACTAAATACATAGATATGTATATTTCAAATATACATAACCGTATTAAATCCAAGCCAATAACAAGATAAAAAAGCATACACAAGAGTTGGGTACCTACCCCATTTCCATTTTTTTTGAAGTTGGTCAAGAAAACAACTTGATTCAGTATAACATTATTTTATTTTTCTAAATATTATATAGTATACAATAAATTCCATCATAAATTGTACATCATTTGCATGTGATAACCTCAAAAAATTATCTCATCATGACAAATTTATTCTAAATGAAGGGAGACATTTTTGGTTCTTATTTTACTTTCCTATTTTGCAAATAAATATAATATTTAGTATTGAAACAGTAAATCTATACATATAATAAAATTCTAACTCAGTCGAATCTGTACATTAAATATTTTTTGTGAAATCTTACTGAAATATGTAGTTATTATTATCAATACAGAGGCCGAATCTACAGTTTTTAGAATTTTTGTGTGTCTGTCTGTCTGTTACCGCATCACAGAAAAACCACTGGAGGGATTTTGATGAAATTTGGTATGGTGATAGCTGGTTATCCGGGTCAACATATAGGATAATTTTTACCGCGGAAAAATATCTCGTTTCTGAGAAAATATACAAAAACTGCATTGTAAAGAGTGTACTAATATGTAAAACCTAAGAATTTGCTTTTTGGTCACCTGAACGCGGGCGGAACCGCGCGCAATTCTAGTCTGTCATATAAATTGCATTCTTAATTGCACCTTACACTAGCAAACAAAGTATTTATATAATTTTTAAATAGAAAAATAACTTAAATTACCTAAAACTAAATTGTCAATCAGAAAATTAGTTATTTGTTTAAAAAAAACTATTACAGTACTGTTTATGTGACAAGACTTTGATATTAATTACATTATTATTCAAGCTTGTGAAAATATAAATCTTAAAATATTCTTTTTTTCTCTGTTTACAGTCTTCCTGCTCGCTCGTAAGAATCACGACGATTTTTTTCAAAATCAGTTGAATAACCTGAAATGAAAATAGATATGATTTATAAGTCCAAGTCATAGTTTATCTATACCACGGTAATGTAATGCATACAGTATTCCAACTCGGGCCTGTCCTTGAAATAATTACCTACCTAGCCGAGCGGCACGTACCCACGCAACAGGGCTGCTATAAATTAGAGATTTGAAAATATTTGCGCCTCGACTGAGGCGTACGAAAAGCTTTATTGTTTTATTTAATAGTATAAAGAATCCGCATTCGGATAAAAAGTTTAATTAAAAATTCTTTAATTTTTATTTTTAATTTAATTAATTAATTTTTATTCTTAAAACATACGATGTCTCGATACTTTTTTGTTTGATATTAGCGAAGTTACGGGAGGAATCAAGTGTTTATTTTTGTATCAAATTATAAAAGTTACATAACATAAACACCTTATAGAATTTTCGTATTCAATTATACGATGTGGCAGCCCCGCACGGTTGTCTACCGAGTGTATACCGAACGCGACGCGCGTAGGTATAACTCGATATCGGACGATTTGTATGAATGAAGATGGAATACTGTATGTAATATTACCGTGTCTATACACTTATTAAATTAAATCTAAAGCCGTCAAGCTATTTCACCGTGGAGGAGCGTAGACCTAGAGGCTAGACTCTAGAGAATGGACTGGTAATACTGTATATAACAAAGACTGTCAAGAAATTGATCACTCTCTAGAAAGAGACAAAGCGAACGTGCGCCCAATAGGTACGGTTTTACTTTAATTGCAATTTGAATTTATAAATAGAATGTAAAAACATTATACTACTATAATGTATTAAGAATTATAATATATTATTATAATGGAACGTAAAATGTTGGTAAATATCAATCTTCATTAATCGTATTTCTTAAAAGTTTCTTCGTCTTTCTTGAAGTTAGCTGACGGCTGACAAAGAAACACTCAGTCCACTCTCTATGTCTAATGTGGAGGAGTAACAAACATACACTCGCACACACACACTCACGAGACACACACACAAACAAGCTTTCGCATATACCTATAGGCTATAACATAAACTATATTTTATTATAGACTCCTTTTGGAGTGGGAATAATTCTGTATTCATGATATTATTCTACAATCGATGAAGAACAGAATTTGTAAATTTAAAATTTATATTGATACTAGCAACTAGAACCCGCGGTTTCGATCGCGCTAAAACTACAAAAAAATCTCTAAAAAGGTACGTTCATATAAATTTTCATCCTCTATTTTACTTCCTTATAGGATGAATTTCGAAAGATGCTAAAACACGTGTTTATTTAATTTTATTGAAGAGCATTAATAAGAAGTTTCAAGTAATTCTGAACATAAATATTTTATTGAATTGTATTATAACGCGTATTTCCGTGGGAATTAGACAATCTCCCGTGGTAAAAAGTAGCCTATGTCACTCTCCAGCCGTCCAACTATCTCCACACAAAAGGACAAATAAACAAACACACTTTCACATCTATACATATAATAAAATTGTAACTAAGCCGAATCTGTACATTAAATATTTTTTGGAAATCTTATTGAAATAAACATTATTATCGGTACAGAGGCCGAATCTATAGTTTTTAGTCTGTCTGTCTGTCTGTCTGTCTGTCTGTCTGCCTCGGTAGTGTAGTGGCTAGCATGTACGGCTGCACACTCGGAGGCCCTGGGTTCGGGTCCCGGGTCGGGCCAAGTTTAGTTATTGAGTTTTTCTGTATAGTAAGCCTTAGTACCACTCGGAGTTGGGAAGTTGGCGGTGTTTCACCCCTGTGCCTCGGAGAGCACATAAAGCCGTCGGTCCTGCGCCTTAACTCTCACTGGTAGTGTCAAGCAGTCGTCCCACCGGAGTATGAGAGAGACAGGAATAGAGAGTGCACTTGTGTCTGCGCGTACACTTGTGCACTATAATATCTCTTGAGCAGTTGGCTAGTCTCAATGAGATTGGCCGCCGTGGCCGGAATCGGCTAGAAGAACCTCATCATCATCATACATATGGATGACAAACTGAATCGTTAATTTATTTAAAAAAAAAAAATAATGCTATTCTTAAAAATTGACATCTCTAAAGTCCCATTAATAGAAAACCAATGTCAAGTCGATAGCGTGCCGTGAACGCTCACATGACTGAATTCAATTAAATTAAATTTGTCTATGTAACTAATGTGTACGTGTGTCCAATTGACGACTGTTAAATTGTCCGAGTGGGTCGAGAGTCGAGTTTTGGGTCCTCAACATAAGTTTTTTTGTGACAGCTATTGGCAAATCGAAATTATTCCTTATTGGATCTTGTCTGAGTTGATCTTTTAAATAAATTATTTATTTACATACTTGAAATAAAGCTTGGCTACTCTGTGCTACTTTGTTATATCCGTAGTATTGCATTGGATTTCTTCCGTATCAATTATAAGATAAATCCTTGCTTGACAAGAGCTCTGGAGGTCTGCAAAAATACTGAGATATCAAATATAAAATAAAAATAAAACATTGAAAAATAGTACTTCTAAGCATTTATTTAAAGCGATTTCATATAACAACTTATATTTCATAGTCCATAGATTTATAAAAACTGAAAACAATACTTCGCAGATGCAGATTTTCTTACGCATTCGCAAAATATAAAATCGCATGTATGCAGTGGTGAGAATTACATTCTATGCTAAATAATTCTAAGTAAAAATCTGGGCCCGCATAAAATGTTGATGAATGCAATGGTTACTACGTTTGTTATTTAGACATCATATCCTGTGAAACCTCCACTTGGATTTTCTTTTGTGAAGGACTTGAAGTTTTTAAAAGAACTTTATTTAAAAAAATCTGAAAACTTCATATAAATGTTGAGTCGGTTTATCTAACAATAAGTCCAATTAATATTATGGCAGTGGTAGCGCAAACGCAACGCGCTCGCTTGGATAACCCAGTAATAAAGGTTCTAATCCCGGGTCTCGCATCTCTGATATTTTCATGTGTTGTAATTATTTCCATCTGGACCACTACTTGTCGTACGGTTAAGGAAAACATCGTGAGAAATTTGCATGTCTGAGAGAACCTAGTATTTTCGAGAGACATGTTAAATTCGCCAACCCGCACTTGGCCAGATTGGTGGACTAAGGCCTGATCGAAATGGAAAGTTAATAAAAAGGGCTGAATACTACTAAATAATTTATATAGTTAATTATAGTTCTATATAATTTTTTTCGTTTAAATTCATAAAATAATTCATATAACATTAATGAAATATACAAAACTTAATGTTTTAATACTTACGTACCTGTACTTTGCATACTGTGAATGTTTTTCTCAGTTCCTTTTTTCTTGTGTATCTATAAATATAGAAAAATATTAATATAATTCATAGTAAGACATATTTAAATAAGTATAATATATAAATAAAAATAGCACCTTTTATAAATTTAATTTGAAAACTATGTAAAAAACCTTACCATTCTTTTTAATTAAGGATATACCCGCCCACTAAAATTCAAACACAAAAAACATAAATTTATATTATTTGTATATTATAACATGACAGTATTCTTACAAACAGAATAAGATTTATTGATTAAAGCAGAAGAAAAATGCAGTGCTCAAAAGAAAGATGTAGTGTTACAAATTAAAGAACAAGGCTGCGTTGATCAAAGCAGATATTTTAATTTTACGTCAATACCGAAGATAAAATTAAAATTATTATTTCTAAGGTACATTTAAGAATCAAAGGTTTATTGTAAGAAATATTTGTTTCAAATCCTTCATACAATTATTAGCAATGTAGAGAGAGCTACTCAAATTAATTTCGTTTTATAGAAACAAAAACAACAATAATCACAGTAATGTTAAGTTATTAGATTTTATGTTATCTCACTACGTCTTTATTTTGTTGGTCTGAACTCTTATACAATAATTATTACAATAAAAGTAACAAAGAAAATTCAACTATGTATAACTAATACTATTGCGTTCTGTTATCCAACCATGATTTTCAAATTCTTTTTATATCATGTTTCATTTTTCGTAATGAAGACTGTGTTCAGTACTAACGATATGCGAGTGTGATTAGAAAAAAACGATAGGTATATGTATACAAAATATAGTCAGATAATGTTAATAAAATTAAGCAGAATATATATTTATAGTAGTTCATGAAAGTATAATTTGTGGGTAGGTTTTTGTCCTATTTAAATGTTTACTTCGAACAACGATTATAATAATTAATTTATGTTTGTTGCCTTTAATGTATGGACATTGTTCACGTTATACATTTATGTCATTTTCATTTATAACTTTTAAGGTTCGCGAAAAAATCCTGCAGGCGCTTTTCCATAAGCTAATCTTTTGTGTATGCAAAGTTTCATAACGTCGTAATCGTTAAATATTGAGGGTAATTAAGTGAATTATATAAAAATCTGTCCACAAAATATTATTAGCTGGACGGACTCAATGGAACTTACATATATTTAACAATTTTGATTTAAAACTTACCTACTACAAATATCGTTAGTACTTACATACAATTCCTTCTACAAATCTTTATTAAGTTCCGCATACCATCTTTTCAAACAATCAACAATGGCAGTGTTTTGCAAATATTAACGACATCTACATACAAATTATTTTATTAATGAATATCATGGTCATTACATATTATATTTTTTAATATATTATAAGTAACACATTTCAAAATGAATGAGTCGATTAAGTACATGTAATAGAATACGAGTTTAGCGTAGGTTGACTGCAATGCTGAATTAAAACCTAATCGCAAATAGCTGTGTGACATACACCAATTGTATACCGAAATGAAAAATTGTCCTAAAAGAAAAAGTTTACATAATTATATCGCTTAAGTAACGTAATTCTTTTAAATTTAAAGGTAAAGAAGCTTGATATATTTCATAGATTTTCGTACTCATTTAGCTTGAAATAATGACATTAAAAAATCATTTTTATGGCCCATTGATGACAAGTAATGTAATGTAATTTAACAAAGTTAGTAGCAATGGAGAAGTTTCTGATTTCTTTTTATGTATTAGTTATAAAAATTTAAGCAAAATATGACAAAAATATGAAAGGTTTATTAAAAAATCTCAACAGACGAAAAATTTATGACACTTTAAAGTTGTGCTTGTAAGAACAATTTCGCGACGTCACGCGACCTGAACGCCTGAAATTTCAAGTAATTTCATATCGTTTATAATTCCATTTCGTTAAATTATTATCAACATCATGAAACTTGTCCATTTACTCCCGTATTGCATTGACAAGTAGTATTCTTTCTTCACTGGAAGTGTGCTTGCAATAACATAGTCTTTCTAGTTATTTTTTTTTTACTTTTAATACATTATGAGCAGAGTTCCGTGCCATCCCCTTAATACCGCTTTGATTATGGCTATAACAGATGAATACATAATTAATGAGTTGAATTAGTCCTTTTAATTAATGGAAGAACGTGAACTAATACATTATACCTACACTTAAGAATATGGTAAAATCTATTTGGTATATAAATTATTTATTATAATATGCATAATGACAGTAACAGTGCTTTAATAAATAAAATCTGATACCCGATATAGATACATATATGTAGATACATTTACGAGTAGGTACATATTATATCTGGATAAAGCTTAAAATTAGTTGACACAATCATGAAAATTAAGTGGTATAATTATGAAGAAAAATAAACCCCTATTAAAGATCTACCTCGTAGCTATGACCCAACCAACCTTTGAATAAATTATTTATATATTTTTTTGGATTTTTTTTTTATAATTGTTTTTTTACATTTTGTTTATGGATTTAAATTAACAATAGAAAAGAGCAAGCTGATTGTTGTTGTTGGTTGATGGTATTTTAATTATTCATATATTATATACTATGCATTTTTAATAACGAGGGAAAATGTATGTTTTCAAGACATCCCATTTCCGTCGTACTTTATTAAATAGTAATTTTCTTAATTAAGCTCTATAGAACACTTTTTTTATTTTATATGTTTATATTATATAGCATTTGTATTTAGAATTCATAAATATCCATTTATTTAATTACGTCTACTTAAAGCAATATTACTCAGATTAGCCAAAGCCATGCATATTATTGAAGAATTTGAGAGACCTAACTTTTTTAAACTAGTTACTTTGAATCTGTAACACTCTCGTATTATTTTTATATTAATAATGATATTATATTGTTAATAATAATGAAGAAAATTATTTTCATTCATTTTTAATATTATATTGTATAATTCTATAGGCAAAAGCTAAAATATAAATACTTTTCTTACTATACTTTAAATGACTTATAGTGATCTAATTGTTAACTACTATATATTTTCTTAAATATTATTTGAAATTGAGCTAATTATCAAAGTGCTTTTAAAGAGATTAATACTATACAGGAAGAGCCACAAGATAATTATTTTAATTGTCCTTTCAAAATTTATGAAATATCACACTAGGTAAATCGGTATCCACTAAAGCTAAACAATATAAATCGTTTCGGCAGTGGCTAGATATAAAGTTTGTATATCATATTTTTTCACTTTAATGTTTCACATGAGTGATTTGACAATTTTATTTTTTTATGTATTGCACAAGAAAACCTACTCGTATTGGGTCTAATTAAAAGATTCTAAGAAATAGGCGAATAAACAGACAAGTGATATAGATTGTGGAGGCCTTATAATGATACTTAAGTAATTCCAAATCCATACATTATGCACATAAACCTTTTTTCTCTCTAGAAGGTTTTTCCAATCCATTTATTCCTATTTAGACTATATATTGTTATGTATCCGCCTTATTTGGACTTATCTAGAAGGATTTTTCGTTGTGGTCGCTAGTTACTAATATACTTTGAATTTATTTTACTAATTAAAATGATTTTTCAAGATTTTTAAAACGACCATTAAAATGTTATACTATTGGCTCTTGATTAATTTAATTATCCTATACGTTAACGTTCCATCGTACTTTCAGAGATTCAACCTTAACACTGGAATCATTATGTGATAAGCCAATATTGGAATGGTAATAAATAAGTCTTACAAGAAAAATATCACATAGAGAGTGCAGTTATTTCGAAAACCATCATTTACATGTGCCCTTCGATCAACAGTAGTATTGTTGATCGAAGTATGTTCCCTTTAAAACATACTTATCAACATAACCAATAACCATAAATGGCAATGATAGTTTGTTTGTATAATTGTTACTAATATACAATAATTATTAAATTGCTTATAATAAATAGCAAACGTTGTTATATAACGCTTACATTTACTTCTTAATGATACATTCTAAAATTTATATTTGCATGTTTTGATATAACAATGCAAGGCAAAGGGCATCTCCAATTTATTTTGTAAACGTTGCGCACACAGCAGACATAATTCGCTTTGAGATATAATTATGACTTATATAGAGATAGAATTGATTAATATTACTAATATTTGTTTACTTAATTGTTTTGTTTATTTTGTAAACACTATCTTTTATAATACTATAACTATAGTGTTTGAGATCAAATGTATAAGAGTAAAATGTCAACTTATTAATATACAAAGATCGAGACTTTATAGAGGAACAAACACCGTGAAAGAGAATGTGAAGTTATAAGTTTATACTATTTGCATGATTATTATTTGAATATATTATAATCTTATTTTATTATAGGATTTTATTGATACTATGCCGTTGCTCAGACATCTCATGAGTTTACACAGTTCCTTATATAGTAATATTATAATATTTTAACAAACCAACAGTATTCATTATCTTATATACATATTATGTCCCACTGGTTATACTTAAAGTTCAGAGACCAATTAAGAAGTGTTATGCCTTAAACAATAAAGTAACCACACCCTATTACACTTATGTCTCACACTTTAGCAGACTGCTGAATTGCATCACCTGTTACGACATTTTCCACTATAGCATGATATTGTTAACATAGTGTTTATTTACTGTTCAATTTTTCAATTATTCTTGAAGAACATATTATATAAGAGCTCACATATTTATTTAACATTCGCATATTAATGAAGTGTTCATAATTTCCTAATATATTCACGTTTCATTCGTATAATAATGAAAAGTTCACATGATAATATCACTTTTACACTGGTACTGAATTGTTTTCATATTTTTTTCATAAATTCCGACAGCCTTCACATAAGAAATGTTTCTTATAAAAATGTTCATATATTAACCGACACGCTTAGATTTTTGAAATGTTCACATATCATTCAATCAAGAAGTATGTATCGTTCACACATCATTGACATGTTCAAGTGACGATTACATTTCCATAAATTCTTGAATTGTTCACATTTTAATCAAATATGAATTATTTAAATATTCATATAATGTCAATATTTTTCACATATAAATATTAATCATTAGTATTAAAGTGCGTCAATTTTTTTAACTAATCCAAAAACCTTAATATTTTACGAATTACAGTAATATTTCTTAAATTAATAGAATATTATATATAATGAAATATAAATCTAAATCTAGCGATTTCTTATTTGTTGGCACTAGTAATTATATAATATATTTGTACAATTATAATTGTACAATATTAATAATATGACCACTGTTACTAATCTCTTGGTTGAGGTCCAGGCGCAGAAGCATCGTAGAAATGAGTCCGCACCTGAAAATATTAACAGGCATTGTTTGATTTAATACGCCAATGCAATGTAACGAAAATACAGTACCTTTCATTAAACTACTAATTTAAATACAATAGATTGTATTCGCGTACACGTGTGTGTATAATTGTTACTCTAACACGATGGCTGAAGGGATTTAGATAAAATTTAGTACAGTGATAGACTATGACCTATGGAGTAAGTACCTACCCAACACTTACGGGACTATTAGGCACCTGGTAAAGGAAGTAGGTCGCTAGTGTAAGGTTAGATTTTTATGATTATATGAACGTTTTAATGGAAAAAATATATTTTATTAATTTGTAATGATTTATGTATAAGGCATTTAGTTATGTGACCTTGGCCGATAGGAATGTATGTAGGTATAAATAAAAAAAAATGACGCGGGTATTCATTTGTTTTCGAGCACTTTTGCACAGATGTCGGTATCATCACGGTAATGTAATGCATACAGTACTCCAACAAGGGCCTGTCCTTGAAATAATTACCTACAGCCGAGCGGCACGTACCCACGCGACAGGGCTGCCCGCCGGCCAGTAGTTTAATTTCATCTACCTACTTGAGTTTCTTTCTAATTTTGTGATTTCGAATATTATATTTTTTATTTAAAACTATTATTAGTAGATTTAATTAAAAAATCTCAAATTCATAAGGGTGGTATGTGACCCTTTTAAATTTGAGATTTAAAAATATTTGCGTCTCGAGTGAAACGTACGAAAAGTTTATTGTTAAATTTAATAGTATAAAGAATCCGCATTCGGATAAAAAGTTTAATTAAAAATACTTTCATTTTTAATTTAATTAATTAATTTTTATTTTTAAAACATACGAAGTCTCCATACTATTTTGTTTGACATTAGTGAAGTTACGGGAGGAATAAAATTTTTATTGTTGTATCAAAATTATAAAAGTTACATAACATAACCACCTTATACAATTTTCGTATCCAATTATACGATGTGGCAGCCCCGCACGGTTGTCTACCGACTGTATACCGAACGCGACGCGCGTAGGTATAAGTCGATTTTCGACTGTTGTATGAAGATGGAATACTGTATGTAATATTACCGTGGTATCATCTTGTGTATGACTACTCATGAATTGTTTATAGTATTGTAAATTATTATAATAAATTATGTAACTCAATATTTAAAAGAGCAACTGTTGTGTTTTTCGCTGGATTTTCACAGCAGAAACGCTTTCCGAGCCGGTGGTAGATTCCACACTGACGGACTTGCTAACGATTATAAAAAGTACTGAATATAAGAATATATGCAAGGAATATCTCGAAGTTTTATAAGTGTCATGCTACACTAGTAATCTATACATATAATAAAATTGTACCTAAGCCGAATCTGTACATTAAATATTTTTTTAGAAAATCTTATTGAAATAAACATTATTATCGATACAAAGCCCGAATCTATAGTTTTTAGAATTTTTGTCTGTCTATCTGTCTCTTACCGCATCACGGAAAAACCACTGGAGGGATTTTGACGAAATTTGATATGATGGTAGCTGGTTATCTGGGTCAACATATAGAGTACTTTCTACCGCTCGAAAATATCTCATTTAAGAGAAAAAATACAAAAACTGCAATGTAAGAGTATACCAATATGTAGAACCTAAGAATTTGGTTTTTGGTCATCTGAACGCGGGCGGAACCGCGCGCAATTCTAGTCTATACATATAAGCAATGTAAGTGTCAAATTACCAGTAAGTAATTAACAGGAAACTTTGGTTAATAGTAATATTTATTTATTTATATGTACATTGAACATTATTACAGTATTGAAAATAAATCTGATATCTATAAAGAGTTAAATTTCACATGACTATCTTTATATGCATTATGTAATTTAAATTATCGAAATCAATGCTCATAGTATTATAATGACCAAGCAAGATGCACGGTATGCATGTATGTTTGATGCAATATGTAACATTATATGATGGAATATAATTTTTTGCTAAGACAAGATGACACTACAATAATTGTTTGAAGATTAAAATAGCACAGAAATGATACAGGTTAATCACGAGGGCAGAAAAGGTGTATATCATTTCCATTTATTTATATTCTTTAATTTTTTCAGGGAGCTTAATGGAATATATTCACGGTAATATTACATACAGTATTCCATCTTCATACAAACGGTCGGAAATCGAGTTAGCGCGTCGCGTTCGGTATACACTCGGTAGACAACCGTGCGGGGCTGCCAGATCGTATAATTAAGTACGAAAATTGTATAAGGTACTTATGTTATGTAACTTTTATAATTGGATACAAAAATAAACATTTTATTCCTTCCGTAACTTCGCTAAAGTCAAACAAAAAAAGTATCGAGACATCGTATGTTTTAAAAATAAAAAATAATTAATTAAATTAAAAATAACAATTAAAGTATTTTTAATTAAACTCTTTATCCGAATGCGGATACTTTATACTATTGAATTTAACAATAAAGCTATTCGCACGTCAAAGTCGAGGCGCAAATATTTTTAAATTTTTTAAGATTTTTTAATTAAATCTACTAATAATAGTTTTTAAATAAAAAGTATACTTAATATTTGAAATCACAAAATTAGAAAGAAATTCAAGTAGGTAGATGAAATTAAAATACTGGCAGGCGGGCAGCCCTGTCGCGTGGGTACGTGCCGCTCGGCTGTAGGTAATTATTTCAAGAACAGGCCCGAGTTGGAATACTGTATACATTACATTACCGTGATATAATGCACATGCAATATAAACGGAAGCTTAAACCTTTTAAGCTATGGATTGTTTTTTAGTCGGTATGGAATTTTTTCGTAGTCATTTAGTTTTCTATGCTCTGTCTCATTAATGTACGTAAAATCATCTTGTCTCAAGGAGAAGATTATAGAGTTATTTCTGTAAATTACAAATATATAGGAAAATATGTAGAACACCTTACACCAATATAGTCTGCCATTTGAAGAACGATCGCTACTAGGTCTCTATGTTCAAATAGATCATCCGGTAATGGAGGATAGGCTCGGGGAAGATTTGTTCTTGCGCGGAAACTCCTGTGCATTCTTAATACACACTCACAAAATATATATCTTAAAACCATAAGCCTTAGAAATTCATCACCTAGGAATGGATAATACATTGGATCTGGAATGAAATAGAGTGGTGAATTTTTGTTACGTAATTTCAACATTTTAATTTAATTTGATATTTTAATATGTAATGCTGTTTAAACTTGTTTAGACATTAACTTAAAAACAATATTTTTATCAACTTAAGCCGTCACCAAAATAGTTTTATTCCGAAAATAACACATTTCTTTACTTATATTAAGTAGTAATTTACTTACCAAGTCTTATTCTCATTAATAATCTTGTTCCTTCAACCATGAAGCGATCACGAAGATGTACACAGCTCTCCCAGGTCGATATACTTACTGTAAACACGTCACAGGCATTGCAGAGTCCCGCTATGGGATTATGTAAAAAGAGTGTGAAGAGGCTTCCTTGATTCCTTCGATCTGGTAAGAGAATTATTACATAGTTGATAATAATATTCGGACTTTCTCTATCTGTATGATTGTTATTATAAAATTTTTCATATTTTTAAACTTTTAAGGATATTTTAACATTTCATTATTTATCAATTTATCCGAGTAAAAATAATGAAAGACATATGGGCAGGTGTAACCGCTAAATACACGACTTACCGCTCAGGGAAACTGGCAGAGACAAGGGTGACATAAGAACAACAAGAGGTTGCCCAAATATTTTTGGTATGTGCTGGAATGCATAAGAGTTATCAGAATCCACAATAATAAACAGAGGTCTTCTGGTAAAAGGATGCAAGTCACCCGGATACAATATATGCTTATCCTTATATTTGCTCATATTAGATTTTGTTTCTCTGTTATAGTCTCTATATATATCTGACTTTGAAGTTGTAATGAGACCTCCAATATCATAGCTATCTGCAATTTTTTATTTTATTTTAGCATGATTAATAAATATTTACTCAAAATATATTTTAATGTTAAGAACAAATTAATCAATGAGTTATATGTTTATTTGGAGTTCAACAAAACTTACAATCCTCAGGATGAGTATTTTGCTGAGGATGATGCCCATCAGCAGAGATGTAGATGAGTAGAGCGCAATTGGGCGGTAAGTCATTGCAACTACTTGCCAAATATATTAACACCTGACGTGCGGACGGCTTAAACAATAGGTACTTATGGGGATTTAAACTCCTGGAATCACTCTCAACACCTCCTAAAACATTACGTAGCTGTTACTATCTTGAGGTTTAAAAATGAACGTCGAATATAGTTTTTATCTAAAAATTGTTAAATCCTTAGCACAGTGCAAGAACATATTTCGCAAAGCTTAGTTAAATATAAGTAATTCAAATTCTCAAAAATTCGCAACAGCAGAAAACATTAACAATTTTTTCGCTCCCAGGTGCAAAGAGCGCAAACGCGAAACAAAATAAATTGGAATAAAAAAGGAAACAAGTAGGTATATATTTTGAATAGTCAAGCCTTTATTACCTGGCCGAGTTGTCGGATTTTTTGACGTTACACCTAATCCCGATCTATTTTGTGGCGAGTCTCCCGATGGATCTCTTATAGGGACGTCAATTTCCCATTCAAGATTTTGAACCATTCGAAACATATCTATAGTCAATTCCGAGAATTTCACAAGTTGAGTTCCACTTCCTATAATAAGGGCATCGTGTAGCAAAAGACCCATCTGCGCATTTCGTTCTATTGGCGGTACTGACGCTTGGCTGAGACGTCCACTTAAAAAAGTTAAACACAATTGCAATATCCATTTAAATATAAATAGCTTATATTTAATAATTTTCTGTTCTAATAATATTTAGATTTTACTTTTATTAAGTTATTATCATTTTTTGCATATATTATCGAATATTAATTTATCGAACACCACGAAAAATGTCAATAATAACTTACGTTACTGTAACGACTCTGTTTTTATTGTCTGGATCAACAATGGTTACTCCTGGT